>OU862880.1:33771830-35040580 GCA_917880725.1 Selenia dentaria
TGGGCGATCGTTTGAACACACTCCCTCAATATCAGAACTCTTCTTTTTGTCATCTTCATCTTCCACTGTATCATAAAATTCTTCTTTTTCATCTTTTTACAGTTTGTATTTACATCTTTATCATCATCATTGTTGAATTTAATCACTTGACCTTTTTCTGCAATAATGAACCTCACGTGGCGTGATATTATGATTTTATTATCTTCTAATACTATATCCAGTATCCATATAGCCAACCAGTACACCTCGAACGTCTCTTGGGTTAAGTTTCGAATTTCTACTTTCTTCAGGTACTCTAACGAAACAGGAACAGCCATATAATTTTAAATTTCCAATATCTGGTTTCAGTCCATGAAATATTTCTGGTTATATGGTGTAATTAAATGGTGTTTTCTTTTTGGCTGTGTTAGTCAATAATCTATTATCCAGATAAGCCGCTGTTAATACACACTCTGGGGCCTTACTATGAGCTCTTAAAGCAGGACTTCTAGAAAACTGCCCGGTTTGTTCGTACCATGACAACTTTAAAGCAGGCCTGCTCAGGCCTACTATTCAAGAACCGCAGAAAAACCGTTCACCTGTTTTTTTCGTATGGAGTCTCGTTAACATGTCGCTCTAAATCCACTAAGTTTATTAGCTTACAAACGTTAGGCGTCTCCAATGTTGGTTATAGTAAATTGTTAGAATGCCAAAAACAATATTATACGTTAACCTTTGAGAAAACAATATTCAAACAGTTCACATAAATGAGCGTCGTGGTATGATTTCATTCAAAACTGTTTAAGTCAGGTTTAAGAACTGCACGGAACTTGCATGGTTTTTACGAAGCTGATAGTAAGGCCCCTGGCCAATAGCATTTATTTAATTTTGTTTCTGACATCAGACACCTTGCGCGGTCCATAATCGATCTGTTATATCTTTCGGCTACTTCGTTCAGTTGATGGGTGTACGAAGGCGCAGGCTTTAAAAGAATTTCCTCTTTGGAAAAATTGAAAAAATCTCTGTTTAGGTACTCTCCTCCGTTATCACATCTGATTTCCTTAACTCGTTTCCCTGTTTGATTTTGAACCAATTTCACATACGTTTTAAAACAATCAATGACATCGCTTTTATTTTTAATTACACAAACATATGCATGTCGACTATAATCGTCAATAAAAGAGACAAAATATCTTTGACCATTATAACCTACAGGAGTCAAAGGACCATTAACGTCTGTATGTACGATTTCAAGCAAATCTGTTGCTTGGCCTATTATTTTCAAGAGGTAAATTAGTAATTTTATTCATTAAACAAACTCGCATTATATATAATCATTAGGTAATGTTTGAGGTAACTGGGGCCTTACTATCAACTTCATTAAAACCATGCAAGTTCCGTGCAGTTCTTAAACCTGGCGTAAACAGTTTTGAATAAAATCGTACCATGACGCTAATTTAGGTGAACTGCTTGAACATTGTTTTCTCAAAGATTAATGGATAATGTTGTCTCTGGCATTTTAGCAATTTATTACAACCAACATTTCGGACGCCTAGACGTTTATAAGCTTATAAACTGAGCGGATTTAGAGCGACATGTTAACGAAAGTCCATACAAAAAAACAGGTGAACGGTTTTTCTGCGGTTCTTGAATAGTAGGTCTGGGCAGGCCTGCTATTACGTTGTCATGGTACGAATAAACCGGGCAGTTGTCTAGAAGTCCTGCTTTAAGAGCTCATGGTAAGGCCCCTGATCCAGTGATTGCAGCCTACACATTCCTTTAAGCTTACGAAAATTTACATGACCAAAAATCCTATGTAATTTTTCTTTAGCTGACATAGTTTTCTTACTTGTGTATGTTACATTATTTTTATTATTAATCACCTTTTCTTCTAATTCATACAACTTGAGTATTTTCCTGCCTACAGCTACTAACTTTCTGTTTCTATTATAAATATCTGCTTTGTCACTATGAAATTTAATAACATTATGTTTATTTATAATAGCAGATACGCTTCGAAAAAATTCTTTTCATATTTGGAACATAGTACACGTTTTCAATGTCTATTTTCGTATTCCTTCCAATGACCTCACACAACATTGTTACAGTTCCCAACTTTTCTGATTTCAGACAAAACCATCACCTACTTTTATGTTGACATATATCGGTTGACAGGAGAAGATAAAGTTTTATACTCACTGAAATACTTGTCATCATTTATAATATGATCACTACAACCGCTGTCTATTAGCAATGTGACTTTTCTATTCGAGTCGTCCTCATTTGTTCTAGTCGTCAATGCTTCTACTTCTACATTAAAGCCAGCCGAAGATTCAGCTCTATAACTTCCACCTCTATATGGTCCTCTACGTCGACCTCTTTGTCCTCTACCTCTATGATAAGAACCACGTCTACGGTTCACAATTTGTGGACAATCCCTTTTATAATGTCCTGGTTTATGACATTCATAACATTTACCTACTTTGGGGTTCTTCACCTTCAGTTTCTTTGTTTTTGATATGATGTGGACCCGAAAGACATAGGTGTTGTATCGCTCTCCTTTTTTTAAGATTCCAGTATAATATTTGATTTGACATATTCGACAGTTTGGTCCGTTTTTGGTAATGCATCAATAATATTTGCTATGTGATTAAAACTCTCAGATAGGGAAAGCAGTAAATAATTTAATTTATCCTCTTCAGTCATATTTTTTCCAGCATTAATTAATATATTAATCTGTTTTTCAAAAATTTGCAGAAACTCAATAGGTTTATCTCCATCCTTTATAGTAGATCCAACCGTTTATCCTCTTTTTGACAGCACCAATAGAACGTAACATGACGATGTTACGCAAAAGTTAACTTATAAATGCGAGGTTTTAAAAATATGACAACTGCTTAAATTTGCTCCTTGATCCCGTATAATAATCATCTTTCACAAAATGAGTCCATAAGTGCAGTAGTTTTTTTATAAATTCCATAAAATAACAAACGTTTTTAAAAAATTACGTTCTATGGCTATCAACATAGTGATGTTACGAAGTTACGATTGAGATATCGATATTGTTTATGAACTATTTTTACACGGGTGTTTTCCGTTCTCGGCACATAATATCGGATTTATTTTTATGTAAAACCGTTATATTGATGCGCCTCAGGAAAACATACAGCATTATTTGAAGACGTGTTTATCTCCTGGTGTATATCCAAAAAAGAACAAGGTTATGATGACTATGATGATTACAAGTACAAGTCATACTTGACGAAGCTGTTACCGGTTAAATCTGGGATGGCCAGCGAGCAACACGGAAGGGAGTAGGCATACACAGCGTTTCCCCTCTGTCAAAGTACAAGTCCGCATGGACCATGGAGTTTGATAATATACTGTGGGGTGAGGGCGGGGCTAGATTTGTGAATGGTGCTTTATTTTTTATGTGTTAGTGATTTGGTTGTGTGAGTATGATCGGCAATGGATCGGTACAGGTATGTTTTGTATGTAATAGTGCGGCTTTGCGCTAGTGTGCAACTTCCCCTCCCGCAAGAAATGACAGAAAGATTTGAACAATATTTTTTAGCTAAGGCTACTCCCTTCCGTGTTGCTCGCTGGGGATGGCAGACATTAAAGTCTGCCGTTTGGTACCAGAAAATAGTAAAGTTTGAGCAACCCCAATTCCAATTTAAGCAAACGAAATCTAATCTTTTATTTTTATTTATTTATTAATCAAAATCAGATTCATCGTTGCTGTCACTCGAGCTATTGCCGACATTTATAATTAATTGTTGACTCATATAATCTATCGCCACGTGTTTATCCCAATCTGCCATTATAGTTTCTTGTGTTTTTTGAATTACATTTTGCCAGCTTTCCGCAGTTACTTTCACACATGCATTTTTTAATAAATTTACCATTTTGTTTGCCGTGAATGGGGGTTTTGTGTTATTTCTAGCAGCGTGTCCTTTAACTTGAGCCCATATTAATTCAATGGCATTGTATTGACAATGATAGGGTGGAAGTCTAAGAACCCAATGACCATGTTCTGCAGCTATTTCGTCGATCACATATCGTTTTGGGAAGTGTTTTTTTGTTCGTAATATATTTAGTAATTGTACTTTTAGTAAGGAGTTATCAACATTTTCACCATGTCGTTGAAGCCAGTCAATGATTACTTGTTTTTTGTCAGCCTGGGTCGGCATTTTATCAATTTGGCGTGAGTGATAGGATGCGTTATCCATAATAATAACTGACGGTTCTTCCAATGATTGTACCATTTCCTTAAACCAACTTTCGTAAACCTCAGAATTCATTTCTTCGTGGTACTCAACTGTTTTTTTGGATTTAAAGGCCAACAAAGCATCTGGCATGAATCCTTTCACAGACCCTGCATGGCAAATGATTAGACGTTCTCCTTTTCCCATCGGTACTGAGGTAGTGGAAGCAGCGGTGTCATCAGTCCAGCTCTTAGACACTGTGTGGTTCGCATTCAGCCAAGTTTCGTCAGTGAAAACAACATTTGACCAATCTGTAATTTTTTTGGCTTCGCTCAAAAATTCGCAACGAGCAAAAGCTACGTCGCGACGCTCCATCAATATTTTGCGTTTGTCCGATTTTTTATAAGTAAATCCAATTTCATTCAAGACCTTTACCAATGACGATTTTTGACCTCGGAACAAATCACATTCACGCAAAGAAGCAACAAGTTTTTTAAGTGTTGGAACTTCTTTACGTAAGTAATAGTTATATATATGACGGCGTATAGCGTCTGCGTCAAAGTTGTCAACCGAAGTCACACGACGTGGTTGGCGTTTTTTCTTCGGCGTACGAAGCTTATTCTCCTGCATGCCGCTTGTTCCGTAGGCTTCGGTAGTAATTTTTGTAATCGTAGATGCACTAATACCTAACGCGGCCGCAACGCGCTCTCTCACTTGCGACAATGGTAAAAGCGGGCCGCCATTTTGATACTCTGCTTCAAAGTAATTACGAAGCTTGATCACCATTTCTCTCGTCTGTCCTTTCAGCACTGATCCTTTCGGCATTTTATAGTTCCAATATAAAACTCAGCAAATAATTACTAGCACGGGCGTCTTGTTGCGAGTGACAGTGACAAATACAAAACGGCGGTGGACCATTGAGTTTTACTACCTTGATAAAATACTACTGCTTACCCATAGACAAAAAAATTGGCAGTCATAGGAATTGCCGATAGAAGTGAAAACTTATAACTCAGAATTTGATAGCTTACCTTGGAAACTACACGGGTGTAACCGGACGGCGTGGCCTCGCCATCTGGGCATGGCCATCTAGAAATGCGTCAGCATTTCCCATTGGCTGATGCGTTTCTAGATGGCCATGCCATGACGGCCTGTCCACGCCCTTTCAACATTCCCCATTGGCTGACGTATTTCTAGATGGCCAATAGCCATGGTCATGGCGCCATTCCTAGGACTATTCTCTTTCCGCACAGACTCGATAGAAAAATGAATCGAAATCGTGTCCACTATAATCACTTGGTCACAACACTTTAACTGACAAATTAGATCTGTCAAAAAGAGGATAAACGGTTGGATCTACTAAAATTGTGTTTATAAAATGTTCGCGTTGGCTACAGCCGTCCGGTACCTGATTTTGATGAAGGTGCGAGTTTAGGGGTATCATTGGGGTCCACCTGAAGCCCTTCCAGCAATTTTTTTTTGCCGGAAACGTAGTTTAAATTAATTATGATTAAATTAAAATTTGATAAAAAAAAGTGAAATGGAACGCAATGTTGAGAAAATGGTACAATATTAAGTTGTCAAATTAAGTTGTCAAACTGAGTTAAACGAAACGTATCGTTATCGTTAAACGTAAGAAAAAAAAAAGGCGCCATTTTGTCTTACTGACAGATGGACTGTCATCCATTCATTCCGTTTCTCTCGTAGTTTCGTGAATGTGTGCTCTCTTGTTTTTCGATTTTTATTACGACTTTGGCTTTTTCCCTGGACTTCCTTCGATTGCGCGACGACTTGAAACTTGGCTTGCTTACCGGATTTGTTTGGATTGCTCTACGACTTGAACTTGGCTTGAAAACTGGACTGCACTTGGCTGTAATGGAGTATTACAGTACAATACCCGAAGCGGACGCGGTTTCGGCTCCTGATCTGCCCGTCGAACCTGTTGCCGGACCTTCTTCGGCTCCTGATCTGCCCGTCGAGCCTGTAGCCGGACCTTCTTCGGCTCCTGATCTGCCCGTTGAACCTGTCGCCGGACCTTCTTCGAGTAATGACGACGACGACAACGAGCTTATAACCAAACGAACACTTTGCGTCACTGAAGTGATTGATCATTGGAATTTAACTGACGTTGTGCGAAAATTGGGCACTAAAGACCAATGCATCAAATATAGTGAAGACCAAGGTCTCATACCAACTGAGAAACGGTGTCGAACCCACAGGACATCCATGAAAGTGTCATACTCATGCGGATGCACAAGTTTTGGTACATTTGTGTGCTCAAAAAGATCATGCAAATCTAAATCGGGCAGCGGTGCCAAGATCTCTCGCAGAATTGGCACATTTTTCGAAAATATTGCTATCGACATAATGCATGTTTACTATCTTATATATGCATACTCACAAGGATGGACCTACGACCAAACAATTCACGAAGACCCTTATAAAAAAGAAAGGAAGCAATGTTTAAGCCCAAATACTATAGCCGATTGGTTTAATTACTGCAGAGAAGTAGTTGTCATATTTTATTTGGAAAAACAAAATCTTTACAGCGGTAAAATTGGAGGCTGTGGGAAAATAGTGCAAATAGACGAAAGTAAATTTGGAAAAAGGAAATATAACAAAGGACGTCACATTGAAGGCCACTGGGTGCTGGGATTAATAGAAGATGGGTCTGAAGACTTAAGATTGGAAGTATGCCCGGACAATAAAAGAGATGCTGATACTCTCATACCTTTAATTCAAAAGCATGTTTTACCTGGAACAACAATCCACACCGATTGTTGGCGGGCATACGATTGTCTGTCTGAATATGGATACATACACAAAAAAGTGAATCATTCAGACCCAGAGAACCCATTTGTGGGTAAAGATGGAATCCACACCCAAAGAATAGAATCCCAGTGGCGAGCAGTGAAGAGGTTTTTCAAAAAACAAAATTATAACAACCCAGAAAACTTTAGTGATATAATTGTTGAATATTTGTGGCGAAGAGACGTGTATAAATATAAAAGAGACTCTTTTGTACATTTAATGAAAGCAATTAAACATGTTTATGAAATAAACAAGTAATGTATTAAAATGTTTGTTTAATTGTGTCTCTCCTAGCCCTTTAACATTAAGTTTTTCTCATCTATCAACATAACTCTGAGACGGACTGGATATGTTATTGTTGTTATATAATACAATGTTAAGTGAACCGCCTTGATAGATTAGGTGTGAAACAAAAAATAGGTTAGGTTAGGTTAGAACATGACAAACAACGCACGAGCCGAGCGAGCGAAGCGAGCGTGCCGCGGCAGCGGCCGGCGAAGTGCCAGAAGCGAACCGCCTTAATAAGTTAGGTGTGAAACAAAAAATAGGTTAGGTTAGGTTAGAACATGACGCACGAGCCGAGCGAGCGAAGCGAGCGTGCCGCGGCAGCGGCCGGCGAAGTGCCAGAAGCGAACCGCCTTAATAGATTAGGTGTGAAACAAAAAATAGGTAAAAAATACTGATATAGCCGAAAGTGAGGTTAAGTACTAAAAAAATTATTACTCAAAAACTAAAGGCCTCCGGCGGGGGGGGGATGCAGGGGGGGCTTCACCCCCTCCCCCTCCGCCCCCCCTCCCCGCGGGTACCGGGCGACTATAGTTAACCCAAATGCGGTATTCTCTGTTATTATTATATCGAACTGAGAATTATTAACACTATTTACTAGTTAGTTCTTAGCTTTAATATCTAGCCTTTTCCATTCTGAATCTAACATACCTTCAAGTTTAGTTGGTGAATTGATGACCAAATCGCAACTCTTCATTTCCAAAAATAATCTCAATCTAAATTTCCATTTGTCATAGTTGGTACCATCAAATATCTGCAACCTCGAATATTCATCCTTACCTTCCATAGTTTTACTAGGTACCGATTTATTTATTTACAAGAACCGCGCTCTGCTACCATGTTAAGAATCGCTAAAATCTATTTAAAATATACACCATTATTTCTTGTGACCATCTGCATTTTATTATTATCGACATCTATCATTGCATGACATACAGAGAAAAACAGTTCGTCTATGATAGACGATCAAAACACTCTAAAGAGTTTTTTACACAATCACTATCACACTCCCTTGATTTGTAAAAAAATAAACATTGTCAGATTTCTGAATAAAACAGAAAGATCCTTTAACACAAAGTTATCAAAACAAAGAAAATTATCATACATCAACAATTACATTTGGTACCTGCCTAATACTAATACCTATTTACAAAAACAGATACCTTACATACTCATCACTAACCAACTTGTAACGATACGCGCCGTGTATGGACGGGCATTGTCGTGCATTAGCTGGAAATTTTGTGCCATTTGCTGTCTGTGGGGCAAGATTACAGGCTCTAGTACCTCTTTTCGGTATTTTAGAGCAGTCATATTGCCTTGTATCCAAACAAGGTCCGTTCTAGCGCCGAGACGAATTCCTGCCCAAACCATAATCGTGCCACCTTGATATGCATGAACTTGTGGGTGCTGCAGTCGATTCCATCGTCCAGGTTCTCTCCAAACGCGTACTCTTCGCGAATCAGGATGAAATCAAACCTGGATTAATCAGTGAAAAGCACAAGTGACCATTGAGAGTGGTTCCAGTTTTCGTGTGCAATAGCCCATTGTAATCTTCTTTCTCGATTGCCTCTCCTTAGCGCTGGTATCCGAAGTGGCCTACGAGCACGTAGGTTGACTTCATGCAGTCGTCTTCTCAAAGTTTGACCGCTTACAATTTGGCTGGCAATTGCATCGCCGTTACATTTGGTTACGTTATGTTACACTTCGTGCAGAATTTACTATGAATCGGTCCTGTACACGTGTTTTAATGCGTTGAGGTCCTCTGTGCCGTTCCACTACTTCCCCCGTGACACGATAACGTGACCAAAGCCTGGATATAACGCTTTGACTGGTCCTCATGGCTTCAGAAACCTAAATTTGGGTAGCGCCAGCTTAAATCCTGCCCACTGCTCTTAACATTTCGTTCCTGGTCAAGTGTCTACCTGGCATGATTAAATGAACACCGGAGATTGTTAAGGTTGATGTAGAGTAAATAAACGAAAAATAGAAATTGAGATATGTTTACTATAATATAAGATATAACAGACTTTTACTGACAAACAATTTATATGCAATTATGGTTACACTATCTGTCAAACTGGTACAAAGCACTAAAGAGCACTAAAGAGTTCCTTACTCTTAACATCTTCTCTCTTTGTCCAGGTTGCTCATACTAATTCCTGCACATAGCATAACCAATCTTGGTTTATATAGAGGTTTCGTCATCATATCGGCTAACTCAAATTCTGTAGAGACCTTCTTAACACATAATGTACCTTCAGCCACAGTCTCTCTTACAAAGAAATGCCGAATCCTTATATGTTTGGTTCTCTGATGCAGTTCAAATGAAGGATTGTGTGCAAGTTTAATCGCTGACTCGTTGTCTACATACAACACTGGGAGAACATCAGTCGATAAATCAATGCTTCTTATAAGTCTCTTTAACCAAATCATTTCTCTAGCAGTCTCACTTGCGGCTACTATTTCTGCTTCAGTAGTAGAAATTGCGACAGACGTCTGTCTGTGGCTCCGCCATGATACAGCTCCCCCGGCAAACAAACAAACCATTCCAGTTGTAGAACGTCCTGTCTCTAAATCTCCACCGTGATCCGCGTCACTGTAGCATTTAAGATGTTCATTACAATTTATTTTGTATTGTATGCCCCAATTTAAAGTTCCTTTTAAGTAGCGTAGTATACGCTTCACTCTCACAACATCTTCTCGTGTTGGGTTTTCTAAATGCCTGGATGCAACACCTACAGAATAAGCTATGTGAGGTCTCGTACCAACCATTAAATATGCTAAGGCACCCACGGCTTGCCTATATGGAAATTTTTTCTCGATTTCAGAAATATCTTCTCTTTTTCCTGCAGTATTATCATTTATGATAGGTGTCGCTACTGTTTTACAACCTTCCATACAGAATCTTTCTAGGAGTTTCTTCGTATAGGCAGTCTGTGTCAGATTTATAGAGCCATCTACTTCCCTCCCAATTTCTAGACCTAAGAAGTAGGTAGCTGGTTTCGATTTAACTTTGAATCGTCCCTTCAGCTCCTCTAAAAATTTGTCTAATTCTTCTTGGTGGGTAGAAGCTAGAAGCCCATCATCAACGTAAAGTGCTAGTATGAGTCTTCTTTCTCCTCGCTGCCTCATAAATAGACATGGATCAGTTTCACTTGCGAGGAATCCAGCCTTTTCCAGAAACTCTGTAATGCAGTTATTCCAACAACGAGGAGCCTGTTTTAATCCATATAGACTTCTTTTTAATTTGCATACATTATTAGAGCCATCGTTATAACCTTCGGGTGGTTTCATATATATATCCTCACTCAGGCTTCCATACAGAAATGCTGTAGACACATCAAATTGGGCTAAGAACATATTATCTCTCGCAGCAATACTCAAAACCACTCTGATAGTGCTCAATTTAGCAACGGGGCTGAATGTATCATAAAAATCTATGCCCTTTTTCTGCGAATAGCCTTTAATCACCAGTCTAGCCTTATACCGCTCAACTGTACCATCTGCATTCATCTTCATTTTGTATATTCATTTACATGGAATAGCTTTTTTATTCTTTGGTAGTGGTACCATAACCCACGTCTCATTTTCATTTAGTGATGAAATCTCATAATCCATAGCCATCTTCAACTTTTTGCTATTTTTACTGCGGATAGCTTCATGATAAGTTTGAGGTTCCTTGATTTCATTCATATCCTCTACCGCACTCATGATAAATTCCTTAAATCTGTCTGGAGGTCTAATAGTCGACCTGTTTCTGAGTGTCATTCTACCTTCTTCCTCTATTTCTAATTTAGGTAAAATTCCATCCTGTACAGGTTCGATCAATTCAGCTGTGTCCTCATTTGAATCAACAGATTCGTAATCACTTTGAGTTTCAGGCTCATTAACATCCTGTATGTTATCTGGTTCGTCTTTGATATCATGACTTGTGAATGATGATGATTCTCCAGATTCATTTAATGGAGATGAGTCCCGAGCTGGTGCAGATATTGATGATTCTTGAATTGACGTGACATTATCTGATATGTCACTATTTAAAGAGATAGGTGTGTTGTTGTAATACATATGTATTGGCACGTCAAAAGTCATTGGACTTGTATTTTCTATTGGTATTGGATCTTGATTAGTTGGCAATAGAGTCTTCTCTTCAAATAAAACATCTCTTGAACGTACTAGTTTGTTGTTTTCTTTTATCCATACTCTGTAACCTTCATCATTCTCAAATTCAATCAATATACCCTTCACGGCTTTTTTGTCCAATTTTTTCCTAGTGACCTTTGGCACATGTGCATAGCAAGTACTACCGATTATTCTTAAATGTCGGATCCTTGGCTTCTTATTGTACCATATCTCGTATGGACTCTTGTCCAATGGTGTAGGGCCAGTCCGATTTAGAATGTAGACTGTAGCATTAACTATCTCAGCCCACAGCCCTTGGGGTAGCCCTTTTGCATGCATAATAGCCCTCGTGGCTTCGACAACTGTCCTGTTATCACTTTCTATACAACCATTTTGTTGTGGAGGCATGTGGCATAGAAAGTCTCTGTTTAATACCATAATCTTCGAGTATTTTCCTAACTTCCTTATTATCGAACTCTCCTCCGTTATCACTCAGAAGCTCTCTTACTGTGTGTCCATTTGCTTTTATCTCAGCCAACACTTGCTTCAGCTTTTGACTTACTTCTGACTTTTGTTTCAGACAGTATACATAACGGAATTTCGATAAATCATCCTTGAAGAGAACAAAGTACTTGCATTTGCCTATAGAGTACCTGAAGGGTTCACATACGTCAGCGTGTATGAGTTCACCCGCTCTTGTTGCCCTTTCTCTTGAACCAAATTTAGTTCTATGTGTTTTACCATAGATACAGCCTTCACATATTTCGCTGTCAAGTTTAACTTTAATCCCAAGTTCTCTCTCAATAACTTTCTGTACATGGGCTTTACTTTGGTGTCCCAATCTCTCGTGATATAGCTGGAGTAAGTTTTTTGTTGCTAGGGTGTTTATTTGTGCGGGTCTAACAGGTTTGATGTTGGTCAATTGTAGTTTGTATAGACCTCCTTGTCTCTGCCTGTTCCCAATAATCATAATGATCCCGTTCACTGACAACTTACATGATGTAGCTGATGACACAAAAGTACTATTTGAGAGTCTATCTTGAGCTGATAGTACTGAAAATAGGTTCTTTTTTACACTAGGTACATACCATACATCATTTAGCGTAATCATTTGCTTGCGACCTTCTACGTCAGCTTCAATTTTCAATGTTCCCTTGCCAACTGCCTGAATGGCTTCTCCATTTGCTGTTGTCACAGTGTGTTAATCTTCAAAGTAATCGAACGTCTCAAACAGATCACACCTATTTGTCACGTGACTTGTAGCACCATTATCAACAAACCAGGAATCGTGATCTTCGTCTATATTCGTATTAACTGCCATAAGACTCATATGCACACTCGTATTTGGTACACATTTTGACGTTGACGGTTTCGGTGGGCGTCCATCGGATATCCATTTCTGGCATTGCTTTATTCTGTGTCCGATCACACCACAATAATGACATTTCTCCTTATCTCTCTTATCGACATTTCTAATATCTTCTTCGGTTTAGCTTTCGTTCCTTGAATGTTGAGAACCTCTGTTTCTACTTCATTCCTACTGGTTAAAGCTCTTTCATACGTACAAAGTTGACTTGTCAAGTTTTCAACTGTTCTCTCAGACTTCAATATCAACAACCAACTAGATTTGAATGAAAAATAATCTTCAGGTAAGGTGTCTAAAATTTTGCATATCAGGAAAATTTCTGGTAGTTCACCTTTAACTTCAGACTTGTTCATCTCCTGTGTCAGCTCCAACCAGATATTTTTCATTTGGGACATATGAGTTGACATATCATGGCCAGGTTGTTTCTTGTAGCTAAAGAATTTCATGCAGAGGTCATAGGCTCGATCTTGTGACTCACCTGCATATAGTCGGTGTAATTCACGCCATACCTCCCTTGCAACGGTATATCGCATGACCTTTTGAAGATTTTCATCAGATAAATTCGTCGTAATTAATAGTAGTGCTGCATTATTGGCCCTCTGGTAGTTCTGCAACTCTACATTAAATTTCTCAGTCTGTTTATGATCCACTAGCACTGGTTTGCTAATCCTTCCTTCAATTATATCAAGCAGTCCTAATCCTCTCATTGCTGCCATTATCTTATATCTCCAAGTCGCCCAGTTCGTTTTCTCTAAGAGACCAACCTGAATTTTCGTAGCTTCGAAGATAGCTTGTTCCATCTTGCTGACGAAAAAATGTTTTCCCTTACTGAACACTCGACTTTCTTCTAAATTCGCTAATTTTATCCTTTAACCACGCTCTGCTACCATGTTAAGGTTGATGTAGAATAAATAAACGAAAAATAGAAATTGAGATATGTTTACTATAATATAAAATATAACAGACTTTTACTGACAAACAATATATATGCAACTATGGTTACACTATCTGTCAAACTGGTACAAAGCACTACAGAGCACTAAAGAGTTCCTTATTTATCCTTTAACCACGCTCTGCTACCATGTTAAGGTTGATGTAGAATAAATAAACGAAAAATAGAAATTGAGATATGTTTACTATAATATAAAATATAACAGACTTTTACTGACAAACAATATATATGCAACTATGGTTACACTATCTGTCAAACTGGTACAAAGCACTAAAGAGCACTAAAGAGTTCCTTACTCTTAACAGAGATGCGTTTGACAAAGATTTATAGAAATTTATGGAGTTTTAATTAAGTAAGAAGTTCGTGAAGATTTACTTCTTTGGAAGAAATTCAATGAATGCAAATTTCATCTTAAAACAAAACCTTTTATATACAAATCTGAATTTAAAAAAGGAACTTAATGTTTTTATAATCTGTCATCAATAGTTTTTTGTAAGGCCAGTACTTTTTAAGTTATTTAAAAAAGTTTTATATATCCCTAGACCATGATATATTGATGTGTGTATGTCGTATAATTGAATAACTATTATAGAATTGAATACAGCTTGTTGGTGCTCAATTGATGTAGCACACATTACTGGTGACCAGTCTATATTACTGGTATCATTGAGAAAAGATTCCCGATTCATGCCACTAAAATTACGTTGCAGAATAATTGTAGGATTGGGTTTTGGACGACGAATTTTGTAAGATAAAAGTAAACTAAATCAAATATATGACCTCCAACCGCGACTACATATTGCAACAGCAGATTGTACGTAGTGTTGTATCGTGTATAAGCCGCTTTAGTCCAAAAGTAAGAAGCAGTAACCCAAACAATTTAAATAGTCAATTATATCCGATAACAGTGATGTTGCTGATAATGACTTATTTTTGTATCATATCACCGTATATAGTTTAGTGGGTCATCCTACTCTATTTTGTTTGTGTAGCTGTCTCCCGCATATTTTCGGAAGTTCGGATCAACCATAGACAAAATACAAAGAACCATAGTTTTTTTTAGAAATAACCTCTTTTTGATCCGTCAAGCTTTGTAGCACAAGGTGAATATCGTGAAAATTAAGTAAAATTATAGAAATCTTATGTAAATTTGTGCTCATAGTAACAAAACTACAATATCTGAAGACCACAAAGCTTAAATAAAAGTAGTTTTAATTAGCAGTGCCATAATTCGTTGTAGTGAATTAGTCCACGTGTTGTGTCGGCGCTGCTGATTCGGTTTGGTTTGTTTCAGGCTCTAAAATGACGAATTCCAAAGGTTACCGCCGTGGTACTCGGGACTTGTTCGCCCGCAGGTTCCGCACACATGGAACCATCCCTCTTTCCACGTATATGAAAGTGTACAAAGTCGGAGATATCGTTGATATCAAGGTAAGTTCTCATCGTCATTGACCTACCTACCAACGTCCCTCCAAAGGTCTCCTGTCGGACAGGCTCATGTTACTGGATTTAAATGAACTTTGCATTTCCCATTTTCTCTAATAACATCTTTTTACTCAGTCAAATGGTTAATGTTAGAAATATTCAAATTATCCTATATTACTAATTAATGGGATAGCAACCATTTATATTTTCTATGAGTTTCCGATATTTCGGCACTGTTGCAAGCGCCACGATCATGGATGAACTGTGGAATTGGGTGGGTGGGTGAATGTTTACAAGCAGACAAAGCGGTCTACCCTCTTCCATACTCGTTTGTTATGCGAGGCACCACTACTATTGTTCACACTGTTAATTTTTGTTATAGTTTTATCACACAACACCAACTCGGCTCAAACTTTGGGACTATTATTATTGTTTTTACACAATTGTACCACTGGATTCCAGATATTCATCAGTTGTAAAACCATCCCCACAATTGAAGTTTTTGAACTTCATGACTTCAATCTTTTCTCTGACGAGTCTTTGTATGTAGTAGTGTTTTGTTGAAAGTTTCTGAGGGTAATGTAAGAAGGTAATGTAATAAACTCAATCCAGTGGTTCGTACCTGACTCCAGATGTGTTGAGTGTTGGCAGATTTTTGAGTCATTATTTTTAACTGCTCTAATATGCTTATGTGACAAGAAACAGTGCGTTTAGTTTGACCAATGTAGGAACTACCACAGCAACAATCAAACTTATACACACCTGGTACTTCCAAACCTGAAAATCTTTGGAAAATTGTCTTTTGGTGACCATAGCCACTGTGAGATCTTTTGAGTGAAGATAGTGTTCACAGAGTATGTTTGTAGAATATTAGCTACCTTATCTGTCACTCCTTTGACACAAGGCAGATATGCAGGACATCGTACAACCTTGTACTGTATGTTTTCCGGTTTTGTCTTGGAAAGGGTAATTGTCCGCTATAACCATTTCTTTGTAGGACCTCGCACAAATGAAGTTCTTTTTGTGTTTCTTGTCACAAAGGTTATATGCCCGGTTGGTGAGTGATGTTATGTTTAAATGACAGGGGTGGTGATTCGAGTCAGCATGCAGGTATTGGTCTGTGTGGGTTAGCTTACTATATACTGAGTGGTTAAGGAAGCCATCTTTACTCAATTCTGAAAATATACATGGTAACTATCCCGTTGATAATTTGCATATTTCTTATGTATGTGACCATGATAGTTTAAAAAGCTATTTACTATTTATTAGATATGAAATCCAATAAAATACATTTCGTTAGTTGTTTACTAAATTATGTTCTGTTTTTCAGGGCAATGGTGCAGTTCAGAAGGGTATGCCACACAAAGTGTATCACGGAAAGACTGGCCGTGTTTACAATGTCACTGCACATGCTCTTGGTGTTATTGTCAACAAGCGAGTGCGTGGTAAAATCCTACCCAAGCGTATCAACATCCGCATTGAGCATGTGAGGCACTCCAAGTGCCGACAGGACTTCCTCAAGAGAGTGAAAGAAAACGAAAGGCTGCTCAAGGAAGCCAAGGCTGCAGGCAAGATCATTAAGTTAAAGAGACAGCCAGCTGCTCCCAAGCCTTCCCACATTGTCAGTGGTCTTGAAAAACCTGTGCTACTTGCACCGATCCCATACGAGTTTGTAGCATAAAAATAAACTATTGTTAAGAATGTTCTTGTTTTTATTTTATATAAGGTAGCCCTAGCTTGATCTTTCTCTGTTATTTAAACTATTTGGTGCAGAAAATATGGAGCAAATGTAATATAACTCAATAGTCAGGATATCTGTAATGCAGATACCTATATCCTTCTCTGCCCTGAAATCACAGAGGCATTTTTTAATTATATTTTCACCGTAGTGCCCATATTCAGAAAGTACTTATGCCACAAGCCTGAAGCCTGTTCAGTTCAGCTGTGTCTGCCATGATAAATTTTTTTATGGGTTAATTTGGCAAATGAGCCTGATGGTAAGTGATACTGTGCCCACGGACTTGGCAATACCAGGGGTCTCAAGGATGCGGGGCCGACCTTTGAGGAAGGAAGAGATAGAAGAGGTGAGGGTGGAGGGAAAGGAGAGGGAGAATGGGTAAGGGGGAATCGGGCCTCTAGAATCTCCCACAAACCGATGAAACACAATAGCAAGCTATGTTACTTCATGTCGGTGTTATGTGGGAGTGTGGTACTTCTCCGGTCGTGCCGGCCTATTGCAATAGGCAATCTGAATGCCTGCTAGCCTCTTCTGAAAAAATACTACTGGTAGTAGGTGTCTACCATCATGATAGTCCTCTTTAGTGATGAGTAACCACAGAAATTTATGTAACTAAGGTACGTCAGTCGAATTACGCCTACCTTTAAGCTGAACTTGAAGGCTTATATTGAAAATATATAGTAGAAAACAATGTTTGTATCAAAAGGTTTTATTAATCAACTAGCTGCGCCCCGCGGTTTCACCCGCGTGGTGATGGATGATGATGATGATGATGATGAAAAGTATCCTATGTGTTAATCCAGCGCCTCATCTACCCCCATACCAAATTTCATCAACATTAGCCCCCCCGTTTGTGCGTGAAAGAGTAACAAACATCCATACATCCATACATACAAACTTTCACGTTTATAATATTAATAGGATAAACTAGACACATAATTAAACGTGTTTTGAGGAAACACCAACATTAAAAAAATTATAACAATGATTTTGGCAGAATTATACTACCGAGGTTTAATTTCGCCTGCTATAATTTTCTTAAGATATTTTTTTTTCGAGCAATATCACCACATTTTGTCATTAGGAATGTAATGAGTAGTATTATCATCTTCAGTACTTTTATTTTCTCTAACATATTTTACCAGTTTTTTTTAATATTTTTTTTTTGAAATTATTTACCTATATTTTGAAAAAAAAACATCAACATTAGACATTATTTAACGCAGTTGAGGTAGTAACGCCTACAAAGAGCTGAAGAATACATTCGACGGCAATCGATGGTTTATCCATAAAACTGAAAATTTTGTATTAAATTACAATCGTCCGTCATCGTATCGGTGCTGTTCAGTACCAAAATGACATCCCTAATTTACATTTTTCCATGGTAAATTCTTCGATCGACGTCAAGTAAGTAGGTATGTAGTGTAATTCAAATCTAAATGTTGGTGTTAATGTCAACTAACCAATTCTTAGTCACAGCCATCTAAATAGTTCTGTATAATTTTTTGTATAACCGATACATTCCTCATGGTAGGTACCATTTTTGGCAGTGTACATGTGGTCTCATATCAGCAATGTATTCTTGACATACATAGCTGTAGCAGGTTCAATTTTTATGACTTGTTTTTTTCTCCTATCAGGTAGTTTTCGTTTCTTTTTTGTTTATTCTCTTTAGTGGTAGTTTTTTTTAGTTTTCTTCTATTCAGGTCACCTGCGCCTACGTGATGGCAAAACCGCCTACGGCAGCATTTGTTATGGATAATACCGCCTAGGCGTAATTAACCCTCCTAATCTTTAACAAAAATGTAAAAGAAACAAAAAAATCTTGCCCAGTATATTATTATAACAAACTGGCATAAAGAATGAGGTAATATTTAATTTATCGAAAATGTTGCAGATTTTCGTGAAAAGTGAATAAAGTAATAAAATATAACCGTGAACTTCCGGTTTTGCATTAGTAAAAACAGCCATGCAACTGCCCGCGCCGACTATCAGTTCACTACTAGCATGCGGAGTGGGGGATGGTGAAAAAAGTGTTTGGGACTGCACCGGGATGTGATAGACTTAGCTCGTATGCATTAAAAACCAATACGGCGACAATTTAACTTGGATTTTTAAAGCACAAGCGTAGTTAGCCTCTAGGCGTAATTCGACAGACCTAACTTAGTTGTGCCTCGCAACTTCGCCCGTTTATTAAGCCGTTTATTGCCCGTGGTCCGATGGCGAAGTTCTACTAGTAGATCAATGACATGGTGGTTAAGGTACTTTTCAGCAAGTACTCGCCTAGTTAGCTAGCTACCAAGTTTGAAAAAAGCGCTCCATACAGAAACTATAGCCAGTGTATTTTGGAAACTAACTAGGTCTATCTAGTGTGATACTAAAAGTATCCTTTTATTAAAATTAAAATTATATTTTTATTAAAAACTAGCTTTTGCTCGCGACTTCGTTCGCGTATTGTAGTTTTCTAGGTATGAATTATTGTAACGAGAGCTCTGTTCATGTCTATTGCTAGCCACTAGGTGTGACATTTGATAAATGTTTATGTAGATACCGTCCTTTACAGGCTAGGTAGTTCTTTAACTGGCACGTGAGCATGCTACATAAAACTGGCCGTAGGAGAAACAGTCTTGCCGCAAAACAACTCCAACAAATTTCATAGTTTGTCCCTGTGTCTTATTAACCATTACTATACCGTGATAATTAAAATAAAAGATTTATGAATGAAACTCACGTAAATTACGTCTCTGGTACGCAAATAGTCATCGTGAAACCTTATTTGCGAACTGTAATATTTTATATCCACGGAAGGTCATTTAGGATCAGTTGTACACGCGGCATGAAGATTGTTTCTCCTTTGGCCGAGTCAGTTTATATGCTCAGAATAGGTAGGTACCTATAGAAAAAATTCTGAAATAACTGAGCATAAATTTCTGAAAACAGAAATTCATAGGATAATTTTTCGACTTCCGTCCATATCGGCTCATGGTGTCAACCCATACACATAATTTCATCACCTTCAAATGTATTTTTCAACATTTCGTTGATCGCAGCGGCTTAACCATTTTTAGGAGTTAAAATGGCTCTGACCACGCCAGTGTTATAACATCTTCTGCCTACTTAAATAAGTTCCTGAACTGTTGATACCACAGTTCTTAACTCATCTGGTGTTTGTATTAACTATTTGTGATTTTGAAGAACTACCGACAGAAACCTTACCTATTTACTCTCATGTTTCTAGCAAGTGTTAGCATTGGTTTAAATTTTTAATTAAATAGGTACTTAAATAGGTATTTTCCATACTAAGTCACCCCTATCAAAAACTACTAAAGAAATATTAGGTAATTTTTAATTTCAAATGAACTATATAAATTATCACAACCATAAGTCCAAAAACAAAAAAAAACCACACAAAGTTTCATCCCCTATTAAGGGGGTGCCCCCTAAGTCAAACCTGTCGAAAATATTAAAAAAATATCATTATTTATTTTATATTAACTAAGTATCTGAATAACTACATATTTTCACGTAAGTAGGTAATGAAAACTACGAATTTCCATACATACAAAACGTCACGCCCGTTTCCCGGAGGGGTAGACCGAGATCACAGATTTCCTCTTGCTACGATCCTGGCACACCTCTTTTGCTTCACTCGCATCCCATTCATTCTACATAGTCGTCGGTTCCGCGTACTCTTGACCTCGCCTTTCTTCAGAACATCTCCGATTTGGTCGGAATACGTTCGACGAGGTCTACTTCTTTCATTCGCTCCATCCACGCTCGCCTTGTACACTTGTTTTGTCAGTCTTCTCTCCTCCATCCTTTCTACATGCCCAAACCATCTAAACATGCCTTTCTCAACTTTAGTCGCTACATCGTCATTCACGCCACACCACTCTCTTTTACACACATCAACATGGTCTAGGGATATTTCAATTAAACCTAAATAACTAAAATTCTATTAACTTTTTGTTAAGACACCTACACATTAAAATAATCCTTGTTTAATAGGCTGTCTAATCTGATAATAAACTTTTAGATAAAGTTAAGCTGGTTTTCATGCACAATATCTTCAGGGAAATTCCTAATTCCCTTGTTTTGAGTATGCAGAACCGCTGCAGATGTGTCAGGAGAGTCTTAGGTGGATCCACGGATTATTAATTTTCAGTTTTCAACAACTTTTATAAAAATAATAATTGTGTTGTTTAGGTTTGTTTCAAAAATAAAGTTAAGATTGAAATTTAGTCTCGAGTTTTTCCTCTTCTAAGTTTTTTTTAAAATTTAACTTTATCTAAAAGTTTATTATCAGATTAGATAGGCTATTAAACAAGGTTTATTTTAATGTCTTAACAAAAAGTTAATATAATTTTAGTTATTAAGTTTTAATTGAAATATCCCTAGACCATGTTGATGTGTGTATTTCCATACGAAGTTTAATCTCCCATTTAACTCCCTAAGCATTCGCTGCTAAAAATATAAAAGAACATCATTTGATATTTTCAAATGAATTAACTAGACACAAATTTTCACAGCCTTAAGTTCAAATTAAGGATTTTCATATAAACGTTTTCACCCATTTTTATCTCCTTAGGGCTGAATTTTGGAAAATCCTTTCTTAGTTGATACCTATGTCATAACTATTTGTGTGGCGAATCTCACAGCAATCAGTTCAGTGGAGCTGTGTGTTCCTAGATCATTCAGTCAGTAATGATTGAGTTTTATTAAATAAACAGAAGATTCTGTTCTAAGCGTAAACAGGATGCCGAGTTATTAACACAAAGGATACTTTTATCATTATCCATCACCATGCGGGCGTAACCGTAGGGCACAGCTAGTAGATCAAGCAATTAATAAAAACCGACCAAGTGCGAGTCGGACTCACGCACGAATGGTTCCCTACTTATAATAAATATTTTAAATTTCTACCTGCTTTGTTGAAAAAGAAAATTTAAATTACGTTAAAAGATTCGTACGGAACCCTTCGTGCACGAGTCTGACTCTCACTTGCCCGTTATTTGTTATAAGCGGCAACAGAAAATACGTAACCTGTGAAAAGTTAACTGTCTATCACGGTTCATGCAGACGGACAGACAGACGGACGGTTTGCGGAGTCTTAGTAATTTTATTTATTTATTTTATTTATTTATTTATTTATTGACATAAAAACGAATTACACATTTACATTTATGTCACAAAATCATCATCAAACACAATTTAATTAAAAATTTTAACACATACATTACAAATAGAAAGTACATTAATCCATAAATCAAATTAAAAGTCCAAAAATCAAAATATTAATGTCATAAATCAGTAAAAACATCGTCAAAACCAAATGAACTATCACATTTTTGGGATCTGTCCCACTGATCAGACAAATTTTCACAGTATGTCAAAAAGTGTGTTAAAAGAGTTCTCCAATTGTCAAAAAATAAATCTAAATCAGTGTTAGCGGAAAGGAGCGCATTGAAATGACAGCGGGCACGAATTAAAGGAGACATAGATCGTGCAACAGTACGACTTTGATCTGTGCGGAATAGGTCATGTTTCCGACCGCGTCTATTCGCAGGAACCCAGGGGTTGTTTGGTACGTTCAGCGTGCATAATAAGTTATGCAGCTGTAGGGAGTCAACTGACCCTCTGAGCACTTTGCAGCAAGTAGTCAGCTGGTCCAGCAACCTCCTCACTTCCAAGGAGTTGTATCCGAGCAGCCCAAGAAGAAACTTTGTCGGGTACATATAAGGATAATAGCCATAGAGCTTCTTATATAGTGACCGCAAAAAGGCCTTTTGGACCTTCTCAAGCATCCGCGCGTAAGTGACATGATGCGGGTTCCATACACAGGCACTTGACTCAAGCTTACTCCTAACCAGAGCGTTGTATAAAGTTCTTAAAACTTGAGGATTCTCAAAATCCTTGGCGTTACGTAACACAAATCCTAGACGACGGTAAGCCTCTTTAGCGAGATTCGAAAAATGATCATGGAATGTCAAGCCACGATCAAATGTTACCCCCAGATCTTTAACACCAGCACCTCTATTTATAACTAAGTCGTTTAAACTATAATTAAAATGTATAGGATTTCGTTTGCGGTCAAATGTCATAACATTACATTTATTTTGATTAAATTGCATTTTATTTGTCATACTCCATTGAAATATTTTATGTATGTCATTCTGTAAGCTGAGGCTGAGGTCACTATAAGATTTTATTTCTAAAAAGAGTTTAAGATCGTCGGCATATAAAAGGCACTTGGCGTTACTTAAAACGTTAGGAAGGTCATGAATCATGATGTAAAAGAGGTGAGGGCCAAGAACTGAGCCCTGGCTTACACCTGATCTGGTATGATAAGGTTCAGATTCATAGCATCCATGCCTCACAAATTGACGCCGATCCCGCATATAGTCAGAGAAAAAGGCAAGGAGACCAGGGGTGAAACCAATGGCGGACATTTTCTGCAACAGCATGTCATTATGAATCTTATCAAAAGCTTTCTGAAAATCAAAATAAATCACGTCGACCTGGAGGCCGCGATTCATCGCATCAGATATATAATCAACCAGGCACAACAAGTTTGTGTTTACAGAGCGCCCCGCTCTGAAACCGTGTTGCTCGTCGCCCAGCAGCTGGCGTACCTGCCGATATATCCCTTTATTTAGTATGTATTCAAATACCTTCGCCGGTGCATACAGTATTGCTATGGGACGGTATTCATTAACTAAGGTCTTTTTACTACTCTTAGGGATAGGAGTCACTCGGGATAACTTCCACTGGGCTGGGTATTTGCCATTTAGAAGTGAAAGATTGAAAATATGGTACAATGGTATAATTATGTGCTCTTTACACGTCTTCAGAATAAAGCTAGGCACATTGTCCGGTCCAGGTGAGCTACCTGACTTTAGTTTATTGACACCGAGCGCAATATCTTGAAGTGACAATGTAGGTATACTAACGTAACCGCCTGCGACTCCACTATCGCAGCATGAGTTACTATCTAACTGCGGTGGTAATAGGGTCCCGTTTTACATTTTGAGTAAGGAACACTAAAAACGTATTACCATTACATATTTATTTATAGCCTTTAAAAAATATACGCGTTGAATTGAGAAACTCCCTTTAGTGTGCCTCACACCCTCATGAAACTTAACTTAATAACATGTTAAACAAGTAGGTAGGTACATACATACACTAACCAATACAGATATTATCGAAAAATAAGATACGCTGTAAGAGTGCGTTTTCTGTTTGATTCCTTTAATCAGCTCTATTGTGTATAAAGCTGTGTATTAGCATTGTTGAGGTCACTATGAACTAAAATAGTTTTTGAATCTAATTTACAAGTGTTGAAGTTGTAAGTAAGAGTGATTAACTTGCATCCAATTTGAACTTGATAATCTAATACGAGCAATTCTTGTTTAAAATATATTATAATCTGAATCTCGGACACGGCTCCAACGATTTTCATGAAATTTAGTATGCAGATGGTTTCAGGGGCAAGAAACTGATCTAGCTAGGTTTCATTTTTAGAAAACTTAGTTTTATCTGTGTTTTCAGACAATGAAAACCCAAAACGACTATTGGCAAAACCGACACAGCAACACTAAAGCTACTTGACAATAGATGGCGTTGATAAGCAACACAGTTGTGTTGCTTATCAACACAGTTGTGTTGCTTATCAACACAGTTGTGTTGCTTATCAACACAGTTGTGTTGCTTATCAACACAGTTGTGTTGCTTATCAACACAGTTGTGTTGCTTATCAACACAGTTGTGTTGCTTATCAACACACAACACAATGTTTGATTTGAAGCTAGACCAAGAAAATCAATTGTTTACTTACGTGTAAAGCTCGGCCATCTAGGTACTAAACGCTTACGGTCGGACCCAATAATCAATCTATCTACAGCACAGAGTACTTTTTTATATACGAAAAATCCATAGTTTTTTTACAAATAGTGTCAAATATCTATCTCTAGTAGGATAAATAGATTATTGGCAACGGCCGTTAACCACAAAATGAAATCGGTTTTAAGATGCCGATACAGCGATTGTCTAATACAGCTTGATGACATACGAGTACCTATCAGAGGAGGATTACTATGCATTTTCAATGCATAGTAATAGAAAAATAAAAAAATATTAGTCTTGCTATTATTTATTTGGCTTATTTGGATGAATCATCACAATTTAGGTTCTCCATACAAGTCTTATTCGCATGAGTCCAACTTTTATTTTTTATGTAATTTTATTAGCACTATTTCAATCGGTACAGTTACGGAGAAATTCATTGAGGTGATATATATTTAAAAATGTAAGGAAAACTGTAAAGAAAGTAGTATCTGTACATTTAGGATAATAAGAAAAAAACCTTTGTAAGTAAGGAAGGTGTTAGAACCTAAACAGTTCAATTTAAATTTCTTGTCTCTGGCTGGCTGTCTGTTTCCTGTGTATTCGCGCATCACGTTAAAACTACTTTTGTACCATTTATTGAAATATATTCACGTGATTGCTGCGGTACTTAAAATTAGAGATTCTGATTAAAAGTAATTTAATTTTTTTTATCGTGTCAATGGCAACACTTTGATTAACGCTTGATTTAAAGTTGAAGAGTTGCAGAAGTCTACAACTTTAAATCAAGCTTGATTAGAATTTCGCCACTTTAATTCCGTCGTCTGTGGCATTTAAGAGGTCGTCACTTGTGCAGGTAGGGCATAAGGGACAAACGAGCAAATGTGACATCGTTTGAGTGGCGAAACCCCAATCGCAAACAGTTTCAGTGTTGTCGCGGTAGCCCCATTTGCACATATTGTGTTTACAGCTACAGCAGTAATTTTAATGAATTTATGACCAAGACATAATCGTTTTACACAAGCGAACACCTCAATTTTTCCAAGCACAAAGTCGTCTGCTATCTCTCGTATTCGCACGTCAATATTAACGTTGCGTCTCAATCTCTTTCTACTCGGTTCAGAGTGAAGGTGGACCTGCTGCAATTTGAAAGCCTGTTGTGAAGCTTCGTTTTACAGCAGACAATTGAAATTGATTTGGCCTTTTGTCACGTAAAACGACAAGACCATCAACCGGAGCATTGTACGGCGAACACAGATTGGTCGGTGGTTATAATTTTAATACCACCATCGGATTGTAGTAATAAACAAAACAGCTGTTCAAGAAAGATCACAATAATTTTAATGAAATTATATTTACAATAATTGATTGACACTAAAAGACGAATAAAATAATCAATATTAATTGCAATTTAAACAATTTTAATAATGTCTATGCCTTTACAACTTTAACAAACTTGGCATATTACTTTAACATGATTTATCATGACTATTTAATAAATTACTATAATTTAAATGGAGAAACTTAACAACTAGCATCCCTAGATTGGTAGAACAGTATATAACCTGTTTCTGATGATTTCTGAATATCAGAAGTTAGGCCGTAGAAGTCTTCTATAGCTGAGGCTTCGATTTTCTGCAAAAGGAAATAATATTTTATTAGCATCAGGTATAATTGGTGTAAGGCTATGATGGGAGTGTCCTTAAACATGATGTTTAAACGTCCCTAAATTAAAAATAGATTTAATAAAAAGTGTAATTGGCAGGCAGTTACTTCGTTACTAACCTACTCAGGTGCGATCCCTGAGTAGGCCACATATTTGTGTTGATAACACAAAGGTTTGTTCTCACAGGGAATCCTATAAGGCAGTGTGTGAACACTATTTATTTATAATATTATAGAGAATAATACACATCCTCGGGCGGTATTCGAACCCGCCTCTTTCTGCCATCTGTGTCAGACGCCATGACCACTAGGCCACCGCGGTACGCCAACCGAATTGTCATCGAATTTTTAACTTCCTATTTAATTTCGTTAATACTTAAAAAATCATATAGTAAAAATAATAAAAGTTGCGACATCAATACGAAAGTTAAGTGTTTGAAAAACACTCTTCTATCGGGTGGAAGCTTGACACGTTGACGTTTACCATATGAATACTTTTTCGCAAATTGTGCTACGCCTTCTGATAGACGGACAAAACAGAAGCTTGATACTAGTTTTTTTTTATTATAAGTACCGTTTACTTTCATATGCACTTATTAAAAGCTGTTATTTAGATATTTGGGACAGATACATACCTATTTAAATTATATCTATTTATTTTTATAGATTGCTCATAATAATTATGTACAGCCCTAGGCCTAGCATTAAAATTAGCGTAACGTACCTAATCGTGTCGTTGACGCAAACAGGGCTCTTATTCTCTGTGACCGTTCAAACAAGTAACGCGGTGCGCTACGATATCTTCAAGGAATGCCCGTGAAATCAATACAAATTGGCGATAATTCCTTGAAGATATTGTATCTCGGCGCGTTACTAGTGCAAACTAATTTATCTATAGCTTGACGGCAACAGCTGTACCGCGCCTTAGGTATGTGCGCGGATTCGCTGCCACGGATTACACGATAGTTACTGAGGCCTTTCCTCTCCGCACCATGTCTGTCATACCTAAGGCGTTACGTTACATGTATGAGTTTTCATGATATGCCCAGTGTGATATGATACTCACATCGACCATATCGTCGTCGAATAGCAGCCAGAAGCCGTGACTCTTGACGATGCTGATGTAGTGGCCCCGGTTGGGCCCCGAGCCGCAGTGCACCACCACCGCCACCAGGTCGTAGAGCCGGTCCGGATTCACCGCGTCGTCAGACTGTATGTACAAATACTAAGTGTTTAATCAAACAGGAGTTTCTATGAAGTGAAATGCTCAATTTGAAAGGTTGAAATCAATTTGAAATTAAACAACTTTGAATGGATTAAATCGCATATAATTTGTTATTATCATGGCAAATTTTATGCTACATATAGCTATAGTACACAACTCGCACAACGACATTAACTACACTGACAAGATTAAAAGAACACGAAGATATATTAATTCTAGTTGTCAGAAAGAGATCAACATATTATTAACAACGTTCACCTGTGGCCGACCATTCGACCGCGAAGCGGCAACGTCGCAGGATTTAATTTAGATTAAAATACATTTTTATGATTTTCCATTTTTGATAGATAAAATAGAAAAACAATAGTTAAAATGAAATGATACATCATTCTTATTTTTACACTCGTCCCAGTCGTTCTGCAGTTTCTGAACACACAAGAAGGCATTTTTTCCTAATGTTGAATATGCGCTGCGTTTTGCCAGACAGGCTGGAACTAAGTGGACTCAAGACAATTAGCTTGTGTTGATGTCGTCAAACCGAGCGCAGTAAGACGTATCTACCTCCATTTATATACAAACATCACAACATCATTGCTTTTCAGTGAAAATGGTCACGGGTAGACTAGTCGGGATATAAAGTAATGTAAAATTAAACGCGATTTAATCCGTTTAAAGTTGTTTAATTTCAATGTATAAGAACCGCAAAAGCCTTAGGAAATCATTTTGAAAGGAGTTCCTTTGCAAGATTCGGAACTAAAATAATTGTCTTGTACCAATGTTAAAAACCATACTTGCATACAACCGGGACCTGACTACTGCGTCCCAGGAAGTAGTCAAAAATCCAAGTTATAACCTAATACTACCTACACGTAAAAGATTATTAGGCTAGTAATTGATACCACACCCGGTCTTAAGGATATGTTTTCGTCTAGCTACCCATCGTTAAAGTTAAAAATTGTCGTTAAAAGTTTTTATCAAGTAATTCAACCTCATCTCGTTAATTGTAACTTCTGTATTACATCATTTATTTATTGATATTCAACTATTGTGTGAATTTTTATACTAAAGTGATGAGTACAGTTTGTTATAGGACTGTTATCATGTTTTAAGCTTGGAATCTGTATCCAATTTAATTTTCATTATATTATTAAAATTCCAATTTAAATAAAATAAGTCTGTTAATGATAACTAGGTCAACGATATCCAGAACATAGAAAAGGTAAACAAGGAGCCAACTTGGACTAAATATCTTATATTAAAAGTCCCAAGTTTGAACCATGGTTTAAAGAAATTTTGTAACTAAATATAGTCCCGACTTAAATAAATGAAATTCCCTGCGAATAAGACTGTTTAAATCTAAATACCAACTAAATCTATATAAAAATGGAAATGTGCATGCGGTTTTAGTATTGATATTCTCTCGTTCAAATAATTATGTGTTGTTATGCATTTACTGTTGTGTTGGCGCACGTTTAAGAATGTTAATTATTTTATTATTATAAAATTAGAATGCAATCTTTTACATTTAGTATATCAAAAATTGTGTTGAAGATAAAAATACTGTTTTAGCATAATAATGCTTTGCATTAAAATTAATCTTAGATATTATTTTACTTTAAATTTTAAAAATCTAACAGCTTTGTAGTTTTTGAAGCAAATAAAACATTTTATCAAAATTGTATTATATTATAAATATTTGAAGAACTTATCAATCAGCAAAAACTAAACATTTTCTATTTTTTAGATTATGGCCTCTGCGGTATTGCCGCTATTCCGCCAATGTCACGTGGATAGGGTAGAAAACAAACGAAGGAGACTGGTCGGTGGAGGGAAGATTGATCGGCTTCTGGATCATAAATTTTGCATCTGAGCATACAAACCTAAGGAAGACAAACACAAAACATAAGTACACAGGATGTAACATGCAAACATAAATAACTGGTTATTACTTACTATACTTAGTCTAAATATATCTAAAGTTTAATTTTGTTAGCACAAATACATTTGTTTAGTATATTTACAAAGGGGGTGAAAACAAGAGATAGGAGGGAATTGAGGTTAGCAGGGCGAGGGATTTCTACTGGAAGCATGTCATGCAAAGAGCAGCGAAGTGACGTACAACTAAAAAAAATATGGTCAGCTGTGCCCTCATCAAGTCCACATTCGCAGATGGAGTGGTCACGAATTCTAATTTTGGCTAAAAATACGGGGGTACAAGTGTGACCCAGCCGTAAGCGACATATAGTTGAAGTAGATGTTTTACAAATTTTTTTAAATTTAAAGAACCAAGGTTTTATAGGAATGCTTTCTTGTAGCTGACCATAGAATTTCCCCTTGGATAATTTTGATATCTGCCATAGTTTGTCCCAAGCAATCCGCATTTCTGGTTGGCACATAGAGACTAAGTCATGAGAGTAAATTTTATAGTAGTTCCTGTTGCCATGTAGTGGAGCTTCTTTGGCACACATGTCTGCAGTTTCATTCCCTGGAATGCCTACGTGGACAGGTATCCATGCAAGAACTACCTTCAGTCCAAGTCGATGATTTTCATAAAGGGATTCTTTTATTTTTAGGATAATTGGAAACTTATGCTTTGATTTAAATTGGTTGGCAAGGATAGCTTGTAGACAGCTCTTTGAGTCAGTGAAAATAATTGCCTTAGCTATTTTGTAAGAAGTGGCATATTGAACAGCTTCAAGGATGGCAATAGCTTCTCCAGTGAACACTGAAGCTAAAGGAGGGCATTTATGGTTAAGGATGATTCTATACCTGGGTATCCAAACAGCAGTACCTACGTCGTTGTCTTGCGTTAACTTAGAGGCATCTGTATATATTGCCACCCAATCTCTCCATTGGGAGTAAATTTTTTCAGAGAAAATTTTACAAGGTTCTACTGAGAATTTGTCAATGCCAAAATCCAATATAATGGAGGGTTGGTAAATTAAAGATTCATATTTAGTTGAAAATAGAGGATTAACCGGAAACTGGGCAATGGGATATGAGAGATTAGAATATCTGATGAAGCTACGAATTATACAGGGGAGGCTATCCTCTGATGAGAATCCTTGGGAGTTAAAAAGGTCAAAGAGTTGCTTAATTTTACATAAAAGAGGATGTGAAGAATTTTGAATAAGCTTAAAGAAAAACCTATCTGCAAGATATTGTCTGCGGGGATGAAGTGGGGGTTCCACACACTCAACCTGCATGGCATTAATTGGAGATGATTTCATTGCACCCAGTATAATACGCATGCATTTGGATTGGATTTTGTTTAATTTCTCCATAGCTGCTTTATTGCCAGGGACCAGTAGAAAAGAGCCATAGTCTAGATGGCTACGGATAATTGCATTATACAGAATCTTTTGTGAGAATGGGTGGGATCCCCACCATGCTCCCGATAATGCGCGGAGAATGTTGACATTCCTTTCACATTTGGTGACAACAGAATTGAAGTGGGTAACACCAGTCAATCTCGAATCTAGCCAAACTCCAAGAAACTTGACAGTGTTTTGCTGTGGGATGAGTTCAGTTTTATATGACAAGGTTATATTAGGCACGCTTCTTTTTTTAGTAAATATAACGGAACTACTCTTACAAGTCGATATGGATAGACCATGATCAGTTAGCCAATCACCAAGATATTCTAAAGCACAGTTTAGTTTATTTTCTGCTTCTGATACAGATTTGGTAGGTAAGAACAGGGCTAGATCATCTGCATACTGCAATACTTGGCAAAAAGAGTTAACTGAGAGTTCAAGTTCCCGTGTGTACAGGCTGTATAGGAGAGGGCTAAGGACTGATCCTTGGGGTAGGCCTTTCCAAACAGTTCTGGGGGATAAAAATGAGTCTTTAGTTCTTATTAGGATAGTTCTTTGCATCAAGAAGCTACTTATGAATTGAGTCATCTTCACAGGGATGCTCAGCTGCAACATTTTGTTTCTGAGCTCAGGGAGAAGAACATTGTCATAAGCAGAGGTGATATCAAGGAACACACCTATTAGGTATTCCTTGTTTTTGAATGTGTGTTGTATTTCAGTTGTTAGGATGCAAAGACTATCAAGCGTGCTCATACCCTTTCTAAATCCAAATTGAGATTTAGCAAGGAGGGATTTATTTTCAATAAACCATTCTAGTCTATTCTTTATAAGCAGTTCTGATATTTTTGCCAATACGCAAGACAAAGCAATAGGGCGATAGGAGTTGGGGTCAGATGCCACCTTACCTGACTTCAACACTGGGATTATAATTTGAGTGCACCATGATTCTGGTATAATACCTTGCTCATAAAAACAGTTAATGATATTTAATAGAAAAAGTTTTGTTTTTACTGAGGCTCTAGTTATAAAAGAATAAGTAATCCCATCCAGTCCAGGAGAAGAGTCTGTTAAACCATCCAGTGCTACCTGAATTTCATCATAAGTAAATATATCATCAATATTACCATAGGAGGAGAGGGGATTGGGAATAGTGTGAGAGAGGGCCATGTGGACATAGGGTGGGGCAAGATTGTTGGCAAAGGACTCTATCCACGATGAAGCATCATTAGAAGATGCATTTGAGTAACTATAATAACCCCTGAACCTGCGTATTTGTCTCCATACTAATGAAGGAGGAGTAGTGGGAGACAAGCTTTCACAGAATTTGATCCATCCTGATTTTTTCTTTGTCGACAGTAACTTTCTTGATTCTGCAGCAGATCTTTGGTATTCTATGAAATTGTTTGGGGTCATAGAGTTGTTATAATTAACCTCTGCCTCATTTCGGGCCCTAACTGCTCTAGAACAGTCACGATCCCACCAGGGTGGAGATGATCTGATAACAGGGCGACGTTTAGGGGGGATGTGCTCATCAGCAGAGGCAGTAATGGATTCGATAAATTTTGAATAGCATAGTAAGAAGTTTTCAGGGTTAGGGCTAGGTATTAGATCCAATTTATGGTCAAGGGCAGTTGAGTATGAATCCCAGTTAGCGCCTGAGAGTCTATACTTTAAAAGTGGGGTGGGGTGATTTGGGGAAGGGGATCTTTTAGGGAGATTAATTAGGATGGGGTAATGGTCACTTCCATAGGAAAGAGAAAGAACTTCCCAGGATAAAATGGTGGATAGGGACGGGGAACAGACTGTCAGATCAACAGCACTTCTTGGGTCTTGCAAAGGTCGGACTCTGCGAGTCCGGGATCCATCATTTAGAATACAGAGATTTGTCTCGTCAAATATATCCAGTAGAGAGTAGCCAAATAGATCACAATTTGCAGAACCCCAAGAGCATTAAAGTCACCCATTATTATGACAGGGGGAGGGACCGCGGAAATGATTAACAAGATATCTGAGATTAGATAGGACTGAGGGTGGGGAATATAAAAGGAAATAAATGTAATATCAAATGCTCGGACTGCTACAACATTAAATTCTAAGCTGTGAGCGGGAACTATAATCTGTGAGTATGTTAAGCTATGCTTAACTAGCAGGGCACATCCTGCATACCCATCCTGGCGGTCATCCCGGAGGCAGGAGTAGCCGGATACTCGGTAATGAGATCCGGGAACTAACCATGTCTCCGAGATGGCCACCAGGATGGGGGAATATTTTCTTATTAAGTAGAGTAGTTCATGAGATTTCGCTCGCAGACTTTGACAGTTCCATTGGATAATTGGACACTGATCCATTATGGCCAATGAAGGACGAGAGCTGGCTGATCATTTGGGCAACGTTGGACGGTAGGTTAATGGATTTCTGTGAGATAATGCTAATGATTATTGTAAGGAGTTGCACAAGAAGCTGATCTTGTGGTTCCTCACGGCAAGGTGGATCAGCTTGGGCCATTTGGAGGGCATAGCCATTGGGAAGGGATGATGATATGTTACCAACAATATTTTCATGGGCAGCTTTGTCATAGGACTTTCCTAGGGGGGCCCTAGGCTTAGGGTTTTGCATTACTGTTTTTCTATATGATTGAGTATCTGCACGAGATTGTCTAGGGATAACAGTAATAGGTTGGGGTAAATGGGTAGCTGGGGCAGGGGACGATTTAAGAGTTTCAGAGAAAGTCTTGCGAACACTTGGTATTTGTGAGGATGCCTCTTGGTAAGAAATTCCCTCACGGGACATTGCGATCTTGATATATTTCTGCCTATCCTGTTCAGGGCAGTCCCTGCTTATAGCAAAGTGGTGAGCTGAACAGTACATGCATGTGGATGACGTCTCTTGAATATTACATTCATCACCTGTATGAGGCTGGGCACATCTATAGCATCTAGGCTTGGAACGGCACTGAGCTTTAATGTGTCCAAATCGGCAACAGCTCAAACATTGAATGGTGGGGTACTGGTAGTTTTCCACTGCTAGGGAAGAGTAGTATGAGAATACACGGGTCGGTAGTTGTTGACCCCTAAATGTCAGAACTACTGTTTGTGTTGGCTCCCAGGTAATGTTTCCATCGACTTTGTTCTTTCTATTCATCCGTCTAGCCTTAAGGATTTTATTGCATTCGCCATGTACCATCAGTGACTCCACAAACTCATCCATTGACCAGTCAACAGGCACTCCCCGCACTAGGCCCATTCGAGTTACATTGTATGTAGGGATGTAAGCCTCATAATTATATGATTTTAGCATAGGATTATCCAAGAATTTATTAGCGCCCAAAGCAGATTTAAAAGTGACAGAGATTTATTATTTTTGACAGAGATTAACACCATCTTGGCAGATATTCTCAATTTTATGAGTGTGTAGGAATTGCCCGAATTTGATTGGCCTTATCTCTGTGCCTGCGGCTGGGTCAGACTCTATTTTGGAAACGTAAACAATGTAAGGCCCCGAGTCGGTCGACTCGTAAGATCTTATGCCGTCAACTACGATTGAGGGATGGGTGTACACAGTTTGAATTGATGCGGACGCTGTCTCGCTGTCTGTTATTAGTTTTTTACGCGGACACCCTTGATCCTCGTCCCTGCGTTGGCGTTTTGTCGCCGTCGAACTTTGTGTCGAAGACAAACAAACAGCCAATGGCGGGTCCGAATCTGGAGGATCCGGCGGGTCAGGGGAAATGGGCTCCATTTCCCCTGATTTCGGTTAAAATAAGCACACAAAACTCACCACCACCTATATAAAGGTTAATATATGTCTCAGGAAAAGGAAAATGTATCAAAATGGATGAAATTTCACTCAAAAACTGTAGCCAGTCTCACTAACACGTGTGTTCACTATCACCAAACCAAACGACCTTCCACCATAGATTAAGCAGACTATATCAGCTAAACATTTTCAAAATCTCTAAAATATGTGTGTAGAAACTGCTCGGGATTCATTTGAAAATATACCTTACAGGATACCTGTACCTAAATAATTATAAGCAGGTACGCGTATGGCGGCCTAGCGGTCTGCGTATGGGATCAGGGTATGAAGAAGATAAACTATTTCAAGATAAGTTAAATTTATAGATACTTATCAAGGTCTTTATCTTTAGACACTGCAACTGATGAATCATTTTCATAAGATCTACTGATTAAACTTTAAGGATATTTTATGATACATTCTCAGTAGATAATATTCTCAATAGATCATGATTGAACACAACCTACTACATCAAACGTTGGCTCAATAACATATACTAACTTGATATTTAATCAACTCAATTATGTATTTTATGGTCTTTCCTTTTTATTTGTTTCAGCTGTTAATTTGATGAAATTCAGGATTGTAAACAATTTAATCTCATAAGATTTAAAGTCGGAAGTCTAGTCACGATAGTTTTTTAATGTTATATAGAGATGGTACAAGCATGAGTCCCACCTGGTAATAAATAGTAACCTCTGCTTAGAACAGATGCATTTCCTCACAAGTGACCAATCCTACTCCGCCCAGAACCCTGAGACATTAAGTTGTTAAGTCTCATGTGCCTGTAATTTCGCCGGCAACCGTGCCATTAAACAGAACACAGTATTACGAATATTACTGTGAAGCAGAAGCTAGAATAGGTAGTAGGATATTGTTATAAAAAGACTCCAAAGGGTCTGTCAAGATTATCATTTAGTTCGAGAATTATAAGAATAAACTTGTGTCTGTCTCAAACCTTACCGTGTTAAATAGCCTTAATTCCAATGGGAAGACTACTCGATGTGACACCTTAATATGCCTGTTATACTGTTCCACATATTTGAATCTTTTTAAGTGCAAAGCCAATATGACTGGCAACTTCTTAACCCTCATGCGCTTCTGGGCTTCCTGATAGCTGCTACAGTGGTCACATTTGAACTTGTTATCGCTGCAGAGGGTTTCTGTGTCACTGAATGTCTTGAGACAGTGTGTTATACTCGTGTTCTGACCTACATCCACCTGAAATGATACACATTGCCATTATTACAAGGGCATGTTATCTCAAATATAATTTCTTTTTATAAACATTGACATACACTGTAGGAGTTGGTAGTTTCTTAAATGTGCAAATTATTTATTTTAATGTACACAATAACAATTCAGAATACTAATACATTGATACACAGTGCTAAATTTTTATTAAATAAATTATTACATTTAAATTAATTTTATGTATGGAATGGGAAATGGAAATGGATATTTCCAATCCAAGAAGCATGTTGGTTGTCTACCCCCACAACTAATATAAGCACCAGCTATATAAATGTTCCCCTTGATATACGTAGAAACATACTGTATAAGAGAAAACTGCGCGGAATCTGGCAGCAAAGCAGACTTAAAGAGGATAAAGGGGAACCAAACTTAATGAAGCAATTGCAAAACTAAAAACTGTGCTACAGGAATGGCAACACTCTAAACACAAAGCTGGCTTCTCTGACTGTGACCTTAGCAACAAATTATTCCTTATGGAAACTAACAAAAAATTGTAATAGACCACAGTTGATGAAACCACCCTTAAAAAGCAACACTGGCTGGGCCCGATCAGCAAAACAGAAGGCAGACACTTTTGCGATCCATTTATCTACAGTATTTACACCAAATGAGCTACACCATCAAAACTCAGATCAAGATGTAGATGATATCTTATTATTATATATATCTGATGATATGATTCTTAGAGCAAGACTTTCAACTGTCTCCTCCACCGAAACCAGTGACAGTCAGAGAGGTATGGAGAACTATACAAGAACTTAAGGACAAGAAAGCTCCTGGTTTCGATCTAATACCTAAGGAAGTACTGAAACAACTTCCAAAAATAGCTTCAATTTTCTTTACTCTCTTATACAATGGAATTATTAGGGTCCAGTAATTTCCACAACTGTGGAAGGTCTCGATAATCCTCATGACCCACAATTAATGAAGTTACCTCATATCGACCCATAAGCCTATTGCCAACTATGTTAAAAGTTTTCGAGAAGTTACTCTTGAAAAGAATAACTCCAATACTGGAAATTAATAAAATTATCCCTAACCACCAATTTGAATTTAGGCGACAGCATTCCACTATTGAACAAGTACACCGTGTCTAAGAACACATAAGAAAAACGCTAGAAGAAAAAATGTACTGTTCCGCGGCATTCTTGGATATACAGCAGGCTTTCGACAAAGTATGGCACAAAGGCCTGCTATGTAAGATAAAGTCTGCCCTACCGCATAGTTACTACCTCCTAATCTACTCCTACTTAAAAAATAGGTGTTCCAAGTGAAAGAGTCAAATGCCACTTCAGAATTCATTGAAATCGTTGCAGGAGTCCCGCAAGGATCCGTCTTGGGACCTCTACTATATACCATTTACACAGCAGACTTACCTCAAGCTGTTAATATCACCACAGCCACATTTGCCGATGACACAGCTATTCTTGCAAGTTCTGTAAATCGAAACGAAGCTTCTGAAACCCCGCAAATGAGCCTTGACTTAATAACCAAACGGCTTCGGAAATGGAGGATCAAAGCCAGTACAACAAAATCTGTGCATGTCACATTTACACTAAGAAAGGGAAACTGTCCACCTGTCCAACTGGAAAACGTGCCTCTACCTCATCAAGACAAAGTCAGATATTTGGGCCTCCACCTTGATCGACGGTTAACCTGGAAAAACCACATTAAATCTAAACGAGAAGAACTTAACTTATGTTATAATTGCATGTACTGGCTTCTTGGCCGAAATAACAAGCTATCTATCGACAACAAACTGCTCATTTACAAATGCATCTTAAAACCTGTTTGGATGTACGGAATTCAGCTGTGGGGCACTGCTAGTGACTCAAACATATCAATGCTTCAAAGAATGCAAAATATAATCCTGCGTACAATAAGCAATGTACCATGGTACATAACCAACAAGGAAATCCACGCAAATCTTGAGATGAAAACCATTAAGCAAGAGATTAAGAATGCCAGCAATCTACAATGATAAATTAATGAAGCATCCAAACACACTAGCGGTTAATTTAACTTCGCAAAGTTACGAGCCAAGGCTTAAGCGCAAACCAGTTCTACTTTCTAATCAAAAGAGTAGTATGTAGATCTCAAGAGGAGAAATACTCAGTGGAGACCTATACAAGACAAGCTGCCCATAACACATCTGCTTATAGTACACATTGATTGTAGATATATATGTACTAAGAAAAAAAAAAAAAAAACAATATCCATTTGGATATTTGTAATATCCATGAACATTAGATTTTAATATTGCTAGGTAACATGCCTCTCAAAAAAGAAATAAATTCAAAGATCTGATTAAATACATTGAAAGATTAAAATGCCACAGTTATTGAAATCTTTCTGTCAATCATGTCCAGTCAGGATAAGTCTTGGGGTATATTGTGCATTTGTTACATACCTGTAAGTCAAAGAAATGCTCATCCTTGCTGCTGACTGTTTCACAATTTAGACACCTTGTCTCACTGGTCAGGGTGCCCTGGAAGATTTCATGGACCCATGTGGGTTCTGTGTTCTGAGGTGTTGTTCCGTTGCAAATGACTGGCTCGCCTGATGGGTTCTTTGGCACTTTTAGTGTGCTTTGATTACGTTCAGCTGAAATGTTAACGATTTGACAACTTGGGGTAATGATAATGTTTAATTTAAAACACGGTTTCAGAAAATTTGTATATGAAATTTCCTTAAACTTAGAAGAACTAATGAAATACTTTTTGTGTGAATAATATCAGTTAGATCAAACGAGATGCATTAATTACGTTCTATTAACACAAGGAGATTATAAAAATAAAGCGCCTAGTCAAATTTTAATGCTGGCAATTCACTTGGCTATTTGTGTTGCATATTTGTATATGCTTTTATCGGCAAGATATTTGACGACCATGCCAATAAGCAATACACGCCAATACAACCATCCACACATGGAGCCGAATAACAATATGTACAAAACTACGATAGCAAACTTGTCTGAATTTGCAGCAGCTGGATTTTTTTATATCAACTCCTGTTACTACTAGATACGCTAGTTATTAGGTAAGGAATTAAAAGGTAGGATGTACCAGTGTCATCCGCAAGCAAGTGGGGCAGTCAGGCTTTCCTCCATAGATTTGGACTGGGAAAGTATCACCCTGGATTTACACAAATGTTATGAGATGATATCCAATATCGTGCACTTAGACGTAGGCACATATAGTAGTAACTACACTAGGGTAATTAACATATTTGGTCGGATCACAGGTTGAGACCGCGGAAAGGATTTCACGTCGCGAGCACACTGCTGGTTGTTCGACGCATACGCAGAGACACATTGGTACTAGGTGGGGGTAGGAAAAAGGAATAGGTTGGAGCAGGACAAAACATAGAATTTTTGGCCAGAACAATATGTTATGCGTGAAACAGTTCAAATTTGTTATGAGAACATGGAGAACAAGACGTTGGTGGATGCTGACTATACACAAATCAAAGAACCAAACATTTGTAAATATGGGAAATGTGTAGTTGCAGTAGTGGCATATTTGTCTCCTTATATGCACGCCCAAAAACCGACAGTGTGCGGTCATGCGTGTTTGTTATTTGTCATATTATCAAATAGGCATAAAAGCAAGTTGCCGTGGGGTACCGGCTTAGAATAGTACCCCCCCAACTCTACCCGTGGGTGCGTAAAAATCTGCTAAGGGATAACAATCGGAAGGTGGGGCAGCAGCACCTTCCCAGTATTAAAACCCCAAAATGCGCTCGCCAACCCGCCTGCCAAGCGTGGCGAGTATTGGCAAAATCCCCCCCAATGACGGACACATTAAAAACCAGGCCCCCAGTCCCCGGCAGCCCCGCTATTCCTGGCTACGGTAGCGGCCACGGTAACGGTGGGGCAGGGGGTGCTAAGAATCCCCGGCAGACGCCCGGCTACCACCTCCAACGACGACGACTGGCCCTGGTGACACACAACATACGCACAATGAGGACAGACGAGAAGATATATGAGCTGGAAGAAGAAATGAGTAAGTTACACTGGGACATTGTGGGGTTATCTGAAGTCCGTAGAGCGTGTGAGGACACGATAACCCTAAAATCAGGTAACCTACTCTACTACCGGGAGGGCGACCAACAGTCCCAAGGTGGTGTCGGTTTTCTCGTCCACAAGTCCCTTACTAACAACATAGTTAAGATCGATAGCGTTTCCAATAGGGTCGTATACATAGTACTCAGAGTATCCAAACGATATTCGCTGAAGGTCATTCAGGTATACGCACCGACGAAGTCACACCCGGACGATGAGGTGGAGGATATGTATGAAGACATTAGTCGGGCCATACATACCTCTGAAACGCACTTTCTAGTTGTTATGGGGGACTTCAACGCGAAGTTGGGTAAGAGAAGCGAGGATGAGTTGAATGTGGGGCAATTTGGATATGGACAACGGAACCGTAGGGGACAGAGGTTGGCCGACTTCCTGGAGAAAGAGGGACTCTTTATGATGAACTCTTTCTTTCAGAAGCCACCTCACAGGAAATGGACCTGGCTGAGTCCCGATGGTTCTACGAGAAATGAGATTGACTTCATTATGACCACCAAAAGGCAAATATTCACTGATGTCTCCGTGATCAACAGGGTTAAAACCGGTAGTGATCACCGAATGGTAAGAGGCACGGTGAATATTAATATCAAACTGGAGAGGTCTCGTCTGATGAAGTCTACGCTCCGACCCACTCGTGCCCGTATTCAAGACCTCGAGAGCTTTCAACTTGAACTATCCAATCGCTTCGATTGCCTTGAGAACATCGCTTCAGTGGACGAGATCAATAACAGGTTAGTAAAAACTGTCCATACAGTGGGTTCCAAGTACTTTAAACCCCACCGTACAGACAGGCCACAGAAACTCTCCAACGATACCCTCAACCTCATGGCTGAACGACGCTCATTGAAACTGCAGTCTTCGGATGATGCTGAAGCATATAGGCTGCTCAATAGACGAATATGGAAGTCCTTGCGACACGACATCCGGATCTTTAATACAAACCGTATTAAAGAGACGATAGAGCGGAAAAAAGGCTCCAAAGTGTTTGCAAGAGACATGTCTATTGGGCAAAGCCAGTTGACGAAGCTGAAGAGAGAAGACGGCAGTGTAGCGTCGACCAAAGCAAAAGTATTAGGAGAGGTAGAGAGTTTCTACGGACAGCTATACACCTCGGTCGCTAAACCTGTTAGCAGCTCGACCAAAGACCCAAGAGCCAAGCTGACCCGACATTATACCGAAGATATCCCGGACATCAGCCTGTACGAGATTAGAATGGCCTTGAAACAGCTTAAGAACAACAAGGCGCCTGGTGACGACGGTATCACATCTGAGCTTCCGAAAGCGGGTGGAATACCGGTACTTAAAGTCCTTCAGAAGCTCTTTAATACCGTCTTACTCGAAGGTTCAACGCCAGAAGCATGGAACAAAAGCGTGGTGGTGCTGTTCTTCAAGAAAGGTGACAACACTTTACTTAAAAATTACAGACCCATCTCGCTTTTGAGCCATGTTTATAAGCTGTTTTCGAAGGTCATAACGAACCGTCTCAGTCGCAGGTTTGATGAATTCCAGCTTCCGGAACAAGCCGGTTTCCGAAAAGGCTATAGTACCATAGACCACATCCACACGCTACGGCAAGTTATACAGAAGACCGAAGAGTATAACTTGCCTCTTTGTTTAGCGTTTGTGGACTATGAGAAAGCCTTTGATTCGATCGAGACGTGGGCAGTGCTTGAGTCTCTCCAGCGGTGCCGTGTTGACTATCGGTATATTGAAGTGCTGAAGTGTTTGTACAAAAACGCCTACATGTCAGTCCGAGTACAGGAGCAGAGTTCGAAGGCAATTCCATTGCAAAGAGGCGTGAGACAGGGAGACGTTATATCTCCGAAACTGTTCACCGCTACATTGGAAGACGCCTTCAAGCTTCTGGAATGGCAAGGACTTGGCATTAATATTAACGGCGAATACATCACTCACCTTCAATTTGCCGACGATATTGTAGTCATGGCAGAATCCATGGAAGACCTCAGTACAATGCTCGAAGGCCTCCATCGAGTTTCCCAACGGGTAGGTCTTAAGATGAACATGGATAAGACGAAAATTATGTCAAATGCCCATGTTGTACCTACCCCAATATCAGTTGGGAACTCAGTTCTCGAAGTTGTTGACGAGTACATCTACCTGGGACAGACAGTCAAACTAGGCAGGTCCAACTTCGAGAAAGAGGTCAATCGTCGAATCCAACTCGGCTGGGCAGCGTTCCGGAAACTTCGCGAAGTCTTCTCGTCAAAAATACCTCATTGCCTCAAGACAAGAGTCTTCGACCAATGTGTGTTACCAGTAATGACTTATGGCACTGAAACGTGGTCTCTTACTATGGGCCTCATAGACAAGCTCAAAGTCGCACAACGAGCTATGGAGAGGGCTATGCTCGGGGTTTCTCTACGTGATCGAATCAGAAATGAGGAGATCCGTAGAAGAACGAAAGTCACCGACATAGCCCAGAAGATTAGCCAGTTGAAGTGGCAGTGGGCAGGGCACATAGCACGCAGAACAGATGGCCGATGGGGCCGAAAGGTTCTGGAGTGGAGACCACGGACCGGCAAGCGCAGCGTAGGTCGTCCACCGACACGGTGGACAGACGACCTGATGAAGGTCGCAGGACGACGTTGGATGCAGGCCGCTTCCAACCGGTCCTTTTGGAAAATCATGGGGGAGGCCTATGTTCAGCAGTGGACGTTCTACGGCTGAGATGATGATGATGATAAAAGCAAATGTTTGTCAAATATAACATCTACAAATCGCATTGTCAAATATCACAAATACACATATAGCCATGTGAAGTGCCAGCATAATACCCAGGGGCCTTATCCCGAAAATAGACCTTTGCTTTAATTATGGTAGGTGTTGCAATTGGAAACACCTACCATAATTTTATTCATCTTGGTTGAAAACAATAAACCATTATTTTGGTACAAGTTTGTACTAAGTAGTACTTCATATGCCACTGTGGTGCGTTTATTGTCATCACATGCCTTAAATATTGAGATTTTATTTCAAATACTTTACAAACTGAATTAGTGACAATTAGATGAACAAACATAAACATTTTTGTGGGACAAAAATTAGTAGTCTTTTTTTAGGAAGTTTAGAAATTTATTCACTCCAATGTGATACTTACCTAAAATAATCTCATTAATATGATTAATTAGGAAATTCAAAAATTCATGGGCATCTTGTTGCATGTAGTTATCAAACTCATCTGCAAAAAAGTTAACACAATCATTATATTAAAGCCCTTATACTTAATAATACCTATTAATTAACTGTGGGATAATTCACAGGTTAGGTTACCTTTTTCCTTCCTAAGCCTAGCTATAAACTTTTTTGGTGCTATAGAACCAACTTTTTTCTTCTGGGTAGCAATGCTATAAAATAAATCTGCAAGACATGTCAACAGAGTTTCTTTTGTTCTCTTATTTTTGGCTTTGTATTCCAATACTTTCTCTCTGAATGGGCGGCAAAAGTATAGTGCTTGCAATACAGAGTTGCTGTAGCATGTGTTTCCAAACTGAAAAATAAGCATAACTCGGTTGTGATTCAAATGGACATAAATCTACCCAGAATACCCCCTAACATTCATTTAATATTAAGCATGGCTTAATTATTTTCTGATGACATATGTATCTTAAATCTTTCAAAATGTATATTATCGTAGAAAAAGCAACTAAAAAACTGATTTAATCATAGTAACCAAACCAAGCATGTGTAATTTTTCACTCTAAAATTACATGAGAAGAGATGTATCTAGTGATTGATAAAAATTTAGCTCAAGTAAACCTAGAGAGTATTTAAAAATGTAAAGTTCTGAGATGTCCATAACAAATCTACATCTAGTCCATATTATGCCATATCTGTGAGCATTTACCATAGCAATGTGGCTGCTAATAAAGCATTTTGTCTTGACTTGACGTCTTGAGTATGACATCTGCAACTAAGTTGTTGAAATTCTGCCAGTACCACATATTTACTATACTAGATTGACCAAGTTCAAAGTATATAATTAGTTAAAACAGACAACAATATTGTCACAAAAATGTTTCTTGATGAATTTATGCAATGTATTACGTACATATATAAACATTACATAAATTGGAAACATTACTTTTATCATACTCTAAAATTGCATGTTAAATCACATTCTTTTTCTGTTTAAATTATGAACCCGTAGTACTTACAATTTGATTTAAGACATGAAAATACTTACATTTACCAAACCAAAATAATGCTCGTTAGGCGGGAACTGCTCTGACCCAATATCCCTTTCCAATTGCGATATATTTGCGCCCTGTAAACAGTACATAATAAACTTTATAATCATAGTTTGGGTAACATGAAATGCCAACTTAGGTTAGAGTCCTGGAAATGTATGCAAACAAATTGAATTACGAAAGAGTATCAGGGTGAAGGAATTATGACGTGGCTAGGATAAAATATGGATAGAAATACATAATTATTTTATATACCACTTGTTTTATGGTTACCATTCTCTGTTGGAAATTAAGGCCGAGATCCTGACATATTGACATTTGCAATCCTGTTTTCGCAACTTATATCCAAAGGATGCACTCGTCACAGCCAGTATTTTTTATTACACAATTACGCTACAGTCATTATGTACTATAACATAAGTTAATTTCTTTTTCAAAATTTGCAATCCAAAGATGCAATGCACACAGCAAGCAAATGAATGACACTTGACACTGACAGGACAGGCAGGCAGGCAGGACAGGCATAGATAAATTAGATTAGTCAGACCACAGAGCAGAAAAAAAGAGTCGGTCATTTATATGAGGAGAGACTAATTACTTTGTAGTTTTATATTTCAAATAAAATAATAATAATTTGCTAGTTTCACAATTCTTCATTACTTCAATCATCTTCTGACCCACATTTTTTATTTTTCTTCCAAGTAGGAGAGAGTGGGTAACAGCGAATCAGTGTGAAGTACATTGGTTAAACCACTATTACTATCTCTGCATTCAAACTCAAAACATATATTCTGTATAGGCCTACGAGGGCACTTACAAATTGTCATTTTACATTTATTTTTTCTTAAATCTATAACCGGATCGGAACGCGACCACGACTGAGAAGATCCGACAAGAAACTCAGCGGGCTTGTCTTTTTAAATTTTTTGTATCGCCAATTTCTTAAATGATATAACAATGTTCGCTTATTTTTAGCTCCAGTGTGTTGCCTTACAAAAGAGAACATAATAATGGTATCTATCAGTAGGGCAAGACACGCTACACTTTGACATCTGAATACACGTAGGTAGATCCTGACCTCTTTCTCGAAGTTGGACCTGCCTAGTTTGACTGTCTGTCCCAGGTAGATATACTCGTCAACAACTTCGAGAACTGAGTTCCCAACTGATATTGGGGTAGGTACAACATGGGCATTAGACATAATTTTCGTCTTGTCCATGTTCATCTTAAGACCTACCCGTTGGGAAACTCGATGGAGGCCTTCGAGCATTGTACTGAGGTCTTCCATGGATTCTGCCATGACTACAATATCGTCGGCAAATCGAAGGTGAGTGATGTATTCGCCGTTAATATTGATGCCAAGTCCTTGCCATTCCAGAAGCTTGAAGGCGTCTTCCAATGTAGCGGTGAACAGTTTCGGAGATATAACGTCTCCCTGTCTCACGCCTCTTTGCAATGGAATTGCCTTCGAACTCTGCTCCTGTACTCGGACTGACATGTAGGCGTTTTTGTACAAACACTTCAGCACTTCAATATACCGATAGTCAATACGGCACCGCTGGAGAGACTCAAGCACTGCCCACGTCTCGATCGAATCAAAGGCTTTCTCATAGTCCACAAACGCTAGACAAAGAGGCAAGTTATACTCTTCGGTCTTCTGTATAACTTGCCGTAGCGTGTGGATGTGGTCTATGGTACTATAGCCTTTTCGGAAACCGGCTTGTTCCGGAGGCTGGAATTCACCAAACCTGCGACTGAGACGGTTCGTTATGACCTTCGAAAACAGCTTATAAACATGGCTCAAAAGCGAGATGGGTCTGTAATTTTTAAGTAAAGTGTTGTCACCTTTCTTGAAGAACAGCACCACCACGCTTTTGTTCCATGCTTCTGGCGTTGAACCTTCGAGTAAGACGGTATTAAAGAGCTTCTGAAGGACTTTAAGTACCGGTGTTCCACCCGCTTTCAGAAGCTCAGATGTGATACCGTCGTCACCAGGCGCCTTGTTGTTCTTAAGCTGTTTCAAGGCCATTCTAATCTCGTACAGGCTGATGTCCGGGATATCTTCGGTATAATGTCGGGTCAGCTTGGCTCTTGGGTCTTTGGCCGAGCTGCTAACAGGTTTAGCGACCGAGGTGTATAACTGTCCGTAGAAACTCTCGACCTCTCCTAACACTTCCGCTTTGGTCGACGCTACACTGCCGTCTCCTCTCTTCAGCTTCGTCAACTGGCTTTGCCCAATAGACATGTCTCTTGCAAACACTTTGGAGCCTTTTTTCCGCTCTATCGTCTCTTTAATACGGTTTGTATTAAAGATCCGAATGTCGTGTCGCAAGGACTTCCATATTCGTCTATTGAGCAGCCTATATGCTTCAGCATCATCCGAAGACTGCAGTTTCAATGAGCGTCGTTCAGCCATGAGGTTGAGGGTATCGTTGGAGAGTTTCTGTGGCCTGTCTGTACGGTGGGGTTTAAAGTACTTGGAACCCACTGTATGGACAGTTTCTACTAACCTGTTATTGATCTCGTCCACTGAAGCGATGTTCTCAAGGCAATCGAAGCGATTGGATAGCTCAAGTTGAAAGCTCTCGGGGTCTTGAATATGGGCACGAGTAGGTCGGAGCGTAGACTTCATCAGACGAGACCTCTCCAGTTTGACATTAATATTCACCGTGCCTCTTACCATTCGGTGATCACTACTGGTTTTAACCCTGTTGATCACGGAGACATCAGTGAATATTTGCCTTTTGGTGGTCATAATGAAGTCAATCTCATTTCTCGTGGAACCATCGGGACTCAGCCAGGTCCATTTCCTGTGAGGTGGCTTCTGAAAGAAAGAGTTCATCATAAAGAGTCCCTCTTTCTCCAGGAAGTCGGCCAACCTCTGTCCCCTACGGTTCCGTTGTCCATAGCCAAATTGCCCCACTTTCGACTCATCCTCGCTTATCTTACCCAACTTCGCGTTGAAGTCCCCCATAACAACTAGAAAGTGCGTTTCAGAGGTATGTATGGCCCGACTAATGTCCTTATACATATCCTCCACCTCATCATCCGGGTGCGACTTCGTCGGTGCGTATACCTGAATGACCTTCAGCGAATATCGTTTGGATACTCTGAGTATTAGGTATACGACCCTATTGGAAACGCTATCGATCTTAACTATGTTGTTAGTAAGGGACTTGTGGACGAGAAAGAGGTCAATCGTCGAATCCAACTCGGCTGGGCAGCGTTCCGGAAACTTCGCGAAGTCTTCTCGTCAAAAATACCTCAGTGCCTCAAGACAAAAGTCTTCGACCAATGTGTGTTACCAGTGATGACTTATGGCACTGAAACGTGGTCTCTTACTATGGGCCTCATAGATAAGCTCAAAGTCGCACAACGAGCTATGGAGAGGGCTATGCTCGGGGTTTCTCTACGTGATCGAATCAGAAATGAGGAGATCCGTAGAAGAACGAAAGTCACCGACATAGCTCAGAAGATTAGCCAGTTGAAGTGGCAGTGGGCAGGGCACATAGCACGCAGAACAGATGGCCGATGGGGCCGAAAGGTTCTGGAGTGGAGACCACGTACCAGCAAGCGCAGCGTAGGTCGTCCACCGACACGGTGGACAGACGACCTGAGAAAGGTCGCAGGCGACGTTGAATGCAGGCCGCTTCCAACCGGTCCTTTTGGAAAATTATGGGGGAGGCCTATGTTCAGCAGTGGACGTCCTACGGCTGAGATGATGATGATGATGAGATCCTGGAGTGAGTCCCAAGCTGTTTTATCCTCCAAGTAGGTAATCCGAAATATAGTAATAACCTTTTTGACAGAGTTTAGTTTTAATAGTACTTTTAAACTTATTGATAGGATAATCTCGAATAACATTGGGAACTTTATTATATAATCGTATACATTGTCCCATAAAATAATGACTTATTCTGTGGAGACACGTTACATGTACGGATAGCTTGTGCTTATTTCGCGTGTTGATGGAATGAGCATCACTCCTTTTATCAAAACTGTTAATGTTTTTCTTTACATACATTAGATTTTCATAGATAAACCGAGATACAACAGTTGTTTATGTCTTTAAACTTCTGTCTAATGGCCGGTCCCAATAATCTATCTATCGCCGGTTTACCTTACTAGAGATAGATATTTGACACTATTTGTATGGACGTTATGTCAAATTTCTATCGGTAGTAAGCAAAACTGTGGTTAGATAGATTATTGGGATCCGTCCTAAAGGAAACTCTGGGAGCTAAACTGTAGATAGCTCGTATAGCCCTTTTTTGCAGTATAAAAATAGAGTTAAGATCTGCAGAACAACCCCAGAGCAGTATGCCATAAGTCATAACGCTATGGAAATAACTAAAATAAATAATTCTAGCTGGGTCTACATCAGGTAATAGTCTAACTTTTTAACAGCATAAACCGCTGAACTGAGTCTACTAGACAATTTTTAATGTAGGTACCCCATTGCAATTTAGCGTCCATAGTAATTCCAAAAATACCGTTGACTCCACAAGGTCCAAACCAGTTCCATTCAATTGTATATTTGTTTCTACTTGTCTCACATTTGGTGTCGAGAACTATACAATTTCTCATTGAGGAGAAGATTATTTGTATTGAACCAATTCACAACTTTAGTGAGTGCATTGTTAACATCGTCATATTTTAATAACTTTTAATTTTAAATAACAGAGAAGCGTCATCTGCAAACAATACAATACCGTGATTAGTCCCTACATAATAAGATAAGTCATTAATTATAGATTAAAACAAGAACGGCGCTTGTATTGAACCTTGTGGAACGCCTATTGAGACTAGAGAGCCGGGCGATTTTTAACCATTTATGTCAACCCTTTGAATTCCATTGTTTACAAATGAAGTCAAAATGTTGAGAGCCATGTTTCTAATAGTGATAGGCTGTGTCTCAGACAAAATAAAAAAGTCTAGACAGAATGTTGTGAACAGAAAAGTGAGGCCGGTAAAACTACGCCTCGCCGTGTACATACACAATTACACACACACACACGCACAACGAAACTACGCCTTGACTTGTCAGTCGAACTATCGCTGCGCGTGGAAGCAACACGTAAAGTAAATCAACAAATTTACCAGTCAAAATGCCGAATTGTGTCGTGAAACGGTGTAGAAAACAAACATCAAAATATAAAAAGAAGGATGGAATCACATTTCACACGTAAGTAACTTGGAAACCAATATTTTAAATAAATAAAAATAAAGGTTATTGCTTGGAACATAGAAAGTGTTGCCATGGTAAAGCCTATAAGGTTTACCCTATTATTGGGTAATCTTAATATTTAGTATAATATTTATGTTACGTTAATACGAGTACGTTTTTATAATAGTTTATCAACGTGTTTTAACCGACTTCAAAAAAAGAAGTAGGTTCTAAATTAGACTTTTCTTTTAATATAATATTGTATGACACTCGACGCAATATCTTAATACAAAACCGGTTCCGTCGTTTGAAAGCAAATTTAAAAAAATAGGCTATTCTTTTTTTTTATTTTGAGTTTATTTTTAACCGACATCTAAAAGGAGTAGGTTCGCAATTAGGTTCTATTGTTTTAAATATTTGTTACCTCATAAGTCCGTTATTTATAAACCGATTTGAACAATTATTTTTTTATTGGAAACCTGATACCTTTAATATGGACTCATTAATTTAACACTGGATTTTCAATTTCGTACATATTGAAGGCGGTTATGTATTTTTGTAAAAATAAACCATATTTCTATTAAAGTCTTTTGTTTTTAGAGTGTATCTATATTGAATGTTGTTGTGTGTAGAGTGGAATTATAACCATATTATAAAAGCAAACTTCAGTCGTCTGTTATCGCTTTATTGTGTTTAAATATTTTTTTTTTCAGATTTCCGAATCGAGATCAAAAAATAAAACAGAAATGGATCGAAATCATTCGGCAAAGTAGGAAGGAACTATCATGGCAACCAACTTCCAGGAGCGTAGTTTGTTCAGCACATTTTAAAATCGGCGACTTATTACTACACAAACAAAGGGTTACGTCGATTGGTAAAAACTGGATATCCAAAGATTACTTTCTAATAATTAACATGCTCGACACTTGCATAAGACATTTTGATGATATTCATACAAAACTGTCTTGTTTTGTCTGTTAGGTTTTACCAAATATAACAGAGGGATTAGATGTGGACCTAAGCCAACCTCCAAATGTTGTAAGTATTAACACAAAACAGCCATGAAAAAAATCTGTCTTACTCTAAACTATCACTCACCTAAAGCCTATGAGTATGTTAGAGCTACATTTAATACGTGCCTTCCACACCGTAAAACGTTTGCCAAATGGTATGGACACATAAATCAAGAGCCCGGATTCACAGAACAATTTTCAAGCATTGAAGGCTAAATCTGAAATCAGTAAACATAAACCAATATGCAACTTGGTCTTTGACGAGGTGGCTATCCGACTTCAAAAATTGTGGGATAGACAGAAATATATTGGATTTGTGGACATGGGAACTGGTACAGAAGAAACTGCTTCTTTGGCTTCTCAGGCATTATTCTTTTTATTAGTAGGGATTAATCATCGTTTTAAAATACCGCTAGGATACTTTTTAATCAACGGTATAACAGGGGAGCAAAAAGAAAATCTTATCAGAATGTGTCTGATCAAGTGTTTTGATGCCGGAGTCGATGTTGCTTCGTTAACTTTCGATGGGCACTCAACAAATTTTACCGCAGTTGAATTACTTGGCTGTGAAGTCAAGGATGCAAAGCGATTAAAAACTACTTTTAAACATCCTCACCCAAATGCTGAATATGAAGTAGCTTGCATAGTTGATCCTAGTCACGTTTTAAACTTGTAAGAAATCAGTTTGAAGCAAAAGGAGAATTCCTTGACGAAAATGATAAATTGATTCAGTGGCAGTTTTTGGACCAATTAAATAGTTTGCAAAATGAAGAAGGGATCCATCTAGCAAATAAATTTTCAAAAAAACACATACACTATAAAAACCAAATTATGAAAGTGAAACTAGCCACTCAACTCCTAAGTACCAGTGTCGCAAACGCTTTAAAAATATGTAGACAAGACTTAAAACTTCCTGCCAATGCCACTACTTTTTACCGACACCTAATGTAGGAACCCCATTATATTAAAACTAATAACGTTATAACTTTATTAAATTTATAACGTTAATAATTTGATAACGTTATTTTTATGGGGTAATTTACATTATCATGGCAGCACCGATTCACGCACTACATGCATAGAAAACCGGCCTCACTGCTCTGTTCACAACATTCTGTCTTGACTTTTTTATTTTGTCTGAGTCTGAGACAGACTTTTTTATTTTGTCTGAGGGCTGTGTGAACCGCACGGTGTATGCTCACACCCACCGCCTTCTTAATCGTGTCAGACCATCTTACAGACATCTTTCATACATTCTTTTTTTCATACATCTTTCATGACCACGTCTACCGTCATTTTTTTGTAAAATATAGCTTTCTCCAGACAATGTTTTGACAAGACCGCATAATATGTCCGAAGAAGCTGAGGCTCATTGTCGGCAGATAGTGGAGAGCTGTGTGGTGGTTTTAAGCTCTTTTAGTATGAACTCGTTGGTTCTCATAGCAGTCCAAGACATACGTAGCAACCTTCGCCAACGCCACATCTCCAAGGCATCTATCTTACTACTATCACGTCTTCTCACAGTCCAAGCCGCGGCACCATACAAAAATATGGAAAATACTAGGGCAAGAATCAAGCGCACCTTATTTGTGCGTCGAATAAGTACCTCTGTTACCAAATTTTGTTGAGGTTAGTCATAGGACTCTTGGCAATACCGGCTCTATGGCGAATTTCGTCAGTGGAACCACCGTCATTGGTCATCAATGAGCCAAGATATACAAACTCGCGGACTTTTTCATACCCGTTGAGTGCGTCCGTTACTGGAAATACTTCTGCTCTGTCTATTAAAATACGTAGGTACATTAAATACGAGTATAATACCTAGTACCTAATTGTTTCCTAAAAACTGTAAATAATAATGCGTAGGTAGTCAATTTTATGAATTGTATATAGTTTTGTCAAAAACCCCATGGCGGCTGTACACGCTCGTTTCGTCGCCTCGCGTGCCTCTCGTCGCGTAAAGGCTCGGCACGAGAGCATACTTATTCAGATGAGCATACAATGTAGCTACACACTCGTTGTGTCAATTGAGCTCCGAACGCCGCGCCGTCTACGATGGACCCAGATGATAGATTAAATTGTTGCTGCGTTTTGCCTTTGTACTATTAATTATTATATTTTTTTACACATACATACGTATGAAAATAACTCTGTTTGTTTGTTTGTTACAATTGTTATCTTTTCAGGGTTGGCTAAACGGATCAAACTGAAATTTGGCAAGGAGTTAGATAATAGATATCCTGGAGAAGGCTAATAGACGATAGGCTAAAAGAATAGAGGTTGAACGTTTGTATGGGCAATCCATTATCCAAATTTCTTAAGTTAGGCAGTAGAAAATTCATTCTTTGCTTTTGGTAAGAAACGTTACAAATAAATACTTGGATACCTACGTGTTTTTACGTTTTGAAAATCATCCGTGGAGTATTATACTTAGGTACACAAACGGGGCAGTATGTGGCAATTCTACTAAAAATTTATCAAAAATCGTATGGCAAGAGATGTACTTAATGACGGAATGAATAGATTTAATCGTGAACTCTGCAATAGCACATACCTAATACAGGTTATCTACAAAATAAAGCGAACCCGATTTACAAACGTATATGAGAAACGAGCATAGAGAAACTTGTGAATTTTCACTAGTGTTTACACGCGCGCTCTCGCTTTCATCGCAAGGCTGGCGAGACCCTTTGACTCGAGCGCAAACAACCGACATGCTCCAGAGAGCCAACGACGCGACGAGGGAACCATGTACACAGTCATACTCGACCTGTCTCGTCGAGAGTGTATAGCCGCCATCAGAACTAGTGAAGATGCAGCAGAAATCGGGGACTATATTGTAATGGAGAAGACGCCAAATACGTAGGTAGATACTAACTGTGGTCCGTAGATCATGGAATAAGTACATCTGAATTTCTCAGGCCAGCTTTTCTACCATCTACAAAAATGCCTCATCGAGTTCCATTCACAACCACTTATTCAGTTTAATTGGTTATAATGAAAAGATATTTCATGGAGTTCCATTTGCTCCTTAGGTAGTCGAAACCACTTGGTCAATTCAATTGGTATATATATCCACTCACTGATGCCTTATGAATGTGCGCCCCCTGTTTTTGTAGTAAGTACCTATAACACGTCCGGCTATGTGCGCATGTATTTTATTAGGTAGGTACTTATTATTTATAGGATCGTTCTGCGCGCGCCGACCACGCCTGCCTCGCCTCAGTCATCCGATCGATAGTGTTGGGATAAAATTGTGTTAGCTTGGCTCCTCCAGAAAACTCAAGGAGAAAGATTGAAGTCACAGAAAGTAAGCACACCTGTGGATAAAACATGTGGATTTGGTGCAGAAGACGCCGCAATCCCGATGAGCCGCGAAAGAGATACATCGGAGTGTAATTGCACATGTTTATGGAGCGCCACACGATGCAGATAATGCATTGTGTGGTAACAGATGTCGGGGCATAGAAGATTATTTGGTGGGGCGTGTAGCGAGTGATATGCAAGAGGTGCCAGCGCGCTACGTATTTTGGCAAGCTGTGATCGACCGACACTGTCATCGTACGTCTCCGAGATGCAACGCAACCCGGCCTTCGGCATTGAAAATGCGGCACCGCCGGCACGAGCTACCATTGCTCTTCGACCCACCAGCCACTCGTCAGCTGCCACTTCTCAACGCGTTCCGCTACTGCCCTCCGACTTCTCGCCCCGTCTTCGTGTTACCTGGCGCCTCCGTACCCCAGCCCCGCCTTCCCTTAGCTTCTCCGCTCCTTAGACGATCTCCACAGCTCCAACCCTTCCCCGAACACCGCCAGCGTCTTATTAGCATGTTTCCTATGGAGTATTATCCTCAGTGACACAGTACCAACCTACCACCGATATTTTAATCGGCTGAAATGGCCAGCAAATTGAAATGCAAGTCTTGCGGTTTAATTTCCTGTAAATGATTGTAAATGTAATGACTTAATTTATGGAATTTCAAAAAAAAACAAAAAACATACGAATAATAACGAAATCCCTGACATTTTTGATTGATTTAAATAACGATCCTTTTATTTTTGCATTAATTATTATTATTGAAGATTAACTACATAACATACTGTTTTAGTTAATGAGTATTGAAGTTTTTTATTTTATATCACTAAGAAGTAAGATTTTTAGCAAGTATTGTACGGATTGTCATCATAAAAATCGCCTACATCGTAATATGTCTGTGTCATGAGGAAGACATTTTGACGCATATGCTTATTAGTAGATTTTAGTATCAATCCAATGTACCTATTAGAATAGCTTCTTATCTGAATAAAAATTTTAAAACTCCCACGTTTGTTTTCATGGCAAGCGACTTACCTATTTGAACCAGTAGGCTTTTGTTTCCAAGAATAGTATTGTTTAGTGGGCCAAGCAGCCCGCACAAATGATAGGTGTCGCTGGAAACAATAGGTAGGTACCTACCTACATTTAAAAATACTACACAATATACATATACCTATTACAAATCTGTAAATGATGACTTGGTAGAGTTCCAGAAGGAAGCTGAAGGAATGAATGTGGGGTAATTATTTAGGGAAATGTAAGAGTCTGTCCTCTTATTTACCTATATACTTACACTAAATGAATGTAACAAATCTACTAAAATTACATATATAATAATTATATATGTAAATTATTATTATTAAATAATTGTAAGGTACGTAAATACTTCTGTGAATATGTATACATTATACATACATTATACATCTGTGATTATACATTTATTGGGATTTAAAGTCGAATGGTATGTTACTATAAAATGTAAAGGAGACAATGTTAATAAGCGTTTCCAAAAGGTCCAAAGAATCCTTGCAAGCGTGTACCTAGGAATATGACATGTAGACACGGGGTACTACAATGGTGCCGATATCTCGAGCGCGGTCCAATTTAACTACAGATATTGGCGCAGCCAGTAGGGGCATGCATTCAATTAATACGTGCACAATGCATCCCCTAATTATGTTGGTGCCGAGAAAAAAAAACAACAACTAAAGTGATTAAATCCAGTTTATCGATCATTTCGATTAACATCGTTATTTGAGTTACAAACTCAGTGACCGAGCACAAAAAAGCAGACCAATATTACTTACGTACCTACCAGACCCAGTTTTAAAAATGGATGGAGATGAATATTATGAAACACTTTTTTTTTAAATTCAGTAGTCCTATTCCAAACCTCACAGTTTCCAAGTCAAGTCCGAAAATGCTAAGACTCGTTTCACCCTGACATAGTAGGAAAACCCAAGCGGGGATTTCTGTATTTACTCGAGCGAGTCAGAATAACATAAAGGAGGCAACCTTGCACTATGTGAAGTAGATACTTCCACCATACCTGAGCCCTGTAGGTAATTAAGGTGCAACGTCTAGGGCAGCCCATCAAATTATCGGGTACCTAACAAAAATCGATCGATAGAACAACTCGAGCGCTTCAGGTACATACACATTATATTAAGTAAGGTACGTCAGTTCATGCAGAAATGTGTGCATTTCAATAATCTGACAATTTGAGCGCGACTTAAGGAAATGGGAGAGTCACAGAATGCAACGAAACGTCACCTGGAAATTATCGAGCGCGTTTATTTTTTTTATTTTGAAGGAAATTAGTCACGAACCGCGAATATTATATAATCTGCCGATTTGCACAAGCCGATGTAGCTACAATCATAAATGAAGTGTGTGCACCACAGTCGCTGAGAACTGTATTTCCTACTTCGCGCCACTCAGCTCTGCCCTTCTCACTTTTTCTCTATCTCTCACTATCGTGCACCGTCCCCATATTACGTTCCACCCAGTGCACTGTTGCTAATGCTATGGCAATTACCGTGTTCTACGGCTTTTAAGCCAAAAAATTACAAAATTCACGACCTATGGCCGGAATATTTTCAATGTTGGCTTTGTCGACAGAGCTATTAATACCTACGAAGAATTGTTTTGTGCAAAACAGAACCTATGACTTACGAAATTGTTTCGTTGTCAATTAAGTATCTAACTAGTGTTTCTCTTTTTAACTTAAACAATCCTAATCTTTGTTGTAGCCTGTGGGACCATAATTATACATTGCTAGCGACTGCCCGCGGCTTCCTTCGCGTAGTAGGATCGGCCTTCGACCTCGCCATTACCTCTCGTCTTTTTAAATGTAAGAATCACGTAACGGGCCACGTGCAGACGAAGTCCAAGCGTGCTTCAAATCTTCATTTTTATGGCCTGAAGTTAAAACAATTACTTTGAGAATTAATATGCGTGTACATTTACGACCAAATTCCAAAGCCCAAGAATTTGAAAAATTATTACTTAACATTGGAGATGGAAAGATTTCGGAAGTGGAAGGTAAATTAATATCCCTAAAAATCTTGGTACCGTTGTAAAAGATTTAAATAGTTTAACTAATAAATTAATGTACCCTGACATTCATCAACATGCAAATAATAGTGATAGTGCATGGTTAAGGGAAAGAGCAATTCTAACCCCCAAGACTGATAGAGCCAATAGCATTAACTCATATTTACTAGCGAAATTGCCCGGTGCTGAAGTAAAATATGAGTCGGTGGACTCGGTATTAGAAGTCGATGATGCTATACATTATCCTGTAGAGTTCCTCCATTCTCTGGAACCACCTGGAATTCCCCCTCATGCTTTGTACTTGAAAGTAGGTGCGCCGATAATTTTGCTACGGAATCTTAAGAGGATTGCATAGCTAGTACTTTCCATGATAAAAGAGAAAACTCTCTTCTACCTCTTAACATTTTCCGATTTCAGTGATTTCTTTTTTCATGGAATCATGATTTTGTTTACTATGCCCGTACATTTTGATTTTTTCAAGTTCTAAAAAAGGAAATATAGTACTTTGAAATACTGAAAAAATCAAAACGTACGGGTTATACAATCCTCTTAATCCACCTAAACTGGTTAATGGAACTAGACTTCAAATAAAGACTCTACATAAACACGTAATTATGACATGCATTTTTACTGGTGTGAATCAAGGAGAAATTGTGTTCATACCGCGGATCCCTCTAATACCATCAGATTACCAAATTCAATTTAAGCGCCTCCAATTTCCAGTTAAATTGTGTTATGCCATGACTATTAATAAGGCGCAGGGCCAAACATTAGATGTAGCTGGCGTAGATCTAAGAAACGATTGTTTCTCTCACGGTCAGTTATATGAGGCCAGTTCTAGAGTAAGTTCGCCTGATAAGTTATTTATACTGCAGCCTGGATATATAACAAAAAATGTGGTTTATAGAGAAGTTTTATAAAAATAACTATTAAATTTTATTAAATGGTAGTTTAAAAAAGTTACTTAATGTGATAAGCATTTCAAGTGACTGGAATATAAAAATAATATGCGTTTAACAGCTTGATAGTAATGCATATCTTCATAACCACGCGGACGTTGTCGCGGGCAACAGCTAGTATATACATATATATATATATATATATATAGATTAAATATGTATTAAAGTCAAAGTCAAAGTCAAAGTCAAATCATTTATTACCAACAAAGGTTCAAAGACAAAATTATAAATTATATTAAATATTATAATTTATAATTATATTAAACGGGCAGAATGTCTTTTTCGAACGGTAACATGTAGCCGGTTGAAATTGCAGGGGCCGAAACAAGTTCTATGGTCGAAAATACTGATTTTACTGACCAAAAATTCAAAAATACTGACCAAATACTGACCATTTCGAAACCGTTTTTCGGGTGAATGGTGTGAAATAAAAAGCTTATTTTCAGTTATTGGCCTCCACCATCCCCATAGCCAACCAGCACCGCCTTTTTATTGTGTTAAAAAGCTTTTTTTATTGTTAGTAATTGTTATTGTATTACAAGTGAGTCATTTTGCATTCGTGCAAAATTATACATATAGTGAACACTAAAATCAAATGACTATGAGAAAGAAAAAAAGTACAGAGAAGTTCCATTAAAATAAACATAACATTTAAAATTAAGTTTTCTTAAAGAAGTTTGTTATAAGTGTTTTTTTCTTCTTATCTACGATTTTTTGTATTTTTTCTTCCTCTTGTATTTGTTGTTCTTCTTCTTTTCTCTCCTTTACTACAGTTTCTAGCAGAGATTTTGCCATATTTACGGAAACCATGTCTTTTTCTTTGATTCCGCCCTTCAACATGGCATTTGCATTTTTAATTAATCTGGAAATAATAATTAATTACATTGCGAAATCGTGCATAGAAATAAACACAAACAAACCAATTAGAAACAATCACAAAGCGTGCTATATCTACCTGTCAATTGTCTCCCTCTTAATTTTTTCTTCTTCTCTTATTTTTTTTAGCGTTGTCTCACCTTCTTCAATAATCGTCTTAGTTTCTTCGTACTTTCTCTTAAGTTCTTTTTTTTCTCTATCAAGTTCCTCATTTCTTTTCTTTTCGAGCTTCTTTATTTCTTCTTTTTGCTTCTGTTCTTCACAATATGTTTTATATCTTATATATGCCGTTCTGGCTAATTTCATCAATTCAGGTGTTAAAGGGACTAAATGAATCTTGTTTTCGTACATGTTTTTTAGTGCCGATTTAACTGTCAAATGCGCATCAAGGGTCCTCTGACACATGTTAGCCCTTTCTGGTGTTAAAATTCTACCCGAACATGAAAAGCCCCTTTCCACATCTGCATTGCCATGCGACAGTGCTAATGCGGCCTTTACAATGTGTTCCAGGTTGGGGAACATTTTTTCTCCGTTATCAAAGGTCCTTTTAAAAATATTGCCCCAGTAAGTTTCAATCCTTTGTTCTTCTTGATTTCCTTTTTGATGTTGCATCAACAAAAGACATTCGTTTGTTAGTGCCGTTTCTTCAAACGCAACCGGCAAAGTGTTTGCAATTTTTAAAAAGTCTTTATGACACGTTTCTGAATTTTGTTTTTTAGGGTTCAATATTGCCAAGTATTTTATTAAAGAATAATCCATTGACGTTTTTGTTAGCAGATGTTTGCAAGCGGCGACGTAATGATTTTTTACTTTGTGTAAAAATGTTACTCTATCACGTTCTTGAGCGGTCTCCAATAATTCTCTGATTGAATCTTCTAGCACAATATCTTGAAGAGGAACGTAATATTTTTCATTTAGACCTTCAACTGACGTAGGCGCGCTTTTTACACAAAACCGATTAAAAATGGTTCTCACGAGTTTCTTTAATTCTTCATGAATCATGTGAACCAATGGCTCTTCACGCTGGAAGAAACCAGTGACTTTCACGAACATCTTTACACTGGACACTACAAACATTATTTCTGCTTTTGCTAGCTTTTGATTGATGAAGTTATAGATGTTTTTAAAGTTTTGGGATGTATTAGTCTGTTTTTTAGGTAGATGTTTAGTGAAATACTCAATTATTGCAGGCCATTGCTCTAAAACGCGTTCAGCAGCAGGCCCCATAGTGAGCCAACGTGAAGAAACGTGCTTAATGAAGCGATGGTTTGGCAAATTTAACTTGTCTTGAATAATTTCATATTCTTCCCAGCGAGCAGGCCAACCATCGAAAAAGTTGTGAATTTGAAATATAAAGTCAGATACGCTTTCACCAAACTCCATCAAAGCCTTAAGAAAGGCATTGTGTACAGTGTGAATGTTACATGTTCCTATATCAGCTAATTTCCGTCTGCCCAACAGAATTAAAGAATCGTTCATCAATCTTGTAACCGCTTTATTCACATTGGGCCCGTCACAGCCCAGCATCAGAAGCCTTTTGCGGGATAGTTGAGCGTTGTCCATTGCTTCATTCAGCTTAGAATAAATATCCTCGGCGGTAGCTTTACCAATGAAGAAAGTTTCTAAATGTGTCGTTATTATCATTTCTTTAATCGGAGACCAATATTTTATGGCCACCTGAAGCTCCTTTTTTGATGCTGCATTGCAGGTTTCATCGAAACATAGCGAAAAATAGGAGTCTTTGTAGTCCTTCATCATTTCTTGCCTAAAATATGGAGCTATAGCATCACAAATTAAATATCTTGCTTTGGTAGTAGACATAGAAAAATCTGATGGTAGTGAATTTGGAAACATAGCTGAAAATAGTTCCTTTATAGAATCGCATGAGGGCTCTATTGGAAAATCAGAGACCACCATTTTCATAGCCCACAAAATTTCTGCTCTTGTGGCCCCATCTTTGACACTATATAATTGTACACAACTTCTTTGGCTATTTTCAGGTTTAGAAGTACTTGGTTGTTCTTCGATGGGTTTTTCATTGGGTCGCAAACTTGTCATATGCAATTGAGATGCTGTCAACTTTACTTTACACTGTTCCTTGTGTTTTTGTGTTGATGCGTGTTGTTCGATAGCTTCAAAGCCCCAAGCAATCGAAAACTTTTTAAGACACACAAAACAAAAAAAACCTGTATCACTGTCCTCTTTTTTTCCCCACTCACACACAATATGTCCATTTTTATCTTTTTTTTTAAGCCAGTCTTCATTAAATTTGCACTGACCCATAATTACTTGTTTTGATATGTATAGAGATAGAGTCTATTATTTTGTTAGTGATAAATTAAAGCACACACACAGGCAAGGTACACACATTTAATGTGTGTACCTTGCCGTCATTAACAAATCACCAGTATGAAGCTGTAACAAACATGCATGAGTTAAATTACACAAAATTAGAACAAAGAAATACTGATTTAAAAAAAAATATTAGTAAGTATTTTTTTTTAAGTCAGCTGCAATATATAGTACGTAGATCATCCACATACACTTGGAACAAAAAATTTTGTGCCCAGTGTATATAGAGCATGCAAAGTGCAAAGCAGCCCTCAGATATCATCAGTCATCACTGGGCAAATCGAAAAATACTGACAATACTGACCGATTTTCAAAAATACTGACTTTTACTGACCAGGTCCAAAAATACTGACTTTTACTGACTTTACTGACCTGTTTCGGCCCCTGAAATTGACAGAAAATTATAGCGGATTTCCAAACAAGTAACAAAAAATATACTTAAAAGAAAAAATAAAGGGGTACCATAATATAAAAACGAGTAAGTAGGTATTTCATAGATTTCTGTTTATGTTCCATTTTAAAAAACAGTAATACATACAAGCATCAAAATTGTATCAAAATATAGTGCAAAAAAATCTGTTATAAAGAAAAATATAAATATAAAGTGTGTGGTTTGGTAATATAACAAAACCTTTGTGCGTTTTGTATGTAGATGAAAAAAAATCTTTAAGTTACAAATCTTTTCTCTTTACAGATAATGTACTTCTTACCTACCTAATTAAACATTATGAGCAGTGCGCCGAGCACGAACATTTGCTTAGTGTAACATAGTTGCGTATCGTCGTTGACATATACAGTACAAACTATCATTTATCTAGTAAAACTGTGGCACAGATAACTGATAGTCTGTACGGTATACGTACAAACTATGAGACAAGACAACAAGAGTTAGAGTATAACGATGCGATCACGTTCTACTTAGGCAAATTTTCGTGCTTGCCCTACAGAAGCGCTCCTCTGGGCGTAACACTTGCGTGGTATAAAGCGCAACTTTATTATAAATGCTAGGTACATTAGGTATTTAAATAAAACTTGCTTCCATATTTTCCATATACAGCTGCCAGATTACCAATGCTATTTCCTTTAAATTACATTATAATAAATATGCTTTAATAACCTTAACCATTTCAAAATATTTATAGCTCAAACATCTTATACTAATTAGCTCAAACTTTGTACCTAATACTAATGATTTATCACATGCATCACCTGACGAGTTTCACTACCTACACATAGTTTATGATTTTGTATAAATATAATGAAACATTATTGAAGTATGTACCTAACAAATCTTAAAAATAAAGCTTGTGAAATAGATAAATGCAAATGTTTCAGTTAAAATTCTTGTGGCTTCACCAATACTTCTCAAGTGCCTTTACAAGGTCCAGTGGATCAACATTAGGGCCATGACGCTCTACCGGTACACCATCCTTATCTACGATGAATTTTGTGAAGTTCCATTTGATGAAGCTCCCCAAAGTGCCTCCTTGTTTGTACTGAAATATAGAAGTTTATAGTTGAAGGTTGGAACTATAATACTTACAGTCTGACGCACGCGCCAATACGTCCTTATTACATCAAATAGAACTTTCTAGATTTTTAAAATATAATTTCTTTAATGACAGAAAATTCAAAATGAAAAATTATTAACGGCAAATTTATGAATGAAAATGGTTGATGGAATTATAGTCATTTGCAGTGCTCTTTTAAAAACATTATTTACAGAGAACAGTGCCTGCTCTTCTAAATATGTACCATTCTACTTGTCATGCCTGATCATATGCATCATCTTTCATCTGAGGCCGTAGCACAAATAATTTGCGAAAAAGTATTCATATCGTAAGCCTGAACGCATTACGCTTCGGTGTACAAACTATGACTTATCTGTGTTACAGTTGCCCTAGATACTTGACAGTTTGTTGTTTCACGTGAACGACATGTTACGTTACACATACGCAGTTGTTTAATTAAGTTATTCATTAAGCATACTAAGTTTAGGGCAAAGGAATGAAAAGAGCACAAAAAACGCCACTTAGACCTTCACAGCAAAGCACAGTAGAAAGAAAGAATAGCAAAAAAAAATGACGCTTACTATACATATAGCTAACAGATTTAAAGGTTATAATGACAAGAACTTGTGTTTTTCATCGAAATAAATATAATAATAGTGTATTGAAACTATTGCCAAGGTTAATTGATAGGTTCTAATCAATATCGACATTCACAGTAGGTACTAACAACTATACTAGTACTACTACTGTATCTAGCCAACAAATCTAAAATTTATGATGATAAGATATAGGTTTGATAAACTTATTGATTTCTAGTTTAATTGATGTAGGATTGATACATATTTTATTAGTATTACCTTGAGCTCTAGCACTTAGGTCATTCATAACTCATTAACTAGCAATTAAGGCCTGTCATATGCCACAATTTCACTGCCTGCTCATTTCTTTATCATTATTGATTATACCATTTAACATACAGAAAAATAGTCGGAATCACCATTACTTTCATAATAATGCATGAAACAGTGAGTCACACTTTGTTAAACGCATGATTAACAGCAGGAATAAGCATTGTCATGATTATAATTATATTTTTACACTTCCAGTGAGTATGTTTGTTATAACCACTGATTTTTATTACATTATCAGCAATGAAATACCTTAAATTTTGAACAGTGGTTTTGCCAGTGTGTGTAATATTACATAATAAAGGTATTTAATAAAATATATCAATGGCTTAAAATTGATATTTAATAATGACTCAGAAATTTGATGTCAATGTATGTCGAAGGATGTAAATATTTTTCAGAAATGACAAATAGCATATAATATGTCATTCTATCAATCCAAGTCATTTAAGTTTCTCTGTTTGAAATTTCAGCCAAATACTTTTTAAACTGTAAGCAGTAACTTTTAACAGTAAATTAACATAATCCTAATGTCCTAATAATAATCATAATAAATGGATATCCATTTCTACAAACAGCATTTGTAATATTTTATATACAGTGAAACTTGGTTAAATAGGACTTGGATAAATGAGAAACCTCTATTATTGAGAGTTGCAATGAGGTCCCATTACTTTTTCAATGAATTACATCTATTAATGGGACTTTTTGAACCTGAAGTTCTGATTTTTAAGATTTATTTGATGTTTACCTTTATAATTGGGACTCTGTAACTCAATTCCCTCTATAAATCAGACAAATTAATCAGGTTGGGACAGGTTTTGACACTTTTGTTTACAAACATTAGAATGTCTTTCGTACACGCTTTGTTTGTCAGTACATTCTCAGGTTTTGACCTTAAAACAAGGGACTACTCTCCCTCTAAAAATGGAATAGCCGTACATTACGACCTCTATAAGCGGGAGCCTCTGTAAATGAGACAACTATAAGTTTAAATCTGCCTAATTGGAAAACTGGATTAATAAAAACCCTCAATAAATGGTACAACATTCTTGGTCCCTTGAGATCCCAATAACCAGGTTCCACTGTAATTAATGTTTTAGGAATGTGCCCATGTTCTTCTTCAAAAGTGTGAGTCATTATGTGAAACATAAAACAAATTCACACAAGAAGTTGAAGGTGGAACAAAAAAAACAGTAGCGACTAAGTGTAAGCTTAAGTAGTTTTTCCCACCTTTAAAAACTTCCACAATGGACTGGCATTGTCTCCATTGACATCAATCTTTTCAAACATATCAAATTTTACTTTGCGTTCTGACATAAAGCATACAATTTCTTCAGGATTGCCGGGTTCTTGGCCAGCAAACTGGTTACAGGGGAATGCCAAAATGCGTAGACCTGCAGATGTAAAGGTAGTTACAACATTGTGATAGATACTTATATGCTAAGTGCCTTAATTACATTTGTTAAATCACAATTAGGTAAAACACGAATTAAATAAATTAACTATTACCCACATGTTATAAAACAAGAAAATTACGATTTACCTTTGCTCTCCCCATAACTTTCGAACAATTCATTGAGTTGTTTGTAGTTATTTGCAGTGAGACCGCACTTCGATGCAACATTTACAATAATGCATACATGACCTTTGTACACATCGAGTTTTACATCTTCACCTTTTATGTTTTTTACTGTAAACTCGTGGATGGAGGTTGCTTTTTTGAAATCAGGATTTGCTTCAGCCATGTTTCGAAAATTTATTATTGATTTATTAGTGTATGTATTCGTAAAATAATTTTATTTATGGATGAAAATAAAAACTTGGAACTAGTATTATATTCTCTTTGCTTCCAAGCAAAGAGAATATAATACTAATAGCACAGACTAGACTAACAGATGACAGATCACAGAAGTGGCTTGGAGTATTCTTTACCATAGATTAATCAGACTATATCTAAAGACTATAAAAAAAAATGAAACTCATCATAGTGTTGCCAGGTCTAACTTTATTTTTACCCCACGTATGATCAAAATTTATATATCCTAGATGTTACGTTATTTTTAGAAAATACCCAAAATCTTGTTAATTGCTTTATCCCTTCACGGTGCTATGAACAGTTGTAATATAATTTCAAATCACATCATATCTCATTTCATGTTAAGTTTATTTATTTATTTTATTTATTTATTTATGTAATTCAATACAGAATGGCTTACAGATAATGCCAAGACACCATAATGTCATACGGTCACACACAGATATAAATACAGTTACACACAGAAAAAATAAAACACATAGATATAAAATATAAAATGTCACAAAATAATTCTAGTAAACTAGATTTAAATATGCATACGGATTATTTATAATTCTATTAAACTTGTCAGCAAATATGTCAACGTCTTTACACTGAACGAGCATGTCACCGAGTATAATGCGAGCACGTACAGTTGGAGAATTACGGGCGCGACGGGTACGCGCGGTAGGTTTCGTCAAAAGTCGCGGCATCCTTCTCGGCGCGACTTCTCTCGGAACCCACAGTGCATTCCGATATAGAGCAGCCTGATTGTCCACCGTATTGTGCAGAACTGAATAATAATGCACCACAATCAATAGCTTCCACCTCAGAATCAACGTGTCTAAACCAACCATACCTGACACAAACAACGGCGGGTATAAAAACGGATAGTACCCATACGTTTGTTTGTACAACCATCGTGCAAACTTTCAATGGATCTTCTCAATCATAAGCGAATAATTAGCTTCATAGGGATCCCAAACAATCGCACCAAACTCGAGGATACTTCGGACATACGAGTTATAGAGCACCTTAGCTACCTTAGTGTCATTAAATTGGGAAGCCACTCTGTTTATGAAACCAAGAGTTTTGTTTGCCTTTTTGCAAATTGTGGTTAAGTGCGTTCTGAATTCCAGCTTACTATCCACTGTCAGCCCTAGGTCACGAATCTCCTTAACTCTATCAATTGGAGTGTTATGCAAGGAATTATTAGCATGCAAAGGAGAATGAGAGCGCGAGAAAGTTATAACCTTACATTTCGAAGAGTTAAACGGCAAATGAATACAGTCACTCCACTCAGCCACAGCGTCTATATCTCTCTGTAGGGCTGTGGTGTCATCCGCCCCATTAACAGCTAGGAATAGTTTGAGGTCGTCCGCGAACATCAGACACTTCGCAGTGCTAATAACCTTCGGCAGGTCATTAATGATCATCAGAAATAAAGACTTATATTTCGATACTGACCAACAATATGGGAAATTTTAAAAATTAAAACTAAAATTAAAACAGGGAATACGTCGAAAAAATATGGATGGATTTTGGACGGAAAGATATTCCAATCAATATGGAATAATTATCCAGGATTCCAAAAAAGAGTAAATAAAGGGATTTTGGAGCAGAGGGAGAGATTCCGACCCAAAACAATATACGATACTACGTGGCTGACCAATATAGAAGAATCGAAGTTTCGGAGAATATATTTGTGCTAAAGATTTACCTGATATAATATTTTATTACGTCTCAAAAGAAGACTAGCGACAGTACATTGAAGCGGTCTTATTGAGTACGGCTTGTCTGGTGTTGCTTAATAATCATTGGTCGCAGAGTTACGTCTCGATATTTTTATTAGAATACTTTTATGTTTATTTCAATTGTATGTTCTATTGCCTTCGAAATAAAGCTTAATAATGATTGGTCGCTGAGTAACGTTTCGATATTTTTATTAGAAGATTTTTATGTTCATTTCAATGGTATGTTCTTTTACCTTCAAAATAAAGTTTATAATGATTGGTCTATGAGCAAGCTATGTTTTAATATTTATTACATTCATTTCAAATTTATGTTCTATTTGTTTCCAAATAAAGCTTATTATTGATTTGTCGCCGTCGAAGGTTTGAATATTTTTAAATATTATAAGGAAGTGATATTTTTGTGTTCGATCATTGAATTGGATATTGGTTAGAATAGATTTATGAGTTGCTAATATTATTATAACACAGTTATTTCATCGCACCCGCTCGTCGTTGTTGTTTATGTGTGGAAATGTTCAGTTATGTTAGGTACAATTAAACTTGGGATAAAAAAATATATAAAGCTTCACATATGTAAACATAAACTGTAAATAGAAAAACAACGTTCATTTATAAAAGAAAGTTCATTCTTAATGTACCGTAGGTACATAAAAATCAACATATTTGAGTAATTTAATTTGATTAGGCAAGTAGGTAGGTATACCGAATCTTTTCATTAGATAAAAATATTAACTAATACTTTCAACCGTTAAAAACATCGATATGTTTTTTATTTGTTAACTGATATCAGATAAAAAATTTCAACCATTATCCATGCAACATTTGGTCATTGTCCTTTACCCTCATCGAGTTTTATCCTGAAAATTACCCTGCTGACTAAACTTGAACTCTAAATCTAGAGTAAATTGCCCTATCTTGGCACCACTGACCACGAACGTCACCACAAACAGTAAAAGGTACAACGTCCAAGGGATGTTATGTTAGATGCCAATTCAGGAATTACGACATCGGCTTTTCAAAATTATGGTACTTTATGGGGTGGCAGGTAAAAACTAAAACCTAAACGCTCAAATTATACTCATTACATGAAATTGGTACATGCAATGCTAGTTCAACTGCATACAAGCAATAGTTACTTACGTATAAGTACATTAAAATACAATTTTAATAAATGTTAGTATATGTAGTGGGCATAAATCTTTTTATAGTTATACTAGCGAATGTCCGCGACTTCGTTCGCGTAGTAAGCTCGGCGTTCGGCCTTGCCATAACCACCCATCTTTTCTTGTTTTTTTTTAAATGTAAGAACCATCTGCGAAGTATTAGAAAACATAAAAAAATGAATGTAATCGGATAAGCCGTTCTCAAGTTAAAGCGTGAACAAAAGAAATAGGTTCATTTTCATATAGCTATATAGATGCTCTGCCCTGTCTGGGAGACTCAGTTCTGCTGCATATGCAGTACGTAAAGTAAGAGAGCTAACAGATGCTTCTACGGCGCTGTTAGTGTATTTTGCATATTTCCACAGCGTAATGTCATATCTGATATTGCTATGGGATTCAGCGGCTGATATAGAGACCATCTTTATCCTTCAGAAACGTGCTATTCGAGCTATATACGAAATGGGTCCCCGTGAATCTTTGAGAGATTTATTTAAAGAAATCAATATATTAACGTTGCCTTCCTTATATGTATTTGAAAATATAATGTATGTTCGTAAAAAAATACATAAATATAAGTTAAATAGTGATCACCACACTTTTAATACTAGAAATACAATACAATACCTAGGAAATTGTGTGCGTTTTTACAATAAAATCTCAAAACACATAACTGAGCTCACAAAGTGCAAATTCAAGTTGACTGTAAAAAACGTTTTAATAAAAAAAGCTTACTATAAAGTTCGACATTATATAGAAGATAAAGATGCTTAGAATACTCAACTTCTGGCAAACTGTCTCTCTGCCACCCATAAAATGTAATATTTGTTATACCTAAGTAGAAACATTGTAAACATCTATATAAAAAGAATGGCCCCGAATTTCTTGCCGCTTCTTCTTGGTGGGCGCTATATATATTTTGGAACGCGGCGGTAGAGTCTTTAAAGTACATTATAATGAAAAGTTGACGTTCATTAGTGCGTCTTTGATGCCTAAATTGAATAAATGATTTTGACTTTGACTTTGATGAGGCTGCAACTTTTATCTCGTTCCGCCTAGCCGAGCGTGCAAGCGAAAGCGTGGACCAAACGATAGATAGGTACGATCGATCTAATCGTTCAGCTTGTCTTATGACGTTATCATTGCACGTAAATATTATATAAATCTATATATCTCTTCTCTAAACTCCCGTTACTCCCGCCCCATAAGCCATGCAAAGCATAAGCAATGCAAGCAAAATATTGCTGACAAACTAAGATCGCTCTTGTCTGACCAAGGAAAGAGTACCTCATAATTTATGAACATTATGGCTTCAATTCAGAGCGATCATAAGAGGTCAATTTACTTTCATGTGATTTGTGGACAAAATTGGGACAAACGATGTTATCTAAGTAGATTATGAAATAGCATTTGATCGATTGCTTATCAGAAGCTTTGTTTCTAAGTTGGTAGATTTTGGAATCTGTGGCAAACTCTTAAAATGGTATAAAAATGCTTTACGGATATTACATAGCTAAATTATGAGGTTTATTATACATAGCCAAAGCTATGATATATATATATATATATATATACTAAATTGTTGTGACGCGTAGGTACTCATATTACATAGCACAGATTATATTATCCGTCATCAATATTCCGCGATTTTAATGATGTCGTATGCTAAGTTGGGGGGGGGGGGGGATCCGGACCGGAGTTTTCTAATTTAACACATTCGTTGGCCAAAGGAGGCTTCATACAAAATAGAGATATTATGTCAAACAGGTTTTAATGCAGATGTGTGCTGACATGATTTTTTTTATAATTTACGCTTCGCTGACTCTAGGACCGACATTTCATTAACTTTTTGAAATGTTTTGATTGAAAAACAATTAGTTTTATGTACAACTAAACATGCTCATTTAGAAGACATAGGGGAACTACTTATTTTCTTATAACTATATTTTATATTTCAACTTTTTTTTAAGTAGACTAAATAATAGTTTCTGTGTTTCTATATTGCTATAAACTTTCAACGCAGACCAGTATCCGCAAGCAGCATCCGTTTATGAGTTGACATATGTGACAGCCATCGCCTTCCTCAACCATATTTGAGGGAAGATGGCGACCTACCACACACGCCATCACTTGCCAACAACTGAGCATGACTGCTCTGAATGCCTATACCCGCGCTTAGTCAGTTAATTTAGTTAACATTTTACGTGAAATTAACATAAAATTGAAACTTCATTGCATTTGCTGGATAATCAGCACTTTCTAGGAACCTTCTACGAAGTATTAGAAAACATTTTATACAAACATGAATAAACTCGGTAAGCTGTTCTCAAGTTATGGCGCGACCAAAAAAAATAGGGGTTAATTTTTATACAATATAGATTTGCGTACCACAATGGAAGTTCTGCAGTACATGGTACGGACATCTCGATAATGGTACGTGTACTATTTTTATAGTAGGTCGCTTCATAGTCTGACAGTTTAATCTGTGACTTGATATTCGTAGGCGGCGTTCGCGCCCCTACGTGATCTGTGATCATTATTAGGGAAAATTTTGATTTTGACATTGGTGTCTGTATGTCAATTGTCATGAACTGCCATCTGTGATTATTTCGCTCGTTGCGTGTTGCCGTGTCGGTCTCAAATTCCCGTTTACTTTCTGGAATTAAACCTGGAAGCTTACGTGGAGCTGACGTGGCTTCCTGGTATTTATCTAGGGCGACGCGTACATTGTTGAATGATCCAGCCTGTCATTGTATCGTGGTAAGTCTAAACCCGAATTAAACAGATACAGTTACAACATTCTTACAAGTTCGTTTTGGTATAACCGGTGATATCATTGTGTGTTATAGTCAAATATGCTGAGACCATTGTTTGTTGCGCTCGCTATATCAGCGGTTTTTGCCGGCGTACCGACGCCGGAAGAAACCAAGAGGCTGATGGACCATTTATCAGACCAAGAACATTTTAAAAATGAGCATCACAATAAGCAGTTTGATCACGACGCTTTCCTAGGCGAAGACCAGGCGAAAACATTTGACCAGTTGTCCCCTGAAGAAAGCAAGAGGCGCTTAGGGTAAGCTTCAATTTGGTGTAAACTAATAAAGGATGAAAGACTGTAAAGAGAGCTAATGAATGGCTGTGAAAAGAGAGATAAATAAATATGTAGCTTGGTAGCTACTTATGTATCAAACAAAGAATTACATATATACTCATTATTTATTGTAAATGGATACTGGATACTAACAACATGTGCAACATACATTACTACATCACATTTATAAAACTTATCGTAATATGTCTACAACTAATAATTGTTGATGGTGATGCTCGCATAAGTCTATGACCCATAATTTAATTTGGGATAAGAAAAGTCCAGTCTAACCTTTTATCTAAATATTGGTTTTTCAAATTGGAGTTGAATTAACTAGTTCCCTAATGATTCACTGAAATACTTATGACAAAATGCTACATTACAATAAATGTTTCGAATGGAAATAATTTCTAAAATATGTTATTTAAAAATGATATATTATATATACTGTTTGAATACAGCTTGTTTCAAAAACCTCTCATTTCATAAATGTTTTGTTTCACAAACAATCACATTATAAGCATTTATTTTGCTAACTTAAATCTTGTAAAATGTATTGAATTATATTTTGTTATAGTTTAATTTTTAATTTCATAAGTAGGTACTTAGTTGTTTTTACATATTCACAATTGACAAAGTTTCACTATCACAACAAGAACTTACCTATTTATAAAGAGTATGTGAAGTAGTTTGTGGATAGGTAATTTTGTTGTGCACTACTCAATCCAACTATCTATAAAAATAACCTAACCTAGGGTGAGCCACAATCATTCATTACTTTATTTTGAGTGCTATGTCAAATTTCCTGGAATCATAGAAACATGGCGTCTGGTGAGTCTACATGTTAATATCTGTCAAATTGCTATCTAAAAAACTGTGAACACAGGCAATGAAATACAAGGCATATGTACAACCAAACTGATAAAATAAGAAATATAACCTAGCTACTGCCGAAATATAGCCATATAGACATAATCTGGTGCTCCGTGTAAATAAATCTAGCCAGAAATTCAAATTCCTCCTGCTCTACATTACAAAGCTGGGATGCCTTGGGTAAAAGCTGTGCTAAAGGCAAAAGTGCACATAACACCCCATGTGGGACATCAGCGCAGGACTTATTGCCCCATATTATAGAATAAGACTTAATCAATAAAATGAATCAAATGATTTGCATGAGCCAGATTGACAAATGTACCACTGTGTGAAGAAAACAGATTTGTAATATCTACACAAGTCTCAAGTTAATAACCTCATAAACCATGTTCTAGTTTACGCATAGAGTTTATCTCTTAAAGCAAATAACTAACATCCATAAGCTTCAGCTGGCATTCTCAGTAATGATGTCATGTAACCCACACATATATCTGGGCCAGAATAAACAATGAAATGTATTTGTTTGTGTGCTACAAATAATTCTGAGCATGTGGCACCATGTTGTGATTAAAACATCTGCAGATGTTATATCTATATTATACCTTAATAATGTTTACCTAATAATTGATATGCATTTGATGTACTAATTTCAAACTGTGTTCAATTTCAAGAAATTGTGGCACTTTGAACATACAAGAAGGAAGATGATGTCCAATAGGGTAGTTGACACAGTCAAAAATAAATTACAATGTAATGTTAACTTAATAGTAGTTGGAGCAAATAACTCAATGAATTAAAAAAAAATATATGCATTGGATTAACTTTATATTGAATAAATAAAATGTGTACTAAAGTTTCTAAAAGTCATGTCAAAAACGGATGTAGCTGCGGAAATGGTGTCATAAGGGCAAAAATAAACATGTGGTATGATAGTGTCGTACCTCATCAACAGATTGAGAATCAAGCAAGTGAAGAAAGCATCTAATATTATTGCTTTAAATTTTTGTACATACTAGGTCAAAGGACAAACTGTCGATTCACGACTAAGTTTATAATAATATTTTATAGACAATTTGTTAATCTTGTTATCACTGTTGTAATTGTTACACATTTGGATTTGGATTTAAGGTTTTTTCTTTTTATGAATCCAAAAGGATCTTGATAGATAGACAGATAAACAGACGGGCAACAAAGTGATCCGATAAGGGTTGGTTTGTCCTTTTGAGGTGGACAACCTACATAGAACAAATTATGTGGCTAAAATGTAGTTTTATTTTTTTCAAGTAGGTAGTGAGAGTCTGCTCTAAGAAATAAGTCAGTTATTTAACTACTGTTTTGTCACATAAATGCATTACTAAAACTTGCTAACACAATTTGAAGAAAAAAAAAAAAATGTTTTATAATTTTATACACTTTACCTACACTTGTGCACTATTGTGAACATCAACAGTTAATAATCCACCACTATTACAAGTCAACACTTGAGAAAAACACAAAAGAAAATAAATTACAATAGTCATTGTTGGTTTTTCTCGCCATCTGCATACTCAAGCAAGCAACCTCCAAGCAAGCAAGACGAATTATAACCACAACACTGTTTGTTTTTGCCTTACGGCCCGTCCCAATAATCTATCGATCGCCGGTTTACCTTACTAGAGTTAGATATTTGACACTATTTGTATGGATGTTGGGTCAAATTTCTATCGGTAGTAAGGAAAACTGTGGATAGATAGATTATAGGGATCCCCCATAAGTGACGTATTATACGACGAATTGGCCGCCATTGAGTAATGTTTTAGCGCCAATTTTAAAAGTTGAAATAAATACTTCGTTTTTTTAGTTTAGAGTTCTTTAAAAAAATATGCTAGGTCTCCACTTCGGTGTCCTGATTAATTTAACGTACAATAAAAAAATGGTCAACAACCCTATTAATTTTGCTATGTACATAACTTTATAAGAAAGGTATTGTGAATTGTGAGTGCAAATCATAGTAAAATTCTTATGAGTGTATTGTGAAAAAATAATGATTTGTAATATGTATGTTAGTGCATACTTTTTTTTACTAATGATTGTAATATGGAAAAAAATATAGTATTGAACAGCCCCATAAAAAAACAGTTTATGAAATTAAATGGAGGTATTCATTGTATATAGAAATAAAATCAATTGTACATATTGACTTCCCCATTTTTATCTCAAAAAACAATTTTAGTGAGAATAGGAAAAAATACATAAAAAATCAGTAGTAGCATTGTAATCTTTTGCTTAAAGAATGTGTGTGCTGATTTATTGACATTCACTAGTGAAAGTATTGATAGTATTCATACAATAATCTATAGAGAGTCGTGTAAATAGTAATTTGAAACCAACTCCCATATTGAAGATACTCAAATTTTTAAGACATTAGGTCTTAAAATGTTGATGATAAATTATTATTAAAACAAAAAATAATATCCAAAATAAAATAAAAAATGTACATCAGTTCACATTCAAAAAAATTGAGTAACATACAAAATATTTTTTTTTTTCAAAAACCCCTGCATCCAGTTTAATAAAATGTTTAAGGGACTACCTTTGAAGTATGACTACCCAACAAAAAAAATCATATGCAACCCTTATTTAACAGAACAATTGTATTACAAACATACAAAAATCATACAGTTGAATTGAGAACCTCTACTATTTTAAAAACTGAATAAAATAGATTGTTTAAAAAAATTTTATGAACCTTGTTTGTAAATGATGTTTACAGATGAGCTACATGATTCTTATCATACATTTTATAATCAGGCAGCTGATAAGCCTTAGTTAAATCAGCACTGCCTGAATATTCGGTTAAAGTAAAGCTAAAATTGTGTATCTATAGGTCACTGAACTTACTTATCACTGTCAGCTTGTAGACATATTGTTACACACATTGTTACTGAGGTAGTTTGTACGTAAAGAATTGTTAATTTGTAAATAGTAGATTAGTAGCCAAGGGCTGTAAGGCACCCTCGAACTATAGGCGCCCTCGCTGCAATTGATGCTTACACTCGAGCTAACTACTCTGCTTTACATCTCGATTGTGAGGTAAGTAGAAAAAAAACCGGCATTACAAAAATAAAATTGATGACTATTATACTCATACGAAGACAAGGCTGAATAGCGAAGCGACCTCTTTTGTCATTGGGCTGAATGCATGATGTCTATTGCCAGTATGATGGTTAGATGTACGCGCACTTTTTGAAAGAGTGAATTGTTTTTTTTTTAATTACTCACTGCCCTAGGGCTTTTCTAGCTACATTATTACCCTAGAGCGCTAATTGGTCACCTACAAGCCCCATTTGGGGGTAATAAGGACCTACTTACCGAATATGAGACCGCCCTAGGGCTTTTCTCGCTACATTATTACCCTAGAGCGCTAATTGGTCACCTACAAGCCCCATTTGGAGGTAATAAGGACCTACTTACCGAATATGAGAGATGTAAACATAATTTATGCACATGATAATAGATAGACGAGCAAGTTGCTCAGTTCAGGGCCATTATTCGCTATGCCTACTCAAATAAGTAACGCGGCGCCCTATGATATCTTCAAGGAATGACCGTGAAATCAATACATATTTGTGATCATTCATTGAAGATATCGTGACGCGCTGCGTTACTTGTTGAATGGTCATAGCGAATAAATCCCCTGTACCATTCAGAATTTTAAAATACAGAACTCCAAATCCTGCATGGCAAAGTACTGAGATGGTTACCTTGAGATACGAGGGTGAATCAAAAAGTTCTTAGAAGTGCATATATATGAAACCTTTTTGGATCAAGTTCGATATTCAAATTAAAGAGTGTCTATCACACTATATTTATGCAGACTGTCACTTGTTTTTGTCAGTTCGTTCGCATGTAATAAATTTTTTTGTGCAACGAGTTGCTAAAAAGTTAAAATTATGGATAAAAGTGAGTTACGTGCGGTGATAAAATATCTCAGTTTGAAAAAAATGTCTACGAAGGAAATTTTTTTGGACATTCAGCAGACATTAGGGGGTGATGCTGTACCCTATTCTACGGTTGCGTACTGGGTGGCTGAATTTAAAAGAGGTAGATCAAGCTGTAAAGATGACCCGCGTTCTGGGCGGCCTTCAACCTCCGTTACAGAAGAAAATGTCAAAAAGGTTGAGAATCTGGTTTTTAATTAGACAGAAGAATGACTATAAAACATATAGCTGAGATCCTAAAGATATCTTTTGGTAGCGTTCAATCCATTTTAATTGATTCACTGGGGTTCAAAAAAGTGTCTGCAAGATGGGTGCCACGAATGTTAACCGACGAAAACAAAAAGCGACGTTTGGAAATTTCCAAGCGTAATCTCGAAATGTTCCAGCGTGATTCGGATAATTTTTGCCGTCGTCTTGTCACCATGGATGAAACGTGGGTCCACCATTTTGATCCTGAAACTAAAAGACAAAGCATGTCTTGGAAACGACCATCCTCTCCATCCATTAAGAAATTTCGAGTTGCTCCTACCGCTGGCAAAGTTATGGCCTCTGTGTTCTGGGATAGTGAAGGAATCCTTTTTATTGATTACATGCCAAAAGGCCAGACGATTACTGGACCCTATTATGCAAATTTAATCCCGAAAGTGCGTGAAGCGATTAAAGAAAAACGTCGTGGAAAACTGTCGTTGGGCGTGTTGTTTCTTCAAGATAACGCTCCTGCTCATCGATCGGAAGTTGCGCTCAACGCAATCCGCTGTGCTGGCTTCAATCTCCTTGACCACCCACCATATTCTCCGGACTTAGCCCCAAGTGATTTTCACTTATTTCCAAAATTAAAAGTGGAAATTCGTGGAACAAAATTTCACGATAATGACGCGGTTATAGCTGCCGTAGAGGACTTTTTCGAGAGTCAAGAAAATAATTTTTTTTCACAAGGAATAAGGAAGTTAGAAACGCGTTATTCTAAATGCATTGCATTGGAGGGAGATTATGTAGAAAAATAAAATATTATTATTTAAATCTTTGCATTTTTTAATATTGATCCCAAGAATTTTTTGATTCACCCTCGTATAAGATGTTAAATCTCTTGCACTGGGGGTCGATTCCACTAAATAAATTGCAATCGAACCGTAGCTGAACGGTGACTTTTATGCGTTTTCTTATTCTGCTATTGAAAAACAGTCCAGCTGCAGTTACGTTTCTATTGACGCAAGCGATCGATCGAAACTATGTTCTGCTAACTCGATAGATCATGAACGCTTTGTCAACTTATATTCGTATACAGTAGGGTCAATTATATATTTTCATACCACCTGCGAAAATGTTCTATTAGATGTCACTCAATCTCTACGTAAAGCAAGGCATTACATACGCGGGGCTGTAAAGTTGTATGAAACTCCCTGGGAAGTAAAGTGATTTGGATTTGGAACGTTAGTTGTAGGAAAACTCTTAGTACGGAGACAGCATACAGAAAAAAAAATAAAAAAGGCGCGAAACGGTTTTACTATAAGTAGTGCGTTCGAATAGCCGTAGTTGGCGAAAATTATCTAAAAATGCTCACAAGGGCGTTCGAATTGGGATTCTATGGATGAAAATGTCGTTTATGGCTCTCTTTGTTCAGTGTTTAAAAAGCTAAAAAAGAGTTATTTTTGCCAACAAAACTGAGTTTGACGAACGCTTTAACAAAAGAGCCAACATTGGCAACGCCACCAATGAATTGCTAAACGAACGCACGATTGTTGTGCGCCGCGTTGCTATGGGTTACGCACGGCCCCTCTCTGCGCATGCGTTAAGCCCATCACACACGAGTAAGATAATATATATTATAGCGTCGAATGTATAAGTTATGGTAACTTAACCCACCTTACACGGCGTAGATACTATAATATATCGCATGCGTACATTCTATCGCAATCCGTCGCGGGAGCCACACGTCTCGATCGTTCACACTGTAATATATAGAGTGTTCATGTTCTTGATTTTGCGATGCAGCGTATTTTGTTGCTAGACCCGTTGGACAGTTCCGCGGATGATGATTGAGACTGTGAATTTGATATAACCGTCATATTAGCTAAAAGTAAAAAACGAAGAATCTGCATTGAAGATCACAGGAAACACTGTGGTGAATTTAAACTTTACAAAGATCTTTCAGAAAAAAGCAGCTATTTCTTACATTCATGTGGTTATTTGCACAGTACCTACCAGTTTTTTTTATTGTTTGTCTGTCTGTAATAATCCGGGTAATATCTGCAAAGGCGGGACCAATTTTGATGGGTGCTGAAAGCATTAATTAAAGGGCCACGCAAACGAAGTCGCGGCTGCAGCTAGCCTAATAATATAACATAGCCTAATTTCATCAAGAATACTAACATCGATTTAGTAGTTACCTAGTTTGATTGATCTATACATAGTAACTACAATCTAGAAAAACCTATGAGGTTAAGCCCATAGACATTTTTTAAAAGTTCTAATAAGATAACTTTGTCATACCGCTAGTTCGGTTAGTAACTAGTAGATCAAAGTAGTCTAGAAGAAAGGCTAATTTTTTCGATGATTTCCTTTATTTGACCAAATTGATTCGCGTAAGCCAGACGTTAGTTTCATTTTAATTTACAAAGAATATGTCTACGGGTTCGAAACAAAATAGGCACCTAAGATAATGTGAAGCTTTATTAATTTTTGTTGTGAAAATATAAATTTGTTCGGTAACTGAAGACTAGACGTCCATTTACTGCAACGGTTTTGTCAACAACCTGTATATGATCTTAAGATCAGTATCTGACACTATCTTAAGATGTCTTCATTATCTGCAGTAGTCTTAGCGTATCTTAACATGCCTTTCGAATATCGGTAGCATCTTAAGCTACTCTAAGGTAAAATATTATAGTATATTCACCTTGTGTGGTTGCTCATTGAATTGTATGGTGAGCGATTTGTCCAAATCTGCTCTAAGATATATATCTCATATATTTTTTATAGTATCTTCATCGTGTATGATGGGCTTTAGCATCTATACTAGTTTGTGATTCAAGGTCATAGTATTGAAGTCATAGATAATACTATATACTGGTTGAAATTAAAATATATTATTATTTTCAACGTGGTGCATGTAACTGTACCGAAATATCGAGAGCTCCAAAAGCAACTTAATGTGGTCTACATCTCGTGAGTACTAATTATAACTTAGTTAACAACCGAGAATGTCTAGAACAGTGTTTTTCATAAAATGTTCCTTCCAAAAATATTAATCTGTCCCTCTATAACGGTACAAATGTGTCCAATATAAATATTAACTATTAATGTATTTTACTTTTAACTATATAACTGCTATTTTACACCTCTGCGTTTTTATTGTCTCGCAGTAGGTATGAAAAGTAGAGTATGCACCTCGAGGATAAAGCATGTCTTCGTCTTGGGCGGCTTTAACCCCTCGCTTCACTCAGGACTCTATATAACTCCTTCGCTACGCTTAGGAATTAAATTTTAATCCCCTCGCTGTGCTCAGGGATTAACTCAAGAGTCCCCGTTACACTAAGGGTTCAATAGACCGCCCATGACGTAAGACACTGCTTTACTCCCTTTGTGCATACTGTACTATTATTAAAAAGTAGAGTTTATGTTATGTTTGTGTGACGCTACACTCCAATTTGTCTATAGAAATTGTAGAATGGGTTTTTGCCAAAGTATCGAACGATAACCGAAGTTGAACTGCAGTTGCAGCGGCATAGATTGTTGAACGTTGTGAAATAACAGAATTGGCCTCCAGGGTTGTTATTCGCTATGGCCACTCAAAGAAGTAACGCGGCACCCTGTCATATCCTCAAGGAATGACCGTGAAATCGATATCGATTTGCGATCATTCCTTGAAGATATCGTAACGCGCCGCGTTACTAGTTGAATTGTCATACCGAATATGCCCCTGTAATTTCATTGGAAAAATTCAACTGTTGCCCTTCAACAAAACACAGTGATATTTGCACACTAGTGCTTCACGGTTGAATAACTGGCAGTAAGTACTTCCGATGACAGATTCTACAAAAGTCCTACCACCATAACTAGGATTATGGTATAACATTGTGGATATCGTCGCCATTCTGGATTGATCAATTAAGTCAATCCACCACTTTGTCATTCGCATTTTTTAAGTAAATACGTATGTTCGTAAATGTATAGTTTAATATCAAACAAAGTGCTTAAAACTTCTATTGGTATTTAAGCTAAAATGGACACTTACAGTTGCCACATGCTATAATTTATCTACATTCATACATCTAATCAAATAAAGGTGATATGAAGCAAGATTTAAATTATATTATTACTATGTGAAAAGTACATAATTTCAAATGCTGCTTTTCAATCTGTATAATTTGTAACATATCCTATAAAGTTTTGGTGGCAAATGTTTTTAAATTTTGAATACCCCGCGTTGGATAATTCCAGGGTCATCACTGATAAGATAGACAGCGATGGTGACGGTTTCATCACTCTGGTGGAACTCAAGGACTGGATCAGATATACTCAGAAGCGGTACATTGACGAAGATGTTGAGAGGCATTGGCGACAGCACAACCCTGATAACAGTGATACCATCACTTGGGAGGTGAGTTCTATTTGGTTCTATTCAAAATATAGTTTACTTTGATATTAGTCTCAGAGGGTTGACTTTGATGTTAGTCTCAGAGGGTTGATTTTGTTATTAGACTCAGAGGGTTGACTTTGCTTTGAAATTAGATTCTTCACAAGTATCCTTCTGGAATACTCACGATGAATGAGTATCCCTCTGTGGCTGTGGTAAGGTCACATAGGTGATACAGGTTTTATTATAGGCATAAACAAAGGTAGGTAACGTACCTACTACTAAAACATTTAGTGTCATAAAAGTTAAGTATCAGTCCATAACATTTCCAGCGCTGGGACTTGGATCTTCCTCTCAGAGAGAGAACAATCGCTAGGGCGAGACATCCATCATGCGGCTTGGTGGATCGGCTAGAGGCCAACCCTAGTCTCCGTAGTTTTCAGGTCGCCTAAAGGTCTCCGACATGACTGTTGTCTTTATATAACTCGAACCGATGGCATAACGTGCCCTCCGAAACGCGTAAGCGCCGAGTTGCATAATACTCGTAACACCAGAGGTCATCCAACCAAAGTTATGATCGCAGCAGTTGAGCAGTTGCGAATGACAATTCATAAAGAGATAGTACAAAACAAGTAATTTAAGTAGTTGCGAAACATGATCTTTATTTGACGTATTATCTTGGCTTCTAATCATTTTCTTTTGGACGGAATACAAAAATAGTGATTAATAGATAATTTATGTATATTGTTTTATGCGGAAGGTTGTTATATTGAAATTATTATATAGCACGACCTTGTCCAAAGCGGAATCAATCTTCTTTGAAAATTTACAGAAATATTTAAAATACAGACAGGCGTAACCAACCTTTTCAGTATTTCATTCCAACACCTGTTTAAATATGTATTTTAGTATTACTCTATAGACATTTTGTCTTTTAGCACCTTTTAAATAAGTTGTTAATATTAAATAACTACGAGTATATAGATTTTGATATTTAATTACGTTTTTGCGCACTAGTGCGAGATTTCATACTAGACGGGTTGTTAATGTAATCGCCTTGGGTCGTTGATAGTTCATTTTTTCTGCATCCTGCCTGATTCTCGGCTGCATTTCACATCAATGTAAAAAAGACTTCATTACAATGAACCGCGACAGATAGCAATGTAGGTCACATTCATTGAACCGCCCGCCGTTGCGAAGTGATCTTAATAGGGCCACAAATTTTATTAAAATGTATTCAACAACGATGCGCGATAATGTATGTGCTCATTCAAAATAGGATTTATCGCAGTTTTGTGAATAGTTTGCAGTTCGAAGGATTTTCTGTTTTCAGGTCTGTGAGACGCTTTTTGAGATGTTGTAAGACGTAGTATACAGGACTTATTTGGCTTATACTCGTAGTGTAGGTACCATTCTGTTATCGTACGCTCACGAATATAAAATAGTCATGAACACATTTCGTTCTAGATGACTTTTCCGAACATACATAAACACGAGTTTAAGGCATGTCTTTGCATACAATATTGTTTGAAGTTTTATTAGGTTTAGATCACGCTCTGTCGCGTGCTGCTCTGCGTTCAGCACGGCCTATGTAACCTGTATATATATATTATAATATAACTATGTAACCGCGGGTGGCGTGATCTAAAACTGTTTCATCTTTGTAGTGTGCTCGTAGCGAAATGAATGTATATAAAAAAAGGTTGTAAAGTCTGTTTACGGAAGATAGTTTTACGTGATAGCGTTATAAGACAAGCCGAACGCTTAGGCCGAACGTGCCTCTCCATCGCATGTTCTGTGCTCTCGATTGCACGCTCGGCTCAGGTGGAACGTGACAATGAGTCATACTTTTTCGTGCGTGCAGCCGACGTTCATCGATTTATAAGACGTTATTACGTCAAAAAATTTATTTATAATAAGAATTGCATAAGTATTGAAATTATTTGGGATTAGTAAATACATATTTATTACGGATCCCCTTTTTTTGTACGTAAATCACATCTCTAAGTTCCCTACGTTATTAATCGTAATAATAACTCCTCTGCACTGTTTATCATAACACTTCTTTTTCTTAATACTTCAGTAATAAATTATTGTAGCATAATATAACAAATTCCTAATTTTCATAGTTATAAACGGATGTCTCGTAATTATATCATTACCCTAATATTAGGTATTTCGAATGATTGCGTAACACACAAGTATGATAATGATAAAATTACCTCACACTTGGTATTCCAAATAATGAAGTATATGGATGTATCTACAGAAAAAACTTGGTTTTAAATATTTAGGTTAAGTCCAGGTTTGAACTGCGACAACACAATGCGCGAGCAGAGCGAGCTATGCGAGTGTGCCGCGGCAGGGACCGGTGAAGCACTATAAATCAATTATAGCATTAGTAACAAAACACACTGAGAAAAAGCTAAAAGCGTCGTAACAACGGCCGATTTGGTTGGTATGACGGCAAAAAACCGACCAAACTTTATTACGTTTGGTCGGTTTTTTGCCGTCATACCTACTTACTTGCCGTTATTTGTTCGTATTCGAACAAAATTGCCTTCTATGCAGAAAGCTATAAACGCCTTAGTTTACGGCGATTTCAACAAGTAGAATACGATTAATATGACTTGACATACTATTTGTTTCGACGTACTACCAGTTAGCCGTAATGAAAAATCAGTAAACATGGTAAGTCAGGTTAAAAACGAAGAGCTGACGATGATTTTAAACCTCAGTAAGGCGATTTTAACCGTACTTAAATTAAAATGAAACTTTCTTACATCAATATTTACTGCATATAGAGTTATATTTGACTTTCGTCAGGCGTTTTATAACCTTGTTTACAGCTCGTGGCACTGTAAGCGTGTTGTTAATTCGGACCAGAGTTGTAGCAAAAACGAACCATTTGCGCGAAAAACAAATTCATAAAAATATCGTGCATAGTGTGAAGGTTAATTATGTGGTGTGTGGATTAAAAAGAAATAATGGAATGGATGGACCGACTTTTACAACTTTTACATCAAAATGAAGGGACACCAGTAAAAACATTGTAGAAATAAACAAACACCTGTCACTTTTGACAGAACGCTCACGACGATTATGGTGTAGAGCATGGTTCATGTAATCGTCAATATGGCGGCTGTTAAGACGTCATCGATGACGTAGCGTGGGCCATCGTAATCACGCTCACGGTGAAAGGGACCGACTGTTATCGCGCTAATAGCGATTATGGCTCAATTGGGACCGCACTGTAGATTTTTAAATGTACTGTCAGACAAACAGCCTCTTGTTGGAGTGAATACTGCTAAAGAAAACAATCTTTCTACTGGTCATTCACAATCGCTAAATAAAGGTTAAGTGTATTTTAATGTTAAAATGTATTTTGAAGCCTTATTTCAAATACTAATTACAAAATACCTCGTCGTCAGGTATTTGAAATACTAATTATAAATTATATTTTAAGGAAATAATTGAAATACAAATACTAAATACGTATTTGTATTTCAATTACGTATTTGAATTACAAGTAATTCAAACACTGCCCAACCTTCGGTATAAAACAATAATAGTAGGGAAATAAATGTTGTATAATTGTGATTGTTATTATTTTGGTTACTAATGATGAATGTCTTTCAAACCTTAAAATAATATGAGCTTACTTATATATGAGTACATGCTACATTAGAAATGTTCATATGAAACCATATGACATTTCAGAAACATGAAGACGATTATAATGAACTATTTTATAGTACATTAAATTATGATGGTAACTTTTAGAAGAAAAAATAGGGTAACATATAACCACTTATTACATACCCTTACCGTAGTCGTAGGGAACCCTTAAAAGGGTAACATAAGCTACTAAACTACGTTATTCAGTGTTAAAAAGAAACATGTACCTACAACTTAGCCTGCCCGTCATCTGGTTACGGCCACGCCAACAAGAAGTAGAAAATAGGAAAACCGTTATTTGGATTCTAGATTCATGTCAACGGCAACAGGCGACAACTTTTCAATGGAATATATCTCTGATTTGTGTTTGTTGAACAAGTTAAATTGTAAAAATTCTGCAATGTAATGTAAAAATAAAAGTGTGAGAATTCGGTATGTAAAGTTTTTTTTGGTATTTTTTTTATATTTTTATTTCGTAGATTAGGTCATTATAAGAAACTAATTTCAATAATTTTGTTTTATATTCAGTAGTTATTTTATAATATTTTTTTGAAAATTTGAATCCTATGACGTCACTTTTTTGCACAAATATGTAGTTGCGTTGAGAAGCCAAGAAAAGCACGCGAGTAAAAAAAAAGAAACTAGAACACTTGACAGTGACACCTACTAATTCGTAAGTCTCTATTCAATCAAAACAAAAGTGCAAAAAAGTGACGTCATTTAGAGGTCAATGAAAGTCGAATTATTTCATCGTTTTTTGTTAAAATAAATGGCATCTTATCGTTTTAAAAGGTCAGAGTAGAAAAATAAGGGTTTGTAACATAAAATCTCGAAATGGTTTCGGAATTGGCATAGGTTAATTTTTTTTAGCATACCGAATTGTCGTATGATATCGGCAAAAGTAAAACGCCTGCTATAATCTACTAGATTCTTAGCTTACGTCAGGATCATAAGCGGCAACTTGTGGCACAGTCTATTCATACCCGTATCATTAAGAATAAGGTGAAAGGTCAACTCGGCAAGAAATAAGTCATAGTCAAAGTTAAAGTCAAAATCATTCATTCAATTTAGCCATCAAAGACGCACTTGTGAACGTCAATTATTCATTATAATGTACTTTAAAGGCGCTACCGCCGCGTTCCAAAATATATAGAGCTTACCGAGAAGAAGCGGCAAGAAACACGGGGCCATTCTTTTCATATAGATTTTTAAAATGTTTCTACATAGGTACCACTATTATTACATTTTATGGGTGGCAGGTGACAACTTGCAAGAATTGAAGTATTCAATGCATCTTTGTTTTCTATTTAATGTCTGACTTTATATGCTTTTATTATTAAAACGTTTTTTACAGTCCACTTGAATTTTGCCTCTGTGAGCTCAGTTACGTGTTTTGGAATTGTATTGTTATAAAAAAACAGGGCGTGAAGCCACATATGGGTCAGCTATAAACCACACTAGTTCACATTCTGGCTCTGTCTGTAACATTGCAATGTTACAAATGTTGATTGTATGATTGTTGAGTTTTGTAGTATTTCATATACTAAAGTAACGATTTTGTTCAATACAGCCAATTTACTTACTAAAATTATGTGCCTGTACACGCATCCTAAGTGACAGCCCTGTTCTATCAGTACTATCCAGCTTTGGAAACGCGAAATCCCAGGATCGATTTCTGGCTTAGGCAAATACTTTTGTGACGAGCTCGTGCCTCTCGCGGCACAGTGTGTGGACGTTAGGAAATCCTGGGCTAGGGCACATTTTTATGTACCTACATTTAGGCTTACTAACTCAAAATTCTTGATGAAGGAAACATAAACTCATACTTATTAATATGACTATATTTTTTAATTACAGGTATACAGAAAAAACGTGTACGGCTTCATGGACGAAATGGACGATAAAGAACTGAAGCATCCCAACAGCGAAGGGTTCACATATTCCAATTTGCTGAAACGGGACCGCAGAAGGTGGACTTATGCCGGTGAGTACTCACAATGATCCCCAATTATAGTGTCCCTAAAAATCATGAAACATCCTAATCTGTAATAAAAATACTGTAATAATTGTATTGAATTTTTTTACATCTAAATAATATCATCATCAGACGTGAAAAATGATTTAACTAATTAGAAATAAAAAAAATTAAGTCTCACCTATTATTCTTTTATTTATGTTATGGCATAGAATCATCCAACTAACACGTTAGTACAAACTAACGTGTTAGTTTTATTGTTACTTATTAAAGTTACGCTGGGCGTAATTACCACACGTTTCGCTTGCACGTATAAACGTTCAAAACTTCCTTTAGACTAAAGATTTGATCATTAGTACCCAATGTGTAGAAAGTTAACGAGAGGGAGACAAAAGAAAAGAGGATGATTTCAAAGAAGTAGTAAGACCAATATGGCGACGACTAGCTAAGGATCGGGTAGTCTCTAGCGGAGATCTATTTATATGTAAGACGAGCCAATGTTTAAGAAAATAACGTTGCATGTTATTTGATTTAAATTAAACTCTAATCGATTCAACGTATGTAATTAATTTTAATTGTGTTTAATTGAATACTTAGAACGAATCTTTAATAAATCTACATCTACGAGAAGGAAAGATTTGTTTGTTTGTTTTAAGAATTATTAGAAAACGAATGGGCCGATTTGAAAAATTAAATAAAATTGATTTATCCACTGGCGGTGCCCGCAAAGGAGATAAAAATGATATGGTGGAAAATATTTCTTTTGAAGCACGGACAGTGGACTGTCCACTGCCCGTGCTAGCCCTGCGGATAAACATAGGCGATATAATACTTTCAAAAAAGTTAGGGATCCGTATGAAAACTTCCATAATGTAAAGGTCTGAAAAAAATACCAAAAAATCCTTATATCGCGTACGCTGCGGAAACTATTGACAATAGAGCAAAGTGATGTACTACAGTTTTATAGAAGACAACAACAATGCCTATAAAGATGTCCCATATATCTAACGATTACAGTTATGTTCACCACGCGGGTGAAACCGCGGGGCGCAGCTTGTGCTACTATAAGAAATAGTTTATTGGTTGCTGAACTCATTCGTTTTAAACAAACCGTTCAGGCAAATAAACGGTTCAAAGGTATATTTTCTTGTTAAATGGGTTGTTTTATAGGATCCTATCCTAAGTATAAACTACCCATAACTACACTACTTTTTTTTGCAAGATATTTATTCAAGCTCGCCACGACATATTTTGTAACTAGATATGGCTATATGTATAGATGGCTTGTGATTTCAGACGGCGACCAAGACGATGCGTTGAACCGCACTGAGTTCGCCGGCTTCCTGCATCCCGAGGATCATTCCTCGATGAGGGATGTGGTTGTGCTCGAGACATTGGAAGACATTGATAAGGATAAGGTACAGCTTTCGAAAATAGAATTCTAATAAATAATTATAAGTTTATTTTACCCTATAGTATTGAAATTCGGGTTTGAAAACCGATGTAGTATAAAAATGACATTCATGATACAGTGTACATACAGATATTTTCACATGGAATAAAAGTGAAAAGCTGTAAAATGTCCTTGAGAGCAAAGTTCTTCGAGACTCCCGTACTTTAACAAGGGTCTTGCCGTGGTGGTCGTGGAAAGGAGGTGAGAAAATACGAAAATGTTCTTCATAACAAGAAACAAAAAACTTTACACAAATATATTACAATATCGAAAACTAACAACTAAAATTGTAACTGACGAAAGGTAGCAGTAACATAATTATTTATTACTCGTAATCTGTTGCTGTTAACCGGCAAAACACTCTCGTTAGGGATCGAACTGCTCGCAGACGCCGCTGCGCATTCACCCTGAATATGAGCATCGGACATGCTCGAAACCCGGCGAGACGTATTCGATCCCTAAAGTGAGTGTTTTGCCGGTTAAGAATAATAGTTTAATATGTGTCAAACTCACGAGAATTTCAATACATTGTTTGTTTGCTTGAAAAACAAGCAAACAAACAAGAAACAAATCCGAGTGCAAATCAAACACAAATGGTAGCAAAAAACTTAAAAAAATGGCTTTTCAGGACGGCAAGGTGTCCCTAGAAGAATATATCGGTGACATGTACAAACCGGAAGACAATGAGGATGAGGAAGAACCGGATTGGGTCAAACAGGAACGGGACCAATTCACCGGATATAGGTATGGCTGGCTTTATATCAATATTACGGCAGGCATGCGAGAAGCTTAACTCTTTATAGTGCGTAGTGATCTGTGAACTATATATGTATACAAAAAAAATTAGGGTACAATTAATATTTTATTCTTTTTAAAAATGTTTCCTCTGCCCCTCCTCACTCTGTTTTGCAGCATGGGACCACGTAGAGTGGTACAGCGCAAACTTTCCACATTTATTACTACTTAGTACATTTCGTTTTCTCAATCTGATCATCTAGAATCCGCCACTGATGCATTTTTTTTTAAACTTTTCCGAATGCTGAAATAAATTCATATCTTTTACATTATAGCAGTGAGTATCGCGGATCGGGGAAATATATTCACACCGATTATTTGACTCATTACTCTATTTACAGTTATTGAAATTAAAAATATTAATGATTTTGACAATACCGTACATGTTTCTATGAAATAAAGTAAAATTTACACAATAATGCCATGTTTTCTGAAATATATATCGCGATTAGATTCAATAACTCAAAAATTACCTTTTTCGTAATCTCTTGACGTCACAATTGAATATACTAAATAATTGTCAGATGTCACTTGTCAAAATTTGTTTCTCTTGTCATTTATGAATTTTGCCAGGCTTAAATATAAAGATCTAAGACGGAAGCGTTCAAACATATTGCAAAAAAAACTGGCGGTAAAATACTCCCTTTGCGCTATAAAGGGTTTATTGCTTTGGTGTCAAACATTACATAAACATGAGTACAGACAGTACGGTAAGTCCACGAGACGGTTTACATGCAGGCACCTTGTGCAGCGGGCTTAAGATTTTAAAACTTTGTAAATCTGTTCTCGTGGCATACTGCGAGTTTTTTCATCACAGTAAAGGATCGATTGGCAACAAAGATATTTTGCGTTGATTAATCGTTTTTTGGTACAAAATGTACAACTCGGCCAAGCTAAGTTTGCATCTCGCGTCGATTACGTCACACTGACGCTTAGGTACGGTCTGCAAACAAGGATTTGCTATGACTTCAAAAAAGTAAACAAATGCGTTAGATTTTATTTTAGATTTTATTGTTTTTAACATTATATTCCATCAAGTGTCAAACCTCCAGACACAATAGTAATTTCATTGTTATGTTGACTTGGACACATGAGGGGATATACCCTCATATCCCCTCAAAGTCAACATAACAATGAAATACAGTATATAATACATATACAAAAGTATATTAAAATATACACAAAAAAATGGGGATACCTATAATTAAGAAGAATCACTACTGTTTATTCCTTCGATGCCCGATATTTCGCTTTCGCTCTCACTCTCACTCATATAACTGTCGGAATCATCACTCGCTTCTCCTTCAATGGATATAATTAATTCTTGTCGATTTATATCTCGAGGTGGTCGCTCTCAGTATTGGCGCTCAGGCCTTTCGACGTGGTTCACCTAAAAAAATATTGCATCAGAAGCCGATATTTTTAAGCTTGCAGTTACATTGGTATTGTTGCGCTTATGCGTACACTAAACTAAAATTCTCTAAACCATGGTAGTTCTTATTATGTTAAAACTAAAATCCACATTCGTATAACATTTAGAATGATAATTCTAAACATACGATTATTCTATTCAAATGTTTTTAGTTTTACATCAGTTTAGACTAGTTTAGAGAGCACAAACTTACATGATGATTAAATTTGCACTAAACATACCCACAATTATACAGAAACGGCAAATTGAAGAATTGCCACTCGCAAGCATTATACGAATTTTGACTTAAGCGTGAACAGAATAAGAACTACCATAATTACTCGTAGTTCTCTAGTTTAGTTTGGTGTTCTGAACAAGCGAATTTACAATTAAAATTTAAAAATTGCGGTTTCTTTTTCTGACGTAATGTGTAAATGAGTTAGTAATATTCCTCAGAGAGACCTCACAAAGGTCAAACTGTCAAGTGCAATATTTTTTTTCTAGAATTTTGTTCGCGTTTTTTACTTGGTGTCAATATTTTGGGTGGACTTAATTGGGCACTAGAACTTGGACGTGGCGAAGAACTTGAAGCTGGTAAAACAGCTGCCTGCGATAATTTTTTGGCTTCTTTTTTTATATTCATTAGCGTCTTCATGGATATGCCGGTTGCGGCACAAGCTTGCTGAATAACTTTATCAACCGAAAACTTTCAATACTTTCAGGATTATGTTTCTCTGTTCACTGTCTATTTACCTTTCCTTTCATTTTTGTTGACCACAACAATCCACTCGAGGTAAAACATAATGAATGTTAACCGTTCAGTAACAGCACCCCTAGCACGCGGGGGAGGGTAATAGTCTCTCCACCGTTTTTATCCACCTGTCAGTGGAAATAATTGTCTTCTCCACCTTACAGAGCGCGGCAACCGGGGAAAGAGATAAAATGTTTCCTTTTGACGTTTGTCGTAGACAGTATGTCCCGCTACTCCAGCTATAGAGCACGGACTCGTCAAAACGTGGATATAATGATCTCCGATTGACATAACACGGAGTAAGGTTATCACCTTCTTTGAAGGTGGTTGATAAAAGTTTTTTTTTTTTTTTTTTTTTTTTATTTATTTATTTATTTATTAGCCTTCTCAAGGGTAATTACATCACATTTTATACTAGGATACATGTAAGTATATATTATTCGCTAAATGTATTACCTATTTAAGAGAAACACCGCATGCATAAACATTAATAACATTAAAAAAGGAGTAGGTAACCGAGATATATGACATGCACATAATTATTACTTAGTAGTCTTTACAAAATTTAAAATATACGTAATTTATAGATATAAGTAATTTAAGTAGAACAGTCAGAGAGAGTTGTTGACCGTAACGGTCCTAAGTGAGTTTAATTTAATCTTAAATTCAAGCAGAGAATCCCCAAAAATGTCTATCGAGTTGCCACAATCATTTATAAGCCTACACATTCGTGGCACCGGTGAATTGGCGCCTAACACAGTCCTGCGAAAAGGGGGTGAAAATGGTGTCAGGGGCTTTCGAGGATATCTAAAAGGTATTCTAAGCTTAAAACGGGAAAGCAGATCGGGGCAGTCTATCGCATTACTAAATATTTTATGTAAGGTTATCAAATCTATCCTGTCACGGCGCTCTGACAATGTTTGCAAATTGAAAAAGTCCAATCTAGTTTTGTATGATTTTAATCTATCTTTTTGCCCCGTGGAGAAAGCCAAGTGCCAAATAAATCTTTTTTGCACCCTTTCTAATCTAAGTGTGTGAACAGCGTAATGAGGCCTCCAGATAGGACAACAGTATTCGAGAACACTGCGAACAAGCGTATTATATAGTGTCAGCTTTGTTTTTGGATTACGAAATTCTTTACCGGTGCGAATAAGAAATCCTAACATTTTGGAAGACGTTTTAATGACGTTATCTATGTGTGGAACAAAAGTAAGTTTACTGTCAAACGTCACACCCAGATCCCGAACCGTGTTAACTATTTTCAATTTTGCCGTGCTTATTTTGTAGTTATTTATGATATTATTTATTTTTCTACTAAAAGTTATTTGTAAACATTTTTCTGTATTTAAAATCATTCTGTTTGACTCGCACCACTTATTTAAATTATTTAAATCCTCCTGTAACATTTTAGCATCATCAAAAGTTTTGATAACTTTCAAAACTTTGAGATCATCTGCAAACAAAAAAGGTGTACAGTGATTTAAACAGTCTGGCAAATCATTTAAAAATATGTTAAACAGAATGGGACCCAGGTGTGACCCTTGGGGCACACCTGAGGTAATTTTAGGATGTATTGAAGAGGTAAAACCCGCTGCCACAACATAAAAATCTCTTCCATTTAAATAAGACTTAAACCAATCAAACATAGGACCACTAAAGCCATATGCTGCCAGCTTATACAGAAGCACAGCATGGGAGACTTTGTCAAATGCTTTACTAAAGTCTGTGTAGACGACATCCACCTGATTGTTGCCATCAACAGCCTCAATAATGTTTTCCACGAAAGTTAACAAATTGGTACATGTTGAACGTTGCTTAATAAAACCATGTTGATATTTAGTAATAAATTGTTTAAAATGTTGAGATATAATAGGAAATATTAATGACTCTAATACTTTTTCATCCAAAAATGTCTCGCGCTTATTATAATAACATTTTGTAGTGGGAAATGGAAACAATGGAAAGAAAATTACACCGAGGTATATCCGAAATGTCACAACCCCTTCGATTATACCCAGATAATTAATTCTGGCACATATTTCGGGTCAATAAAGAAATGGCGTTGTAATGCATTGCAGCCTCGAAACCATACGAATGGCTTGCCGGTGCATATCAAGGTTATTATTGTATTACTTTCCTATCTAAATTCTGTGAAATACCTAAGTTAAATAATTCTTATTTGTTTTTAATCTACAATAGGTCCCCACTTCCATACTTATAATGAGTCTTAGTAAATGAAATAGGATACTACGTATGGATAGCAAACACTACCCAGAGACTTTTGTTACATTTGCTTTAAATGGCACCTATGAAGTACAAACCATAGGAAACGCTGCTCCCGCCGTCTATCCACGTGGATAAACTATCCTCTGGCGTTGCCGTGCTCTCAAGGGAGTTAAAAATGACATGGTGGAATAGATTTCTTTCCTCTAGAAAAAGTCTACTAGTAAGTAAAGAGAAATTCACTGCCCGTGCTAGCCCTGCAGGTTAAACAAATACTCAACAGTCCAGTAATATAAAAAAAACAGTGGTAACAACAAAACTTCAACAAAAAGCCTAAAACGAACAATTTAAAAATTTAATATTCATCTGATAGGGAGACGAAAACTCGTATGACGCGTATCGGCGACAAAGATGCTAACCGTACTGCCGCGATCGCGGGAACGTTAGTGGAGAAGCGGGCGGGGCGCCGCATTCCAGCGAGGTGCAAACTTAGGCTTGGTGGAGTTGTAATGGACTTTTTTATGGCGAATTCTAACATTTCTCTAATCTCAGTTGGCCCCGTAGAGTATTTTGATCCCTATATGAAATAGGATTGATTGGCCTTAAACCGCATTTTTTTCGATGACTGCACATTTTGCCCAAAATCTGTGAATTCAGTTCAAAATATCTCAAAAAGTTATGGAAGGTCTCTTAGTATTATAATAATGTATGTACATATGTAGTAACATGAACGTTTTCCTGTTACTATAACGGTTAAGGTATCTGCCCCTACTATTCCGCCTCAATCAATTACTTTATTTTTTTATTACTTAATCCACCCTGTGTAATGTTTTGTGGCATTTGTAGTGTGGACATTTTGAATGTCAACAAAGATGTAGCACGCACAAACGGTCGCGTATCAAATATATGGGTAACTGTTATAAAATATACATATATCACAGTAGTTTCGGACCGTGGTTTTACCTGCGTGAGGATAATGAGATGATGAAAGTAGACTTTGTGTTTTTCCAGAATCTACAGTATCTAAATACCAAATTTTATCCAGATCAGCCACTCTTGCGTGATTGACTAACAAATGCAACCAAACTTTCGTATGCCTAATACTCGCTGCGCCCCGCGCTTTCGCCGGCATATGATGGATGATGATGATAAAAAGTATCCTATGTATTGTCCAGCGCCGCATCTATCTACATACCAAACTTCATCCAAATTCGTTTATCTGCTCTGGCGTGATTGAGTAACAAACATACATCCGAACTTTCGCATTAATAATATTAACCCTTAACCACCTACCATACGTCTCAGAGATCCGCCGTTGTCGAAGTTCGTTATTCAACCGACTTCAAAAAAAGTAAGAAATTCTTAAGTTGCGTATTTTTGTTTTATGTATGATCATGCATAACTTTTTACAGAGTAGTCTGATTTTGATAATTATTTTTTTGTTTGGTAGAGTATACTTCCGAGGTGGTCCCATTTAAATCTCATCAAATTTGGTCAAGCAGTTTTTGAGTCACATTCCAATCACTGAAGTGTTTTGCCTATCTCGATAATATCGTAATTGACGGTGAAAGACAATCGTCCCGTAAGTAGCAAGGTCACTAAAGAGGTCACTAAATTATTATTTTTTACTACCGACTTCAACACTAAAAAGTTAGAAATAAATTGTTGAAGTTGGTTCAATTTTTTGCTAAAAAAAATTCTGTGGTAAGTAAAAAATGCGATCCCGGGGACTGAGATACCCCTGTTAGGTGGTTACATGGTGTTTTAAATTGTGTATTTTGTTATTGTTTTGGGTAATAAATGGCTAATGACTCCTCTAACTCAATTATCTCAAGCTGATTGGAAGAAGATCATTGAGACAAAGAAAATATTATACTCGTAAACGAGGAATGTTATGGGTCAGATTTAGAAGGCTGAGAACCAACTCTTACAGAAAATACCGAAAATTCTCTTTCCCAGATTGATTTTGTCTTCAGTTTTATTTAGAGACGAAGATATTTCCTCTGACGACGATGACAACCTTTATCTCAAGTGAGATCGAGACGTAGGCAGAAACATTATTTTGGTAAAACTAGCTTTCGTTGGTCATCCGCCCTATTTTCCTTACGATCGTGAACGTTGCAGCATAATAAAATAAAGTATAGTGCAGGAAAGAGAAGGTATAAAACCAGCATATCGAAGTGAGCTAAAGCTTCATCTTCATCACTAGATATTTGGCAGCAGTTTCTCACTGATGCAATTCTATAAAAAATCATTTTCCTATGTGAAGAGAAATCCGATCGAACTACAATAATCAACCTTGTGTCCAACATGTAGATCTAATAGAATAGAAGGCATATGTTTTTGTTTTATACTGAAAAGAAAATCATAAAGATTATTCATCATGGTTTAGCACCGATAGCCTGGAAGGGAATTTTATCGCTGCATCATCAAGAACTGGTTTGAAGTGTTGCAGAAATGTATATGTTATGTGATGCAGCTACCAGGACAGCGCGACGCTCCCAATAGTTGAGCTCTTTGACTGTTGTATTAAGCGATGCCAAGCTATTTATGCAATCGGCAGCTTCGCATGTTATCATATAAGATAATAGTAGCGATTCACTTGTTCAAAAAAACTAAACTAAACTACTGAACTAAACATTTTATATGGTGGTCCTTATTCTGTTAACAATAAAATCCAAAATCATTTAACATTTAGAATGACACTTCTAAAAATAGGATTATTCTATTCATTTTTGGGTTATATTAGGTAAGTTTAGCGAGCACCAAGTTACGTGTCGACTAAACTGTTTCAAATCTGCCCACAATTGAAGAGAAATGTCTAATTTTAGTGCTGTCATTCGGAAGTTTTATACTTATTTGGATTTTAGCCTAAACAAAATAAGTACTGCCATAATTTAGTGATTTTTAGTTAAGAGAATATTTATAGAACCGATCACCATATTGGTGTCATTTCGGGGAACACGCAGAATCAATATATACATGCCTACGAAATATGGCATTAAAACACAATGTCTTACGGTGCAAGATCAGGGAGGGTATCTGCTCTATGCCTTTATACCTAGACAAGATTCCGATAGCCTAAATTTACCAGCTGAATATCAGCGACTGAAGAAACTCAATCAAGGTGTATTCCGTCTCATTCCTCCAATCGAAGGATCTAACAGAAACTTAACAACTGACAATTAGGACACTTCTATTGAACTACTTGATTCACTGAAAACCAAACATCTGACTGGTGTGGAAACCATGAGGAAAAACCAAAAAGAAATCCCCCAAGAATTCTTACCAGCTCACCACCGAAATGTTGATTCGATGGTTTTGGATTTATAAATGACATCACTATGACATCATATGTACCTACTGAAACTAAATACAGGTTCAATTTCATTAAGAAATTTTTATAAGTTTTTATGTTATTGATAAATTAAATTTCCTTACGTTTTATGATTATCGAATAGTTAACTAAATTATAAAAAAGTGCCCATAATATGTGATTATTTTTATGGATCTTATTTTCTAAATATGCTAGTTTGTAAGAGTAAAATAAAAGATATATTAGATTTGTTTATGTTTGCAAGAACAATTATGTATTTTGATTTTCTTTTCTCTAATAAAAAGTTTAATACGTCCCTAAACAGAATTTTAATTGATAACCTTACTTTACTGAATTTGACAATGATGAATAATTTTATACTCGGGGTCCCACAGACGCATGATATATTATTATGTGATAAAAATGTGGTAAGTGGTTAAGGGTTAAGTGTGATTATAATTTCATATCGTCTTGAAAATGTACGAAGCAGTTGCATCATTTGATGTTGTTACCTTCAGGCCGGTACCAAACGGTAAATCTATATATATAGATATATAACAAAGTCGTGTTAGTTACACCATTTATAAATCTAGAACGGCCAGCCGTTCTTCCAATTTACCAATTTGTATGATTTTTGTGTTTTTTGATTTGTATGTCTCGGCGAAGGACATAATTATGATACTTTTCATCATCATCATGCAACACCACGCGGGTGAAATCTCTGGGCGTAGCTAGTATACAGGGGTAATGGTAATCAATTAGCATCCTTATAAGAGCATATTCTGCACATCAAAACAAACATCTTTTGTTCTACGACTTTCAAAAATTCGTATTTTTTTTTCTTCCATACAAAACTTAAAAAATCAATTAGACCGGTCTAAACATAATTAACACTATGCCGACAAGCCACGGCCGGCGGCGGGCGGGCGGCGGCGGCAGCGTAAGAAAGGGGTCGCTACGACGCGCTGTTAACTACATACATGGCTACACGTAGATGAATGAAGTGGATGCGATGTAGAGTTATAAAGTGTAAGAGAGAATCACAAAAACGTAAAAATTTTTTTGGGGAATTTCTTTAATTTTGGAAAAAGTTCTAAAACAAAAGTTGTTTGTTTTGATGTACAGAATATGCCCTTAACAGGATGCTAATTGTAAAAAATATATATTATAATTATAATTGTAAACCCGGTATATATAAAACAAAGTCGTGTTAGTTACACCATTTATAACTCCAGAATGGCTGAACCAATTTTTATGGATTTTATGTTTTTGATTAGTCATATCTCGGGGAAGGACATAGGATACTTTTCATCATCATCATCATCCATCACCACACGGGTGAAACCACGAGGCGCAGCCAGTTTAAAATAAATAAAACAATAATATTTCTACAGAGATACGAACAAAGATGGTTTCATGGACGAGCACGAAGTGAAAGATTGGATAGCACCGCCTGAATTCGACCACGCTGAAGCAGAAGCCAGGTAAATTTATAAATTTGTTTATGAATATCACTTAGTCAAATAATCGTGGTCTCTTACTATGGGTCCATAAGCAAGCTCAAAGTCGCACAACAAGCTATAGAGGTTGGAGAGGGCTATTCTCGGGGTTTCTCTACGTGATCGAATCAGACAAGAGGAGATCCGTAGACGAACTAAAGTCATCGACATAGACCAGAAGATAAGCTGCAGCCACATAGCACGCAGAACAGATGGCCGATGGGGGTCGGTTCTGGAGTGGAAACCACGGTTCGGCAAGCGCAGCGTAGGTCGTCCACCGACAAGGTGGAGAGACGACCTGACAAAGGTAGCAGGACTACGTTGGATGCAGGCCGCTTCCAACCGGTCCCTTTGGAAATTTGCGAGGCAGGCATATGTTCAGCAGTGGACGTCTTACGGCTAAATTGATGATTCAGTCAAATTTTCTTAACCCTGTGTCGGATTTGAGCAATATAGTTTTTTTATCTACTACTCTACTACTTTTATCTACTTATCTTGTATATGAATTTGGATATATATTCTGAATCTAGAAAACGGCGCTAACGATTTTCATGAAATTTAGTATGCAAGGGTTTCGGGAGCAATAAATCGATTTAGCCGTCGTTTTATCCGTGTTTTCGGGCAATGAAAAACTGCTTAAGAGCTGTTTTATCTACACAGCAACACTTCAGTTCACTAATTGACAATAGATGGCGTTGTTAAGCAACGCTAAGCCAATGAGTGTTTGGTTTGGTTTTTAGACCAATAAAATCATTTTTTTACTTATGAGCAAAGCTAGTTCATCCAGGTACTAATGTAGTTAAATGACGTAACAGGCAAGTTGTGCGCCTCATGATAAGCATTACATATGCCAATATCAGTTGTCGTGGCTCTCAGAGTTGTAGTTTTCTACCGACTTCCAAAAAGGAGGAGGTACTCAATTAGACTGTTTTTTCCCCCAAAATTCTTTTTTCGGTTGAATGCTGGTGCTTTCCGTGTGGTCCCATGTAAATTTTATCAAATTCGATTCATTCGTTTTTGAGTTACACTCCAATAACTGATTTTTACCAGAGTAATAGAATGGAAGTCGGTATTAAATAATTCAAATTGCTCTTGTGCGTAGCACACTGCACTGATCTCGTCACACCGAAGTATTGTTTTTGGAGTCTCTTTAGACCAGTAATTTTACCTGCTACATTGTTTTTAATAACCTCATACTGGCACTGCAGTGGTACCAACTAAGACTGCATCTTGCACATGAGGCCTGCCACCCAGTAAGTCGGGTTTTCTCACCTCATACGATTAATTACTAATGAAAGTTCATGAGAGAGTTTCCTATGCCTAAATAGATAATGTTTTTACTTGAATTTATGACTTCAAGTAAATTCTATACAGTATGCCATGTCATAATTTTGATTTTGCTAATAATACATATCTTCTCTAATATATAAAAATCTCGTATCACAGTAATTGTAAATGGCTTAACCGATTCTTATGAAATTTTGTGTGTATATTCAGAACGTCTGAGAATAGATCCTAAAGTACTTTTTTTCATCATCGTCATCATCCATCCATACTTTTATACACTATTCATGCTGTTACTTTTATATTTACTTTTAGTAAGCAGCTAAAATACTGAGACCGTTGTAACAAGAGTTCTGGCTCAGATTTTCAGCCTGCAAGCAACTTACAAAAAGCAATTTAATTTCCTGGGCAAATAAGACAAAGAAACCAATGTCTCCGGATGATGAGCGCATTGCGTCTTCACCAGCCACTTCTGGGTGACATTTCATTTGTCATCGGCAGAGACGCTTACCATCAGGCATACAATTAGCCCGTCACTTGGTAGAATAAAGAACTTGAATTTAAATGACCTAGAGAGCGAAGCGTCTCTGCTTTAACTAGCTAAATTTACTTTCATCTGTCCGTTTTGTTAGGTTGTATGTTGGTCTTCCTGTACAGGTCACATTTTTCAACCGATCTTGACGAAACTTAGTATGCATGTTCTACTATTCAATATCATTTTTGTCGTAGGCGATTTTTGGATGCGGGAGTAGTTTTCCTGGAAAAGGGGGAAGTTTGCTGCGGCGCTATTTACCTACCGACTTTGATAACATTTAATTTCTGACTTTAACCCGTCCAATGTCTGGTTCTTTCGGTTTCTTTCCAATCTACGCATAAAATACAGAATAACAAACTACTCTTGAATAGTTTGACCAACTAAAAGCAAGTTTATACCGATGGGGAGTGCATTGGATCTGATAAAATTAGTTACAAACACGAGGTATAAGAATGTGTATACTTAGAGTAACCGCAACATGGCTAAGCACTTTTTTTGTACGTAGATACACGTGCTGTACGCTCGACACGTGATTGGTTAAACAGGAATTTCGAATTTGAACATAATTGATCAAGTGGTTGCCGAGATAATAGGTTAGAAACTGAACGATTTTGGCAATATTGATATTTATAGAGAGAAAAATTCCATCCTCGGACGGGATTCGAACCCGCGTCTTCTGACTCTCCGTGTCAGACGCCATTGACCAACTAGGCCACCGAGAATCTGGTCCGAGCATCGATTTTAACTCTCTATTTGACTAACCGTCTTGCGGGGACGGAGCGACATCTATTGGACAGTTTAACAGTACCATCCAACCGAAAGAAGCATTATTTAGAAATACTTGAAACTTTCGTATTGACATCGCAGCCCTTGTAACCAGATTCTCGGTGGCCTAGTTGGTCAATGGCGTCTGACACGGAGAGTCAGAAGACGCGGGTTCGAATCCCGTCCGAGGATGGAATTTTTCTCTCTATAAATATCAATGTTTGAGATCGCTAAAGCAGGCGTTAGTGCTTTAAAAAGTAATACTATAAAAAAAGATTTTGGTAATATTCGGCAAGAACATTTATTACCAACAACATATGACATTTTGTCAAATTGGTCAAAAGGTATTGTCTATATAAGGCATATAGTAAAAAAAGAGAAAAATTGAAAAAGAAAAGCGAAAAATTACCGCTGAAAACACTGCTCGCGAGGTCTACTGTTCGCAGAACTACTAGTATTTGTGTTTGTTGTTCGCAGGCATCTAGTGTTCGAGGCTGATTCCGACGCAGACGAGAAGCTGACCAAAGCGGAGATCCTCGACAAGTACGACCTGTTCGTGGGCTCGCAGGCCACAGACTTCGGCGAGGCGCTCGCTAGACACGACGAGTTCTAATTTTACATATTTTTAAGTACATCTAACCGTGTTACAACTCTTTATACCTTCAAGTAAATTTTTTTTTCTTTAGAATGTCCATACTTCAATTTATTATTATAAAAACGTTTTAATCTCTGTTGCTCTGCCGCTCTACCTAACCTAAATCTGAACAAAGCAAATCCTAGAAATTACCAAGGAATCATAATATGATCAAACATAATATACATTATGCAACTTCTTCGCTAACAAAATTAGTTTACCGTTGTGTTTCTGCCTTAAGTTTGAAGTTCATAGAATGACATTCGAAATACGTGAGGCACTTAATGTGTTTTACCCTTACTATACCGTGATAATTAAAACAAAAGATTTATAAATGAAACGCACGTAAGTTTACGTCAAATACACAAAGGCTACGTTCCGGGAAGCGCCATCAACGCTCACAACTGTCGCGCCCCGGTTTAGCGTTCCGGTTAGAATGAATGCATGCAATGTTCAACCCAAGCGGAACGGTTACGTGGTCACGAAAAGCGCGGCAACTTTTCTGTCAAAATTCGATAGAATCCTATACATTTGATGCTTGACAGTGACAGCTCGTAAACGACCGCGAAAACCCACCTACGATCTGTGAGCGTTGTGAGCTTTTTCATTGACGTCATCGAGTTCGCTCACGATGACCGTGGGCTTATAAGGGAATGGGTGTGCGAACGCCGCGAGTGATTTCGGTCCTTCCCGGAACGTAGCCTATGAGTTAAGTCGTAGCGTAATGGTTGTTTGTAAAGTCAGTTTACGAACGATAATTTTACGTGATAACGTCATATAGACAAGGCGAACGCTTAGGCCGATTGTGCCTCTCTATCGCTTGTTTCGCGATCTCGCTTGCACGCTCGGCTCAGGCGGAACGTGACAATGAGTATTACTTTTACGTGCTTGCAGCCGGCGTTCATCGATTTATAAGACGTTATCACGTCAGAAACTCTGGTTACGGTTCCAGAAATTCCTATAATCCATTGAACAAAACAACTCTTAAAAATGGCGACCATTGAATAATTATTATATTATGTTAAGGACAATTATAATGGCCTTAATGTTTTGGCCACCAATTCCAGAAAATCCCATATTTCGTGGGCCGTGCTAACAAAACGTTACTACTGTGGCCCTAGGCTAACATTTGCTATAGTGCAACGTGAGCGTATCGTTGGCGTATTCATTACACACTATCATTTATCTGTGCCACAGTTGTACTAGCTAAATAATAGTTTGTACCGTATACGTCAACGATACGATTACGATAAACCCACAAATTTTTGTGGTAGGCCCACTGTAGTGTTCTAATAGTATTTTTTATAAGTTATGGCAATAAAACGAAAAGTAACGATGTAATAACGAATAGCAATAAAATGAACAAGGTAATATATATTTTGCTCATTATTGTACCGTGGTGCGAGAGAGATAGAATTGTTTGTTGTGTTTAAAAAGTGACGTCATTCCCTTACCTTACAGATGTATTTGGTAATAAATTTTGTATTGTAAACAGTTTTTAAATCGGTCTGTACTGTGCTTCAGAACAATTTAATTTTCAATAAGGCAAAAGAGTTGTGATACGGTCATATTTTTTTAAGTGAAGAGACATAGACGCTAAAAGCTAAATAATTAAATCATTATTTAGAAAGTATTCGGAACTAATCATCAGTGCGAGCATGGATCTATCCACGACATACTTGTCACGACGATAAACGAATTTTATATATCGTACTTTGTCTCTAGCGTGGAACTAACCGCGATAGTAGTATCGTGGCCTGTCTTATCGATAATTACTGTCAAATTTAACATCGACAATCCATGGTCGCACTACAATGCAATTATCGATAGACCAACGAATACACTTTTTTACAAAAAACTAAAGAAGGTAGCTACATAATAAACCAACAGTACTAAAATCTAAACGTACTAAGTAGCGCGTCTGTGTTATTTTTTATAACTGGATATACGTTTCTCGAATATTCTTTTAATATAATATTAATACAATAATGTTCCTTGCCATATTATTTCTTAGAATCTCCTTAAGTGGCACTAACAAAATACTTATGTGAAATTAATTAGAACGTATTATGTTAATTTAGTTGTAGACTTAGTTTTAACTGTACAAAAACCAAAGCTATTCCAGTGATTCTTTAATAAATTAATACATTCTTATTAAAAATATATTCCAGTTTCTTATATTTACATGATTATTAATCAGTATGTTATGCATTTATTTTAATGAATTGATATACGTGTTTTTTTACATTTACGTACTACTTCAGATTTTTTATTATATTATATTTGCTTAAAGTTTCTTGTCAGTGTAGCGATAGCAGGAGGCCTACTACCAAAAACGAACTACGAATTCTGCATTTTCTACTGTGAAAGTGAATAAGCACAAATTAGTCAAGGGTGATGAAATGTAAAAACACTAGAAAAAGATACTCCCTAAAACGAAACACGTTGTTCGTTTTTAGGATTAGGCCTAATTGCATAAATGCCATTGTTGTAAAGTACACAGAAATAAAATAAATATCTATGTGGCAGCCGTTTATTTAGAAGCTCAATGCGTTAGTGTTTCGGCAATATTTGCAAGATTGTACACCTAGCCAAAAAGTTTCTGCAACATAAAATACACATTGTTAGTATACACTTTCCTAACCTATTGCACTGTATGTACAATTGCAGTCATAAGTATGGATGTTGAGTTGACTCATTACTGTTATTACGTTAAATAGCGGTTTCGGATTCGAGAAACAGGAATATGCATTATTTTTCTAATCTGCTTCCAAACAACTAAGGGCCTTAGTTTTAAACGCTGCTTAAATTTAAATAACGTCACTTAGTACAGCGGATAAAAAATTGAATTGCGCAGTACTAAATAACGTCATTTAAAGTTAAGTAGTGTTTACAAGTAAAGCTCTAAGTGATGAGTATAAGCTAACAATTGGAAAGAGACACTACTATATGGTTTTACGCTCTAATAAGTGTAAATTTATGTGCAAGAAAGGGACAGTAATATATTGGATTGCAAAAGTCCTCTGCATTTTAAATGACATCACTTAGTACATCGCAGAATAATTATGCTGTGAGTTCTAAGTGATGAGTATAAACTAACAATTGTTAGTTTATACTCATCACTTAGAACTTTACTTGTAAACACTACTTAACTTTAAATGACGTTATTTAGTAGTGCGCACTGCATAATTATTCTGCGCTGTAGTAAATATATTTTGAATCAATTCGGAGGACTTTTGCAATCAAACATATTACTGTCCCTTTCTTGCACATAAATTTACAATTATTAAAGCGTAAATTTATGTGCAAAAAAGGGACAGTAATATGTTTGATTGCAAAAGTCCTCCGAATTGATTCAAATTATATTTACCGATTTTTGCATTATTGTTTGTATATTTCTATATTTAGTAAAGAAATAAGCCCTTTTGGTATCTTTCAATATCCATATTGCTGAAATACTAGCCTGTTTACGAGTACCTTTTGAAATAGTTATTATGTAGTATGCCAAAGGAGGTTTTGTTACATTATTTGTCTACATTACTATTGGTAGCATGAATATCGGTATGACAATTAATATAAAGTTGGTTTTCAACGTTTCGCTGTGATTTTCGACTATTGCCGTTATCGCTACGTCTGCAGGGAATATAACACGGTGATAAATATTGTAACAGCTACTTTTATCGCGACAATAATTCGAATATAACGCCCGTTAATATAACAGTTATTGTGTGCATATTTCATAGAGCGGTAACCCCTTGGGTATTATTAATTTCCGCACTAAATGTAATTGTACTTCTATTTTTTAATATAAGCATTTTAAAGTGACTTGTTTGGTTTTATTTTATTCGTGTTTTTGCGACGGTATGTGTGAGTGACGTATAAATAGATAGTAAGAATAGTAGATTTTTTGCCTGTAGAGCGAACAACTATCTTCTGTAGTGTTTCTTTACGTCACTCGAACTTAAAATAGGGTTGCTCCCGATGTGGAAACTACTTTCTATAACCCTCTATGAGAAATTTAGTTGCTTTATTAATATAGACAACATATTTTACACAAGCTTTTTGTAAAGAGGGTTTATTCGAAAATCAAACTGGCCACCACATGCAGTTCAATAAACAGAAAAAAAATGCGAAGTTTTCCTACAAATTTTGACGTTCCAAATTCAAATCACTTTCATCCCTTGGGAGTTTCATACAACATGCATTATTAAATGCCATAATTAGGCATAACGTATTACGTCGAGATTGCGTTATATGTAATTGGACAATGTCGAGCAGGTGGTATGAAAAAATATCAAACTTGTAAGTCATCGCGCTCAAAAGATATAAACCGGGATATGTATGTCGCACATGTACATCACTGCGTGAGGGGACGGAGAAATATATTGACATCGAAATACGAATCGCACGAGGCGAGGAAGTCCGGATTACTAGATCGTAGGCTTCTTGTGCAACAGGTCGTCTTGGTCGGTACCTCCGCCCTGCCAGGTTATCTGCAACAGCAATAGTACGCAAGCATGACTTTGTGAAGGGCGCTGTAAAAAACGAAATTACTGGGCGAAAAGACTTAAAAGTTAATCGGTGTGGCGAGCGCTAAACAGTGCCAAGCTAAACTACAATTATTAGCTCTGGGTGGCACTGTGACCGTCATGGGGAAGCGTACTAGTGCCCGGAAATAGTATAATCCGCGGCAGCGCTTACGCGGGTCTCATCGCGCACATACCTAAGGCGCAGTACAGTGGTTGCGGTCAAACTATAATTTCTAGAACATGTTCGTTGGAGTCATAGAAAATTAAGACAGACTCACCTTTTCTGTGGTAGGAGAACTAGCAGCGTAACGTCTTCCAAAGTCAAAAAGCCAAAGAAAAAAACGACGTAAGAAAACTATTATTTATTTGTGGCGAAGAGTGTAGGATCTAGACTTGAGATTAACCTGTTCGTTTAACGAATGCATGCAGCCTACACTCACTAAACAGTAATTTGAGTTTCATTCAGATACTTAAGAATTAAGAAAGGTGAGCGAATCATAATATTAAGTAACACTGTATTCTTATTAAGTAGTCCAATGAAACTGACGGTATCCAATAGTATATACATTCGTCTACGAATAAAAAATAAATCTATTTTCGTATGTGCTGTTATATTAGAATCCAAAAAGAAAATACATCATACATTACTACTATCTATACCTACTATTTACTTTAATATTATAAAGAGGAAAGACTTGTACCTATGTATGTTTGTAACGAATTGGCTCAAAAAGTACTGGACCGATTTCAAAAATTATATCACCATTGGAAAGCTACATTCACCCTGAGTAACATAGGTTATATAAGATTCATCATCCTCATCTTCATCCATCACCACGCGGGTGAAACCGCGGAGAGCAGCTAGAATTTTATATACTTTTAGATACTTTAGTTTATGCGCGCGACTTCGCGTGGAATAAGGTTATCCCGGTCCCTCGGGAACTCCTTGTATCGATATAAAAATAATAAGTATGTGGTAACTAATACCAGAGGCCGTAGCACAAACATTTCGTGAAAAAGTATTCGTACCATAAACGTCAACGCGTCACGTTTCGGCGTACAAACTTTCGAGTTATCTGTGTCACAGTTGCCCTAGATAAATTACAGTTTGTACTGTTTCATGATTTAGCATAATAATATGATCGCGCGAGAACCGGCGGCGCTACGAGACAATAAGAACGAATGCGTCGCCTCGAACCAGAGAGTCGTAGACACACCGTCGTAACGTGCGCACGCGTATACTAGTTTGTGGTTTCATGTGAACGACATAATAACGTTACCTTACGCAGCTATTCGTGCTACACCCACTGGTATTAACGATCTCCACTCTATTTTATACAAATCCGTTTTGTTTTATGTCTGATTACCAATCTTCTAAAAATTACTTATTACAGTAAAAAGCGCTACAGTAGATTTGCTTAGTACCTACCTATCTAACAGAGAACCCATACAACGATACTGTGATCACGGATGTTTATCATAATATATGTATAAAAGCGAGTAAGTAAGTAAGGATGTGAAGATGTGAGTATATACGGGTTTGGAAGAAATTTGGAATCAAGCTTAACTGACTCAAGGGTTAACATATATGCTTCTTTAATCCAGTTTCATCAGGTGATTACCGACAGATCGCAATAATCTTATTCCAAGCAGACTAGTAGCGGGCTGTATCCACTAAGCTCATATTTCTATGTTCTACAAACGGAATTAAACAGTACCTGCTTACTCGTATTTAATGCTGAGGATCAAGTTTGACGAGTTGATAACCTTTTTGATATTATTTTGACGGTTAACTTACCTACGCGGTAGGTATGTACAGTCGAGTATTACAACCAAGTGTTGATTGAAATCTTGAAAATTGTTTACTCTATGTAAGTTTGAAAACTCCAGTAAGCAAAAATGTAAGGCCGCTTTCTGTGCTCGACCATATAGTCTGATTAATCTATGGCTCGACCAACCGTCAGTCCGTACGTCGGTCGTGTTTGTCATTTGTATGAAAACTCACAAGTGGTTACAGTGCTCGACCGACCGTACGCACGCGTATACCGTACGATCGGTTGTGCGTATCGTCAGGACAGGCGGTACGCGTGGACGGTCGGGCGAACACTAAAACCGGCCTTAGTAAGTTAATGACTGGAGCTGACAAAAGTTACATAAAGCCGCCATTAACCCTGCAGGACAACCGGGCGTGCGCGTGTTGTAACGGAACAGGCTCTGGATGAGGATTCCGTCACGATTCACAAATATAGATACATTTAAAAAAGCATCTTGGTATGAACAAATATTGATGAAATTTAGACAATCAAAAGTAGAAGAAAGCGATAATGTGTAATATTGAGATTTAGATGTTAGGTATTTCTTATAGCAAGACTATAGGTACTTACTGAAAATGATAAGCAGCTTAGAATATTTAAGCTATCAAGATATTCTATGTATTAACCATTTAAATCGATTATTCAGATAGAACTGATAAGTTACTTCAAGTAAAAGGAAATGTTGAGTAATCCTTTAAATACATAAAAGTTACAAGCAAAATTAATAAAATTACCATGAAAATAAGCAGCATTGATATTTCTAACCATACAAAGTTATGTGAGGAACACATTTTCGTTGTGTGTCCGTGTATTTGAGTTTGCTTCATCAAAATGAACCCTAAAACAAATGAGTATTGACGCCGATCTGAAGCCGATAGAAAGGGCTTTGATTGGATCTACGTACCTCTGATCGGCGTCATACGAAATTCAAAATATGTGTTGTCATGAGCGGATTTTGATGAGATTTTGAAATTAGAATAGGAATGCGCTGGAGGGCAGAGATTGGCTGAGGTGGATCTGAAGCCGTTTTGACGCCGATAGAAAGGGCATTGATTGGATACCTATCGGCCTCAAATCGGCGTCACTGTCAAGTTTGAGAAAGTATATAAGCAGCAGAAAGACCAAGAAAATGCTTATTAAATTCCCGAACTTCTGTGAGGTAATATATTCTGCTACGGACATGGTTCCGGACGTGGGTTGGATACCTCACGGTGACAACTAAGATCCACCTCGATAGGGAACGCCCAATCCTTAGAGTTGTACACTTTTGGGAGCGAGCCAACAATCGCTTTAACCTATTGCAATGGGTACGATTAACTGCTCCTCACTTCGATTGGAAAGAATATTCCAGTGGAAGTGTCTTCTATGTATTATATTTATTTATTTCCTCTCATACTAGAACGTCGCTCTGCAGCCTTCCATAGCTTCGGCTATAGCGGTATAGTCGCGCGACTATTTCCGTGCGTGGAGTTGGGCACCCTAGGAGCCATAGGTTCGATTCTCGGCTTGGCACCGAACTTTAGAGGCTAGTTAGGGATCAAACTTGAGCCATCCTATCAGGGGGATGAAAGCTCATGCGCAATTAACTTTGGGGGGTTTGTTGGGGACTTACACACACTTTAGCAGACTATGAATTTATTTAGGACCGAAGTAGGTCTAGGAAATAGTATTTTTGTTTACCAGGATATACATTAACTTCGTGATGGTTCAATCGGGAGTAAATAAGTAAATTCACGCGCTAGTGGTGTCTACCACTAGAGACGTAGGATTCAATAATGAATTCGTCATATCAATACAATCTATTAGTATGCTAGACTTAGAAACTAAAGACTAACTACGAAATAAAAATGACAAAATAAATGTATTTTTAATCAGTATGAAGTAAGTAATACAGAAATATTTGCCTGCAAAGGAACATAGACATATTAGTTCAAACGAAATGTAATGTATTTGTTGCAATAATATGTTATATATTTGGTAATGAGTTCGGGTGATCGAGTTTGGGTTAGATTGTCTACTCTGATCCTAGCATGAGAATGCGGAAATAAATTATAGCAATTGAATTATTTGCTGAAAGTATCAAATGTACTTAATATTTAGAATCAAGTGATAATTCGTAATGATAAATAATACTATTAAGAAGAGCTAAATAAGATTATAATCGCTTATAGACGCAAACTCTACATTTGGAAAACTACCAAACGGACTTAGTAAGGCCTTACTAATTTTGGGGTAAATAGAAGAGGTTCTTGGCATGATGGAGAACATTTGTGTCACAGTAAAGAGCAGCTCTTAATCCAGCATTCGAGTTGTAAGCCTTGAACATGCCAAGAATCCTACTTCCTAAATCATAATAAATCTAGAATTCTACGGCAAATCTAAAAAAAAAAAAAACTAATTACTTACAATATGAAAATTAATAAAATATATTATATCTTTAAATTGTAGAGATATCTATCAATAATTTACTCGGCAAAGTAAAGCTAACTATTATAATAATCATCATAATAAATATATGGCTGCTAGTATTGAGCTAACCAATACAACAAAGATTCTGCTAATACTTAAGTATTTAAAATAATTGCTTTTCCTACAATGGTTCAATAGATGGCATGTCATGTAAAACACTAGTAATCTAAGTATAGCAATCTCGTATAAAAAGGAGATTTATGTATGTGGTAAATCTTATCAAACTTGGTCTAGCAATGCAGCACCTAGAGAATTCTTGTAAACCACAAACAAGGGTCTAGAGATTTCTCTAAGTCACTGATATTATTTCCCATATATTGCTTCAGTAAACAAGTAAATGATTAAACTTGAACAATTGAACTATTCAGGGAATAGTGGCTGATAATATTTATCTAAAGGAATTGGATAATCAGCGTAGTAGCTACTGATCACAAAAGATTTCTAAAGCGCATATAAAGCGAGGTTTTACTTTACTTTTGTTATTTATTTCCTAGCAGTTTTCATTAACGAAACAAATAGTATATATTATAGAGACATTTAGTCTGTAAGAGATTATATCAATCTTATCAACAGCTAAATGTTCATAGCAACAAACATAAATCTATAAAGAAAGTTAGTTATATAATTAACAGGTTTATAACTGTTATTAATAATAACGAATATCATGCAAATATCTGATATTATTTAATGTTGTTACAATTTGGTGCCGTGACCAGGATTGGAATAACGTTACTACGGAAGTTTTACTAGGAAGTAGTTGCGGTCAACCGCACAATTTGTTGGCGTGAAATGGATAGGATTTTATTGAAACAGAGATGCTATTGCAATAGGTGATTTTTAAAGGGCTAAATAGGTAGTCAACGGATACTATAATGAGGTGATGATGTTGTTGTTCTAGGCTACCGTAGTAGATTTCTACAATAAACTAACTAATGATATTCAGTGAAAGATAAGTTGTATGCAAGTTTCATGTATGTAAAGTCTGCAACTACCTTTGTCATTTACATGTACCCCATAGTCGATCTCTAGAATCCAGAAGTACACTTATCATTCGAAAGGCAGATTGCGTGTTGTGTTTACGACTAGGATACTCTCCTGGAAGCACACGGTAAATAGTCAGTATCGAACTCTACTCAAAGTGACCCGAAGGTTTTAAGAACACTTTTAGTATCGAACGACTTATGAAACTCACTTGGGAGCCAAGAATTGCGTTATAGAGTACTGAAAGAGTTCTTGTATAGTGTTATGAAAGGAAGAGAGTTTCTAACATGTTGAAAGTGCCGTCGCTGCATTTGCATCACAAGGATTACATTTGTAACCAGCAAAATACAGCGCAGATCGTGGACATGTCTGTATATAATCGGTGTTTGTTATGTTCGGAAGTATTAAGAATATAAAAATGTGTGAATATTAATAAATGGCTTACCTTTTTGTTCGATGAAATTTATGGTAATTAAATGATAGTAAAAATCTACATACGTAATTACTTCTATTGCATTTGCGAAGGAAATAAATAGGATTACAATAAAATGCAAAGTTGCGCAACTTTAATTGAGCGATGATAAGTCTTGTTAGAAGTTTTGTTGAAATATGTTTAGTCGTAACATTGGGGGGTTGAATTTCCCATTCAGATGCTTAGCGTTGTGAAAATTCTTATAGACAAGTCAGATGGTTGTATAGTTATTCGTAAAGGTTAAATAAATCAACGTTATGCAGATTTAATAGACAAACATAGTAAGCGCCGAATTTAAGTATAAAAAACCAATATTATAGCTAGGTAGTGATGAGTCTTCGGAATGAAGCTGGTAAAGTTTGACAATGTAGGCAGGCTGAAGAGGAGCGCCGGATTTCAGAAGCTTTGGGGCGAAGCGGCTGGTCGAGTAGTGCGTCTTGACGAGATCTGCAAATATAATAGGGAAAATTAGGGAATGGTGAGCAAAGCCGGGTTATCTATCTAAATTAAAAATAATGGAAAAAAAATCAAACATTATGTAAATCAAAGTGAATAAGGAAACTTTTATTTAGGGCACAATAATAATTGTTTGGATGTTAATAGTTATGTATGTATTTATGTTCTTATGTAACATAATTGACATGTAAGTAGTACGCGCAAAGTATATACACAACCTTAAATTTTAAATCTGAACTCGGTATACATCGTCAATTTCGGTCGTTGAATACTAGTAGACTATATACTATATACTAGTAGAACTATATTAGAGTTTAGGGCAATATAAAAAAAACCGGTTCCATGCCATGAAAATCGTAGGAATTGTGGAACTCATTTAATCAAGTGAGAGGTTATTACAGAACAACAGACAAATATACAAACGTTCATTTTATATATTACTACTGATGGGCCGAATGTGGTTTGAACCGAATACGAACTTCGGCCGAACATTCGGTATAAATGAAAAATTCGGCCGAACTTCGGTTCAATTTCGCCGCGCTTTTTCATGTTGCGACTTGTGTAAACAGCACGGCCGTCGCTCGCTGCAAATGTCCCCCGCCCGCACTCCGCGCTCGTCACGTGCCATTGTTTATATTACGTAAATCAATATTGTTTTAAAGTGGTTTAATAGTCCAAAATAATAAATAAATTATTCCTTAATGTTGTAAAAATGAAAAACTTACCTAATTGGTGGTATACCTACGTTACTTAGAAGTATTATTTTTTTTAAATTCATTTTACGAATTGTACTTTATTAATAATATATGACACTGTGTCAAATGCAAGCAAAGTTTATTTAATTTTTGTTATAGTAGATCTGTAACAAAATTTAAACAAACTTTGCATTCTTTTTAGACGGTTAAGGTGACCAATTTAATTTACGGCCGTTTTCAATATTCTATCTATCCACAATTTTCCCTATTACCGATAGAAATTTGACATAACGTTCATACAAATAGTGTCGAATATCTATCTATAGTAAGGTAAACCGGCGATAGATAGATTATTGAATACGGCTGTTCGACTATTGAGGAGACCAATTTAATTTAGTATTTTTATTAAGTACTACCTATGTAAAGATTTCTAAGACTGGTTATTAAGAATATCAGTTTCACTGTGTTTTTACTACGTAAGAGAGAATTCTAAGACTTGTTGAGAAGAGCAGTTTAATTTTGTTATTTAATTAAGTAAGAAAGATATCTAAGGCAAATAAGTAAGGAGAGCAGTTTAATTTTGTTGTATAATTAAGTAGGACAGATATCTAAGGCTGATTAGTAAGTCAATTTTGTGATTGCTAAGTAAGCAAAGATTTTTAAGACATTTGATGATTACTTTTCTTTCTTTATTCAAATAAATGACTATGAGTACCTATGTCACACTAATTTTATTTCACTGTTATTATTACAGATATGTTGTTTTAATTTATTTCTTTTATGTATGATAGTGCAAGTGTAATAATAAAATCGGTTGTTTTGCACCGAATGTTCGGCATATAAACCGAATTTCGGCCGAATGACGAAGTTCGGTTCAACCTGCCGAAGTTCGGTTAAACCGAATGTTAAACGAATTTCGGCCCATCCCTATATATTACTAGTTGCGGTCGCGGATGTACCCGCATGGAGATAGCTGATGATGGTGGTGATGATAAAAAGTTATCTATGCGTAAATCTAGTATCATCTATTTTTATACCAAATCTCATCAAAATTAGTCCAGCCAGGACTGATGTCATAAACATTCATTCAGACATACCAGCATTTGCGTTTATAATTCTAGTACCTAGGTACCTTGTTAGGATAATGATGATAATGATGAGGAAGAGTATTTTATAATATGTAAATTCAAAGCTACATCTACTTTCGTAACAATTTTCATCAAAATTGGCGCAGCTGTTTAAGTGGGATGGAGAAGCAAACATTCATTCTTACGTACAAACGTCGTGTTTGTAATATTAGTACCTAGGAAATATTTTTAGGATACTAAATAAATATCGAAACTTACATACCTACCAATCAATGATGAGCGGGTTATGTGAGCTGTAGAGCTTGTCAGGCTTCACTATGGTCTATAACAACACCACAGTCGGCAGGCAGGGATCTAGAATTAATGGAAAATTATAAAATATACATAAACATATAACGAGTAAAATATAGAATCAGATATTTCATCAATAATCTAAAACTAACCGAAGGTTGTATATCAGGGCGCGTAAAAATATGAGAAAATTGTAATACCTATTTTTAAAATTGCTATTGAATAAATAAACAAAGGTAGAAAAAGAAATATGTTAGTAAAATCAAAAAATAATAAAATCAATCAAAATGACATGACAATCAACATTTAGGTTACCTAGGCTACAGAACTTTACAGAAAGGTAACTACAAAAGAGTTCTATGCAAAAGCAAAGAAACTTTTTGAAACTGGTACTGAGGGCTTGCTGTCATAGTGTAAAGAGAATATAAACACTACGTTTTACTATAGTATCACGTAAAGAAGAGTTCCGGAGATTAATGCCTAGGTATTTTATAGATGTTTATTTGAATCTATATAAAAGGAAGGTGTTTATGGTATATGGTGGGTACCTATGCAACTAGGAAATCAATATTGAGTCATGTTGCTTGGATTATTTGCCTGCAAAGAGTTTGACGACATAGCTAGGTAATGTAATATGAAATGTTCAGTTGTAACAAAATACGATAAGTGACATGGTAATTTCTATGTAGGTATAATCTGTAGGAGGGTTGTAGATATTAACAGGGAAAAAGGATGTGTGGTTGGAGCAAAGCAGAGATGAATAAGTCTAAATAACACTATACATACATACCTTGCCAGATAGCTGGAGTGTAGTTTCGTAGGAATATGTACATCTATGTATATAATAATATGTAGGTATAACTAGTTGTTGAATATCAATCGGAGTTGTTGGGCAAATGTATCGTGCATGCGCTGCCTACATTTGTTCGCGAATTGAAGTGATTTCGTCATGGACACTACAAAGATAAACGTAAATTAATGCTACGATAAATAGAGTTACAGTATAATTACAGTTAGAGTACTTACAGCGAACGTGCATAGAATTTGCGAAAATCATATTTTTGACGTGAACTTTATTTCCTTTATTTTGACAGCGACATATTTTACTATCTGTCATAAGCACATACGTGTATATCCAAAGAGTTCGTAACAAATAGAAATCATGTTTAAGGTTTAATATACCTAGCTATAAATTAAATGCTAAAGTTATATATTATTATAGATATAATAAATGGTAAGATTAGGTATAAGATGGAATAAGAACTTACCTGTGGTCAACAAATGTCCATAGCTCTTTGAGATTCTGTGATCGAGAAGTCTATAAAAGCGCAAACGTAATAACAATACTTTGTAGATATTTGAGGTTTATATTTTATTTAGGGAACAAAAAAAGGAAGTAATAAAAGACAATCACAGAAATTTAGGGTCGCTATGTAGTAGTGAAATTTGGGTAGTGGTCGTAATAAAAAAAATACTTAAAAGTTTAGTTGTTGTAATGCGACCGCAAAGTGGTTGTAAAATAGCACGGAGCGTCTTCGTTAAGACTTACAATTTCGTACAATAATCGTAATGGGATACTTTGAGAGATATATTTCAGTAATGCGTTACAAAGACATTGGCAGATATAGTGTAGTTATGATAATGACGTGATGAATATAAATTTTATTCAAAATCAAACACATTATCACACAGGACAAAGTTTAAGGATTTCTGTACATTAATAGCCGTGACGCATACATTAGTGCAGGGTTATTCGAGGACCGGAAAAACAGTCTTGTTGATTTTTGCTTTGAAATTCATGGAAGATGTAGCTAGGGAAATGACATGGAGATTTGGAGAAATTTGAGTAACCACGCAGTGACAGCACAGCGTACACATGATCTCGTAATAGCAAATATGTGGATAGAGAAAAAGAAACAGAACAGATCTTCGGAATATTACAAAAGAATTGAAAAATTAAATTTCATCTGCGATTCACTATTTGATTATTTGTAAGTAACCAAGGTTTGATGCAAATGGATTACGAAGGTTGTAGTAGATGGGGGTTGGAAGTTACAAAGACAAATGGAAATAAACATAACTATGTTCTTTTGTTTGTACATTTGAAATTAAATTAAGGTAGAAATCAAACTATGAAAAATAACTTATTAGTTATAGACCGTTATCAAACGTCGAGTATAGAAATATTCGATATATCTTGGTTTTTTCATTTGTTGGGTTATAGAAATATAAACAAATTACCATTTTATATCCTTTTGGTAGGCTTGCGGGAATTTAATAGGTCGGTATTACATCTATATCTTTCTAATCGATAATGTTCAGGAAAAACATATTGGGTAGCAAATTACATTAATACTCAGTATACCTACATCGCAAGTTTCAATAGTTACCACCCTAACGAAGCGTTCACTCACTTTCACGATATGTTTAAATTGTTGTACGATCTCTGTTTTCCTGTGATAAGAATTAAAAAAACAATTTACAAACAATCTAAATGGGTTACTAAAGGGATTATGCTTTGTACTAAAAGAAAGAGACAAATGTTATGGCATTATAGGAGAACTCTCAGTAGGAAAGAATACAGTACATTTAAAGCATATGGTAAGCGACTGAGGCATATTATTAAATTTACGCGAAAGTTACGAAATGATTATACAATAAAAATGGCAGCAAATAAATCAAAAGCTGTATGGAGTATTATAAATGAATCAAAAAATAAGCCTCGCAGTGCTGACATTTCACAAATAAAAGTATATGGTAAAATTTTGACAAAGCCAACTGACATAGTTAAAGCATTTAATAGTTTTTATCTGAATCAAAACACGCAAAACAAAGTTACCAGGAATACATTAAAATACAAAGGATCAAACTCGATGTTTATGATACCATCTACTCCTGACGATATTACACGCATTATTAAGAGTCTAAAAAATACTGAAAGCACGGGATACGATGAAATATGTACTAAAATAATAAAACGGGTGGTTTTTATCATATCTCCTGTGCTTAGTCATATAATTAATTTGTGCATAGAATGTGGAGTTTTTCCAGATAAGCTGAAAATAACTGTAATAAAGCCACTTTTTAAAAAGAAAGATGTTCATGATATGAACAACTACAGGCCAATTGCGCTAGTTCCTATCTTCTCAAAAATTTTTGAAAAATTTATTCATAATAATTTATACGCATATTTTGAAAAGTTCAATATTCTGGTAGAAGAACAAGTTGGGTTTCGAAAGAGCAAATGCATTAACCTGGCTATTTATAATTTCCTTAAAATAGTTATGACTAGTTGTGATAAAAGACTGCCTGTGACTGCCATGTATATGGATTTGACAAAGGCGTTTGATTGTGTTGATCATAGCGTGCTTGTCAATAAACTGGAAACATATGGTGTACGAAGCAATGTTTTAAGTCTTCTAAAATCTTACCTGGAAAACAGATACCAATTGACTCGAATTAATAAGCTCTGTTTAAAATCAAATACAGAAAAAATATACTCGTCCGGTTATGAGTTGGTTAAATTTGGTGTACCTCAGGGAAGTGTCCTTGGACCTCTGCTTTTTATAATATATATAAACGATATGCCTAGAACTATTGATAACCCTATGGTTCTCTTTGCTGACGATAGTACAGTCATTTTCGTTGGTGAAAATCATAAACCACTTTGTCCGGATATTAATATAGCTTTGAATAAGATAAACAGTTGGTTGACATTTAATAATCTTAATCTTAATTTGGACAAAACTTATTTAATGACATTTAGCAATTACAATAAAAACATTAATATGACATCAACAATAGTATATTTAAATAAACATGTTGAATCAATTTCTGTAACAAAGTTTTTAGGACTGCATATAGACTCTGATCTGAAATGGAAAACACATGCGCAATCCGTGTGTTCGAAGCTGAGTAGTTTCTCGTATGCTTTATACATGCTATCCAAAGTTGCAAGTCAACCAACAGTGCTCACATCCTACCATGCACACGTCACATCTACCCTCCGCTACGGAGTAATATTTTGGGGAAATTGTTCTGAGCGAGAAACAATTTTTAAAGCGCAAAAAAGGTGCATAAGGTCTGTTTGTCATCTCAAACCAACAGATTCGTGTAAAACTCACTTCGGAATGCTTAGTATTTTAACATTCCCATGTTTGTATATTTATGAAGTTGCTGTGTTTATGAGAAACAATCTGAATCTTTATGATGTTCCCAGAAGTACACGCTACAAAAATAAAGTATGCATGCCTCCACACAAAACTGCATTATTTGATAAAGGTATCTTTGGCATGGCTCCGAGATTGTACAATCGTTTACCTAAATCTATACTAGAATCTGACTGTCTTATGACATTTAAAAAGAAGTTGTTTAGTTTTCTTAGAAACAAATGTTATTATTCAATAAAAGAATTTATAAATGACTGTTCCTTAGAGCTTTAGTGACAGAATACTAGTTTTTTATCTGTTGTATTATTGTGGTTTATTTTAGGGTAATATTAATATTATTAACAGCAGCTAATTTTAATTTGACATTTAATTTCAATATGACATAAAATATGTAAGTTTGATGTATCTTACTTGTATATCTTGATGTAAAATGACTATTGTACTTTGGGTGGCTTAGTGTTCGCTAGGTACTATATTCATCTATGGCTTAGTGCTAGTGACTGTCAAGTTTGTTGTGGTATACTATATTTGATCAATAATTTAAATGACTAAAATTGTATTGTATAAATTAATAATTATAACAATATTATCTACTAAAATTTTGCATACCAATAATGGTGAAATATGGTGAGCCGATGAAATATGATACTAACTTTGTTACCCATATTTATGCAAATAAATTGATTTTGATTTTTGATTTTGAAGTTCAAGTTACGGGATACCACTAGTTTACTAGTTCTTCTGAGGCCTAAACCTATTAAAACCTATTATTACCTAAACCTATTATTAGTGTCCTCACCTATTGTTTGAGTATTCTAATTCACGGCGTGTCGTTAGTTTGGTTGATAGATAACTATAGTCTGAAGAAAGGGGAAAATGGGGAAAGCTGAGCACAGGGGTGTGTTGGACTGGTTATTATATTGTAGTGACTATGGAGCTGCTAGTATTAGAGTGTTATTATTGATTAGCGTAATAAATTGTAATTTATGGATTACATTAAAGAAAAGACCAAATAGTTATCGGTAGTAGAGATCAGGAAATGGAATAAAAAAGAGAGAGACATTCGTGTGTTTGACGTTTGCGTATAATATTGACAACAAGCGATAGGTGGCGTTAATAAAAGCAAAAGAAAAGGTAAATAGAATATTGTTTATGTTTATAGGGCATTTCCCTGCTAACTAAATAAACCGTCGTAGCGAGTTTCTTTTTATATTTATGAGTAGCATGTAGAGGGAGAATGAAGGGTTATTGTAGGTATATCCTGTTGGAACTAAGTATCTAATATTGACTGATTACCATCATAATTAGTTAAGATTAATTTGTGTTGAACAGGAAAGGGTTGATGCAGTTGTTCATGGAAAGTAATAATGCCACAAATATAGAAAGGTGCCTATCATAGGAATACAGTATCATAATCATTATTAAACTAGTTTCAAAACCAAAAATTGAAATTAATAGCAGAAGTAAAATACTGTGCAGCTATTTCTAGAGAAACGTTTTGAGCAGTTATCTTTGAGTTGATATTTTGGTACCTATATAACTAAAAAAACTACTAGTATAGTATAGAAGGTACATAGATAGTTATGTAGACCACAATGGAAATGACATAAAAACATCATGTTTGGAGTATTGCGGTAGACAGTACATGTAAAAGCGAATGATTTGGTTAGAGTTAGGTATGTCGAGTTGTTATTTTATTCAGACTGATCTACTGAGCTGATTTTGAAGATAATCTGCGCGCTAATGAAAATTATAGATGAAAAGACACAATTTTGCCTTAGCTGAATGCGTTGGTTTAGTAGGTTATAGTAAGGGTTTGTAAAAGCAGGAATTTTATTGTCGTTGATATATAATAATATAAGATATAATAGTAATCAGATAGTTTAGAGTTTTTTAAAAATCGGTTCCAGGTATTGAATGATAATTAAATAATATTTAACATTATTATTGCAAAATGATTATTTCATGAAAAGTCGTGCATTTTGCAATTGTGAAAGTGAGTGATTCAAGCTTAGACAGAACAACATATACAAGGTAAAAATTGTTGATAATGAGAATCAGAATTTTGAGGATTTACTTCCAATTACGTATATAAGAAACATTAGGAAAACAAAAAAATAAAGATACCAAGGTACAGCAATATTTAATAAAACTTTATTACAATATTTAATAAAACATTATTATAATTAAACAAAGATGTTACAATCATTTAATAAAGAGCGGGCGTAAACCTCATCAGGGCGGGTTTTGTTACAGCTTTTCCTATTTTATTTTTGACATAGGGTTTAAAAAAACTTATAATGTAAAGGGGCATATAGAAATAAAAGTCAGAAATTTCATTTGGTAAATAAGATTTATTGTGAGAACTTATTCGTAGACTCCAGACAAAAGGATTGAAGGTTTATTTAGGCAGTATGCAGGGCAATGTAAGAGAAGAAAGATTTAAGCTATAATTAAAGGAATGGGAGAAGATGAATGGAATAAAGGGATCCCAGGGAGAGATGCGAGTGGCAGAGTTAGTATTGAATTTTATTGAGGGCCTCTATGAATCGACAATACCGACTGGAGTCGGTTTGTTAAGTTTTGTTTTCAGACAGACACACACTATTCAACGAATGATTTATGGAGTACAAATTGGAGATAGGTTTAGGTCAGAAGACACCACATCAGTATTTACAACTGAATTATTCCATAAAGAGTTCGTACTTTACAGGTAGCCAATGTTTAGCCATTACACTTACATTCACCGAGTTATTAGGCGGTTGCTTGTTTGGTTTGATTTGAAGAGGGATGTATCAGCCATGGAGAATTATTGCTTGTTAGCTATTAACGAGATCTGGAGTAATAAAGGGTGGCGTAGGTTCTACTCCACATACTCGATCCCAAACGAAAAATTGGTTTGGGTGGTAGCACGTATGCTGAATTATTCGAATTGACTAGGTGCACAATTTGGCACAATACTAGTTCCCTTTCGTTATTTCAGATTGTCCTTGTGAGAAGTCATTTTTACTCATGGAGGAGACATTGAGATCGGATATATCAACCCTTACAGTAAATTTATTTTTAACTCGGTCTTTTAAATACACTCCACTAGTGAGTTCACGTACTCATATCCTTGTTTGAAAACGAATTTTAACAAATTAGAATAAGCACACGTTCAGTTTTGGTGGGACTATATTTGTGAAGTTGAATATATGGAGAATGGGAAAATTTCCTTCGGTAAATTATGAGAACCTGCGTAAATTTTGGGGGTTTGCTGTAACGGAACAGGCTCTGGATGAGGATTCCGTCACGATTCACAAATATAGATACATTTAAAAAAGCATCTTGGTATGAACAAATATTGATGAAATTTAGACAATCAAAAGTAGAAGAAAGCGATAATGTGTAATATTGAGATTTAGATGTTAGGTATTTCTTATAGCAAGACTATAGGTACTTACTGAAAATGATAAGCAGCTTAGAATATTTAAGCTATCAAGATATTCTATGTATTAACCATTTAAATCGATTATTCAGATAGAACTGATAAGTTACTTCAAGTAAAAGGAAATGTTGAGTAATCCTTTAAATACATAAAAGTTACAAGCAAAATTAATAAAATTACCATGAAAATAAGCAGCATTGATATTTCTAACCATACAAAGTTATGTGAGGAACACATTTTCGTTGTGTGTCCGTGTATTTGAGTTTGCTTCATCAAAATGAACCCTAAAACAAATGAGTATTGACGCCGATCTGAAGCCGATAGAAAGGGCTTTGATTGGATCTACGTACCTCTGATCGGCGTCATACGAAATTCAAAATATGTGTTGTCATGAGCGGATTTTGATGAGATTTTGAAATTAGAATAGGAATGCGCTGGAGGGCAGAGATTGGCTGAGGTGGATCTGAAGCCGTTTTGACGCCGATAGAAAGGGCATTGATTGGATACCTATCGGCCTCAAATCGGCGTCACTGTCAAGTTTGAGAAAGTATATAAGCAGCAGAAAGACCAAGAAAATGCTTATTAAATTCCCGAACTTCTGTGAGGTAATATATTCTGCTACGGACATGGTTCCGGACGTGGGTTGGATACCTCACGGTGACAACTAAGATCCACCTCGATAGGGAACGCCCAATCCTTAGAGTTGGACACTTTTGGGAGCGAGCCAACAATCGCTTTAACCTATTGCAATGGGTACGATTAACTGCTCCTCACTTCGATTGGAAAGAATATTCCAGTGGAAGTGTCTTCTATGTATTATATTTATTTATTTCCTCTCATACTAGAACGTCGCTCTGCAGCCTTCCATAGCTTCGGCTATAGCGGTATAGTCGCGCGACTATTTCCGTGCGTGGAGTTGGACACCCTAGGAGCCATAGGTTCGATTCTCGGCTTGGCACCGAACTTTAGAGGCTAGTTAGGGATCAAACTTGAGCCATCCTATCAGGGGGATGAAAGCTCATGCGCAATTAACTTTGGGGGGTTTGTTGGGGACTTACACACACTTTAGCAGACTATGAATTTATTTAGGACCGAAGTAGGTCTAGGAAATAGTATTTTTGTTTACCAGGATATACATTAACTTCGTGATGGTTCAATCGGGAGTAAATAAGTAAATTCACGCGCTAGTGGTGTCTACCACTAGAGACGTAGGATTCAATAATGAATTCGTCATATCAATACAATCTATTAGTATGCTAGACTTAGAAACTAAAGACTAACTACGAAATAAAAATGACAAAATAAATGTATTTTTAATCAGTATGAAGTAAGTAATACAGAAATATTTGCCTGCAAAGGAACATAGACATATTAGTTCAAACGAAATGTAATGTATTTGTTGCAATAATATGTTATATATTTGGTAATGAGTTCGGGTGATCGAGTTTGGGTTAGATTGTCTACTCTGATCCTAGCATGAGAATGCGGAAATAAATTATAGCAATTGAATTATTTGCTGAAAGTATCAAATGTACTTAATATTTAGAATCAAGTGATAATTCGTAATGATAAATAATACTATTAAGAAGAGCTAAATAAGATTATAATCGCTTATAGACGCAAACTCTACATTTGGAAAACTACCAAACGGACTTAGTAAGGCCTTACTAATTTTGGGGTAAATAGAAGAGGTTCTTGGCATGATGGAGAACATTTGTGTCACAGTAAAGAGCAGCTCTTAATCCAGCACTCGAGTTGTAAGCCTTGAACATGCCAAGAATCCTACTTCCTAAATCATAATAAATCTAGAATTCTACGGCAAATCTAAAAAAAAAAAACTAATTACTTACAATATGAAAATTAATAAAATATATTATATCTTTAAATTGTAGAGATATCTATCAATAATTTACTCGGCAAAGTAAAGCTAACTATTATAATAATCATCATAATAAATATATGGCTGCTAGTATTGAGCTAACCAATACAACAAAGATTCTGCTAATACTTAAGTATTTAAAATAATTGCTTTTCCTACAATGGTTCAATAGATGGCATGTCATGTAAAACACTAGTAATCTAAGTATAGCAATCTCGTATAAAAAGGAGATTTATGTATGTGGTAAATCTTATCAAACTTGGTCCAGCAATGCAGCACCTTGAGAATTCTTGTAAACCACAAACAAGGGTCTAGAGATTTCTCTAAGTCACTGATATTATTTCCCATATATTGCTTCAGTAAACAAGTAAATGATTAAACTTGAACAATTGAACTATTCAGGGAATAGTGGCTGATAATATTTATCTAAAGGAATTGGATAATCAGCGTAGTAGCTACTGATCACAAAAGATTTCTAAAGCGCATATAAAGCGAGGTTTTACTTTACTTTTGTTATTTATTTCCTAGCAGTTTTCATTAACGAAACAAATAGTATATATTATAGAGACATTTAGTCTGTAAGAGATTATATCAATCTTATCAACAGCTAAATGTTCATAGCAACAAACATAAATCTATAAAGAAAGTCAGTTATATAATTAACAGGTTTATAACTGTTATTAATAATAACGAATATCATGCAAATATCTGATATTATTTAATGGAGTTGTTTATATATTATTTCACTAATCAAAACTGATTTATCAGATATAACAGGTAGTTTTGCAAGCTAATAATTATATAGAAAACTTGCAAATAACCTACTATTTCTATGTTCTATGGTCAAATAACATAGACCTTAAATTCAGAAACTTATATTGATGATTAATATCTTCCACGATTAGAAGTCAAATCAAGTACATAAGCTAGAAATCTAGGATCAGCTCAGTCAGTCAGTCTGTAAGAACTAAGTATTTGCAATCTAGTATGTTCATCGCAATTTTTCGTTATCAGCTAGCAGTTCAGTAATGTAGTAGTAGGTTATCCATCGTAATAGCAGAATACCTAGGCGTTGCTTTTGGTTTCTCTAGGCATCTATAGTTCTGAATAGTTTTCTCTGTTTCAATTCTTTCCGAAAAGAGCAAGGTTACAGCAGCGGTACACAGTGTTAGGGTCCTCCTAGACTAGACGATCATTGGCCAAAAAACGAATTATTAAATTAAAAATTAAAATTGGGTTGGGGGGTTGTTACAATTTGCTCTATGTACAAGTGCAATTTGAAAAATGTAATACCGACTTCCATTCTATTACTTGGGTAAATCAGTTATTAACTCAAAAACTACTAAACCGAATTTGATAAAATTTACATGGGACCATACGGCAAGCACCAGCATTAAAAAAAAAAAGAATTTTGGGAATCGATTCACCCAGTCGAAATGTATGAGGTTACAAACATATAAAAGAAAAATACAGTCGAATTGAGTAGGTATATCTCCTCCTTTTTGGAAGTCAGTAGAAAAGTGACTCGAAAGGTCACGAAACCGGTCCAAATACTTGACTGTACCAATCGTGTCAGTTAAATCGTTGAAGTAATATTGACAATGTCTAATACTTACAAAACTTTCAATAAGTTGATAACCCTACGTCACAGAATAAATAAGCTGCGTGCAAAGAAAAAAAAACTTGTTTAGTGACAGTGGGCATTCTTTTATATTTATTTATAAGGTACCGGATATACTTAGATATATTATTATCTATAATAATTACAATTATTATAAGGGAAAGGTTGCATAATTGTTATAGTACTCGTATAATTTATAAGGTACCAATTAGAGGTGAGTCGTATTTACTAGAACAGATCAAAGGAACAGGTATTTTACGAGACTAGGTGGCACCTATTCCAATCTTCACGATACCACAACACGATACTAAGTCTAACTAGTCTTCCTTCACAATAAGCATTCATTCAGTACATCACCTGTACTATCTCTGTCTCTCTCATACGTTGAAGCCGAAACTTCAGCCGGTTGAAGTGAGACGATGCGATACATACATACAACGTCTTGTTACATTTAGAATTTTATTGAGTATCAGACTAGTATTCTTGTGAAAGTAAAAAGTAATTGTATACTTATTTAAAGTGCAGTTTGCGCAGAGCTTGTTATATTTCCCTATGTAGGTATTAGAACAAACTTTTATTTTATATATATGATAACATTTTTATAAAAGTAGATTTAGTGAATTCAAATCTCATAAATACGCTATCTTCCAAAGCTTTGAATAAATTGAAAGTATAATATGTTGATAGTCCTAATACTGTAAAAGAATGAAGGGAAGATATCAGTTGAACATATAGAAAAATAATAGTAGTAATAAATATAAGTAGTAGGTATACCTACTACTACCTATACTCTATTTGTTCTAGTCTACTATTTTATAAATCAAAAATCTCTCTTGAATCGAATCGAGGTATAGAGTCATTGATTAAAGTACTCGTATTAAGTGAAGGCGTATACAACGACGTATACAAAATACACTACGCTACGCAAATCGTAGGCGATACTAGGCAAGACTATGTGGAACAGGTATTTGGATCACGTATTTGCATGGACTAGGAACAGGTGCACCTAGTCTCGAATTTATCTAGTACGGGTTGTACTACTATACTACTATCTCTAGTACCAATTTATAATCTAAGTATATATATATACAATGAACCCCTATTTCTCCTGGTCAGGCCTATATTCAGCAGTGGACGTCTTCCGGCTGATAATGATGATGATGATTTCTTCTGGTCACGCTATAACTTGAGAACGGATGGAACAATCTCGCTAATTCTTTTTTGTGTTGTTAATTATTGTCAGGAGAGGGTTCTTATGAAAGAAGAACCAAGAATAGATGGAAGGTTATAGCGAGGCCGTAGGCCGAGCCTACTACGCGAATCAAATCGCGGGCAGTCGCTAGTATATGACGTATAACTTACATTACAGGTTTACACCTGTTTACACAAACAGCGAATGTCGAGACTATCAATTATAGTATTAGAAAAGGACCTACCTTATGAATCGAGATTTGAGTGAGGATTTGACATCAGATAAGTATGATTTACGATTTGTGTAATGAAGATGATAGAACATTAGATCTTGCCATTAGCACATTAAGTGCTATTTCCTTGACAGAACCTCTAGATCACATAAGTAAACTTGACCCTAAACACCCCCCCATGTTGTGCACCTTGCTTAATAGCGAACCAAAATATCTCCGTCCTAAGGTGTCTCCTGAATTAAATTATTATCGAGCTGACTTTGACAGTATTGCGTCGAAACTTAATAATACTGACTGGAATGTAGTTTTAAACGAGTGTGCATCGGTAAATGAAATGACTTCTAAATTTTACAGCATTATTAAGAGTTTAATTGATGAATATGTCCAAAGACAAAAATTTAACAAAAAACGATTCCCACCTTGGTTTAACAAAAACCTAGTTAAATTACTTGCTGAGAAAAATAAATTAAGAATAAAATATCATAAATATAAAAATCCCCGTGATCTTTTCGAATTCAATATTTTGAGAGAGCGTGCACATAGGTTATATGATACTTTGTATTCCGAATACGTAAAGAAAACTGAGGATGGTATAGCGAAAAATCCTAGGGACTTCTGGAGGTATGTAAAAGATAAACGTAAGGAACGCTCTTCATTTCCCGCCGAGATGCATTTGAGTGACTCTGGTCAGAAAATAGCCGATCTTTTTGCCACAAACTTTTCAAAAGCATTTACGTCTCATAGCCATGCTCGGAATGGTTCCAATGATGTCATTCCTCACAACGATCATCAACATAATTGTATAGGCATCGTAAGATTTACAGAGCGTGAAGTCCTAAAAAAGATTAAACAATTAGATGTCCTCAAGGGTCCAGGTCCCGATGGAGTCCCACCATTACTTGTTAAACGTTGCGGCTCTGCCTTAGCTCTGCCGTTGACTTTAATTATGAATCGTTCCTTATATGTTGGGGAATTCCCTGACGAATGGAAAAAAGGAAAGATTATACCGTTGCACAAAAAGGGAATGGCGGATGACATTAACAATTACAGGCCAATTTCCATTTTGTCGTGTTTTTCTAAATTATTTGAAGCTCTAATATGCCCCATAATATCTCGTCACGTCAGTCACCTTCTGTCTGAGCATCAACATGGATTTAAAAAAGGCCGTTCGGTTGAGACTAACTTGGCCGTCTTTGTGTCCGAGTTATCTCAGGAATTGGATCAGGGGCGCCAGGTCGATGCCGTGTATACCGCCTTTAGCAGCGCTTTTGACAAAGTCAGTCATCCATTGTTATTAGTTAAGTTGGAACGGGTCGGTGTCTACGGATCTTTTTTAAAATGGTTTCAATCTTATCTCTGGAGAAGGCAGCTAGTGGTCTTCATTAACGGTTTCGAGTCTGATACGTTTCTTGCCGAGTCTGGGGTACCACAGGGATCGCACCTGGGACCCATACTCTTCTCGATATTTATTAACGACATCACTTCTCATATTAAACATTGTAATTTTAAAATGTTCGCGGACGACCTTAAAATATATAGATCAATAAATACTGCTACCGACGGCCATCTTATACAGAGCGATATTAACGGTATAAAAGTATGGTGTGATGAAAATAGAATGCATCTCAATGCTCAAAAATGTTTTTATATTAAATACACTCATAAGAAATTACCTATTGATACTAAATACATGTTAAATGGAGCTACTCTTCAGGAGGTGAGTGAAATACGAGACTTAGGAGTAATTATTGATAGCCAGCTTTCTTTTAGGACCCATATTGACGTAACCGTAAAAAAGGCAGCACAGTTACTTGGCTTTATTAGGCGTAACACTAAAAGTTTTAGATCTCCTCTCACGAAAATTATACTCTACAATTCGATGGTACGCAGCTGTCTGGAGTACGGGAGCATAGCATGGAATCCTTTTTATGCAGTGCATTCTCAGCGCATAGAAAGCGTCCAGCGTGCTTTTACTAGATCATTGGCTTTCTCCAGCCAAGGCATTTCCCACAGAAGTCCTTATGAAAGTCGTCTAAATTATTTTAAAATGCATACCTTGCGAGACAGGCGAAAAATCCGCGATCTAACGTTTCTTCATAAAGTGATCCATGCATTTATTGACAGTCCATCTATTTTAAAAGAAATCTCTCTAAACGTTCCATACCACTATCCGAGGCACAGAATTTCTCGAATTCTAGGTCGGCGGCAAGCTGCTAGAACCAATTTGGCACTTAACTCCCCTACACAAAGATTATGTCGCACCTATAATGAATTTAACGTTTCCTTGAGTGATCTGGATGTATTTAATGATTCTATAAATGTTTTTAAAAACAAAATAGTAAAGTCTCTAACTAGAGACAAATAATACTAAGAATTTCATATAATTATGTTATTTGATTATATAGTTTTAGTGTCTAACCACTTTTTTGGCGAATGTTGTATACGCCTGTAAAAGGTGTTCATATCAGATCTATGTATGTATAATTTTTTTGTATTTTTTAAGAATGTGTAATATGTTCACTGTTGGCGTATCTCTATAAATAAATAAATAAATAAATAAATAAGTACATACTCGCAAAAGCTCGTAAAATATCGCTCAGTCTCATGACTTGAGAAGAGGGAGATATTGTCATACAAAATTAGCTCAGATCGACGCTCAAGTTTATAGTCTGAGTATCAACTGAGGCCGTAGCACAAACAATTCGCGAAATAGTATTAGTATGCGTCACACTTCAACGTATAAACTATGAACTATCTGTGCCACAGTTGTCCTAGATATATGACAGTTTGTCCTGTTTCACGTGAACTAACGTCACGTTACACTTACGCAATTATTCGTGCTAGGCCCACTGTATATATACAATTACTTGCCCTGTCTGACTCACTAATTCATTCCTCAATGCAGAGCCACAGATTACTGAAGCAGAGCCTAAACTGCTGGGGCTAAACACTTGATTATATTGTCATTCGATACCTTTTATGTCGTGTTTGACGACCCCGTTAGTTAATAGTGACCCTGTCTTTGAAGTGAGAGGTCCCAAGTTCGTTCCCTGACCTTGGCAAACATTTGTGTGATGAGCAGAAGTGTTTGTTCTCGGGGTTCTTCTCCGGCATTGGGTTAATAAGAGCTGTTTATTTGATTCTCCATGCCTCCCGCGACACAGAGAATCCTAGTGCGGGGTATGAATGTGTAAATGTGTGAGTGTAAGCATCCTTGTACCTACCCAACGATTTTTGGAAATTACACCCCTGAGGGGTGAAGCAACTGAAGTATCTGGTGGGTCAGCTAGTTGTGGAATAAGAGCCTAAAATAATTTCAGATTCAACTCTCCTATTGTGCGTGTCGTTTTTGTACACGTCTCCTTGTCGCATGGTCGGCAGTCGATCATTCTTTCCATTACGTAAATAACGTACTTGTTAGAACGCGTAAAACGAAATCGTAGACCATGGAAATTATTTACGTCGAAATTCGTAACTACAAATGCTTATAATAATATAGTAGGTACGTTATTCAAATCACAATTATATACAGCCGTCAACTCGGAGCTGGAATCATTGAACGTTCCCCCGTGTTCGTTCAATCATGAGAAATTATACAGTTCAAACACCAGTAGGTACTTGGGTAAACGAACGTGAAGCGGCACAAGACCCTTGTAATTACCCCACTTGACGTGGAGACCGTTCAGGGGTACCTCTACCTACCCAATAAACGCTTCGTAGGCATAGCTGGCGCAGAATAGCAGATAGTTACTACGAAGAATTAGCAGCTCACCCTAGCAATTGCATGTGAATCTTTGGCTTCATATATGCTGTGGGGGCATTTGAAGTTAGGCATTCAAGTTAGATTTTCCGCATGTTCGTCGCACAAGAGATTTGCAGGTTTCGCCTTTGATCGCTGGTTAATCGGCACAGGCTCGTGATGACTGAAGTCTAGATAGACTATGTAATGAGAGAGTGAGAGAGAGAGAGAGAGAGAGAGAGAGAGAGAGAGAGAGAAAGATATAATATAGTCTTATATTAGCTAGCTCAACACGATCCTCTTGAATGCCTACGTTCATAAGGTAGGTATATAGATAGGTATGTAGGTAGGCTTAAAGATATATTTGAGACACAGACCATAGTGGTTATATGGTCTGTGATTTGAGACTTTCCTAAACTTCCATGCCTTGAATTTGATAATTATAGTTTATAGTGTTGTTTATTGAATATAATACACATCACCGATACTACTGATACGAACTACCTACAGCAATTAATAGGTGCTTACGTAATAGATGTGGACAAAACTACGTAAGAGAAAACACTAAAATTAAAATAATCGGATATTTGATTATAGTATGAAAATTATGGGTCGAGACACCATTCCAAAAGATTTAAAAAATTATACCCATATACCCATAGGTAGGTACTGTTTACAATAAAATTAATTTCGCAATAAACATGATGAATCAACGGCAAAAAAATATTGTTATATTCATATTTTCATATAAAAAGTATACAATTGCTGTTCGTTCGTCTCGCTAAAACGGCTGAACCGTTTTGAATAAATCTTTTTTTGTTAAATCACTCTGATCTGAGGTAAGATTTATAAAAAAAAAAAACATCAATATCATCCATCACCACGCAGGTAAAATCGCGGAGCGCAGCTAGCAAAGAGAATATAAACACTGACGGCCTTATTAATAAACTTGGCGTACACCCGGAGTAGTTACAACATCTATCTGTAAATTTTTCACTTGCAGTAAATGTCACGCGTGAAAGCAAGACAAAGCATGTTACGCCTAATATAGGTTTACGCAACGTTTATTAATAAAGGCCTAAATGTTGTGTTTGACCGTGAAAAAAACGATTGAAACGGGAAGCATAGAGTGAGGGGAGGTATACGTATAACCTAAAGTTATAGTGAAAAAATAACCTTCTTGGTCTATGAAAGGAGTATATTTCAGTCCGGGTCTAACTGAATAGAACCAAAAAGTTCCACAAGTTCTAATAATTTTGTGTGGTAGTGGGTGCGTGTGGCGAGGAACAAACATTGCATCACTACGTGTTTTAAGCGTGATATAGGTAAACCTTTCAGAAATATTGCTGAATATTGTTAGATGTGTGTATTTCTTTGTTTGGATATTCAGGTAATAAATGAATAGGTAGTTACACAAGACGATCACTATCGTTACTTATAAACTTACTTACCTTAGTTACGTACTTTATAAAAAGCCAAGAAACTAGACATAAAAGTACAATTAAACAAAGCACGAGACCTTATTAGAAATAAACACAATTATTGTTCCTGAATTCTGACCTCAAAATTTAAGATTACCCAAGAAAAACAGCAGAACGAGCCGGCTCAAGTTTACTACACACTAAAACAGTCGACAAAGGCGGCCCACAATTATTTACATAACAAATGCAAATTGTCGAGCTGAAAATTTACGCGTGGCAAATACTTAGCCGATATTCCTTGGTGTATTTTCGCCTCAACATCTGAAAGGCAAAGGCGTTCTGCTTACATATTTTTGCATACTTATACGGGCGACAGTAATACAGCGGTTCATATAAGACTGCGAATTTGTATGATAATTTTCATTTTGCATTCAGTCGCGTTATTCTTCTTCGCGGGAGGTAGTGGATGGGGCCTGAGGGAAATTTGGTGGTTGTGTCGTGGATACGTTATTGGGATGAGATGTAGCGCTCACTTGAAGGGCGAGCGAGCTTGCCAGCATCATGGCCTGCACTGCAATGTTCTTCAAGTTTCCTGTTATATATATAGGTATATCTACGCTTATAAAGGGATTTTAAAAGGATGCCAAGGGATTTGTGGAACGCTATTCGCTTAGATAAGTTGACACACTCATCGGGTTTGTATTTAAATCGCTTCACAAGATATGCTATGTAATACAATATGTGTGTACTTAAGTATATTAAAATTGATGTTACTGCAACTACGACTTAAACTGTTCAAGTACCAAATTTATTTTACATACCACCTGCTCGAAAATGTCCAATTACGTATCACGCAATATCAACGTAGAGCAAGGCATTACATCCCCGGGGATGTAATGTTGGATGAAACTCCCTTGGGTGTAAAGTGATTAGGATTTGGAACGTTAGTATCGTACGTAGTTATCAAAAGTCTAAAACAGTGTTTCCATAAAATGTTCCTTGCAAAAATACAAGTCTGTCCCTCTTGGTACAAATGTGTCCAATATGAATATTAACTATTTATTTATTTTACTTTTCCAAAACATAGCTATAGGAAAAATTCCATTTTCCCTATAGCTATGTTTTCGATACCGTACAAGGTATCGAAGTAATTGTGATCCAGGACCTGTATCAATATCAGTAAATAGAAGGAGCTTAACTATAGGCACCGACGAAGGTCTCCTCAGAGACATGACGACTTATTTTCAGAGGAATAAATAGGTATCAGGAGGCATTTCAAGTTCGGGGATGAATAACTTTGGCTTTGTTGTGAGTTCCAAGGAAATATATTAGTATTTTCACCATAGATTTGTAAAAACATCCACTTTTTAGCAGTGTCTGCAGCCGACCTCATTTTACTTAGTGAAAAGTTTGTTCTGAACCTATTTTATTTACACATTGCTAGTTTTAGATAACAGCATCTAGCTCCTACTCCATATTAGCATTTACATTAATAGGTATAAGAGAGTTTTCACATTGCAGCTATCAAAGAATTAGCTCCTTCATATTTGATAATTGAAAAACTGTTTAATCCACCTAGGCTTGGAAAATTATTATTTATCTAAGGATAAAATTATTGTTTGATATCCCTAAAATCAAATTTATAGATAAATAGCTAGTACTGGATTTATTTGTATAGATAACTCGTTCCACTTACATACTACCTTTATATGTAAGATTGAAGACTAGCTGGTGCCCGCGACTTCGTCTGCGCAGGATTAGTACTCGTATTTAATTAGAGTAGCTTATTATCTTCTCCAAGGCCATATCTATCTTTATACCAAAATATTTATAAAATATATACATGGTCAAACGCAATTGCTATGATAGTATTAAATTAGTACTACATTTAAATATTTAGTTAATCAATCAGTAAAACGCCTAGTGTATCGAGCTGTCAAAATGATAGCGTACTTTTGACTAAAATATCAGAAACTGACATAAACTTTAACAGAACTGTCATCATTACGATCTTGAAGTAGGCGCAGATCTTGTTATTTTGCCTTTGCTGTGCCCAAGAATATTACGCTTTTCACCTGCGTGATGGCTGATGATGATGATGTTGAAACTAACCTACGTGTTAATCTTGCGCCTCATCTACCTCCATACCAAATTTCCACACATCCATACTCATAAACTTTCGCTTTTATAATATTAGTAGGATTTCATAAAGTCACAGATACTACAATTTCATTCTTATTATTTATTCTGTACGTAAGTCTTACGTACAGTACGTTCTGTAGGTCTGTTCGTAAGTTTCATACTAGTATTGCATCGTTATCAGTTGGGACGGCACATTTTCTGCCTCTACATATACACTAGAAAGAAAAATACAATTGACATTTATAACATTAATACACTTCATTTATTTCGGAAGATTTTGGGTCGAAGTAAGTCTATACAACAAGTAAGTAACATCAGTGGCTTTATAAGTAAGTTTAAGTGCTCACTACAGGTACTTTTTAATCCTTAACTGGCTACCTATTTCTGATTAAAGTTGTAAAAGTTTCAAAGTTATCCAATAACTTATAAGCGACTTATAACTTATAAGAAACATAAGTATATGTACGTAGTTTAAAAGTTAAGTGGTTCCTAAAACTTGTTTCTTAAAAGTTTAGGTAGAAATTACCAAGCTTAAGAAATAAAAGAAAGTTAATTTGATTTCAATATGTTATTAGGAAGGTAGCCGTAAAATATAGGTTTATTGCAAGGAGGAGATTAACCAGCCAATAATTCCAATATGCTGCAATAGTTTGTGAGTCGGTGTCACCGGGTTGTATCCCTTAAGGGTCGAAGGGCTTGCCAGCTAAATCCAAAGGCAGTTTAGCGTCGCCTCGACTAGAATCCGGGTTAAAGCATCATTATCTTAATCGAGACCCAGTTCGAATTTAATTTGGCACGCGCGGTGTGCCGCTCAGCTCCGCTCTAATGAGTTTCAAACTTTCTTCTTTCCAAGATTAAGCCAAAAATGTCTTGAAAAACTTGCGCTCTCGTCCCATGACATACATAATATCTTCCGTCGTTTGTCCCATGCCAACTTTACTACTTCGTCGGCTGTTTACTCAAGTATGCTCCGGAGGACGAAATTTTAAAAGTTGTTTTTTATTGCAATAATTTTTCCGCAAGCGATACTTGAAGTGCCGTTTTAATGATTAGAATGTTTTTGTTTTTTTATATATTAAGTGAATTATTTTCTTCAGCTGCTTTTGTATGGTGAGGAGAGGTAGTCAGGCAGATGATAAAATACATATATAATTAATAAAATTTACAAAGCATCTCGATTTGGGTAAAGTAAATGAAGCGCGCGGCCTCCTTTTTTATTTGGGATTGTCATTGATATAACAAAATATAAGCACAGGTAATTATAATGTAATACAAGCACGTATCCATGTTCTGGCAAGCACAGGTTGCAACAACATGGATACGCGCTTCGTTCCGTCCGTTTAATCTTCCAGTCAACTCTTGGATGAAGAGGATGGTCAGAGTACGATAATAAACAGTATGACATTGAATAACATAGGGTTAACTGTCTTTTTAAATAGAGTCTATTTTTTATCCGTACCTATATAGTTTGGATCCTGTTTTCGCAACATAAATAATACCTATTTACCTACGTCCTTATGTTAAATACTATGAATGCTGCAGTATTGTTGATATATAAGAGTATCATGTTAAACAAAAAATAAGGCAATATGAGTCAGTACATACTCGCAAAATGAAACAAAAGACCTACTACGCCGTAGACTCGTAGAGCCAATCTAACAGTTGAGATTGTACCGTAGCTGTAGTAAAACTTCTTTGGTACCGCATAACTTAATTCTGCCTTTTCCATTTTACCACCGAACAACCAGACATTATACTTCCCAACATAATCATATGCACTATACTTTTTCTCTCTTCTATCTCACTTCTACACTTGTATACAAGTCAAGGAGAGAAACTCCTTGCTTAAATATTCTAATATGCCATATTTTCAATACATTCTTAAACTAATCTGATCTAATCTGTGCATGGGAGTCAGATAACAACTTGGTAGAAGTGAATAGTCTAGGCATCTTTGTCTTCTATAACTATATGTCTTATAGTTCATAATGTTTTCCATTAAAACATTATTTATAGCCAACTTGAATATTCTTTCTGTGAGCTTTGTTACAATTTGGAAGTATTGAAGTCAAAAACAGACAGACTTTTTAAATTGTTTTGAGACTACTAATTTAAGTTAATTTAACGTACTTAACTATTTTATTATATTAAATTAAATGTATTGGGACTAGTTATTTTAATTCATTGGACATTTTTAACTATTTTATTATTTTATACACAACTAACTTATATAACTTTTTCTTCCTTCTTATAACTAAATGGAAATTTATAATCACCACAGTAACAATTTCACAAGACGGTTATCGACAAAATAGACTGAACGAAAATAGCTACTAAGACCTGTGAGTTACTCTATTTTTCGTGAATAAAAATCATTTACCATTTATCATTAAAAACGATTAGGTATCTTCTAGGCAAGTGTGCCACCTGATCGCCAACATTGTTTTTTACATCATTATAAAAAAAAACTATCCTGTAATATCAAAGAAATCCTTTCTTTACATTTGTGTTTGTTTACTCGTGAACAAACAATACATTTAATTTAATATAATAAAATAGTTAAGTACGTCAAATTAACTTAAATTAGTAGTCTCAAAACAATTTAAAAAGTCTGTCTGTTTTTTACTTCAATACTTCCAAATTGTAACAAAGCTCACAGAAAGAATATTCAAGTTGGTCAACATCTTGACCATATTACCATAGAAAATCGATTTAGAATTAGAATTAGAATTAGAATTATTTGTTGACCTTATAACAGTGTTCGTTATACTAGACACGTCATGTAAAATTACATTTCTTAAACGATATCTTAAATCAGTATATATGTGAATGTTATTTTATGCTTATTACAAAGAGCATGAAAATATACTCGTACTCTGTACTTATGCTGTATCATTAAATCAAGCCTGCCGTGCGATTCTCTAAGAGCAACGTTGAAAAAAAACTTTATGTTCAAGGGCGATATCTCATAAAGAATTTGAGATCCGTGAGCTGGTCGACGAACGCAATGACGAATCATTAGAGAATCGCACGGCTGGTCAATGTCGACACAACAGCATAGTATTCATATAAGCTCGCTCAGAGCTAAAACGGACATACACAAAACTGTATTGTGTTTATTCAACCACGTTATCTAAACATTCTTTTATTTATTAATCACAAAGCCTGAAATAACCTAAAAAAATATTCCAATCAACCGGCTGCACTGTAACCGTTCACGATCGGTTTCAATATTGTCGTATTTCAAATGTTCATGTAACTAGATTACTCGGACTATTGAACTATGCCCGGGGCCGCAAACCGAACCGATTCAGTAGGGTCGCTTGTTTAATACTATTTATACGAATCGCCGGGAGAGACAAAAATAAATATTTGAAAATTACCTTTAGTAACATCGGATATTTGCCATGTTTTGTATTTGTTATGAGCATTTGATATTTCGGGACAGTTTTACGGGTGTGTTTATTCTTTGGCCATGTTCATGAGTGTTTTAACTAAGTCCAGATGTTTTTATGAGCTAACGGAAGATCTATATAGGGTTTAGCCGTTTTTGTTCCACAGTTTCATCCCATGAGTATTTAATTACGTTTTTAACCTAAGATGTATAAGCCTTTTTTTCCTATCGAAAAATTGAATATCCAAGTAGTAAATATTCCGTGTTTACCCTTCGAAAACTTCCGTTCCTATACCCACAACGTGTTACTTGTCATCATCATCATCATCATCAGCCTGTAGCAGTCCACTGCTGGACATATGCCTCTCCAATTGCACGCTACTTAGGTCTATCTTGGGCTTCTCGCATTCAGTTTTTGCCAGCCGTCTTGCGCAGATCGTCACTCCACCGTGCCTCAGGACGTCCTACACTACGTTTGCCGACGTTTACTACGTTACTTGTACTGGCTATGATAATATGTGATATAGCGATTGTTTTAGTATGGTCGGATAACAAGTGCAAATTCACAATTTAAAAATCATAATTTAAAATAAAATGTATAATAAATTTTAATTCAAATTATTCATCACTAGGTAAAGATTATATCATCTATCAGTACTGTAACATATTTCAGCTGTGCCTACTAGCTCCATGCATGAAACTAACGCGTTGCAGAAGTTCCACGTTGAACGAATAACATAAGAGTATAACCTATTTATAAAAACACTAGCTGACCCGCCAGCAGCTTCGCTCGCGTGGCCTCGCGGGATACGGTAATCACAGATTTTTAATCATCCCACGGGAACTCTTTAATTTACCGGGATCAAAACTTTCCTATTTGTTGATCAGGGATATAAGCTACCACCATACGAAATTTAATTTAAATCGGTCCAGTCATTTCGGAGATTAGCCCGTACAAACAGACAGACTAATAAAGAGAAACAAATAAAAATAAAATAAAAAATATATAATAAATATATAATAAAATAAAAAATAAAAATAAAATAAAATAAACAAACAAATAAAACAAAAATACAGAGAAACAAACAATTTGAATTTGGTTTTCACTCCTTACATCCCCTGACTCGGTTTTTAGCATATTTTTCATTGTACAGAAATTTGACCTCTACAGTTTATAATATGTAGTAGTTTTTACATCCCTCGTTTTACCCCCTTACGTTATCCCTGCGAAAATATTAAAAGCATCACTATTTCAAATTACCTATCCAGTTATCAATTTTCATCACTGTAGCTCCAAAAACAAAAAACTTTTGAAAAAAAAAAATATCCCACGTTTCACCCTCTTAAGTCATCCCTGTCAAAAATTTTGAAATCATCACTTTAAACTGTTCTAATGCTAATTTTCACCACTGTATGTTCGAAAACAAAAAACTTTCCATACAAACTTTCACCCCTTCCATTTCACCCACTTAAACCACCACCATCAAAAAAAATTAGTTCAACTTATTTTATTTTTAATGACCTATTCAAATACAAATTTTCACAACTATAAGTTCAATAACAAAGGAGTTTCATACACACGTTTGTACCCCTTTTGACCCTCTTAGGGGTAGAATTTCGAAAAACCCATTCTCTACCTAGTACACCTCTACGCATCAAGAACAATACACCCTCCAAATTTCAAGTCTCTACTATCAGTGGTTAAGGCTGTGCGTTGTCTGTCAGTCAGTCAGAACATCTTCTTTTATATATATAGATAAAAAACTATCAACCCCAAAAAACTCTTAGAGGTTGAATTTCATAAAATCCCGTCTTAGTGAGCATCTACGTCTTAAAAAGAACCCCATGCAAAATTTTAAGATTTTAGCACTCGCAGTAACGAAGTTTCATACAAACTATCAACTCCCAAAAAAACCCCTTAGGGGTTGAATTTCATAAAATGCCGTCTTAGTGAGCACCTACGTCCTAAAAAGAACCTGCATGCAAAATTTGAAACTCCTAGCACTTGTAGTTTCTGAGATTTCGTGATGAGTGACCTTTCGCTTTTATATATAGATAAGAGTATAATAAATGTATATATAGCAACACACATAGTTTTTAAATCAATAAAGGCTGTAATGATCATTCTCATGAAAACTCCTGGCGACTAAAACGAATTTTGCCCCCGCTGTCTTCTAATGTATGCTGTATATTACCCATACAAAAAGAAAACAGCTATTGAGCAAGAAAAGTTTACGTTGATTGATGTGATTTTTTGTTAATGGCATCTGCAACATGTGTCACAATTTTGCCAGCGTGACAGTTTTATAAAGCTACATGGATTTGGTGGTGATTGGTGATTGGCAGACATGGAAATACTAGATTATACCTACATGCCATCTAAATCTGTATTAACAGTCTGTTAAAAGCTAAATGCTTATTTCACAAGACTATCAGAAATGCTTTATGGCAGCATGTTTTTTGACAATTATAATACAATCCACCTTATCATTAATCACTGGGAGTGATGGAAGATATACAAGTCGTGACACCTGCGGCTTTTGTAACATATTTCGCTGCTGAATAAAAAACGATCTTGAGGTATTAAAAAACATATTATCTTCGGATTATTTTATTCCCACTGGTGGAATTTGGTCAGCAAATCACTGAAATAAATTAACGTTTGAATGAAATTCGGAATAGAGTCAAAGTCAAAGTCAAAGTAAAAATCATTTATTCAATTTAGGCATCAAAGACACACTTATGAACGTCAATTTTTCATTAAAATGTACTTTAAAGACTACCGCCGCGTTCCAAAATATATAGAGCCTACCGAGAAGAAGCGGCAAGAAACTCGGGGCCATTCTTTTTAAATAGATGTTTTTACAATGATTTTATTTAGGTACTACAAATATTAGCTCCAGTGTGTTGCCTTACAAAAGAGAACATAATAATGGTATCAGTAGGGCAAGACACGCTACACTTTAACATCTTAGTACACGAGTAGATAGATCCTGGAGTGATCAGTCCCAAGCTGTTTTATCCTCCAAGTAATCTGAAATTTTGTAATAACCTTTTTGACAGAGTTTAGTTTTAATAGTAATTTTCAACTTATTAATAGGCAAATCTCGGATAACATTGGGAACTTTATTATAGAATCGTATACATTGTCCCATAAAACAATGACATATTCTGTGGAGACGCGTTACATGTACGGATAGCTTGTGATTATTTCGCGTGTTGATGGAATGAGCATCACTCCTTTTATCAAAACTGCTAATGTTTTTCTTTACATACATTAGATTAGATTCTTTAGATACATTTCATAGATAAACTGCTCTCAGTTTAAGTTTAAAGACACAAACATTCTAACTGTTGTCTCTACAACAGTTAGAATGTTTATTTCTTTAAACTCCTGTCTAAGGGAAACTCTGGGAGCTAAACTGTAGATCGCTCGTATAGCCCTTTTTTGCAGTATAAAAATAGAATTAATATCTGCAGAACATCCCCAGAGCAGTATGCCCTAAGTCATAACACTATGGAAATAACTAAAATAAACTATTCTAGCTGTGTCTACATCAGTTAATAGTCTAATTTTTTTAACAGCATAAGCCGCTGATCTGAGCCTACTAGACAATTTTTTTATGTGGGGACCCCATTGCAATTTACTCGTAGCGTCTATAGTAATTCCTAAAAAGACCGTTGACTCCACAAGGTCCAACTCTGTTCCATTCAATTGTATATAGAGATACCTTTACCTGCGATTAACATATGCTTTTATATGGATCTATCATCCAGATATAATCATAATCCAGATTCTATGGGTAGTTCCTTAGTTAGTTGAACGTTATTCCAAACAGAACAATTCTGTAGCTAGTTGTACACATAAGCATACCAGGCAGTAATAAAAAGACAAAGTAAATCGCTAAGTTCCCAGACAAAGCCTATTTACTAAGACATTAGCGTGTCGTTTCGATGGCAGCTCCTCTGCTTAGTTTTACAACTCTGAAGCGAGTGCAAACTCCACTGAACATCGAAAATAGACTCCGGGACGCTGCTTAAGTGGATCCGGAAAGGTAGAAACTTAATATAAAATGTTTGCTCAACGTCGTGTCCTCGCGTAGTACGGTAGGAAACTACTGTTCTATTTCTTCAATCACGTTAACAACCATTGAAAGTATACAAACTAAGGCTTTTGATACAAAACAAATCTAGAAAGTATTGACTCGTTTTTGGGGACGATTTTTTATGATTGTTTATAGGTATGCTAGTGAATGATAAGAATGTTGAAATTCTGTTTATCTATAATTTTATAAAAATAATTAAATAATACATTAATATAGTACATTAACATTATTTTATTATATTCAATTGCATTCTATTCATAATAAACATATTAAGTTGTTACTTTGCTGTTTGCGACTGTCATTGTAATATGTTCCTATCATACATTTATTTTTTGTATGCCAATTATTAGTGAAACATGCTGAACCTGACTAATTGGTTAACTACTTTACTGTACCAACTTTCGTGCAAATAAACGAATTTCATTTCATAAACCATCTTCCTGCTTTGTCTTCTTAATGTTTTACTTTTAAGCTTCATCAAATATCCATCAATATATTTTCAAACTGCAAAGGATATTGAGCACAGAACCTTTAGAACCTTAGGCGTACCTAATCTTGAGGCGTACCTCAAGGAGTTTCCCTTTCGCCTTTCTTTAAAGTTGTTGATTATTCGCTCGGAACAAATTGATAGGATCCAATATAATGTTCGATTCCATGATCATGACCGGGACTCGCACAAAGGGAGGGCACGGCCGGAATTTAGATTAAAAATGATTCAGAAACAAGGGCAGTGTTTGAAACGTTCGATATTAAATTCATTTTATGGGTTAGCCACTAGAGGCAACGGCTATGAAACGCTAAAAAATAAAGGGTAATGGTTCTTCAAAATATAAGTATTGAAAATGTATGAGAAGACAAAAGTTTAATATTAAAAAGCTTCAACGCTGGTATAATACATAATATTGGCCACGTTTATGGCAATTCGCTTGTGTAGAACACCAAACTTGGCTAAAGAACTAAAATAATTTACTAAAATTATGCTAGTTCTTATTAAATGAGCTCACAGAGAGAAAATTCAAGTTGACCGTAAAAAAAGTTTTAATAAAAAACATATTATAAAGTCCGACATTATGTAGAAGACAGAGATGCTTGGAATACTCCACTTCTGGCAAGCTGTCATTCTGCCACCCATATAATGTAATATTGGTAGTACCAAGGATTCATTAGTAATCATCATAAGAGAAACATTGTATAAATCTATATGACAAGAATGGCCCCGAGTTTCTTGCCACTTCTTCTCGGTAGGCTCTATATATTTTAAGACGCGGCGGTAGAGTCGTTAAAGTACATTATAATGAATAATTGACGTTCATAAGTGCGTCTTTGATGCCTACATTGAATAATTGATTTTGACTTTGTTCATACAAAAAATCTTATTCGTGCAAGTGTCGACTGTCGGTAGCGATGGCTAATCAAAAAGGTACACACATGGTACAGTACGACCGTTTTAACTTGACCGCCTAGCTAGAGCTACTACGAACTACAACCTATTATTTATTCTGTGCTACAACGTATGTTCCTAAATTTCTGCAGTACCTAATATTATCATTACGAAAGGTTTGTGTTTTTGTATGTAACGAATAAACTTAAAAACTACCTGGACCGACTTCAAAAATTCTTTTGAATTTTGAAAGCTATTTTATCACTGAGTAACATATGAATATTATCAAATATGTAAGGCATCCGTATGAAAACTTTGATAATGTAAGCCAAGGTGTGAAAAAAATATCAAAAATCATCCATATATCGCGTACGCTGCGAAAACTATTGACAATAGAGCAAAGTGATGTACTGCAGTTTAATAAAAAATATCAATATCTACAATAAAGTTCGCAATACCAAATGTCTTACTATTACAGTTATATCACAATAACTACTTTTCCGTGTTATTTGCAATATTAACGCCGCTGTACAAACTTGGCCACATTATTCGTACCTTTGTGTTAATTCTTATCTACTATAATAATAAAGAGGAAAGATTTGACAGTTTATTTGTAATGGATAAAAGCAAAAACTACATTATCGGTTCAAAAAATATTTCCCTAGTAGAAAGCTATATTATGCCTGAGTAATATATTCGCTATATTTGATTCATCATCATCATCCATTGCGCGGGTGAAACCACGGAGCGCAGCTAGTATTATATAATTTCTTCTTATCTATCGTTTGTAATCTATATAATTGCTTCTTAGAAACTGTGTTCCGCGGTGAAGCGTATAAATTCAGGGCCCTCACTCAAAACAGCCAGTTAAACCGTACCTACTAACGGCAAGTTGCCTGAAATCAGTGAAGTGAAATTGAAATGAATCTCAACTAAAACAAATTAAAAAAATCAGATAAAAGGATAGTTTGTACTGAATTCAATTATTTAACTTTGACAATACGATTACGTTAATTTTTTCTAAACTGTACTTCCTAAAACCAAGTCGTATTTTGAATAGGTATACAACCTCCTTAAAAGGTAAAACGTAATATCAAATTCTATTTAAAAAGCGTCGGCGGTGGTTCTGTAAATATAAATTAGTATTGCCATGTAGAATGGCAAAAGTAATCCGGTAATGGAGTTCTGCTGTTGGCCACACCGACGGTGTTCAACCATGTGACACAGCTTAAGTAAGAGTCGCACACGTGTTGAAAATAAACGGAGCACTTTTATTTGCCTTGTGTGTTCACGTCGTATTAATGTTATTTACTTGCATTAGGTGTACATTTATTATATACTAGCGGTTACATCCGCGTGGTGAAGGACGATGATGATGAAAAGTATCCTATGTGTTAATCGTTGCATCTTTGACAATATCCGTGACACAGAGACGAGATGACCATTGGAGCAGCAAACGCTTAGCTTTAAGCGGCTTTACAGCTATTACGGGCAGGTTGTGATGCTTAGCATAAGACACAAATTGACTTGAAATGATATAATGAAAAAAAATATCCTACTTATTGTAAACGCAAAAGTTTATATGTATGTTTGTTACTCTTTCACCCCTTAACGGCTGGGCTAATTTCGATGATAATTGGTATGGAGGTAGATGAGGCACTGGTTTAACATATAAGATACTTTTCATCGTCATTATCATCCATCATCAATCGGGTGAAAAACCGTAATATGCTTGGGCACAGCATAGACAAAATAATAAGATCTCCGCCTACGTCAAGATCGTAATGATGACAGTTATGTCAAAGTTTGTGTCAGTTTCTGATAGCTTAGTCAAAAGCCAAGTCGATTTGACAGCTCGATACACAGACGTGTTCGGCCACCGTCAAGGGTGATGAAATGTAACACAAATACCGCCAAGGGTGATGAAATGTAATGACAGTTTTTTTCCATGGCGGTTAATTTAATTTAATTATATTGATATACTAAGTATTAAAATGTACTCAAATAATACTACGAGTATTATAGCAATTGCGTTTGACCATGTACATATTTTTTGACATTTTGGTATAAAGATAGATATGCCCTTGGAGAAATAAAAAGCTACTCGAAGTATTAATCCTGCGCAGACGTAGTCCGGGCACAAACTAGTACTATAATAATTAAGAATGCCATTTCAAATATTTGCTTGATAATTCGCTTGTGTCAATTAATAAAATTAAATGTTAAACCATATACAATTAATTATTTTAGATTTTTATCACCTGAGAAGTCCTTTGTCGAGTACTTAATAATTTTTATCCAATAATATGTAATACGTGTACGTCGAGTAATTTACATATTATTGATTTGAAAAAAGGATTTACGGCAACTCCCTTGATATTGTCAGGTAAAGTATTGTACTCTAATCGCCTTACAACTATCATTTCGTATAATAAGCTGAGTTGGCGCGCATAATTTGTAAGGATACCTACTCTGACAAGTTCTTTCTATGACATCACAGTCATCATCATCATCTCAGCCGTAAGACGTCCACTGCTGCACATATGCCTCCCCATCATTTTACACAAGGACCGGTTGGAAGCGGCCTGCACCCAACGTCGTCCTGCGACCTTTATCAAGTCGTCTGTCCACCGTGTCGGTGGACGACCAACGTAGCGCTTGCCCGTCCGTGGTTTTCACTCCCGAACCTCCAAATCACAGTATTTTCGCAGAAATATGTTTTTTACGTAGGTATACACAAATTTCGTAGATGTACAATGAAGGCACAGGAAAAACATAAGTTTTTTAACAAGTGGCACAACAGTTATCTATATATTGCACCCCACAGAGAGATCGTACGCATTTATTTTGCGCAATTAACACCCAGTCCGCCTCAACGGAGTATCCCCATAGTCATATGCCATATCTTAAACTTCAAGAGAAAAAGCCATAATATGCGGTCTAGAGAATTCACACTAATTGTAATGTTTTGAATATGTAGGTAGTTTTTACAAATTTACTGCCACCCTCATTTGTCAACACTTACGTTCCACACTGCTGTTATAATAAACACCATTCTGCGATAGTCTGCCTTTCATTGCATACATTCCATTTGGCGCAGTCGAGATTTAATTAGAATATTACGCTCATTAAGTGTTTGATCATGCCTATAGGCAAAATAGAAGTGTTTGAGATAGGCACTCACAATTGGGACGCGTATTGTAGGCGAATAAAACAGTTTATAACGTTAAATAGCATCGCGGAAAATCTGCACGTGGCTACTTTAGTGACTCATGTTGGAATTTCGTGTTACGAGCTTATGTGCGACTTATGTGCACCCGCCTTACCCGAAACAAAGACTTTTGACGAACTTGAGAAAATAGTGAAGCAGCACCTTGAACCGCGAAGGTCAGAAATCGCAGAACGGCACGTTTTCAGGCAAAGAAAGCAAGCGACAGGCGAGACCGTCAACGAATATCTACAGAGTTTGAAGCATTTGGCAAAAACGTGCAACTTTGCAGATTCCTTGGAGATCAATCTAAGAGATCAATTCGTGTCGGGGCTGCATCAAGAGGATATGAGATCCAGACTTTTTGCAGAACGTGAATTGGATTATAAGCGAGCAGTGGAGCTCGCACTGGCTTTAGAGGCGGCTGATCGGCACGCAGCGATGGCGGTAACGAGCGGCTATGGAGGTACCGGGGGCGCCGGGCCCTCCGCTGAAGGAATCCATCGCGTGGCGGCGGCGGCGAGTGGGTCGCGCCGCACCTTCGCCACGACATCATCGGGTGCGGCGGGACGCGACCGGCCCGCCGCGACAACAAAAGCGGCAAGCGCACAGCGCAGCCCTTGCCCGCGGTGCGGCAGGGATGGGCATGCAGCTGCGAGATGCCGTTTCAAAGCTTATAGTTGTGATCGTTGTGGTGAAAAAGGTCATTTAAAAGTGATGTGCCGTAAGTACGAAGGTGGTCATGAATTAGACTCTGCACGGAAGGGTAAAGGTCAGTTTTTTTTAGTTGACTCTGATTCCGATGACGATGACGCAAATTTTTATAGTTTATCATGTGGTATTGAAGATGATCCGTATTATGTAGATTTGTCGGTTGAGGGGCATGTACTAAGATTTGAAGTGGACACTGGTTGTAAATTCTCCGCAATTTCAAAGTCATGTTATGACGAATTGTTTCATAATTTACCGCTACATAAGAAAGCATTAACTCTGAAATCATATACTGGAGGTATTATTAAACCACTAGGGTTTGTCGAGGTCCAAGTTACATACGCATCGCGATGTGAGCTATTACAGCTTTTTGTAATTGAAAACGGTGGCCCGCCTTTAATGGGCCGTATATGGATAAGAATGTTAGGTATTAGTGTGAACCATTGTCATCACTTATTAGACAAAACTGATACATCAGTTGAAAGGTTACGCAAAGAGTTTCCCGAAGTTTTTGCTGATGGGCTTGGGACATGCAAAGTACGTATGCAACTGCATTTAGCGGACAATACACCGGTGTTTGTCAAGGCTCGCCCGCTGCCGCTAGCATTACGCGCGCCGGTCGAGCACGAGTTAGAACGCTTGCAACGCGATGACGTCATTTACAAAGTGGATCGTTCGGATTACGGGACGCCCATAGTGCCTATTGTTAAAAAAAATGGTGACATCCGTATATGCGGAGACTACAAAATAACTATCAATCCGCTGTTGAAGGACTTTCATTATCCTCTTCCGCGTATTGAAGAAATTTTTGCCACCCTTGCCGGAGGGGTTGTATATTCAAAATTAGATTTGTCCCATGTTTATCAACAAGTATTGTTATCGGAAGACTCACAACCCATGTCGGCTATCACTACACATTTAGGGACTTTTGTGTATAAACGAGTTCCATATGGAATAAAGTGTATTCCTGAAAATTTTCAAAAAATGATAGAGGAAATACTTTCTGGCCTTCCGTCTACGGTAGTGTTTCAAGACGACATCTGCTGCAGCGGAATAAGCAAAGAAAATAACCTTGAAAATTTACAAGCCGTTTTGAGCAGATTAAGAGATGCCGGTTTAAGAGTAAATTTCGCTAAATGTGATTTTTTTAAAGATAGCGTTACGTTCTTAGGATACCGCATAGATAAACATGGGCTTCATGCAGATAATAAAAAAATAGAAGCTATAGTGTCTGCTCCAGTCCCAGAAAATGTAACACAGTTAAAAAGCTTTTTGGGGCTTGTAAATTTTTATGGCAAGTTCTGTGTCAATATAAGCGATATATTGAAACCTTTGTATGAATTATTAAAGAAAAATACCAGGTGGAATTGGACCGATAATTGTGATGTGGCCTTTAATAGAATTAAACATGTATTGAGCAGTAGTCCGGTGTTGGCGCATTATGACCCAAAGTTACCGTTAATCCTTTCCGTGGATAGCTCGGGCTACGGGCTCGGAGCTGTCCTCACGCACCGTTACCCCGACGGCTCGGAGCGGCCGGTCAGCTGCGCCTCTCGCACTCTCAACGCACACGAGCTCAACTACTCACAGGTCGATAAGGAAGCCTTAGCAATAGTATTCGGCGTGTCGAAACACCATCAATATTTATATGGCAGACACTTTTTATTGCGGAGTGATCATCGAGCTCTTAGCTATATTTTTGGGAAAAATAAAGGTATCCCACAGACTGCCGCCAGTCGTTTACAAAGATATGCCGTACGACTGGCTGCATACAACTTTGATATCGAGTTCGTGCCTTCGCCGCAAAATTGTTTTGCTGATCTACTGTCGCGATTACCTCTCAAAACAAAAAAACAATATAGTAAAACTTCGAAAGGTAGTTATTTAAATTTTCTTGAAGACAAAATGCCTATTACTTTTCGTGAAGTAAAAGCAGAGACGTTGAAAGATCCTCAGTTAAACAAAATAATAGGATATATAAAATTTGGTTGGCCAGAACGTGCGCAGGATAATAAAGATAAATTATTTTTCCAAAAAAGAGAAAACATGTTTTTAGAGCATGGCTGTCTCGTGTGGGGCTATCGCGTAGTTATACCTAATAGTCTCAAAGCTACGGTGTTGCGGGAGCTGCACAGTGGTCACTTAGGCGTCGTTAAAATGAAGCAGGTTGCACGTAACTATTTATGGTGGGAGGGCTTAGACGCAGACATTGAAAGAATTTGTCGCGAATGCACTGCGTGCTCGTCCCAACGCGATAAGGCTCCGCCCGCGCCCCTGCACTCGTGGCCCTGGCCCGCGGAACCTTGGTCACGTTTAAACGTCGATTTCTTAGGGCCTTACAAGAATAAATATTATCTTGTGTTGATTGACGCTAACACTAAATGGATAGAAGTAGAATGCGTCGCTACAACATCTGCAGCGGTAGTTATTGCAACTTTTCGTAAGATATTTGCTCGATTTGGCTTACCTAAATCTATAGTGACCGATAACGGACCGCCGTTTTCGTCTAAAGAATATTCATCATATTTAGAGATGAATGGAATTAAAAGAGTTTTAGTGGCACCTTACCACCCTTCGAGCAACGGGGCAGCGGAAAACGTGGTTCGTCAGGTAAAACAAATTTTAAAAAAGGCAACGGTAGAAAACGAAAATTATGACACGGCTCTTTGTAAATTCTTATTTACCTATAGAAATACAGAGCATTGCACAACCCAAAAAGAGCCCGCAGTAGCTATGTTAGGACGACGTTTACGCGGGCGGCTAGACCTGATCCGACCCAACACGGGCGATGTCGTGCGCAGTGCGCAGAGCGTGCAGGAGGCGCGGCGCGGCGGGGTAGCGCGAGACGTCGCGCCCGGGGACAATGTGCTCGTGCGCGAATATGCTAGTAAAGATCTGAAGTGGAAGGAGGGCGTAGTGGTAGGTCAAAGCGGGCCCGTTTCGTATGTTGTAAAAACCAACGATGATAATCGTACCTCTAAAAGACACATCGATCAACTATTAAACAAAACTTCTAGAAAATCGCGACATACGTTATCGTGTGAACCGCAGGCGGATTTATATGATTCGAAGAAAAAAACTCTCAATGAAGGTTGGTCGACTCCTTTAACGCGATCACCGGATTCCGAAGCTGTAGAAGGGCGCCGCGTTAGAATTCGCGAAGCAGCTGGTATTGCGGTTCACGGCGGCGGTCGCGGTGGCGGTGGCGATGACGTGGACGAGCTCGAGTCGGAGTCCTCTGCTTGCCCACCACAAGCTGATCACGTTGATAACGATCCGGGTACGCCCCAGCACCGGCCTCACTCTCAATATACACCTCGCAGTTTGAGATTAAGATCACGTGTCATAACCCGAAAGTAATGTATTATATAGGTAAGGTACTTACTTAGCTTAATCTATCTGTATTACTTAAAATAGCACATAAGTTAATTCTGTTTATCTATACTTACATACTTGAATAATATCAACTCTCGTAGGCATAATATATAATGTGTGCCTATGCACTCATCTAAGCTATCCTATGTTATGAGTTGTAGTGGATGGCTATTTTAGACATTATTATTAGTTTAACATTTGAAGTATATGTTTATACTTAGAAGGAGGAAAATGTAATGTTTTGAATATGTAGGTAGTTTTTACAAATTTACTGCCACCCTCATTTGTCAACACTTACGTTCCACACTGCTGTTATAATAAACACCATTCTGCGATAGTCTGCCTTTCATTGCATACATTCCAATTACCATTATGACATAAAATATCCGCTATATTAGAGTATATAATCGACCCCATTTAAATAGCCACTCGACTGATAATCGCCGTTGATCGATGTATTCGATGGTAAATACTCAAAGGTAATCAAATTCTAATTTCGCTGAAACAATGACAGGGGTTAGAAATGAGATCCTGCGTATAATGGCAAGGATTTTAAAAACAATCGTCGTATAACAATGATAATGCCGTGGAGTTATTTGTATAAATACCTATCTACTGAATTTGAACATTTGTCTTTGAAATGTGCCGGCAACTGCTCACTTGATCGTTTATATGTATAACGGACGCGTTTCGATAGCATTTGATAGTAATTATTCTGTTTAATAGTTACTTTTGATTATTTTTTACTCCACTATGCAAGGTTTATACACGTTGATGGTGTTTTTAGACTGTTCATTGTACTGAAATAAGTAATTATAATGAGAAAAAGTGTGAGTGTTTGGTAGTTCTTCACAAGCCTTATGCACTTGCAAAAACCGCTTAACGGATTTATGGATAATAATATGAATTGGATGAGCTTTTATCTAGGATACAGAAACAGGCTACTTAAAAACATTCGCGTTTTATCTTCTTAGCGTTGTGTATAGCCAATAATGGTACCAAAATTAGAGTCAGACTAATATCTACTAAGTGTGTGGGCGTAACTAATGCTTCTGAATAACTGTTTTTTAGCTCCGCGACTTACTAGTATGTGACGCCAGGAGCAAGACGTTCACCTGATGGCAAATGTATACCCAGTATGTGTAAAACTTTACAATAATAAAATTATTTATAGTTTGTTTATTTAATAAGGTTTCTATCTTTAAAATCATAAATATAACCAAAATCAATATGAAAACTAACCTAAGCTAATAATAAAATAACCTTGTCTAATAAACCGCTACCGGTGGGCGATGTTCCCAAAATGCTAGCGGAATTGCTACGTTGTACGGCAATACTTAACCCGTCGCATGTCACGCGTACACCATGTGTACCTACGTACAAAAAAGTGCTTGCCCATGTCGCGCGTACACCTAATGTATACACATTTTTATACAAAGCTGCTTTGTTACTAATTTTATCAGATCAAATGCACTCCATCGGTATAAACTTGCTTTTAGTTGCTCAAACTATTCAAGTGTAGTATTTTTTATCCGAACTTTTATGCGTAGTTCGGAAAGATATCAAAAGAAGTATACACTGGACGTGTTAATCTTTCAGCAATATACAGGCCGAAGCGTGTGAACGTGTTGCTTCGACCAGACGCCCAGACAGGTCTTTGAAAATAAACCAATTAATAAAAGAAGTATTTAGCTACCCTTGCTAAAAGCAATAAACGTTCTTGACACCTAAATACTACTCAGCTGACTAGGTACTGTCTGGAAGCAGTATAAATGATTCTACGCCGGTAACGACTAATCAAGGCAGATTCTCACGTCCTTTTCCCTAGCTTCACTTAGCCTAATGCTTCACTAAATGCTGCCCTCACGTGAATCGCCCCCTTTTTTAAGGTTCAGCAAGCGTTCTGGTGATAGCAATTCTTCATGATTCCATCTATTGGTTTCCCCTGGGCTGGTTCTTATATACCAGATAAAAAGGTGTGATCACATTGTTAATAATTGTTCGGTAAGGAACAAATAAAAGATAATCCCTCAGGATTTGTAAGTATTTTGTTTGAGAATTACATTATTTAGTTAGAAAGTTGATATAGGTAACACGTAGTTCTAGTCTTTATTGTGGAATGAATGCGAATGCATGTCGGAATGAAGGGATAAAATTAATGAGTCTGTGAATGAAAGAACAGTGCAGCGATCTTTACACTGTATTCACATATATGAAGAAGACGGCGCGAACAATAGGTAAAATACACTAGTTGTAGACCATGAAATCCACGTGGCTTAGGCCCATGATGTTTATTGTACTGAAATACTCGTACCTTAAATATTTCTAGAAAATCACATATAAAATATCAATAATAATACCATGTTGGTATCTGTTTTCGCTTCATAATGTGGCTAGTATACGTCGGATATCCAGTATTTATTGTTTTATTTTGGCACCCTGTTCAGTACCTACCCATGTGTCCCTTTGTGTTCCAATAGGCTTTTAGTCGTAGCGCTGCTGAAAGAGCGGCGTCGACGCTTTTTGTCCTGTGGTTGAAATAGTGAATTACCAGTCTGACAGCTTTTTTACTTTCTAAAAGGTATTTATACTTTGTTCATAAAAAAAGGGAATCGCTAGAACTAGGTTATCATACAATAGGTATATTAATATAAATAAATAGAGTAGGCAAACAACCTCAGGTTCTTTAATATCTATGAGAAAAAACGATATTTTTTCAGTGAAACAACATTGTCTATGTTATTAGTTTTAACCTGACTGACAGAGGAGTTATATTTTAGGGTGTAGGTATGTATGTATTGAAGCGCTCGCAGCGGAGCTCGACTTGGCGATCTTAACCGATCAACAAGTTAAGCAACTCTTGCTGCAGTCAGGACTTGGATGGGTGACCGCTAGTGGCATTATTCAACTGAGCTCTTCCGTGCTTCGGAGGGCACGTCGGTCCCGGTTGTTTGAGACAACCGTTAGTTAGACAACAGTCTTTAGGCTATGTCGAAGGCCTTCGGGAGGCCTGAAAACTTTAACATTGGTTGGCCACTAACCTATCCACCAATCCGCACTGGGCCTGCGTGGTGGGTTATGGCCCAACTGCTCTCTCTGAGTGGAAGACTCGAGTCCCAGCAGTGGGAACAAAATGGGCTGATTATGATTATGATGATGTATGTATTTATGTATGAAAGATTCATATGATCATACTACAGCTTGCGGCTTAAGAATCCTCCACGGGTCCTCCTAAGTGTTACGCATCCCCATACAAAATGTTAACTTCACCCGACATAGACTTGTCAGCACCAGATTTTGATATCAATACAAAGTTGTTTCGGTATTGTTTATCGCCTATGAAAGCTATCAAAACACTTTAACCTAGGTTATCTAATTTTGATGTGAAAACTTCTTTAGGCGCGTTGAGCACTTTTTGGGTGGACAAAAATCATGGAACTCGCGTAATCGTCACCGAACTCTTTAGGCGCGTTGAGCACTTTTTGGGTGAACAAAAATCATGGAACTCGCGTCATCGTCACCGAACTCTTTAGGCGCGTTGAGCACTTTTTGGGTGAACAAAAATCATGGAACTCGCGTCATCGTCACCGAACTCTTTAGGCGCGTTGAGCACTTTATGGGTGAACAAAAATCATGGAACTCGCGTCATCGTCACCGAACTCTTTAGGCGCGTTGAGCACTTTTTGGGTGAACAAAAATCTTGGAACTCACGTCATCGTCACTGAACGCTTTCCATGAGCTATATTATGTATACTATGCATATATATGTGTACTTTTCGGATGAACAAAAAGCGTGAACTCGCGTCATCATCACCGCACGATTCCCATGAGCTATATGTATACTGTGTATGTATGTATGTATCTACAAGTTACTTATAGTTTTCACCTCTATCGGATATCCCGAAAGACTGTCTCGCTTTTTTATATTTACTTGTTGACATCGAAAACAAACCGTAACCGAATTCAAATTCAAGTCATTTCATGCGAATAAAGGTGATACAGAGATCTTACATTAAACGTTTTATGATACACTCTATCCGGCCTTTACATGAGGCACGCAATATTATCTTCAATTTATTATGGAATTCATGAAGATATGAGTGTATTGCAATTTATAGAGAGAAAAATTCTTATCCTCGGACGGGATTCACCATTGACCAACTAGGCCACCTAGGTTCGGGTCCGAGCATCGAATTTTAACTCTCTATCTGACTTTAACCGTCTTACGGGGACGGAGCGACATCTGTTGAACAGCTTTGACAGTACTATCCAACCGAAAGAAGCATATATGCCTATTCAGACCTGAGCGCTATTTGCTACCGCTGTGGGTAGCGAAAAATAACACGCGAAACTCGATGTGTAAATAGTATGAATTACCATAACTGCAGCGAAACTTGTACCGCCTAGTGAAGCGGTATTTTCTCTTGTTTGGCGAAACTAGTTCCACCGCCCCGCTAACCGTTGCCGACGAATACCGCGCGCGCTAGAGATATCCGCTTTGGTGTGAACAGTGAAATTACCGCATAACCGCATATTTCTCTATCGCTCGCGGTAGCGAATAACGCCCAGGTTTGAATTGGCCTTTATTTAGAAATATATCTGAGTGTTGATAATAAATAAGAGGATTAAATAAAGCAATGATATTGGTAAAAACAATAGTTTGAATACGCATGATCGTCCTTGAGTGAGAACATTATTGCTACTGGACTTTTTCGATATGTCGCATATAAAAACCATAAATTCAATGTTTACCTATTTAATTTTTTAAGTCTGCATATTTATTTTATTTTATTTATTTATTTAGATATTTATATTATTATATAATATATTATTATTTATATTTATATTATTTTATTATATTATACAAGCCATGTCTATAATACCAGATAATATATCGATCAGTCTTTGAAGTTCCCTGCAGAAACCTTAACGGCCTTATTAATAAACTTGGCTTACACCCGGAGTAGTTAAAACATTTATCTGTCAATTTTTCGCTTGCAGTAAATGTCCCGCGTGAAAGCAAGACAAAGCATGTTACGCCTAATATAGGTTTACGCAACGTTTATTAATAAAGGCCTAAGGGTGTAGGCAAAGTGTACATTAGTGTCATTAAACGTTTGTGAATTTGTCATCAATCACCTCACCTCGATAAGTTGTACGAGTAGAGATGTAGTATAGTTGCATCCATCGCTTTACTAGTTTAGACGGGGAAGTCTCGTGATTACATACTTTTATGTGATTGTGTCTTTAACAACTGTGACTTGAGTTAAAATCGTACTTGAATTAACTAATGCTTCCTGAAATAATGATAAATATAAAACAACAATTATAAAGGAAAAATATGTAATTATATTGTTCGTACATTGAGTCTCGAATATGTGTTCTATGAGTTTGAATGAGTTTATAAAAGCTCATTTAACCATAATTTATTGATTCAGGCGTTACTTTGCGGAAATCCATTATCAAAAAACGATATTAAAAAATATTTAGTGACACTTCCGGTGAAAAAAAACAATGATATTGGCTTATTTGGGGGCGTGCACCACCCTCCCTCCCGCATAAACTGCTAATAGGAAGAATAAAAAATAAAAACACACAAGAAAACCCAAATAAACCAAAAACGATTCGACAAGTGTTTCGCCTCTACACGAGGCACGAGATGTTGTTTTGCTAGGTAGATTGGTACCCGAGAGCGACACTACTCTGCGGTCGACAGTGTTGTCTGCCGCTCTACGACGCGACGCTAGCTTCGTGTTGCCAACTGCGAATGGTATTTCATAGAAATACATAGAACAAGTAGTTTCACTGCAACACGTCGTTCTCTGCGGCTTCATGTAGCCGGCTACCAACTTGCACCTTAAAGCACAGGTGATGACGTTCCTAAACGATGTCTTATCGACCAATACCGAATTTCTTAAAGTAGACTTGAAATCTTTAATTAGATTTTCTTAGACGATCATACGAGATATATATGATACGGTTGATGGAACTAGCGTGTTATTACATCTATAACATTTATGTAGAAAACTCAGAGATCAGCCGTGCGATTCTCTAAGAGTAAACATCGTTGCATCTTTGACTCATCCGTGAAACAAATGACGAGATGACAATAAACATCGGAAAATCTTATGTACAAGGGCGATATCTCAAAGTATTTGACATCGGTGAGCTCGTCGACGAATAATTACAGAATCGCACGGCTGTATCAGATTGGTTCAAAGTCGTATCAATTGTTTTGTTTCGAGACGTTGTCGTTGCGAATGAATCCTTGCTTTAAATTAATATTATTTATGCACTATTTGTCTATCATAATGTATTGTTTCTCTAGTATGTAACGTGTAATCACAGATCTATGGAAACACGGTGAATTCTGGGTGTGAAATATAGGATAAAACAAATACAGTTAAGGTAAATCTATCAAAATAACATTTCCAGAATAGCTACGAAAATACTTAGGTTATGTGTAATTTCAACATCTTTGTTTATACAACGGATGGAAGGTAGCTCTGCTTGCGAATTATTCCTCTGCTATTTCACTGTAGGCCCAAAGCCATCGAAAATACACCGGCCTTTGATCAACTCAGCATTTAGTGGGAGGTTTGCGCATCCTCGTATTTGCTCAGACTCAGACAGTTACAGTCAACATCGACGGAGTGGTCTCTGTGCATACATGATCAGCCTCTATTCGATGCTTGCTTGGTGACATTGTTGCTTTCTCTGCCTGCGCTGTGAGAAATCACCACTGCTTATGCATATCATGCTTCTTGTCTCTGGTTTTATAATAATCAAAACTTCCTGACTTATGAACAACATTAACTTTTTGTTATTCTAACGTTTGGACGTCTTGTCGTCTTATGCCAGCGCTGCATAAAAATAGAGTTTTATTGAGGCGTGATGTACTATTGAAGGCGTATAATTCTAACAAATTATACTTTTAATACTACAGCTAGATAATTTTACGATAAAACCAGCTGCGTCCCGCGGTTACACCGGCATCGTTATGGATGATGATGATAAAGAGAATCGTAAGTGTTAATCAAGAGCCTCACTTACCAAATTTCATCAAAAGTGAGCCGTTTGAGTGTGAAAGAGTAACAAAAATACATACATAAGTACACACTTTCGCGTCTAAAACATTCGTAGGTTTACTGCGTTGATTTTTTTATGTTTGGACCAAAGTTACTCGTAATCTTTAATTTTCAGGTGATGACTTTTGGTGTTATGAGAATAGTATACTCTGTCGGCCTTATTAATAAACTTGTAATAAGCCCGGAGTCATTAAAACATCTATCTGTCAATTTTTCGCTTGCAGTAAATGTCACGCGTGAAAGCAAGACAAAGTATGTTACGCCTAATCTATGTTTACGCAACGTTTATTAATATATGTTTTAATTATAAACATAAAGCGAGAAATTTCGTTTGTGAAACACAGAAAATTTAGAGGTTAATTAATTAAGCTTATAGCATACATTATCTAACGTGTTTCTACGAGTATATGAATATTTATGAATAATTGTAAATTGTAAGCCTAATTTATTAAAGTAAGTCCTACCAAAAAATAACACAAGAAAGAAATGTATTTTTTTTAATAGACATAATAAAACGTTGATAGACACATTCTTAACTATAACTGTATTTAGCCAATTTAGTCTGATTTAAATTACTCATTAGCCTTTACGAGTAGGCTAGATTGTAATTAAATGAGGTGCATGTATATAATTAATGTACATAATAAATATTTTAAAATCAATTGTAAATGGCATACCTGTGTAATATCTTCGATAAAAAAATGCTAACACCACCCGTGCTTTGTAATTGCACACTGCACTGCATTCGTCACGCAGACACTTTGATTCTCTCTCTGTGATTTCCTTAAACAATTCCCAATAAGCCATGTTTACGAGAAAATAAATTAAGATACGGCCTACGGTGTCAATATCAAGTCATACTTGTTGACTTAACAAATAACACAAACACGACACAAAACCCGAATAAAATTATGTTATCAGCCGATGGCCCTTTATATCAACAAACACAAGAGAGAAAATAAGAAAAGGATCACAAAAAAACGCACGTGGAAGCTCCTTCCGGGTAACATAACAAACGTTTATTTATGTAAAAAACATAATAAACAGAGAAGCGAAGCTTTGTTTGCCAGGACATGACTTTTAAGCACATTTAGCCAAACATCTTCCGCGTACGCAACCGTTACGTATACTTTAAGATCCAATTTAATATTCGTTATATATGTACACGTAAAGGTAAGCTTGGAACGAATTAAATATCTTGTCTGTTACACGTACAAAGAAAACGTTAATTAACCTTTTTACAGACGGAAGTAAAAGAACAAACAACATCATATTATCTGAGTAGACTCGTAAATTGGGTACAACGACTTTACGCATTTTCTCAAGTAGTTAATTAAAAACATTTTGTTTGGGAATATAATTATACATGTGTTCAAAGTAAGTAGGTGTATAACACACCGCGGAGCCGATTCATATAGCCAGTACCATGCGTAAGGAGATTCTGAATTTATGAAGCTATAGAAAGGAATGGGACACTTTCTTTACATCCTATCTAAATATACGTTAGGGTAAACAATGATCAATATTTAAATTATACGCTATAGTTTCCCTCCATAGTACATATTTATGTAGGTACAACTATACGTGGGGCCATGAATTAATTAGGTACCTATTAGTTAGCATCACTTGGTAGCATATACCCGTTCGAAGCTGTTCAATTAGAGGCGAGTCTCGCTGCGGTCAATACTTTCATATTAGGTTTTCAACTAAGGGCTTTCGTGTTCCGTCACGTAAGCTTTCGGTCCTGGCTCTTGGGCCGGGACAACAGTCGTTCGGCTATGTCAAAGGCCTTCAGCTAGACTGAAAATTGAGACGCAAGAGCTGGCCATTATCTTATTCTCCAACCCGCACTGGGCTCGTGTATGGAATATGGCGGGCGAGGGGGCTCACGTCCCGGCACTGGAAACGTATTGGGCTAACAATGATTATTAAAGTATGAAATCTATGAAATTAAAGTACGACAAAGTATGAAATCTTAATCTTTTTATAAGGTCCTTCCTCGGATGGGATTAGTACCTGCGTAACTAACTGTGTCAAGCGTGGTTGGTTATGGGACTAAGTACTTGCCTCCGAGCTACCCGTTTGAACATCAAAGTTTTCGTCGTAGTTGTTTTTGATGTATGGGGACGGTATTTTTTCTTTCTAAAAAGTGCTGATTGGTTTTGTATACGTTAGTGCTTTGAAAAGAAAGTTAAAAAGCCTGAGTTGTTTGTGACCTTTTACCGCAACTTTTACGATAAACGTGTTTAAAACAGGCATGCCTGTCAAAGACCATTTCTCACATAGAGGCAAATATTTATTCACCTAGCGGAAAAAGTGAGCAAACTTGCAAGGAAAAAGGAACTGTATTTTTGCTTAGAAAACACGTAGGTCCCGCTCAGAGAACGTAAGTTACATTCGCTTGTCAGACCTGATTAAACTTTATTGAGCGGCGTGGAACGGTGACAACCCTTTGTTCTAATTCCACATGCCACTACCACCTTAACTAAACCATCTATCTGTTCTCTATCACCATTATTATAAGGTTTAAAGTTGGCCTATAGAACTGTATTTTGGGTTTGGTAACAAACGTTAGCTTCAAACAATTACAGGCACGCTCTAATTTCACTATCTGACGTTTACCCGGGGCTCGATCTAAAAAATTCTCTTGGAAAAACTGTGATTCGATTTGGAGAAATGGCCCGTTCCAATAGAGTTCGTTAGTTGCCCGAGTAAGCAAGAATATTTAGTTAATTTTAGGCTGAAGCTGATTGAGCTGGCTCGGCCGGAGCGTTGCAGAATGAGTAGGTTAAATTGATAGAAAAGTTACTTTGTTTTTTTGTCGCGCCTAAGGACCTACTTAACGTCAAATGTTTGATCTAGCTACTGAAGCGAATGCTTGTGTGCCGTACCCATATGCTCTGATTATATCTCGATTATCCCCGGACATAGATTAACCCTTCATATACCGTGATAATTAAAACACAATGAAATGAATGAAACGAACCTACATTTACGCCAATGGATTAATGGAAGATTAATCTATGCCGGACATAGATTTTTCCATTAATCTATGCCCCGGATATCGTTGTAACCTACCTGCCTAGAGTGGCTAGGAGATTAACTCGAAAACAGAAGAATTTCTAGATAGAATAGATATAAAACATGGTAAAATATTGGAAAAACTTGAGTGTGAAAAAATAATATCAATAGAATAGGATGATGCTCGCCGAGATAACGAAAACATACTGTGTTTATTGGGCAGAATTGTATCTAGACATGTGTCTACGACACTTCGATTCATCGTATAAATTAATTTCACTGTACGGCTTAGGTTATCAAATAGTATGTTTTTGCGATATATCCGACTTGTTGCAACGTTAATGAAACGCGGTAGGTGGCGAACTGATTTATTGTTCTACCTGCAGAACATAATATACCTTACAGATACCTGGGAGACCAAGACGAAGTTCCAGGAGAGAGGCGTAAATACTTGCCGCGCTCTTCGCATTAAGTCCTGTACTGACGTCCCGCTTGGGTTGTATTGTGCATTTCCCCCGCCAGCCTCTACCGGAGCAATCCCAACTCCTTGATGTAACGGATTATGACCCTGGGTCGCTAACATAACTGCTCTTATGATATTCGTGGAATGCATGCCGATGATGTTCCAGAATTTTATTGATCCTCTAGTAGTCCGGTTGTGTTCCGTACCTATACTTTATGTGGCCGTGCACTACAACAACACGTGACTCACCGTTTCGTACTCTTGCAAACATCCTCTGCACAGTGGCCTGTCCGTTGCACCAGTCTTCTACAGATGATAGTTGAGGTTGCAGTGACCTGTGATAAGGTCACTGCATCTAATAGTAGGCGCAGGTCCTGTCGTTGAAGTTTTATGAAATTATTGTTTGTGTTTAGGTTCAGGCTTGGAAACATTGATTTTTTGAGCCCTACCATCCGTTAACTTAGTTGTATAATATGACTCATACTGTTAAAATGTTTTAGACTTTGTAAACAACATTACAAATTCATTGATGACCTCATGAAAATACAGTTTAATAGCCACGAAGTTTGAAACAATAACAAGAAGTTTTCTCATACTTTTAATAATCGTTGGCAAATGGCAGTTGTTCAATTAGTTTGCGCAGTTGATAGGGACATTCCATGGGATAAGTTCCAAAGACTCACCATTATAAAGTCTTTAAAGGATGTGCTGTACGGTTACACTTTAAACTCGCGCGCATAAAGCACGGCGAACGTGCTCGGTTGTTTTATCTTGACGTGCCTCGAATACACGAGACAGTAAAAAATCTACTGTATGAAGTCTACGTAACGAGAATTAGCCGTAAAGAGACGAACCCGTGGAAAGTATTACTTTAGCATTTACCAACTTTATTGACTGAGTGATTGTAATTATTCAAATAAAAAGCTGGATTCTCTAATATAAGCTCTCTAATATAATCTCTCTTAAGCTCAATAAGTTTGGTAACTATTCACTATTGTAAACGTAGGTCAAGATACTTACGTACATAATAGGTTTCCTGTGAGCCGAGCACGACAATATATTTAAGTGAAACGTAATCGCATCGTTATCGTATTTAGTACAAACTGTCATTTATCTAGTAGAATAGTGGCAGAGATAAGTCATAGTTTGTTCTGAATACGTAAACGATACGATTACGTTACACTTAAACATATTTTCGTGCTCGGCCCACTGTTTAAGATGATGTTACATGCACATAAATTACTTAATTAAATTGAGCACTTATTTATGTGAAAGCTAGCGAATTTGTCCGCGTGGAATTTGTTTAGGTATATATCTAGCGATCCCTGGGGAACTATGTATTTTAATGGGATAACAATCTGAAACTCAGGCTCTTCAAATGTCGTAAAAATAATCAATTGGCGTTACTCAGAAAAGAAGTACAAATCAAAATTTGGATTCTATCACTGCCGCTTTCCGAAGGTCGTCTCTCTGGCTGTTCATATAGGGTATCCGGAACTTGACGCTTGATTAAGGGGCGTTTTTCAACAACATTCATAGTTTTTCATAGTTTTATTATTAAGTTAGTGGACCTATATGCGCGTGTGTAACACTCTCTCTGAGAAAATAGATATACAATTTAATTTAAATATCTGTTATCTGACATTAAAGATATTTATTAGGCGATAGCATTTATAAATTAATGTTGTAATACGTGGGTAATCTTACTAGGTAGGGATTTTCATACTTTGATCAAATCTATGTCGAGATTTGTATGTGTAGACACTAAACAATTATTATCAATACAGATAACCCAGACTCAAGTGTCGATGTCATTATAACAATGATATTTCTATTGTGCCTGGCCGTGTGACCTTTGATAGAATAATTACTGATAAAGACTGGAGGTATTTGTTATCCCAATCAAACTCATAGTTCCTGAGATATCTCAGTGTAAACAAATACCACAAGGTCACCCTCGTCACATTCTTGGACAAAACTTAGAAATAAGTATGATAGATAGGAAACGCGTGTGTTTTTTTTGCCTGAGGTATATCTATTAAATTTCTTAGTTACATTCAAATGTTGATTGAAATCTTGAAAAAATGGCAGCTTTATGGCAGTTTCGACAACTCCAGTAAGCAGAAAAAAGCTAGAGCTAACACAATTGACATAATGTCGCCATTTTTTATGTTTCAATTAACATTTGATTGCAACGACGTACATAATTCCGTAGGGTTATTATGTATCTCAGTTGCTAACAAACGTTGATAGAAAACGAAAAAAATGGCGGCTCTGTCACTTTTGTCAGCTTCAGTCATCAAGTTATAAACCTTTTTACTTACTCGAGTTGTCAAAAGTGACATAAAGCCAGCCGCCATTTTACAAGATTTCAATCAACATTTCTTAGCAACTGAGATACATAATGGCCCTTCTGTTCTCAGAATACTATGGGCAGGACTGCCTAGAGTATTCATACAGAACAAATAGTCAAGCTTCGCTGCGAATGCTTTGAAATTCACAAATTGGTAATTAATTATTTTGCACTTAATTAGAATGTTAAAGGCGTTATTAGGTATATCCCCAGCTTCAGTGAATCAACTAATCAATACCTCGGCGGCCTCGCTCGATTAACCCTGGGCTTGTAATAAAATTTTGCGGTTGCCGTCCGTGTTTGCAATTTGTTAATTTTACATCCGGGTTTTATCCGGGTACAAATTAGAGGGAATTACTCCGTGCTGGAATGACTGTGGTTGATAAAAGAGTTGATGTTGCTATAACTTTTAAAAGCTTTTATGTTTAAAATACTACATATTTTAAATAGATGCTTTATATAAATTTAAATTTGTCTAGTGTACTTCGCATAGACTCATCGAAAAAGGTTGAGAGCGTTGTACTTGCTTACTGAAATGTAATACCTAATCTATTTAACTTGCAAATATATTTAACGGATATCAAAATAATTAATTATAGCTGGCTGATATTGATATGCACGTATTCTAATTAAACTAAAATTTTGGGTCCTGGGACGTCTTGTTTCTCAAAGTCCCGGGATTTTTCGTAATTTTAGTTGTCTTGAGTCCTGCAACTTTCGAGTCGAAACTCGAGACGAGACAAGAATGTCGAAATTGTTAAGGTCCATACAGACTCACGCCGAGAAACCCCCACAACGCTCGAGAATCGTGAATGGGAAGGGTTTCTCTACATCTAGTTCTCGTGCTAGGCTGTTCTCCGATCGGTGTCGGTATTTTTGCACGCTTCAAAGGGTTTTCCGAGCGAGAAAAGAGCACATTAGCACATTCTTTTTCGGTCTTAGTGATTTTGAAAAAGTATTGTGGCCACCACTAACGATGGCCCAAACGTAATGAAGAAGTTTGGTAGGGAAAGCCCCAGTTAGATGATTTTATGCATGAACCACGCAATCCATTTAGGAGTGCTAGATACATTTTATAAAAAGAAATAGGCTTCTATAACATCCACAGTTTCTAGCTGTGAAAATAGTGAGATGATATTTATGACGAAACGGACTACGAAACAAACTACCGACTGATAGATATTATGAAATAAAAAGAGTGCTTGATGAAGCAAAGTTTTTAGTGAAATTATATCATTTCGAAAAGTCCACTTAAAAAGAGCCAATTAAGAAAGTTTGTGAAATCTGAATTTGGGAAAAAATTCTGTTTACTACTGGATGTTAAAAAAGGTGGAATTCTATCATTGTGATGGCGGATCGGTTTCTAAAGCTCTAATATAATGAGAATAAATAAATAAAATAATATAGGTGTTGCTCAAAAAATAAAATCAAACGACAACGACTAATAATGATTTGGCGAAGCGGTTCTACGAAACTTTAAAAGCTCACCTAAAAGAGAGAAAACCACAATGAGTTGTATGCTTGTTAAAATATTTGCACACTGGCCACCACACCTCACAGTCTTAAAACACAGACTTTCTTACATCGAGTATTAGTAAAACTGCATTTGCGGAAGAACTGTATTGTAGGCTTTTATATCTTAAAAGTCTCGAAGTCCCGGGAATCCCCGGGACTTTGATTGTAGGCTGTTTTGTGTCCTGGGACTTTGAATTTGTCGGGAATTCCCAAACCCTAATTTCACCACAATGATTATGGTTACTTTCTTATAATTATCATTTGAGGTCTCCTAGGCCATGAAATGTTCCCAGCGTATATACTTTACGTTAGCAGTAGGTTAGTAAGATCGTGTCGATCAGTTAGATAGTTAGTAATAACTATCTAACTGATCGACATGATTTAGTAACCCTTGCTGCGGTCACGACTTGGATGGGTGACCGTTAGTGGCAATTTCAACAGAGCACTTCCGTGCTTTGTAAAACACGTTAAGCTGTAGTTCCCGGTCCCGGTAGGAGGCGCTCGAACAGCCTGGAAACTTTGACACTAGACTAGGCTGGCTATAAGTTGTCATATTACATTTCATAAAAATCATAATCAGCCCATTTTGCGCCCACTGCTAGGACTCGAGCCTTCCTCTCAGAGAAAAGAGTTGGGCCATAATCCACCACGCGGGCCCAGTGAGGCTTGGTGGATAGGTTAGTGGCCAACCCATGTCGAAGTTTTCAGGCCGCCCGAAGGCCTTCGACATAGCCTAACGACAGCTTAACGTGCCCTCCGAAGCATGGAAACGAATTGAATAATGCCACTAGCGGTCAGCCATGCAAGTCCTGCCGTGCGATTCTCTAATGATTCATCGTTGCGCTCGTCGACGAGCTCACCGATGTCAAATACTTTATGAGATATGTATATATACATAAGTGCAACGATATTTGCTCTTAGAGAATCGCACGGCAGAACAGAGCAAAATGAGAAAGGTAACATGAGGTAAGTAAGAAGAAAAACAAAAGCTAAACAAACAACTTCGATATTGTCATAACGCTTACTGTCGTTTCAGTTCAATAGGGACTGGGCAATAAAAAGTGGGGTTTGCTATCGTGTTTGCAGTTTGTTGATTTTATGATGTTTCATGTGTACGTAAATTTCAAAGTTAAACAAGATGGAAGAAAGAATAGTCGTCCTTATCTTGAAACATCGTTTGATATATTTGTACTAATTTCAGAATAATCCCTTATATTCTGGTCTATAGTATTTAATTAGTTGTCTATATTATTAAGTCTATATATATAGTCATTAATATACAAACACTACAATACCACCTCCACTAATAATAAACTGCAAAAATATCTCTTTATTATGTACTAGCTGCGCTCCGTGGATTCACGTACGTGGTGATGGATGATGATGATGATGAATTAAATATAGTGTACTCGTAGCTTTCTACTGGTGAAATATTTTTTTGAATCAGTTATGTAGTTTTCCGTTTATCCGTTACAAACTATCAAATCTTTCGTCTTTATTATTAGAGTAGATAAGGATTAACACCAAGGTACAGATAATGTGGCCTAGTTTGTACTGGCGTTAATATCGCATATATTAACACGGACAAGTAGTTATTGTGATATAACTGTAATAGGCATATTGTATTGCATACTTTTATTATAGACATTGATGTATTCTATAAAACTATAGTACATCACTTTGCTCTATTGTCAATAGTTTCCGCAGCGTACGTGATAGGATGTTTATGGGTGTATTTTTCACACCTTCGGTTATATTATCGTAGTTTTTAAACGGATCCCTAGCTTTTTTGAAAATATGATACTGCCTATGTTTCTCAGTAATAATGAGTTCGTAATATCTATTCCATCTTAAGGTTGTCTGGAAGAGATCACTTTAAGCGATAAGACCGCCCATTGTACCTAGCTTTAAGATATATTTCTAATCTGTTTTTTAGTTTATTTTAGTGTCAATAAAGCGTTATTGTATTGTAGTTTTCTAAGGACAAAAAAGTAAAACGGTCCAGTACTGTTTAAGTTTATTTGTTGCATACAAACAAACAAACCTTTCCTCTTTATAATATTAGTATAGATACTAATCTACACATTATACATTGTTAAATAATTAAGAAACTCCTGGTTATTAAGTGGAAAAAGTGTTGAACTTAATCCAGCTAAGGGAAATTCCTACCAAAAAAGTTTCACAAGAATAAACAGGCCACACGAGAACGCTGGGCATTGAAATTATCAAGTAATTTAATAAAGCAGCAGATAAGTCGGCGGTAAGGGGAAGAGGGGGCAAGGGGGCCTAGATAAAAGGAATAAGTTTAAACGAGAAAAGTTGGTGGATAGTCGACGGTTCAGCCAAGATCTCCGGCTACAGCGGCCTGCGGGCCGTATGCTTGATTGTGCAGTCATTCACTTAGTTTAAATTACGAGAATCGGGTTCTCAAAGGAAGTGACTGTTTAGCTTAGCATCTCCGATTAAAAAGCAAAATTACGTATATTATCAACAAATACCTTCAAATCAAGGTATTATTTATACATATAACAACACTAAAAAAAAAACATTTTATTCCATTTTAGTTTTTCTGTACTATTTTATCTATAAGATTATCCCACATATTAACTATATATATATAGGTATATATCTATATATATATAATGATGATCGTAACGTACCTTGGCTTCTCTTTCTCAACAGATCAACAAGGTTGTAACATACAAATTGAGGTAAAAAAGACGTGTGGCACTCGGAGACTGCCGCGGTAAAGCTATTGCATAGCTGTTTTTATCACCTTATGCAATTATAATTATTTAACCAATGCCATCTAGAGGCGAGTTGCTGAACTAAAGAGACAAGCGTGATATTTCAAAAAGTCATTAAAAGTTCTGCTATTCATCGATAGATGCCAAATCAACTTATGCAATTATAGTTATTTAACCAATGCTATCTAGAGGCGAGTTGCTGAACTAAAGAGACGAGCGTGATATTTCAAAAAGTCATTAAAAGTTCTGCTATTCATCGATAGATGGAGTCGGAGTGGGGGTGTTAGGTTATTTTCGTTACGGAATTTCTGGATTCGGTCTCCACGCTCAAGGCACGCGATAGAAGCTATGCTATTGCATAGCTTCTATCGCGGGCCTTAAAAATAGGTAAACAGGTTAGATTTTTTAAAAGTTAAAAAACTTTGTTTCACTATTACCGATAAACTTGGAAAATAAATTTAGTTCAGATTTGTTGCCAACATCCACACCTAACATAATGAGACTATTTTTGTGTTTGTTGAAATTCTGCTTGGATAGATATTGTTGCCGTGGTGGTACCGGCTACGAATTGTACCCCTCCTAACTTTTCCCGTGGGTGCCGTAAGAGGCGGCTAAGGGAATATCCGGGAAATGGGCAGCAGCATTTCCCGCAGTCTGCGTCAACATCCACTGCGATCACCAAGACGCCTGCCAAGCGTGGTGCATTAAGGCAAATCCCCCCCATGACAATTAACATTAAACCACGGCCCCCAGTTCCCGGCAGCTCTGCTATCCGTGGCTACGGTAGCGGCCATTGTAACGGTGGAGCAGGGGGTGCGAAGAATCTCCGGCAGAGATCCGGCTACCAATCCCAAAAACGACCCCTGGCCCTGGCAACATACAATACACGCACGCTCAGGACCGACGAAAAGATGGTCGAATTGGAGAAAGAGACGCTCAAGTTACGCTGGGATGTCATGGGATTATCTGAAGTCCGAAGACAGGGACAGGACACGATAATTCTAAATTCCGGCAACTTGTTCTTCCACCGGGAGGGAGACCAACAATCCCAGGGTGGTGTCGGGTTCCTCGTCCGCAAGTCTCTCGTTAACAACGTAGTGAAAGTCGATAGTGTGTCGGCTAGGGTAGCGTTCCTTATACTCAGAATAACCAAACGGTATTCGCTGAAGGTTATACAGGTATACGCACCGACCTCGGCACACTCAGACAATGAAGTAGAAAGTATGTACGAGGATATATCCAGGGCCATGCATACTTCTAAAACCTACTTCACTGTTGTAATGGGAGACTTCAACGCAAAGCTAGGCACAAGGAAACGTGATGAGTTGAGAGTAGGGCCATTTGGATACGGGCAGCGGAACTCGAGGGGACAGAGGCTGGCTGACTTCATCGAGAAGGAGGGACTCTTTATGATGAACTCCTTCTACATGAAGCGGCCATCCAGGAAGTGGACGTGGATGAGTCCCGACGGTTCCACTACGAACGAGATAGACTTCATCATGACGACCAATAAGCGCATATTCAATGACGTCTCTGTGATCAGCAAGGTAAAAACCGGTAGCGATCACCGCATTGTAAGAGGCACATTGAATATCAATGTCAAGCTTGAGAGGTCACGTCTGGTGAAGTCTACGCTCCGTCCAAATCGTGCCCAAATCCAAAACCCCGAAAAGTTTCAACTTGAACTTCAAAACCGTTTTCAGTGCTTAGCTGAATGAGACACAGTGGATGAGTTGAACAACGGGTTCGTGGAAACTGTCCAAGCGGTTGGGTCCGAATTCTGTGAGACCAAACGCCGCAGGAAAGCTCAAAAACTCTCAAAAGAAACTCTGAAACTAATGGCAGAACGGAGCGAAATGAGACTGCAGTCCGCAGTTGATATGTCGGATTACGGTAAACTCAATAGACGAATTTGGAAGTCCATGCGACACGACTTGCGTGCTTATAATACTGCGCGTATTACGGCAGCAATTGAGCGGAACCAGGGCTCTAAAGTGTTTGCAAAGGATTCGTCTATTGGGCAAAGCCAAATGACAAAACTGAAGACCGAAAATGGCAGTATCGTTTCATCCAAGCCTGAGATTCTGAGAGAGATTGAGAGCTTCTATCGACAGTTATATACCTCGACGCGCGAACCCGTTACTGAAGCAGCTCAGGACACCAGAGCAAAGTTAGTCCGACACTATACCGAAGACATCCCGGACATCAGCCTGTACGAGATTAGAATGGCTCTCAAACAGCTTAAGAACAACAAGGCACCAGGAGAGGACGGAATTACGACTGAACTTCTGAGAGCGGGTGGTAGACCGATACTTTTAGTCCTCCAGAAGTTATTCAATTCTGTCATCTTCGAAGGCAAAACGCCGGAAACGTGGCACAAGAGCGTGGTGGTGCTGTTCTTCAAAAAAGGTGATAAAACCTTATTGAAGAATTATAGGCCCATATCGCTCTTGAGCCACGTGTACAAGCTGTTTTCGAGAGTCATCACGAACCGTCTCGCACGCAGGTTTGATGAGTTCCAGCCTCCTGAACAAGCCGGTTTCCGAAGAGGCTTTAGCACCGTAGACCATATTCATACACTACGGCAGATTATACAGAAGACCGAAGAGTATAATCAGCCACTGTGTCTAGCGTTTGTGGATTACGAGAAAGCCTTTGATTCTATCGAGAAGTGGGCCATACTGCAGTCCTTGCAGCGATGCCAAATTGACTATAGGTATATCGATTGAGCGTTGAAGTGTTTATACAGCAAGGCCACTATGTCAGTCCGATTACAGGACCAGAGTACGGAACAAATTCCATTGCAGAGAGGTGTGAGACAGGGAGACGTCATCTCTCCGAAACTGTTCACTAACGCATTGGAGGATGTTTTCAAACTTTTGGACTGGAAAGGATGTGGCATCAACATTAATGGCGAATACATCACTAACCTTCGTTTTGCCGATGATATAGTTATAATGGCGGAGTCACTCGAGGATATCGGCACCATGCTCAACGACCTCAGTAGAGTTTCCCAACAGGTTGGTCTTAAGATGAACATGGATAAGACGAAAATCATGTCCAATGTCCATGTTCCACCTATACCGGTAATTGTTGGAAACGATACACTCGAAGTTGTAGACGAGTACGTCTATCTGGGACAGACTGTCCAATTAGGTAGGTCCAACTTCGACAAGGAGGTCGCACGAAGAATCCAGCTCGGATGGGCAGCGTTCGGGAAGCTTCGATCCATCTTTTCGTCCCCAATACCTCAGAGCCTGAAAACCAAGGTTTTCAACCAGTGTGTGTTGCCAGTGATGACTTATGGCACTGAGACGTGGTCCCTTACTGTGGGCCTCATTAACAAGCTTGAAGTCGCTCAACGAGCAATGGAGAGGGCTATGCTTAGGGTTTCCCTGCGTGATAAGATCCGAAATGAGGAGATCCGTAGGAGAACTAAGGTCACCGACATAGCTCTCAAAATTATTAATAGTTGAAGTGGCAATGGGCAGGCCACATCGCTCGCAGAACTGATAACCGATGGGGAAGAAAGGTTCTCGAGTGGCGACCACGCACTGGAAGGCGTAGTGTAGGCAGGCCCCCCACTAGGTGGACCGACGACCTCATAAAAACCGCAGGGAATCGCTGGATGCAGGAAGCGAGTAGCCGGTCCAAGTGGCGTTCTATGGGGGAGGCTTATGTTCAGCAGTGGACGTCTTCCGGCTGATAATGATGATGATGATGATGATGATGAGATATTGTTAAATTTACACACGTACCTGCAATGTGCTTCGACATTAATTATTTTTAAATGGCCGTCTTTTTTAGAGTTGGGGTTAAAAAAATTTGATCAATGATTTGTCGATACTATTATTTGTATTTTAATCCTTTAACTTAAAGTATCCGACATCGGTGTCCGTACACATTGTTTATATGCAATACAACATATACAGGTGTAGATACATGTTGTTTTTTTGGTACAAATAACATCAGGGTATTTTTATTGTAATTGCTACCGATTGAACACTATCTCATTTGATGCTCAGTGATTATGCATTCTCAAGAGGCTTTGTCCTTCATATACATAGTTATTACATTCAAAACATGGTTTATGGCACTTTAAGTGCCCGCCTGACTAGTTCAAGGTGAAAAGCCTGTTACGAAGCATCTGCAGGTTTGTTCCGGGGGCTATTCTTGACAACTTGAGACTCCATGTACTCTATAAAGTAAGTCAATTGGAGTCTCAGGCTGTCAAGAACAGCCCCCGGAACAAACCTGCAGATGCTTCGTAACAGGCTTTTCTTCTTGAGCTAGCCAGGCGGGCACTCAAAGTGCCATAAACTATGCCGTGCATTTCATAATTAGGTCACCTTCACCGAAAGCTCCAGGCCAAGATAGGGATCGAGCTATCGACCACCTGAGGGTCAGTGTCCCTTACTGCCTAAGCTATCATAGCTTCAAGTACCTATGCTAATTTAGTCATTCGGAGAACAAAGCAAAATGCACAATGTGTGTATCTACATAGTAATTCATAATTTTCATTCAGCAAGTAAAAGGAAAAGTTCCCGCTTAACGATGTACTACCATTAATTAATATGGGGAAAGTTATGGAAGATGCGTAAATAAATAAACAGTTGGTACAGCTCCGCTCATGGCCACAGTATAAGCATTGCTTAGGAAGTAGACCAAGTTGCTCGTTTCATATTACTGTTATGACAAAAAACGTCAATCGCTCCTCATGTATAATCGGCATTACGTAATCATCTATATCTATCTAAAACGCTATAACTTGAGAACGGTTTTACCGATTTCGCTAATTATTATTTGTTGTGTTCATTATTGTCAGGAGAAGGTTCTTATGAAAGAAAAACCAAAAATAGATGGGAGGTTATAGCGAAACCAAAGGCCGAGCCTACTACACGAACAAAGTCGCGGGCAGTCGCTAGTATATATATATATATATATAGGGAGTTTGGTAGAGGGACCGACATACCAAATGAGCGTGTTCGGGGGCCCACTTGGAGAATACAAGTTGGCCAAAAAAAATCCCAGACCACCCAATTTTTTTAACTTTTTTTTGTGAATTTTCCCTTTTTCTCCGAAATCGTACCTATTAACCACCATAACATTTGTAAAATCTGTTTTAGACAGGATGTTTTTAGTTGAATTTGGTCTCTATACACCTTCAGGCCAAGCAAAGCAAAATTGGATACCTGGATTTTGAATTGGATTGGAATTGGACTGGAAATGGGGGCTCTGGGAATTTTTTTTGGCCAACTTGTATTCTCCAAGTGGGCCCCCGAACACGCTCATTTGATATGTCGGTCCCTCTACCAAATACCCTGTATATAAATGAGCACCTATTTCTCCTGGTCACGCTATAACTTGAGAATGGCTTTACTGATTTCATTCATCTTTTTTTTAAATTTAAGGTCTACGTGATATATGAAATCGTGATGATACACAAGAGACGAATCAAAGTGGTACGAATTTGGCCACCATGGTTATACCATGTGATAATTTCCATCACAGCTTTTATATGTGATAGCTTGCGAACAGCCCATCAAAATTTGCGGGTTTTGAGAATTTTATTTCATTCTGATTACATTTTGGACATCTTTATAGCATAGAAGGCAATGACTCAATAAACTTTATCATGAGGTATTTTTATGAAGGACCTCATTGAAAACTCAAGATAAGAGTGTTTGACCAATGTGTGCTACCAGTGATGACATAACTGGCACTGAAATGTGGTCTTTTACTGTTGGCTTCATAAGCAAGCTCAAAGTCGCACAACGAGCAATGAAGATTGGAGACGGCCTTTCTTGGGGTTTCTCTACGTGATCGAATCCGACATGAGGAGATCCGTAGATGAACTAAAGTCACCGACATAGCCCATAAGATAAGCCAGCTGGAGTGGCAGAGGGCAGGCCACATATCACGCAGACAGATGGCCGATGGAGCCGGAAGGTTCTGAAGTGGAGACCACGGACAGGCAAGTGCAGCGTATGCCGTCCACCGACTAGGTGAAATGACGACCTGACAAAGGTAGCAGGACGACGTTGGATGCAGGCTGCTCCAAATCGGTCCTTTTGGAAATTTCCGGGGAAGGCATATTTTCAGCAGTGAACGTCCTACGGTTGAGATGATGATGATGATTGAGAACTTAGGATTGGGGTTGATGATTGCATTCAAGTCGATAAGATAACACTTTTATTAATAACACTTATTCACCTCTGTTTATTCTCGCTTCATGGCACTATGATACGCAGGATATGGATGCTTCAATCTATTACGACAAACATCAGTTCTGTAGAGCACCGGAACTCATAGCTACCTGGGCTTTAACATCTTGATTTGCTGTATTTCCTCTGATATACATGAAATATTTGGTAGGCTATTGTCGAGTTTAACTTGAACGCTAAGTACCTTACGGATGTTGTTAACAGGCTGCAATTACGCTCTGTCCGTATTATTGGAGCGACGGAAGTTACTCAACACCTCGAGCCCCTGTATATGCGTAGAATTGCATTCAACCGTTTCGGTCATGGTGAATGCTCTGAAATGCTCTTAAATCTTTTTCCTTCCTCACCATTCCGATCCTGTTATTGCCGAAACGAGTATTATATACTCGTTTCGGCCTAGCATGCCATCCATATACGTTCTGTTCTGACTCTCTTACCACAAATTAAATAGTTTGAGTTCCTACCTCTGTCGTGTTATTAAATTATGGAATGCTCTACCGGCGTACGTTCTCCTCTTGGGTCTTTCTCTCTTGAATCTCTGGTCATAGGGGTGGTGTTTAGTGTAGCTTACGGCTGTATTAATTGTCATCGCTTCTTGATTACACCTTCGCTTTCGTTTCGTTTTCCATCAAGCGTGAGAAAGTCACTTTGAAGAAACATAATTAAAAACTGTTTCTAGTGAGATCATCCTCAAAAATACAATGACGCTTGTAAAAAATAGTACTGGCTAGTTTAAAAATCCAATATACTTAAAGTATATATAAAGTATTTGAAGCACTGTTTTTAGTTTTGCTCTGTAGCAAGTGACATTACTGGGCAAACGAGGGAACGAGGACTGATCTACTGTCATGGGCAAATCAAAGGTTTATCATACGGCAAATGGCTTATCGATCTCGTCACTTCTTATTATATCTAAAATATTTCACTGCAAACACTTACACTGTGATATACGCTTGTAAGGAACTAGCAAGAATAATGAGACTTTCCAACTAATTAGATAATGTTTAATGTGTTATTTTGCGATCGTGATGGGAATAGGCGTCTTTATACGCAATACCTTAGCATAACAATGTAATGAGGTAATGTGAACTAAAATTGTTCGCCTAATGATTAGCCTGATCTTTAATATAAAGTAGTAGACAAAGAAGATACTGCAAGCAAGGTGAATTAAATGAGATTCTTTTCATAATATAATATCAAAATCAAAATCATTTATTCAATTTAGGCATCAAAGCACTTATGAACGTAATTTTTTCATTATAATGTACTTTAAAGGCTACCACCGCGTTCCAAAAAATATATATAGAGCCTACCGAGAAGAAGTGGTAAGAAACTCGGGGCCATTCTTTTTATATAGATGTTTTTACAATGTTATGTACAGATACTACATATATTTGCTCCAGTGTGGTGCCTTACAAAAGAGAACATAATAATGGTATCGGTAGGGCAAGACACGCTACACTTTGACATCTTAGTACACGAGTAGATAGATCCTGGAGTGATCAGTCCCAAGCTGTTTTATCCTCCAATTAATCCGAAATTTTGTAATAACTTTTTTGACAGAGTTTAGTTTTAATAGTAATTTTAAACTTATTCATAGGCAAATCTCGGATAACATTGGGAACTTTATTATAAGGATCTTTGTGATATTGTTTTATTTGCGGATGACACATCTCTGATTTTCAAAAAAGATAGGAAAGATAGCACACTAATTCAAGTAAACAACGCTCTATCTAGTATCACTAAATGGTTCTCAACTAATAATTTACTTCTGAATTCATAAAAGACAAAATGTTTGAAGTTTTCTTTACCTACTGTTCCATATTTGGAGTCCAACGTTACGCTTGATGGAGTTAAACTCGTAATGGACAAGGCAACAGTCTTCCTAGGTATGAAAATTGACGCAAAGTTACAATGGGGTCCTCATAAAAGCCCTGTCTGGGAGACTCAGTTCTGCTGCATATGCGGTACGTAACATAAGAGAGCTAACAGACGCTTCTACGGCGCGGTTCGTGTATTTTGCATATTTCCACAGCGTAATGTCATGGGATATTGCTATGGGGTTCAGCGACTGATATAGAGACCATCTTCATCCTTCAGAAACGTGCTATTCGAGCTATATACGAAATGGGTCCCCATGAATCTTTGAGAGATTTATTTATAGAAATCAATATATTAACGTTGCCTTCCTTATATGTATTTGAAAATATAATGTATGTTCGTAAAAATGTACATAAATATAAGTTAAATAGTGATCACCACACTTTTAATACTAGAAATACAAATAGGATAGCTGTACCTAGTTTTAGACTTGCGAAGACTAATAAGTCATTCCTAGGAAATTGTGTGCGTTTTTACAATAAAATCCCAAAACACATAACTGAGCTCACAGAGGGCAAATTCAAGTTGATTGTAAAAAACGTTTTAATAAAAAAAGCATACTATAAAGTTCGACATTATATAGAACATAAAGATGCTTGGAATACTCCACTTCTGGCAAGCTGTCTCTCTGCCACCCATAAAATGTAATATTTGTAGTACCTAAGTAGAAACATTGTAAACATCTATATAAAAAAGAATGGCCCCGAGTTTCCTGCCGCTTCTTCTCGGTGGGCTCTATATATTTTGGAACGCGGTGGTAGAGTCTTTAAAGTACATTATAATGAAAAGTTGACGTTCATAAGTGCGTCCTTGATGCCTAAATTGCATAAATGATTTTGACTTTGACTTTTGACGTTATAGAATCGTATACATTGTCCCATAAAATAATTACTTATTCTGTGGAGACGCGTTACATGTACGGATAGCTTGTGCGTATTTCACGTGTTGATGGATGAGCATCACTTCTTTTATCAAAACTGCTAATGTTTTTCTTTACATACATTAGATTTTCATAGATAAACTGAGAGACAACAGTTAGAATGTTTATGTCTTTAAACTTCTGTCTAAGGGAAACTCTGGGATCTAAACTGTAGATATCTCGATTAGATTCTACTTGTCTCACATTTGGTGTCGAGAACTTTATACAGTTTTCTTCTCATTGAGGAGAAGATTATTTGTATTGAACCAATTCACAACTTTAGCTAATGCATTGTTAACATCGTCATAGTTTAATAACTGCCTTTTAATTTTAAATAACAGTGAAGTGTATACAATACAATCTCGTGATTCTTCTCTACAAAATAAGGTAAGTCATTAATATAGATTAAAAACAAGAACGGCCCTAGTATTGAACCTTGTGGAACGCCCATTGAGATTATAGAGCCGGGCGATTTTTTACATTTATGTCAACCCTTTGAATTCTTCCATCTAAATATGAAGTCAAAAGGTTGAGAGCCATGTTCCTAATACCGTAGTGTTGTAATTTCCTGACAAGTATACCATGACGGACGCAGTCAAATGCCTTAGATAAGTCACAAAAAACACCTAAGGCATCTTGAGAGATCTCCCAGGCATCAAACACATCTTTTATTAGTTCTATACCTGCGTCTATAGTAGAGCGATTCCTTGTAAACCCAAATTGATTTTTATGGAAAATTTTGTTTGCACTAAAATGAGTTTCTAATTGATGTAATTTTTTTTTTTCGAAAATCTTACTTAGCGTTGGTAGTACAGAAATAGGCCGAAAATTAGTTGGATCAGTAGTACTACCAGATTTGAATAAAGAACCACTTTACTATGCTTCATTAGGTCAGAAAATACACCAATTGCTACACAACTATTAAACACAGCTGCTAGATTGGGTGCAATGATATCTATAAGTAAAGAAACGGTCTTCACAGAAAGACCCCATAGGTCTGCCGTTTTTTTTGCATCTAGACTTTTGAAACTGCTTACAATATCTTTGCAATTAAATACTCAAAATTTAAAAAATGTGTCACATTCAGTTACACTTTGTTTAAGTAAGATCTCAGCAGAAATGGAGGAAGATTTTAGAGTTTTGGTTGTTAAAGAAGGAATATTAGTGAAGAAATCCTCAAATTTGGCCGCTACTTCCTAATCCGCTCTTACATATTTATTATTAGTTTTTAAATGAAAGTCTCGATTACGCACTGAACACATTTCTACCAGTTTCACTGTTTATAATGTTCCACGTCATTTTTATTTTATAAAGATAATTTTTGATCTTATTTCTTAAATAAATAGATTTAGCTGAGGAACAGGCTCGTTTAAATAACTCAGAATAACGTTTGAAATATTCCAAAATACAGGATTATGATTATGCGATTTTTCATGGTACAATTCATATAACTTTTGCCTACTTTTATAAATTCCTGGAGTTGCCCATTTACTAAACCTAGCACGATTACCAACAGATATTGTTTTTGGTACAAACACTTTGCCATATTCATCACTAATAAGATGGAACAGTGAGTTATATAATATATTTGGGTCATTGTGACTAAGCAACTCTGGCACTTTCCGGGATACTCGTATATTACTTCTTAACGATTCTAGTTGGCTTACATTGATTGGAACAAAGCTAACATATTTGCTTTGGGATTTGTTAGTTTTTCTTGGAAATACTGCTAGTTGACCACAGTGGTCTGATTGTAGATTATTTATAATGAAGTATTTAATAGGTTTGAGATTAGTAAATATATCGTCTATGCAGGTGGAACTTGTGTTATCCTAGTAGGTTCTAAGAAAGTATTGTACAGTCAAAGTTAAAGTCAAAGTCAAAGTTAAAATCATTTATTCAATTTAGGCATCAAGGACGCACTTATGAAAGTCAACTTTTCATTATAATGTACTTTAAAGACTCTACCGCCGCGTTCCAAAATATATAGAGCCCACCGAGAAGAAGCGGCAAGAAACTCGGGGCCATTCTTTTTACATAGATGTTTACAATGTTTCTACTTAGGTACTACAAATATTACATTTTATGGGTGGCAGAGAGACAGCTTGCCAGAAGTGGAGTATTCCAAGCATCTTTATGTTCTATATAATGTCGAACTTTATAGTATGCTTTTATTATTAAAACGTTTTTTACAGTCAACTTGAATTTGCCCTCTGTGAGCTCAGTTATTTGCTTTGGGATTTTATTGTAAAAACGCACACAATTTCCTAGGAATGACTTATTAGTCTTCGCAAGTCTAAATCTAGGTACAGCTATCCTATTTCTATTTCTGGTATTAAAAGTGTGGTGATCACTATTTAACTTATATTTATGTAAATTTTTACGAACATACATTATATTTTCAAATACATATAAGGAAGGCAACGTTAATATATTGATTTCTTTAAATAAATCTCTCAAAGATTCACGGGGACCCATTTCGTATATAGCTCTAATAGCACGTTTCTGAAGGATACTTATGGTCTCTATATCAGCCGCTGAACCCCATAGCAATATCCCATATGACATTACGCTGTGGAAATATGCAAAATACACTAACCGCGCCGTAGAAGCATCTGTTAGCTATCTTATTTTACGTACTGCATATGCAGCAGAACTGAGTCTCCCAGACAGGGCATTTATATGAGGACCCCATTGTAATTTTGCGTCAATTTTAATGCCTAAGAAGACTGTTGCCTTGTCTATTACGAGTTTAACTCCATCAAGCGTAACGTTGGACTCCAAATATGGAACAGTAGGCAAAGAAAACTTCAAACATTTTGTCTTTTATGAATTCAGAAGTAAATTATTGGTTGAGAACCATTTAGAGATACTAGATAGAGCGTTGTTTACTTGAATTAGTGTGCTATAGTTTCCTATCTACTTTAAGAATCAGCGTGTACATATTATAAGATTTAAACAGTTACAAAAATTTATCCACTACCTGATTATTTTCTAGCAAATTAATATTAAAGTCTCCACAGATAATCATGATGCAATGCATGATACTCGTATTAGTATCTACGAATATCTGAGAATCTGTTATCTTAATGTTATTTTGACGGTTTAACTTACGCGGTACGTATAGTCGAATATCTCGACCGGTTTCGTGACCGTGAAGGCCACTTCTTCATGGAGTACTTGCGCACCCAGCTGCGTTCGCACTAGTACTGCCTACTGGCGACAGCTGTGACGTCACCGCTGCGGGCAAGCTGTATCCGTCAGCTTCTTCAGTCAGATCTGTAATCTTTCGTAATTCAAATATAATCTACGAATACCACACATTTTTAGGGTTCCGTCTGCCAGTCTGTCCGTTCGTCTGCCAATACCCTTTTTAAGAGACGCGTAGAAGTATAGAATACTTTGGTCTACGGTCTTTTCAGCTGAAAAAATTAACAAAATTTGTAAGTCAACGCGATAAAACATATGACCGTTTATGTCACATATTTTGCGTTGTCACAAGGGCATCAAAACCTAAAGGGTTACATCCCATTGACCAAGAATCAAGATGTTTGGCAAGAAGCAATGTCTTACAGCACATGTAAAGGAAAAATCAGTAAATGTAAATATTTAGTTAACATAAAAAGGCGAATTTACTATTACAAACTTGTTATTTGCGGTTGGTACAATAGTACTTGTCTTGGGATCGAACGGCAAAGTTAAGTTTCTCCTGAAACCTAGTTTGTCTTTTAGTTTGAGCAATACGGTAAAATACCGTAATGTGCGGAATCCTCGATGCACGATTCCAACTCGCATTTAACATCGGGCATTTCATAATCATACAAAACTGAATTCCTAAACAAGCATAGTTTACTTAGAACATAATAGAAACATTTTACAAGAAGTAAAGGATTTAAGTAGCAGTTGTTCCATTATGAATTTCGTCCAACTCGCAGTTCGTCTACACGAGTCAAATTGTAAACTGTTATTTATAATTTTCCAACAGATTTAATATACGTATATTTCCATATTACCAGCTTCGTAAGCAATTAGTAGTTAATAGGTATTTAAAATTAAAAGCGTGATATCAGTGCTCACAGCCTGTTAATTAGGGAGGTGTGCGCAAACTGAGGAGTCGGGCCACACCGGCAGGCTAGGGTTGTACACTTTCATTTTATAATAAATAGTAAAAGCCTTTTTTTCTACTACTAAAAAAATACTCGTTACATTTATCAAATGTTCAAATAACTTTGTTAATATATTTTATTTTAATCATCACTATCTTCTTCCATAGTAGTCGCCTCTACGGCCTCCCCTAAATCTTTCCATAAGTCTCTTTCCCTGGCATTCTTCATCCTCACACTTTCATTTTAATAATAATTAAATTATTATTTATTTTGATAGTGTACCACCTTCAAAGGTGGAGAATCATGGACCATGCGTGCCGGTGATAGCGGAAAATAACCAACACTGGCAGTCGTTGTTTTTTATCAATTTTCTTAGAATTAAGTTTCTTCAAGTTTTGACGTATAATAGTGGTGGATTATTAACCGTTAAATATTCGTGATGGTGCACGAATGTAGGCAAGTGAACTAAATCACGAAATTTGTTTGTGTGTTTTTCTCGTCAATCACATAAGACGTCCGATGTATCCACCGCTTTACTAGAACGTGTTTTAGACAGGACAGTGACTTAGGTGACAGACTTATTTATGTGACTGACTTGACTCTGACTATGTGAATAAGATCTCAGTTGATGCAAATATACGTAAACATAATTAACTTGAGGAATGGCAAATATACAAAACCACGAGTCCACTAATGAAACAAAAAACATGTTTGCCGAGAATATTGTCAGGTCCCACAAAAACTGAATTTTCGATATTTTTTTTGTAGAGGTATTGGTCTATGAACTACAAAATACTAGCGCAAAAATGTGGTTGTTTCAAAAGACAACAAAAATTTGTACGCAAAAAAATTACGACAGTTTTTGCACCTAGAAATATTTCTACATAGTCGGTCAAGTTTTCGGACAAGTTTCCACCCTTACCTACAGTCAATAGATGGGTCGTTGAGATATGCCTCTTAAGCACTAAAGATACCGTTATATACTCCAAGTACTTCGGGTGACAATTAGCAAGTTCAAAGATTATACAATTATACCTTCAAATCTTCAGGTTATTCTCTTTAAGTATTCATATAAAGTCTGTCATTTTCCAATTATGTATCGATCACGTCCAGGTTATTCGAACGTGTCTGGAAATATCGTGCTAAATGAAAATTGAGGATTTCCATATATCACACTGATAAGATTTACATGTTATGTGTAATTCGTGATCTAGGCTACAATAGGCGGGCCTAGAAGGAGTGTGATATAATACTTGTGGCCGGCATCAAATGAAGCTTTGATTAAAATGTCTTATGTCTTATTACGTATTTCATTGTACATTTACTACATCTTTTTAAAGTTATTTTGACGGTTTAACTTACGCGGTAGGTATAGTCGAATATCTCGACCGGTTTCCCGGTGAAGTGGCTCGGACGGTCACGAAACCGGTCGAGATATTCGACTATACCTACCGCGTAAGTTAAACCGTCAAAATAACATTAAAATGTGTAATACTTACGACAGTTTCAATCAAATTTACTACATCGTTGAAAGTAAACTTTACACATATTAAATCGCATATATTTTGTATTTAGTTTATACCGTTGTTTGAGTGAATATGATCACGGATAGACTGAAATGATAAATATACGGATGCTCCCTGAAAAGAGTTCTAAACGCCGGAATAAAAAATAATACGCGTTTTAGTCCGTATATAGTTGTTTAATCCTTCCTATACCGTGATAATTAAAACAAAAGATTTATGAAACTGACGTATATATACGTCTCTGGGACACTTGTATAAGGTCGACAAAAGTTATTTGCATCGGTTAGGGATCGAAATTGTGACCACGTGCATCGAAGCCAACAGTCTACTGAGCTAAAGAAGCAGGTAGTTATTATATTACATACCTATTATTTTTTTTATTTCTATGTTTTAAAGAGTATGTCTCAATCCCACTAGAACTAGGTATTGCAGTCTAAAACTGTCGCACTGTCTACATCATAGGCCTCTTGTGCAAGAGTCTGTCCTGGTAGTTATTTAAGTACCTAGGGTACAGGGTACAAGTAATGTATATGTACTCGTATGTGACTCATCATCTCCATTAATCGCATTCGCCGGAAGATGTCCTTTTTATTCTATCATGTGACAAAACCGGGCCGGTAAGTCGCGCGCCTATGGTAACAAGAACGCGTGCCTATTACAGTAATTGCAGTACCAAATAGCGCTTGATGTTGAAGTTTTACTTGTCACTGCACTGCTCCTGTCAACGAGAAACATTAGGTTTTCAAACAACCTCCAAAAGTGTATGAAACTACCATGGAGCAGACACTGTCCGAATTGCAATAAGCAGACACGCCATTAACAAAGAAGTCAAGTCGAGTCTTATTTTCGCAGTAACTTCACATGGTAGTGCCCTTCAAGTAGTACTGTTATTTATTCTGTTCTTCCACATATACAGCGCACTATTTGGTCTCGGTAGAATACCTAGAACTGTCACGGTATCATCTGTCCATTAATGAACGTTGCGTAAACCTATATTAGGCGTAACATGCTTTGTCTTGCTTTCACGCGTGACATTTACTGCAAGCGAAAAATTGACAGATAGATGTTTTAACTACTCCGGGTGTAAGCCAAGTTTATTAATAAGGCCGCTAGAGTATTAACATTTAAATCTGCGTAGATATATTCTTGAGCCACATTCGGGTGAATGTGGCTCAAGAATATATCCAACCTACACGTAGAGGCCGTAGCACACATTTGCGAAAAAGTAACGTCTCGCTAACGTCAACGTGTGACGCTTCGGCTCACAAACTATGAGTTGTCTGCGTCACAGTTGCCCAAGATAAATATCAGATTTTATTGTTTCACGTGAACGACACGTTACGTTACACTTACGCAGTTATTCGTGCTAGGCTCGAATAACGTGTCAGTTTCGTCACTTGACATCGTAAACTAAACATGACAACCCTACCCAATATGGGTGTTACATCCACTCGCCAGGCGAAATTAAATACTAACTTACTGAAACTCTTAGCGAGCTCACGTATAAGTTCCAATGTGTTTACCGCGGGTACCGGTAGGTTTTCTCATCTCAACACTTTTGCAAGTAGTTTTCGAGATTTGATTTCGAGAACACAGAGAATATGAAGTTGCTTGAGTGAAAACTTTTTATGCCAACAAAGTGATAAGACGAGCAATTTGTAAGCTTAGTGTAACTTTTTTAACCAATTGAGCGAAGTGAATAAATAATAATAATAATAATAACTACCGCAGGGGCGGCTTTGTGGCGAGCCGTCGGTGAGTGGCGACACCGCGGATCCTGATTCTCCCTGGGGCTAAATGAGATCCCTGACCCCCGGATTGCCTTAATTGCCCGTCTGGGGGTGGAGACGCAAGAACAAGTAACAAAAAGCTCCAAGGCTGGAAGTGTTAAAGGGCATAACGCCGGTAGTAGCGCTCTAGTGAAACCGCATCACACCTCTCGACACCCTTTAGCCATCCACACCAACGTTGCCCCTTTTGTCAGCATTGATGTTGGTTCTTGTGGGGGGCCCGTTTAGTGGGTGGCAAGTCACCACCTGCCTAAATATTTTAATATGAGACTGAAATTGGCAGGTGCCGTAGTCTCGTCCATAGTCTTATACCTCCCTTATCATTTATAAGTTCATAACAATAGCCTTATCATTTTACCCATTTTTGTAATAGATAATCCATGTCACCGTCATCCCAAATACTGTTTTTTACACTTTTGTATGTTTTGCATTTTGTAAGAAATGATAGACATCTTTTTTCTGGTGCCTTCATCATTATAAAATCGTCACTTTCAGATGACATTTTGGAAAATTAATTAGAATAATTAAAAGCGTACTGTTAAAGTATCATTTTAAAAACAAAATTCAACAGTAGATAACAAATATTTTTTTAAGTGAAAAAAGGTTTCTAGCCTCTTTTCAGTGAAAACCAAGTATAATAAAATAATTCCCTCCTCTTTTTTTCTAATTATTGGATTTAAAACGTTTTTGAGATTTTGCGTTTGTATTATTTTCATGATCGCTCCTAAAAACAAAAGAACGCTACCAGGGTAGAAATGGATTTTCATGAGCTGAGCTTTCAGGGGCACTTGACAGCATCTCTAGTTGGGGTACGGACGGTTGCGCGTTCTCGGCAAAAACATCCCCATTTCTTCCTCTTCCTTCTCTTAAGAATATCACCTTACCTGTACAGAGTAATTTTGACATCCTTGGCATGGACATCCGTAGTGACCTGAACCAGTGTGACTACATCGAGAGTATTATCAACTTAGCTTTCCGCAAACTCGGAGTCCTGAAAAGAGCGAGCCGTTTCTTTACTCCGGATCAGCGGTGCCTTCTCTATAAAACTCAGGTGCGCCCATGCATTGAATATTGATGCCACCTCTGGGATGGATCAGCTAAGTACCTTTGGATGCTCTCGATAGACTGCAACGTCGCGCTGTCCGTATTATTGGAGATACTGAAGTCACTCAACACCTAGAACCCCTACAAATGCGTAGAATTATAGCTTCTCTAAGCGTTTTTTACTGGTTGAATGTTCTGAAGAGCTTTTTAATCTTATTCCTTCCTCACCATTCCGATCCCGAACTACTCATTCCGGCCTAGCATTGAATCCATATACAGTTCAAAACTTCTTACCACGAACCAAAAAGTTTGGTAGTTCGTACCTCTGTCGTGTAAGTAAATTGTGGAATGCTCTGCCGGCGTAGGTACGTATTTTCTTGCAGCTATGACCCTGGGTCTTTCAAGCGGGGCGTGAAAAAGCATCTGTCAGGTCATCATAGGGTTGGCGATTAGTGCAGTTTACGGCTGCAGTAATGGTTATTGTTTCTTGATTCGGGTTGGCTTTAGAATCGTGACCCCTGAATTTGGTGAAACAAAAACTGTGGGTGGGTTGAAGGGGTTTGTATAAAGCGTATTTACAACATTTTAGCTGCCGGAGACACGCCAAAATAGTCTAAATAGTTTTTTAAAGTTTCAATAAAACACCGTAATTTTGATAGTGACAGGTGACATAAATGACATTAATGCGTAAAACGAAACGTTTCTAGGTAACTTTTAGCCTTTTTTGACATGTACGTTGTATGTAAGTTCTTGAAACGGAACGCAAACATCGAAGATAGCGTAATGTCACTGTCGGAATACTCGCGTCATTCCGTTACTTCCGAGTGTACGTGAATGTTTTCTCCTGTTTTTCTGCGCTTTCTTTTGATATCTCAACGACTTTGCTACGATTTTGGACTCCGATTTTGCTGCTTTACTTTACGACACCTGCTTGCTCACTGGACACTGCGATTGCCTTTGGAAGATTTGATAACTGGTACCAGCTCGACGTGCTCATTAGTCATCGCGATGGCGTCTCCTGTGCCTGGACCTTCATCAAGGGCGGACTTTGTAGATGACGGACCCGTTTCGGACCGGCATTTGTACACGGAGGTAGTTGTACAAATGTGGAGCCTACCCAAAGTTGTGCGCGAATTGGGAACCATTGACCAGTGTCTAAAATTCGCTGAAGAAAACAACATGGTGCAACGCCAAAAAATGTGCCGCACGCATCGCACCCCTATGCGTTTATCGAAAACAAACAAATCATTTGGGGCTTGGGTGTGCACCAAAGGCCAGTGCAAACAAAAAGGGAAAATATGCCGAAACACTGGGACATTTTTTGAAAATGGCAAGATCAACATAAGACATGTATTTTATCTCATATATGCATTTGCCCACAAATGGACTTTTGACTCGGCAAGAAACGAAGACCCTCTAAAAGAAGAGAAACCAAAGGGGCTTGAGTACTTCAACATTAAGTGACTGGTACAACTACTGTCGAGAGTGTGTAGTTATTTACCAACTTGAAAGAAATGAATATGTGGGCAAGATTGGAGGACCTGGAAGAACTGTACAAATAGATGAATCAAAATTTGGAAAGAGGAAGTTTAACCGAGGACGCCACATAGAGGGACATTGGGTCCTCGGAATGATTGAAGACGGGTCAGAGGATCTTCGATTAGAAGTGTGCCCAGACAATGTACGCGCTGCTGAAGTGCTGGTGCCTTTAATTAAAAAACATGTGGAAGAAGGCACCACCATCCACACTGACTGCTGGAGAGCATATGATTGTCTGGCAGAAAATGGTTACATCCATAAAAAGGTGAATCACTCTGACCCGGACAATCCTTTTGTAAGTAGTGATGGTACTCATACTCAACGCATCGAGTCCCAATGGAGAGCAATGAACCGTTATTTTAAAAAAGACAATTATAATAATACTGAAAATTTCACTAACTCCATCATAGAGTATTTATGGAGAAGAAATGTGACTAAAAATAAAAAAGACCCATTCATCGAAACTATAAATGCTATAAATTATGTCTATAAATATAAGTTCTAAAAATAACAAATTGTTTTTCAATTTTAATTATCAGACCCATACTAGTAGGAATGTGTGCACAATAGTATATTAGTACCTAATGAATTGGCAATGTCACTTGTCTGTGACAAACCTATAGGTTAGGTTAGGTTTGAACTGTGACCCACCAGCTTCATCAAACTACTTTTGTTCCAAATTTGTGCTCAATAGTATATCAGTAGCTATCTAATGAATTGGCAAAGTCACTTGTCTGTGACATACCTATAGGTTAGTTATAGTTAGTTAGAATAGGTCGAAGTCAGTGACAGAACCGACTCATAGCACCCCGATTTCAAGCAGTCTTGTCGGATTGCAGAGCCGACGCGGGGGTGGTAGTAGATCGAAATGCAGTACTTAACCTCAAAATACTTAAACAAACATAACTCGAAAACTAATGGTCTCCGGCGGGTGGGGCCCCGAACCCCCCAACCGAATTCAGGCGCCACGATTCTAAATGTTTACCCTTGATTCCATCTTCGCTTTCCATCAGGCGAAAGGGAGTCACTTTGATGAACCACTATAAAAAAAAATACAACATTTTTTACCCTGTTACATATTGCAGAAATTAAAATCCATATAACTTTTCCCGCCGCACATATATAAGGGAGAAATGACGAACTATGTACGGCGTTTATGAACGAGTAATAAGATACTTTCTGAGTGGGTGTGGTATAAATCATTTTTTATTTCGCTGCTACACGATTTCAACAGGATTCTTATTGAGTTAAAATCACAAAGATTCCTAGAAACACAAGATGAAATGTTAGGTAAAAAGATTTAACAGTCTAGTAAGCATCTGTAAGCAATCTCTTCATCGAAACAGTTTATACCCGCTAAGAGTTTCAGTAATAAAAGTCTATTCAAAAATATATAATATCTTCATTTATTTACTAACTATAATAATAGTAATAGATAGCTAATTCTATTACTCAAATTACTTGAGAACTGCTGATTTCAATCAGTAGTTCCAGAGGTTCTCCTACATCGAAACTCTAAAACCTTTATACATTATTAAAGTATATATTATTTTAAAGTTTATATTTTATGTAGACTAACATAGCAATTATGTAGACAACATACTTAGACTAACATAAAATATATACCATGCATAAAACATAAATAGTGTAAGGACTACAACCTTTACTTGAACTGCTATTTAGTTTACTACTAACCTCATTATCTCCGTTTCTAGGAGGGAAATAATTCCGAGGCACATTTGTTTCGTAAGTGAATTCTAAAAATTGTTAAGTATTTAGAGTTTGAAAACTATCGTGAGTATCACACTTTATAATAATATAAAGATACCGGTTGCACTCACTTGGTATTATGTCGGTTGAAGTCCGACGACGTTTCGAACGCGCACTTGCGACACGATCTCCAAGCGTGAACACTCCCTGAAGAGTATTAGTATAAAATATTAAGTATGTTATGTGAAAAAGAATCATGCATTTCACATTAATTTTAGTGATCCATTCTTGATATACCTAATGATAATTCATTAAAACAGCATTCCATCATCTCAGCCATACATAATTGTAATTTTAATTTAAACTAAAACAGTTATCAACCATTAAAAATTTTAATCGATTATATATTTTGCCGCCGTAGCTTATTTCAAGAAATTTTGATTGTCATGGCCTCATCACCCATATTCCTATCCCTTCAAATGAACGAGTCGAGAAAGTAATCCACTTACTCGATAGTAAACCAGACTTGCATAAAATAATCGCATATCACCGAGAGAGCTAAAAAGATTTAAGAGACTTAACTAAACACAACTCTTAAACCTACTCTATTACATTTCACACTTCGTCACATAAACAAAGTACGACATTCAAAACAATTTGTTCCGCTCACTGCCGTGTTGATTCGTCCCATATTTGAGCATCTTGCGAGTTTCTTTGACAAATCTCTCGCGATGGCTACGCAAATATGAGCGTTCAAAAGGGCCCTCCTAAGTTCTTAGGAAGTTTATTCAATGAGCCTTTCATGCTATTTTGTTGTGCGAAGAAGCATACAGAGGACCCGAATGGATCAAACCATCATTTGAATGCCGCCCTTTTATGTTTCGTGACCTGTCTAATGCGTATATACATCTTTTGTTGGGATTTTATTATTGGGTTAAAATCGCGTTGACTTACTGTCATATTTGTGCTCGTTGTTTGTTACGTCCGACCGGTTGTTTTCACTGTCAATATTGATTACATTTATGGAGACATCAATTATTTATATAATATATGTATTAAAATATTATAAACAACGATTCAGTCGATGCACTGGCTATTGTGCTTGGTCACTCCCAATGCGAAAGGCAATTGCCCGCTCCCTCGGTGCTTTTTAAGGTTCCGCACCTCAAAAGGAAAAAGGAACCATCTAATGGTTACTTTTCACTCACTCTCGGCTCACTTTGTGGTCTGTCTGTCTGTTAACCCTACCTATACCGTCATAATTAAATCAAAAGAATCACGCACGACGACCTCAGTGGGGCAGTGGGCGAGATTCTGCCTGCGACGCAAGAGGTTGCGGGTTCGATTCCCACCTTAGAACAAATTTGTGTATGATCTGCAGAAATTTGTTCCGCTCGTCTGGGTGTTTTCTATGTATAATAAATATACCACAACTATCACACAACGTCATCTAGTCCCAAGCTAAGCAGAGCTTGTGTAATGGGTACTAGACAACTGATAAACATACTTATATATATACTAAATACATACATATTATAGATAAATTACACCCAGACACAGAACAAATGATCGTTAATACACAAACATTTGTCCTGGGTGGGAATCGAACCCACGACCTCCGGCATAGCAGTCAGGGTCACTAACCACTAGACCAACAGGCCTGTCAAGATATATAAAAAAAGTCTATATATATTATATAAAGATAATAAAAAAATATGTATGTACCTATATAATGTATTAAATATATCAGTTATCTAGTACCCATAATACAAGCTTTGAGTAGCTTACTTTGGGGCTAGATGGTGTTGTGTGGGTTGTCCATCATTCTTAAAAAAAAAACAGATTTATGAATGAAACACTCAATCAATCAAGCGTTTATTGCTTGCGTACCATTGAAGTAAATTTACGTCAATGGTACGCAAAGTGTTAAGGCCCGTTTTCTCAGGGCCAGAGGTATCAGGTTAAAATGTATATCAAATACTCGGGTTTACGGTCTCCTTCAGTTATGAAAAAATCAATTTATGCATTTCTTGCATTTTTATGCGAGTTTACAAAGGAATCGAAACCTACAGGGTACTATGCGTTGACCTAGAATCATGAAATTTGGCAAGAAGCAATGTCTAACAGCACACACAAAGGAACAAATAGGAAGTCTGTTTAATATAACAAAAAAAGTGTATTTACAATTACAAACTTCTTATTTGCGGTTGCTGCAATAATCGTGTCTAGGGATCGAACGGTAAAGATAAATTTGTCCTTTAGAGTAGTATGTCTTTAGTTAGAGTAATAATGTTATAGATGCTTTCTTAAAGTACGGAACCCTCGGAGTGCTAGTCCAACTTACACTTAGCCAGTTTTTTTACAGCATTAGACATCACATATTTTTAATGTAAACCTGTCTGGCAAAGGTGCTTGATCAGCATTCCGGATTTCTGCCGATTAATCAAAAACATTAAACAACTTTATGAAAGAGCCTAATGCAAGACGGCTTAACAGTACAGCGGTGCGAGCATGGATTGTGGACACTCTTAAGTAAGTTTAGCGACTCGACAAGTTTATCGTAAGATCCATGCTCGCACGGCTGATCCGAGTCAAATTCATTAATAATTAAAAACGCTTCAATAAAATTAGAGCGTCAATTTAAAAACAACCTTCGCTTCAAATAATTAGAGTACACAGACGACCGAGTTTTAGTCGTAAGTAAACAATTGATTTTTTTGGTCTAACCTCAAACCAAACACTCATTGGCTTAGTATTGCTCAACAACGCCATCTATTGTAAAGTTGCTTTACTGTTGTTGTGACGGTAAAACAGTTGAGTTACTGTTTACGCTGATGGCCCATAGTTTCCATAATGATATTGTAGCAGATTTACATTGCCTGAAAACACGGATAAAACGACGTTTTCTACAATTTAAAACTAGCTACATAGATTTATCGCCCCCGAAACGTACAAAATTCATGAAAATTGTTGGAGCAGTTTGCGAGATTCAAATTATATATACGTATATAAAAAAATGCTCGTTTAAAAGTATTAGGTTTTTTCTAATAGCTGATTATGACGATGTCCTTCAATACTTTCAACGTGTATGTAACTTAAATGCTAATACATGTATGTTCAATACATATTATTAAATTATAAAACACACCATTATCCAATAACTGCTCCTCACAGCTACAACTACCAATTTAAAATCCCATAAAACGCTAAAATTACTTTAGTAATACCTACCACAAATCCCCCATTACCGACGCGTTAGTGTTTACCAAGTTATTCAATAAATCTAAAGAAATTGCACGCTCCGTAATACATTGCACGGCACCCACCTCCACTGTAATAACTAGCTACTAATGCTTTCCTTCTGTCTTTATGATTCCATTAAGCCATTATTTGTTCGTGTCTAGACGCGAAATAGCAGTTTTTAAAAAGGAACAGGCACCGAACTAAAAAAGAGGTCAGCTATTATGAATTGAGTTCGATCTACAGTGATGTTTTAGTTTCTTAATTCTTTGAACCCAGTAGCTAGATTTATTATCAAAAGAACATTTTACAGACCGTCGATACTATAATCATAAAGCTTAGTTATAATAATATTCAATTGTATGCATATATATATACTTATATCATAGCCGTAGGACGTTCACTGCTGAACATAGGCGCCCACGAATTTCCAAAAGGACCGGTTGGAAACGACCTGCATCCAACGTCGTTCTGCTACCTTTATCAGGTCGTCTGTCCACCTTGTCGGTGGACAACCTACGCTGCGCTTGCCGGTCCGTGGTCTCCACTCCAGAACCTTCCGGCCCCATCGACCATCTGTTCTGCGTGCTAGATAGGTAGGTAGTAAATGTATATATAGTATAGTTTAAAATTGTATTATTTTATAACATGTATTGTATCATGTGTTGTTATAAGTATGTGTTGTGTTTTAGTATTTATTCGTTAGTAATTATTATTCATTTTTTATTAATATATGTTCATAGAATATTAGCTCGTTTAGAAACGATTGTGACCTTAGTGGGTTTTAAATTTAATGTTTTCAAATTTTTATATTACTGCCGAAATATTATGCTTACAATTTCTATTCACGCAAACGTTGTCTCTAAGAAATTGCTGTTATCGATAAACTCGCGCATTGTTCAACCTCGATTTTATAGTACATGTTTTTTATATTGTACTTGTATTGCTGTTCAATAAAGTGAATTTGAATTGATAATATATAATTTATAGTTATAGTATAATATATATTTAGGATGTTCCTTATATGTGTGATACTATACGAAGTAGCATTCAAACGCTCGTGGCAGAGCTAGCCTAGTCATTCTCAACTTTTCAACTGGGTTATGTAGAGCTTGCTGCAGTCACTAAGCTATACCCTCATGAATGGCTAAAAACAGGGGAATTAGTCTATACTAATTTCCCTGTTTTCATACCATTACTATATAATTATAATAAGATTAGCCAGTTAAAGTGGCAGTGGGCAGGGCACATAGCATGCAGAACAGATGGCCGATGGGGCCGAAAGGTTCTGGAGTGGAGACCACGGACCGGCCACCGACATGGTGGACAGACGACCTGATAAAGGTCGCAGGACGACGTTGGATGCAGGCCGCTTCCAACCGGTACTTTTGGAAAATTATGGGGGAGGCTTATGTTCAGCAGTGGACGTCCTACGGCTGAGATGATGATGACTATTTAATTTGCAGAAGGTAGAACGGTACCTAAGCTATTTGTTAAAACATATTTCAATAAGATATTGTATTGGGTAATGCAAAAACGTTGTTAGGCTCGATGGTATTGTGTGTCAGTTTAGTGTATTTACCGTTATTTACTTATTTACCGCGGGCAAAGCTATAACTTAATTTGGGAAGTCGGCTCGACGGGGTTTGATTGGAATTTATCGGCGTATATTCTGATACTGGCCGCCTCTCTGCCCTATGAAATAGATTTTGTAATCCATTCTAGTTGCTATGGAGATTATTTCAATACATACGATCAAGTACAGAACTGAGTGGTGATATAAACTGACTATATATATAAGTTTTTAAACTATCATGGTCACAAACATAAGAGGTATTCAAATTATCAACGGGATAATTACCATGTATATTTTCTGCGTATCTGCCTTATGTCAAAGGAGTGACAGACAAGGTAGCTACGAGTAATATCCTACATAAGAACTCTGTCAATACTATCTTTAGTCCTTTCAAGAAGATCTCACAGTGGCTACGGTCACCAAAAGATAGGTTTCCGTTGGAAGTACCAGGTGTATATAACGTTGATTGTAGCTGCGGTAGTTTCTACATTGGTCAAACTAAACGCACGGTTTCTTATCGCATAAAGGCACATATCAGAGCAGTTAAAAATAATGACTCGCAAAAATCTGCCATCGCTCAACATCTCCTGGAGTCAGGTACGATCCACTGGATCGAGTTGCATAACCCTCAGATACTTTCTACAGAACGCCACTACATACCAAGACTCGCCAGAGAAGCGATTGAAATCACGAAGTTTAAAAATTTAAATCGTGAGGATGGTTTTAAACTATCGAATATCTGGAATCCAGTGGTACGATTGTGTAAAAATAAAAACAGTAATAGTCCCAAAGTTCGAGCTGATACGGTTAGTGTTGTGTGTCGAGATAATACAAAAACTAACAGTGCGAACAATAGTAGTGGTGCCTCGCATAACAAACGAGTACGGAAGAGGGTAGACAGTTTCGTCTGCTCGTAAACATTCACCCACCCGCAATTCCTCAATTCATCCGTGATCATGGCGCTTGAAACAGTCCCGAAATATCGGAAACTCATAGAAAATATACATGGTAATTATCCCGTTGATAATTTGAATACCTCTTATGACTCTATATATACTTATATCAAAGGTGTCATAGAATATCTCTGAGACAAGGAAAGTCGGCCGCTGAGTGGTGATCGCAAGTACGTGTTTTTCCTTCACAAAAGATATGAGACAAGATCTTTTGGTGAAGGTATCATTATAAAATAAATCCCCAGATTGGTGATGGAGATCCTACTCCTACCATCCTATCTGTAACAATTCAACGCGGCATTCCTTTATATAAATCTTTATATTTTAGTACTAGCTGCTCTCCGCGGTTTCACCCGCGCGGTGATAGATGATCATGATGATGATGAATCTTATATAGCCTATGTTACACAAGATGAATGTAGCTTTCCAATGGTGAAAGAATTTTTGAAATCAGTACAGTTCTTTTTGAGCCAATTCGTTACAAACATACATACAAATCTTTCCTCTTTATAATATTATATAGTATAGATAATGTGTTACCATCTCCAACAGTCTGTCAACTGCTTTATATCAACACTAACATTATTATAGTGTTTTATGACATATGCCTTATTTTCGGTAGTTTTACAGTTAAATTATAGATAGGTATAGATTAAATAATTTTGATTACTTTAAAAAGTCAAAAGCATGAACGTCAATTTTTCATTATAATGTACTTTAAAGACTACCGCCGCGTTCCAAAATATATAGAGCCTACCGAGAAGAAGCGGCAAGAAACTCGGGGCCATTCTTTTTATATAGATGTTTGTACAATGTTTTTACTTAGGTACTACAAATATTAGCTCCAGTGTGTTGCCTTACAAAAGAGAACATAATAATGGTATCAGTAGGGCAAGACACGCTACACTTTGACATCTTAGTACACGAGTAGATAGATCCTGGAGTGATCAGTCCCAAGCTGTTTTATCCTCCAAGTAATCAGAAATTTTATAATAACCTTTTTGACTTGACTTTTATTATTGTTCAGTAATGACTATCCAATAGCATTTTGATGAAGAAATTCCATACCACTAGAAAAAAGTCCATACCACTAGAAAACTGGATATTTTATATAAATATTCCAATTCGCTGCCTAGCTTGTCTGACTCTATACCTGTATAGGTAAGTGCTTACCCTGTCAACAACAATCGCAGTTTCCATTCCTCTGCATGTAACACGTTACACGTATTAATCACACCTGCTGCTTTGTAATTCATAAAGCTCCACTCACACCTGCACGCCAGGGTTCGCACAAATTACCTGATCAATTAGTCGTGGCGCGTTCACCAGATTCTATTTGCCGGTGCCTACTAGTTAGTTAATACAATTTGAATACGCCCTTGTTATGGATATGACGTGAACTGTGCTCGTACATGATGCGAATGGTGGATTTAAGAGAGTACCTACTTCAATTAACTCAGCGGCGGTGTTAAATCAGACTTGGGTCCATTTACGACGACGCGTGACTAAATTATAGCACAAAAACGTTGTATTTCTGTCCATTGTTTAGGTGCTACTACACTCATTAATGACCCCCTCGCGGTTACAAGAGAAAGCGAACTGAAGTTTTGCTCCAGCACTATTCCAGATTTATAGGGATCTTTCCTATTATTTTAAAGTAGACACTGTTCTCTAGGCACAGAATGAAAATCCATATATGCTTAATGAAAGCTTTATATGAAAGTCATACAAGAAGGTTAGTACACAAATCAAAACAATAGATATCAATCAACGAATATCGTCCATTTGACATTTGTGTATTTCTGCATGATTTAATACGGCTGTTTTGTTTAGTTTAAGCAAACGAGGATAAATAACAAGTGTTGTTCTGTTGACTCATAGTTTTGCCCTTACGTTTATAAGAGTTGCAGAGGTCAGACGATAAGTAAAGAGAACTAAAATAGAGTAACTACTAATTAGAATCGACTTTTAAATGACCACTGAGCTAGTTGTTTCAATGTCACCTTACTGTGTATTACCTTGACTTTTGTTCGTAATTAAGAACAGCGGACTAGAAATAATATAAATGAGAAACAGCTCGAGCAGTAATTACAGCTCTGTATATTGAAAATGAAGTGTTGTGACTGACACTTGCTAAGGTAAAAGTATTAAGCTCAATAGACTAGAACTATGTTGAATTCAAGTTTTGTCACAGATATAACAATTCCAGGCACGTAAGTTGAATCAAAATGGTGGTTGTCCTACCTACAGTTATGGACAAACGTGATAAACGAATACTTATTGGACGTTAAAAATGAAACGCAAGTTAAACCAAATATCAAATTTCATAAAAATAATCTCGAATTTCCATTCAAAACATTGTATTTCTCGAATAAGGTTTTGTGGGAAGTAATCGTTAGGTATTATTAAATACAACAACTATAGGAATACTAATCTTGATCACTATTATTTGTGGGCATAACACCTTCTACATATTTTATAAGTAAAATTCTAGAACTTGGGCAAAGAGTTGTTATTTCATCTTCGGTGTCAGTTGAAGAATCCAATTCAGATTAATAAAAAATATTATAGATCACGTGATGTCTTTTGACCTAAGCTTCTTCGATTTATTGACACTACAGTACCTATAAGTTATTAGTACAATCATTTATGATATTTTCTATTAAAAACGATTTATATATTTTAAAAATAATTCTACTCATCAGTCTCCTTAAAGTTGGTTGTAGTCTTGTCATTTTCTTGATATATATAAATGTCGGAGAACTGAAACCTTTTTGCGTTATTGTACTCCGGGTTCACGAGGTGTGATTGTTTGGCGTGCGTTGGTCTCGCTTCGCACCTCATATCGCACTTCGATTGAGACCCGATAATGTGTTCTGAGCATAGTTCAACTTACGTGCCACGATCTGTACTTATTTTCTGTCTTTCTATGAGATGTTATGACGTGTTAGGTATATTTCTAGTTTTAGCTTGAGGCTTAATTTCTGGCCAGTCACTGAATCACTCTGCGGACGAACAGGTGTTCAGGTTTACTTGGTGGTAGGCCTCTAGTACAAGAGGCCGTCTTGGTTGGTACCACCGCAGTGCCAGATATACTGTCGCGGAGCAATAGGGCGCAAGCATTACTGTGATAGGGTGTGAGGGGCGCTGTAGCAAGTGCGAGATTACTGGGCGAAAGAGACTAAAAATCTGTCAGGTGCCAAGCGCAGTGCGGTGGCACCGAAAACCACGAAATACAGCAGTTAGAAGCTCTGGGTGGCACTGCGACTGTCATGGGCAAGTGTAGAGCGTAACATCGTGCGCACGACCTGTGCGTTGCCGCCCATACAGTAAGAGGGAGCCGGCTCAATCGGCTATCGCCTCTAACATACGCTGAAGACTTCCATCAGCTTATTTGTTATGCGGCCATGACATAAGACTAGAACAGTTATATTTCATATTAAATTCATCATCCAGGTTTAATCAAGGGAGGCTGTCTGACCAAGTACCCACCCAACGTATGGCTATCCTAACCCCAAGATTGCCTTCGAGTAATATAAATTTTCAATTTATTGAAATATTAATGGATACAAACTGCTAGTTTCATTGTAAATACGCCTTTATAATCACTTTTCCACAATATATTTCAAATATTGTATACCTATTCTCGCAAGTAGAATAAATGATTTATGATTTTTAACACCTTATCAGCATAAATTGAGCTAAAATTTAATTCGAACACGCTTCCAATCAAATCAAAATCAAATAAATTATTCAACAAATACCATAAAAATACACCTAATTCTAATTATTATTGTGATCGTCGTCATCGTATAAATACTATTAGAAATGGTCTTATATAATATAATTTAACTTTATCATGATATAAATTGAGCTTTAATTCAATGTCGAATACGCTCACAGCAAATCAAAATCAAATATATTATTCCACAAATAACAAAAGCAAACCTAATTCTAATTATTGTGTACGCAGTAATCGTATAATTTATAATTAGTTATTAGTAAAATTGTTTTATACAACATAATTATCTTTCTTTTTATAATTTTATCAGACACAGAGATGAACATAAAATAACGCAGTCTGAGACAAAGCTTAGAAACGCAAACTTAACGCAGCTAACTAATTAACTTTTAAACCTTACACTGCTCTTACTTAGTACAGTTTATTGCTTAAGATATAGAAAGTTACGCTCATTCATCCATTTAAGTGAGATTACAAATACCTGACTTAAGAGGATTGCATAGCTAGTACTTTCCATACTAAAAAAAACTCTTTTCTACCTCTTAACATTGTCCGATTTCAGTGATTTTTTTTCATGGAATCATCTCATTGTTTACTACGCCCGTACGTTTTGATTTTATCAGTTTTTTAACGTTCTAAATAAGGAAGTTTATAGTATATTAAACAATGAGCTGATTCCATGAAAAAAATGAAAATCACTGAAATCGGGCAATATTAAGAGGTAGAAAAGAGTTTTTTCTTTCAGTATGGAAAGTACTAGCTATGCAATCCTCTTAAGTGTTAGTCAATGAAACTAATTTACTTAGCGTAATAAAGCGCTGTTGTAGTTAACGATACGCTTTATTACTATTCGCAAGTACTCTAGTTGGTAATCAGAGCAGGTGAGAGGTAGTCGTACTTTTATTGAATAACAGTACATAGTTTTCACTCTATGATTATTAAAGCACTGACGCCAGCTTAGCGAAACTAAACATTAGTGAGAAAATACACGTATCCTTGGAGCTCCGTCCCCATACGAGGGTTAACATCAAACAGAGTGTTTGTTTTAAATATTATTACTAGCCTCCACAGAGTCCACGGTCCGTGCCATTTTTATTTATGCGCAAATTTATTACATGTAAATATAATGAAAGAAAATACTAAAAAATTGAACCGACTTCAATACCAAAAAGTGTGAAATAACTTGTCGAAGTCGGTACCATGCGCACAATATGACAGGCCGGTTGGCATGACAGGCCGGTTGGCGTAGTTGGTAGCACCCCTGCCTTCTGAGCCGCTGGTCCCGCTGGTTCGATCCCCGGACAGGTCAAACATTTGTGTGCATGAACATGTCTGTTTGATCTGTGTCTGGGTGTGTATATGTATATAAGTATGTATATCAGTCATCAGGTTACCATAGTACAGGCTATGCCTAGTTTGGGACCTGAAGGCCTTTGAGTGGATGTTGAGTGGATGTTGTCCACTTGTATATGTAATATTGCAATAAAAAGTACCTTCTTTTGAACTATCATTTTTCAAATATAATTTTTTGGTAAACATTTTTTTCACCATTTTTAGTTACCCTCGCTACTTACGGAATCGATTGTCATTCACCGTCAATGATGATATCATCAAGATAGGCGTAACAATTTTCAATTTTTGGACTACAGTCCAACACTTAAAAACTGCTCGACCGATTTTAAGAAAATTTAAATGGGACCACCGCGGCAGTACACTCTGCCATACAAAAAAAAAAGGATTTAAAGAATCGGTCCACAAATGGCGGAGAAATTGATTACCATACACATAAAAAAATACATACACACGAACATATAACCACCTCCCTTTTTTTAAGTTGTTTAAAAACACGGAAACGGTCATTTTAAAATGCGACTTGTGGTCGACCATCTAAGTCCAGACATGCGATTATCTAAGAGCAAACATCGTTGCATCTTTGACAACATCCGTGAAAAAAATGAAGGGATGACAAGAAACGTTGGAAAAACAACCTTATGTACAACAGCGATATCTCATAAAGTATTTGACGTCGGTGAGCTCGTCAACGAACGCATCGACGAATCATTAGAGAATCGCACGGCTGACCGCAGATAGAGTTGCTCAAACCTCGTTGATCAGTTAAGAGCGACAAGGCAAGCTACGCCGAAAGCGCTTCTGTGTCGTGTTTTAACAGACTTCCCTAAAAAAGGAGGTTCTCAATTCGACTGTATGTTTTTGTACGCATACCACGCGATCATTCCGCCATTCATTAATCGATTTTGATGAATCTTTTTTGTTTGGTAGATTATACTTTATAGGTGGTCCCATATACATTTTATTGAAATTGATTTAGCGCTTTATTGAAAATCTACTAAAAACAAAATATATACCCAGACAATGTTTTGTTTTGTGGTGCAAACGTTTTTTTAAATAACTATTATCATCTACATCGGGTCTTAAAATTAAGAGCTGAAGATCATAATGAAAATAATGGAAGACGGTTTAAATTTTAACAAGTTGTCTAAATTATCATGTAATAAAGTAATTTTATATGCAGATTTCAGCTAAGTGTTGCACTGCAACTCGAGTAAACCCGAGTTGATGTTGCTCGTAACTTGACAGATGAAGCACGTTAAACTTAAAGCGAGGTGTAGCTAACTACAAGAGCATATCATATCACTTAGCTGGGAACACCTGAATTTTTAAGTAGACACTACACTTCCACGAAGTTTTAAAGAAGCTCGCTTTGCCTTGAAGCGGATGTATAATTTAACTTGGTACAAAACTTTCGTAATATTAAATTTCTCTGCTATGAGATTAAAGTATTAAGTAGATAATTCTGTTTACTTTCCAAATTAGTCTGAAAATAGCATAGATATAAAGATTAAATACGGCGAATTCTGTGAAAAATATGTTATTAAAGATTAACCTTATTGTATAACGTTGCATGAGAGATCAACAAAAAAGCATCCATACGTCACAGTTTCACCTTTATAATGGAAGACTTATTATAATTAATACTACTCTCTACTCTTAATACTACTTGAGAACGGCTTTACCGATTTATATTTTTTCTAATACTTCGTAGAAGGCACGTCTTCAAAAATAAGAAAAGATGGAAGGTTATGGCGAGGCCTAAGGCAGAGCCTTCTATGCGAACGAAGTCGCGGGCAGTTGCTAGTACATAATAATGTATAGACTTATTTATTTATTTATTTATCTAAAAACTAATATATATATATTATAGATCAGTACATATAAAATGTTAACAACTCATGGACGTATCGAATTAAATTGATAATGAAAATAGTGGATTTAACGTTATAAACATGTATAAAAGTTACTCGTATTTAGACGCTTTGACAGGTGTCAAACTTTTTATAACAAATTATATTTTTTTAATGCAGACACACATAATGAAATGTTTTTATTAATGAGCGACCACATCGCTTAGTATTTACACATTAACTAGCTTACTTTAATAATTTCAAAGATAATGAAGCTAGAATTAACTTTAGAAACGGAATATTTAGGAATATATAGGAAATAAAATTTACAATTTCTATAGGTGGTGAGATACAGATAAAGATAATTATTAAGTCATTAATGCAAGAATTAGCTTTAGAAACGGGATATTTACCATGTATTGTATTTAATTTCACCTGTCAATATTTCGGCACAGATAATTGTGCCATGTTCACGAGTAAACTAACAGCTGAGTCTGTCAGTTTTATCGTTCACGTGTAATTTTAATAGAGTAGTCCGAATTTGATCATTATTTTTTTGTTTGGTACAATACTTCCTAAGTAGTCCCATTTAATTTAATGAAATTTGGTCAAGCGGTTACTGAGCTTTAACCCGTCCGAATCAGCAAGACCCCAAATCATTCATAAATCTTTTGTTATAGCGCAAATCTGATGCGGACAGATTACAGTGTTACGCATATCTTGATGATATTATCTTTGATGGTGAATGACAATCGATCCAGTAAGTAGCAAAGGTCACTAAAAATAGTAAAAAAATATTTTAACCAAAAAATTAAACCGACTTCAACACCAAAAAGCGTAAGATATTTTGTTGAAGTCGGCACCATGCTCACAATATTGAGGATAATAGGTACTTTTGAAATATCATTGTACCGACTTCACCAAGTTATTTCACACTTTTTAGTATTGAAGTCGATTACATTTTTAGGTAATTTTTTAACAATATACAAGAGGGTTAATAACATCGATAAATTCAGGAACATGTTATCAAATAGGGCCCTACCAAATTGACTCGAAGCAATTTCTCGATTACGTTGTCTACTCGATTCAGTAGTGATTATCACCTGGCCCGCGGCGATCGGGGCGGACGGCGAAATAATTTTCCCAAATGACGTTTGAGCGCCTAAAACGGCGGAAAACCCCAGTAATTGCCCTCTCGCTATATAAATTGGCTGAGTGTGTAACCGGCAGTGGGAAGGGCTGGATGGCTTACTACTTGTTCTCGAACAGATATTTTCTTTAGTTTTGTTTCTTTTAAGAGTTACTTAATGATATAACAATATCAAACATTAATTCCAAAAAATGCCTGGATTTGTGTGAAATCTGGTACCACCGTTGGATAGGTATATTTGAGCTGAATAAAAGTTACTATGGAACAAGTTCCAAATCTCAGTCCGTTGAGAGTTATTATCAAACATGATAGATTTGGTAATAGCCAAGTAATGCTATTTGTACGTAATATATTGCATTTGTGTGCTTTATACACGTAGGGTGTACATACTAACCTACAATTATCAATTGCGTCGTTCACAATTTTTTTATCAGATGTATCCTTTGCGCACACATCACGGTCCTTTGCAATGTTAAGACTCTCAGATGACATTGTATTACACACACTCACACTATATTTTAAAATATGAAAGTTTGTCTGTTTGGATGGATTTATTACTATTTCATACCAAATTCGATAAACAGATGTGGCTAGGTATATTGCCTAGAAGAACACATACTACTACTTTTTATCCTGGAAAATGATCCTGATAATTATGTTAAGAGAGAGCACAGACACGGGGCTCAGCATGTATATCTAATTATCCATATAACTAGCTGACTATTAAATATGATCTATATATTATCATTTTGATACAACATGCTCCCTTACTGCATTGAGTTACGTACCTACCTACCCTCCTAACAACCATGCAGTGATAAACTCCTATCATGTGTGAAATACAGACGCACTAAAATTAACGATTCTATTGCATCAGAATTTGTGACATTTAACGTAGAACACTATAATCATGTAAACATTACCGAAAGAAACCGGCATAAAAACTAGCAAATAATCGAGTTTCCATAGTAAAAGGCTGTGGTAGCACTCGTGCAAATGAGGTTTGGCGATGAAGTCGGCGCCCCGCGACCGCGCAATTACCTCGCTTGGTAGAGGGCGCTGTAAGGGAATTTATTGCCAGTGCGTGTTCCAGGCGTTTTTAGGGTTTACAGCTTTATACCCTATCTCAATAGATATTTTATTTTATTAATCTTGAGATAACTTACTGTTACATTAATTACACGTCAACCGAAGACTAACAGTACATTTAGGATGAAAATGATCAACAGTGATTGAAGCAAAATTTAATTATACGTACTTATTTTAAAAAAAATCTGAGCTAACGAGAAGGGTCATCTTGACCCTCGAGTCAATGCATTTTGATGGAACCTCGATTATCAAAAAATATATTCTGAAATATTGATTTGATTTTTTTTCTGATAACTGTATTCAAAAATTATTATAAGTATCTATTAGGCTTGCGTTCTACACCTTAAACCGCATCACCATTTTATAGCAGATGATATAGGTGTCAAATGTAACCAATCCTAAAAAGTGTTTGTAAAAAAATATGTAAATAATGATAGGTATTTATAATATTACGCCAAAGTCAAAGATGTCGTAAAAAAGTACGCTTGATTAGACACACCCGGATTGTATTCGTTATTTCGATTCCCAACCGTGATGCTTTTCCACCAATACACCAGATTTATTTTCGTATCAGGCAGCCAAGCGGCTTAACATTTTTCATCGAAAAATATCACGTATAATTTTTTCATTCAAAAACATTTATTTTGTTAAATATTGCGCCGTTAAATTTTCTGATGCAAATAATTGAAGTACACTTTCATTTCGAAACAACGAGAATTAAAACGAAAAGCATTTTAAGTCTAGTTTTTTAGTTAAAAAGCCCTGTCGCCCCGTTTGAAGACACGTACGGACCAAACTAACAAACAACACTTAGTTAATTAAATAGAATGAGCGTGACAGAAGTACCCTGTGATTTCAGTCACTGAATTACTGTTACGAAACTTTTGTGTTCATGTTGGTATCCACGACCAATTTAGTGAATATTCTGGAAGCCCGACAATATATCAATGTTCAAAGCATTATGATTATTAATTTAGCCAGAGCCTTCTTCTTCGTGATGTGTGTAATATTTTCTAAATGTATTTAGAGTATTGTTAAATCACGCATAATTCGTTGTATGTAAAAATCGGTAATGTTCGTGCGTGACGAAAAACGGCGTTGCGAAGACGCGTCCAAATCCGCATTTAATTTGAATCTTTAGAAAGCAATTTCTCCTTTCAGGGTCCTCTTCGTGAATAACTTGTACAGAAGTATACGGAAGTAAGGATAGAATCCTGCATTATGCACTGTAGACCACGCTTTCTATTGTGTTACAGAGAGGCGTGTGTCAGAGTGGCGAGGGTGTTTGTCGAAATTGTTGTTTCATCGATAAATTCTTGCAGAATATCCTTTTCGTAATTAACACCATGGACTGGAGGTCTTCTGGCATTAATTAGTCGTATCTGTACACTACCTACCAGTTTCTCGGATTCGGCTATATCTTACATATTTCAATTCAAATTATTAAAAGTTAAACTACAATTGTGAGTGTTTTTACTTAAAAATACAGCACTACTTTGTACAACAAAATTAAAGTACGCGTGAAAAGTTTTTGAAAAAGAACTCTTTGAAACCTTGTTTTTGTTTACCTGCCACTTTGCTTCATAGATTGGCTTAGGTACCTACGCATTAAACTTATTTGCAAGATATTCAAACAGCGGTTTTGAGTTTAGTTCGCGCATACGAATTTCCGCCTGCTTCTTTTGTGATATTTTTTTTTCAGTTTCTTCAGCATAAGCTCGTAGTTGTTATGCATTGTTGGAGAGCTAATAAAATGGTTATGTTTTTAAATTAATACGCAAGCCAAGTTTATTACTATTCTTTGGTTTAAAGACATTTTAGTGTACCGAAAATATCGAAAAAAATATTAAATTATATCGTTTTTCGCCTCGCGTTTTTAATTTGGATCGATAAATGTTTTAATATTTATAAATAACCAGTGTTTAATCATTTTTGTAAAAAAAAATACATTTAAATTGGTACTTTATATAATAAACTTTTGATGAATCATTTTGACCTATTTAGAAAAAAGCTAAAAAACATGAACTCAAAAATGGTTCACTTTTGCATAACGCATGTGTGAGATAAATTATAGCAAATAGTCACCCCTATCACACCTCCTTACCGGAATACGTTGAAACAATAACTATTATATTATATACTAGCTGTGCTCCGCGGTTTCACCCACGCGGTGATGGATGATGAATCAAATGTAGCGTATGTTACTCAGGCATAAAATAGCTTTCTATTGGTGAAATATTTTTTTAACCGGTTATCTAGTTTTTGCGTTTTTCCGTTACAAATAAACCGTCAAATCTTTCCTCTTTATTATTAGAGTAGGTAAGGAAGGTAGGTAAGTTAGGTAAGTACGTAATAAGGTACACCAAAGTACGAATAATGTGATCTAGTTTGTACCGGCGCTAATACTGAATTATTTTAACACGGAAAAGTCGTTATCGTAACGTAACTTTAACAGGCATATGGTATCTATTACATTTTTGTAGACATTGATGTCCTCTATAAAACTATAGTTCATCAGTTTGCTCTATTGTCAATATTTCCGCAGCGTACGCGTTTTAAGGATGTTTTTTTAGTATTTTTTTTCACAACTTGGGATACATTAATTGAAAATTCAAATGGATCCCTAACTTTTTTGATAATATTTTATATCTTATGTTACTCAGTGATAATGTAGCTTTCTAAGGGTAAAATAATTTTTGAAATAGGTCCAGTACTTTTAATGTCTATTTGCTACATACAAAAAACAAATCTTTCCTCTTTATGATATTATTATAGAAGTATATATTAGTATAAATAATTTTAGGAAATTTCATCCCTAAGGTGGTATAAGGTGATAGATGTAGCGAGCAAAGCCGCTGGCTGGTCAACTTTTAATACTATAATATATTTTAGAACTGCAGAACAAAACAGTTTCAAAACTTCCTTGCAGTTTGCACCATTATGCTTACGAATGTATCTTTTGATGCAATGTTTGACAAATGTCCGCTCGGTTCGATTAGAATAGTCTCGACACACGTCGCGAGTGTTTGCAGTACACTTGCTCGTATATCGTAGTATCGGACGCAATTACTGCGTTCCTATGTACAGACACCATCACTGCGAGCATGGATTATGATATATATATATATATATACATTTTGAGATTATCACGGTATAGGAAGGATTAATATAAACAAGGGCGAAAGTGTGTGTGTTTTTGTAAGTTTATTACTGCTCAAACGGTAGGATCAATTTTGATGAAATTTGGTATGAAGGTAGATGAAGTGCTAAATTATAACATAGGATACTCTTCATTATCATTATCCATAACCACGCAGGTATACCGCATTTCACAGCTCGTTATCGATAAAAGACATCCTGCGATATATAGTAATTGTGTCCGATACTGCGATACAGCTATCGCGGATAGATCCATGCTAGAGATAAGATACGATCGATAAACATATATTTATCGATGTAACTAGAGCAGATGTCTAGAATAAAAAGTTTAAAATCACATTAGTAGAACTTAAAGATCATATAAAATATTTGTTTTTGCAAATGTGCCTTACTTATTCTGTCATAAGATACAATCCTTACACAATTACGAATTGTCAAAGCAAAAAGTCTAAATCCGTTAATTACAAACATTCTGCCAGCATGTTTTAAAAAAAGGGAAGTATCAAGAAAAACCAGTACACAATTAGAGTGCAATCTAATTTAAAATAGTGTCATTGTATTGTTTTATTTAAGGAAGTGACAGAGGAACTTGGCAGAAGTTAGAATTCCGAGAAGCATCGTGTTCCAAATACAAATACTTACATTATATATACCTTCGATTCGGCTCGTCCCGATACACGTATCGAGAGTTTGTCACAAACTCGGCAGTGTCGGCCGCAAGTGTCGCGTTATATTTATAATGTACAGACACAGGTGTCCCGACACACGTGTCAAGAAGAATATGGTACCTTGCAAACGAAACGTGCGGCTTCGTAATGGAAAAATGTTCTTTATTACATACTTATTTACAGTTGGTAAGCGATAACTAGACTGCGGAGGTTTCTATGTACTATGTTTCTATGTAAATTATTAAAAACAACATTCGGGCAGTCTTCGGGGATCGATAGAAGTGATAATTATTTGAATTATTTTTAATAGACACACTCAACCACAATAGGTAGTCATGGAAACCATTATCGCGTCTAATACAGTTTTCACTACATAACTACATTATCACGCGAGTTCCTTGAATTTTCTTCACCCAAAAAGTGCACAACGCGCCTAAAGAAGTTTTCACTTTAAAAATAATAATAAAAGCAGCTCCAAGGGTGGAAGTGTTAAAGAGCATAACGCCGGTAGTAGCGCTCTAGTGAAACTGCAGCACACCTCTCGACACCCTTTAGTCATCCACACCAACGTTGCCCCTTTTGTCACCATTGATGTTGGCTCTTATGGGGGGCCCGTTTAGTGGTGTGGTGTAGGTGGCAAGTCACCACCTGCCTAAATATTTTAAAATGAGACTGAAATTGGCAGGTGCCGTAGTCTCGTCCATAGCCTACTATCGCCTAATAAGTTCATACTAATAGCCTGGCCATTTTACCCTATTTTGTAATAGTTATAAGTACTATGTTAATCTTCATCCAACATTTTTTTCTGTTTTTTATACTCCTTTGTATTTGCTATACCAAACAGGCCTCTAAGTGTTGGCTACAGCACCACTTATGCCTTTGTAAAGAGCCGGATTAAATCCGTAAATTTGTTTTAATAAAAGGAATAATAATAATAAAGTAAGTTTGTACTGATCTCAATAAAATTCTCGGTCTTCAAGGTACATTATATCAAGGTAATAGTTATAATATGCCAAAATTAAATAAACTATACTGTTATTTTGAAGCAAAAATTAATTAAATATATTACATATATGAAGGTAAAAAATTAGTATGTAATTTTAATCTGACTTTTAATTTGTAACAAAGACATGGGTAACTTAGAACGCTAAAGCGTTTAATATATAAATATTGATACACTCTTCTAGGAACATCCTCAAGATCCCACACTTGTTTTATTATAAACCATTTGTCATATCTAGTCCTTACCTAGAACCATTCATTTGGGCGAGGGCCGGGCGCCTATAACAGTATATCACGCCCTCTGCGGTCAGTACAAGGTACTATCTCGTAAGGCAGTATATCTGCCCTATAGCTTAGTGAATATCAGTAAGTAATCGTAAAGGAAACTGTCTAATTTAACTCACGCACTCAAGTAAATGCCACTATGGATCTACAAAATATCTTGCCGGGCTCGCCATGCGCAGCGTAGTAGGGTCTACGCCACAGGTCTACGCCGTAGTATGCGTAGGCGAAGATTTACTTTATCATCAAAAATCACAGAATAAAAGGAATAGAAGGTAATATTAGCTTATTAGCGACCGAGACCTCGCCTTAGAGGATATAAAAATAGCAGAGTCTTCCAAGCCAAGGCTGAGGCCTACAAAAGGGGTCCTAAATGCCGGTGATAGCACCGGACTAGGTTAAGTATAGAAATACACTAAGGTTCTCCTACAAGTTTCACGATAGCTTCAAGTACACGACTAAGCTACAATATACCTAGACCTTAGTGGACTGAGGAATAGAATATGTCAACTTGTCGTTTTATCCAGAAGGGTACTGCCTCGTGGTGTGGCCGACACGGTGACTAGCTATAACACACAAGTAAATAATAAAATGGAAACCTAGTGCATAATAGAATTATCACTACAAAGTTTAATTGATCCCTTACTTCAAGTTATAGACGAGTAAAATTTTACCGGTAATATTGTTACTTTTTTAGTAGCAACAAAGAGCTTTTATATCGCTGCAAATCCATACACATTTTTGGAATAAATCAAACAAGCAATTATTATTATTAACAAATAATTCATATTTAACCCATTTTTTGTAACATATTAATATATTTGCATTTTATCACTTAAAGTTTTAATTTGAAGTAGGCCGTATTTTCACTCACCTAGCAATTAGCAAGTGAAAAACACACACTTGGCACAGAAAATCTGTAAAAAGGACGAGCATGCAACTTTAAATATTAAAAATTTACTTGTTATTATAAAACACTAGCTGCGCTTATTATGATACTGATTAAAAGTATGCTATACGTTAATCCAGCGCCTCGTCTATCTCGATACAAATATTCATCGAAATTGGTCCAGCAATTTGAGCGTCAACAAGTAATAAGCATATACACTCACTCACAAACTTTTGGAACTATAATACTAGTGTGATAATTAGTAAAAAAAAAAGAAAATTTGATAAAGATTATATTTTACATAATATAAATTATTTGTAATTTTATTTACATTACTTTTTAATTTACCCTTATTATGCTTTTTAATTGAAATTGAAATTTGTATTTGAAATTTGTTTATTTGCTGTAAATGTGGTACAGTTTGAGATCTTAAATAATAATAATATAAGTTCTAATTCACATTCAGCCTTAATTAAAGCATGCAAATAATTATGATGTCATAATTAATAACATGGTATATAAAATTATTAAATGTCATACAATCATGAATTATTATTAGGTAGTTTACAGGCTACTTAATTAAACTATTTTGATGTCAAAAACTCTTACACGTAGAATAAAAGGTTTTTGTCCTTAAGCAATTAAGTAACTCTAGTTTGAACATTTTTATATTAAGAGCTTTTATATGATTAGGAATTTAAAAAATATACTCGCATGTCAACTTTTTTCGTTTGTATCTCGCTCCACTCTTCATTGTGGCGGAACTTTTTTATTGAATATACACTGATTTTATGCAAAACAAATCGTATAGCTAAACATAAATATAAATCATACATCAAGTAGATACATACTTATGCTTCTGCTAGATGGTTAACTGATACGAAGTGTACTGTGGCTGTACCCATCACTGAATCATTGTTGATGACTCAACATTTATTCTAAGAGCTCGGGTACGTACCCTGGCCATTCATTGTGGTTTTGGAATTTCAAATTTTGATGTATGGAGGTTGTATGCTTTAAAGTTTATATGGAAATAGTGGATTATATTGTCATAATCTTGCGTCAACTAGATTTGATTTGTGTAATTTATAGCTACGAGGCCTGCGGGAAAACATAACATAGTCAAGTAAGTCATATTTTGTGAATACAATAAAGTAAAACAAAACATTTACCAAAAATGGAACCGGCGTCAAAACCAAAAAGGATGATAACTTGTTGAAGTTGGTACCAGGTTGGTGGTTGAGTCAACAAATGTGTTTGTGAGCCTAACAGAAACTAGTTTGATGTTATGATATTATATGTTTGCTCCATTTCTTATACAGTAATTGGTTGGATTTATTAATATTACATTATTATTAAAATGCTAACTTAAAGAGTTAACATTACAGTTTGGTGACACAATATGCTAAAGACAACAATTTTGTTTTGTTTACAAAGCTTGTTTACTTGTCAGTAGTAACCTCTAGAAATATTATATAAATATATGACGATCACACTCGCATACTGTCGCGATAATTCCATTTAGCGGTATATATTGATCCAATTGAGTAACTTATTTGACTAGTAAGGGTTACAGGAGGTAATATTATAGCACTTCAGGCAGCCCAAGCTGTAATATTATACGGAAGTGATTTAATATTACAAAACTACGCGAATCATTGAGCAGGCAGTTCTAGTCTCTACAAAATATTTTGTAGAGACTATATGTCTATTAAGAGTACTATACTACGAGTATTACTATGCTCTATATTAATATTATAAAGAGGAAAGATTAGTTTGTTTGCTTGAATTCATTAGGCTCCGAAACTACTGGAACGATTCGAAAAATTCTTTCACGATTAGATTCATAAATTTTTCCTGATACCTGGGCTATACCTATAATATTTTTGTAAAAGTTAGGGATCCATATGAAAACTCTAATAATATATATCTATGATTGTTTGTTTGTTTGCAATGGGTACACGTAAAACAACTTAACCGATTCAAACAATTATTTCACGAGTCTAAAGCTACATTATGCCTGATACGCTATATTTGATTCATCCTCATCATCCTCTATCACCACTCGGGTGAAACGACGGAGCGCAGCAAGTATAATATATTTATAGTTATCACATGATAACATTGAATCCGGAAAATCAACAAGTAAATAAACAAGAGCTCCTACATTTTCAATGTACAATTATAAAGCACTAACGGCATACAAAAAAAAAATATCCTCGGACGAGATTCAAAGCCAAGTCTTCCAACTAACTATGTCAGACGCCATGACCGATTAGGTAGGTGGCACTCCGTCTCCATACGACAGTTAAAAACAATTAGAAAAACTAGTTCCTAAAATTCATATAACTCACACTTCCACAGCTATAAAAAACATATACATTGACACATATGGTTCAAGAGTTCCTTTCATTCGTTTCATTTATTAAAGTAGGTTATAATTACTACGATCAGATAAGCATACAATGAAAGCTGATAAGGGCGCAGTTACTCACATGAAAGCTTTTTATGTAAATAGAAAACAGTTTTTGTTTAACTACGTGATTATGAAGTTCATAAGGGTTCAATTTTTAGGGTTCCATACGAGACTACGAGACTCTTATTACTAAGCTTTCGCTGTTTGTCTGTCTTGACTTAAAACGGATATTTTTTTTAAATCGCAATATCCGCTACATATGGTGATTTAAAAAAAACTATCCCATTGTTTTAATTGTCGAAATGTAAACAGTAAGCGTCAATCTTGTTGTGATTATACAAGTTAGTACTAGAGATAGAGCTTTTGCACTAAAGCTTCGAGGCATAACATCTGATACTGAGACGCTGAGGAAACTGAATCCTTCTTCCTGATGAGTCCTTCCACATAGTATGTAATCTAACGTATAATAATGTTGATTGACATGTTATTTTGTACATATATATTACAGAAAAAATATGAATATATAATAGGAAAAAGGGGAGAGATAAAATACATTTGAAGAAAATGTCGATTGGTGACCTAACTGATTGTTGCCAGCTGGTTACCATGTGAAGGGTACGAGCATCATCTACGGGCGTGGGTGATTCAGTCCCCAGCGAAGATCACTTTACAGAATCTCTGAAGAATGTATCTGTAGGAGTGAAAGTATTTTAATTTAAATATTATTTGATATCACGCTGAATAGCACACAGAACTGATGACCGAGGGGGTAGGAAGGTTCTGGAGTGGACACCGGTAAGTGCAGCGTAGGTGGTCCACCGACAAGGTGGGCAGACGACCTGATAAAGGTAGCAGGACGACGCTGGATGCAGGCCGCTTACAAGCAGTCCTCGCGGAAATATATATTCAGCAGTCTGAATTTCTTACGACTACGATGAGATGATTATGATTGCAAAAAGATTTGATTTCTATATTGAAGTCGGTTAATTTTTTTGGTGAAATCTTTTGCACCATTTTTAGTGACCCTTGCTACTAACGGAATCAATTATTATTATGAAGATAGGCGTAACAATTTTCAGTTATTGGAGTGTACCTCAAAAACTGCTTTACCGAAATTGGTAAAATTTAAATGTACCTCCGAAGTACACTCTACCAAACAAAACAAGAGTTTTAAGAATCGGTCCATCGACCACATTCGGTGGCCTTTTTCAAGCCTTTTTTTTCATCCGATAACTATTACGTGAGTAATCCCGTATTTCTAATTAATAATGAGTGAAAACCACGTTAGTTTTTATAACAAAATAATCATACAGTGATATTTTTTTCCATATACAATAGTAGGGTCTTCATTCGAGCTGAGTCATCTATTTAAATATGTGTCGCGCACGGTAAAGGTATTCACAGCTGGTACGCGTACAATGAATTCCGCATTTTTATTACTCCCAATCATGCGAAGTCATTTTCATTCGAGCAATTTTTTTACTATTTTCGTTTAGGAACGGGAATTTTAATTGAAGCCCCTTTAAGAATGTTCCATTGTCAAGTCCTTTTAATTTTTCCGTTGCGACGTAAAAAATGCGGCCCCTACATTTTGTACCGTTATTGTTGAAACCCACCAAACATGCAAAGAACAAAACAACGTTAGGATAATGAAGCGTTGAAAATATACTACTTGTCATATCTTGTGCTAAATCATTTTATAACAATAACAATACTAGTAAATTCGGGTAATATTCTGATAGTGTCATCTGTGAGGTGTACTCAGTGAGTTTTGACCCTTATGGTCAATTTTATGCTAAATTAAATTTTCCGGAGTTTCAGTATTATTTTGAAGGAATATTGCGAAATATTTGGCGTTTTTCGATTGTTGTTTTTTAATACGTACTTACAAGCTGAAGTTATAGTCCTTTATTTGCTCTCAAAACAAAGGGGAGACTCATTCTTTGTGATGTTTAGAAATAAATGAAACCTCATTTATTTTTTTATATATGCTATAAATCAGCTGTGAAATGGGCAGTTGCAAAGGAGTTCCGTGAATGTATTCTGACTTAATTGGAGAAGTTTTGAAGATAGGCCTTGTCTAACCAGCCAGGTTTAACAAAAGCTATATTTAATAGTCCGATTGAAACCAAAACAATTCGCTTTTTGTAACTGTTTTGTGCTATCTTCTGCATTAAGTATTTGATTTTAAATAATTGAATTTAATTTAATAATAATTAAGATTTATTGAACAATGGTTTTTATAAAATTTTGAGAAAAATCATGATCTCCTTCTATACCCCAATACATTTTCTAGTAGTAGTTTCGATTATATTCCACATTTTTATTAAACTCTTTTAATGTCTTGAGAGGGGCATAACTATCTCTTTCAAATATCATGACGTATACACCTTTCAGATTTCCTACCACAGATCTGTATGACCTGATAAAGGTCGCATGACGATGTTGGATGCAGGCTGCTTCCAACATCACCTTTGGAAATTTGTGTATTTTTAGTAATGGACGTCCTACGGCTGAGATGATATTCACGGTATTATATATAAATGGCGGCATAAAACTTCTCGGCAAGCGATACCATTTACCTACAACCATCGAGCACGTTGATGTTTTGTGATGAGAGCGAATGATACAAAACAGATATTTCCAGAATGCCAAGCAGAATTGTGTCCATAGTGCCTAGCTCTCCGGGAAACAGACATGGCATTTTTTCTGTATGTATAATTTAATCTTCATTTTCCTCGTATAATGCCTAATTAGTTCAGCCTGCACCATAACTTTTTCAGAATAATGTCTAGTTATATTAAAAGTGATTATTCACTATGCGAGTCAACTGCACACATATATCATATTTACCCCGTTCTCTTGTGTGTGGGGGGCGTTAGAAGTAATCTTTATTAGTAGTAACTTTTCACGCAGAATTAGTCCCCGGGCACTCGTTCCGTTCAACAAATTGTTTTACTGCAACCGTACAAACATGCATAAAGTATGAACCGAGTAGGAGAAATGTATCCCACGTGAAGACGTTATCTTGTAAACTTTTAATAAAAAGTAATGATAATGTTATTGAAACTCACGTTCTTTATCATTTTGTTATAATAAAACGGGATTAACTTGATACATACGCGTTGTCGATATCAAGATCGACAATTGTTTCGGCTTCGTCCGGAAGCCTTTTTCAGGATCAGGATCGACAACGCGTAAGTCTCACCTTCATAATTATAATCAGCCCATTTTGTTCCCACTGCTGGAACTCGAGCCTTCTTCTGAGAGAGAGAGGAGCTGAGCCATAATCCACTACGCGGGCCCAGTGTGGTGGATTACTGGTGGGTAGGTTACTGGCCAACCCATGTATAAGGTTTCAGGCCGCCCGAAGGCCCTCGACATAGCCTAACGACATAGACATAGTCTCACATAAATCCCGTTTTATTATTACAATAAAAGATGTTCAAGATAAAAAACTAGGTTATGACTTGTACAGTAGACATACATACATTATATAATTATTAAGTTTTAATGACATGTATTTTAATGTAATGGTAGATCTTATCCTATGATGATGTAATTTAAATGGTACGTTTTCAAAATAAGAAGGTAACTTGACTATGTTTAATATAATTGAATGATCCAAATTTTGTAATTAATAAATGTTGTAATTAGCTCTATTACTAATTTGCACACCCAATAAGGGTTGAGTATAGCGAACAATATTAACACTGTAACACCATATGACTGTATTACCTGTACTCTGCAAAGAAATGATTTGACTTTGAATTTGAATTTGAATAAATACCTATATACTTTTAAACTATTCTATTGTTGATATAAATATTCTCTTCTTATTCGTTTGGTGATTAATTGTCAGTCTTGCTTGATTTGATAATTTACTAATACATATACATTATTAATACATATGCAGAAAGTATATAAATATTAATAAAAAGTACGTAGACGTAATAATTAGTATGATTTAACTGATTAAATCATACTAACTATTACGTCGTATATTATCAGCTACGCACAAAGTACAGCAGTATTAGGTACTTGTACCATTACTTCATCTTGCTTTGTTTGTTTATCCTATATACATAAAAAACAAACATCAAATTTAAATGCAATTTAAGTTTGAAGCCTCTGGTCCTCGATGTAGCGTTACACTGTGATTCGAAAAAAACCAGCGCCTTCTCCCATTTTTGATTCCACTGAACTAAAATTATGTCAAAAGAGAAAGAGAAATGAAACTATCAAAGTTTGTGCTTGCCAATGCATACTAAGTACATATAATTGTATGCTTACACACACATGTGTGTGTGTGTGTGTGTGTGTGTGTGTGTGTGTGTGTGTGTGTGTGTGTGTGTGTGTGTGTGTGTGTGTGTGTGTGTGCATGGTTATGTGTATGTGTGTATATGTATGTGTGTGTGTGTGTAACAACATACTTTCTACGTCGTCATATTCCATAAGCTCAGCCATGTATATAATCAAGTATATAATTTTTAAATTTATTATTGGAGTACTCTTTTATGTTACATTCACGATCAAATTTATTAAGCTTATTGTACAATTGAGGAGCTGTATAATCAAAATGTCTTTTAGCGAATTTGCTGCGAATACTTGTCACTGGACAACGGTCAACTCGTTTGTTTGATGTACTTAAGTAAATAAAAAGTTTCCAGATATTTGTAAATATTACGTGATTGTTGTAAAACTAAAAATACACATTTCCCACAATATCATCTTACTAAAGGTTACTGCATGCTGCATTACTTCAAAACTACATCAAAGAAGGAATATAGCGGCCACTCACACACCCATCTACTTAGGTAATATTGCATACAATACCCGTTTACGAAAGTGCATTTCCATAATACATTCCGCGAAGTGTCCATATACACAACACCATACAGATAAGTCAGTAAACCATCTCCTAGTTTTTCATCGATAGTGAAGATATATTTTTTTATTTGTATACTGAAAATAACTGAAGTCTGAAATTCGTTTGAAAAATTGGAAGGTAAATTGTACTTTCAAAGTGATGTATACTACTATACTGTATGTAGGTATAAGGTTACTTAAAAATTTTATATTCACATGTATATTTTTGTTAAGATCTCGAAATCTTGTAGCAATTAGCTTCACATTTTACGAAAATATATTATAAACTCCGATTATAAGGCTGCAATTTGTAGAAAAAGCATATCAATTAGAAAAATGTTATTACATTTTATCATATAAGTGATTTCTAATTTATTATAATTGAAGAAAATACTACTATACTATATAGGAAAGCAAAGAAATTATAAGGTTTGTAAGACAAAAACTTATTCCGCGGCGAATTAACTTGCCACGTTGTGTAAATATTATATTCCCCACACTACCCCGGGAAGGCTTCGTCTATCGTTCGGAATTTACGCAAAAGTCAATTTTATCTGCTAGCGCTAGCTAGGAAAAGTTATTTGATATTCAAACGTGACGAACTATGAAGTAGGTACCTAATCTTTTTTCTGTTATTGTTCAGAAAAAGAGTATCGCTCTTATAGTATAATGTATTTATGTATAGGTATATATTTTTTAAAGAAATTGAATTTATTCTATAAGCCGTTTCTCGTGCACTAACATTTCCATCACTGTAGTGAGGTTAAACATTATGTGTTTCGGTCGGCAGCAAAGTTATTCGGCGTCTCGTACCTTTGAAACTCTCGTTACGCTCGGAATTCTACATTCTATCGCTACTGGCTCGGTTATTGAACCACGAAAGAAGGATCTAGGATTACCTAGATACCAAATTTTTTTAAATCTTTGTGATGGGGTGACAAGTGCAACAAAATAACCTGAACCAGTTAATATAAGAAAAACCCGCAGACTTTTTTGAAAACTTACATTTTAAGAAAATAAAAGGTATGGTCATTAAAAATTTAAAAAGTTTGGATTTAAATAAGTTAGAGTCATTGCACTCTTTCATGTAGTTGGGAATCCTATTGCAAATACTGTTTTACGAATTTGTAGTAAATGCGTGTTCAGTATTTTAAATCGTAACTTACTGTGTACGACGAAGGGTTATCGCAACGTACCATATTTTCGTATAATACACAAAGTATATAAAAAAGGGTAAGTAAGGTATCTGTTTGTTTGTAACATCTTCTCAAAAATAATAATGTTATATAATTCTGAAAATAATAGTTTAACTAAACTCGCCGCAGAGACATAAAACCATGCACAACATGCAGCTTAGAGAAAGACATATGATACTGAAAATACGTATTTTACATAGACGTAAGTTACAGCTACTAGATTTATGTATGTTCTATCTATACATTTACTAGCTGTAATTAAACTTGCTTTATTATACTTTCGTGTGTTCCTAGTTTATTGTATCAAAATTTGCATTTATTGAATTTATACAACTAATCATCTATCTATGTATAGCTTGGCATATAGTCAAGCGCCCTACGAATTGAGGTCGCGCGTGCACACGCGTATTTTTTTTTAATAGTTATAGATCGAAGTTTACACATCACAGTTGCGTGACGGACAGATAATGACTGGATCGGGTTGCCATTTAAACATCTGAACAGTAGTTCACTGAACGCCACGATGGTTCTGTTTTGCATGAACACACACTAATGATTATGAGTTATTCATCTTAGACATAGTCAAAAGTTTACAATATTAATGTTACAAGTACATAATTTACTTATAAGTCATTCATCTTAGACATAGTCAGAAGTTTATGGTATTAATTTTACAAGTAAATAATTTACTTAAAAGTCATTAATCTTAGACATAGTTAGAAGTTTACAATATTAATGTTACAAGTACATAATTTACTTATTAGTCATTCATCTTTGACATAGTCAGGAGTATATAATATTAATGTTACAAGTACATAATTTACTTATAAGTCATTCATCTTAGACATAGTCAGAAGTTTATGGTATTAGTTTTACAAGTAAATAATTTACTTATAAGTCATTAATCTTAGACATAGTTAGAAGTTTACAATATTAATGTTACAAGTACATAATTTACTTATTAGTCATTCATCTTAGACATAGTCAGGAGTATACAATATTAATGTTACAAGTACATAATTTACTTATAGGTCATCTTAGATATAGTCAGAAGTTTACAATATTAATGTTACAAGTACATAATTTACTTATAAGTCATTCATCTCATAGTCTGAAGTTTACAATATTAATGTTTCAAATACATAATTTACTTATTAGTCATTCATTTTAGACATAGTCAGAAGTTTACAATTTTAATGTTACAAGTACATAATTTACTTATAAGTCATCTTAGACATAGTCAGAAGTTTACAATATTAATGTTACAAGTACATAATTTACTTATAAGTCATTCATCTCATAGTCTGAAGTTTACAATATTAATGTTTCAAATACATAATTTACTTATAAGTCATTCATCTTAGACATGATTAGATAATTACAATATTAATGTTACAAGTATATAATTTACTTATCAGTCATCTTAGACATAGTCAGAAGTTTACAATATTAATGTTACAAGTACATAATTTACTTTATCATGTAAACTTCTCACATATCCGTGTCATCATTTGTGTGTACAATGTTTACTGTTGATATGATTCACATGAAACATGCATGATCAGAATACGATCGACATCGGCCACTAATGTGGCTTGCGTCGAACATTGTTTTTGTTTGTTATGAATTTATGCTACCAATGTTTCGTGGTTTCGAACAAAGAGATACATAAAGTGGGTTTTTGTGGTACTGTTTTAGGAATATGCGTTTATATATGAGTGCGCGTATTTGTTAGTGTATCAGTACCTAATAAATTTATTCAGTTGGTATATTTTGGCATCACGTATGTTTTTTTTGGGTAAATTAGTATTACAAGCTGCACCCAGCGGTTTCGCACCCGCGTCGTTTTGATGAAAAGTATCCTTTGTGGTATTGCAGCGCCTCATCGATTTACATACAAACGGCCTTACTTATAAACGCTGCTTAAATTTAAATAACGTCATTTAGAACTGCGCAGAATTTTTTTTCTTTGCGTAGTACTAAATAACGTCATTTAAAGTTAAGCAGCGTTTATAAGTAAAGCCGCAAATGTCATCCAAATCCTTCCACTCATTCTGGCGTGATTGAGTAGCCAACCTCCACCCATTCAAAGATTCGTAATTATATTGCTAGTAAGAAATAAGTTTGTAATTTATCAAGCTGAAAATTCTACCGACCATTACGCTCTCAAAACCTTATATTTCAGTCAACTACCATTTGGAAGCGTGCGTGGAATAGTAGGACTAGAAGACTATGTGAAACATCAACAGAGATTCACAAAAAAAACATACATTAATGAAAAAAAGGCTTATTTGAAAACATTTTATTGGAACGGTCACCTTGCATGGGATGAAATATATTGTATTCTTTTATTATCAATTATTGAATTTAAATATCTATTAAAAATCACGTCTAGTCGTTTTTCTGTCTCTGCGTGAAATTTCTGCTTTTTCATTGTTGATATAAATTACTTCTAAATCATGCCTACCGTACCCATAATATCACGATACCATGTCACAATCTACTCATTCACTATATCTAACAAAAACCACGTCGCCTTGTCTATCAGTTGGTGAAAGAAGGGCAAACCAACAAACATTTTATACACTTTTGTAATAATGTCGATATTTATTACATTCATAATGAGCATTCAAATTACCGAGTACAAGTTATTTACGTAAACGAATGAATGGTACATTACGTGAGGCTGCATAATTACAGTGTATTTGTTGCTCGCGTAAATATCTTTTAGCTTGCACTGCGGGAGCTGCACCGCTAATTCAATAATTAGGAGCCAGGGAGTTGGAATATTCTGTACTTATTAAATACAGTGGTCGGAACGATAAGGAGCGGTTAGAGTCTATTTAAGCCTGCGCTTTAGACTGCATTTTCAATTTGAAAACATTTATAAAACGCTCGTAGTGTTTATCCGGTTGTGCATATCTACTATACTCGTACATTATTGTCCTCGAAGCGACATTGCTAGCTGGAGCGATATTTGAAATTCAGTCAATTAAGTTTAGAAGGTAGAAATATTTTTTGAAATAAAATATGTATGCTGCTTATATTACATACATGAGAAAAACAAAAGAGATTTTATGTAGTTAGTTAGACTTTAGACTCCAAGCAGCACAAATATGTACATTTTGTCTAAATACACATATTTATGATGTTTGAGGTGTTCCGCTTTAGTCGCGGCAGTGCCAGCCCGATCAATCATCCCAGGGAGATGAGACGCCTCCAATCTGTTCTCTCCATGCTTAGTATTATAAATGCTAACGTAACTCTATTATTCTCAAGGTGTCAACACACGTAGCATCCCAAACCAGGGGCTGTACCATCTTCTACGGGCCGATAGTCATCCCATTTGGTTTATTGGCATCTTCCCACATCAGTCCGTTGAGTTCTAAAACTGACGGGAGACCTGCACTGACATAGGCCTCACTGATGACATCATTCAGCGTAATATAGTGATATACCGAGGCGGTCAATATCTATATAATTTAAAACATATTGGCACTAGAGTCAAGATTATGAAAAGAAGCAGAGGTTTATTAAACGGCTTATAATATTGTAAACTTAAACTGCATATAAGTGAATGTTATTAATTTTAACACAATGTGGTAATTTCGATAGTACGATTTTATTTGTAATTGTAAGTATTTATTTCTTCTTTCTTTGTAACTGTACATTAAACGCAAACCAACCTTGTTTATTGTTCCATTGGTGAAAACTACTAGGCTTAAACGTATTTAGACTCGTTAAGTTATATTTTTTCTTAAGAAGCTGTTTGTTTTCCTAACAAAATAAAATAAAATAAATACGTGTAAATTAAGAAGAAGCCAAAGACGTACTTAGTAGATATTAATCTGTGTTCATACATGATGTCAGGGATAAATGAATAGTTTTATGCATTACACACCAGTTAAGAGTTCTCACATAACTAAGATATAGTTATTTATTATTTTTGTACTATAACAAATATTATTTTCAGTTAGTTAGTGTTCATTAATATTTTCTCTTAAACTACACAACTATACCTACTTACACGGTATCATGCTGTAAGTTGTAGTCCATTTGCGACATGCATCGCAGGCGTTTTTGCGAATAGAAATGCAAAGTAAATTGGCGAAAAACAGTGTAACCGTAACTGGTTAAAATGTTTCGGGCACTGTCCCAGTGGAGGTTTTTGTTTTTGGCTTATTTCGTGAATGCGTTTTTGTCTGTTTGCTTTTGCTTCATTTGCGAACAACTAGACTGTTATGCTTGTATATGTTTCTGGAAAGTTTTTGAACAATATATTACAATTTGCATGCAGAAGTTCGAAGTTGTTATAAACAATACGCACAATGAACCAATAAATAATGTAACTAGTGCTTGTTTGTTACTTATTTATTTACATAATCATATCTTGTTACAGAGAGAGCTTTATAAAAAGTATAATACTTATATAATTATCTATATCTTTCAAATAATTTTCACACTCATATCACTGCAAACCTATCACAAACACTCAAGACTCGAAAAGCATTTCTGTACATCAAACAAACATTAACTCCAACCAGAATTCGAACCTGGGACCTGACGCTTTGAAGGCAGTGTCACGCCCAACTGAGGCAACAGAGCCGCCAAACAACAGCAGCTTGGTTGTATCTAGAAATCTACAGATGCGATAACTCAATGCCTGTAGAAATATAAAATAAACCGCCTAATACGTTAAAATACATAGAAGCATAAGGTAGAATATTATAAATAATATTCTTGAATCTAAATGTTATTATACCTTAGACGAACTATTGAACGATAAACTGAATGAAATTAAAAATTATCGTTCCGTTCCTACTATTGCCATACCCTTATGGGGTCATATGTTATCGAGTGTAACAGTTATGAAAAAAGGAGTGATGCTCATTCCATCAACACGCGGAATAAGCACAAGCTATCCGTACATGTAACGCGTCTCCACAGAATAAGTCATTCTTTTATGGGACAATGTATACGATTATATAAAAAACTTCCCAATGTTATCCGAGATTTGCCTATTAATAAGTTTAAAATTACTATTAAAACTAAACTCTGTCAAAAAGGTTATTACAAAATTTCGGATTACTTGGAGGATAAAACAGCTTGGGACTGATCACTCCAGGATCTATCTACTCGTGTACTAAGATGTCAAAGTGTAGCGTGTCTTGCCCTAATTATACCATTATTATGGTCTCTTTTGTAAAGCAACACACTGGAGCTAAAAATAAACGAACAATTGTTATATACATTAAGTAATTGTTACATACATTAAGTAATTGGCGATAGAAAAAAGTTAAAAAGACAAGCCCGCTGAGTTTCTTGCCGGATCTTCTCAGTCGTGGTCGCGTTCCGATCTGCGGCCTTATTGTCTATCTTTACGGATAATGGGAATGGACTTGATTTTGACTTTAGAGTCCCATTCTCGGCGAAACCCTGCAAGCCCACTGGCTGGAACCATTAGTGGTAATGAGAATGAAGTGACATTTCATTCTCATTCAAGTTAGACAATAAGACGGCCGGTTGTCAATTTAAGAAATAATAAATGTAATATGACAATTTGTAAGTGCCCCCGTAGGCCTATACAGAATAAAAAAAGTATACAAACAAAAACATGTTCAATTAGAACTGCATGTAGCTATATATTATGTTGCAATAAATAATTGAGTAGGTATATTTTGAAACATTGCGTCATCTCATCATCTCTTTCACCCAAGTCTAAAAAGTTTTTTGAGACACCGAGATAAATAAGTAAACAAACAAACACAGAGAACGTAGGAGCATACACGTACGTCTAATCTTCGTATACTCCACTATATCACCTCCAGTGGCGTGTGTGCGTCAGGGTAATCTGTATTTAGTATCCGCGACTAATCCGCCCCTATCGGATCATCTTATCTCTAATTCGAGGTTGCGCCTCGGGTTAATACGCCGCTGGATCCAGATTTGTTTCTGTTTATCCATTTTTATTTGGTTTAGTACATAATTTCGTACGGGATTTATTTTCCATGGGTTGATCAGACGTTGTTATTTCGTAAATACATGTAACGTATAACAAAATTAAATACAGACATTTTTAGAAGAAAATAATTATTTCTTAGCATCTTTTTTGCTATCCATGCTTAGTATTATAAATGCGAAAGTAACGATGTTGTTCTCAATACAGGTTATTATGTATAACTGCATTGACTTAACACATTATATATTAATCAGTAAATAAGATCCATATTCATTTACCGTTACATACCTACCTACGTATTTAAGATCATTATAAAAATTAACTCTATTCTATACATTTTTCGTATTGAAATTCTCGTTAGTTTCACTAATATTAAACTAACTATTACTATTAACCGACAAAACACTCACGTTAGGGATCGAATAAGTCGACCCGGGTTTCGAGCATGTCCGATGGATCTGCGAGCTCCCGGCTACCGCTGCGCACTCGCCCAGCGCCGTGCGATTCTCTAATGAGCTCACTCACTCAGTTGATGTCAAATACTTTATGAGAAATCGCCCTTGTATATAAGGTTGTTTTTCCAACGTTTCTTATCATCTCTTCATTTGTTTCACGGATGTTGTCAAAGATGCAACGATGTTTGCTCTTAGAGAATCGCACGGCTGAAGATGATCATCTGACATGCTCAAAACCCTGGTCGACGTATTCTATCCCTAACGTGAGTGTTTTGCCGGTTAAAAGTAATAGTTTAATACTATTCTGTTAGTGGATAAATGGTTCAGTTTTTGTGTCAACTTAGCTAGTACATTTTATCTTGGCATACAGAATCCAACATATATTTGTGCGTCACCAATTTCAATGCATCGTGTCTTGACAGAAAGTGTCTCAGGCGGAATACGGCAGCCTTATGTGATGCAATAAAAGTAAATATGCCGAGTGCCAGAGATCGCTATTACTCTGATCGTAAACCGGCGTGTGCGGAACCACGAGTAGGCTGAGGGACTGCCATGAGACGGAACCCTAATACAGGTATAAACAATATGCCCTTTACGGCTGCTACCGCATGTCGTAAGAAATTTGGGTGGCAGATAGAGGTGTAGGCACAGTGAAATAAAGATAGAGAAAGGCATTTTTATACACGGATACAAAGTGACTGCTTAGATCATCATCATCATCATCATCTCAGCCGTAGGACGTCCACTGCTGAACATAGGCCTCCCCCATGATTTTCCAAAAGGACCGGTTGGAAGCGGCCTGCATCCAACGTCGTCCTGCGACTTTTCTCAGGTCGTCTGTCCACCGTGTCGGTGGACGACCTACGCTGCGCTTGCCGGTACGTGGTCTCCACTCCAGAACCTTTCGGCCCCATCGGCCATCTGTTCTGCGTGCTATGTGCCCTGCCCACTGCCACTTCAACTGGCTAATCTTCTGAGCTATGTCGGTGACTTTCGTTCTTCTACGGATCTCCTCATTTCTGATTCGATCACGTAGAGAAACCCCGAGCATAGCCCTCTCCATAGCTCGTTGTGCGACTTTGAGCTTATCTATGAGGCCCATAGTAAGAGACCACGTTTCAGTGCCATAAGTCATCACTGGTAACACACATTGGTCGAAGACTCTCGTCTTGAGGCACTGAGGTATTTTTGACGAGAAGATTTCGCGAAGTTTCCGGAACGCTGCCCAGCCGAGTTGGATTCGACGATTGACCTCTTTCTCGAAGTTGGACCTGCCTAGTTTGACTGTCTGTCCCAGGTAGATATACTCGTCAACAACTTCGAGAACTGAGTTCCCAACTGATATTGGGGTAGGTACAACATGGGCATTAGACATAATTTTCGTCTTGTCCATGTTCATCTTAAGACCTACCCGTTGGGAAACTCGATGGAGGCCTTCGAGCATTGTACTGAGGTCTTCCATGTATTCTGCCATGACTACAATATCGTCGGCAAATCGAAGGTGAGTGATGTATTCGCCGTTAATATTGATGCCAAGTCCTTGCCATTCCAGAAGCTTGAAGGCGTCTTCCAATGTAGCGGTGAACAGTTTCGGAGATATAACGTCTCCCTGTCTCACGCCTCTTTGCAATGGAATTGCCTTCGAACTCTGCTCCTGTACTCGGACTGACATGTAGGCGTTTTTGTACAAACACTTCAGCACTTCAATATACCGATAGTCAATACGGCACCGCTGGAGAGACTCAAGCACTGCCCACGTCTCGATCGAATCAAAGGCTTTCTCATAGTCCACAAACGCTAGACAAAGAGGCAAGTTATACTCTTCGGTCTTCTGTATAACTTGCCGTAGCGTGTGGATGTGGTCTATGGTACTATAGCCTTTTCGGAAACCGGCTTGTTCCGGAGGCTGGAATTCATCAAACCTGCGACTGAGACGGTTCGTTATGACCTTCGAAAACAGCTTATAAACATGGCTCAAAAGCGAGATGGGTCTGTAATTTTTAAGTAAAGTGTTGTCACCCTTCTTGAAGAACAGCACCACCACGCTTTTGTTCCATGCTTCTGGCGTTGAACCTTCGAGTAAGACGGTATTAAAGAGCTTCTGAAGGACTTTAAGTACCGGTGTTCCACCCGCTTTCAGAAGCTCAGATGTGATACCGTCGTCACCAGGCGCCTTGTTGTTCTTAAGCTGTTTCAAGGCCATTCTAATCTCGTACAGGCTGATGTCCGGGATATCTTCGGTATAATGTCGGGTCAGCTTGGCTCTTGGGTCTTTGGCCGAGCTGCTAACAGGTTTAGCGACCGAGGTGTATAACTGTCCGTAGAAACTCTCGACCTCTCCTAACACTTCCGCTTTGGTCGACGCTACACTGCCGTCTCCTCTCTTCAGCTTCGTCAACTGGCTTTGCCCAATAGACATGTCTCTTGCAAACACTTTGGAGCCTTTTTTCCGCTCTATCGTCTCTTTAATACGGTTTGTATTAAAGATCCGAATGTCGTGTCGCAAGGACTTCCATATTCGTCTATTGAGCAGCCTATATGCTTCAGCATCATCCGAAGACTGCAGTTTCAATGAGCGTCGTTCAGCCATGAGGTTGAGGGTATCGTTGGAGAGTTTCTGTGGCCTATCTGTACGGTGGGGTTTAAAGTACTTGGAACCCACTGTATGGACAGTTTCTACTAACCTGTTATTGATCTCGTCCACTGAAGCGATGTTCTCAAGGCAATCGAAGCGATTGGATAGCTCAAGTTGAAAGCTCTCGGGGTCTTGAATATGGGCACGAGTAGGTCGGAGCGTAGACTTCATCAGACGAGACCTCTCCAGTTTGACATTAATATTCACCGTGCCTCTTACCATTCGGTGATCACTACCGGTTTTAACCCTGTTGATCACGGAGACATCAGTGAATATTTGCCTTTTGGTGGTCATAATGAAGTCAATCTCATTTCTCGTGGAACCATCGGGACTCAGCCAGGTCCATTTCCTGTGAGGTGGCTTCTGAAAGAAAGAAATCATCATAAAGAGTCCCTCTTTCTCCAGGAAGTCGGCCAACCTCTGTCCCCTACGGTTCCGTTGTCCATAGCCAAATTGCCCCACTTTCGACTCATCCTCGCTTCTCTTACCCAACTTCGCGTTGAAGTCCCCCATAACAACTAGAAAGTGCGTTTCAGAGGTATGTATGGCCCGACTAATGTCCTCATACATATCCTCCACCTCATCATCCGGGTGCGACTTCGTCGGTGCGTATACCTGAATGACCTTCAGCGAATATCGTTTGGATACTCTGAGTATTAGGTATACGACCCTATTGGAAACGCTATCGATCTTAACTATGTTGTTAGTAAGGGACTTGTGGACGAGAAACCCGACACCACCTTGGGACTGTTGGTCGCCCTCCCGGTGGTAGAGTAGGTTACCTGATTTTAGGGTTATCGTGTCCTCACCCGCTCTACGGACTTCAGATAACCCCACAATGTCCCAGCGTAGCTTACTCATTTCTTCTTCCAGCTCATATATCTTCTCGTCTGTCCTCATCGTGCGTATGTTGTGTGTTACCAGGGCCAGTCGTCGTCGTTGGGGGTGGTAGCCGGGCGTCTGCCGGGGATTCTTAGCACCCCCTGCCCCACCGTTACCGTGGCCGCTACCGTAGCCAGGAATAGCGGGGCTGCCGGGGAATGGGGGCCTGGTTCTTTTTGTCCAATCCATTGAGGGGTTTTTGCCAATACTCGCCACGCTTGGCAGGCGGGTTGGCGAGCGCAGTTTGTGTGTGTTTGACTAGGAAGGTGCTGCTGCCCACCTTCTGGTTTGTTATCCCTTAGCCGGCTTCTACGGCACCCACGGGTAGAGTTGGGGGGGTGCTATTCTAAGCCGGCACCGCCACGGCCTCTCCACGGCTTAGATCATAAGGAGACAAAACATCCAACTAATCCTACTAATATTATAAACGCGAAAGTTTGTGAGTATGGATGTATGGATGTGTGGACCTTCGTTACTCTTTCACGCTCAAACGGCGGGGGCAATTTTTATGATATTTGGTATGGAGGTAGATGAGGCGCTGGATTAACACATGGGATAATTTTCATCATCATCATCATCATGCATCACCACGCGGGTAAAAAAGCATTGCGGATGTTGCGTATATACGTTAGTCAAAAGCCAAGTCAATTTGACAGCCCGATACACTAGACGTGCTCGGCGACCGTCAAGGGTGTTGAAGTCCTATTACTAATATTATAAACGCGAAAGTTTGTGAATATGGATGTGTGGATCTTTGTTACTCTTTCACGCTCAAACGGCGGGGGCCATTTTGATGAAATTTGGTATGAAGGTAGATGAGGCACTGGATTAACGCATATCATACTTTTCATCGTCATCATCATCCATCACCACGCAGGTATAAAAGCGTTGCGTATGCTTGGGCACAGCTTAGACAAAATAATAAGACCTCCACCTTTGTCAAGATCGTAATGATTTCAGTTCTGTCAAGCTTGTGTCAGTTTCTGATAGCTTAGTCGAAACCCCAAGTCAGTTGACAGCTCGATACACTAGCTACTTGAAATACTAATCCTGCGCAGACGTAGTCGCGGGCACTAGCTAGTAGCCTGTATAAATATAGATATATATTTCAGATAGTCTAGTTCACAACTAGAAAGCAATATTCTAATAAAAACAGAAATTTTGTAGTTCACCTCCAGCAATGAAACTTACTTCCGTACTTAGTTTGGGCATCTAAAAATTACAAAAACACGTTAGATAAATTAACAAAGCACGTGGTTACTGCATGCTTACTAGCCAACTGAAAACTAGCTTCACCGGCCACATGAAGCTAGTACACAAGCTAGGATAGTAAAATTAGGGGTGGGAGGGAGCTACTGGCCTAAAAATAGAGCTTTATCCTAGTAAAAACTGTCCTGGCTTGTGTACTGGCTTACTGGCTTACTAGCTTAGAAATGAAGCTAGTTCTGTCTACACTAAGCTAGAAGTACTAACTTGCTAGCTTACTGACACTAGCTTTCTGTCCTGGCTTGAAAAACTAACCTCGTGTAACGCGCATAAGATTAAACATCGTTGTATCTTTGACAACACAAATGATGAGATGATATGAAACGTTGGTGAAAGACAACGAATGAAAATCAACTTTGTGTACGACGGCGATGTATAGTCTGATTAATCTATGAGCCAGTCGACGAGCGCATCGATGAATTATTACAGAAATGCACGACTGAATAGCGACAGATTTCTAATCTTGATTGAGGGTTGTAGCTACACGGTAAAAAGATAGACAAGAATACAAGATGGCCATTATCACAACCAAACTGAAGTAGGTATTCCTTACGAAGTCATCTTCAAACGCGCGACCGATATTACTCTGGTTGTTACTATTACCACTTCATTACAATTACTAGTTAGTCATAATTTGCTACAAACATCAGTGTAGATAGAATAATGTACAACCAATTACAATCAGCAATCTATCTAATTACAATGTTCTAAGTACAATGATAGTGTGTAGTGCCTAATTTAATTGGTGTTATATGTATACGTATTTTATATATGCTTTTTATATAAACCTATATATATATATTTCATATAATAATATGTATCAAGCATACTAGCTGTGATCCGCATTTTTCTTTTTCAATAAAGTTTAACATTATGCGTTATTTCCGGTCATCATCTACCTACGTCAATAAATCTCCCAATTCGCCAAATCATTTCCTTAGTTTATGTATGAAAGAATACAAAACAGTACACACGTAGTCACCCGTGCAGACAGACATGTCTGACTGACTTTACTAATTATTTATATACTAACTATTACTAGTAATAGTTAGTATATAAATAGTTAGTAAAGTCAGTCAGTCACCTGACGAGAGAAAGATTGTCTTTCTCATTTATAATATACGTGTGATACGTATATGTGCCCGAGTTTTATTTACATTCGTAGCTTTTTCTACGGATATACAATAAGTTACCTAATGAGCAACACACTCGGTTTTGTAGCTTAGGCAAAATGCAACCTTATTTGATATATTATACTTGCATGAATGTAATCATATAGGTATATTTTACTGCTGGCCTGTCAAAGGCGCGAAAATCCAAGAGCGTGGCCAGTTGGGAAGGGTGGTCTAGGTGTAATGACGTTATGATTTCAAGAGAGAAGAGGTTCAGGTTGCATATTCCAAAGTTTTCAAAGAACTAATGTATATGCCGATGTATATCGTTTCGAACTACACGGGCTATTAAAGACGCAATTGTATGGCGCGGTACAAAAGGTTATGTAGAGTGTACTCTAACAATGAATATGTCGCAATACTTTTTTGGTAGATATACAATTGCAGTACTTATTGCCGAAATAATTGCTCCTTTTGATGTACCGTAATAGTTATTATTTGTCATTATGAATCAAGCGGTCGGTGTATTTCTGCAATGGTGATACTTTCCTTATCTTACTCGCCTTTCCGATAATCCTATTACAAATTTAGTCACAGTCTTCAGTCCGATGCTGGAATTGATGCACCTCGTAGTAAACGAGAAGCTGTAGTACTGTAGCAACTATTTAGATCTATGGGATCTCATTTTGTTTCTTTTGAAGTGCACCACTCAGGTTAGGCGCTATGCGTCCTACATAGAGGAAACTAGTATGACGTGGCGTTCTACTCGTATGGTACGCGCGCTAACAGAATGCATTCGGTTCCGAACATGCGCATTTATCAAAGCTGCATTCAGCTCGCGAACTTACTGTTTACAAGTAGCTCTGCGAACAGTAAAACTCGCGAGCACGTAGTCTTATCAGCGGCAACTATTCGCAGTAATTCGCAACCTATTATCTCGGAAACCACTTGACCAATTATGCTCATATTCAAAATTCCTCTTTAAAGTCAGATAACTTATCTGTGTACCAAACTTTATCAAATCATATAGTTTATTCTGTATAGGCCTACAGGGGCACTTACAAATTGTTGTTTTAAATTTATTTTTTCTTAAATCTACAACCGGATCGGAACGCGACCATGGCTGAGATGATCCGGCAAGAAACTCAGCGGGCTTGTCTTTTTACATTTTTTATATCGCCTTTTTTTAATGTATTTTTTATGTATTTTCTTAATGTATTTAACAAATGTTCGTTTTATAGCTCCAGTGTGTTGCCTTACAAAACAGACCATAATCACCATCAAAACCAAAAAAATCAGACCATAAAAATCAGTCGGTAAATGGCGCCGCAGCAAACTTCCCCCCTTTTTAGGAAAATTACTCCTCCTCTCAAAAACGCCGACTAAAATTTTTTTTTATTAAATAGTATATACATACCAAGTTTCGTCAAGATTGGTTGAAATACATTATAATAAACATTCGGGCAGATGAAAGTCAACTTGGACAGTTAAAGCTTCGCTTGCTTGATCAATTATTCTATTTTTGGATAGGATATTATGAAAACGGCATGCATGTTAGGTTGAAAACGTAATTAAATACACGTGTGATGAAAACGCCGATTATCTAGTGCAGTCCATCCGGTGACGCTGTAAATGCCGGTAGAGGCAAACAGCATTACGTTTGAAAAAATATTTGATCCATTATTAGTGGACGTTGGTTCAAGTAGGCAGTCGTCATACTGAATATGAACTGTGGTAAGGCGTAGTTTCTGCAAGTTATGTTGTAGAAAAAAATGCAAATGCCGCCAAGATGTTGTAGGCAGCCTTTTATGTTGTACGTTGGAATATGTCTGTTACCTTTCTATTTTATACAGTCATGTGCTACAGAAATTTCTGTTTATTTTTCTTTTGTAGAGTTAGAAGACATTTTTGAAGAACCCTTCTTTCGGTAAGATACCTAGAAGGTTTATTCAGGTTACCTAAAGTAAGTGATACAATATAGCATATATTCATTACTAGCTGGTACCCCGCGACTTCATCTGCGCAGGATTAGTACTTCGAGTATCTTATTATCTACTCCAAAGTCATATCTATCTTTATACCAAAATGTCATAAATAATTTACATGGTTATGTGAGTAAATTTAAGTACCTAGTAAATCAATCAGTAAACACTAATAATAAAATACAGTACCTACGTACATACTAATATAAAATTAAGCACCATAGAAAAAAACGGTCATTACATTTTATCACCCTTGACGGTAGTCGAGCACGTCTAGTGTATCGAGCTGTCAAAATGATAGCGAACTTTTGACTTAGCTCAGAAACTGACACAAACGTTGACAGAACTGTCATCATTACGGTCTTAATGTAGGCCAAGATCTTATTATTTTGTCTGTGCTGTGCCCATGAATATTACGCTTTTTTACCCGTGTGGTTATGGATGATGATGATGATGATGATGATGAAAGGTATCCTATGTGTTAATCCAGTGCCTCATCTATCTCCATACCAAGTTTCATCAAAATTGGCCCCGTCGTTTAAGCGTGAAAGAGTAACATCCACACATCCATGCACCCATACTCACAAACTTTTGCGTTTGTGATATTAGTAGGAGGATTATTATATGTAATTTATAACACTATTATTGATTGGGTTGTTTTGTGTGTTGCTTATTCTGTTTACTTCCTATTTGCATTTAGCGCGGGACAGAAGGGGCATGCACGCTGCATCTCCGCCATAAGTATTTCTGAATCAATCAATTAGCAAAATATATTATTTTACTGAAATTAAGTAACGCGACTGTGTGAGGCTCAAAAAAAGCCCAAAATGCTTAGTATATTATAATGACTATAGTATAGTGTATGTTAGTGAAACGTACATTAATCTGTCCGAATCAGCAAGACCCATTAGAGGCAAGTTTCATTCATAAATCTATTGTTATTTTTTGTCCTGATGCGGACGGGTTAAAAATATGTATGCACTAAACAATACTAGGCCTCCTCGCACGTGAATAATCAATGACCTGCCAATCACGGAATGTAAATCTGTCGAACAGTAACATGAAGTCAAATTGGGTTATCACAACACAAAAAGTGACAATTCTGTATTTTTTTTAATTCTAATAGTGTCATAACGATAGTTGTAACATTTAAGCTAATTTATTGGTCGTTATTGTTATACGCAAATCGTCCAAATTATATACCAAGTATTAATTTGCCCAGTTTCCTCCAGCACGCATAACTTTCAGCACGCATTTCGTCTAATTTGCATATTTACAAGTATAAATTTTCTTCCGAAGCGTACTTTTTTTTGTAAACGTACGTTTACATTTCGGGTTTTTTACACATATACCTTATAGTATAAAATGTAAAAGCGATACAATGGATGGATTTCCAAGAGTGCGAATGATACTCATTCCACTTAAACTCCTATTGGGAATTGAGTTGACTGCCATGTCACTCTTCATCGGTAATCGAATTCTGCAGTGCAATGATAAATTGTTAAGTTAACCGAATCAACATAGGAAGTACCACAGCACCGTTAGCAATCATGCCTAGTTTACATTTGAACATAACAAATCAATTCAAAACGATTCAACAATAAATCAACATTCCGGTAACTTGGCCCTTTCGACAACTCGCCCCTGACATGACATAATACAGTTTAACGTAATATTTACCGTACCAACCGCCGCTCTGCCCACCCCTTTATGGGAAAGGCGTTAAGTTTTTATGACGGCCTTGTTTATGCTAATACTTCACTGATTCGAATACTTTACAAATGAAATATGTGGGACGTATTAATCGTTATTTGTTAGGGTTGTCGTGTTTTAAGCGACAAATATAGCATATCAGTTTATTATGGTGCCACTCTGGGATTCAGGCCTTCCTTTTAGAGGCGTTTGGGCCACACCACACCACCTAGCACCGCATGGTGAATATGCCATTAGTGAGCTCTAGTGCAGAAGTTTTCAAGTCGCCTTTCTTCAATAGGGCCTCCAACATAGTAAGTAGCTGTTGTTCTAAGACAAACAACCAGGATCGACGACTTGACGTGCCCTCCGAAGTACGGAAGCGCACAGTTGAAATGCCACTAGCGGTCACCCATCCAAGTAGTGACCACATCGAGGCTTAACCTTGTCTATCAGGTTATAACTACACTGTGATTTCAAACCACGAATAGATTAAGTAAATAATTCGGTTAGTTTTTTTAACAAAAAAAATGTGAGGGTTAAGCATAATACAAAGTTTGTAAAAGAGTTTGTGTCAAAACTACAATATGAAGATAATTGTGTCAATTTGGCCACAATAGTTATTAATCGACCGTTTTAACGAGTGGAAAGATAAACCGTAGGTACATTATAAACGTCAGTTATACCACAAATCACCGTAACCATATCTCTGTGGTTATTTGGCCTGTCCTCTACCTCATTACCTCGAATTTCGAACGCAGGTTATAAAAAGGAATAACATCGTCAGAAATGAGAAGGGAAGAGAACCGAAATAGTTATTTGTGCTACAAGGAGGGGGCAAAGCAATATTTAGTGGTAAATGGAAATCAGAGCGAAGCGATGGATTCTATTGGCAGAATCCTGTATCCTGCATCCAATATACGCCACCCGAACTCAACATATCTCACCACGAGTGACACACGGTATTTTAATCACTACCTAAGAGAAAAATAGATCTTCGTCACGACACTGTTATGCAGAAAAATTGGGTTATCAGTCTAAACAAAACACAGTATGAAAATAATATATTTATGTGTTTAGGTATATTGGATACATTTTGATAATTCGTGTATGATCTGTTTAAATCACCTTTACAAAAAAGAAGACCGCAGAGTTAGCATATGACCTAGATTTAGATTTCAATGGAGCAATCAGAACGGAGAATTTGTTTCTCCGTTTTGATTGCCATGGGGACAAAATCGAATTTTACTCCATCTATCCTCTGAGGCCAATTATCGGATTTCGAATAGATGTGATTATATTTTTAAAAAAGATTTTTAGATTGCTATTCATCCCATTAACATTTTCCTCCCCTGTAACAATTTTTTTCCATTCGCGTCTGCGTCAGTTCTCTCGACAACCCTACTCCTAATACCTTTGTTTTGCACTCATAAATCCGTATACCGGCGTACTAAAGCATCCAGAAATGAAAACTGAGTGATTGTTTTGTATCTTCACGATAAGAACTTTCAGTATGCAGTAAAAATGTTTCTGTCTTCCGTTTTATGGTCGTGGATCAATCCATGAAAATATAAACAGTTATTTGATTTATTGGAGTCAAGTCTCATAAGTTAACAATACAGTATTGAGAAGCATTTTCGGGCGAATACAAACACAATGTAAATTAGAGTGGATAAAATATTCACGTGAACGTAAAGCCATGGGCACACTGCTCGTAATGTTTCTTTAAGGATACTGTCATTGGAATTGTTATACTGATACATGAAGCCCTTGAAGTAAATTTGTTCAAATTTTGGTTTTAATTTTAGGGTTCATTTTCTATGCGAGTGTACCCAGTCCTTTTACGTGTCATGACGCATCGTTTTGAAAGTTCTTCTTGTAAAGCGATTTTAATTCCAGACGTTCTAGGTCATTTTACTTTTATGCCGCTCATTCCACAAGTACGTTATGCTGGATGGTCGTTCGAATCGCGGGATTCCAGGTTCAATTCCTTGGCCCGGGGAAATGTTTTATGACGAGCGGAAATGGAATTTGTGATGTGTTATTGTGTAAGTCCACGCCTCCTGTGACACAATTAATCCTAGTACCGGGGTTTCCAGATATTCAACTGCGAAGAAATTGTGCGTAAGTATTGTATTAGGATGTAATGGGCTCTGTAGTCAGTGAAATTACTGGGCGAAAGAGACTCAAAAACGCACTGTCTCGGAGTGACTAGCACAGCGCAGTGCTACGCAAAATTACAACTCTGTATGGCACTGCAACTGCTATTGGCAAACGTAATGTTTTATTGCCCGTATCGTCAATTAAGTTTATAAAAAAGGTTCGTAATTAAATGATACCAGTAGATGCAGGATTCTGTTCATATTGCACAGGCATTTTGCGACACTCGTAAGAGTACGGTGCAGGAACAATGATCACCAACCGAACTACCCCTGCGTATGATTTTAATGATCCTGCATTATACAAAGACATACACGACGACATCGTTATTTATACCCACATGCACATATTATGGAGATATGAAGATGTAAACTGAAATTCGAAGCCACACTACGTTTTTAATTGCTTTGTAGTACCTACTAAGGTCTACATATGATTAAGTATAGATCATTTTCAGGGCTAAGCAAACTTTAACGATTTCCTAGTGCTAATTATTCATAAGAATCCCACTCGGCTGAGCAGCGTTCCGGAAACTTCGCAAAGTCTTCTCATCGTAAATACCTCAGTGCCTCAAGACTTCCACAAGAGAGCCTTTGACCAATGTGTGTTACCAGTGATGACATATGGCACTGAAACGTGGTCTCTTACTATGAGCCTCTTAAGTAAGCTCAAAGTCGCACAACAAGCTATGGAGAGGGCTATGCTCGGGGTTTCTCTACGTGATCGAATCAGAAATGAAGTAATCCGTAGACGAACTAAAGTCACCGATAGCCCAGAAGATAAGCTAATTGAAATGGCAGTGGGCAGGCCACATAGCACGTAAAACAGATGGCCGATGAGGCTGGAAGGTTCTGGAGTGGAGACCACGGACCGGGAAGCGCAGCGTAGGTCGTCCACCGACAAGGTGGACTGAATACTTGATAAAGGTAGCAGGACGACGTGTGATGCAGGCCGCTTCCAACCGGTCCTTTTTGTAAATTTGTGGGGGAGGCATATGTTTAGCAGTGGACGTCCTACGGCTGAGATCATCATCTCATGTTGAAGTATTCATCACAGAGCGCCACACCTGTATATCCCGAAGGTTACCTACCTAGAAGTACAGAATTACACACTTACGTTTCACGAGCATCATGTGGAGCGAACCTATTGACTTTTTCCCGGACTTCTACCATGAGTTGGCAACATAAATGTCATCTATAGTCGATACTTGATCTCGCCTAACTATTAGGCTTATGATTGGCGTATTCGCTGTCTATTTTAGTTCTACAATTGATCGCAAGGTGGTATTGTCATTTTTTTCACAACTTTATTTCGCGGAAGTCCATATCGAGCATCGATTGGTGTCAATGTTCTAAACTCATGGTAGACCTACAGGCTCCAAACTGCGAATTGCTGTTTAGAATTGTATTTCATAAGCCATTCATTACATTTTGTATGGCGTATTGCTTACATCACTGCAAATACTTACCACTGGTTCAACTGACAGTCAACCCACTCATTAAAGACTATGATGTATTTGATATACGAAACGTAGAAGTCAATCAGTCGTTAAGTTCGCCTGATAATTACAGTGGGCCTAGCGCGGAATTTTATACGAGTGTAACGTAATCATATCGTTGACGTATACAGTACAAACTATCATTTATCGAATACAACTGTGACACAGATAACTCAAACTTGTACTATATACGTATTGTAACGTAACGCGTCGTTAACGTAAAACAGTAAAAACTGTCATTTATCTAAGGCAACTATGACAGATGACTCATAGTTTGAACGCTGAAGTGAGACACGTTGACACTTACGATACGAATAGTTTTTCGCAAATTGTTTGAACTTCCGCCTCTGATATAAATAATATCGAGAAATTATTCTTTGGCGCACGTCCACGTCCAATGCTCATAAAGACAGGAGTCATCGCATTGACAGTTCGCGCACTACCGCTAGAGCAAGCGACGAGTGAAGGTTTAAACTACTGTTGTGCATCACTGAATCTGACTGAGTAACTTACACAAAATCCACAAAGTACACACCTCACACAGATCACATCCACTTTCTTGTGAGTTTCTTTAAATTGAGTGGTAGCGGTATGTTGATCTGTTACGTCATTAAAATCTGATACAGTTACACAAAAAATAACATTTTCATCCCCCATCTCGGAAAGAGTATTTTTGCCCTTCGATATCTGAGTGCAAAAGCCGTTTTTATCCGCTAGAGGCAGAAAATTGAATTTAGAACATCGTGTGCACTAAGTTTGTGAATTCAAAACATCATTAAACCTATTTACATCTACCTCCATTTTGCCGAAATTATCATACAACCCTCTTTAATTTGTTAAAAACTCAGACTATCGTAATGTAGTAGTTAATACCTAACCTGTAATAAAAGTATCTTGTGATTGTAAATGTTTTTTCTTGTATTTAGTCATTTCCTCGCTGAGGTGGAATGAAAAGTTACGTGTTGCACTCGAGTGCAATGATTTTTCACCTCGTGGTTTTTGACCTCGCTAACGCTCAGGATTATAATTTTTTAATCACTCGTTGCGCCTGTGATTCAAAAGCTTCTTCCTTAGGCTCCTTCGCTTGCTCTGTCCTTAAAAATTTAGCACGTGGTTAAAAATCAACGTTGACCTACAAATAACTATTGCAAACAACGCGTGCTTATTTGAATAGCTTGCTACTACCTTAACATTAACCACCCCGTATCTACAGGAATCAATTATGACAGCCCTAATAATGCTAATTGTTGATGTATTGATAGTCAGAGGGCGCCATAATTGGACGGCTTCGGAATAATCAATATTAACTGATTAATAGTTTGTCTTAGGAAATTGTACACAAGCTGCTTGAGATATAACGCGTGTGTGTGTGAAAGAGGTGTGCAGTACCTTAGTGAAATCGTCGTTCTGTTATCTTGATTGACGAGTGTATTAGGTATTGAACTGGGTAGCATACTAAACATAGTGGTTAGTACGAGTATAACCAAAGTGCAGGTACAACCCTAATTTTATACAGGTTTACGTATCCAACTGATCAATCGGACGATGATATGAAATATATTATGTTCGATGGTAAATGAAAGGTTAGGCTTTTTATACTATCAATGCTGAGGCGGGCAAGTCGTTCATATATTAGTGGCATCATGTTTTTATAATATTAAGTGACAAGAGTGGCTAGACGTGTTTCTATGTAGTCCCAGACACGGTACGGGCAGGAGTCAACACCGCGGCCCCGGCCTCGATGTAGACTCCGGCCCAGGTAACGGCTGTGGGCGAGGTACTCAAGTTTCTTATTGTCCCACCCAAAGTACAGTCATGAGTGCACAACGCGACGACCCTGGTCGCGGTGTGGACCCATGTCGCGGAAATGGGGGGAGGCGAGGTACACAAGGTTATGATTTAGTGGTAAACACAGTCAAACACCGAGCTCGCCGGCGAGCTCGAGGCAAAAGTTATGTCTTGGTTAGATTCTCTCCAAATAGTCGTAGAGTTAAAATTCATAGGGTCCACTTTCAACGGTACACTTATGTACCGGTGCGATTCTCTCCTACTCACCTCTCTCCTGGCGACGGCCCAAGCCGAGGTCCGTACCCTAGTGGTGCCCTTGAGCAAGTCGCCTACTCCTCTCCTTGCGGCGAAGCGTCTTCAACGCTCGCCTTAGGCGGTGCGCCCTCCGCGCCCGCATCTGGCTGAGTGCCATCTGCGCTCGCCAACCGTCCGGTGACGCTGTAAATGCCGGTAGAGGCAAACAGCATTAGTCCGTTCTAACAAAAAAAAGAAAAAAAAAAGGCTAGACGTGTGCCTAATGATAACGGCTTGAAGTACCGACTGACATTTGCGAAGTAGACTATTTGCTAAGTGGGCCATTTGCGAAGTTGATGATTTGCGAAGTGGACCATTTGAGAATCCTCTACATGCCTTTTTGCTAAGGTGACCGATCGCGAATAACCAACTTCAAACTTTGATACAGAGTTCTTCCACACTACTTCTTCGAGGTAGAGATCTGCCAATGTAGTAACACACCAACGAAGATAGTCTCTCGCACAAAGGCCTCGTAACTTGTGAGGAGTACATTTGTTTACTAAAACGGTGAGCGAATGCATCTCACACTCGTGATTTGTAAGCGACATTTATTTAAGTGTTTTCAAGCAGTAAACTGACTTTATCTACACATCAGTCTGCGGTTGAACTAGAGATAAAACTAAAATAACATTAAATCCACACGAGACACTGGATTGTATTAACTGCAGTATCTTGGAAGTTGTTTAACGGCCGTTTTCAATAATCTATCTATCCACAGTTTTCCTTACTACGGATAGATATTTGACATAACGTCCATACAAATAGTGTACAATATCTATCTCTAGTAAGGTAATCCGACGATAGATAGGTTATTGAAAACGGTCGTAAAAGTATGTTTATCTTTGATCTTTTCAGTTTGACAGAAAAGATATAAGTCTTATAAAGCTAGACTGGACTGCGAGAAATTGCGTTTAGTAGTTTTATTCCACAAAGCCTAAAAACCTTATTTTGTAGTCTGATAATGGAAATAAATAATAATAATAAAAACGAAAGAAGTGTGAAGTGTGAAGTGCGAAAATTGAACCGCACGGAAGCAGAGACGAGGAAACTTACTAATGTTTTGATTTACAATTTTCAGATCACTCACCGCCAGCAATGCTGAGTACTATTCTCGAAATCTGTCTGAAGGAGCAAATCAGCCATGCGATTCTCTAAGAGCAAACATCCTTGCATCTTTGACAACATCCGTGAAATAACGACGAGATGATAAGGAACCTTGTGTACAAGGGCGTTATCTCTTAAGTATTTGAATTGACATCGGTGAGCTCGTCGACGATCGCAACGACGAATCATTACAGAATCGCACGGCAGAAATGAGGTGTTTTGACATAAACAATAATTGACATAGCCCGCAATTTTAACGTGCTGAATTGGCAATATGGTGGCTATATTGGTACAGATGTGTACGGAGATCCTGAATCGGGGAACACACTTCTTATAGTATTATGCATTTATTACCTACCGACAATCTAACTCGAATGTGGTTGAACGTTGGTCTTGTTTATAACGTACTCGTATGCCCAATAATGAGAACTTAAATAATCATAATATCAATGTATAATTATATATAATTAATATAACAATATAACTTCCCTACCGACTTGTGCAAATCGTACGTCGTAAATGGCTCTAAAGATCCATAGATAGAGCATAAATAGAGAATGCGATAGATAGCGTTCCCCAATCTCGAGACTCACGAGACCGAGATGCCCAGGATTGGTGGATTAATTGCTGAGTATTTGCTCAGAGAGGGGACTAGATTGAATCCATGTTAGGCTATACGTGTGAAAATATACATAGAATTTATAGTGAACTTACAATATTCTGTCGATAGATGCTGTGATGATAAAAATATATATATAAATATTTTTTTTTTTATATAAATAATTGATCAATAAAATGAACTACCCCCTAATCCAAAATGTCAAGAGGAATTCGCTGCTGAGGTTTTTTATATTATGGTTACTGATTAGTCACTTTTACGTGTGGGTAGAACGAAAAACTATTGAGAATATTGTTATTCAGCTAGTGTTTTCACATTTGGTGGTTAAGCCACATTGCTAGCAATGTAATTTGAAAATAAATTAAAATAATTTAAAACAAATTTCTAGGTTACACATGTGAAACACAGGTATGCACAAAGTAGTTCAAATACTAGCACCATTTAAAAAAAAATGTATTAGTTTTTTTGGTGAGTTATTGTTAAATTTTAAATATTTGAGGGTTGCATTTTGACCATTTACATTAAAACTTAAACAAAAAGATTATTAGTGAAAGTTTATAACTCAAAGGGAGGTCACGGAAGAAACTTTAGGCAATGGCACCAAGTTTCACAGCAACAGATGTTAAGGGACCGCTTAATGAAATAAGGAACCAAACGCTCGTTCCACGTCCGAAACTTGCCGAAATTGAGTCCGTTCAAAAAATTCGGTCCAAAGTACTAACGCAAAACGACTTTCCCCAAAAAGTTACGGAAAGTTTTTCCGGGGTTAAAAGAATTTTTAAGCGTTTCATAAAACTAGGTTCAAAATTTTAATTTGAAAAAATTCTTCACTTTTTTAGCGTTCACATGTTTTTAAAATTCCGGGATAGTAAATATTCTAATCGTAGATTTGATCCAACGTATGTTACTAACATCTATAAAGTATCCACTAGAAACACCTATTGTGTTCAGTAAACATATAAACACATTGTATACGGGATATTTCAAATTCAAATTCAAATTAATTTCCCATGACTGTATTGTATTAGATACTCTTATTATTTTATAATTGGGTCGATTTTTTCGTTCCTTTAAAGATAAAACTTGCAGGGAAGTAAATATGTATGATAGAAACCATGGCAAATATTAATATTTTAATGAAAAATGGATTTTATCAGAGAGCCTAAACTTATGTACTTGTACTGGACCGCTTGTAAATTCGGGTCGTCTGCTTTAGATACCAACTTATATTAATTAAATAATCATCTAAATTCGATCTTACCTGTGTTGAAATAGGGTTTCATAGGAAACGTCACTTATGTTGGTAGTTTACTTTGCAAACACAGAGTTTGGTCCCAAATTGTTGTGGTTTCCGGCATGCCCTGGCCGCGTGTTTGTTTACTGAATGCAAACATAACACAATGTTGTCCTTGATTTGTTTATATTTCGATAGTTGTGCAATCGTCCGAACCTTTAAATTTAAACATTTGTGTTTACTTGTATTGTTTTGAATTGGGATGTGAGTATAAATTGGAATATCGCGAAGTTATGAAACATACTTCTGGATTTACCATCCTAAAACGCTAGATTTTTTTAAATTAAATTAGATTAAATACTACTACCTAAACTCTATTAACAATGATCGCATGCTTTTCTAAAATGTACGGTCATAAAAATAACGTTCATTCATATATTATTAGCGACTCGCCCCGGCCTTGTAACCAAAAATAAGGTGCATAAGTTAAGTTTTTTTGTTATTTTTTGCACTTTCCTAAAAACTTAATAAGGTTTGAATATAATATATATACATATATATAAATACATATATTAAACTTTCCGTGTAAAAAAAAACCCACTTATGGCAAATGCGTTACACAATCCGTTGGGTAGTTTTTGATGAGTTAGCAGATGTATAGACAGACAGACGTTGGAAGCGACTTTATTTTATACTGAGTATAAGGATAGAATTTGAAGAATATATTTTTATCAATAATTAAATCCTTTATCTGCGTGTTACATATAATAGATCGCTATACTTACCAAAACCCTTTTTAAAGAAACTCATAAAATAGGCTTTAAAGTAAATATTCTTTGTGTGGCTAGTGAAGGTGTTAAACATTTTGTGATTGGAAATTATAAGTAGTTACGATTTCCTTCAACAATAATATTAGGTATGCAAATGTACCATATAGCATCTAAAGCGGAGATATGAAACCGTGATCCTTTCGCTTATTGTTTCACCTGCATAAGACCGTTTAACTGGTATTTGAAATGAAAATATTTAAACAACGGTTGAATGTAAAAGATACCAACATAATACAGAAAAGGTTGAAAACCACTTTAGCTTTTCTATAAATCAATACATACTCGTTTGGTTTTGCTTAGAAAAACATTTCATATATAATTTGCCATTATTTACAGAAGTAAAACTCATGAGTAACAATCCCTATTAACACAATCAATTAAAAATTAACGCGGGTTCAAACAGCTTCCATTTTCAAATTACGCTCACTAATAAGTTTATCAACTAAAATTCGTTTCGCCGCGGGTGGGTAAACATGTTACCCTAATGAAATATTCAAACTACTTAACCGGGACGCTCATGCATTTCAAATGTTTAAAATGGGCTATAATTGAAGCGGTTTACCAATTCGCCATATAACCGGTAACCTGTAACAAAACGGGTTACAGCGTGGGCCGTGGGTAAAAAGCACTTACCCGATAACCGTTGACCGCAACCGAATATACGTGTAATGTTGGCGAATGGGTCGAATTCGAAAATGTTTAATGTTATTGCGTTTAAACCAGACGTGCAAGGTGAATTTAACGGGTATATTAGCTTGCGCTTATTTCTAAACGCATTTAGTACTATAAAACATCCTCTGATTTTCTTAATGAATATTCTATTTTTAAACATTTTAGAAAAAGAGCGATTGGTGTGAAATTCGAAAAATAGGTATTTTATAATATCTGTGATTTATTAGAAGGTAATGCTGTGCAGTATAAAGAGTTGTGTCTGGAAGTTTTAAAACGTTGTTGAATTTGTCTACTGTGTTGATAGCGTTCAAATCGGGTAAATGAGCTCTTACACTAGCAATTTGAGAACTTAATTCAATTTTATACTTTGTGAGCTGTCCATGTAAGCGTTCTTTTAAGCATTCTTGGTGCTTAACTCCTTTTAAGAAGTAACTAAACAAAACAGCTAAACGAATGAACATGCTGTGACGGATCTTTCCACCACCTATTATTTGCTTTATTCTTAACTAGCTGACCCGCCAGCGGCTTTGCTCGCGTGGCCTCCCGGGGTACGGTAATTACAGATTTCAATGGGTCAGATTTCAATTAGGGGTTGAATTTCACGAAATCCCGTCTTAGTGAGTACATAGGTCCCAAAAAAGAACCCCCATGCAAAATTTTAAACTTTTAGAACTCGCAGTAACGAAGTTTCAGACAAACTATCAACCCCAAAAAAACCCTTAGAGGTTGAAATTCATAAAATCCCGCCTTAGTGAGGACCTACGTCCTAAAAAGAACCCGCATGCAAAATTTGAAACTGTAGTATGCACTTGTAGTTTCTGAGATTTCGTGATGAGTGAGTGAGTGACCTTTCGCTTTTATATATATAGACTAAACTTCTGTCGCTTCATCTTCATCGATTTATTTAAAACCAACTAAACACAGTCAATCAATCAAAACTACATCAATTTTAAAAATCTAGATTTTTTTACATAGCGTTGAAAGTGTCTAGTCAAGTACATTTCTTTCAGAGCGTCTTACCATAGAGTACCTACAGATAATTAGTCTTGTGTTCCCCACAAAACCACATACTAATTAGCATAAATAAGAGCTTGTTAAAGATAATCTACAACACATGCTATTGATCAAAGTACACTAATGTCATTTAAAAATATCGGCATTGTTGTCCAGACATTACAGAAGTAGTATAAAACTATTATTATATTCTGTCATGATTTCTATTTCATCACTATACAAGCCAACCTCTTTACGTTTTAGCCATAGCTTTAGCTACGTATAGATACGTGATGGGCTCACTAAAATGTGTCTGAACATGTATCTATAGATCAGGTTTTTAAGCGGATGATTCAATATCGCCGGGCCCTCCCATTGGTCGGATAGCAGATACCTACCCGTCTGCAATTAAGTCTCCTTCCGATAGCCTCGGGCCTTCGGCTAATCACCGGTGCGCCCCCCATTTAGGTGAATAGCATTGCCAACTGAGAAACTTTAGCCACTTTGGTATTATATCGAAGGACAGCTCTTTGAAATAATTTAAGAGTTCGCGTGCGCTGAAAGTGCTTGTTATTCACCCAATACTCCGAAGAGGACAAATGGAACGTATTATTTATTTATTATTGTTTATCAAAACTAACAAAATATAGATCTGCAATAATAACATGACCCTTAAATAAGTACGTGTAAAAAAAAGTCCATAAACAAAAGCAAGAATATTACTATAACAAAAAAAATAATTATATGTTCCTCATGTATGTATTTTGTTGTATGTCATAAATTTATCGTAAGTTGTCAAAAATCTTAAAGTTAAAAAAAGGCACGGACCCTGGAGTCTGCGGAGTGTAGTCTTATTTATAAAAAAAAAATAGGTACGTGAAAAAATAATCTTTTTATCATATAGGTTGAGTTGAATTAATATTTAACAAATTACCTCAATTATCTAAGAAAAATACACATATTTAAAAATAAACTATCTGTCATTACTTTAATAATATTTTGTAACATATTTATATTTACCGACAGATGTGTGTGGGTACGAAGTTTGATAAAATGTAAGATTTATAAAGTGTTGGAACAAAAGATGAAATTATAAAAAGTTTAGCTGTGTATGAAATGTCTATAATTTTATACGATAACACTTTTCAAATCTCATTAATTTAACTTTCGGTCATTTAGTTATATTTTGCATACATAAAGGTAAAAGTCTATCTAAGTAAGTGGGTATCATCTGGCTCTGCAGTGGTCCGTATCAAGAATCATGCAAAGGAGGCCTACTTACACTAATCATTAGGATTTGCCACCCTTTTACGATTTGTAGCCAAATGTTGGACGAAATATTCTTTAATTACGTTCCAAAAAGAAGTCCATACCCTGTTCCTAATTAAAGCCATAACTGGTCCGCCGGACCAAGTACGCGTAAAGGCAAGAGCGAACTTTTAGGTATTTGAGGGAGTGAATCACTGGCCGTGACAGTAACAAGCGTTCTATAAACACGATACATTTTCGCGAAACAACGAAAACATAGCGTTTACGGACCTATAGGTTTAGGCAGCGCCTTAAGGAATTCATTTAAATTCTGACACACAGTTCAGTTACCAGAATAGATGATTTTCGAAACCTGATGCCTTCGATCGATGTCAAAACATCACAGTAAACTGGTTTTACTAATGCTAAATGGTAACTGGTAATCAGAAGATTAGACAGTTGAAGTGGCAGTGGGCAGGGCACATAGCACGCAGAACAGATGGCCGATGGGGCCGGAAGGTTCTGGAGTGGATACCACGGACTGGCAAGCGCAGCGTAGGTCGTCCACTGACACGGTGGACAGACGACCTGATAAAGGTCGCAGGACGACGTTGGATGCAGGCCGCTTCCAACCGGTCCGGAAAATGATGGGAGAGGCATATGTTCAGCAGTGGACGTCCTACGGTTGAGATGATGATGATGATGATGAACTGGTAATAACAGTTTCAGTCGTCGTTATATGGGGCGCCTTTACAGGTACGGGTGTCCCATTTCAATGCCACTTTCATATGAACGAACTTATTAAAATAAATAAACTTCTTCACTACTGGAATTGGACCGTTGTGTAGTAATTGGCTCTACAGGCAGTTCGAGCTACCGTTTTAATACGGTAGAGTGCCCACAAAAATAATTGTGATGTACCAGCTAGGTATTTTATATCTCAATGAATCATCCGTCCGTGTGTGATGCTAAAATACGAGTAACTAATGTAAGTAAATTCAATCATTTTTAAAATTAGGGTCACGTTATGAGCCGTGTGATGGGAAATAACAAATAAAATATTGTACGACACTTAAAAGTATGACGAATTTTCATCGTTTTCGTTCTTTGGTTGAGGTTTGATTTAGCGATAAACATTATTCCGGTAGTGGAAAACCCTAGTATATATATTTTAGTCTATGGGCAAAACCAAGTACTCTCTGTAGCTCCAAAGTTTTGAGGTTTTAAATTCAACTATCATTATTGCCCGACAGGAATTTCAGTATATAATGATATCATCAGTTACTTTGGGTTGGATTGTACGATATTTATATGTATGTGTATGTATATGTTTGTCGAGTGTGAAAATACACTTAAAAGACCAGTATTCAAGAACGACGCTCCGTTGTGAATCTCAACTCGAGTGGGGATTTGACAGTAAATGTCATACAGTATTTACTGTTGCACTCAGCCCAGAGTTACTTCTGAGCGCGAGAGAAATAAGGGTCTAACAGTGGAACATAAAATTCAAGGTATATCGATTATTCGATCGAATGGATACACCGTTATCATTCCAGTGTGCCTAATAGCTGCAATGCAATCTGCCCGGATGAGTTTTCATGAATACGTGTTGTCGTCCGTGCACAGGAATGTTATGATTTCATTTTGCAGTTGTGATAATTACGATCGCGTCCAATAGCGTACGTTCGGTTCGTCGGGGACTAGAGCGAGATGGGATGTATACAGACGCAAAGGTGGCTTTGATTTTGTAGAACGTTCTCCCTTTCACACTTTAAACACCTGGTAAATTTCCTTCTAAGATTTTAGGTTTTCTAGGTATTACACGCAATATCAAAAGTCAAGAAGGTACTGCAGGTGATATCGTATTCAATTGCGATACTCAATAATAACTGCTCTCCGCGGTTTCACCCGCGTGGTGATGGATGATGATGATGATGATGAATCTTATATAGCCTATGTTACTCAGCTATCCAATGGTGAAAGAACTTTTGAAAGAACATTTTGAGCAAATTCGTTACAAACATACTTACATACAAATCTTTCCTCTTTATAATACCTATTATGTATATAGTATAGATTTAGTGGTGATGTTGTTACTATTTACATTATAATTGTATACCGTTCGGTACTTTTTTGGGAAACTGCAAAGTAGCTTTCTTCACAGATTATTGAATTTAAATATTCATTAATTTTGTAATTTTTTTAAAAGTTCATAATTGATACTCACCGTCGAAAAATAAAACTAAACCTGTTTTTATACTGAAAACAGTGAATAAAAAGGTATTTTAAATACTATTTTGGTGTTTGAATTTAGAACTACAATATATTCAACCTCCATTTCAATTCTTATACAAATACCTTGCGCAAAAGATACTCGATACAAACTCCTTGCGGAAAGAACTCCTCGAGATTTGATTGGTCGATATTTGCGACAAGGAGTTTAGCATTAGAATAAAAACTATATTACTTTCGTTGCTGCCATTGCATATAAAAATAATAATATGAAAATTACTTTTATGTTTATTATGTAGATCCAACCGTTTATCCTCTTTTTGACAGATCTAATTTGTCAGTTAAAGTGTTGTGACCAAGTGATTATAGTGGACACGATTTCGATTCATTTTTCTATCGAGTCTGTGCGGAAAGAGAATAGTCCTAGGAATGGCGCCATGACCATGGCTATTGGCCATCTAGAAATACGTCAGCCAATGGGGAATGTTGAAAGGGCGTGGACAGGCCGTCATGGCATGGCCATCTAGAAACGCATCAGCCAATGGGAAATGCTGACGCATTTCTAGATGGCCATGCCCAGATGGCGAGGCCACGCCGTCCGGTTACACCCGTGTAGTTTCCAAGGTAAGCTATCAAATTCTGAGTTATAAGTTTTCACTTCTATCGGCAATTCCTATGACTGCCAATTTTTTTGTCTATGGGTAAGCAGTAGTATTTTATCAAGGTAGTAAAACTCAATGGTCCACCGCCGTTTTGTATTTGTCACTGTCACTCGCAACAAGACGCCCGTGCTAGTAATTATTTGCTGAGTTTTATATTGGAACTATAAAATGCCGAAAGGATCAGTGCTGAAAGGACAGACGAGAGAAATGGTGATCAAGCTTCGTAATTACTTTGAAGCAGAGTATCAAAATGGCGGCCCGCTTTTACCATTGTCGCAAGTGAGAGAGCGCGTTGCGGCCGCGTTAGGTATTAGTGCATCTACGATTACAAAAATTACTACCGAAGCCTACGGAACAAGCGGCATGCAGGAGAATAAGCTTCGTACGCCGAAGAAAAAACGCCAACCACGTCGTGTGACTTCGGTTGACAACTTTGACGCAGACGCTATACGCCGTCATATATATAACTATTACTTACGTAAAGAAGTTCCAACACTTAAAAAACTTGTTGCTTCTTTGCGTGAATGTGATTTGTTCCGAGGTCAAAAATCGTCATTGGTAAAGGTCTTGAATGAAATTGGATTTACTTATAAAAAATCGGACAAACGCAAAATATTGATGGAGCGTCGCGACGTAGCTTTTGCTCGTTGCGAATTTTTGAGCGAAGCCAAAAAAATTACAGATTGGTCAAATGTTGTTTTCACTGACGAAACTTGGCTGAATGCGAACCACACAGTGTCTAAGAGCTGGACTGATGACACCGCTGCTTCCACTACCTCAGTACCGATGGGAAAAGGAGAACGTCTAATCATTTGCCATGCAGGGTCTGTGAAAGGATTCATGCCAGATGCTTTGTTGGCCTTTAAATCCAAAAAAAACAGTTGAGTACCACGAAGAAATGAATTCTGAGGTTTACGAAAGTTGGTTTAAGGAAATGGTACAATCATTGGAAGAACCGTCAGTTATTATTATGGATAACGCATCCTATCACTCACGCCAAATTGATAAAATGCCGACCCAGGCCGACAAAAAACAAGTAATCATTGACTGGCTTCAACGACATGGTGAAAATGTTGATAACTCCTTACTAAAAGTACAATTACTAAATATATTACGAACAAAAAAACACTTCCCAAAACGATATGTGATCGACGAAATAGCTGCAGAACATGGTCATTGGGTTCTTAGACTTCCACCCTATCATTGTCAATACAATGCCATTGAATTAATATGGGCTCAAGTTAAAGGACACGCTGCTAGAAATAACACAAAACCCCCATTCACGGCAAACAAAATGGTAAATTTATTAAAAAATGCATGTGTGAAAGTAACTGCGGAAAGCTGGCAAAATGTAATTCAAAAAACACAAGAAACTATAATGGCAGATTGGGATAAACACGTGGCGATAGATTATATGAGTCAACAATTAATTATAAATGTCGGCAATAGCTCGAGTGACAGCAACGATGAATCTGATTTTGATTAATAAATAAATAAAAATAAAAGATTAGATTTCGTTTGCTTAAATTGGAATTGGGGTTGCTCAAACTTTACTATTTTCTGGTACCAAACGGCAGACTTTAATGTCTGCCATCCCCAGCGAGCAACACGGAAGGGAGTAGCCTTAGCTAAAAAATATTGTTCAAATCTTTCTGTCATTTCTTGCGGGAGGGGAAGTTGCACACTAGCGCAAAGCCGCACTATTACATACAAAACATACCTGTACCGATCCATTGCCGATCATACTCACACAACCAAATCACTAACACATAAAAAATAAAGCACCATTCACAAATCTAGCCCCGCCCTCACCCCACAGTATATTATCAAACTCCATGGTCCATGCGGACTTGTACTTTGACAGAGGGGAAACGCTGTGTATGCCTACTCCCTTCCGTGTTGCTCGCTGGCCATCCCAGATTTAACCGGTAACAGCTTCGTCAAGTATGACTTGTACTTGTAATCATCATAGTCATCATAACCTTGTTCTTTTTTGGATATACACCAGGAGATAAACACGTCTTCAAATAATGCTGTATGTTTTCCTGAGGCGCATCAATATAACGGTTTTACATAAAAATAAATCCGATATTATGTGCCGAGAACGGAAAACACCCGTGTAAAAATAGTTCATAAACAATATCGATATCTCAATCGTAACTTCGTAACATCACTATGTTGATAGCCATAGAACGTAATTTTTTAAAAACGTTTGTTATTTTATGGAATTTATAAAAAAACTACTGCACTTATGGACTCATTTTGTGAAAGATGATTATTATACGGGATCAAGGAGCAAATTTAAGCAGTTGTCATATTTTTAAAACCTCGCATTTATAAGTTAACTTTTGCGTAACATCGTCATGTTACGTTCTATTGGTGCTGTCAAAAAGAGGATAAACGGTTGGATCTACTATAATTGTTCCAATTTTATGTGCATTTTAATTAATTTAACCTATTAGGTACCTTTTTTCTTCATTAAATTTCTATTTTTGCTTTAATTATTTCTTTTTCTCGTAGTCGTGCTATAATGTATAGTCTATTCTAAAGTATACTCTTGAAGAAAACGGATTTATATCGAGGGTCATGAATCAATAGAATCGCTCAGGATTGAATACCTCGCACTTGAATAACTCGCTATGCTCGTGATTCAATAATCACAAACCACTCCCTGCGGTCGAGATTCAGTCGTTAGAAGCATTTACTTACTCGCTTTAAATCCGTCCTTTATTCACTAATTGCATATAGATTAGGGCCTACAATTAAAAAATAAACATAAAATGGAACCGACTTTAACACTAAACAAAAGAGAAATTCACTTACGTCAAGCTTTATCAGTTTTTTTGTGATTTAGGTACATTTCTTTTTTTATTTTCTTCACTCACTTTCTTATTTATGATGTGAATTTTCAATTTTCAATTTTTACCTAAGTTATCATCAAAAGCCAAAAACTATTAGGTTATCTATGGTCGTTGCAGGAACAGAGTACATTTATTTAAAAAAATCGTGGTCGTAGGACTGAGGTGGGATGAAAACGAACTCTGGTAATATTAGCGAGATAAAAACGGATTCATTATTATTATTTTTAGTGCGTGAGATGAAAACGAGGGATGAGATAAAACTTTGCTGGTTTTCATTATGTTTCTTTAATACTCCTGATTGCAACAGTGGTTTAATACTGCGAACAATAATAGTTTTCCATGCATACTTGCTAGCCATTGCTTACATAAGGAGGCTCATTCGTTTTAATCCCTATTTTTTCATTAAACTAAAATCCGTTCGTAACCGACTTCCAAAAGGAGGGGGTTCTCAAGTAGACGCGTAAATATTTTTTTTATATATTACCACGCATAACTACATAAAGAGTAGTCCGATTTTGTTTTTTTTGTTTGGTAGTATTAAAGTATATATCCGAGGCATTTGGATTTCATCAAATTAGGTCAAGCGGTTTTTGAGTTACACAATAACTGAAAAATGTTTCGTCTATTTGGATGATATTGTAATTGACGGTGAATAACAATCGAACCCAGTTATAACAATTTTAGTAGCAAGGGCCACTAAAATGGAGAAAATTTGTTTTACCAAAAAATTGAACCGACTTTAACACTAAAAAGTGCGAAATAACTTGTCGAAGTCTCATGCACACAATATTGTGATAATGTATAATTAGACACCGGAAGTTAATTTATTATCATGACGTATTTTTAATTTTATTTGCTCTTTATTCTATTAACACAATTCCAGAAAATGTGACGTGTGTGTTTAACTGAAATTATAATTTTGTAAAATATATACTACGAGTAAGTGTTTTTTATATATTTGTATAGTGTGTAAGTTGTTTATGAACCGTATTATTACTATAAAATAGTTTGTATTTGAGTACATAACCTACTAACATCGTTTTATCCGTTCGTCTTCTTTTACAGATTAATAACTCCTACAGTTACAAACAAAAGTGCATATAATTGTGCACACACACACACACACACACACAGTTTAAACTTAGAATAAAATTAATATAGCAACGGTGTACGAAAACTTTAGGGTTGGCACCCATTCATGTGAAATGGGATAAAACTTATGCGCTACTGCCCCTAGGGTGTGATATTCTTGAATAGGGCTGTTACCATGCTATTTAAAGCCATTTCAAGCATAATGTGGTAATACACTTTGAGTTGACATAAAAGTTCATAATATTTCAAAGCTTACTAACATTACAAAAATTGAATTCTTGAAATCAATGCCTTCTAGCTGAAGTTTGCATTGTTCAATGAGTACCGTAAAACTACCAGTTGTAATTCATGATTGTGTTTGTAAACAAAAATAGACATAAATCAAGGCTAAACATTTTACCATAAAAAATATCGATAGAACTATATATACTATATATATATATATCTGTTAACTTTCTCAATAGTTAAACATTTGATATTTCAATAAAGTTGATACAACACCATAATCACATACGAGCGTTTCATGGACAATATGACAAGTTGACCACTCGTAATATTTTTCTTTTGCAATCCCAACGCTACAAAGCTCCAAATTTTCTTTGGCAAATTTTCAAGGTTTACCCCCACAATGCACCCTATTTCTGTCTCATATTATTCAGCATGTAGAATACTGGAGTGTGTTTTAAAATTCAGAGAGAAATCGTATCTCCGGCATCGACATTTCGAGTCACGCGCGCAATATGTGTCGCGGTGTTAAGGTTTCACGACCAGTGGTTGCTATAGTCTCCCAAGTTTTGATAAGCTGTATCTTGTCCACCTCTATCATCCGCTTCGTCGAGACAAGAAAGCGGTTTACACTTCTCCTAGTATAAATATTAAATGTACGTGAGATAATGCTAATTACATGGAAATTCAACCAGAGTTATTTCCATACGATTACAGATCTGGCATCAACCTTAATTGCAAGTACATCAGTAACCTTCGTTTTCCCGATGATATAGTCATAATGGCGGAGTCGCCCGAGGATATCGGCACCATGCTCTCAGAACTGATAACTGATGGAGAAGAAAGGTTCTCGAGTGGCGATCATGCACCGGGAGACGTAGTGGCCGGCCCCTTGCTATGTGGACCGATGACCTCGTCAAAACCTCGGGGAATCGCTGGATTCAGGAAGCGAGTAGCCGTTCCAAGTGGCGTTCTATGGGGGAGGCATTATGTTCAGCAGTGGACGTCTTCCGGCTGATAATGATGATGATGATTGAGTTTTATTTTTATTACCTGATCTTAAAATTCCAATGCGAATGGAAAAAGTAAAAAATCATTTGGGTTGCAAAGCACTGCAATGGGTAGTTTTGATGCTTACGAATGTACTGTCTGCCAACTGTTACCACTCATATCATAATCAGCACATTTTTTCCTACTACTGAGACTCGAGTCTTCCTCTCAGAGAGAGGAGTTGGGCCATAATCCACCACGCAGTCCTAGTGCGGATTGGTGGATAGGTTAGTGGCCAACCCATGTCGAAGTTTTCAGGTCGCCCGAAGGCCTTTGTCATAGTCTAACGACTGTTGTCCTAAGACAAACAACTGGAACCGACGGCTTAACGTGCTCTCCGAAGCACGGAAGTGCTCAGTTGAATAATGCCACTAGCGGTCACCCATTCAAGTCCTGACCGCAGCAAGTGTTGCTTAACTTGATGATCTGTCAAGATCGCTAAGTCGAGCTCTGCTACGAGCACTTCAGCACTTCACTGATACCATTCAAGTCGGATTAAAAACATCAAGTTAAACTAAAGTTTATAATGGAAGGAAATGGTAACATTTATACTCAACTCCAAATCGTATCGCCCGTCAGCGCACAGGAACGCATGTTTTAAAAACCAAATACCGTCAAGAACTCGATTGCAGCAACGCACAGAACATTGAATATCCGCACAAGTTTGCGTAGGCGCCTATTACGAGAAATGGCGGCATGATCCACTCTAGATTTTTCTACATATTTCCGAATATTTCACGTTGTCAAAACGCGGAAAATAGTCGTAAATTGTGCCTATCTGCGTGGAAAAAAACGTATTTCTATGGTGTGTGTCGACTGGGGTAAACGTGTTTGCAGATAGGGAAATGGAACATTTCTACGTGAGTGATATCATAGCTTTACGTCTCTTAAAACGTAATATACCTTGTCATATGCGGATTTATCACACACTAAAGATTCTTATCGCTCTTTCCTGTTTTTAATCTCGGTTTGTAAATTTATAAGGTGATCTTAGGTATAATATCGTAAGTTTGTATATTATTGGTGACATTATCTAATTAAAGCCTGCGAGTTTTAAGTAAAAAAATGTGTATCTTCGTATTAAGATTATTATTAAGTCTTTGACACTTTCCAGTGTATATGTGACTTTATTCATAATGTTAGTACTCACAAGACAGGAACATTACGCCGCATTAAGTCTAAATATCTATATCATATCATATTATTAATGAAATGATATAAACAGAATCTGTGTCAGATCAAACTAAAACCACAATAGTAGATTATTCACCGAGGGAGTAAAGCAAAGTCAAAGTCAAAATCATTTATTCAATTTAGGCATCAAAGACGCACTTATGTACGTCAATTTTTCATTATAATGTACTTTAAAGGCTCTACCGCCGCGTTCCAAAATATATAGAACCTACCGAGAAGAAGCGGTAAGAAACTCGGGACCATTCTTTTTATATAGATGTTTACAATGTTTCTACTTAGGTACTACAAATATTACATTTTATGGGTGGCAGAGTGACAGCTTGCCAGAAGTGGAGTATTCCAAGCATCTTTATCTTCTATATAATGTCGAAATTTATATTAACCTTTTTTATTAAAACGTTTTTTACAGTCAACTTGAATTTGCCTTTTGTGAGTTCAGTTATGTGTTTTGGGATTTTATTGTAAAAACGCACACAATTTTCTAGGAATGACTTATTAGTCTTCGCAAGTCTAAAACTAGGTACAGCTATCCTATTTGTATTTCTAGTATTAAAAGTGTGATGATCAGCACGTTTCTGTAGGATAAAGATGGTCTCTATATCAGCCGCTGAACCCCATAGCAATATCCCATATGACATTACGCTGTGGAAATATGCAAAATATACTAACCGCGCCGTAGAAGCGTCTGTTAGCTCTCTTATTTTACGTACCACATATGCAGCAGAACTAAGTCTCCCAGACAGTGCATTTATATTAGGTCCTTACATATGAAATTGGCGTTTTGTATGGGAGGAACAAAAAGTCGAATATTTTTTAATATAATATATTTAATTAATCAAAGTATGAACCATTATTTTCTATGCACTTTTGCCATCTTATAGGTAGTTCATTGATCCCTTTACTAAAAAAACCAGTCGGACGGGAATCAATAAAATCTTTGAAGGCGATTTGGACTGCCCCATCGGAGTTGAATTTTTTCCCTTGCAAGAAGTTATCCAAATTTCGAAAAAAATGGTAATCTGTTGGAGCAAGGTCCGGGGAGTACGGAGGATGTCTTAGACTTTCCAATTGAAGCTCTTCTAATTTAGTAGCCGTCTGTTGCGCAGTGTGTGGTCTAACGTTGTCGTGAAGCAGCAGTGGCGTGGAGCGATTGACCAACCTAGGTTGTTTAGCCGCTAGCTTTTCCATCATGGTTTGCAATTGCTGACAATAGACATCAGCCGTAATAGTCTGGCCAGATTTGAGAAAACTGTAATGAACAATACCGGCACTAGTCCACCAAACGCTTACAAGTAACTTTTTGGGGTTAATTTTCGCATGGGGCAGGATTTGGCTGGCTGGCCAGGATCCAACCATTGCGCTGAGCGCTTCCGATTATCGTAAAGAACCCATTTTTCATCACAGGTAATGATTCGGTTTAAAATACCTTCATTATTGTGCCGGTTTAGTAATGTAACGCAGCAGTCGACGCGCGTTTGCCGATTTGCTTCAGTCAATTCGTGAGGTACCCACCTTTCAAGCTTTTTAATCTTCCCAATTTGCTTCAAGTGAATTAAAACAGTTTTATCACTAACATCGAAGTCTGCAGCTAACTCGGACGTGGTTTGCGATGGATCCGCTTCCACAATAGCCCTCAACTCTTCATTATCAACTTGAGTCTCAGGCCGTCCACGGGGCTTGTTCTGCAGGTCGAAATTTCCAGAACGAAAACGTTGGAACCAAAAACGAACTGTGTTTTCTTTTGCAACACGACCGCCATACACATCATTCACCCTTCGAGTTGTTTCCGCAGCACTAGTGCCACGGCGGAACTCGTACTCGTAAATAATGCGATATTTTAAGTTTTCCATTTTGTAAAATGAGTGACGCAAACAGAAAAAAACAGAAGAAAAAAAAACAAATGAATGACGATCATCGAAGCACAAATACATGAGTCTATAGCTGTACAAATTTGAATTTGGAATTCCTTACCAAAGAGGAGAAATTCGTGATTAAAGTGGCCAGTACGAAAAACGCCAATTTCATATGTAAGGACCTTATATGAGGACCCCATTGTAATTTTGCGTCAATTTTAATGCCTAGGAAGACTGTTGCCTTGTCCATTACGAGTTTAACTCCATCAAGCGTAACGTTGGATTTCAAATATGGAACAGTGTCTCATACGTCACGGGCGGTATATTGAACCCTGAGTGTAACGGGGACTCATATTAAAATTTAATTCCCGAGCGAAGGAGACAATAAAAACTCAGAGCTTTAAAAAATAACAGTTATTTAGTTAAAAGTCAAATAAATTAATAGTTAATATTAAACATTTGTATATCGTTATAAAGTGAGAGAGATATATTTTTGGAAAGAACATTTATGGAAAACACTGTTTTAGACTTTCGCGGTTGTTAACTAAGTTATAATTAGTGCTCACGAGACCACGCTTTAGTTGCTTTTGGAGCACCCGATATTTCCGCACAGTTACATGCACCAATTTCAAAATTATAACATTTTATGGAAGTTATTAAAATAACAGCAAACACCGTGTATTTTTCCAAATTCAATGATCGCGACACGTACTCGTAATTATGAACTATGATGACCTTGAATGCGCAGAGAGGGTATGAAAAAATAATAATAGTATTACGTACTATAACTTACAATAAGTATAGCTACTAGCTGTTACCCGAGACACCGACTGCATAGGTAGTAAACATTTTTTCCGGGATATAAATATAGTCTACGTGTAGTTACAGGTTCAGAGCTATGTTAAATAAATCAACCAAATCGGTAGTTTAGGCGTCTCACAATGGTAACATCCATCATTCATCCATCCAAATAGACACTTTCCTATTCATAGGTAATAAAACTAATTTACTGTGAGAAATATTTGTAGAGATATAGAGAATACTGAAAACAAGTTACCTCGCAAGAAATACACCATAAAATAAGGCATGAACCAATCATGATTCAATAAACGCTCGATGATCAAATTGTGCGAAATCCTTCACAGTTGCTTCGCGAAGCTCGAACGCCAAGCTCTATCGGCCCGGTTTTTTACAGGCTCGTAAAGACGAAAACTCTCTATTCGCATTGTCTCAATTAGAGCTCTACCCGTCACGTATCAGAAGGGACAAGACGCCGTTAATTCGATGGGGACACAACATAATTTCCTTCAGGTAAAAGTATTACGCCTAAACAATATTAGGTACGTGAGTCGAATCGCTTGCCGATTGACTTACGACTCCTGTCCCGTTCGCCTTCGCATGGAAGGAGATGTATGACTGGTGCGCGACCCAACTTTATTGTTTTTTCCTTTATCTAATGGAAGGTAGAATTATGGGCGGTTGTTTGTTACGTTTTTCTGGAGTCCTTAGGAATAATGATGCCGTTGTATCACTATACGTAAGGTTTATTATTTCTACATGTTTGATATCTTTTCTAATATTATTTGGCCAAAATAATGGATGGAAACAAGCTACTTAATTTGTAGTTTCTTTCTTGAAACATTTTTTTATGGTGACAATTTACGATACCGTCATACATTGGTTTATCAATCAGCAGTAGAACGTCTAATGATTGTGTTCTTCCGGAGAAGTACTGTCACACCTATTTCTACCGCAAAGTAGTAATGTTCATAATACTGTGTTTTGGTTTGAAGGTTATGGATGCCAGTGAAATTACAGGAAAATGAGACTTAACTACTTGTCTCAGGGTGATAGGCGCATCCCCCCCGAAGGGTTTCCGCATTGACGTGGCGGGGGGGCTCAGTAGCCGTGGCTTGGATCACCACGGTGAAGCTAAGAGGAACCCAGGGGCCGCGCTGGCGTTGGGGTGCGCTGGCCGGCTCAGGCGGGGCCGCTCCTATGGGCTTTGGCCGCCAAGTCCACATAGGAGTGGCTGGGTCCGGGCGCTTTGGCGCAGACTCGAGGAGATGGGGCCCGGGCGCTTTGGCGCAGGCTCGAGGAGATGGGGCCCGGGCGCTTTGGCGCAGGCTCGAGGAGGGGGGCCCGGGCACTTTGGTGCAGGCTCGAGGAGGTGGGGTCCGGGCGCTCGGCGCAGACTCGAGGAGGTGGGGTCGCGGGGGGGAGGGAGAGTTAGTTATCCCCTGTGGCTGACGTAGCAGGCGGTGGGGCTACGTATCTGACCCACCGCAGGGAGACCACGGGCGTCCAGACGTGGGGAAGTCTGGTGCCCATTGATGGCGGGTTTGGTCTCCGAGGCAGTTGCGGCGCGCCATGTGTTCTGGCGTGCCGCGAAGAGAAGGGTCCGGCAACGGACAGCCGCGGCGGGTTCGCGGTCGTGTGCGAAATCTGTCCCGCGTTCCCGCCAAAAGCGGCAGTGACGGAACACCCCGGGGTTTTGGTGGGTATACGGACTCCCACATAAGCACCTACCTCCCCGTGGTAGGTGGTATCCATAAAGGATTTCCCCGGGAAAAAAAAATGCATATTTTATAGGCAGATGTTGCCAATTAACGCCAAGTCCTTCAACGCAACCGAAAAACATACTAAAAAAGGTCTATCTTCTTTTTTAAGTTGTTTGTAATTAATTTCCTTTGCTATATTACCCTTGAATACGCATAAAACGCTTGCGCACTTGTACGTCTCATATACAGGAGGCTTTTCACACGTTACTATAGGTCTTGATGACGTCGAGGCAAAGTTCCTTAACTCCTTTTCATCGCAGAGCTTCTAATGAATTCCTCAAAATGATTAAATACATATTTTTAAGTTATTTACATAGAGTTCATGAAATAAATGCCATATCATAATCTCGATACTGTCATTTAATATCCTAACTTACCGGAGTTAAACAAGAATGATTTCTCTCATATTTTGAATGGAAGTGGCTCACGAAATTGAGTTTTAGTCTTGTCCATTGGAATTTAGGAACCAATTTAATTTCCTCAAATTGTAATCTTATTTGTGTCAATCGCTGCCGAAACGCGGTTGTCATGTAAACAGGAGACGCTCTAATTTAATTGAAAGCTTTCGAGCCTACCTTGTCGTTATTTGCTTGACCGAAGAACGAACTCTCCCTAAAGGATGGCTTAACCTATAAATTTCGGTACATTTATGGCAACATGAAGGCGCTATTGAAGAATTTGTGATGATGCACATGTTCATTTATCGTTATTCATTACTGCAGTAACGTCATTTGGAATCAGAAGACATGAAATCATATTTGTGACTAAGTATTGTTACTTGTGACTAACTTATGAAAGAAACAGAGCGCATAACTACTACTAGCAAGGAATCGCACATTGGTGAATAATAATGACAAATTGAATGAACTAAATAAGATCATTCGGATATAAATGATCTTATTTCGTTCATTAAATTTATATACTAAGAATCATCAAGTTTATCTATTTAATAATAATAATAATAACAGAAAGCAGTACTCCTTGAAACGGCACGCATCGTCAGGAGGATCCTCACTCTGCAGCCCTGACCACCGGTAGCTTGGGCCCTGCCCCGCTAATGGCGGAAAGCTAGGTTTAGGTTTTTATAATAATTTTATATTGTTTTTTTTTCAAATATAATAAAAATGTAAATTTAAGAGAAGAAAATAAATAAAGAAATAATAATAAACAGATTTAATGTCTCTAATGAACTGTTTATATATAAGTTACTTAGGCAGATATATGTTAGCAAGTTATGGCTTCTTTAACGACTTCTTGACGATTCTTTAACGACATAAATTTTGGTGCAGGCACCGTAGGCATTCAGCTATAATAACGGTACCCGATTTTCTCATTGCAAACATACCGTTTTATGTGCAGGTTTTATTCCTAAAACTCCCCTAAATTAGTATTCCACGCGTCGCTTCACTGTGCCGCGGTAAACAATACCGCATCTGACTTGTGAATCATTAATTTAGGGATCCCTTTATTCATATCTTGTATTTTTCATGAAGACTCTTCCACGTAAATCTCTTGAATAATGATAATGATAAGTAATGGAGACTGATCACATATGAATTATTAGAAAAACAAGGAAAATAAAATAAACACAAAAACATTGGAAAGAAATTAATAATCATTACAACCTAGTTTACGACCGTGACTTGATCCGGGATCAATAAAGATAATCGTAATCCTTCGAAAACTAATACCGACAAATATCGTTCGTTACAGCATTGTTTTCAATAGGATAACAATAGATGTGACTATGTGTAACTATTGTGTCTCGTTTCACGAAGGCAGCCGAAGACACTTTTTAACTATTTCCTAATGATATACGTAAAATTTTCTTATTTGTCAAACCAGATTTTATCAGACAAAAAAATATTTTAGGTAGGTAGGTACTTCAATTTCACGACTTACTACCAAACCAAACTATATATAACTATACAGGGTTACAGGAAAAGTCGTGCTACATCCGTTAAGGGCGTGGAGTACCCATCATTTCTGACTTATTTCACTATGAAATACCCTACCCTAAACTTAACCCTTTTCGAGATATTCGACTTTTAATTTTTTTATTGAAAATTGGAGATTTTTAGGCTACTAAATTTAATTTTGTTTAAAATAATAATAATCTTTATTTCAGGCAATAGTAGAATTACACAACATAAAAATACCAGCGGCCCATATACAAAACATATACCTTATAGACTAACATATATACACATATTATTTATTTTGTGTGTCTTATTATTATTATTATTGCATTTTTACATGTGTAATAGGATGTTTTAGGACGTCAATCATTAAAATAGTGCATAAGTTAATTGAATAGGCCGTAGTAGACGAAGTGAAAGTTAATAAATTAAAAAAAAATATGGCAGTTGATCGGCAGATGTGTTTCAAAATATCTACGTTTCATCAGCTATCTAACGAGCTATAACAATCTAGGGTTTTATTTAAATGCATTGAAAAAAACTTAGTCTCATAGGCGACAGTGGAGAAGAAAAGTAATAGTTAGGCCTAAAAAGTAAAATAAAACAATAGGTAAACATAAAATGTCATTTGTTAAATCAGGTTTTCACACAACTTTTTCTTACTCTACAGTTCATGTTCAACATGGCCGCCTCTGTTTCTAATATATAGCATCCTTCTACGGAGACAACTTTCTTCTTGTTCACTACTCCAGTGGTTATTTTATTTGCTGCATCCCCAATCATTTCTCTTAATTCTTCCACAGGCGAAACCCACATTAACCCGTCCGCATCAGCGCAAAAAATAACAATAGATTTATGAATGAAACTTAACTCGAATGTCTTGCTGATTCGGACAGATTCATCACGTATTATTTAAATAGAAACAAAATAAAAACAATCAAAATTTCAATATTTGATATCTGTTGTATAAACAATATCCTTAATAAAGAATTAATATTTTCACAGTAAACAGATATCTACTTAAATTTTGCTATGTTTGATTATAAACAAAACTAATTAAAACTTTAATATTGATATGCTTCGACGTAGACAGATAATTATAAGGCTTTGCAAAACCTAACTGAGACAAACTTTTAACAAGTGTATTTAATATTTACATTATATCATGTTTATTCTATAAGCAGCGTTCCGGAAACTTCGTGAAGTCTTCTCGTCAAAAAATACCTCAGTGCCTCAAGACAAGAGTCTTCGACCAATGTGTGTTACCAGTGATGACTTATGGCACTGAAACGTGGTCTCTTACTATGGGCCTCATAGATAAGCTCAAAGTCGCACAACGAGCTATGTGAGGGCTATGCTCGGGGACGTGATCGAATCAGAAATGAGGAGATCCGTAGAAGAACGAAAGTCACCGACATAGCTCAGAAGATTAGCCAATTGAAGTGGCAGTGGGCAGGGCACATAGCACGCAGAACAGATGGCCGATGGGGCCGAAAGGTTCTGGAGTTGAGACTACGGACCGGCAAGCGCAGCGTAGGTCGTCCACCGACACGGTGGACATATGACCTGATGAAGGTCGCAGGACGACGTTGAATGCAGGCCGCTTTTGACCGGTCCTTTTGGAAAATCATGGAAAGGCCTATGTTCAGCAGTGGGCGTCCTACAGCTGAGATGATGATGATGATGATGATGTTTATTCTTGTAGGTACCTACGAACTCGCTACATATTACGTACTAGGGCGCTTTGCAGATGACGGGACGGGCCGGGTTGGTCAATTTCTCCGCGAACGATAGCGCAATGGGAATCCTATACTACCAACGCACACGGAGGGCAATAAGACCGCGCCGCCAGTGCCCGCCGAGAATTGGCGGCGCGGCATATTCGTAGCTACATAGCGGCGAGGGCAGCCGTGGGCATCAACGAGCAGACGCGGTCTTTATTGCTTCGGGGTCAAAAAGACCGCCCCGCCCTGCCGTAGCGCCTAAGTAGGCTGGCCGGTTGTCGCAGTTGATAGCACCCCTGCCTTCTGAGCTGCTGGGCTCGGGTTCGATCCCCGGACAGGTCTAACATTTGTGTGCATAAACATGTCTTTTGAGTTTGGGACCTGAAGACTTATGTGGAAGTTGTCCCATATTATTATTATATTGTATCTTACATATTCAAAAATTAGCAGAACCATCCGCGGCTTCATTCGCGTCGACTCGCGAGATACAGCACCATTAAAATAAAAGTAACTGTAAGTTACTCCAACATCAGCTATCAGTCAGTGAAATTCACATCAGAATAGGTCCAGCTGTTTTGGAGAGTAGCAGGAACAAATAGACAGACATACAGCCAACATCTTATACATGATTATTTTTATAAATACCGTATATACTTTCATATGCTTAAAGTCAATACTGTTATCTTCACATTACAAGCAGACAATTTATATATTTGTTTAGACGTAAACAAAGTCATAATCTAATCGTCACCGTGAAGTTGTACAAACTTAAGGCAATTAACGTTATAATGTTTATAATATGTCCATTGAAGCACTAATGCTCGCTTAGCAATACCAAACATTGCAATTATAGAGAAAAACGTTGATATCCTCGGGCGGGATTCGAAGCCGCTTCTTCTGACAATCCGGCCAGATTATAATTGTATTTAAAACTCCATATAATTGGGTTAGTCATTAGTTTAAGTGTCAAATTTATCATCCCGTGTTAGTATACATTATGATACGGCCGGCCGTAAAGTTGACGTTGTTTTGTCTTGATGGCGTGTGACACAAGATGGTTTCCTTAATTACTTAGCCCGCCAATAGTTGATAATTAGGCGAAAATTAAATTTATTAATATTCGCTGTATTCAGTGAGTGAACATTGAATACAATATTTGCTGTATACACAAGCTTTAACACACAGTAACAGCTGTTTCATGTGTTTCATTCAATAACATTTTCATACTTGTTAAAGTTTTTGTCTTTACTTTAAATTTACCGCTGATATTCTTATTAATTTCCTAAAATCATCAGGTTAAAAACACTATGTCATTGATATAACATGCAACAAAACGTTACTTTGAAGAACTTAACAAAGCAACGACCAAAGTGGTCGTACAAATTGCCTATCTAGCTAGCTCTAATCAAATCAAATCCAATTCAATTTAGCCATCATAGATGCACTTATGAAAGTTAATTATTAATAAATGTACTTTAAAAGACTAAACCGCTGCGTTCGATGTAAATAGTATACTAACATGTGTGGCAAATATCAACTTCACAAAGGTGGTGTATTACTACAAGCAACTTTGTCTTCTAAATAATTTGTAACTGTATAATATGCTTATTTTAAATTAGAAAGTGCTTTACAGCCAACTTCAATTTTGTTTCTATGATTGTTGAACCGATACGACTTTGGAACCTGCAAGAGAGCGTATTTCTTTCTGAAAGGCCGGCAACGCATTCCTCTCGAGATGTCTGATATTGCAGATGTCCGTAGGTGACGGTGATCACTTACCACCAGGTGAGCCGCCTGCTCGTTTGCCAATCTCTCTCATAAAAAAGGCTCTATTATGTCTTTTGGGATTTCATTACAAAATACAAACAATTATAGGAGACAAATAATTATTTCTTAGGAAACTGTTCCTAAGAAATAATTATTTGTCTCCGCCGAACTAGACACTGCTATCCTATCGTTATTTATAGTATATAGATACGTGATGATCCCCTTTTAACCGACGTCGAAAAAAGAAGGAGGTTTTTAAATTGACTGTTTTTGTATGTATTTCTACACAATCATGAATTGGTTTTAGTGGTTCTTTTATTGGTAGATTGTGATCTAGTTGGTTCCATATAAAGGTTATCGAATTGAAATTGATTTAGCACATTTTGAGAAAATAAATGTAAACAAAATATACACCCAGATAATGTTTAAGTTTGTGGCTCACTTCAGCAACAATTTTGTTTGATAAAAATGTATTATCAAAATTGACTCTAGGTATATCTTCGACAGTATGGACTTCAATAATGCATGTCGGTGTCTAACTTATTAAATTGTAATTATTATTTAAGTTTTTACAAACGTAATATTTTCAGATATGTACTCGTACAAGGAAGACACCGTTAGTATATTTTTTAATTTGAAATATGTTTCTAAAAGATTTGCTCGGAGCCATTTCTTTCATCTGAATATGTGGCTATGAGAACTTAAATAAAAGCATATTTCACTTAAGTATGGTGCACTTACGAGTATAATAAATTAAAACTTAAATATAAATAACACTCTTTTAATCATGATGAATGTTTTATGCTCTACAATTTTATCGCCGCTCTACATTTTTATCAAAGACTTTGATTTTCATCCCGTCGGATTTAAATGGAAACTTTTAAATGTTAATTGCAAAAATGTTCTGTATAATCTATAGCACTGAATGAATATTTCATCGTCGATTCATAAATACTCTGTGAAATTTCAACGATCAGAAGCGCTCGGAAAAAATCTCTCATTTATTTTGCTTAGGTTTAAAACCTGTGAAGGCAAAGCATTTGCTATTCTATAAGCTGAAAAGACGGGCCAGTCGTGCACCTGATGATACTATACTGGGAAAAAAATGGGTCGATTAATCGGCAAAGTAGAGCCGTGTAAACCCGGTACTGCAGCTGCAACCGCGTTAACACGGTAAGAGTTGGTGGGTCTAGCGGACATAGTACGTGGCTATCGCTGCCAAGTTTGGTTAAGCATACAGCTCGTTGGATCATGTGTAAAACACTTACTCTATTTGTTCTGCACACTAACAAATGCGCTGTGTCAACACCGCTCCGACAACCATCTTAAAGCGTAGCCGTGTATTTTTGCACGGCTACGCTTTTCAAACAGCTGAGAAATTATTTTAAACGGTAAAGGTAACCGTCTATACTAGCTAACGCAACCGTGTCCGTGAGTGACGTAGGCATGCTATAGATCGATCCGTGTACACAGCGCTTCACACGGTTGCCAAACGCGACTGGTGCAGCCGTTTACATGGCTATAGGACTCGTAGCCGTGCATTTTTTCCAGTGTATTCATGCCTATTACAGTTGCAATGCCACCTAGAGCTAATATTTTGTGCTCACTGCACTGCGTTTTTCACTCTGTTGGACATTGGCTTTAGAGTCTTTCAATATTCACTTTAGTACTCTTCACAACCTTGCATAGTCATTTTGTGGACTATTGCTTTTCGGCAGAATATTGTAGTCTCTGTAACACTGTAGTCTTACCGACCAAGACGGCCTATTACACAAGAGGCCTACGTTCTAGTAAGTCGGGCTTTCCCCTCTTATATTTTATATCTTATATGGAGTATGTGAATATTTTAAGCAACACGAGAGATATATTTATTTGCAATCAAATATATTTAACCTACTTGCGTATTATCTTTTTTATGCTATCTAGTGCCGATATGGTCATACATTTAATATTATTTATATGTCTATACATCTAAATTTTTATTATAACGCTTGCCCGTTATAGCTACAGTTTCATGCAGATCTTAATACTTACTTCAATTTTTCGTTACACTGCACTGAGTTTGACGCCTCGATTGGTCTTGGAGTCTCTTAAATATTTTACTCCCAGTCACCGAAAGTTTCTACTACAAACAGTACAATATTAATATAAGTACCTCGAGGTGCCCAAATTTGCAAATACAAATTCATTTAAAATTTATTATAATAACGAAATAATTAATTTGTTTTTATTACGTTTTTCTACAAAAGGTTTTTGTCCCCAACTAGACAAAGCCTGTACTATGGTAACATGATGACTGACCAAACACCCTGTATACACAACTAGATACCTACAGCTCAAACAGACATGTTCATGCACATGAACGTGTGAGCTTTCCAGGGATCGAACCCGGGGCCAGCGGCTCAGAAGGCAAAGATCTACCCACTGCGCCAACCGGCCTGTCATGTGTTTGTCACCATGAAGACTGTTTTCGGCTAACGGCAGGTTTCAATAATCTGTCCACAGTTTTCCTTACTACGGATAGAAATGTAACCTACCGTCCATACAAATAGTGTCAAATATCTACTTCTGGTAAGGTAAACTGTCGATAGATTGGTTATCAAAGCCGGCCGTTAAGCAACTACACGAAGCAGACCTTCAAATGTGTGACATTCTGACGCCGCTGGTTCGCATGATACAGACATAATTATAATGGGCATACCTATAATAGAGTTGGAAAGCCGTACTGCTCAGCTTGCAGGCGATACATCACCAAGTACGTTCAGATATTTGCATGAATTAATTTAACGATACTAATCGTAATCACATAATTATAACATCGCACTGATTGGATTACCAATTCAGGCACTTGAGGAATCGTAGAGCATATAATGTACATGATAGATCTTTGATAAAAATGTACAGTTTGAAGGCCTATTCAGACCTGAGCGTTATTCGCTACCGCTGTAGGTAGCGAAAAATACCACGCGGAACTCGATGCGTAAATAGTATGAAGTTCCATAACTGCAGCGACCAACTTGTACCGGTATTTTCTCTTGCTTGGCGAAAATAGTTCCGCAGGGCGACGTGGGAGCAGGTAGCAGCGACATGCTTCCTGCCATCGCCCCGCTAACCGTTGCCAGCGGATATCTCCGCTCTGGTGTGAACAGCGAAATTAACGCATAACCTTTCGGATTTCTCTATCGCTCGCGGTAGCGAATAACGCCCAGGTCTGAATAGGCCTTGAAATATAAACTTCACTTAAATTTAAATAATGTCATTTAGTACGACGCAGAACAATTTGGATATGCCGACTACACTGGCCTGCAAAACTAATCAACACCTTTTAATTTTTTTTTCTAAACTATAAACGTTAGAGATTTATAATAAAAACGTTTTATATTTTTATCGACTGTCTTTGAAACTATAGTAAATTAATTATACATTAGTAACATTTTTGGGTTTAAAAAAGATAAAAGGCTTACTAAAACGTTATTTAGTAAGCCATTTCTCAAAAAGTAAATAACCATGTAAAACATACTTGTATATGTTAGTTGAGTTTTGATTGAGATATTGAGAGAGAGAGACACTAAGCTAAAAATGGCTATTATTATTGTTTTACCTTTTTGGAGACCTAAAAATGTTACTAATGTATAATGTTACGTTTAACAATATCGTAATTAAAGTTAAGCAACGTAGATATATGAAGGCGCGCCGAGAGCAAACTCAAACTGTCAATGTCAAGAGTGGCCTGTCACTGTCAGAGTCACTCAGAGAGTAGCAGAGTATCACGTCTATGGTAGCGGGGCAGCTTACTTGTAATTTTAATTTGGATTTTAAACATACACTTCTAATCTGTGCTTTGGATCGAGAAGATACCTGCGCGCCATATCTGCGATGACTCGCTATTAATCGACGCTATCAAAGTGATTTCGGATCATAGTGTCTGTAGTGTGTAGATTTATGAAATAAATAAGAAGTATTTTGTCACCTGACAACCTTAATTATTAAACTTTATTATGCCACCTTGAACCTTTCACTTTCAGTCCTTTACATACAGAAAGACAGACATCGACGACGATGTAGTTATAACCCATAATTCACCCTCTTTAATCTGACTAGACCTTAAGCCCTCGTACGTGCAACGGCACGTACGAGGGCTTAACTTAAAGAATCTTCAATTACATGTTAAGTATTGACGTCACGTATTCAATATTTAGCCGCTATGTTTCGAAGGGATCAAAGGACGGGTGTAGAGCTGGAGAGAAGCCCAGATGAATCAAATCTGAAGATACGTTAAAGGTTTTAGCTCCTCGACATCTTATACTATAATATTATAAAGAGAAAAGATTTGTAATTTCGTATGTAACGAATAAACTAAAAACTACAGACACGATTTAAATATATTTTTTTTAGAAAGCTACATTATCACCGAGTAAAATAGGCTATATATATTTTGATTCATTATGCATCACCACCATGCGTAAACTTTATACTAGGCGTAACTTTCGTTGTCTTGCTTTCACGCGTGACTATTACTGTAAGCGAAAAATTGACAGATAGATACGAATAACTATTCCGGGTATAGCGAAGTTTATTAGTAAGGCCGTTAGTTTTCATTGTAATACTTGTATATTTTAATTATATTTGTTTTAGTTCAAATACTTAGTATGACAGTTACAGATATGTTTTTTAGAAATTAATTACCTTACATTCGGATTTTCCTAGATTTGGGTCAACACCTAGATATGCCTCAGTGGGCTTAATTCGATGAACGTTTTTGCATTGACACATAGCGTATCTTTCTTTTTTGTCTATTGAAGTAGACGAAGGCAATACAAACGCAATGTCTGTCGATACCAACGCAATATTTCAATTCTTATTCATAGATCTCGAGACTGTTGTATGGAAAGCAAACTTGGCACGTCTTGGAGAATCAGTTGTATCTGTTCGCTTGGTATTCTCTTATTGGTGAAGTTTGATTTTGAGTGAAGCTTATTACGATCTTTAATTTTCTAGTTCTTTCGTTCGAGTTCAGTGAAATATTATCTTACTAGATAAGCCCTGCGGTGACACCCACGTGGTGATGGATAATGATGATGATGATAATGATGAAAAAGTGTCCTTTATGTATGTCTTCATAGCACGGGGAAACCTAGTTTGAATTCGAGTTTTCCACTCATGCTATCATAATCGTATAAAGTATTCCTTTTGAAACTGTATGACACTCATTATTGATATCATGTTTACAAAACTTGTTATTAAATAATTCAATTGTTGTAAAACAAATGATTATATATTATATTCTTGCGTCTCATCTATTTACATACCAAATTAAAATCCATTCAATAGTTTTTGCGTGAAAGTTTAACAAACGTCCATACATACAAACTTTCGCGTTTATAATATTAGTAGGATGACCCGATCTTCAGTGGAAGGTTATGTTTTAAGGATGTTATTGGTATGTATGTATGTAAGATTCTTAGGATGTCTAAACAACTTGATGAATTTGATAAATTTTTAAAGTTATCGTTACATTAATATAAATGTAACGCTACTTAGCATATATTACATTTATATAAATGTAACGATCTACATCATCTATATGAGCTACGCGATTTTAATAGGATTTTAGGATTATATATTTTTATTATATAATATAATATATTTTTAGGATTATTCAATCTGTTAGAGACTCGAATATAGCATTTCTTTGTAATACGATTTTTAAAGCACTAACGTCTGCTTAGCGAACCAAATATAGCGAAGCAACTTGAGAGAGAAATAATCACATCGAATCCTGTTTGAGGATGTGAATTTTGCTCTCCAAAATTCCAATGTTCGAATAATGCACTTGAAAATCCCCGTTTTTAATAAAAAAACATGGCCTTTAATTTTATAATTTGTAAGGAATACCTAACGTTTACTATCCGTGGTAACAATAACCTTCAAACTGCAACCTCCAAAAGCTTTGTACTTATTTTACGTGTTTATGACCCTAACAATATAAATTAGTATGTGAATGTTTTTTTTTCTTTCCGTTTCACCGCAATGGTTGATCGCCTTTATATGACATATGGAATGGAAGTATCTGTAATTATATAGCCTAGAACTAATGAGAACTTTATAAGTCAGAAAATTCCCATAAAAGTAGAACTTCCTGTGTGGACCTGCGGAACAGTATGCGGATACAGCTATTTAAAAATTAAAAATACAAGTACAATTTGAAAAATGTCAATACCGACTTCCATTCTATTCAGTCATTGGAGTGTAACTCAAAAAGTACTGAACCGTATTTGATGAAATTTAAATGGGACCACACGGAAAGCACCAGCTTACAAACGAAATTTTGAGAATCGGTTCAGACAAAAGTTATGAGGTAACAAACATAAAAAACATACAGTCGAATTGAGTACCTCCTCCTTTTTGGAAGTAGAAAATGTACACATACTCATACTTCCGCACTAGAATTCCCTTTATCGCAGGAGACATGGACACACACATTTACTCATAAATACAAACATTTCCGCTCATCACACATTTGCCCCTACCAGAGAACAAAGCTGGAACCCTTGCACTTTGGAGGTAGGTATTACTAATCTTACGGGGTTGTCATTTGTCGTCAATTGCACATATTATAAGCTGTTGTTGTAGACCATGGCTATCCCATAAAATCAGTCAATTGATATTTGAAACAAAAAGTATAGCGCTTCAGGTCCATGCTCACCCAAGAGCTAGGTCCAATTTAGATCAAAGCGAGCATATAACATTTTGTTTTACAAACTTCCTTCGGTTCACTAAAATCCATTGTAAAAATCCAATCAAATATTTTTGCACCTTCTTTCTTTTTTTTCTATGTTTTTTTTAGAACTAACATGTGTCTAACAATTAATTGTAAAGACCCATTGATGGATCTTTTCGCACATATATGTTCACTTTGTTCCTGTACATACAAGTTTTAGTAAAACGGAATTTATAAAATGAATTTGTGTCTAAAAATCCATTAAACTATGGGCCCCGTCCCATTATAAAGAGATAAATTTGGTAAGCAGTTATTGAGCTAAATGGAAACAAACACGACGAAAACACTACGTTACACGTTATAGAATCCGTAGTGAGATTACTTAAATTTGGCATATTCGATAGTATTTTCTAATGACTTCCAAAAAAGGAGAAGGTACTCAATTCGACAGTTTTTTTTATGTTTGGTACCTTTCGAACGGATGAACCGATACTCAAAATTATTTTTTTGTTTGAAAGCTGGTGCTTCCCGTGTTGTCCCATTTCATCAAAACCAGTTCAGCTGTTTTTGCGATACACTCCAATAACTGAATTGGAGTGTAACTCAAAAACTACTGAACTGAATTTGATGAAATTTAAATGGGACCACACGGAATTTTGAACATCGGTTTGCCCTATCGAAAGTTATGAGGTAACAAACACAAAAAAAAGAAAAATAATACAGTCGAATTAAGTACCTCCTCCTTTTTGGAAGTCTGTTGAAAAAACAATATAATTCCAATGGCAACACTAAAATTCCCTCCAGTCACTAGGCTCTTGTACAGTAATATCACGAAAGTAATACAAAACATTTCCGAAATCTGTACGATACCTATACCGAAAAGCTGTAAACTTGATAAGCGTTAGTATAAAATCAGTCACTTTACTGCTTATAAAGTATACACTTAAGTACAGTACAGAACTTTATAGCTTCAGATTTGAAGACAGTTTTATGGTAGGTACCTTTCTTTAATTAGGCTCGCCTTGTGAGGTAAGTACATTACGGCCCCAAGGCCAAAGGAAGTCCTTTTACCCTCAATTAATAAATGAACTTACTGCGCCGGGAAGCTAACTCCCAACTTGGTAAACCATTTAGTGTTGAGTTTATCTTTGGGATAAAGGTAACTTTGAGTATTAGGAAGTTTACGGTTGCTATCAGTGCTGAACGATCCATAAATATTTACCTACGCGCTTATTACGGAAGGTAGAGGTAAATAAAGTGTATAAAAGAAAAGGTTCATGTGAGTTTATTTAAAAGAGTATTGGTAAAACAGGTTGTACATGTTTTAGCTTCACCGACCAGCTAGTGAAGTTATTGGGCTAAATAGACTAAAAAACATTTTCTCGGAGTGAGGAGCGTAGCGCAGGGCAAACTACAGTTCCAAGGGTGACACTACAACTGTGGGACAACATCATGGGAAAGCGCGCGTGTCTTGGCACGTATTTGCAGAACTAGTCAAAATAAACTTAAAATTAAAATGATTTATGACACAATATAATAAAAATAGCACGAAAAAACATATTGAGGGACTTGTGAAATACAATTTAATTCGCCATTTTGTAGTGGCAGCCATCTTGGATTTGAAATGTACTCGTATCACAGTGTAGAGTGTCTCCTATTCAAACCCTTTTTTATACCCATATTGAGAGAGTTGTGAAAAAATATGTATCCCGACATTTTGTGGCGGCGGCCATCTTAGACATATATTTTTTTTATTTATTAAAAAAAATCGACCCTTATTATATACAACAATTTCTTAATTAACTATATTACAGCCAATAAAGGATTTTCATCAAACTAGCTAAGAACACTCCCCACTAATTCACCTTTCAAACAAAAAAAAACAAAATCAAAATTGATTCATCACCTCGTCGTTTTTGCCATCGGGGGTTAAAAGGCAGTGTTTTATGCTTCGTAGAAGGGCGTAAGCGGGGAAATAGGATTTTGGACGCTAAGTCACTTTCGTGTAAAGGAGATCGTTACTAATTGGCCCTTTTACTATAGTATGTATATAATATACTAGACGTTTACCATCAGAGGAACACATTGCACGTCAATTAAAGGGCTGTCATATTACAGTCCCGTACACATTTACTGATTGTTTCAAGTTGTTTGAAGGAGCTTTTGTTATTCAAAGTTGCTATATTTACTCATATACATATTTATATTTTCTCTACGTCATTCAACCGCCTCCCCATCAAACTTTCACTACTCCCCCTGTAATATCTAATAGACAAATTTCCCTTGCGGAGAGTATATATCACGCGATAATTCTACTTGACTTGATACAGTGCAGCCAGTAGACAATCTGCGTACAATTTATATCATCTTCATCATCATCATCATCTCAGCGGTAGGACGTCCACAGCTGAACATAGATCCCCATAATTTTCCAAAAGGACCGGTTGGAAGTGGTCAATTTATATAACGTCTGATATATGTAACGCTACTTTTGACATTCAAGCCAATAAGCTGCAAAAATAAACTTTCAACAACAAATCAACTTTGATGGCGGGAAAAAACGCAACAATGGCTATTATTGATTTGTTTAATCTTCCTCGAGTTGGGTTTCTTCGAGTTTTGTCGTGTAGTGGTGGGTTATTATAACCGTAAAGTGTACAAAATCATGAATCAAGTTATTTTTGTTATTTCCTCGTCATAAAAATAAACAACTTTATCAACGGAATAACCGCTCGTTATTTGTTTTATACGATACAATACAGTAAAAGTAAATATATGCAATATAAATTGTTACTGTTATGTGAACTTATGGGCTAGTGTCACACGAAAGCTCTGTTGTAAAACCGAGCTTCGGTCAGTGTACCTTCTAATGCGTATATTTGAGATTAGTTTTACATAAGTGTCGATACGAAAATAACTCTGTTAATATAACTCTTTAGAATTCTCTATAATGTGATAGTTCTTATTATGTACATCCTAAAATCTAAAATCGTATAACGCTTGCGAATGACATATTGGTAGCGATTCCCTTGTTCAAAAAAACTAAACTAAAGTACCGAACTAAAAATAGATAGAGAATAAGGACTACTATAATACTATAGTACTATAATACTAGGTATAGTAGTCCTTATACTCTTTACAATAAAATCCAAAATCATTTAACACTTATATTCATACTCATCCTCTTAGAATGACACGTCTATAAATAGGATAATTCTATTAAATTTTGGGTTATTTTAGGTTATTTTAGCGAACACCAAGTTACGCGACGACTTAACTGTCTCAAATATGCCCACAATTGAAGAGAAATGTCTAATTTTAGTGCTGTCATTCGAATGTGTTATACTAATGTGGACTTTTGCATAAATAAAATAAGTACTGCCATAATTTAGAGATTTTTAGTTAAGAGAGAGCATTCGCTTACAGAATCGACACCATTGTCCTTAAATTTGACATTTCTGTTCATATGTGGGCTGTGGGTCATGTTTTGCGCAAATTTAGTTGTCATGTAACTTCGTCCTCTCTACAGTAATGTAAAATTACCCATAATTGAACAATAACATTTTTAGGATTGTCACCCGTATGAGGATTTTCGAACATTATAAGAATACCATAGTTAGGCGAATTTAAAATTTTGAGATTTTTTCGACACCATTATCTACTGTTTTGCAGTGCACTACACCATGCATGTCACATCTCATCGTCGCGGAGTATATCACCACTAGACGTCCGCTGGAGAACGTTCCATCCACGGTTGAAGATGACGTCAAGCGCGGAACGGATGTAATTTACTGCTGGCTTCTGACTATACGCAAATTGAATTCTGGAATTGAAATTATAGCGAATTGTCTTGAGGTTAGAGAAAGAAAGACGTGACGTGCTACAGAAACGAGTGAAAGCTTTATGCTGCTCAACTGCAACAATATTTCGTGGTATGCTTGTTTTTCGGTAGAGGGAGGAAGCATGGATACTAGTATATTATATTTGTGACAAGTTCGGATTTTGATTCACCTGTCTGATGCCCAAATTACTTTGTTTACCTTTCATTACAAATTTATTGCTAAGGCTTTGGAAGGATCTGAAAGATTAACTAGATAGTCTTTCTGATCCATCCAAAACTTTATCTCGGTAATCTAAGTAAGTAGATATCTCTGTTTATCACTCGTAGGAAATGCCTGGTTTTGAAGACTTTATATGTTTTTAATCCAATCATTCTGTCTTACTTGATCATAAGTTATGCTTCGAGTAACATATTATATGTATTGTTCATGTTAGATTACAATTACACGTATTAAATAATTTATAAAGACTAAATTAACCTTCTAGTCAATATTAAATAACCCGCCCCTGTCCGCTCCCGTTGGAAAGGTGCCCATTACACTCGCTGCGTTGCCACCAATAGCTATGGCCAGCCTTTGCAACAGGAATGAACCGGAGCGGGAGTCACCGGTGATGTCACCAACGACCTAACTCTCCCACAAAGCTCTTAGCCTCAGCCCCCGAACTGCCCATGGTCTCTACAGCCAAGGGCACAAAATGGTAAAGCAGCTCTTAACGCTGGCGTCTTCCGCAGCTGCTGACGGGGAGTTGACGGTGCGAGTCAGGTGGCTGGGGGCGACAGTGCTGACGCAAGTAGCGTCCCAAATTAGGCACTTGCCGTTCTTCCACAGCACTAATGTAGCACCAAAGTATTATTCAATTATTTATTTTACTACCCAGACGAACCCACTGCAGGTTTGGCTTAAATTAAATTATCTTGATTTATTTTTATAGTATTACTTTTTAAAGCACTAACGCCTGCTTTAGCGATCTCAAACATTGAAATTGATTTTTTCTCTCTATAAATTTCAATGTTTGAAATCGCTAATGCAGGCGTTAGTGCTTGAAAAAGTTGCGATGTCGATAAGAAACATTAAGTATTTATATATAATGCTTCTTTCGGTTGGATAGTACAGCAAAGCTGTTCTAAAAAAGACGGTAAAAGTCAAATAGAGAGTTAAAATTCGATGATCGGACCCGAACCTCGGTCACCTAGTTGGTCAATAGCGTCTGACAGGAGTCAGAAGACGCGGGTTCAAATCCCGTCCGAGGATGTAATTTTTTCTCTATAAATTTCAATATCTTGATTTAATTTGGGACGATGTCGTTTCAATAGGTGCTGATTAAATTTGTGTTGGTTTGTTGCCAATTCTCGTCTGGGTTTTGACAGATATGGTTCATTCCAATCATCTTATATTAAAAAGAGGTAGATATAAAATAACAAATGTACAGCCACATTAGTCGTTTAACGATATCTAACGTATGGATAGCATAGGTATATGATATCCGTCATAAAATGACATCTACGAATGTCGGCAATATACGTTCTTGTATGCGCGAAAGTTGGGACAACATTGACTTCGCGTTAGTTCTAACATAACACATCTACCTCTTTTTAATATAAGATCATTGGTTCATTCAATATTTATAGCTTAAAAATAAAAGTATCATTACTAATCGCAGATCCAACAGACGTCGTCTAGTCCCAACATATAAAAAAAACTTTACAATTTCCCGGTTGGTAGTTGCCAATGTTTCGACCCTTAAAAACCGTATTTAGATTATGACGAACATTTTAAAGCTTAGAAAAATCAAAATCTGTGACACGTAGTGAGAATTAGTAATAAAATGTGAATCTTCGTTGATAAATTGTGTTTATAAATTAAACCGACGCTCATGAATGAAAGGGTTGATGAATGTGTGTGAAGCGAAAGAGATCGTAGCAAGTGGATAACTGTGGTCTCTGCCTACCCCTATGGGAAACAGACGTGATTTTATGTATACAGTATATATAAGGTATTTGTTAATAGTTTGAAATCTGGTCTGTTCTAGAGTCCCTGCAGCGTTGCCAGATAGATTGGCGATACATCCAAGTGATGAGATGTCTTTATGAAACCGCCACTATGTCCGTCCAAGTACAGAATCAGCAAACAAGTCCCATACCGTTGCATCGAGGAGTGAGACAAGGGGACGTTATTTCCCCGAAATTGTTTTCAAATGCAATGGAGGATATGGTTAAGACGCTGAACTGGAAAGGACGTGGCATTAATATCAACGGCGAATACATCTCTCACTTGCGATTTGCTGACGATATCGTCATCGTGGCAGAGACGCTGCAGGACCTGCAACAGATGCTGAATGACCTGGCTGACTCTTCTATACGCATCGCCCTACGGATGAACTTGGACAAAACCAAGGTCATGTTCAACGAACATGTTCTACCGGAACCGATTGCGATACACGGCGCCGTTCTCGAAGTTGTTCAAAAATATCTGTACCTCGGGCAGACATTGCAGTTGGGAAAAAACAACTTTGAGAACGAGGTGAATAGAAGAATTCGGCTGGGCTGGGCAGCGTTTGGGAAGCTACGTCGAGTCCTTACTTCGCCGATTCCACAGTGCCTGAAGACGAAAGTCTTCAATCAGTGCGTCCTACCCGTCATGACATACGGAGCCGAAACGTGGACACTGACGGCTCGAATGGTCCACAAGCTCAAGGTTGCTCAGCGGGCTATGGAAAGGGCTATGCTCGGTGTTTCTCTGAGGGATCGCATCAGAAATGAAGTGATCCGTCAGAGAACCAAGGTCATCGACATAGCCCACCGGATCAGCAAGCTGAAGTGGCAGTGGGCTGGCCATATTAGCCGTAGAACCGACAACCGTTGGGGTAAACGAGTTCTAGAGTGGAGACCGCGTCTCGGCAAACGTAGTGTAGGACGTTCTGAGGCACGGTGGAGTGACGATCTGCGCAAGACGGCTGGCAAAAACTGGATGCGAGAAGCCCAAGATAGACCTAAGTGGCGTGCAATTGGAGAGGCATATGTCCAGCAGTGGACTGCTACAGGCTGATGATGATTGGAATCGATAACTTGTCATGAAAGTTAAAGAAAAAAAATTACATTATATTTTTTATCATTATGAACCCATAATTCACCGCTCCACCTCGAGCCATAGTGCGACTGAACGCACGACCCGATGCACCGCTACATCACAGAATAGATAATAGTGACTACACGAGACATGCCTACCCGCTTAGAATAGGTACAACGTGCGGACGATGACCCGCCCGGGTCCGCCGTCGTTTAGGCATAGACATCAGATGCGTAAACATTCGCGAGTAGTTAGGTTCGTACATCGTTAGATAAAAAGATAGATCGTTATACCTATTCTAAGTGTGTAGGTATGTCTCGCCAAGTCACTGTTGTCTATTCTGTGATGTAGCGGCGTGCGTTCAGTCGCGCATTAGTTATTAGCTATGAAGCAATGAATATGGGTTCATAATAACAAAAAAACATGCCTTTTTACCTTCACTATAATGACCAGTTATCGATTCCAAACCACCCCATTCGATATTGTGCACTAATTAACAATGACCTTATATATGTATGTACCAACGATCGGCAATTAATTTTATTTCGGTAAATAAAAAAATGTACTTACATATCAATAACAGTACCAAAGTCATCATCATATAATGCAAATTGTAGGTATAGGCTATATATGGACATAAAACGAGCATTACAAAAAACAATAGAACCTATCACATAAAAAGCCTGCATTTACCTTTGTCATAAAATGTTTTGTACTTATGAAGTCAAAGGTACTTAACATTCGAAAGCAGCATTAGTATTCTCAGACCCAACCAGTGCCATCGCAACCGCGCCATTGAACTATATTGTCATTTAAAACTGTACTATTTGTAAATTATTAGAAGTATTTATTCGTCTAGACATCGTTAGTAAACGATAAGCACGTTCTAAAATTTAAAATTTAAACTTAAGACTTTTAAACATATCTTTGGTTGTATTACTTTTTTCAAAGTACACACATCAACACTGTCTAGGGATATTAGATTTTTATTTTCATTTCTTTGGTTTTCAGAAAAACTTCTCAGAATTAGGAACAAGTTTATATGTGGGATTAAACCTCCTTGTTCCATTTTAAAACTGACATTGAAAAAAAAAACTAAAACTTATTAAAACAAAAGAAAACGCGGGAACACGCATTTGATTCAGTTAGCAGTGCTAGTTTTGTGTTGAGATTTGTTTAGAAAAACATTAATTAACTAACGCTATCAATTGTTTTAGTGATTTTTACTGTTTGTGTCATCTCGTTGGTGCCATGCAACGTTGACATTTGACGAGAGACGAGATGATAAGAGCGGTAGGAATGTTGGAAGCTGGCGCTATCCAAAAAGTTTTTGCGGAGACTCTAGGCACCAGCCAGAATGTGATATCAAGGCTCTGGTCACGTTATCGTGATACTGGAGAAGTGGCGGAACGACATGCTGGCAGAATTCGGATGACCACCCCTAGAGAGGACCGTTTTCTCCAAAATACCGCCAGGAGAGAACCTACTCTGACGGCAATGGAAATGGTACAGAGGCTCCAACAGGAGCATCAGCTGTTGGTTAGCGACCAAACAGTCAGAAGAAGGCTACATGAAGCTAATCTTCATTCTCGCAGGCCAACTCGTGTTCCTGCTTTGCGACGTGGCAATCGCGGAAGGCGACTATTGTGGGCCCATGAACACGTGTTATGGGATAATGAACAATGGTCGACAGTGCTCTTTACGGATGAGTCTCGGTTTGGATTTCATCCAGATTCGCGAAGAACACGCGTTTGGAGAGTTCCAGCCAGGGAAAGCTGTCTCCGGCATCCACAAGAGGTTCATTCGTACCAAGCAGGAACGATCATGGTATGGGCGGGAATTTGTATAGGCGCGCGAACCGATCTCGTTTTTGTAAGAGGCAACATGAATGCTCAGAAATACCGTGATGAGGTGGTGGAACCTGTCATTATTCCGCATACGGTGCAAATCGGCCACCAATTCGTACTCATGCATGATAATGCCCGTCCACACACGGCGAGGCTGGTATCAGCCGCCCTTCAAGACAACAACGTCACGGTAATGAGATGGCCTACGCAGTCGCCCGATATGAATCCCATCGAACATGCGTGGGACATGTTGCAGCGAAGGGCTATGCACGCCCTCCCTCCAAATCTGGCCACAGAAGAGCAACTTTTCCTGCACCTGCAACGAACCTGGGAACGCATACCACAGCAAGACATCGACACCTTAATTCACAGTATGAATAACCGATGCCGAACTCTAATTAACGTGAGGGGTGGCAACACTGATTATTAAGAGTTAAAATGTCTAACTTTCTGTTGTTATTTTTAATAAAATTATTAATTTTATTAATTAACTAGCAAACCCTGCGAACTCCGTTTCGCCACCAGATGGCTTCGTTTTATGTAACATTTCGTTTGGCGCCATCTACTTAAAATATTGGTTTGTAGTACATGCTATGTATCAGAGATGGCGCTGTATATGAAAAACGATTTTCCCGCTTTTCTTTATATATTTTTCCTAAATTTTCTTTACTATAAACCTCACGGAGCCCGAGACCTTTCCAACGAATGCAAAACCGTGGAAATCGGTTCGTGCGTTCTGGAGTTATAGCGTCAGGAAGGAAAACCCGACTTATTTTTATATAGTAGATTTCACTCGTAGACTTAGCGCCATTTTTAGTCTCTTTGTTATTTTTTTTTTATTTAAATATTTGATTGTCTAAAATGTTTTTTATTTATTTAATTAAGTTGGTCATTAACTGAGGTTTCATTCCATATATACTTCTCTGAACAAAATATTTATGGTTTATCAAAAAATTTAAGAAATACAAAATATCCCTAGACAGTGTTGATGAGTGTATTTGGACTGCTAAAAGTGATCTGTGTTTCACCCTGAAACATTAGATCTGAAGGAAGAAAGGCGATTGACGAATAGATATTTTAATAGTTTGATGGTATTGCATTGGCATACATCTTTAATGTGCCTCATATTTATTGCATTTATTGTTTTTAGAGGTATGCACTTTCAAAATGAAATAAACCCAATTTATATAATGATAATGTATATGATATTGGGTTTATTTAAAAGGTAATTTTATGCCATTATTGTTTAAATATGATTCCGACCATATGAGCGCCACGGCTAGGTCGAATAAAGCGCAATCGTGAAGTCTAATTTTCGACAACTTTATCGAGCATCTGGGGTCGTATATCAGCAATAACACAGCGAATTTAGACTTTCAAATAGTCCAACATCAGCATATATACCTACTAGTGACTTGATAGATATCCAAAGAAAGTTATCTAACTTTCTTTGGATATCTATCTAATATAAAGGTGTGTGATCACACGATTGTGGAGGTTAGTTCACAGATCCATTACGCGAAATGGTGTGTTCACCGAATGTTTCCCGCATAAAACTGATGGTGCCGCCGCTGTGTAGCATGTTGCGCCATCTTGTTGAAACTAAAGCTATGTCTCAACAATGCCATTCAACTGGTACGAAGGTACGAGGAAGTCAGCAATAATCTTTTTGTAGCGCTCTCCAATTATGGGCAAATTATGAACGGTACCATTAAAAAATGAGCCAATGTTTCCACCTGCTCATAAAGGATTATGAAATGGCAAAAAAAACTGACTACAAATCAACTGTCAACTGTCAAATTGACAGTCTGTAGAAGAAATATTACCAGTTTGAAAACCTCTAAAAAACAGCTTTTATATTAGATAATAACAGATATGACGTGGAAAATAACTTGCTAGATGGTGGTCTGGCGATGGTTACAGCTGTCATGTCATGGTACAATAGTACAATAGTGGCACAGACAACTCATAGTTTGTACTGTATACGTAAACGATACGATTACGTTACACTTAAGCAGATTTTCGTGCTCGGCCCACAGGCCAAGTTCACTTAAGTGTATGAATACCAATATTTATGATTATACCAATATTTATTTATGAACACTCGATTAGCTTATTAGTCAATAAAAGACAGAAAACAAACATACAAACAGACGTTTTTCTGACAAAGAGAGTGTTATTACCACATAAAAAAATTGGATGACGAGAGGGGCCAGCGTGTTCCTGATAGTATACGTAACGCCATGTAAGTTGCTATACCGCTAACCCCGGGTTCCTTTATCCACAAAAATGGATCAATTCGCTTACGACTCGTTACTTTTTGACAGTTATCTCATACAAGGAGTGTCAATAAGTTACGAGTTTTAAGCAAAACGATCCGTTTCTGTAATTACCCAGCATTAGAACTGGATCTGGAAGCGTTCGTAGCGGACCTTAACCGATCAAAAAGTTAAGCAACGCTTGCTGCGGCCAGGAGTTGGATGGGTGACCGCTATTGGTAATTACTCAACTGAGCGCTTGCGTGTTAAACTGTCGGTCCTGGCTGTTTCTCTTAGGATAACAGTCGTTAGGCTGTCTAAGACCTTCGGCGGCCATAAAACTTCGGCATGAGTTGGCAACTACCCTATCCATCAAGGCGCACAGGGCCCACGTGGTGGATTATGGCTGAACTCCTCTCTCTGAGAGAAAGGCTCAAGTTCCAGCAGTGGGAACATAATGGGTTAATTATGTGTTTTAGAGATTTAAGCTAATTTATGACGTGGCACTAGCTGCTGGGTCGGCAATTGCTATTCTGATACTTAGGCCGATCTTTCAGACTCTTGACTTGAGCGAAGATTTAACAACCAACGCATTATTTTTTTTTTTTTTTTTTTTTTTTTCAACATCCACACAAAGGTCTTCAGGTCCCAAATTAGGCAGAGCCTGTACTATGGTAACCTGATGACTGATATACATACTTAAATACATATACACACCCAGACACAGATCAAACATACATGTTCATGCACACAAATGTTTGACCTGTCCGGGGATCGAACCCGGGACCAGCGGCTCAGAAGGCAGGGATGCTACCAACTGCGCCAACCGGCGATTATAAACTTTACTAAACCATCCACTCCAACCTAGCATACTTCTGGATCACGGCCCTTAATGCATCCAGTAAATTACTAAGTTTAATTATGTATGTACACTATGTAGGTAGGTACTTACTAATGTACTGTCCCTGTTAAATAAGTAACTTCGATAATGCATTGATTGGATGACCAAGCTCGATCTTCCTTAATTACTCAACGAGCTTACTGAAGCCACATCTCATTGTCACAAATATTATCTAATTTGTAATTATCCATTGTTGCCATGACTGCGACATTATATGTGTAGCAGATATTAGAATGTTTTTTATATTATTTATGGGATACAGTTCAAGTGTAGGTTTAGTTTGAAGGAAGGTTGTGGAGTGGAGGCCACAGACTGGTGAGCACAGGTAGTTCGTCCGTCGGCAGGGTGGACAGACGAGCTGATAAAAGATGAGGTTGGACGTTTTCGACATTAATGAGTGAGGCTTATGTCCGGCTCTGGACGATGATGTTAGTTTCGATGATGATTCATGACATTATTTTTATTAATAAATGAAGTACTCCTGTTAAGCCGCTACAAATATCAAAGATAACACCAACAAATTGATAAGTGAAGATTAGCGGGCACTGCAGCGTGGCTGTTATGAGAATCTTTTCGTCCGAATACAACTCGGGTAATCCAACAATATCTCATTTGATACTCGAGGTGAACACAAATCGTAGAATAACGATTTGGTCTAAACAGCGTAGCGTTCTATGGGGGAGGCCTAATCATAACCATAATCATTTATTTCATAAGTTTTAAATAAAAAAGTTCATATAGGTATACATAATGTCCAGCCAAAACTATTGGCTTTTGCAGGCATACAAAATTTAAACTTAATACATTTTTAATACATAACATTAACCCTTCAAGAGTCGTTATATTATAACAATGAAATTTCTATTGTGTCTGGCCACATGATGACCAATGACCTTTGATGGATTATGATAATCCTAAAAACTTTACTGTCATTTAGTACAATATGAATTTTATGTAATTAAGGTACTTACTAATTAGAAATGTCAAAACATGCGATAAATTTTATAATAATTAGAATAAAACTAAATGTAAAAAGTTTATAAAACTAAATAAATGTAATTAAAAATAATACCTATGTAAACGTTTTAGCAATAAAATTACAATCGAGAACTAATTATATAAGTAAACATCAAAGTAGCTGGATTGGTGTATGTCACATATTGTATTGGAAAAACTCGTGTATGCTATAAAACATTTTTCAGAAAGCTAACGGTTTAAACTCCTCTTAAATTTAAAGTATGAATACTCTTTAAATACATCAGGAATTTTATTAAATATTTTATACACATTATATAACAAGATTAGCCAGTTGAAGTGGCAGTGGGCAGGGCACATATCACGCAGAACAGATGGCCGATGGGGCCGAAAGGTTCTAGAGTGGAGACCACGGACCGGCAAGCGCAGCGTAGGTCGTCCACCGACACGGTGGACAGACGACCTGAGGAAGGTCGCAGGACGACGTTGGATGCAGGCCGCTTTCAACCGGTCCTTTTTGGAAAATCATGGGGGAGGCTTATGTTCAGCAGTGGACGTCCTACGGCTGAGATGATGATGATGATATATAAAAAAAATAGTATTTTTGGATCCTCTCATTTGTGGATCGAAGTGGCATACAAAAATATTAGTATTTTTGGATCCTCTCATTTGTGGATCGAAGTGGCATACAAAAATATTAGTATTTTTGGATCCCCTCAATGGTGGATTTAAGAGGAGATAAAGGTATCCGTGGATCCACATGTGGAGCCAAGCTGTGGATCCAAGTGGAGGAGGCAATTATTGGATGTCAACATCAGTCTCAGTGGTTGATATGATTTGTTTCTATATTTTGATCGAAAACTGTGATTAGTATTAGTGTTGCCATTAAGAAACAGATTTCTGTGCGTATAAACAGAGATGCAGGTATCGATAACATATAAGCTAGCAACTGTTCGCATATTATATTGTCTAAAATATGGTCTGCACGAGTCGATTTGTTGAAGGCCCTAATATTTCTTTTTGTAGAACAATTACTCTGTCTAACTCAACAGATCTACAGTTCAGCAGTGCACGTGTTTCGGCTGATAATGACGGCGTAGTTCAATTACCTAATATATAAATGAGCAGCTCATGTAGTGGTTTTAAAAATTTGACTCACTACACTGAAATGTTTGATCCTCATCATAACCTAGCAGACCTGCCAACGGTTGCGAAAGCCACAGAAATAAATTGAATTCATCCACTTACGGGTGAGATTTTCAAAAATCTTTCATGAATGGATACTTACAACATAAAATTTCAACTATGTGGCCCTAGTGCTTTAAGGTTTGCGTCGATGAATGAATCAGTCAGGATAAGTAATTGTTAACACACATTTTTATACGCTTTTTGCTTGGAATCGTATTTCGTACATAGTTCATTTAAAATGACGTATAATACATTTAAAAATCTAGTTATTTATCAAATCAAATCATTTATTTACAAGAATATAGTTACATAGTGAGGTTCAACACATAAAATTCATGTCACATTCTACCATAACAATGGTGGGTAACTATAAACTTACAGTTAGGGCATATTAAATTATTGAAGATAATATATGTATGAAAATAAAATTAGTTTATCATTTAATTGAAGTCAAAAATATTGAATTGTTTATAAACTATAAATGTCAAAATAAACCTAAATAAAAACTAAAATATGTCAGTAAAATATTTAAACATTAATCAAATATAAATTAATTAACATTTATACAAAATATAAAATTTAGCGATCTCAAATATTGAAATTTATAGAGAGAAAAATTCACATGCTCGGACGGGATTCGAACCCGCGTCTTCTGACTCTCCGTGTCAGACGAGTAATCACAAGGGTTGCGATGTCAGTGCGAAAGTTCAAGTATTTCTAAATAATGCTTCTTTCGGTTGGATGGTACTGTTAACTGTCCAATAGATGTCGCTCCGTCCCCGCAAGACGGTTAGTCAAATAGAGAGTTAAAATTCGATGCTCGGACTAGATTCTCGGTGGCCTAGTTGGTTGGTGGTTGGTTGGTTCGAATCCCGTCCGAGGATGTGAATTTTCTCTCTCTATAAATTTCAATATATGAAATTTATACATAGAATATATTTTATTCTATTGTGGTATGAGATGTCCAGCGTGTCTTGTATTTCAGCTAGGTTATTTTTGTTACAGAACGAAAACGTAGTAAATTGACTTTAAAAAGTTAAACGACGGTGGATACCCCACACAAAGATAACCTGTCACGACCGTCCAACGGATTTCCCGGACTCGAGAAACTGGAAAATAATAAGAAAGCAAACTTTTAAACAAACGACTGGCATCGTTTTAAAGTTCTTTGGCCCCCTCCCTACGTTCTCCTATTATACAGGGTTGCCATTATGTTAGTTATAGTTACTGTCGGAATTAGTAAATACCGTAATGAGTACCCAATACTTTTAAGCAACTACTATAGCCTAACTTATAGGTATATTCAGATACTAGGTTCAACTAGATCTCTACAACGACGCAAACGATACGATACGATAGTGCTAATTGTAGGTTGCACCCACCCGTTTCATAATGTGTCCCGGCATTCATTAAACAATTACTATTAACCGGCAAATCACTCACGTTAAGGATTGAATACGTCTCGCCGAGTTTCGAGCATGTCAGATGCTCATCCATGAAATATGATGTATACATTCTAAATTTCCAAACCTACAGTACCTATAAACATATAGACAAATATGACCGTAAAACGTAATAAACATGAATTAATTAATCACACAATTAATTTAGAGTAATTTTGGCGCCCACTTCTATGTAGGTTTATACGGAGACATTTTTGAAAATTATTAATTGTATACTTGATACATCATATTGCAAGCAATTGTAGGTACATAAACCAGCAGCAAAATGCGGGTCAATACAAATATTGTCGTGTTATAAATGATGAAAAAAATAATTAGTATTGTATTGTCGCGTTACAGTTGGCTTAATGATGAGAAAGATTTTAAGATTAAAAAAGGGGCGGCGGTGCGCTCGCGCCGCCACGCGGTGACGAATATAAAGTTGAGTTATGCGTATTGAATGGCGGCCATCTTCGCGTTTGGTTTGTATGTTGGTCCTGGCCGTTTACGGATTAGGGACGAAATTTTGTCAAACGGAAGATACCCGATTAGCTCTACGCTTAACCAAGCTCAATTATCAGCAGCGTTACCGCGTCACTCACCATGTGTGCCGGACAGGATTCAGCCGAAGAACACGTGCACCTTATGACCAGGCCGTGTCTGCAGAGAAGATGTACCTATATTGCCTCATGGATGATCGTCAGGGTGAAAATTCTGTAGTCGATTGCTAGTTTTTAGGTTACACAAATTTTATTCATTGAACACAATATTGCTCCTTAATCTACACATCTAAGAACTAAAGTCTTTCTTCTTCTGCTGGAGAAATCTATTTATTACTCTCTACGTGCGAGGACAGGTTCGAGGATTGTTTCGCGCACAATGGGAAAATTATTTAAAAAGGATACCTTTCGTGACGTGGTTTTTGGATCCGTGGTTTGCCATTGGAAATTCCATATGGCTTTGGTTGGGCTCGCTCGCATCACTAGTGAGCCGAGCCTTAGTTCCTTGGCCCGTCCGCCATTTGACTGTGCTAAAAAATACTTTTTCGGCACGGCCTCGCCTTGATACTTCAAAAACTGTTACTCTCAGTGGTCAGAAGGCTATATCGATGGTCAGAATGTCTCTCACGTGCTCTATCGATGTATTTCTTCAACCCCTGGCGGGGCTGGTGGAGGACGAGATACCTCGTTTGTAAGCTTAGCGTGTCTATAGTGACCATACTACGCAGATACTGTATAACACATATAGTCTGTGCTTGTTACATGTCCTCCTAGACCGGCTCAGTAACGACGAAAAGAAGAAATTGGGGGGCGAAAAAAAAACGGGGTGAGTGAAATACTAAATAATCCGAACGTCCGTGTAGAAGGATGGGTACCAAGAGCTGGAGTGATCCCACAGTATCACAGATGCTAGACGTTCGGCCACGCCTCAGGAGGCTGCCACCGCCCCCCCGCACTGTGTCAAGTGTGCGGGGGAACACTTCGCGGCCGACTGCAAACGTGGTCCGAACCAGGCGCCGAAGTGCGCGAACTGCAAGGGCAGTCACGTCCGCTTGCAGCTGCACATGTCCACAGTACTAATACAGTACAGTAGTAAGTCTACGGGGGCCCAAAGAAGGGGACTTAAAGTTCAGGAACCCTACCCCAGAGTAGCCCCTCAACCCCGTATACCAAGCACAACATGCGCAAGTACAGCGCCAAGAACAACAAATCCAACAGCATCATCAACAGCAACAACATCAAAAACACATTGGCTTGCTACCTTTTCTCGTTCCCCAGTTCCTCTAAGGAGTCACGCCTCTTCGTCTTGGAGGCACCTCTGCCCGGAGGCATCCGTGCAGTTTCAGTTACGTTCGTGCACTCAGGCACGACGGAACTAGGTCCTGAGTCGGATGCCTTGGCGCTTACAGCTGTTTTTCCCCTTCTTCTTCTTCGCCTTCGTCCCGGGGCTTCCTTGGGCAGATGCTGGTATCGGCGAAGTGGGTGAGGGAAGTGTGGGGGCATCTCAACGCTACTGCGGAGATCGATCTTCCACTCAACCGAACAAGTCAACAAAAAGTACCTCGAACGAAAGAGGATTTTATTAAATCGTAATTATGTATAACAATCTTCAATTTTAACAATATTATAGCCCTTTCAAAAAGGAGCTGGTATCATAGAAATATGTTTACGTTTGTCTATTTGATTTAGGTACTTAGATCGATTACTTCTGTGTATTTATTTAGCCCTAATGGCGAATGGTTGACAAACATTGATTTCTTAGATCTAATTACTACTATTCCTTTTCAAACAACTCCAGCCTAATTATTTCAAGCTATTTTGGATTTTGTTATTTCGCTTTTGTCAGGGATACTACGGTATCACTACAATATCAAAGGAAGAGAAAAATCAATCAAAATGAGAGGGTATGGCGTGGTCGAAGGCCAAGCCTACTACGCGAACAAAGTCGAGGGCAGTCGCTAGTATATATATATAAAAATGAATGTACATTTCACGTGTTAACAATTTCGTAATTATTTTTTGTTTCGTTAATATGAAGAATCCTATGTAAGAAAAATCAAGAAAAGATGGGAGGTTATGGCGAGGCTGAAGGCCGAACCTGCTACGCGAACGAAGTCGCGGGCTGACGCTAGTTACTAATAAAATACTAAGGCTACTGAACTAAAACCTCGTCTGGTAAAGACCACCAAAAAAATAATTCGTTTTGAAAATTCATCAAGCCGTTTATGCTGTAAGGTATTTATTACACGTAATAATATGCATTATATAAATAAGTGTGTGCACAAACATAACTCTACTTTCGTGCAGTCGGTGTTAACTGCAGGCTAGCAGCCCTGTTCGTAAGGAATCTGTTGCGGGCGTGGTCGGGAGCCGAGTTATGTCTGCCCGCGACACTCGTTCAATTGAATTTATTACAGTCCTTTATACGTCGCTACCTTAGTGTCTCTAAGACTGGGTGCTGCGCTGTGATCCCTCCTAGTTGAAAATCGATTATTTTATTTGATGCTATACTATTTAGAGTTTGAAAGTATCGTGACTATCATACATTCTCTATCTATATATATAAAAATGAAGCCCTATTTCTCCTGGTCACGCTATGACTTGAGAACAGATATAACAATCTAGCTTTTCTTTTTTGTGTTAATTATTGTCAAGAGAATGTTTTTATGAAAGAAAACATAAGAAAAGATGGTAGGCTATGTTGAGGCCGAAGGCTGAGCCTACTCCGCAAACATAGTCGCGGGCAGTCCGTAGTAATAATATAAAGAAACCGCTTGCACTCTCTTGGATGGGTTAGAAACCGACATAATAGTAATAATGGCTAGTGAGTGCAGCCGGTATCTTAATTTCTATCTATTATCTTTTTGTTTCGAATTCAGAGTCCGCCTGGATAAGTACCATACGTTTGCCGGTTATTCAATCAAAGAGCAGTAGTGTGCAAACATTAGTGTGTTTCGTTGAAGGGCAATGTTTCCAGGGAAATTATAGAGCATGAGATTTAACGTCTTATATCTCAGGATGATGAGCGCAGTGGACTGCTATGCAAGGTTTTGAAGTCTTGTAATTTAAAATTCTGAATGGCACAGAACTGTTATACGAAATGATGTTTTGCGTTTCATTTCATGAGACATATTTGAATAGCTCTCGAAACCAATGGAGTAGGTATGTGTCGGAACATTAAAAAAATAATATCGATATTAATGTTTCACCTATTATTGGTATAGTTGATATTAATGTATGTACAACAAAAAAAAGCGATGATATCTGGCCTGACCTAAATATCAAAATATTATTTCCAAATTTGCTGGACTTTCTATTCGAACTCCATTTAAATATTTTTTGTTCTGATATTAGAGAATTTTTTATATTTTCTATTCAACTATTCTTTCTCATTTTCAAAGGGTTTTTATTATGTTTACTAAGTATTCATTAACTTTACATGTTCATCCAAATATACAAAAGTGATTACTACATTTGTACTCCTTTTTTCTATTAGTTACTTTATTTGCTATCCTTACAGTATTCTATAAACATATGCCTATTTTGTTAATTTTATATTATACTTCTTAGATAAGTTCTATTATACTCTATCTATAGTGTGCTCCTCTTTTTGCTCAGAAAGCAGGGTTGCTAACAACCGCACCTACCGACTGGTATATTTATATAACCTTCGTAAGACAAACCGTCGATTGTAGGGAACTGTGAAACTGGCTAAAATTATGTCTGTCCGTTCTACCTTTAATAGCTGTATCTTTAGAACCTTGATATATAGCTTGGTAGAGGTTCACACAAAATATGTTTGGGAATCATAAAAAACCCCAAGAATAAAAGCACAGAGAGTAGCCATGCATGAAACATGTTATATAGAAAATGCATTATGGTAAAAACTTGACATGATTATAGTACAAACTTGTACTTACCTCATTATTTTTCCAATGTCCACAGCAGAACAGAGTAAAACAAAAAGAAATACATGCAATCTCGACGCTATGACCCGAGGGTTTAAGTCCCAATAGTTTCATTAAAACACAGCAAAATCTCGTTAAAATATAAATTTAAAATCTCTCCCAAACGGATAAAAATAAATCACTTTTCGTTCCGTATCTCAATGATGGATTATCCCGGTGCAAGTGTGCAATCATGAGCTTAAAATTCAACATTCGCGCTCTGCCATACACTGCTGTTTGTGCGATGACGGAAACTCATTCAGTTTATCTCTACAATGTATACTTTATGTATATACCATTATGTTGTTGATTTATCTTTATTGTTTTTCACTACTGAGAAAGTTTTTTCCTGTCCAGTTCTGCTGTGTTTGAACAAATCAGAGTTAAGGAAGAATAACAACTTTCTTTCAACTTCAAGACGTTAACAATTTCCAGAATATAGTTAGCCGAACACTCGATAGCTTGTAAAAACATTTTGAATTTTAATTTTATTTTGACGATGGTACGTTGTTAATTACATTCTCACAATTATGCTACACACTATCATCTTACACACATACATATATACACATAATCACATTACGCGCTAAAACACACTACCGTATACAATCGCATGTCTCCACTGCAGTGTCACTGCAGAATTATGAAGATCCAAGCTCTGGGTGGCACTGCGACTGTCATTAGCAGGCATAAAGATTACTATGAGACGGCCTTCTCATCACTTACTAATATGTACACAAAATAAGACAAGAACACAGAGAACAATAAACCAGTTCTTCAAATTTGGTTAAGGAATTAAACCGAAGAAATGGCACATTTTAGAGTAAATAGTTTTAAACTTCACTAATATCATTAATTCCTTCATGCAAACCAACTATCGTCTGAGTTCATACGAAACTATCGGACCAACTCTACATCTGTAATACGTTTGACCAATTTGTTCGGGAAGTTTCATTCACCCACTCGCACATATCGGAACGAATGTTAACCGATCCGAACGGCTTAAACTTGAGATCTCAAACTCACAGAACAACTTGTTAGGAAGTCTATTACCAACCTTTTAAAAGTTAAGAGTTAGGAGGGAATCGCATCAGGCAATTCCCCATAGCGTGTTAAAGTTCGAAAAATATCAGAATTATGTATTAACTTGAAGAATTTAAAAGTACAAAACTAATAGTGTGCAAAACTGTCTAGGTGCATTGTGTTAAAGTTAAAAACTAAGCTCTGGGCTTAAGTTTCGAACTTGTTCGGACGCCCGGAGATTTTTAAACTTTCGTCATAAAGGATCCCGTAACACTTTATGAATATGAACGTTTTATCCGGTGAAATTGGACGCGGGATGGAAAGCCGCGCTTACTCTTAGTAACTTGTACAGCTTGACATTTTTATTTGAGTGATTCGCACATGGACAGTGAATGGATGGATTAGTGTCCAAGGATAGGCAAATACTTACTCTTGTACAGAAAGTTGATTGAGGCAACGATTTGCTACTGTGATAGTGGTTACTTTTTTGATCACCAAATTGTTCTAATGCTTAAAGTACATTTATGACTACGTACGAGTACTTGTTTGATTGGATTGTTTAGTTACAATCCTGAAGAGACCGACACATATATTATATTATAAGCACGTAGAAATCACCCAAATTTCGACAGTCATGTAATAGGGGGCGCACCTATTGCCTTCCTACCTCTAAGCGGCTTTTAGGATATTCATGTTGATGGATAATGGAGTAGACATCCGTATTATAAATTTTAACACGGATTGTTAGAAGATACGGGTTTGAATCCCGTCCAATGATATGTATTTTTTTTAACCTTGTGAATAATATTGATTTATTTGCAAAGTTAACAAGACAACTATATTGAGCCTTTTTAACAGAACTTAAAAAAACGTTTACATTTAAATGGCTTTCTAAAACATTATCGGGTTTTAAAGATACATACGACCAAAGACGTCTACACCGATAATTTAATTAAGTGGTGAAGCGTCTCCTTAGACGCTTCAGCCTGTAATTATACTAATAAACATATATACAATTCTAATATACCAGTTCATGTTACTCATTGGACCTGCGCATACTTTTCTTTTCGAAAGCCAAAAATAAAAAAAAAATTTAAATTTGCGTTATCGTGATTCAGAAAGTTGTGTTCAGAAACTTTTTGTGATTGAATATCAACACCATCTGTTTGCTTTTTAATGAAGTACGGACGAGGATCGAGGCTAGTTATGTTTCTGCGCTTGGTATGTGGCGTGAGTTGTGAGATGAATGCGGAAGATGTCGCTACAAGTATATTCAAAATAATAAAAATTGTATATAATTTTTCTAGTTATTTCTCTCAAACTTCCATGATTTCAAGCAATTACAGATCTCCGCAACGTGCACACCAGAAAACCATCATACGTTATTGGACGTCTATTCGTGAAACAATCGCCCAGGGTATGCACAATGCCCATGCTTCACTCCAGGTACCCTGTCGTCTAGATTGCGATCACACGTGAGATTTGTTAGTGAACTCGACGAGCTGTTACTAGCTGGACAAAGAGCTTGTTAAGTTTGCAGCTCGCCTTTCGCACGCCAACACGTAACTTCTAACGTATTAGACACACTGTCTGTGTTAACTTGGGCAAATTGTAAATAAAAGCACGGGATTCGTTCATAATGCATTCTGATTACTTACTCATGTAATTTGTTAATACCTATTTTTTAAATGAACACAAATATCTGTTATTAAATTTTACATATCTCGCATTATCATACTTCATCATACTAATATATAATAACTTTTGAAAGAAAATATTCCCCGTTTTACCCCCTTGAGTCATCCCTGTCAATAAATATTGAAATCATCACTTTAAACTTTGACCCCCTTAGGGGTAGAATTACGAAAAACCCATTCTTAGTACACCTCAATAATACAACATACATAACAAGGACAATACACCCTCCAAATTTCAAGTCTCTACGATTAGTGGTTTAGGTTGTGCGTTATCTGTCAGTCAGTCAGTTAGTCAGGACATCTTCTTTTATATATATAAATTGTAAATAATTCGCAAAAAAATTCGCTAAAAATCGATTTACAAAGGCAGACGTTTGAAGACGTTTAGTCAAGAGACATCAATTCGTTCAACATTGTACCGTTTTGTGAGAAAACAAATTCAATTTTTAGAAAATGAATGAACAAAATTAAATGTCAAAAAATGTGTCAAGTCCCTCGCACACCAGGTGCTACGTATAAACTCGTCCAGTGAAGCCGTCCAACGTGCCACGACTCCGAGGAGAATCTAATTTCCTAAAGCATTGTCTCCGCCATCATCGCACGAAACTGTGAAACACAATTCCTGCGACGTTGTCCGTTCCCAAATAAAAGTTTGTCCAAAACGTACAACGATACTCCTTGTTTATTACTCACGTACACATGAATTGGATTCGCAATCAATCGCAGCGAACAAAATACATTGTTATATTCCCATTGAGACAGTTGACACAGATCTATAGTGCGAAACGTTCGCATCATAAAAATTAAACACAAATAAACCCGTTCACAATCCGGAAATTGAGAATGCGCGGCAAAAAGGTTTCAAACTTTTCACTCCAAATATTTGTTCAAGTTTGATTCCGGAAAACCTTTTTTTACTCTAAGAGTCGCGTAAATTCATAAAGAATGAAACATTTGCAAGTGAAATGGAAGCTGAAAGACGGGAAAAATAAAGGAGCCCCGGTCGGAAGAGAAATTCCCATTGTTACAACACTTGGAATGAGGTCCATTTATGCATACGAAAACTTATTACGATTTCGAGCGGAAAAGTGAGAAAATACCATTTTATCTGTGAGATGTCTTGAGGGGTTTCAGAACGTTCGGCTCGTTCAAGACGAATGAAGGATTTTTGGAATTGGGATGCCGATGCTCATCATAAATTGATGTGAGATGTAGGTATTTTGTATGATATGAGAAACCCTCAAGGAACATATGCTTTAATAAACATTTGCCAACGTGAAAACGGCTATGTTGTAGTTGGTTTTAGATATATACAGAATATTATGAAATTTATTCAAAGTGAATATCTTTTAAATTACACAACTATTATGTCAGCAGAACCAACAACTGAAGCTGCAATGTCGTTATTTTAGTTATTATTGCTACTATAGTTTCAACCATATTCGGTGGTCATTTTCAAGGAGAGTGGAACGCTCGCGGTTGCGTCTCGCCTCGCACTGACTTTTTTTTACGTGAGTGAATCCCGTTTTTCATATTGAAAATGTGTACAAACCACGTTAGTTTTCATAATATAATAAGCCCAATTATGCTCCCACTGCTGGGACTGGAGTCTTCCTTTCAGAGAGAGGAGTTGGGCCATAATCCACCACGCGGGCCCAGTACGGCTTGGTGAATATGCTAGTGGCTAACCCATGTCGAAGTTTACAGGTCGCTCGGAAGCCTTCGACTGTTGTCCTACGACAAACAACCGGGACCGATGGCTTAACGTGCCCTGCGAAGCACGGCTCAGTTGAACAATGCCACTAGCACACTCCCACCCAACTCCTTACCTTAGCAAGCGTTGCTTAACTTTGTAACGAACCGAACCTTCGGATGAGAGTTTCGCTGCGTTCACAAATATAGTTAAACAACTAATCGTTTATTACAAATAAATTAATTAATTAATACCGTTCCTCTAACATCAGAATGTATGAAATATATAAAATAACTGATATCAATTAATAATATTATTAATAGTACCTAGACGAAATCGGTAGTTCTTTGAAAGTCAAGTTTTATAAGACAAATATTCAAAAGACAGACAAACTGATAAACAGAAATCGTTACGCATGAGTAGACAAGTAGGCATAAACAAATGGTACGCTTATCTGTTCTCGGAAATGAGGCGCCAAGCGGGCGCGTATCAAAGTACCCTCAAAAATCTAGTCAGAAGGAAAAATAAACTTCATCAAAGTATGTCGACGAAACCAAGTGTTTGTAATGCGTGAAATATCTATTATTTTGATGTAAACTGATTACAGTTGGGAATTAAATATTCATAAAAGAATTATCAAGTATCTGGTGTATGGGTTTCGTAAACAAAGTCATTGTTGGGACGAAAACGACGTTTTGGCTGTCCGCCATTGTGGGCTGTTGTGCGTGACGTCAGCTATCATGGCGGGCGGGAATAAGGAAGTTGATATTTTCAAATGCTGTAAGTGCAGAAATAGGATATTCCCGACCGAGTATGAACAAATTGTGGAAAACATTATTAATGAATATAATTATTTTAGAATTACTTTGGATCGGTGGCATGGATAGTAAATAATTAAACAGTTCTGTTGGATTTGACAAAGACCGCGTAGTGCGATAGCAGCGCCACGCCGATTTAGAGCAAAACCTGTTCGTAGTGGAAAAAAACGTCCGATTGGTCGAGTGGAGTGATGTGAAGGGAGTTGGGGGGAGCCTACTGAGCTGACATGCGAGACAGTCTGAGAGAAATCGAGATCATTAATTTTCGTACCATCGTTGTAGGAAGACGTGTACCTAGTGAGTTTGTACCATTAGAGTAAAGTTAGTGGGGGGCATTTCTGAGAGTTCTCGGCTTTATTATTGATAATTGGGCATTCCCTGTTATACGTAAAAGGGCCTTGAACTATGTTTTTCTATCGCGATTCGGACTATGTCTGGTCGGGGAGAATGACATTGCTCGTTAGAAATGGCGTTTTAGAATCGTGTCAGTTTATAATATAAGTGTGTTTTCGTGAAACGCATAGGCGTTGTGGTTTTCGTCGAGCTGGTATCGCATAGCAGCGAGATTCGGTCGTGAGGCCGGGCCAGCAACACTTAGCCATGACAAATCTGTGAATTTCATAAAAACGTACTTCGCGGTAGGTTGTAATATAAGTGTGTTTTCGTGGAACGCATAGGCGTTGTGGTTTTCGTCGAGCTGGTATCGCATAGCAGCGAGATTCGGTCGAGAGGCCGGGCCAGCAACACTTAGCCATGACAAATCTGTGAATTTCATAAAAACGTACTTCGCGGTAGTGTACATTGTGGGAGGTAGGAGTGTTCGTTATTTTAAAGTTGTGATCACTGACCACTGCGATAAAATGACACGCACTAAATTCTTAGCGGGTTTCTAGAGGTTATCAGCTTCATAAACGGGGGGTTGTTGTAAGTAATATGTTATAGAATGGTACAAATTCATGCTATTCCGAGTGTAGGCAACGGCACGGTCCGTGAATAGAGTTTCCGCGAGTTAGGGTTAGGCGGAGTACCGTGGGACTGGCCCGAAGTTGTGTTACCAGCTTAATGGAACAACTTTCGTCCCCTTCTTCCATTGTAACTAGCATAAGAAGGTCTCGGAGGTTCAAGGCAAGTGTTCCGATGCCCGTGGCTTCGGCCCAGTGCGCCGAGATACCGTATGTTAGCTGCAGTGGGGGCTGTCTTAATGAAACCGTAGGGCTATTTTGCTCTGTAGTATCCCTTATCGTCGGACTTCGGTCAACCACTGCAGAGTAAAATGTAGGGAGTCTAGGCTAGTATCAGGGTGACGCCTGAACGTTTCCAGATTAGTTAGAAACACCTACTTGCGAGATCCCTGAGCTGAGGCGATTCTCCATGCGCATTTAAATGTGAGATTTATCTCTAGTTCTAACACACCATAGCAGAATAGGAACATTTCAGGGACCGATAGGCTAGGGTTTTGCTGTTAGATATTTCCAGAGTAGTTGTAATATACGTACTTGTGGTTTCCTCGTGCTCGGGTGAAGTCCACATGCGCAATTAAAAGTAAATGTGAGATTTATCTCCAGATTTGCATATATACACACCGCTAGAAAGCATAGGAAATCTCATTTAGGACTGTAGGCAGGGCAGTAGGATAAATCGAATTAATAACAGTAATAAATAATCAAACAAATAATAAATAATCAAACAAGTAATAAATAATCAAACAAATAATAAATAATCAAACAAGTAATAAATAATCAAACAAATAATAAATAATCAAACAAGTAATAAATAATCAAACAAGTAATAAATGATCAAACAAATAATAAATAATTCAATCACGGCATAAATTACATAAAACTAAGGTATAACCTTTGAATTTAGGGCTTACCTAGGCCGACAATAAAACTAGACGTGACGAGGGTTTAGTTAACTAACGAGTTTGCTAGGACGACTCTTGGCGGATAATCCTTGTGTTATTGGAGTAAACACATTATTAGACTTTGTCGACTGTTGCGCGCCGTACCGAATGTAACTTAAAGAGTTAGGAAAAAAGGTATCATACAAAATAAACTAAAGTAACTACCCGAATACTTTATCTTGGGGAATTATCGTCACTACTTGGGCAAGCATAAGCAGTCCCAGTAACTCACCTCTATTACCAATAAGGGTTAGAGACGTTACCTTCTTCAGTTTTGGCTATAATTTTACCTGGACTAAAGCGTTCGTAAGTACATTTATAACAAGATCTACCAATAAAGGATAGAGACGTTACCTTCTTCAGTTTTGGCTATAATTTTACCTGGACTAAAGCGTTCGTAAGTACATTTATAACAAGATCTACCAATAAAGGTTAGAGATGTTACCTTCTTCAGTTTTGACTATAATTTTACCTGGACTAAAGCGTTCGTAAGTACATTTATAACAAGATCTACCAATAAAGGATAGAGATGTTACCTTCTTCAGTTTTGACTATAATTTTACCTGGACTAAAGCGTTCATAAGTACATTATAACGAGACCTACCAATAAAGGATAGAGATGTTATCTTCTTCAGTTAGACTATAATTTTACCTGGATTATAGCGTTCGTAAGTACATTATAACGAGATCTACCAATAAAGGCTAGAGACGTTATCTTCTTCGGTTGTGGCTATAATTTTACCTGGACTAAAGCGTTCATAAGTACATTATAACGAGACCTACCAATAAAGGCTAGCGACGTTATCTTCTTCAGTTTGACTGTAATTTACCACGCACTAGAAGTGTTCATAGCACAATTATAATGAATCCTTCATTCGGCAAAGATTCATAATTGGTAATGTAAGAGTAAAATCTTCCTTGGGAACTAGAAACATTCAGAGGGCAAAACTCGGAATTGTCAGAGTAGGAAGTCCGGTTTCGAACGTAGTAAGACTCGGCAAAAGTATAAACTAATACGTGATCGAACTAATAATGCGTAGAAGGAGACGACCACACCCGTTCCTTTAGAGACGAATTTGTTAGGGCTAATCGAATAAAACATAGTTAGAACTAGTTAGTCGGGGGTTAGTCAGGCTAAGTTCCAATAGGCAATACGTTATAGGGCTAGGTAATTAGGTATTCTAGGACCTTATAGAGGCTTTCATATACTAGGTAAAGTTAGTATACGGAAGCTTCGCAATGAATTAGAAATGATGGATGGAGTGGTTTGCGTCAAAGAGTACCGCGCCTCTTCTGTACCTAAACCAGCGAATGAATGTTGCTTGGAAATTAAGTAAAGTAAGCTGCGTGTGAATGTTGGTATAGTCACGAGACCGACTCACTACAGACTTAGGGTTGATAAAAGATTAAGTCCTCTATTGCCTTTTTGAGACAGAGACTGACCGACTAACACCTGGAACTCCTCTCTAGTGTTCATATTAGCTTCGTTCAAGAATGTGTGTATATACATAAATATATTCTATGTATATGTATGTATATATTTGTACATAGGCGGAGGAAGAAAGTCCAAAATTAGATCGGAAGAATTTCTACTATTTGTGACGAGGTTGGGGTCACAGATCTATGCCGCATTCCCACAATGCCCTGTAAGCGGTGGAAACGGTGTCCAAAATCACTGGGTAGAGCCGTTACAGTCACAAGCGAAGGAGGGGCTTGGACCTATAGCCGCAAATTCACACTGCAAACGTTAATTAGTTTTCATATTATTACGTTGAAACTAAGTTCAACATAAGTACCTACATGTTAGCTTAAGACTACCAGCTTTATCTCACTGGAGCTATTCCAACATTTGACAGTTAACATAACTATGTTTAGAAATATTTATCATGCAGAAAATACTCAGAACCTAATTGTATACGTATATTTAGATTTAGGGTGAATTGGCATATAGGGTAGAAATGGAACTTGGTTGGGTACACTTACCTATAATATCTGCTTCGCTTTATTTAGCAGGCATTTTATATATATTTCATGACTCGCATATAGTTCAAGTAAGGTACTAGGTTGCACTTGTAGTAGCGATATACCTAGTAGACATTCAAACTGACATCTTCTAGATATAGCCTTCATATACGCAGGTCATTAATATCATACAAAGCGTCGATTAGGATTCGTTAGATAGTAATATTTCGCGTGACAACTTCATTCAATAAGTATATACGTTTGGGGTGAATCGGTACATTTGCTAATTTACTTTCATAGTGCGATATCTCTTATAGAAAGCGGCATTACGTCATTACGTAGGTATCTTTGGGTCAGACATGCTACAATGCAATTGTGGATTTGTTCTTCATTAACGTGAACTATGCAAACGATGGTTAGACATATCTAAATATATAGCGGATATGAGTTCTGCTGCGTTCTTAATTTAAATATAACAAATTGAGGGGGTTCAGTACAGTTAAAGAAAAGGTCTAGGGAGTTTTGTCAGTACCTAAGCATCAAAGTAAACTGTTAGTATTTCCATTCATCTACGCCAGATAGACAGGGTGAAATCTGTAGGTATGCTTTGCGTAATCTAGTATATTACTTAGTTCTACGATTAGGAAGATAGGATTAGTTTTAAACGCCTCAAAAGTTCTAGGGTTATTTTACGATCACAACATACGGTCCTACCAGCTACACTAAACGATCTATTTGGCCATATTCATTCTTCGGATCACAATAATATTACTAATAAGGATTAGATTAAAATGGTGACAGGTGATATTAAGGATATTAAGGGTTAGGGAGTCATTACAGTAGTAGTGCAGTGACAAGGATTATATAGGGTATATAGGATATAAGGATAGGGGTAGGGGTTGTTACAATATGGTACTACCGTGACCAGGATTCGTACATGAGTTTCTTCGGTTAGAAACACTTAGTTCTTTTAAGATTTGTTTTATAAATAAAGATTTTAAATTAAAAAAAAAAAAGTTAATAGTAATCAATAGGTTGTATGATATAGGGTTTGCTATTTTATATTTATTAAAGAGTTATTGTGATCTGATAGAAAGTGCGTTTTATCGCACAATTTGCTGCTGTGTAAAAGGGAGAGGGTTTAAAAACTTCGGATATGTATAAATAAATAATAATTAATTAATTGAAATACATTGAACATTCATGTTCGAAAACTATTTGGTTCATTTGTTTTGGTAGGTTTGGTATGGTAAAGTTATACGGTTCGTTTAGGATAGAGAGAGATAGAGTAACGCAATAGATAATAATTAGGGACTAGTTTAATATGCTGAAACATGGAGTATAGGGTTACATTAATACGACCAATGCAAATTCAATATTAGGGAAAAATAACTGTTTGCTTATGATATAAGTCAATTATAAACGCGGTACAGAATAATATAAAAAAAAGAATCTCAGATAAAATGCGTATAGGAAATAATGTGTGAGAAGGAGAAGACATAAGTCATCACTAATAATTTAAGAGGAAATTGGAGGTGATGACATATGCCTTTTTGTTTAGTAAGCAACAGAAAAAAGAAAAAAAATACTAATCAAATTTAAAATAGTGATACTTTTGAAACAAAAAAAAATAGAAGAAAAAGGAAAATGGAAAGGACAGGACGGAAAAGAAAACCTCCGGCTAGATATACAGAAATATCATCAGAGCCTAGTCGTTCTACCTCTAAGCGGCTCAGGCATGATAATAAGAAACCGAAAGAGATAGGAAGGGAGAGTTCCTTAGATCGGCAGGTAGAAGTTGAGCAAACAGAAATCAATAGAAATATAGAACAAGTAGAGGAAAACCAAGTGGAGGAAACGACCGCTATAATAGAACCTTTAGCTGAAGAACACAGAGTTTCAATTCCTAAGCGTATGAGGCGGGTTGAACCAAGTTCCAGGGCAAATGAAAATAAAGGTTCGAAGGTCGAAGCAATGTTTAAAGTAATGCGACGTTCAATAGGCGTATTATCATCCAAAATAAATGCTTTAAATGACGAAGTGAGAACTACAAAAGACCTAATAAAAATCGCGGAAGAACCAAGAGTAACGAATACAGACATAGAAGTAAATGAGCGTACGCATCCGCACTCAACTGGTACATCGAGAGCTGGAGTTGTAGAGATAGGCGAAAACCACGAAGAGACTGCGGCCGCAAATACTAAATCCACAGCAGGGGGAGAGAGAGATCTAAACGAAATGGAATGTAGGAACATAACTTACAATATATCAAATATAAATGTAGAGAAACCTAAATTTGGAGATAAATCAGAAACGCACCCTGTAACCTTCCTTGAGGATTTGGAAAGTTACCTAAGGAAAGGTTCTAAGAGAGGGAAAGAACTAGAGCTCATACAGGAATGTTTAGTTGGGAGCGCAAGGGATTGGGCGAGAATATACAGTAAACGGTGGAAGCGATTAGAAGATTTCAAAACCGACTTCTTATTAACATTTTGGGGTGATAAGGAGCAGAACGAGCTACGGAGGACTCTAGTACAAGGAAGCTGGGATCGTAACAAAACACCAACTATGCTAAATCACTTTTTGCAACTAACTGGAAAGGCGCAAATGCTTACCTTTGATATACCTGAAAAACAATTACTAACAGATATAATAAGGCACTATCCTAGGAATATTCAACAGGGCTGGATTAATTCCAAAATAAACACTATCATAGAGACAGCGGAATATCTCAGGAGTATGGACGACATTAATAAACAAGAAGTCCGTAACTATCCTACAAACGGGCCAAATAAGGAAGCGGGGAAGAAAAGGAAAGAAATTCAACAAGATTACCGAAGGTGGCAGAAAACAGTAGAGAGCAGAAATAAAGCAGCGGTAAACGAAGTCATTGTGGAGTCAGCACCACCGGCGGTAGCTTTAAACTAGATGAGGCTGAAGTGTTAGGCCCCGAATCAGCCTTAACCTCAGGGGACGTAGTGTTACTTATTATGAAAAATATGGGTTGGAGACCGGGTCAGACGTTAGGGTTAAATAAAAGGGGGCTTAGAGTACCCCTAGTAGGCAGATTAACCGATCGTAAGGAAAAGGAAGGCTTAGGGTATAGTCGAACTAAATTCAAAGAAATACAGGTCCTTGAACAGCTGGTGGATGTTCTTAAATTAAAAATACAGGAAGAAATGGGGGAGACAGCTAAGCATCCAATAGTAAAGTCTGTGTTCGAAGAGGAGACAGAAGGAGAAAACCATGTGGATTACAAATGTACAGTAGCTTTACAGGTATATAATCACAAGGTTTTGGGATTGGTAGAAACGGGTAGTGACCTGACGTGTATTTCGGGGGAGTTTTGGGAGATGCTGAGGCGACATTGTGACGTACCTTTAATGCCAATTAAACCCTTTCATATTAAGACTGCTGCGGGTCATAAGAGTGTAGAGATCCGTAACATAGTGCTACTGCCGATAGCTTTAGGTCCGGTAATGTTGGATGTAGGGTGTGTGATAGTACCAGGGCTAGTTAACCAAATAATTTTAGGGTTTTATTGGTTAAAAATGAATCAAGTAACAATTAGCCTAGAAAAAGAAAAAAGAGGGTTGTTGATTTAAAACAATGGAAAACATAACTTAATTGAGTTTTTTGATCAAGGACTAGAAGTAAATCATAATAACGTAATTGAAGTAAGAAACGATAAAGAAGAATTAGAGAGAGAATTAAAAAAATACGAGAAGTTGTTTGTACCTAAGCTAGGAAGAGCAAACTCTTATCAGCATCGAATTTTGATGGAGACACAGGTACCTATAATTAAAAGAACGTACCCTATACCGTACGCATACCGCGAGAAAATAGGAGAGAAATTGAGAGAAATGGAGGAGCATGGAATCATCAGTAGAACGTGTACTCCATACTGTAGCCCATTAACGTTTACGCTGAAGAAAGACGGTACAATAATTAGAGTATTGCTAGACGCTAGAGAATTAAATAAGTATATGATACCCGAGACGGAAAAGCCACCGCTGCAGTTAGATGTAATGAACGCCTTTCATGGAGTGAATTACATAAGTGTGATAAATATAAAGACTAAGAGAAAAGGTGACTATTTTTAAAGAGATTAATGAGAATATTAATAATGTAATAAAACTATCAATAAGGTTAAGACAATTTCTAACTACCGAGAGAGGAAGTTGAAAAGACAAGAATATGCGTAGATGGTGGGGAGTGATGGCGGTCTTTCCTGAAAAAAAAAAAAAAAAAAAGAAATTTTAGATACTTATTAGAAAGAGGTAATATTATGTCTTTCAATCGATCGATCTTTTATTGTACGATTATGTTCCTACAAGCTAGAAATGAGGTTGGAGACTCTAGATTAATATGTAGATTACTAAATTTAATGATGAAATTAAATTCTTAATGTTATTAAGGACCGGGTTCCCTTACAAAGTACAAATACTGCTAGTTACAAATTATAATAGCTGTTGTAGGTTCTACTATCTAATTGACTTGCATCATCGCAAGTATGGTCTGCAGGTTATAGTGACTTTTGCCGGTCTTACTCGTTTCTATTTAAATAGGCTCTACTTTTCTAGCTTAACTAGCTTTACTAGTTTTTACTAAAATCATTTACCCTAAAAATATAGGACAGTATGAAAAGCTTATTAAGCAAGCAAATCTACGTAGAAGGACAAAAACGATAATCATATCAGAAAAATTGGATAAGATAGATTAGTAACTATAAAAATTTGGTTCTCGTATACAATCGAACCTGATTAAGATAGGAGCGAAGAGTTGGAAGGGGGTTATTTTTAAACTATCGAGAAAAGATTAAGAATGAAATAAATAAATAAAACAATAATAATGTAGTGCAGTCTGCACCGCATTGCGGCAATATGCAAAACGTATCAGTTCTGGGGGTTGGCTTAGTTGCAATCAATCATTTTAAAATAAGATTACACTAGAATCACTAACTATGATTGTAGGCAAGACAAGTAAATATAAGACAATAGATCTGCAGCTTCTTGCTTAATTGGGTTGATGCGTTGTTAAGGTGGCGTGTTACACGGTGATAGTTGACGTACTGTGAGTGACGAATGCGAAAGTAAGAATATAAATATGGTGATGTGGAAAAGGAGAGTGATGACATGTGTGTGATAGTATGTTAATAGAGGTATAGAGGGCCTAAGCGAAACATCAACATCCTGGGCTAGAAGCGGTCATTAACGTTCGGAGTCAGACAAACACAACACTTACAATGACTCTTTATGAAGGAGAAATGTTGGTGTTAGGTTAAGTCGAAATGACAATGCGCATCAGTGGTGGCTGATTTCATAAAGAGTTATACTTACACGCAGCGGAGAGCGCCATATTCCCCACACTATTCATTCCCCAAAACAGAATTTTGTTATCTTGGACTTAGTTTTGAGTGGAATTGATGTTGCGATCATGGGCAGTTGGTGCTCCGTAGCTATTAAAGAAACCTCGTCTGCGGAGGGCATTTTGGGGGTAATAACTGCCAAACGAAAAATTGGTTTGCGTAGTGACCTACTCACAGTGTATCATTAGGATCGAGTGTGCCTCACAACCACGCTTCCCTACCCAGTCTTGGTTGTCCTTGTGAGGGGTAAAATCTGAGTATGCTCAATACATAAGACACTCAAAACTAACCCAAATAATTTAACGTTCGCTTTTGGTTCAAAAACACTTACATACACACGATCATATTGTCTGAAGTCAACGTTAATAGATTAAGATCGACATTGTTGGAAGATTAGTAAGATAATCATTTTGTTAAGAGTTCTATATTTGTGAATATTTTAACAAAGTGTGAAAAATTTCCTTCGGATGTAAAATTATAGCACCTGCGTAAATTTTGGGGGTTGATTGTAACGAACCGAACCTTCGGATGAGAGTTTCGCTACGTTCACAAATATAGTTAAACAACTAATCGTTTATTACAAATAAATTAATTAATTAATACCGTTCCTCTAACATCAGAATGTATGAAATATATAAAATAACTGATATCAATTAATAATATTATTAATAGTACCTAGACGAAATCGGTAGTTCTTTGAAAGTCAAGTTTTATAAGACAAATATTCAAAAGACAGACAAACTGATAAACAGAAATCGTTACGCATGAGTAGACAAGTAGGCATAAACAAATGGTACGCTTATCTGTTCTCGGAAATGAGGCGCCAAGCGGGCGCGTATCAAAGTACCCTCAAAAATCTAGTCAGAAGGAAAAATAAACTTCATCAAAGTATGTCGACGAAACCAAGTGTTTGTAATGCGTGAAATATCTATTATTTTGATGTAAACTGATTACAGTTGGGAATTAAATATTCATAAAAGAATTATCAAGTATCTGGTGTATGGGTTTCGTAAACAAAGTCATTGTTGGGACGAAAACGACGTTTTGGCTGTCCGCCATTGTGGGCTGTTGTGCGTGACGTCAGCTATCATGGCGGGCGGGAATAAGGAAGTTGATATTTTCAAATGCTGTAAGTGCAGAAATAGGATATTCCCGACCGAGTATGAACAAATTGTGGAAAACATTATTAATGAATATAATTATTTTAGAATTACTTTAGATCGGTGGCATGGATAGTAAATAATTAAACAGTTCTGTTGGATTTGACAAAGACCGCGTAGTGCGATAGCAGCGCCACGCCGATTTAGAGCAAAACCTGTTCGTAGTGGAAAAAAACGTCCGATTGGTCGAGTGGAGTGATGTGAAGGGAGTTGGGGGGAGCCTACTGAGCTGACATGCGAGACAGTCTGAGAGAAATCGAGATCATTAATTTTCGTACCATCGTTGTAGGAAGACGTGTACCTAGTGAGTTTGTACCATTAGAGTAAAGTTAGTGGGGGGCATTTCTGAGAGTTCTCGGCTTTATTATTGATAATTGGGCATTCCCTGTTATACGTAAAAGGGCCTTGAACTATGTTTTTCTATCGCGATTCGGACTATGTCTGGTCGGGGAGAATGACATTGCTCGTTAGAAATGGCGTTTTAGAATCGTGTCAGTTTATAATATAAGTGTGTTTTCGTGAAACGCATAGGCGTTGTGGTTTTCGTCGAGCTGGTATCGCATAGCAGCGAGATTCGGTCGTGAGGCCGGGCCAGCAACACTTAGCCATGACAAATCTGTGAATTTCATAAAAACGTACTTCGCGGTAGGTTGTAATATAAGTGTGTTTTCGTGGAACGCATAGGCGTTGTGGTTTTCGTCGAGCTGGTATCGCATAGCAGCGAGATTCGGTCGAGAGGCCGGGCCAGCAACACTTAGCCATGACAAATCTGTGAATTTCATAAAAACGTACTTCGCGGTAGTGTACATTGTGGGAGGTAGGAGTGTTCGTTATTTTAAAGTTGTGATCACTGACCACTGCGATAAAATGACACGCACTAAATTCTTAGCGGGTTTCTAGAGGTTATCAGCTTCATAAACGGGGGGTTGTTGTAAGTAATATGTTATAGAATGGTACAAATTCATGCTATTCCGAGTGTAGGCAACGGCACGGTCCGTGAATAGAGTTTCCGCGAGTTAGGGTTAGGCGGAGTACCGTGGGACCGGCCCGAAGTTGTGTTACCAGCTTAATGGAACAACTTTCGTCCCCTTCTTCCATTGTAACTAGCATAAGAAGGTCTCGGAGGTTCAAGGCAAGTGTTCCGATGCCCGTGGCTTCGGCCCAGTGCGCCGAGATACCGTATGTTAGCTGCAGTGGGGGCTGTCTTAATGAAACCGTAGGGCTATTTTGCTCTGTAGTATCCCTTATCGTCGGACTTCGGTCAACCACTGCAGAGTAAAATGTAGGGAGTCTAGGCTAGTATCAGGGTGACGCCTGAACGTTTCCAGATTAGTTAGAAACACCTACTTGCGAGATCCCTGAGCTGAGGCGATTCTCCATGCGCATTTAAATGTGAGATTTATCTCTAGTTCTAACACACCATAGCAGAATAGGAACATTTCAGGGACCGATAGGCTAGGGTTTTGCTGTTAGATATTTCCAGAGTAGTTGTAATATACGTACTTGTGGTTTCCTCGTGCTCGGGTGAAGTCCACATGCGCAATTAAAAGTAAATGTGAGATTTATCTCCAGATTTGCATATATACACACCGCTAGAAAGCATAGGAAATCTCATTTAGGACTGTAGGCAGGGCAGTAGGATAAATCGAATTAATAACAGTAATAAATAATCAAACAAATAATAAATAATCAAACAAGTAATAAATAATCAAACAAATAATAAATAATCAAACAAGTAATAAATAATCAAAAAAATAATAAATAATCAAACAAGTAATAAATAATCAAACAAGTAATAAATGATCAAACAAATAATAAATAATTCAATCACGGCATAAATTACATAAAACTAAGGTATAACCTTTGAATTTAGGGCTTACCTAGGCCGACAATAAAACTAGACGTGACGAGGGTTTAGTTAACTAACGAGTTTGCTAGGACGACTCTTGGCGGATAATCCTTGTGTTATTGGAGTAAACACATTATTAGACTTTGTCGACTGTTGCGCGCCGTACCGAATGTAACTTAAAGAGTTAGGAAAAAAGGTATCATACAAAATAAACTAAAGTAACTACCCGAATACTTTATCTTGGGGAATTATCGTCACTACTTGGGCAAGCATAAGCAGTCCCAGTAACTCACCTCTATTACCAATAAGGGTTAGAGACGTTACCTTCTTCAGTTTTGGCTATAATTTTACCTGGACTAAAGCGTTCGTAAGTACATTTATAACAAGATCTACCAATAAAGGATAGAGACGTTACCTTCTTCAGTTTTGGCTATAATTTTACCTGGACTAAAGCGTTCGTAAGTACATTTATAACAAGATCTACCAATAAAGGTTAGAGATGTTACCTTCTTCAGTTTTGACTATAATTTTACCTGGACTAAAGCGTTCGTAAGTACATTTATAACAAGATCTACCAATAAAGGATAGAGATGTTACCTTCTTCAGTTTTGACTATAATTTTACCTGGACTAAAGCGTTCATAAGTACATTATAACGAGACCTACCAATAAAGGATAGAGATGTTATCTTCTTCAGTTAGACTATAATTTTACCTGGATTATAGCGTTCGTAAGTACATTATAACGAGATCTACCAATAAAGGCTAGAGACGTTATCTTCTTCGGTTGTGGCTATAATTTTACCTGGACTAAAGCGTTCATAAGTACATTATAACGAGACCTACCAATAAAGGCTAGCGACGTTATCTTCTTCAGTTTGACTGTAATTTACCACGCACTAGAAGTGTTCATAGCACAATTATAATGAATCCTTCATTCGGCAAAGATTCATAATTGGTAATGTAAGAGTAAAATCTTCCTTGGGAACTAGAAACATTCAGAGGGCAAAACTCGGAATGGTCAGAGTAGGAAGTCCGGTTTCGAACGTAGTAAGACTCGGCAAAAGTATAAACTAATACGTGATCGAACTAATAATGCGTAGAAGGAGACGACCACACCCGTTCCTTTAGAGACGAATTTGTTAGGGCTAATCGAATAAAACATAGTTAGAACTAGTTAGTCGGGAGTTAGTCAGGCTAAGTTCCAATAGGCAATACGTTATAGGGCTAGGTAATTAGGTATTCTAGGACCTTATAGAGGCTTTCATATACTAGGTAAAGTTAGTATACGGAAGCTTCGCAATGAATTAGAAATGATGGATGGAGTGGTTTGCGTCAAAGAGTACCGCGCCTCTTCTGTACCTAAACCAGCGAATGAATGTTGCTTGGAAATTAAGTAAAGTAAGCTGCGTGTGAATGTTGGTATAGTCACGAGACCGACTCACTACAGACTTAGGGTTGATAAAAGATTAAGTCCTCTATTCCCTTTTTGAGACAGAGACTGACCGACTAACACCTGGAACTCCTCTCTAGTGTTCATATTAGCTTCGTTCAAGAATGTGCGTATATACATAAATATATTCTATGTATATGTATGTATATATTTGTACATAGGCGGAGGAAGAAAGTCCAAAATTAGATCGGAAGAATTTCTACTATTTGTGACGAGGTTGGGGTCACATATCTATGCCGCATTCCCACAATGCCCTGTAAGCGGTGGAAACGGTGTCCAAAATCACTGGGTAGAGCCGTTACAGTCACAAGCGAAGGAGGGGCTTGGACCTATAGCCGCAAATTCACACTGCAAACGTTAATTAGTTTTCATATTATTACGTTGAAACTAAGTTCAACATAAGTACCTACATGTTAGCTTAAGACTACCAGCTTTATCTCACTGGAGCTATTCCAACATTTGACAGTTAACATAACTATGTTTAGAAATATTTATCATGCAGAAAATACTCAGAACCTAATTGTATACGTATATTTAGATTTAGGGTGAATTGGCATATAGGGTAGAAATGGAACTTGGTTGGGTACACTTACCTATAATATCTGCTTCGCTTTATTTAGCAGGCATTTTATATATATTTCATGACTCGCATATAGTTCAAGTAAGGTACTAGGTTGCACTTGTAGTAGCGATATACCTAGTAGACATTCAAACTGACATCTTCTAGATATAGCCTTCATATACGCAGGTCATTAATATCATACAAAGCGTCGATTAGGATTCGTTAGATAGTAATATTTCGCGTGACAACTTCATTCAATAAGTATATACGTTTGGGGTGAATCGGTACATTTGCTAATTTACTTTCATAGTGCGATATCTCTTATAGAAAGCGGCATTACGTCATTACGTAGGTATCTTTGGGTCAGACATGCTACAATGCAATTGTGGATTTGTTCTTCATTAACGTGAACTATGCAAACGATGGTTAGACATATCTAAATATATAGCGGATATGAGTTCTGCTGCGTTCTTAATTTAAATATAACAAATTGAGGGGGTTCAGTACAGTTAAAGAAAAGGTCTAGGGAGTTTTGTCAGTACCTAAGCATCAAAGTAAACTGTTAGTATTTCCATTCATCTACGCCAGATAGACAGGGTGAAATCTGTAGGTATGCTTTGCGTAATCTAGTATATTACTTAGTTCTACGATTAGGAAGATAGGATTAGTTTTAAACGCCTCAAAAGTTCTAGGGTTATTTTACGATCACAACATACGGTCCTACCAGCTACACTAAACGATCTATTTGGCCATATTCATTCTTCGGATCACAATAATATTACTAATAAGGATTAGATTAAAATGGTGACAGGTGATATTAAGGATATTAAGGGTTAGGGAGTCATTACAGTAGTAGTGCAGTGACAAGGATTATATAGGGTATATAGGATATAAGGATAGGGGTAGGGGTTGTTACAACTTGTTGATTGGTTAAGATCGCCAAGTAAAGCTCCGCTGCGAGCGCTTCCAGTATAACATTTGAAAAAATAAACTCATTTACTCATAATCATGCGTTACTATTCATTGCAGTGGTAGAAATTTTCACAGTCCATCTAGGGAAGTCCCACCATTGCCAGTTATTTAACCATGGAGCCAATAAAACCAGTTGTCACCAAATAAAACTTACTATAACAATAACTATACATTTAGTGTACGATAGGGCTGGCATACAAGAATAGGTGAAGGTCCCAAAATATCAAAATAAAAATACTACAGTTGTGGCTAGGTTTATAATTGTTACCTTATTACAGTAAGGTTATACTTATTCCTATTCTAGATGTAATGATTAATCAGTTTAATCGGAATAAAAAGAAGCAGATGCTAACTCTGGGTATACCTGGAAATGCAGATATATCAGAACTTGCCCCATTTTCAACTTCATCCAAATCCGTTGAGTACAAAGAAGAAGAAACAACTATTTGCTCACTAGTTCACATGTTTACGCACAAGTTTGAATAATCTATCATACATAAAACATGACAAATAGGTATTGCTTGGGTAATATTTCATAATAATTATATCCTCACTAGTCCTCTTAATACAATAATCATCCACCCACCATACTGTTTAATATTGCAATTGTGTAATATTGAATAATAATTATATCCTCACTACTCCTCTTAATACAATAATCACCTACCTACCATACTCTTTAATATTGCAATTGTGTAATATTGCATAATAATTATATCCTCACTACTCCTCTTAATACAATAATCATCCACCGACCATAGTGTTTATTATTGCAATTGTGTAATATTGCATAACAATTATATCCTCACTACTCCTCTTAATACAATAATCATCCACCTACCATAGTGTTTAATATTGCAATTGTGTAATTTTGCATAACAATTATATCCTCACTACTCCTCTTAATACAATAATCATCCCCGCTATCATAGTGTTTAATATTGCAATTGTGTAATATTGCATAACAATTATATCCTCACTATTCCTCTTAATACAATAATCATCCAACTACCATAGTGTTTAATATTGCAATTGTGTAATATTGCATAACAATTATATCCTCACTATTCCTCTTAATACAATAATCATCCACCTACCATACTGCTTAATATTGCAATTGTGTAAAATTGCATAACAATTATATCCTCACTACTCTTTTTAATACAATAATCATCCCCCTACCATAGTGTTTAATATTGCAATTGCGTAATATTGCATAACAACTATATCCACACTACTCCTCTTAATACAATAATATTCCCCCGACCATAGTGTTTAATATTGCAATTGTTTAATATTGCATAACAATTATATTCTCACTACTCCTCTTAATACAGTAATAATTCACCTAACATTGTGTTTAATATTGCAATTGTGTAATATTGCATAACAATTATATCCTCACTACTCCTCTTAATACAATAATCATCCACCTAACATAGTGTTTAATATTGCAAATGTGTAATATTGCATAACAATTATATCCTCACTACTCCTCTAAATACAATAATCATGCACCGAACATAGTGTTTAATATTGCAATTGTGTAATATTGCATAACAATTATAACCTCACTACTCCTTTTAATACAATAATCATCCACCTACCATAGTGTTTACCTGACTGTTAATTCGTTTGCAAATACATGAAAGTATTCGTATACTTTGGTGTTTTATTGAAACTTTACAACAAACAAAATTTTAATTTAATAATAAAGTCATCATGAAGTATCTACTTACAAGATTCTCTTCAGCAGTAGAGATAGATAGATAGATAGATAACACTTTATTGAGACACCACATTTATGACTTAATATTAGACAATAAAATAAAAAAAAGAATTACCATCAAAGGAATAAGATTAATTAGACATCGATTTATTAAGGTTTATTCTTACGTGGGACAAGAGTCTACTACTATCTACTCTATTACAAGTTAATACACATTTTTCAAAATTAAATCTAACTTTACTTTTTTAACCCGAGATGCCTCGTAGGCACCTTATTGGGCCCGATGTTGTTGTGTAAACAGTAAGTGTGTACATATTAATTATATTACAAAACACTCACGGGGATCGAATACGTTTCCTGGCGCGGGTACATTCGCAGACCCCGCTGCTCACGCGCCCTGAAGGTGAGCATCGGACATGCTCGAAACCCGGGTCGTCGTATTTGATCCCTAACGTGAGTGTTTTGCCGGTTTATTATAACAGTTTAATATGTGTCAAACCTACGAGAATTTCAATACAATCTACATGTTGCATAAAGGTGTTCAAACAGCGAATTTGTTACCTTAGAAATGTGTTAGGTATATAATACACTGACGTCAGAATTTAATGAAACTTTTTTATGCGCCGTTAACTCGGTTATTAGTGAACCTACCTTCGAAATGTAGTATCCCAGGTTTGATCTCTTGGGCACATATTTGTGAGCAGCCATGTTTGCTGTCAAGCCTCGGTTGTTGTGACGTGCATGCCTTTCGTGCACAGAAAATCCTACTGCGGGGTTTATGAATGGGTAAACGTTATTTTATTTATATTTTGATTTGAAACTTTAGCTTGTGCGTGTTTTGTGGGGACGCCAGTTCGTTAACTACACGAGAAGCAGCTTTTGTTCAGTGTAGGTTCTGCCCCCGGGCCGGGTCGGGATAATCCGGGAAAGAACCACAATAGCGGGTTGACCGTCTCGCTTGTGGTTACTGCGTTGTATATTTTTGTAAGAGATTTCGTCATGTGGTTTATTTGTTTATGTGGGTTATACTGGTATTATAGGTAGGCTGCTTATTTACTGAATGTGATTTTGAAGCCGTTATAACTAAACCTGATCGCAAACATACAGTTAGTTTCTGTTAGTTACTATATAGAAACTCTGGGCTGAGTATATTTCGCTTTAAGTTTCGACAACAATTTGTACCGTCACCATTTGTACCACCATAATAAGCTTTCTATACGGTATATAAAGTATCGGTAATATTTGTAGAATTCGATGTTTTGTTTTTTTGCTTTTATACATCGAAAACAGTGTGCAAAAAACCAATTATGGTATAATAAAATTAATATGCAATATGAGGAGGTGTTGACCTTAAAGTGTGATAACTTATCACAACATCTTCTTCATCAATCTTTACACTTCCTCATATTGCATTTCCCTGAACATTAATGTTTTTTGCTAAGCATATATGCAAATTTACTCAATGCCGGAATCTTAGAAAAAATCAAAAGTTCAGCAATATATGTGTCCTGAACCTCGACGATAACTTGGTACCAGGCGAGAGGCCAAGATATAATAGTTATGAAAACAGAAGAAAAAAACAATTTTTCCAACATGGAGTTGGCTGAAAATAATTTTGTAAACCATAACTCGTCAAAGCTTAATTTATATTACTTAGTTAACAATGTTTATTACTTTGATTTTAGGTTGCGCTTAATAGCACCGTTATTATAGATTACATAATTAAAAAATCAAGGTTGTTATGTTTAAAGTTTTTCGAAAAATGTCTATTATAGCTTAGCTAAGTGACACGGTTTTTATTTTATATGTTTGTTACCTCATAACTTTAGACTGGGTGAACCAATTCTCAAAATTCACAAAGTTTTGTTTGAAAGCTGGTGCTTCCCGTGTGATTCCATTTAAATTTCATCAAATTCGGTCCAGTAGTTTTTGAGATACACTCCAATAACTGAATAGAATGGAAGCCGTTATTAAATTTTTCAAATTGTACTTGTCATTATTCAGTTCAGTAAGCAAATCTAAGCCAATGAGTGTATGTTTGAGGCTAGACAAGAAAATCAATATTTGGCTACTTACAGAGATCACAGAAACTTACGAACAAAGCTCGGTCACCTAGATGACCTTGGCTTAGTTTTGCTTAACAATGCTATCTAATATCAAGTAGCTTTGTTGTTTGTTCCTGTGTCAGTTTTTCATTGCTTGAAAACACGAATAAAACGATGTTTTCTAAAAAATAAACCTAGGTTAGGATCGATTTATAGCCCCCGAAACCCCCCACACACTAAATTTCATGAAAATCGTTGGAGCCGTATCTGTGATTCAGATTATATCATCATCATCTCAGCCGTAGGACGTCCACTGCTGAACATCCTCCCCCATAATTTTCCTAAGGGACCGGTTGGAAACAGCCTACATCCAACGTCGTCCTGCGACCTTTATCAGGTCGTCTGTCCACCGTGTCGGTGGACGACCTACGCTGCGCTTGCCGGTCCTTGGTCTCCACTCCAGAACCTTTCGGCCCCATTGGCCATCTGTTCTGCGTGCTATGTGCCCTGCCTACTGCCACTTCAACTGGCTAATCTTCTGGGCTATGTCGGTGACTTTCGTTCTTCTACGGATCTTCTCATTTCTGATTCGATCACGTAGCATAGTCCGAGCATACCCCGAGCATAGCCCTCTCCATAGCTCGTTTTGTGACTTTAAGCTTACTTATGAGGCCTATAGTAAGAGACCACGTTTCAGTGCCATAAGTAATCACTGGTAACACACATTGGTCGAATACTCTTGTCTTGAAGCACTGGGGTATTTTGACGAGAAGCCTTCGCAAAGTGTCCGGAACGCTGCCCAGCTGAGTTGGACTCGACGATTAACCTCTTTGTCGAAGTGTCTGTCCAAGGTAGATGTATTCGTCAATAATTTAGAGTTCCCAACTGGTATTGGGGTAGGCACCACATGGGCATAAGATATAATTTTCGTCATGTCCATGTTCATATTAAGGCCTATACGAGTAGGGAAAGTTGACTGAGACCTTCGAGCATTGTACTGAGGTCTTCCATTATTCCATAACCGAACTACAGAGGCACTAATTACAAGAATCTACCTCTCAATGTGCCACATACCGTGCTCAATAAACAACAAAATAAATAACGAATATCTTCGCCAACGAAATCATATTTACACTAACATAAATGCGAAAGTTACTATGTCTCTTTGTCCGTCTGTGTATTAACGTCTTGAAGCTAACATCCTGCATCGATCTTTATGAAATTTGGTATTGACACACAGATAGCCTAGAGCTTTGTAGCCTTGAAAAGGATAGGCACCGAAGAACTGCGATAAAATCAAATCGCACTAAGCACAGGTCGCGGCCCGTAGTTCTATAGTCAGTAATATTGGGAACCGAAAGTATGATGATGATGAGATAGGTATATTTAAAGTTGTTATAAGTTGAAAGTATGTCTATTTTTAGATGGATAAATTAAAGATGTTCTTCTCTTTTACGACAAACTTACAGAACTGATTTGGATGTTTTTTTTGAACTTGGTAGGTGATGCAACACATATGCGACTTTTATCACGCCATAATAGTTCCTGTGGGATGGTAATTTTCCACGCTGGTAATACTCGGGTACATAGTACAAATACTATGATCATTTAACTTTGCTCGTACCCACTATATTTAAAAGTACGGAATATATGCGTCAACCGCAGTAAAGTATGAGTATATGTATCGATTTCTCCAATTTACACCTTATCTCTAATCTAACGTTTCAAATCAAAGCTACCTTAAAAATACCTTGGAAATTATTGAAATAAGTATGCAATCTAACATTCATAACAGAAGAGTTGATATATACAATTTAACGAACATATTAGCTGATGTTTTCCCTTTTACAGCTCTACCAATTTTACGTCTATGTTAATTCAACTGAGGTTGGGAGTAATCCTCTTTGGGCTGCTTTTTAAGGCCATTATCTGGGCTCCTATCAAATTCAAAGAACGCATAAACGAATAACAGACAAAGAGGGAAGAACAAAGCGAGTAGGCGGTTTTATTCGTACTCGAGTCCGTTAAACATGGCCGGCTGAGTGCCCTTTTTGGTTGGCTTTTGGTGAACGCAAGGGGCTTGGGTGGATTAAGTAGATGCTTATGTTTACTAGGTCTGATTGCTGATAGACAACATAGGGAAAAATAACTTCTTTTCCTGTGTTGTATATTGATAACTATTATGGTACGATTGTGAAGTCTTAGGTTAGGCCAAGTATCCGTAGCTCGATTATTTAGTACAAATATTGTCTGGCCGGTTGGCACATTGGTAGCTCTGCCTTCTGACCTGGGTTCGATCCCAGGACAGGTCAAACATTTGTGTGCATGAACATGTCTGCTTGACCTGTGTCTGGGTGTGCATATGTACATGTATATAAGTCACCTAGTTTAGGACCTGAAGACCTTGTGTCGATGTTGCCCCATATTATTATACTTGGGAGACTTTGTCGTATAGTAGTGGGATGATTAAAAAATTGGGACTGGTAATAATACCTATTATTAATAATATGACCACTATTTCTTTATCAAGTTCATTAGTCTCATGTGCCTGTTATATCGCCGGCACTCATACCATTCAAACCAGAACACAGTTCTGCCACAATACCTACCTTTTTCTATCCCTAGACGAACTCATTCATAAAGAGCTCTACTTCACATTGCAGTTTTGAAAAGAAAAATTCACATACTTACATTATTAATTTAACTGTTTTTAGAACCAGACTATAATTCTCAATTATGAGGTATTAGGTTTTTTTCTTAATTTCAGTATTTAATTTTAGTTTTATCATATATCATATACCCAGTGCTTCACACTTATCTTGTTTTAGCAGTCTTTTAACAATTTATAACAAGCAACTTGAGTGGAAATACTCAAAGAATTAACGTGTAGCAGAAACAAAATTGAGTTAGTAACTAATAAAACCAATGTAAAAAGCAACCAATTGTTCTCCTTTAGTGTATCAATAAGTCTGAGTGTGTAACATCAAATTAGCCCGCCGAAACCAAAGCTTTGACGTGTAAATAATTAATTTGATGTCACTTACGAGGTTGCCGAGTCGATATATACTCCGCAATTAGGGATATCAGAGACGATTGCGGTCGACTCCTTGTCGTTGGGAAAGCTCATTGTTATTGAGTAGGTACCTACATGTTTTGATTTGCAGACCACATATCAAAACATGGTTACGGTTATTGTGGTTGGTATTAATAATACACATTTGAACTACGAAGAAATAATGGCAGGAAGCATAACTCAGAACAAATTCCACACAAAAAGTGGTCCTTCAAACCAAAACGACGTATGATTCCAAATACGAATTACTTCCGAGGTCACATATGTTCGGTGATTGGTTTAAATTTCAGAATGAAAGCAGGGATTGGTCCACGCGCATACTGCAACGTCTACTACGACAGGTGAGTCATAGCGGCGTGAACGATGTTATTGATTTAGCACGACTTTTATTGGGTATTTTTTAAGGCAGTTACTCTCCCTGATATTATTTCTTCGTAGCATTTGAAGACACCAAGCTTCTTTATGCTACTTTGTCCACGTGGAATAAGTTTGTTGCGATTTTGCAGGAAGTAGCAGTTGTCACCGACATAGCCATAAGAAGATAAGCCAGTTGAAGTGGCAGTGTGCAGGGCACATAGCACGCAAAACAGATGGCCGATGGAGCTGGAAGGTTCTGGAGTTGAGACCACAGACCGGCAAGCACAACGTAGGTCGTGCACCGAGAAGGTGGACAGACAACCTGATAAAGGTAGCAGGACTAGGATTGCTTTTGGCTATTTGTGGGGGAGGGAGATGTTCAGCAGTGGACGTCCTACGGCTGAGATAATTTTTATGATCCGTTGAAACGGGTAAAAAGTAGCCTATGTGCTTATCCTGGAATATACTTTTAAATAATTCAAATCCAAATTTATTTGAGATTCGTTTAACTATTTTAGCGTGATGAAGTGACACATTCTATGCACCCACTTACAATCTTACAGTCACAAAGTGAAAGTACCATACAATTTCCCGCAAACGTCATTTTTCTATAATAATATAAAGATAGATAGGAAATATATGCCTACATTCCCACGTCCCGCTTACGTTCCAGTTTAAGTGGATAGTCTCAGAACTCCTACAGTAACGCAACACGTAAATTAAACGACCCATTTTGCGGCTGTTAAAGCTTCGCGATACAACGGAAACCCAATAAAACTGTAAGTTCAAGTATTTTGTAACCTCATTTTTCTCTTCCATTCGACAGTCAAGTGGCGGATTAAATCCCGGATCCGGGCGGGATCCGCCGTTTCGCGGGATTAATATTCCCAGCGCTGGAGTATCATACCACCGAAACACGGATATCAAGAAGCCCGCCACAAATCTCAGCCTCTATTACAGTATACTACAGTATTTAAACTTCCATGTTGAGTACGTTTTGTGTCTCCATCATCATCATTATCAGCCGGAAGACGTCCACTGCTGAAAAAAGGTCTCTCCCATAGAACGCCACTTGGACCAATTACTGGCTTGCGGCAGGGGTTTTGACGAGGTCGTCGGTCCACCTAGCGGGGGCAGGCCTACACATCGTCTTCCGGTGCGTGGTCGCTATTCGAGAACCTTTCGGTCTCCATCAGTATTTAAGTTTGTTGATTGTTTGAGTATTTGAGAGCTCCTAATAAGGAGCACGGTGCAAGCATGAGCCCACCCTGTTAACTGGTGCCCTCTGCCTAGAACAGATGTATTCCGTCAAGTGATGAACTGCACTGCGCACGAAACACAGAGACATTAAAGGCCTTACTTACAAACGCTGCTCTAAATGATGTAGAAAAGTCCAGCAAAATTGTTCTGCGCCGTACCAAACGACGGTTCAAATTTAATAAAATTTGCGTTTATAAGTAAGGCCGTACGATGTTAAATCTCATGTGCCTGTAATTTAGACACAACCAGAACGTAGTATTGCGAACATTACTGCTTCAGGGTAGAAAAGGTATATGGTGGCAGTACTTCCCCAGTCGAACTCATTCACAAAGAGTTCTACTGCACTAAAATACTGCAAATCTACTGGACATTCATAATTCAATCATAATATTCCATTTTCACTACAGGAACTGCCAGCTTTTTTACAAAGAGAGAAAGAGACAGAGGAGTATGGGTTATAATTAACCATGCGGCTCCAGTAGAGCTTAGGTAGGAGCTTTACGACAGTGAGAGGTGAGACGCATTTACCAGCGCTCTGCACTCATGATCCTGACGAAGGCTTTCGGACGAAGCCGAAACAATTGTCAATTGTGATATCGACAACGTTAGTTTCACGTTAGTCCTGTTTTATTAATGCAAAGGTTTAATGACTGTTGTCATTAGACAAACAAAAGCGCGAAGTACGGATGAAATCAGTAGAAAATGCACTAGCTGTCTCATATCTTAGTCGTGACTGTTGCAAGCATGGTACTTCCCGCACAAACGCTCGTAACTGATTAGGGCATTGTCTCAAATTTTTATTTCAATATTCTGAACAAGTTGATATCTTGTGCTTTACATCTAGGTTGTTTTTAGCAAAAATTTAAAATTCGAAGATCAAACTGAGAAAAAGCCTTCAAAATCTACTTTTTACACAAATACAGCTAAACTTTGGTCGTTCATAATTTATACCTCTAATATGTAAAAACCATGTACTTTTAGTAGAGACTAAAATTTGGCACATTACAAACATTCTACTCATACATTTTAAGGTTTTTTCAGGAAGATTATAATCGATTCATAAATATATGAACATTGATAAAATTGGACATAACTTATTGCAGGGCATAAGTTTATGAATTTTCGTGCATTTTAAGAATTTTCACGCACTAATGACTTCAATGTTATCGCAGCGGCATTTTGCCAATACTAACTAAGAGGTCTGGTGCTGTTTCTCTATTTGTCGTACTGCTACCACTTCCGGCATTTTGTTACAACAAACCTTTACATGCCTGCGTTGCATTAAGGCGGCCTGGAAAGGGGTTTTAAACTGAATGATTGAGAATTATTAAGAACGAAAACGATAAGGCAGGCTACTTTTCATTTAATAAATTTTTAATATTAATCCATTCTTTGGAAGTCTATGCTGTATACGCTAGTAAATAAGTGTAGTAAGTGTAAAAAATAGGGGCTAATCATAAAATATCTGAATTCAGCTTTTCAAGGTCATTTCAATTTTAATTTGTCACCGCGAGCTGTATCCATCATTTGTTGCAACGCAATGCAAATACTAACGTGTTAGTGCTGACCCAGGCCTAGACAAAAGATGTTTCTGTTATCATTAACGCCAAACGACAACTTCAAAATGTACGGCGTTGACATTACCTGTGGAAAAGTCACGTGACGTCACGCTAAGTTCGTAGACACTTTTTGTCTGTAGCGTGTGCGGAAACATGCCTGTTTGTGTTTCGAGGCCTGTGGTCTGGCAGCTTTAGGAGACACCTGCCTCTTATAAGGAAAGCTGTCATTGAGGGCTAGTCGTCACTGTATATCTAGCGTGACCACCGTCGACCATGACTGACCGTCAAGTAGTTAGTAAGAAGATAGTAGTGTAGTTTCTCTCTTTCGCATTTCGCCTACAGAGTTTATTATGATAAAACTAGACACACCCCATGGTTTTACCCACGTGATGATGGATGACGGTGATGGAAAGCCTCCTATGTGATATTCTAGCACCTCAGCTATCTAGGGATCTGGCCAACCATTTGGCTGAGGTGACGGGTGACTGGCGCAAAAAGTTGGTAATGCCATCTAGCGTGGCAATGCTGCCAGCATTTTGGCCACTGTTCTCCTCGGGTTTATACATTAGTTTTAATTTTTAATTATATTATTCTGTAAATATTTGTATCTTTATGTAACTGTATCTACATAACACATTTTATCAATATCCATTTAGCCGTCCTATCGTGATTAAGTAATAAACCTCCACCCATTCAAATATTCGCATTGATCATATTAGTGAGACTACCCGTGCTCCCCCTGTTTCACCCGCGAGGTAATGGATGATGATGATGATGAAAATTATCCTGTGTTATTCCAGCACCTCATCTATCTACACAGCATATTTCATCCAAATGCGTAAAGCACATCTAAACTTTCACATTTATAATATTATCTAGCTGACCCGCCAGCGGCTTCGCTCGCGTGGCCTTGCGGGATACGGAAATTACAGATTTTTAATCATCCCACGGGAACTCTTTAATTTACCGGGATCAAAAGTATTCTATATGTTGATGAGGGATATAAGCTACCACCATACGAAATTTCATTTAAATCGGTCCTGTTGTTTCGAAGAGTAACCCGTACAAACAGACAGACAAACATACAGAGAAACAAACAATTTGAACTTATTTTTCACTCCTCTACAGTTTATAATATGTACCTAGAAGTTTTTACATCCCTCGTTTTACCCCCTTAAGTCATCCCTGACCAAAATATTGAAAGCATCACTATTTATTTTAAATTAACTATACAGTTATCAATATTCACCACTGTAGCTCCTAAAAAAATAACTTTTGAAAATAAATAAATTATCCCCCGTTTCACTCCCTTAAGTCATCCCTGTCAATAAATATTGAAATCATCACTTTAAACTGTCCAAATGCTAAATTTTAACTACTGTATGTTCGAAAACAAAATACATTCCATACAAACTTTCACCCCTCCATTTCACCCTCTTACACGAACACTTTCCAAAAAAAAAATTCGTCCAACTTTTTCATTTTGAATAACCTATCCAAATACAAATTTTCACAACTATAAGTTCAAAAACAAAGGAGTTTCATACAAACGTTTTCACCCCTTTTGACCCCTTAGGGGTAGAATTTTGAAAACCCCATTCTTAGTTCACCTCTACGCATCAAGGACAATACACCTTCCAAATTTCAAGTCTCTGCGATCAGTGGTTGTCTGTCAGTAAGTGAGCCAGTCAAGACATATTCTTTTATATATATATAGATGTAGGTACAATTATAATTATTTATTGACCCCATAAAAGTGATATACTAGACAATAGGCGTGTCAGATTTACACACAGATGCATTGCATGCACATTAATCATACGACAGCACAACTCAAAACCTTAGTCGCTGTTCACAATAATTTCATTCAGCTTGTGGCATGCAAAGCAGTGCATTTGCATAGTTCGTAGTTAAGTTATGAGATGTAGGTGTGTCGTGGTGGCGGATAACACAGCCGTTTGGGGAATTATTTCAGCTGGCTTCCTGCTTGCTCTTGATTCTCCACCGTCGCGTTGCATCTTGCAGTTTGTATGTGATTAGTTTGAAGTTTACATAAACTAACCAAGTAAGTGCTACCAAAGCTTAACAGTTTAGATTGGTAGAAATTGGATTCATGACTCATTTGTCAATAGCTCAGTGGAAAATATAATTAAATAATTTTTTTTTAAATAGTGGTTCATCAAAAAGACTCCCTCTCGCCTGATGGAAAGCGAAGATGGAATCAAGAAGCAATGACCATTAGTGTTCGTTAGACAGATACTTTTTCACGTCCCGCTTGAAAGACCCAAGGTCATAGGTACAAGGAAATACGTACGCCGGCAAAGCATTCCACAATTTACTAGACGACCTCTGCTTGAAATGCTGTGGCCATGCCGGCATTTCAAGCAGAGGCTATGACCCTGCTACTTGCTGCTAGGGCAATATCACGCCTGAAATCACAAAGTGAACAGGAAGACAAGCTGCTGGCATTCATCACGGATAGTGCAGCACTGAGGTCGCAGGACCACGTAGGTCGCAGGACGACGTTGGATGCAGGCCGCTTCCAACCGGTCCTTTTGGAAAATCATGGGGGAGGCATATGTTCAGCAGTGGACGTCCTACGGCTGTGATGATGATGATGATGATGAGTGCAGCAGTCGTTCACGCACTGAGAAGACCGGTAACAAGGTCAAGAGTCCTAACGGAATGTCATGCTGCACGCAAGAACTTTCAGAGAAGTACAAAATAATTATATCATGGACAAAGGGACATGGCCTTTGTGCTGGCAACAAAAGGGCAGACATACTAGCTAAAGAAGGAGCCAAAAAGCAGGGTAGCACTAAGGAAATGGAACTCTGCAGACCCTCAGCAATGGAAGTGCGGAATCTCCTGAGTCGCTTCACAGAAAGAAAACACCAAAACTATTGGGATGACAAGAAGGACTTTAAACATGCGAAATCCATGTTTCCAATCCTAAACAAAAATACTACGAACAAATTATTAGGATTATAACGTCAAGACCTTCGCCTAATTGTGGGCATCATCACTGGTCACTGTAATCTAAATTACCAGTTCCACAAGATTGGAGCTACGGACAGGCCACTATGTAGAGTCTGTCTGCAGAAAGACGAGACTGTGGAGCATGTGTTGCTGCACTGCAGGGCTACGGAAGATATTAGAGCAAAAACAGCATCATCGACGATTGTTCATACACCATCTCAAACTACACTGGAGCAGTTGTGCCAGCAACCCAAGGCCATACTCCGCTATGTGAAGGAGTTAGGCTGGCTTGAGTAAATGCTGGCAGGGGGGAATGCACAAAACACCCCAAGCGGGACATCAGTGAAGGCCTGATCGCCCCCAAAACGAATAAGAATAAGTACTAAACGACAGAGGTAGAAACTGCCAAAATTTTTGGTTACTGGTAATAAGTTTTAAACTAGCTAGGCCGGAACGAGTAGTTCGGGATCGGAATGGTGAGGAAGGAATAAGATTAAAAAGCTCTTCAGAACATTTCAGACATTCGCGATGAAAGAACCGGTAAAAATGCTTAGAGAAGCTATAGTTCTACGCATTTGTAGGGGTTCTAGGTGTTGAGTTACTTCATTATTGCGTTCGATTCAGAATTATAAACTCCACTTTCATACTAGCGTTTGGCGTGTCAACGTCTTCTGAGGATGCCTCATGTATTAGAGGTAAAACACGTGAGAGTTTTTGGTTAAGTTAGTATCATTATTTTTTGTAATTCTGTAAATTTACTGCATTCATTTTATGTGAGAGTGGAAGTAGTACACACTGCTTCTCTACCCATAACCATTTTAAAGTGCGTCAAACTATTTTATTGTAATCAATTCATAGTATTAAAAAATCTTTCTTTCTGAGAGAGTAGTATGAGCCATAATCTAAAGCGCGGACAGAGTCCTAGAGGCCAATTCTATTATTTCAGCGTTAGCGTTCAAAAATCTATCCTGCAACTGCGGTTCATTTTCTGGTTACGTTCGAAAATTACCCGAAAACCCATTCCAATACTATTTCTACAGACAAATTGGAACATAACGTCATCTTAAGCGCTACTATGGGTACGTTCCGGTAAGCATCGTCAACGCTCACAACTATCGCGCTCCGGTTTGCCGTTTCCTTTGGTTGATAGTGACAGCTCGCAAATACCACGTAAACCCATCTTCGATCCGTGAGTGTTGTGAGCGTTTTTAGTGACGTCATCGATGACGTATCGAGTTCGCTCAGTTACTCACGATGATCGTGGGCTTGTAAGGGAATGGGTATGCGAACGCCTCGAGTGATTTCCAGAACGTAGCCTTTACAAATACAAATTTAAAAAATACCCCCTGAGGCATGGAATCGCTCAACTAATATTGCCAATAGCGGTCACCCATCTACGCAGTGACCGTCGCAAGATTTGCTAGTTATTTACATTTGCAAATGAAGGTGAAATTAACCTTGGCCTTGTAAAGTGTTCGCACAGTGGGAGATTTTCCAGAGGTATAATACCCTAGCCACAAAACACAGGTCATAACATGGTGACAAAGACGCCTCGGGCTCCTGACACAGCCTTCATTAAGGACAAAGGTCAATAGGCCCCATGGGCCGACGTAGATTACACAATCATGCCCTTTTTGTCCAACTAATTACACTGCTTGCCAATAAAGGCTTAAGGGACAAGTGCACGCGTGAATGGCCTTTGATCTTTCATTACAGGGTCGGTATTTCTGACGAAGAAGGGGCGCTTTGGGAAACCGGAAAATTAAGGGGTGTTTGAGAGAGTTTTTTTGTTACATGTTAGCAGTAGATATTTGTATCCTCTGTTTATGATTATATTTACTACTAGCTGCGCCCCGTGGTTTCATTCGCGTGGTGATGGATAACGATGATGATGATGATGATGATGATGATGAAAAGTATCATATGTGCTTCCCCGGGATATAATCTATAACCTTGGCAAAGGACAATGACCAAATCACTATGGGAAGTGACGCATTTATTTTATTCCACGGCCATCTTTGAAACTTTGGGGTGGGTTGGGAAATATTAACACTAAAAATAATGTATGAACGATTTTTTTAATATATGCAGTCTGAGATGAGATATAACACCTCGAGTTATGAGTAAAAAACGTATTAATAATCATCATGTTATTAAAGTAAATGAAAATGCATTTTCAAATATTATATAGACATTAATACATACTTTATGGTGCAGTCGGTTTTGTTTATAATATATACATGCCATAAATATACATATATATGTATAATAATAATAATAGAAAAAAGGGCCTCATAACCTGCTCAGGCGCAGTTGTAAGCTTGTGATTGGCTGAACTCGCTGAGAGGGTTTATCCTTCTGTATCGGATTCAAAGCCACGATACACATTATAATAATACTAAAAATTGAGTTGTAAATGCTAGTTACATGTTAATAAAAACGGTTTTATTTTTAAATCTGTATAATTCAGTTCAGACTGATGTTAGGTTATACAATCACATAATAACTTTAGCTTATTATATTATTTTACACTCAATAACCTAGGTTTGATTGATGGCTGCGGTAAAACAAAATTTGCGCCAATTTCGGTCATTGGATTTCGATTACGATCCATTCTGGCGTGATATTAGGTAACAAACAGGCAGAGAGGCAGAGTTTTGTATAAATACTTTTCTTTTTTTTTAAAATTAAATTGGTCTAAGTCAAAGTCATGTAATATCAGCTATCTGCCAGTGAAATTCCCGTTAAAATTGGTCCAGCCATATCAAAGATTAGCAAGAAAAGACAGACAGAAAAACAAACATATAAAAAATGATTTTTTTAATGTAAGTACCGTACAAACATATGTGCATTTGGTGTAAATCTGTTAATGTGGCCGGAACGTTCTGGAGTGGAGACCACGGACCAGCAAGCGAAGCGTAGGTCGTCCACCGACACGGTGGACAGACGACCTGATAAAGGTCACATTACGACATTGGATACAGGCCGCGTCCAACCGGCCCTTTTGGAAAATTATGGATAATATGTTCAGCAGTGGACGTCCTACGGCTGAGATGATGATGTTAATTTGGATCTAGAGCTGTATAGATTTGATCTGGAGCTGTATAGATGTATTATGTAGTTAAGGTCTAGTATTACACAGCAATATCGGTTCTTATTAATATTATAAATGCGTAAGCATGTTTGGTTGGGTGGATTGGATACGATGATGCCCTCAAAGCTCAGCGTCCCAGGCTTGATCCTTGGACGGGGTAAATATTGTTGTGATAACCGGAAATATTTGTTCTTGGGTCATGAATGCTTTGATGTGTCATTGTGTGTGTCCATGCCTCCCGCGACACAGGGAATCCTAGTGTGTGTGGGTGAGGGTGTGAGTATTAATAATCATTATTACTAATAATATAATTAATTTAATCTATATAAATACACATACACACAGATAAATAAAATTGGAGTGTCTGTTTGTAATTCCAAATTAATAGCTGTGCACTAAATTCATTTGAAAGTATATATATTACATACTTATAAAAAAAATTGTCTTTCTGCCTGTTTGTTCCTGTTATCCTCTGAAACGGCTGGGGCGATATTACGGACTTTCACTGGCAGATAACTTAGGCTACTTTTATTTCTTCACCATCATAATCATCCATCACCACGCAGGTAAAACCACGGAGCGCAGCTAGTAAATTTATAAAAAGTTATTCTACATCGACACATCTTTGAACAATAAATTACACCCGACTGAATCAGAACTAAACGCCCCAAAAATTAGCGACATCTCGTCGAACAACTCGCAATATTTAGGCAACACGCTGAGGCACAAAGTTTACTTTAATTAATTCTGCGAGGACGATTTCATAACATCTGGTCAGTCGAGGGTTTCTTGGGGTCTGAGAATTAAACTTTAGTTTTGTAAAGAGGTCACAAATAAAACCACTACTTACTCGTAACCTCTGAACACGACCTATAAACTCAAAGTAAGTACGAGTAGTTAGTTATAGGTGTTATCACAACAGCATAATATGTCTCTTCACATGTTAAAAGAAAATCATATGGACAATGGAAACATTTTTCTTTATTTTGTTTAAAAAGGTAGAATTGTGTTTTTCTAATTTTGATTTGTAATATTAGTGGATTATTAACCGTTAGATATGTGTTCGTAATAGTGCACGAGTGAAGCAAAAATTTACAACATCATAAAACGTTGTCATTGTGTTTATCTCGTTAATAGTAATTATACTAAAACTTTTTAACTTTTCTTCTATCTCTTTACCAGCACAGTGACTTAGGGCCTTATCAAACTAGCGGTTCGCGCGCGGCTGTGTGGCGGGGCGGAAGCGCAGCGAATGCGTTGCGAATACGCCGCGGCTGCACAGCGAGAACGTCGCGGACGCGTGGCAGATACGCAACGTTTTTGTCCCGTGTTTGTAGCGAGTTAACGACGTCCAATACAATCAGTAACAAAATGGATTCCGACGAGGAAACACTGCTGTTGGTTTTGTTACTTCGAAAACGAAAGCAACGACGTATTTGCGAGATTAAGACCAAAACTTTATTAGTTGTGGAATCTGACACAAACTTGAATCGTTCTCTCTATAAATTTCAAAATTTTTGAAAAAAAATCTGTTACTTGATCCCATCTATTACGTAACGACTATAAATTTCACTTATTAAAAACTAAACTTAACTCTGTTTAAATATCCGCATCTCCCAATGATGCCAAAGTCGTGTCTCGAACGGACTTCGACGTTTTAGGAGACAGTATAAAATAGCGTCCACGCAGCTTTTCGCGGCGATCTCGTTGCGTCCGCAACGTATTAGTTGCGCGCCCGCTCCGCTTTGAAAACGCTCGCAATCCGCTAGTATGATAAGGCCCTTGACTTTTTATCTGACTGTGACCTAACTCTCACTATTTCAGTATAAATCTCACTTGGTGCCATTATAAGAACCTATTTTCATAATTAACTTGAGGAATGGCAAATGTAAATACATGAGTAGTCCAGCAACAAGGCCAAAAAAAGCATTTTCGCTCGCTATACCTGCTTCGAACCTGACTAAATATTAACTATACTTTTAAGGTGATGTCAGTTCATGACATCGATAACAATGAGGGTTTTTGAAACAGTTTATCCTACGAAGAAATAATGTCCTTCTTTGTAGAGATTATCTCATAAGCAGCGATTTACTTAAAGTTACAGTACAGTTTAAAAATATGACATTTCTAAGACTTTTAATAACAGATTGACGGCCTTAAACTGTTGATTCTCTTGTTATTTAATCACCGATCATATTCGTAGATTACAACCTACAAACTCCTCACGGTTTATGACACTAGCATGTTCGAACACTGGCAGAATTGTGTCAATTTAGTCACAGAAGCCATCCAATAAGAAGAAGAAAAACAAGAAGAAGAAGAAGAAGACGGTCATAAAAACATATTTTAACATAATAGAGTACATTAAAAAAATCAAACATACCACTTAATTTCGCCTTTAAAACAGTTTTGCTCTTTATTCACAATTGTATTTGTCATGAAACACGTATCATAAAATAGAAATTTTTAATACACAAACACTGACGGATACTGTTTTTATTGAATAGTAAACATCATTTTTTTATGATTTTTTGTACGTTTATACGAGATGCACTTGCTTGATTTCAGATGAAAGAAATTGAAAGAATTCAAGCTCTGAGCTGACAGCACCTTAACAACAAACCCGTCATCGTTTTCGCTATCGTATGTGACGTGAAACGTGCCCTCAAGCAATACGCATTCTCCATGAAACATGCCAATAAAACTCCCTAATATAATATCTCCATTTTCTTCATGAAAATGTGCAAAAAACACATTAGTTTCATGGTACAAAGCTTCTAGATTTCAATCACTTTTTTTAACACAACTGTCAGCCGTGCGATTCTCTAATGATTCGTCGATGTGCTCGTCGACGAGCGCACCGATGTGAAATACTTTATGAATTATCGCCCTTGTACATAATGTTGCTTTTCCAACGTTTCTGGTCATCTCGTCGTTTGTTTCACGGATGTTGTCAAAGATACAACGATGTTTGCTCTTAGAGAATCGCGCGGCAGGAGGGTTATGGTTTAGGGTGTAACAATCAAAAAAACAGGCAACCTTAACTGAAGAGTACCTAACATATATAAATTAAGATGTTTTAATAACTGATCTCTTCACGCTGGAGAAAAAACTAATTTATATCTTTTTAAAAATAACTACTATTATTTATTTTGTGCTAATAAAGAAATAGCGGACATTTGCAAATTGTTCTTCCAAAAACTGAATATCCTAACCCTATCTACAGGTGTCCCGAAACTCAACGAAAACCTGGGACCGGGCCAAAGGCCAAGGTTTTTTTAAGAATTTTTTTTTCCAACATGGAGTGTCAAAATTAACTGACAATCATTTTGTAAACCATAACTCGTCAAAACTTTATTTATTTAGTTTATTAACTTTATTACTTAGTTACTAATGTGATTTTTTATTTTTGTGTATTTTAGAAACATTTAAACTCGTTACAAAATATACACAGTTGCATATCATTACATAAACATTATGTAATGATATGCAACTATGCGATATACTAGATATTCGAGAATATTTAAATAACGAATTCATATATTTATAAACAGAAATTTTTTGATGTAAATTATAATGAAATAAATGCCTAAATTTCAGTACTACCTATGTTAATATGTGTTATAAACAATATACTGCGTATGTTATTAGATACTACGTACGTACTGTTTTGGTATTCTTAATTGGGGCTAAAATGAGCTTTATATATTCCATTAACATTACACAAATAAAAGAGTGAACACATTCTTAAACTTGGAGTGCGCACTGAGTATTGTAGAGTTTGGTGCTCATACTATTAAGTAATTGCTTGAAGGAGAGAAAGCATTCGGTAATTCTAATACGTTTATTATGGATCCTCTCTTTGTACGTATCTCTGAGCAACAGCACATATCGTATCGCGTGCAAACATGGATGTTATCAATTCGCAAATGTCAAAGTACTCTACACTGTACTGCAACAAACGTAGCAAGTAAGTTTTTAGTGAAAAATAGCCCCTATACCCTAGATGTTACAATATACAGAGAAAATATAAGTAAAGTTGCAAGAATTTGAAGTAGGGAACGAATATTGTGAGCCGTTACGCTCCTTGCCGGGTGTAATGGCTTGGCACGTCAAAGAATAACGAGTCGCATCTGAAAGGTACAGATGCGTTATATTTATATATTAGTAAGATTAGTTTAAAGAATTATGAACAATTGTGTTCTTCTTAATCCATTATTACAATTTAATTAAATTGGTACATTGCATATGTAATTGAATCACAAAACTTGTTTCCTAATAGTTTAAAACATAATTATTCTTAAAGACTTGCTACGACTTTCGTGAATATGAAGTGATGTAGTTCGCCGCTGAGCTCAATATTAGTCATTAGGTATTGTGCACAGCGGCGAGTGAAGAATTGTGCAGAACGCTCGCGGCACAATATGTCATCGCACGCGCTACTAACTGCTGCCCGCAGTGCTAGGCGAGACGCAACTGCAAGCGTTCTGCACTCTCCTTGAAAAATACCACCGGATGTGGTTGAAACTAAAAATGGAAAGATCTGACTTATTTAAGTTACGTTGACTTAGTTAAGTTGTTTTGCCAGCCTGCACCGCCCAGGCTTCATAACAAGTTAAAGATAAAAAAAATTCAGGCTGACACAGATATAATAATCACAATAAAAGATGTTGACGATGTTATAAAACAAACATCTGGCGGTAAGTCGCCTGGAATAGATGGTCTCACTATAGAACATATAAGGTATGGAGGTGTAGGTATGCGCCAGGCGCTGTCGTTGTTGTTTACAGCCATCATAAACACTGGGTATTTACCGACGACCCTCACCGAGACGGTTATTGTTCCGATTTGTAAAAATCGGAGAAAAAACATATCTGATTCGAATAATTACCGTCCGATTGCACTCGCGAATATGGTAGCTAGACTGTTGGAGAAAATTCTACATAAGCACGCCGCCCCATTCATAAAATCGTCAGATTGTCAATATGGTTTTAAAAGCAATGTATCTACTAGTACTGCTATCTATATACTCAAACAAGTTGTTGGGTACTACAAGAAAAAGAAGACCTCGGTTATAGCATGCTATCTAGACCTAAGCAAAGCGTTTGATCGTGTGAACCATGACCTGCTTTGGGAAAAGCTTCACAACCGTCAGGTGTCCAGTAAGATTGTTTTGACGCTGAAAAACTGGTACCAACAGCAGCTTAATCGAGTCCGATGGAAGAACGAACTCTCCGAGCCCTCTAGACTTGAATGTGGTGTAAGACAAGGTGGAAGTATGTCTCCAGCGTTGTTCAACTTGTACATGGATGGTCTATCTGACAAGCTCAAAGAAACAGGCGTAGGCTGCTCGATCAACGGGACTTTAACCAATCATATAAGCTATACAGATGATATGGTTTTGTTAGCGTCATCTGTTTCTGCGATGCGCAAAATGCTAAAAGTGTGTGCAAACTATGCTGAAGACCACAACATGAGTTACAATCCGGATAAATCCGTCTACATGGTCTTTAAAAGTACAAACAGCTACAACGATCTACCTACTCTTAATATATGTGGTGCCAAACTAGCCCAAGTCGAGCAGGTAAAGTACCTCGGGCACATTATAACAGCCGACCTGTCTGACCACGCAGATATAGCGAGACAACGTCGAGCCATCGCTGTGCGAGGCAACATGCTGGCGCGGAGGTTCAGTAGATGCAGCGACAAAGTGAAAGCTCAACTGTTCATCAGTTACTGCACCAGCGTTTACACCATCGAGCTATGGTCGAACTACACGAAAGCTGCACTGAGTGACATGCGAGTACAGTATAATGACCCATGGCGAGCTATGTTTCGACTGCCTCGGTACTGCAGCGCGAGCACTATGCTCTGCGAGTGCCGCGTACCCGGGTGGGCAGCGCTACTGAGAAGCCGTTCGGCAGCCATGCGCACTGCTATCTTCCGGCCCACCAACACTCTGGTGGAAGCTGTGAGGGAATGGGAACACAGCTCACTACATCAGACGTGGGCACAATATCACACACCCATCACCTGACGTGTACTCATCATAATTATTATATTGTTTTCTATTATTTCATTCATATTATATAATCTGTATTGTATATATTGTATCTATTATGTACCTAAATTGGATGCAAATCTGGTTAATAAACAATTTCATTTCATTTCATTTCATTATTTACGTCAGTGAATCCCGTTTAACATATAAAAAATGTGTACAAACCGCTTTATATATATATATATTATTTAGAAGAATTGGTCGTTTATAGGTATTAGATAAAGTAGAATTTAAACTTTCACATTAACGCAATATTAGACATATACATTGCCTCCCAAAAGCCCGAACAAATTAGGTTCTTATGCATGTCTAGTCTGTACTTCTTAATATTCTATGGCAGTGGCACAGTGAAAGAATTGCTACGTTTCAAACGATGCTAGTTGCACAAACATTTGCTTATTGCGAGCGCAAGTTGCAACGGATGTCGGTTGTGTTTCAATCGATCACGAGTTTATGTGTTTGCTAACCAGTCCTTTCTTTTTTATGTTGCCATCACGTCGCGAGATACGCAAGTCGCTTATTCGCAATGTACTCAAGCACAGACAACAACATCTATAGACCTTTTAAACTATTATATACATTAATGAGTCAGCTTTATGCTTACGCTTAGAACAAGAGATTTCGACGTCAATGTACGCGGACAGATGAAGACGGATTAATTATTAATACTTCCTGTACCATAATATCCTTTCATTTTTAGTAATGCATTTCTTTGCAAAAATTGATCTTTATCAGCAACAGAATCCATTAGTTCAATAATACAGGATATTTTTTTTTTAAATCATTTGTGTCGATTTCCGTCAAAAGTAATAGATTAAAAAAAATAAGTATGCAGTTATTGTTTTCTTATAAATCGAGGGCATGTCTCCTTTCACGATTTTTCTCTAACTCTCGTGGTTCCGGACTTGGCCATGACCGCCCTTCTCAAAAAACAGCCTGTATATTAAATTAACAACTTACATAAAATAAATATTTGCATTCAATACATATTCATAGTGGTGTTTAGAGAAGAGTGGTGTTCCTTTTTCGTTTTGAGCTACAGAGCCCTAAAAGTGGTTACGAGGGAATGTAAAATTTAGGAGTTCCTCGACTAAAGAGCACATTACTTGCAGATTACAACTGGCACTGCAGTGTCACCAAACACGACAATCTCTGCATCTACAAAAGGCCTACTTAGAACGAGGATGTCGAGTTTTCTCGCCTTCTTCTCGTATAACTCTCATCTCGATTATAAAAGAGAAATGATAAAATTATCCTCCAGAGGCGTAGCACAAACAAGTTGCGAAAAAGTACATATTTGTAACGAAAGCATCACGCTTCGGCGTACAAACTATGAGTCATCTGTGTCACTCTTGCCCTAGATACATGACAGTTTCTACTGTTTTACGAGAACAAAACGTTACGTTACAGTAATATAATCTAAATTTGTGTTTTGTTGTTTTTTTTTTCTAGAATAGGCGCCAGGATTTTGCTAATGTGACGTTTCGACACAGACCACTTAGGGAAAACTGTAGTTAGTTTGGCAAAAGGCCAAAGGGATTAGTGAAAAAACAACGCCTAATGTAACTTTTGATCACTCTTTATTTACTGTGTGACACTACGAACGCTTTGCTTAACCTACCGAAAAGATAAAAGTTTGTACATAAATTTGTTGCGCTTATGGAATTAACTTAGGACCCCGCGCTTTGCGCAAGCTGGTGGTGATGATGATGATGACCTAACTGTAGGATTTGTTCTATGAGAATAAAATAATTAAATGCTAAATAGCTGATTAAAATATTGCGTTCCTAGATAAACTGAAAATCTCTCGTCGCAGGTAATTGTTTCAATTTTAATAGAACCTGTCATTAGCGGGACTATTTGCTATATTTTAATAGATTTTCAGTTAACTAAACAGCTGATACAATTGAAACTCAACCCTAAATGGTTGGCAATACGGTAGGAAACCCTATTGACTTATGATAATGAAAGTAAAAATTGGAGCAGTAATATTGCAAGATGAATTTTTGCTGTATTTTGATGAGAAAAGTGGAATGTAAAATTGTAGTTATTAGAAGTATTTAACTATAACGGTCACTTTTGCAACAGTTAAAATAAGAAACGGGATACTAAATGTGTACTCTTTTTTTGAGTTCCGATATTTCGGCACTGTTGAAAGCACCATAATCACGATTGATTATGGCGATCAAATATCGAGAACTTAAACAAAAAGGATAAAACGGTAAATACCCCATTTCTAATGTGTAGGTATTCTTGTTAAAAAGAGGTGGTGAAATACCATAAGAACTCAATATTTGATTGCAAATTACAAACTTGTATTGTGGAGGTAAATAAATATAAAAACTTAAAAGTTTTGTAGCCCCCGTGTCGTGGTAAGAGTTCAAAAATAATCATATCATAACTCATAAGTCATAATCAACATACTGAAGTACGTAAACATACCTACATTAGAATATCATAGAATCCAAAACATAAGACCTACCTAAAACATAGGCATGTAAATGTTGATCAAATTTCAATATTGTATTCACCCGTGGATACTAGGTAAAACCCTATCATACTATAAATGAAAAAAAAACCAAGACAATATTACAGACCATTTTCACTTGTACCCGCTTCCTGTCTCGAGAATCGAGAACAAAACGATACACGACTACTATTTGACGACCTTCGATTGCCCTCACATTAACCCTTTTTGGCGAGAAATCGTTCAGGATCGGGGTAAATGGGAGACCAGGTTACACTGGCCTCAAGTGTATAAGACTTGGAATTCGAAAAATTCAATTTCCTAACTGTGAATTTAGTAGAGAATGTAAGAAATAACCGGCTTTCTGTCGGATCGTCCCGTGAGACGCGAGGAAATGTAAAACATAGCGAGAAGTGAGAATGCCACGCGTCGCGTCTGTTATCTCTACTTTGTTAGGGCCCCTGTAGTATATTTTGCCTCGTATTAGTTTAGGACTTGCCCTTTATTTACGCATCTACCAAGGTAACATGAAATTAGAGAAGCCAGAGAAGCCTGGCGTATTTTGATTGATCAACTCTAAACATTGTTTCTAATGATGAAACTTGGCCATTTTGCTGATAGTGTATATTTTGTGTACTTATATAATAATATTATAGGATGTCAAGTGTAATTGAAGATCCAGTAAGTAATGTGGTTGTGACAATTTGGTGAAATAATTACGGAATTCATTTTCACTTGTGGAACCAAACCGATATGATGTTACGCAAGCAATGATTTTGTAATTAGTCAAGTTACACAGCAACACTTTAATATTTTAAAGCTCGCATTAACAAAGGCTCCCACTTCTGAGAGTGACAGCCAGATATTTAATGCCCTCATGAGATGTCATTATTGTATTAATATACAGAGAAGATAAATCATGGTTGAACAACCTCACTAAACTTGGTTTTTGTCAATTATTAAACAGAACTGGTAATTGGTTGATTATATTTATGTAATACTAGCTGACCAGCCAGCGGCTTCGCTCGCGTGGCCTCGCGGGATACAGTTATTACAGATTTTTAATGATCCTTATATATTACAGATTTTGAATGAATTTTTTTTGAAAGAAATTTCATTTAAATCGGTCCAATCGTTTCGGAGATTAGCCCGTACAAACAGACAGACAAACATACAAAGAAACAAACAATTTGAATTTATTATTTTTTACTCCTTACATCCTTACCCCTGACTCGGTTGTGAGCATATTTTTCATTTTACAGAAATTTGACCTCTACAGTTTATAATATGTAGTAGTTTTTACTTCCCTCATTTTACCCCCTTAAGTCATCCCTGACAAAAGTATAGAAAGCATCACTATTATTTTAAATTACCTATCCAGTTATCAATTTTCATCAATAAAGCTCCAAAAACAAAGAACTTTTGAAAAAAATAAATTCCTCTTTTTCACTCCCTTAAGTCATCCCAGTCAATAAATATTGAAATCATCCCTTTAAACTGTCCAAATGCTAATTTTCACCAATGTATGTTCGAAAAAAACTTTCCAAACAAACCTTTACCCCTCCATTTCATCCTCGTAAACCACCACTATCCAAAAAAAAAAATTAGTCAAACATTTTTTATTTTGAATGACCTATCCAATTACAATCATAACTATAAGTTCAAAAACAAAGGAGTTTCATACAAACATTTTCACCCCTTAGGGGTAGAATTTCTAAAAACCCATTCTTAGTACATCTCTATCCATCAAGGACAATACACCCTCCAAATTTCAAGTCTCTACGATCAGTAATTTACGCTTTGCGTTGTCTGTCAGTCAGTCAGTCAGGATAACTTCTTTTATATATATTTTTAATACTAATGTTCAGTCACATATAAAGATGTATTTTTAGCAAATATAACTAACAATATAGCCAATATAACCAACTATTATTACATTTTGTAGTGGTATTTACGTATTTTACTAGCCAGCTGTATACGTATAATATCACACTAATATAATAAACGCGAAAGCTTGTGATTCATAATATGAGTGAGGATGTGTGTTTGACTGAGTGCGTGTATACTGAAACTACTGTACGGATTTCGATGAAGATAGTTTATAAACGGGAATAACTTTTAAAAACTCCATTGAGGCAGTACGTGTACAAAGTAGTGGACAGTGCTATATAGACAGTGCTCACGTATATTATAACATAATTATGTAAAATAATAGTACATACCTCTTGTGAGTACGCGCTACCACTAGACTACACATGTACCTACTATTTAAAATGCGATATTGGAATAATATTATAAATTTTAAAAATATAACTGGGCATAATGTGTGTGATGACACACAAATAAGTTTTAACTGAAACTCCAATTAAACATTCTACTACAAAACAGTTTTCAATTATTTTCATCTTCAAACTTACAATGTAAGTGGAATTTCCACATCTTACATGGAACATAGTCCAAAAGCAGTATTCAAGTTGGTCGCGTTAGAATGGCACATAAAATATAACTGCCCATTAAGACGCAGCAGCGGAGTGCTATCGCAGGCGCTACTGTTATGTCCACATTACCCAACGGTAGGATGGGTAGTGTACTTCAGCTACAAGTAAATAATGGCATGTTTAAAATTACGATAATGCTCCTAGCATACGTTCGACAAGAGCACAGGTAGCACTTCAAAACTCGCTGTTAATTTGAGGGTGTAATTAGTGTAGAGATCTCTTATAGTATTCGAATTATACAAAAATCCTTTGCTAAAATTAACCCTTTTCTAAAACAATCTGTCAATTACGCAAGCCCTTATTTACATAGAAACTTGCGCCTTTTCTTATTCAAAATCCGTAAGCAAGTGGCAAGTAACAGATCCGGCCAAACGGGGACGGACAGAGTATTAGGTAAACACTAGCTGGGAAACCCTTTGCAAATTCGCAAGGGTCTTCCCTACACCCTCTATGAATATAAATTAGTCAATAACATCGGGCATTTATGTTATAAAACCTTCAATTAGGTGCTCTTAGCCTCAGGCGGCTCCGTAATTGTAGGTGAACCTTTGGAGGCGCATGGGAAATGGATTTGAAGTACCCAATAACATTTTGATATTTACATAGTTTAGCCCCCGACATAAAATCCGGGGTTACGAGTGTTTCATTGTTTAAGTGTGAATGTTTAAGAACCAGTAAACAGCCTCGAGGACGCTGAACTTCATCTGTTTGAATACGAGTAAAACTGTCAGTTGCTCACGGAATAGCTACTAGTTAAGGCGCGCTCGTACCCTGATTACAGAAAAAGCAGAATTTAAACACCTAGTGTAACGAAACAGATCGATAGTATATTATGAAAAAAAAAATACAATGCTTAGAAAAGGAATAGAAAAAGAGTAATAACCGAATAGAATTCATAAATATAACTCTCATTCAACAGAAAAAAAACCTGAATAGGTCCACAAAAATAAACTTTCACGTCCAAACTCTCAGAATTTTCAGCGATAACACTATATTTTTTTTAGGTAATACATACCCAACGTATAGTACTAAAGTAATAACCAGCAGTTTTTTCAATTGTGTTAGTATATATCGAAAAATATAAAGAAAACGTACAAAATGAACGCATCGCATTCGCATCACATCGTCCAATATAACAAGCGATTTTCAACCTTACGTAAAGCATCGTAAATTATTTTAAAATTGGGGTCGGACCGCGTCTTAAAAAGCAATTTTTTAGAAGTCAAGCAGGATCGTGTGCATTTTAAATGCGTGTCGGGTGACAGGCATGTTCAGATATATTGTGTGGTTTGCTCAGAGAAGCCATGAACGCTGCGGGTCGTAGTGGATGGCATTATTTTCTTCTAGCTAAGATGTTGGACAACAAACAAGATGATAGAAAACCAGAAGTAAAATTTGTTAAATATGAATATAAAAGCACTAACGCCTATTAGCGATACCAAACATCGCAATAATAGAGAAAACAATCAAATCCTCGGACGGGATTCAAGTCCGTGTCTTCCGACATCCGTGTCAGACGCCATGACGGCCACCGAGGCTCGCCGACCAATCATTGAATTTTAACTCTATATGAGTATGTTACATTCACATACGACGGTTAAATTCAAATTCAAATTCAAAATTCAAACTCAAAAATTATTTATTCAGTTTAGGCATCATAGACACTCTTATGAACGTCAAAATTTTTAAATGATTCTACCGCTGTCTTCGGAAAAGAACCACCGCCGAGAAGAAGCAGCAAGAAACTCGTGGGCCATTATTTTTTCAAGTCTTTGTACATTGAGGTTACATATGAGTAGTATTCAAATAACAAATTTATTTAATAGTTGGCTACTAGGCAGAAGTGGAAAGCTTCCAGGCATCTTTGTCTTCTAAGTAGTGACTCAATTTATAATAGGCTTTTTTTCATTATTATATTTTTGACACGTAACTTGAATTTCCCTTCAGTGAGCTCAGTAATGTCTTTCGGGATTTTATTATACAAACGTACACAATTGCCTAAAAAGGATATAGAGTTAAAATCATATAGAGTGTATACAATGACTAAAATTATTTACTGTAAGTAAAGTAAGTACTAGTAAATATCTACACGAAAAACTTGTATATCTAAAAGTAATCTTCCTCTTACTAGATTTTTTAGATTTATCTATCATTGGACGGGCGTTCAATTCGTAATTTTTTTCAATTAAGTCGTATGTTACTTTGACATACGATGGTTAAAATCATATAGGCCTTTATTAATAAACGTTGCGTAAACATAGATTAGGCGTAACATGCTTTGTCTTGCTTTCACGCGTGACATTTACTGCAAGCGAAAAATTTACAGATAAATGTTTTAACTACTCCGGGTTTATTACAAGTTTATTAATAAGGCCGATAGAGTGTATGTAATGACTAATAATAAACTGTAATGTGAAGTACTCGTAAATATCTACACAAATAAATTTTATATCTAAAAGTAATCTTCCTCTTAAACACAATTAACTAGATATTTTTATTGTTTTATCATTGGACAGGGCGTTCAATTCATGTGCCTTTTAGAAATAACTACACCTGCCCATTACAGTTGCAATGCTACCCAAAGAATAGAACTTATCTATTGTGTGGAACTACACTGTGCACGATACCCATGATGTTTGTTTTTGAGTCTCACTCTCCCATTGAGTTCACTTGTTACAGTACGCTCCGTACCCTATTAAAGTGATGTTTGCGCACTACTGCTTCGCGGTAGAATGCCTGGTACAGCGGTTGTACCAACCAAGACTGTCTCTCGCACAAGAGGCCTACTAGTATCGAGCGGCGCTTCCAAGGCCATGGAAATGATTGACTTGAATGCCAGGTGTTATAAAATTAAAGTCTCTACACATTAGTGTGACCATAACTGTCACAAAAAACAGGACATTTTCAAAGTTTAGGACTATTTTTGTTTCGTATTTTAACCTAATTATAAAAATAAATACCTCACATTTTCATTTAGAAAAACACAAGTAGGTAACAGTAGCGCACCCACACCCCGCCCAACTGTTGGATGATGGAAGAAGCCCGGTGGTTTCTTTTTTAATTTGATAAGCTAGAGTTTGACTACTATCTCACACTCAGTGATGACGCTGTCGAAGTTACTCTAGATTATTCTAGATTCAAAATGGCTACTGATCTTCAAGGGCAAATGCCGGAACACACGGTTAAGTATGTCAAGTCAAACACCAGTCTATCTAATAAAACGAAGTAATAAATAGAAATTACGTCTTCAGTGTCGTAGAGCATATTCTTAGAGTTATAATAAGTTATAATTAAAGTATGTTTACATAATGTAAACTAATTAAAACCGAAATATAGTTAGGTACCTGTTTAAAGTAGTTACTTTCAGTCTTTTACGCGGTAGTAAAATAATTTTACAAATGACCTAGCCCAGTGACGTCGTAAAGGGCAATAGTTGGCAATACCGCGTCCCGAGCGTGACAAGCTCGCGAAACGTGCGTATATTCATTATGTATTCCCCTAAGTAAACAGCGCTTGTTCAATATTAGGCCCAGAACACATGGTACGGTGTAAGACGTGTTTTATTAAACGGGGAACGCATGTAAGCTTCACTCACGTGTTTTAAGCATTCGCCGCATACGCCCGAAACTTATCCGCGCCTCCCGCGAGCTGCCAGCCGTTTATTTTATATTATTATGTAAATAAATTAAGTTGCTTACGCTCGTCTGCTCCCAGCTGTCCAATTAATTTTTGGTTGTTTGTTTTGTGGTGATTAATAAAGGAATCCTCTTATTTTGGTCGCGTGTGGTCATGACAGGGCGACAGGGCGCAATATGTTATATCGTGTTATTTCAGTAAATAATAGATGTTAGTAATACGGTAATCTTGAAAATAATTAGGCCTTAATATTTTTCATAAGACCTATACATGTACGGTATACCTGACGAACTTGTTAGTTTATTTGGTATAATAGTGATTCTTCGTACGAAGCTTGAAGGCCCAGATTCGATCTTGGCCAATGCAAATTAAACCAGAAACCTGAATGTTTTTGGTGTATTAATGTGCGTGTTTAATTTTATTAACCTTCCTTAATTCCATAATCTTATTGTTTTTTTTGTTTTTGTGTGGAATAGGGTATCTATGTATCTACACTAATATTATAAATAAGAAAGATCTGTTTATTGTTTTTTTTTTAATTGAATTAATTAATTAATTAACTACTGAATCTGTTTGAAAAATTATTTCACCATTAGAATCCTATATTATTTATTATGAACATAGGCTTTATAATAATTTTCAAAAAAGTTAGAGACCTGTATGAAAACTTCGATAGGTAATGGAACTCAAGGTGTGAAAAAAATACTACAAAAATACTTTTATCACGTACGCTACGGAAATTATCGGCAGTAGAGCAATGTGATGTACTACAGTTTTATAGAAAATATCAATAGATAGAAAAAAGTCTGCGATATCATTTGTCTAACTATTAGAGTTATGAGTTATGTCACAATAAATACTTTTCCATGTGCAAATATAGAATAGTAACGCCAAAAAATCCTTTAATCGCTCACGCTGCCATAACTATTGACAATAGAGTAAAGCGATGTAGGTACTACAGTTTTGTAGAGGATATCAATGTTTACAAAAAAAGCCTGTAATACCATACCATACGATTAACACCGGTGCAAACTAGGCCACATTATTTCTATCTTCGTAATAATTCCTATTCTAAAAATAAAGAGGAAAGATTTCTATGTATGGTTGTAACGAATTGGCTCAAAAGTACTGGATTTGAAAAAACCGATTTCAAAACTACTTCACCATTGGAAAGCTACATTCACCCTGAGTAGCATAGGCTATATAAGATTCATCATCATCATCAGCCATCACAGCGCACGTGAAACTGCGGAGAGCAGCATGTAATGGATAAAGACAAAAACTACTTGCAGATGGCCATAAAAGATCGGAATGTGGATGTGACGGAGGCCCTGGGCCGGGTGGAGAAAGCCGACTTATATTAAAATTAGTTATAAAAAAAAAATAGAAAAGCTTAGGCTTTTGTATTATGTATGCGTGTATACCTTGAGCATTCACGCTCACTATAAGGCTTCTTCTCGCGGCGGCGTCGTGTGGCGGGTCGTCCTCTTCCCTCAAAATATGGTTGAGGAGGGCGATGGCTGGCACACGTGTCAAGCTCGTGAACGGGCGCTGCTTGCGGGAGCCGGTATGCTCTCGGTATGTACGATATTTAGAAATTAGTTAAAAGTCTATTTGTGTACAAAAAAAAAATATTATGTAAATTTAGTTAAGAAAAAAAAATGTCATCCTGTATTTCGTTACTAATTATAAAAAATAATAATATAAGTTTAAAATATAATGTAAACAATGCCACGGACCCATTGAGTCTGTGAGCAAAAGCAATAATAAAAAAAAAAAAAAAAACTTAACTGATTCAAAAAATTATTGCACCAGTGGAAAGCTACATTATGCCTGAGTAACATACGCTATATTTGATTCATCATCATCCATCACTACGCGGATGAAACCGCGGAGCGCAGCTAGTTTGATCTAAAATAATTGTTTTAGACCAGGCCGTCCTACTATACTGAGTATCACATAGATATTTTCGTGCTATGGTGATAAGTTGTTTACCTAAAGTAAGCGCATAAGGCTGTATTAATAAGTATAGCACAATGCATTTCTAATAAAACCTATTTGTATATATCGTGTAGGATATCACAGTAATGAGTACAATTGTTTAAAATATAACGATTTGGAGAAATCAAAAACATATTTTTGATTTTGTTTTTTGTCAAATAATTCCTTTTATTGTAGAATATCTTGGTCACCCTTGCAGCATACAAGTTTAAAGAATCCAGACTAATGTTATGTGCCTTGGTTTAATGTAACCAATGATTGGCAGAACTTGGCTCTAAACCTGAACAGCCTTCGCTTACTAAAACTGGTACATACTCTCGCAATGTGGCTTTAGTGTGTTCAATATTTAATGCGTGTAAGTAATGCTTGTAAGGTTAGTCGAAATGTAGGTATTACTCTGAACCATTTTTATACTACAGATTATGATACGGGCAAGTCGTTCGCCAGATGATAAACGTAACTCAATAAAGTTAATTTTCTACCGACTTCCAAAAAAAGGATATTTTTTTATGTTTGTTACCTCATAACTTTTGACTGGATGAACCGATTCTCAAAATTTTTTGTTTGAAAGCTGGTGCTTATACCGTGTGGTCCCATTTAAATTTCATCAAATTCGGTCCAGTAGTTTTTGAAAAACATTCCAATAACTGATTTTTACCAAAGTAATAGAATGAAAGTCGGTATTAAATTTTTCAAATTGCACTTGTTAGGAAAAAACAGAAACAACTTCTAGACTACCTATACGTACATAATTTAAACTTAAACTAAAAAGTATATAATATTGGTGTTTATCGAAACTTTTGCTGAATTGAAACACAAACCAAAACGCTATCTGTGTCTGACTTCGCCCTATTAAGACATTTTTTAATCATTTCATTAAAACGCGGAAACAATTTCGATAAAATGTAGTTGAGACCGCCTCTGAAGTTCAAGAACAATAACCATCAAAAGCAATTCATATTTGGCAGATGGAGGTTTGTTACTGAATCACGGCAGAATGACTGAACGCATTTGGATGAAATTTGGTATATGAAGCTCTTGAATAAGACATAGGATACTATTTTCATTTAATCATAATTTATCACGCGGGTGAATCCGCAGGGCGCAGGCAATAATATTATAAAAGTGAGATTGTTTTTTTTATTTAGATGGATGTATGTTACTCAATCACGCAAAAACGGCTACACGGATTTGAATGAAATTTGGTAGGCACATAGACGAATCATTGGATTAACACATAAGATTTTTTTCATCATAATCCATCACCACAGAGCGCAGCTAGAATTAAATAAGGCTTTAAATCAGATCGTGGCAACCTGAAGCACGAAAGCTCTCAGTTAAAATTGCCGCTAGGGTCACCCATCCAAGTAGTGACCGCAGAGAGATTTACTTTTACGAACGATAACGTCTGTTTCGTAAGGAGTCATTCACTCAATAGCTTTATCGAATACTTACTGCACTTCGCGGTTTCACCCGCGTGGTGATGGATGATGGTGAATCAAATAAAGCATATGTTGTTACTCAGGCATAATAAAGGTTTCCTTTCTACTGGTGAAATAATTTTTTGAACCGTTTATGTAGTTTTAACGTTTATCTGTTACAAGCAAACCATCACAACTTTTCTCTTTATTATTAAAACTATCATAAATCATAATCAGCCCATTTTGTCCCCACTGCTGGGACTCGAGGCTTCCTATCAGAAAGAGGAGTTGGGCCATAATCCACCACGCGGACCCAGTGCGGCTTGGTGGATAAGTTAGTGGCCAACCTTCGGACTACGTACATGACGATACAAAAAACAGGACTACATACAAGACGATACAGATGGTACATGCAAATATAAAATTAATCACCATAGAAAAAAACTGTCATTACATTTCATAACCCTTGTCGATCGCCGAGTACGTCCAGTGTATCGAGCTGTCAAATCGACTTGGCTTTTGACTAAGCTCAGAAACTGACACTTTGACAGAAGTGTCATCATTACGATCTTGACGTAGGCGGAGATCTTATTATTTTGCCTATGCTGTGCCCAAACATTTTCACCCGCGTGGTGATGGATGATGATGATGAAACGTATCACATGTGTTAATTCAGCGCCTCATCTACCTCCATACCAGATTTCATCAAAATTGCCCCCACCGTTTGAGCGTGAAAGAGTAACAAAGATTCATACATCCAAACTCACAAACTGTCACGTTTATAATATTAGTAGGATACATACCTGTAATGTTAGTTCTAGGTTCGGAGTTTGATAGTAAGAGTGTTCATCAGCCATTTCTGGAGTTGGTGAAGAGTGTGGTTTGAAGCTTAAGGAGTGATCTTATCATTTGTACGTAGGATGTCATTCTGAAAAGCGGAATGAGCAGATTTTAACAGAAATGCGGTGGTCACCAGTATCTACCGAGACAGTGTACTATATGATACTATAACTGAAAACAAGTGGTTTTAGTTGGTAAAACGAATTACCGTTAAATTTTACACGAAACGCCGCTACACTATTCAAATAACACCAATTTTGAGGTTATTCGTAATGTAGCAGCTACTGCACCATGACTTGCACTCTGGTTCAGGTATCACCTGGCGTTTAATCAGGAATTATTCTAGCTATCACTTTTTATTTCGTATCAGAATCAGGTTATGCCATTTCGAAATTGCAATATTTGTAAGGAATCGATCGTCTATCCTGAAATAAATTGTTTAGTGTTGGCTTAAAATATTGTGATCGTATTAAGGGCTCAACTGCTCAGTTCAGTAGAGAATACCAATGTCGCCCGGTAAAAATTGGAGCACGGCGATAATAATTCAAAGTAGAACCACCAGTTCAGCTGCAGTTTGTCGATATGACCTTGAACATAGTTTCAAAGGAATTCTGTGATGAGATGAGCACAATGTATTGAACTCTGTCCATCGGCGTGTGGAAATGCTGACAGTTTTAATTTTACTCTTAGTCATGCAAAACTATACCATGAATATGACAACCACGCCAAAAATTTACTTAAATTGTATATTACTTATAGTTATATATACGTTGTAATTAATATGTTCATGGATATTGCAGAAAACACCAAGGCAGAATCTCTGTCAGTGAGCAGATATCAATCTAGTCAGATTCGGTGTGAAAGTGACCAACTTCGAAATGGGTTGGCCACTAACCTATCCAAGGTTAGTGGCCAACCCATTTCGAAGTTTTCAGGCCACCCGAAGGCCTTCGACATAGCCTAACGACTGTTGTCCTAAAACAAACAACAGGGACCGACGGCTTAACGTGCCCTCCGAAGCACGGAAGCCCTCAGTTGAGTAATGCCACTAGCGGTCACCCATTCAAGTCCTGACCGCAGCAAGTGTTGCTTAACTTGTTGATCGATTATGATCGCCAAGTCAAGCTCCACTACGAGCGCTTCTATTCGCGTGATTATTAATGTGGCCTATGATGGTTTGTACTGGCGTTAATATTTTGCATGGTTTAACACGGATATGTACTTACCGTGACGTAACTGTAAAACTTAGACATATGGTACTGCATATTTTTTGTAGACATTGATGTCCTCTATAAAACTAGAGTAGATCACTTTGTTCTATTGTCAATAGCACCAGCAGTGTACGCAATAGAGGAATATTTCAGCGTTATTATCGCATATTTTAAAATAAAATAGGATTTGTTGTGACGTAACTGTAATAGTAAGACATATGGTATTGCAAACTTAATTGTAGCAATTGATGTTATCTATAAAAAATGTAGTACATCATTTTTCTCTATTGCCAATTGTTTCCGCAGCGTATGCGATATAAAGATGTTTTTTGGTATGTTTTTCACACCTTGGGTTACATTCTCAAAGTTATCATACGGATCCCTAACTTTTTTGAAAATATTGTAATATATCCTATGTTACTCAGTGATCAAATAGCTTTCTAACGGCATAATATTTTTTAAAATCGGTCCCGAACTCGTTATGTTTATTCGGTACATACAAAAATCTAAACATAAATATACAAATATTTCCTCCTTATTAGGGGCCGTCCATTAATCACGTGATGTTTTTTAAGCATTTTTAACCCCCCCTCCTCCTTGGTGATACGTGGTGAGGTTTAAGACTAACACCTCCTCCCCCAACCAAAAACATTTGTGTGTTTTTAGGACCTACGAAGAATCTTAATATTTTTAGAATATTATCTTTAAATACAGGTATATGGTATAATCTATTTTTTTCTACAAAGTTAAGGACCATGATAAAAAGTCTAGACGGACAGGTTGGAGGTTGTTTTTACGTTTTATATTAATGTAATCATGTGAAACCCATAAATTTTACTATACTATACAGTTTAAAAAGATATTTAATGTATCGAGTATAAAGAAAAAATTAATAGACGTGATATCTTACTTTGTAGTAAGATATCACGTCTATTAATTTTTTCTTCCCCTTCCCCCTTGTGATAGGTATTTCGTGATTTTTGCTGAACACCCTCCCCCCCTTTTCAAGCCTCACGTGATTAATGGACAGCTTAAATTATAATAAAATAGGTAGTTTAGATTCCTTCTTTAAAGTAGAGTAGGTAAATGTTTAAATGTCTGTTTGCATTTATCTTATGTGGCTTAGTGAGGGGTTTCCGGGTGTTATCAACAGGCTGGTGTAAGACATCAAGTTTGTGAGGCCAACTTCTGCCGACTGGATATCGTTAGCAACTATTAAACTGGTGAATTAGCCTTCGAACTAACTCTGCCCGTGCCGTTACGTTATCCTTCCGCAAGATACGGACGGGACCGGGATATAAAAACAACAGATAGGGCACAATTAAATGAGATGAAAATTAAAATTAAATAGGAATATATGAGGATAGTTTAGAAATTTGACAGTTTCATATCCTCGGTTATGGATGTGGTAAAAGCCGGATAAGAAATGGAGATGCAATGGGTTTTAGAGTTTGTCTCTGTTTTAGAGACCAAAGAGCACAACTGGTAATAAAAGCTCGCTTTTGTAAATAAATAAAAACGAAACAGATATTATTATTTCAAACGTGACTAACACACGCCTGACATAAACAGAAGAGCAAATACTCTCGCGTCGTTGTATCAATATGCAATTTGGATAACAAAAAACGCCCTAACAATATTCTTTCTTCTGGCATCAACGTGTGGCGCAGCAGTAACCTAACACTCAATATAATTATGTATATATGAATAATATAATACTCTAAATCTATATAAATATGTATAAAAAAAAACTCCTGGTAACGTTATAACTTGAGAATGGAGGGAACAATCTCGCTAATTCTTTTTTTGTTATGTTAATTATTGTCAGGAGAAGGTTCTTATGAAATAAAAACCAAGAAAAGATGGCAGGTTATGGTAAGACGAAAGCCGAGCCTACTACGCGAACGATGGCCGCTATGGCACATGTCATTTACATTCAGTAAACGGTAAAGTCAAAGTCAAAAATCATTTATTCAATTTAGGCATCAAAGACGCACTTATGAACGTCAACTTTGCATTATAATGTACTTTAAAGACTCTACCGCCGCGTTCCAAAATATATAGAACCCACCGAGAAGAAGCGGCATGAAACTTGGGGCCATTCTTTTTATATGGATGTTTACAATGTTTCTACTTAGGTACTACAAATATTACATTTTATGGGTGGCAGAGAGACAGCTTGCCAGAAGTGGAGTATTCCAAGCATCTTTATCTTCTATATAATGTCGAACTTTATAGTAAGCTTTTTTTATTAAAACGTTTTTTACAGTCAACTTGAATTTGCCCTCTGTGAGCTCAGTTATGTGCTTTGGGATTTTATTATAAAAACGCACACAATTTCCTAGGAATGACTTATTAGTCTTCGCAAGTCTAAAACTAGGTACAGCTATCCTATAGTATAGTATAGTATGAATATGTAATGATAAATATATTTCGAGAAAACATTCCGCCTCCATATTGACCCAATGCAACCATAATTAAGCATCCATATACCATCGTTACGCATCCATATGCACCCAAGTTCTAATTTCATAATATAGATGGAGCTGTTTACATTTTAACACACCCATTGAAATATAATTTATTAGTAGTAAGCGGGCTTATTTGTAAGGTTTAGTTATTTATAATAAACGGAAAAACGGGTTTAGGGCAAAATGAAAGTAGTTTAATGTCAACTACTACGCCACGTAATACAAACACATAAAAATACTTACTTTTTGACTGCTTGCTGTAGATAGTAGCTCGTAGCGGGTCCGGTGACATTGGGTTAGAGCTGGAGGTGGAATTTCAAGCATATAGAGTTCTATATGCTAACCGTCGACCAATTTTGTTATTCATCGCTTTTTATATAGACTTGTGTAATGCTAGCATAATAGCTTTTCTAAAGTAGTATGCGTGCAATTTTTATTAAAAAAATTTAGTCGGAGACGAAGTTGGAGGTAGCAGAGAGTATATAAAATAAAAGTTCTTAGCATTGACGTATATTGATGGTATTTAATATGTATAAACCTAATTAGTGGATTAAATTTTTAAGTGCTTCATAATACAGAAAAACTGGAGAAGAAGAGGTGAATAAGTGAATGAGATAGCCTGATAACGCTGCAAAGGTTGCCACTTCTTGCACTCTCTAACTCCGCACGACTTCTCTTAACGAGTCCGTTGTTTCAGTTCAGTAGTTAGGGTAGTGTCCGGCTCTTTATCCGGGAGTTTGCCGGATATAGATGGATCACGTGGGGGTATCCTTGTACATACTGGTATTACGAGTGTATAACTAACATCGTTCGTACAACCTGCTTACTAACGGTCTACTTATTTAACTTGCCAGCGGCTAAATACATCACTGTTCGAGTGAACTTTGCACCTTGTGTATTTCGTAATAGGATTAAGGTGTAGGGTCAGCGAAAAAGACAGGGTAACTAAAAATACAATAAAAGTTAAATAAAATTAGAATGCTATTAGTATGTATGAGTGTGTTTCGTTTTATTTAGGTAATTTGAGGAGACGGGTAAGGGATTGCGCCTGATTGTAAGCCCTTCACTTATGGCAGTTGAAGTGGCACCCAGAGCTTAGAAATGAAGTTTTGTGTGGCATTGTGATTGTCATTGGAAAAGTATTCAAGCTTTAAACAAAACAGGTAGGTATATAATTAAATCACTTAAATAAATACGAAGAATCGAGCGTACATTTTTGTCCTCTCTGTATACTGCTTTACTGATGATTATAACTACTTCCCCTGGCTGACTGGTTGACTGACTGTTACATTGAAATTTTGAAATTTATAGAGAGAAAAATTCTCGCGTCTTCTGACTCTCCGTGTCAGACGCCATTGACCAGCTACTAGGCCACCGAGGTTCGGGTCCCAGCATCGAATTTTAACACTCTATCTGACTAATCGTCTTACGGGGATGGAGCGACATCTATTAAACAGCTTTGACAGTACTATCCAACCGAAAGAAGCATTACTTAGAAAAAAAAAACTTTCGCATTGACATCGCAACCCTTGTAATTTTACTTTTCATTTTACTTTATATTACTTTTTAAAGCACTAACGCCTGCTTTAGCGATCTCAAACATTGACTGTTACATCCATGGGATTTTGCCATGCCTTTTATATTGTAAGCATCCAATAACGACGAATTTTTTAGATATTTCACCTATATGGAGGTGAGCGACTGAATCTGCTGGCGGGTCAGCTAGTTTTTGATATAGGCGAAGATGCAGCTCCTTTTAATTAAATCACAATTAATGCTTGCTATAGGTATTCTTTTAAACTTGTGTTAAGAATCCAGCGCGTTAGACGATAAATACCTAATTCGCGTAGCAAACAAAGTGGTTACATTTAGAACTAAACTATACGCAGGTAGCGTACAGCTTCTGAAATTCCAACGCTCCGTTTAGTGCAAAATGTGACAAGTTCCAAACTTTAGGTATCGTGCCGGCGACAGCATCAACAATGAACTTGCTCAATAATCTCTCAACTACTGTGCAATGAATGACAAGTATTTTGACTATTACATTTTCTCGGTATAATTGCAATTCTCCCTGTTGTGTTCATTGCAAATAAGTAGCTTTGAATCCGCCTTGAATCGAAATAAGAAGGAAGGCTGGAGCCGTTATCTGTGATTAAGCAATTACTGATTGTTGATTTTCACAACATCATTGTTGATATATATTGCATTTGCAAATATTTACATTTGCAAACATAAAAATACACTAGGTACCTGGTTAAACCTTGTGATCTTTCGGTATTATATGTAATAATAATAATGCCACAGGGCGGCTTTGTGGCGAGCCGTCGGTGAGTGGCAACACCGCGGACCCAGATTCTCTCTGGGGCTAAATGAGACCCCTGACCCCGGCTTGCTTTAATTGGTCGTCTGGGGGTGAAGACGCAAGAGCAAGTAACAAAAAGCTCCAAGGGTGGAAGTGTGGGCATAACGCCGGTAGTAGCGCTCTAGTAAAACCTTTAGCCATCCACACCAACGTTGCCCCTTTTGTCACCATTGATGGTGGCCCTTATGGGGGCCCGTTTAGTGTGTGGCAAGTAACCACCTGCATAAATATTTTAAAATGGTACTGAATAATAATATTCTTTTTTATTTCCAAGTCAGAACTTACATTTTTCTTATGAATCTAATCTAGGTTAGTTAGCATTTCAGATAAAAACAGATTTGCCGTCGAGCCTCAAACTAAGCGCGAGCCTGTATCTTGAGACTCTGAGTGCGGTTTACTAGGAAGTTTGCTAGTTCTAACAGGGTATGAAGATACATATAATCGGAAATGTGACGTATTATTATCTATATAATATATATTTTATTAGCTAGAAATAATTATTAATTGAAAGCTGTATCTGCGCAACGTGAAACATATTCTTACTATAAAACTGTTTTTTTTTGTAAATAACGAGAGTCAACTTCCTTCAAATCTGTTAAAATTTTCCAAATTTAAGCAGTATAATATTTTTAGGCTATTTCCAAAATAAGGAGTCATGCATATATGATTAATGTATAAGTTAGCTGCAAGGTATAAATTAAATGTCATAAACATGGCATGATAAGTTATTGAGTTATGTTTAAGAGAAAAACTGTGTTGGCCCATCGCGACTATATTATAGCTTCAGGCGTAGATATTAAGTAGCGTAAGTTGGTACCGTATTTGTCCTTTGTGTTTCATTCCATCAATACCTATTCATTGTAATAATGTAATGGAAGATCATTATTTGATGCGTTAGTTAATTTTGAAACGACAGGTTTCTATTTATGTTTTAGGTCAATAGTTATATATTAATAATGCACAAGAGGTCAGCTTTATACCACATTTAAGTAGTCATATAAAAATAAATAAAATAAGTAAATCATATAAAATAAATATATTATAGCTGAGTGACATAATGCATATAAAGTCGTACACATGATAAGTAAGCCTCTGAGCTTGACTTTCTAATTACTCGATCCAATTATTTGGCCTCAAGTACGCAAGTACCTAAATTGACAAGTCTGGCGAAGGTGTGTGGCAAGTTACTGGTGCTTTCGCAATACCTAGGCACAGGTCTTTGACGCCTGTTTATTAAATGTCAGTTAGTATACCTTTGAAACTTACATAAGTTTGAAACTGCTGTGCAAGTAGTTATTATTTGAAATGTATTTCGAACGTAAGTAGAATTAGTTAGTTACACCGCGTGGTTTATTGTGCCTTGCAAGAAGTAATTATTTTTCTAGGATAAGAGTGGCATAATAGCAACAGATACTTAATACTAGCTGGAGCACGTGATTTAGTTCACGTGGTTAAGACGCGGTCCAACCCCAATTTTAAAATAATTTACGATGCTTTACGTAAAGTTGAAAATCGCTTGTTAGATTGGACGATGTAATGCGAAAATGCGTTAATTTTGTAGGTTTTCTTTATATTTTTCGATATATACTAACACAACTGAAAAAATTACTTTAGTACTATACGTTGGTTAAGTATTACCTAAAAAAAATATAGTGTTATCGCTGAAAATTCTGAGAGTTTGGACGTGAAAGTTTATTTTTGTGGACCTATTCAGGATTTTTTTATGCTGAAAGAGAGTTATATTTATGAATTCTATTCGGTTATTACTCTTTTCCTATTCCTTTTATAACCTTTGTATTTTTTTCATAATATACTATCGATCTGTTTCGTTACACTAGGTGTATAAAAATTCTACTTTTTCTTTAATCAGGGTACGAGCGCGCCTAGATGAATAATAAGTGTTCACTGTTTTAGACTTTCGCGGTTGCTAACTACATTATAATTAGTACTCACAGGATGTACATCAAAGCTGTTAAGAATAATGAAAGACAAATCTGCCATAGCTGAACATCTGCTGGACTAAGGCCCTAACCATTGGATAGAATTTCACAAACCGCAAGTCTTATCCACGGAACGCCACTATGTACCGAGGTTGGTAAAGGAAGCCACCGAAATAACGAAATGTCCAAATTTCAATCGTGGTGATAGTTTCCAACTTGCCAGTGCGTGGAATCCAGTGGTAGGTTATCTAAAAAGAAATAACAATCGTCCAAAATGTGATCAAAACAACATTCGCAGTGGTACAGTTAGTGTGTATTGTCGAGACTTACAATCGACTTTGAGGGCCAGTGGTATCCGTAGTAAAAGAGTGATTAAGAGGGTAGACCGTTTTGTCTGCTCTTAATAACTTCGAACTTTTTTCACATCCACCATTTTCAGTCTACCCGTGAACATGATGCATGTAACTGCGCCGAAATATCGGGAACTCCAAAACCTGCCTAATCGTGGTGTACATCCCGTGAGTACTGCCGTGCGATTCTCTAATAATTCGTCGATGTGCTCGTCGACGAGCTCACCGACGTCAAATACTTTATGAGATATCGCCCTTGTACATAAGGTTGTTTTTCCAACGTTTCTTGTCATCTCGTCATTTGTTTCACGGATGTTGTTAAAAATGCAACGATGTTTGCTCTTAGAGAATCGCACGGCTGGTTATAATATAGCTTAATTGATTTGACGTTTGTCAAACGTAACAGTGAGTGGCGGGCTTGTATTATTCAGCAACGTAATCTAGAATACAATAAGACAATTATTTCGATGTACATGGCAGGTAATTGTCATGTAATAGTTTCCATTGTGAAAATTGACAAAGCCAGTCGATGCTTGCTCTCGAGTCTGTTGCCCATTTACTACGAGTACATACTGGCGACAATATAATAGTAGTATTTTAGCGAACCGTAGACTAGCTTCAGTCACAGAAAGTATAAGTAATCAAACAAAAGACCTGACATACAAATTTTAATGTTATTAACATACATGACGTCATATAGTACTGCGTACACTAACTGAATGATTCTCAAAGTTCATCATCATCATCATCTCAGCCGTAGGACGTCCACTGCTAAACACAGGCCTCCCCCATGATTTTCCAAAAGGACCGCTTGGAAGCGGCCTGCATCCAACGTCGTCCTGCGACCTTCCTCAGGTCCTCTGTCCACCGTGTCGGTGGACGACCTACGCTGCGCTTGCCGGTCCGTGGTCTCCACTCCAGAACCTTTCGGCCCCATCGGCCATCTGTTCTGCGTGCTATGTGCCCTGCCCACTGCCACTTCAACTGGCTAATCTTCTGGGCTATGTCGGTGACTTTCGTTGTTCTACGGATTTCCTCATTTCTGATTCGATCACGTAGAGAAACCCCTAGCATAGCCCTCTCCATAGCTCGTTGTGCGACTTTGAGCTTATCTATGAGGCCCATAGTAAGAGACCACGTTTCAGTGCCATAAGTCATCACTGGTAACACACATTGGTCGAAGACTCTTGTCTTCGATTCTCAAAGTTGGAGGATACAAAAATTGCTACACTGTGCGATGAAAATTAGCTTTATGCTGCTAACGATTTAATAATATTTATTGTCTTACGTTATGTATCAGGCATAAAATACAAAACTATTAACATAATGCATTAATAGTTTTAATTAACGAACAATTTGTATTGTAATACTGCGTATTATATTTATGTCTCAAATAAAAAATGGCATTATTATAAGCAGAACAAAGATACTAATATAAAATACCTGCCTCTTACAATAAAATTGATTTGATTAAATATCTATAAATTATAAATATACTACCGACTGCCCGCGACATCACGCCATAACCCCCCATCTTTTCTTGTTTTTTATTTCATAAGAACCTTCTCCTGACAATAATTAACACAACAAAAATATAAAATATCGAAATTGTTCCATACGTTTTCAAGTTATAGCGTGATCAGGAGAAATAGGAGAAATAGGGGTTCATTTTTACATAGTAGATAATGTAGATAAATAGATAGATATACTATTTATTGAACACCTTAGAATTAAACGATTATATAGATAAACAGCTTAGAATAGTGTAACAATAGGCGGTCTTATCGCTTACAGCGATCTCTTCTAGACAATATTTGAATGGAGAAGAATATAGCAGCATAAAAAGGGATGGTGGTGCACAAACAGTATAACATTAAGTAGGATATAAAGAAAAATAATAATAATTTAAAAGATGTATCGACCTACTAATTATACATACTGAGATTCATACTGATGAAGAATAATATATAACAATATAGTAGTTTATGCAACTGTCATATAATACCCGTGTTATATGCAGTTGCATACACTACTTTATCTTCACTAATGCAATTAATCAAACAACAAGAGTAAAAGCTGACAATAGTTTATTTATAATAATTGTTCAAATTTTGGATGGTACAATTTTGAAAGTTAATGTTAATTATTGATCCAGCAGCTGTAGCGGTCGCGGGGCAAGCAGTAGAGCTCGTAGACGGAGTCAGAATATTTATAATTACTTCATTCGTCTTGTTTTCTATACTGTTCAAGATCGTATTTGAGACTTGAATTTTATTCATTAAAGACTCATCAATGTAGCTTTCAGCCACCGTAGAAGACTTCCACCCCCGTGTCGTTTCAGTGCGGTCAAATCACCACCACTATCTATGAGAAGGGTCGCCGAGGTGCGCCGGAAGCAATGCCCCGTGTACAACGCTGGGTTAGGCAGATTCAAAAAACTTGCGATAGTTTTTCCCAGAGCACCAAATTTATTAATACCAATTCTTTGATCGACGCACTTCCCCGATCTATAGCTCAAGAAAAAGGCAGGGTTTCGACAGGGGGTGGGTCGAAGTTCCATGTATTTTTTACATACGGCATAGCAGTTGCCCGTCACAACGAAAGAACGATCTATTTTCGTTTTTGTTTTCGAAACTTTCACCATGATTGTACTGTCGTCTATGTTAGAGACTTCATCGAACTGGATGTTGTATAGCTCTTGCCTTCGGCATGCCCCCATTATGCCGAAGATTAGTGCAACCTGTAACAATAAACGATATAATAAGCTTGAGGTACATAGCCAAGGCAAAAACTATGATTTATGAAGTAGTAAAGTGTAGGTACCTACTACCAAATTTATACACAAAGCGCTTAAACGGAGTGTCTAGATAACTTGCGTGTGTAGTACGTAAGTACTAGGTAGATTAAATAACAGAACTAAAATACACTTACCTTTTCAAAAAGATACAAAATATCTGATGAATCTTCCAGGAACATCTTTATTTGACCTGATGTAAACGTCAAGGACTTTTTTTCCTTGTGTCCTTCTGAACTGCGTTTCAGGAACGCTATGACCTTTGAATACTTCGTGATATCAATATTGTTGTAGATACTCAGTGTGGACTTGAGCATAGAATATTTAGCCCACATAGAAGATGGTTTGAATTTGTCGGAGAGGTCTTTGAGATACGCAAGAATGACATTTTCAGAAAATGATGTAGTTTTCTTTTCGGTCTTCCATGCCAAAAAGTTATTATATTCTTTTTCATATAATTTTCTAGATTTTTCTGGCAAAAGATTGTGAGTTACTTTTGTTGCCAATTCTAGAATATCCGGAGGCGTACAAATATCATCGTCGCTATCCATTTTTAACTTTTAATTTGTATTTTAAAAACAAAACAAACATTAAATTCACGCGTATTTATTGTCACAGTGAACTTGCCGCCATTAAAATGCAGCTGCGCGCGCAGGGCCAATCAGCGCGCGCTGTTCTTTTTTTATTTAATTGGCACAAGATCTTACCAAAGAGTTTTGTGTATGTAAGTTTAGTAGTTTCGACGAAGTTTTCACGTATAACCCAACTGTTTTCAAAAGCCAGCCTAATATCAAAATTTTATACAACTTGTATGAGGATTTTGACATAAGGCTCGCCACGTTAATTGGTCGCGTTTTATTGATGTTATAATGAGATTTTACGATATCGATGTGGATATTATACCATCATGTGAAATTGCTTAAATTGAGTGTTTTGTTGTCTGTTCTATAACAGTAGTAATTATAAGTCAAGTATTGGAAACATAAGTAGAATGTTACAACATTAGTGTAGATAAAATATATTATTTACCTATATTATATTTAATAATGTTCCTAATAACTACATGAATATTTTAATGTTACATTTATTGTAAATGTAGTCATTACAACCCTACGATTATACTATAGAACTAAAGTATAATAAGTTATAATACCTATATAGATAAAATACTTAATCGAGATTTCTTTTATACTTACAAATTACCTTAATATTCTGATTAAAGCTTCTGGGTGAATTTGCAGAAGAAAATTGCTTCCTAGTGGTAGCAATTTGCTTCTGCAGAACACTTACCTTAACTAGTGAACTAAAACTAAAGCATGGTACCTAGTTCATACATTGTTCATCCTAAAGTACACATTCATGAAAATCCACATCCACACTTAGAATAACAAATATAAAAATTTGATTATACTATATTTGATTCACATATATATATATATATATATATATTATAATTATATTTATATTATTATATTTATTCATCAAATAAAGGTACATACTTACAAAGATTAAAAGACACTTAAAAATTTTTATTAAACCATTTGTTGTGGGAAAAGTGCCCTTATATTTGATTGTACTCGTAGGTAATCTTACATCAGTGTAGGGAGCACGAATTTATTTAACGACTATCTGCGAAAAACCTACTCACAACACCACAATTGAACGGAAATGTCAAATTTAAGGACTGTCATTCGAAGAATAAGTATTTTGGATTTTAAAATGAACAACCGTGCGATTCTGTAATGATTCATCGACGAGCTCACCGATGTCAAATACTTATGAGATATCGCCCTTGAACACAAGGTTACTTTTCCAACGTTTCTTGTCATCTCGTCATTTGTTTCACGGATGTTGTCAACGGTGCAACGATGTTTGCTCTTAGAGAATCGCACGGCTGAATAAGAACTACCTACCTCATTTTACTAAAAAGTAGAGCTTGGTCCGCTATATAGCTTGGTGTTCTGCATTTTTCAAGTCATTTTTAATATGAAAAACGGGATTCACTCACGTAAAAAGTCACATCTTTCCGACTATAGTTTCAACCACATCCGATGGTCCTTTCCAAGAACAGTGCAGAACGATCGCGGTTGCGTCTCGCCTCGCACTATAGTCGGAAAGATCTAACTTTTTTACGTGAGTGAATCCCGTTTTTCATATTAAAAATGTGTACAAACCACGTTAGTTTTCATAATAAAATCCTAAGTCTAGGTATTACTTATAGGTATACAGTTACATTTAGGTTAACCGATTGGTTACAAAACAACTCATATAACTAACTTCCAATCGAGGACCGGCCGGGCGTACAGTAATATAGAACAGAGACCTGTTTTGAGACATGCGGCGAGGTTTGTTAACGCAATTTAACATAATAGCAGTACATTTTTGCATATAATATCGTTATAGAATAGATTATATTAGAGAAAGTTTAAGAATTATATATTTTTTACTACGTACTCGTAACTAGGGGTTTCAAGTATGAATGGAGCGCGTTTCGAACACTTTTCAGCGATAGAGATCGGGTTAAAATAATGTAAGGTAAGCATACGCAAATTAATACTTTTAACGTTGTTTTTTTATTGTTTGTCTAACAAACTATCCTGTCTAAATTAACTGAGCAACAAACAATTCGACTGTATTTTTTTAATGTTTGTTACCTCATAACTTTCGATAGGATGAACCGATTCTCAAAATTATTTTGTTTGAAAGCTGGGGCTTCCCGTGTGGTTCCATTTAAATTTCATCAAATCGGTCCAGTAGTTTTTGAGTTACACTCAAATAATAACTGAATATAATGGAAGTCGGTATTAAATTTTTCAAATTGTACTTGTTATTATTTTGTATCGAGAGCGGCAGTGATTATGAACATCTCTGTTTGTTAAGCAGGATCAATTTATTATATTATTTTAAGTAATACATTGTGTTTTTAGAAGGTTCTATATAACTTACGTCAAGTACCTGTAAATACAATACAATACAAAAAAGGCAGCTTTCAGATGTGACTATACAAATGACAAACTGAACTATACTACTATACAATAACTAACCTACAACATTATTAAGTACATTATTATTCTCTCTGCTCTCTTTGAACTTTTATGTACAATTATTATAGGTACCCCAAAATATTGCAAAGCTTGTGTGTGATTTGGCTAACCCTGTTATTATATAATTCGCCGGATAAACAGTTATTTGTTAGATAGACTGACTATGTTTACTAAGGGTTAAACATATTTGTTTTGCATATTCTGGAGCCCACCGCTACAATCATAATGCTAGTCATTAATACTTACTGTTTGTGTTTTATAACAACATGAACAATAGTTATATATGGAAAGGGCTATGCTCGGTGTTTCACTGAGGGATCGCATCAGAAATGAAGTGATCCGTCAGAGAACCAAGGTCATCGACATAGCCCACCGGATCAGCAAGCTGAAGTGGCAGTGGGCTGGCCATATTAGCCGTAGAACCGACAACCGTTGGGGTAAACGAGTTCTAGAGTGGAGACCGCGTCTCGGCAAACGTAGTGTAGGACGTCCTGAGGCACGGTGGAGTGACGATCTGCGCAAGACGGCTGGCAAAAACAGGATGCGAGAAGCTCAAGATAGACCTAAGTGGCGTGCAATTGGAGAGGCATATGTCCAGCAGTGGACTGCTACAGGCTGATGATGATGATGATGATGATGATGATGAACAATAGTTCGTCGGTATAATTTATAATGGGTACTATTTATTTTATGAAACCATTTTATATTTGGTACTTTGCAGAACAAATAATTCCAAGTAGGTAGTAATTCCACAAATAGTTCCTAACATAATTAATTTTACTCTCCCTTGACTACTTTTTTCAGAAATATACTGTAAATAATGTGTATGTAATATGTTAATGTAATAAAATATAAGTATGTGTCAAAAGACGTCTGAAATCGTAGTATCTATCTACTACGATTTTACAAAAAAATACGTGAAGACCTAATATTATTGAAACTAATGAGTTTTAACGAATTAAATTGCGTCCTCATCATCATCTCAGCCGTAGGACGTCAACTGCTGAACATATGCCTCTACCCATGAATTACCAAAAGGACCGATTGGAAGCGGCCTGCATCCAACGTCGTCCTGCGACCTTCATCAGGTCGTCTGTCCACCGTGTCGGTGGACGACCTACGCTGCACTTGCCGGTCCGTGGTCTCCACTCCAGAACCTTTCGGCCCCATCAGACATCTGTTCTGCGTGCTATGTGGCCTGCCCACTGCCAGTTCAACTGGCTGATCTTCTGGGCTATGTCGGTGACTTTCGTTCTTCTACGGATCTCCTAATTTCTGATTCGATCACGTAGAGAAACCCCGAGCATAGCCCTCTCCATAGCTCGTTGTATTTGTCGTTGTGTTATTAAATTGCATGTTTATATATACATATTTATTTATATTACCATTATTATTATTACCTTATATTGCCAGACATAATTACGCAGTTGTCATTCAATTTATCCACAGGTCTTGCAGATGTCTGGATACCGTGCATGACTACTACGATCATCAGGAACGTTTTGATTAAATTGTGATAATCAGTACCTACCTAAGTACATAAAATTAATTTCCATAATTTTTTTAACAGGCAACTGGCACAATTACCATTTGTCCACCATTGTTTTGTGTCATACCAGTGCCTACCCGTGACAATGTTTACCAAAAAGTGTTCGAAACCTCGGGTTAAACATAATATAAAAATACGCGATTACATTCAAGTTGTATAATTTCAGTTGTATTTATTTTCTAGGGGCTGGATATACGAGGAGTATGACTAGTAATGTTTGCAATTTCATATCCAGAAAACAGGTTTGGTTTTATAGACGTGTATAGTGTACCTCTGTTCTAAGTAGAGACTAACAAAACTCTCGTCTTTTCATGTACTCTTTGGTCTTTTCCATGCCTATATTTTTATAATGCTATATAGACCAGTACGGCTATTATGTATCTCAGTTGCTAACAAATATTGATTGAAAACGAATGGAATGGCCGCTCTATGTCACTTTTGTCAGCTCCAATCATCAACTTACTAACATTTTTGCTTACTGGAGTTATCCAAACTGACATAGAGCCGCCATTCTTCAAGATTACAATCAACATCTGTTAGCAACCGAGATACATACCTAATAGCCCTGCCGAGGTCGTAGTACATACAATTTGCGAAAAAGTATTTGCATCGTAACGACACGTTACGTACACTTTTATTATTTGTGCTAGGCCACTGAACTCTGAGAGCATTGGATCGCAGACGGGTTTAGAAGTTTGAGGAGGATCCTACAGGTTCTGTGAAAGAAATACCAAACGCATTGTAACACATCTAGAAGTGAAGATACGACTCTCATCTAATTGTTTTAAGTGAATAAGTACTGCACCTCCGGCACATCGTCAGATACGACTGTGATCCATCTTGAAACTCCCATTTGATAGACACAGGCAAAACCAAACGAAAACATCACGAGGACGAAGCTGGATGCGTTGTTCTGACCCGATCCGCATCACTCTTTAGGCCAGTGTTAGTATTAGTATTAGTCCGCGCGTACCGTCAGTCCTAACGATACGCACAACCGATCGTACGGTATACGCGTGCTTACGGTCGGTCGAGCAATGTAACCACTTGTGAGTTTTCATACAAATGATAAGCGCGACTGACGTACGCACTGACGGTCGGTCGTGCACTGAAAGCGGCCTTATTCTTTTTCAATATCCGCGTCGCCATTTTGTTTTGTGTAATTTATGTTATGATGCACGTGTGCGGCGTCGTCGTCGGTCGGTGGGCTCAGCGTTGTTCTTCGAAGTTGAACTTCTGCCACCATGTCATGTCGGGTGGTGTTGAAGGTGATGCGATGACGAGGCGACGAGGATATTGAAACACAAGTCCGTCTGACTTAACTCTTTATTCTGATGGTCTCTGACCGCGGACTGCCAATACATTGAAATGCAATCGTAAGTGCGTGTGTCCTCCGGTGTTGCCACTCTTCAGACATATCTACTCAACAATACATATTGTCAATAACAGATACAAATAGTGCTCTAGTATAAAAGTCAAAAGTCGATAGTGTCACGACCCTTGATAATGAGGACTACGACTCATGGAGGGCTTGAATTTTATAAATCTGATTTTTAGATTCAAATTTTAGATCCAACTAGAATTTTGTCTCATTATGGATCTACGAATACTTATGTGATGGACATGCCAATATATTTTATAGGCTTTGGATTACGAGTGACGTTTGACATTTCAACCTTCTTAATAATATAAACAACCTTAATAACACTAAGAAATAAATTTAATTTAAAACTTTTTAAACTTTTGTAGTTATATTCATTAGACAATTCACCCCGTAAGTAACAATATAGATAAACATATTGTTACTTACGGGATGAAAACCGTGGTATTCATTTATAATGAGCTCCCGATATTTCGACACTGTTAGAAGCGCCATAACCGCGAGACGACTCTCATTATACGACGAGCTTATTATAATGAACACGGTTTTCATCTCGTAACTAACAATATGTTTATTTATATTGTTACTTACAGGATAAATTCTATTTTTAGACGAATGAAAATTTAAAATATTATCAATATAAGACTTGATTTAGCATGAAACAAAAACAGATCAGTGTAGAACTAACTCGAGCAGAAATATTTAATACTGTCTTCTGGCGTGAAAGAAACGGGTACCGGGGAAATTACGCAGGCACATGAAACTTAACGATTTAATGTCTCAGAGTTACGGGCGCAGTTCAGTTCGTCTTCTGTTTTAGGCAGAGTTTAACACTCAACACCAGGTGGTTCTCGTACTAGTACAATAAATAAACAATACTTTGATAGTATTTTGTAATAGCTTAAAACTTAGAGAAAAAACATACGGGGCAGTCTTTGAAAACAATCGACGCTTCCCGCGTGCGGTAATGGTGACGCGAGTTTCACGTTTTTGTTACCCAAAAAGTACACATATACACACAGAATACATATAGCTCATGGAAAGCGTTCGGAAACGATGACGCGAGTTCCATGATTTTTGTTTACCCGAAAAGTGCTCAACGCGCCTAAAGTTATTTGTGCAACAACAGAGCATTGTTTTTTTGCTGCGAGTGCTGATTTTTAATCCTGAGTGTAGCGAGGGAGGAACGTAGTCCTGCTACCTTTATCAGGTCGTCAGTCCACCTCGTCGGTGGACAACCTACGCTGCGCTTGCCGGTCCGTGGTCTACACTCTAGAACTCTCACTCTCACTCTCAAACTTCCGGCCCCATCGGCCATCTGTTCTGCGTGCTATGTGGCCTGCCCACTGCCACTTCAACTGGCTTATCTTCTAGGCTATGTCGGTGACTTTATTCGTCTACGGATCTCCTCATTTCTGATTCGATCACGTAGAGAGACCACGAGCATAGCCCTTTCCACAGTTCGTTGTGCGACTTTGAGCTTGCTTATGAGGCCCATAGTTAGAAACCACGTTTCAGTGCCATATGTCATCACTGGTAACACACATTGGTCAAAGACTCTTGTCTTGAGGCACTGAGGTATTTTTGACGAGAAGACATCACGAAGTTTCCGGAACGCTGCCCAGCCGAGTTGGATACGACGATTGACCTCTTTCTCAAAGTTGGACGTCCCTTTTCTTTTTGTTTTTTTTTTGTTTGACTGTCTGTCCCAGGTAGATTTCGTATTCGTATAAGTATTCGTCAACAACTTCGAGAACTGAGTTTCCAACTGATATTGGGGTAGGCACAACATGGACATTAGACATAGTTTTCGTCTTGTCCATGTTCATCTTAATGCCTACCCGTTGGGAAACTCGATGGATGCCTTCGAGCATAGTACTGTGGTCTTCCATGGATTCTGCCATGACTACAATATCGTCGGCAAATCGAAGGTGAGTGATGTATTCGCCGTTAATATTGATGCCAAGTCCTTGCCATTCCAGAAGCTTGAAGGCGTCTTCCAATGCAGCGGTGAACAGTTTCGGAGATATAACGTCTCCCTGTCTCACGCCTCTTTGCAATGGAATTGCCTTCGAACTCTGCGACATGTTTGCGTTATTATACAAGTACTTCAACACTTCGATATACCGATAATCAATACGGCACCGCTGGAGAGACTCAAGCAATGCACACGTCTTTATCGACTTCGACTTTTTCAAAAATTTCTTTAGTTCGTACGAAATCCGAACGTGTTTGTCTTTGAGGTCGAATTCAAAATCGGAACTTCGAAAGGGCTGCGAGCTTTGTCTCTCTCTATTTCTAATGGCTAAAGAGATAGAGTGTTAATGTTTTGAATTGTATGATTAACTCAAGGCTGAATTAGATATTCGCGGCGATTTTTTTTTATTAAAAAGTTACTTTGTCTCACTCAGTGAGCAAAATCGCATTCCTCTCTCTGATTTCAGGCAGCAAAACCTACATGTTTGAGCTAATGAAGTGATGTATAAGCTTCAATAAACTATTGTGTATTAGTGTCAATGGTAATGAAACGTTAAATACTTTTAAACTCCGGACATTCCTACGAGTCCCATCCGGAGAAACCCGAGCGCACGGCCACAGCGCGGCCAACAACCCGCGAATTGAAAGTGTTATACATCAATTACCTATTATGCGAATAACTATTATGCGAGTAGATATTATGCGAGGAACAGCTATAAGATATAACGTTATGCGTTATTGCCGTTGTGATATAATCGGTTGGAAACTAATGGTTATATTATAGTGTAATATTTAACTGTTACCTACTTTTTAACTGTTTTTCTTACAGACAAGCAACGTTCCGCGGTTTCGCCCGCATGGTGATGGATAAAGATGAAAAGTATCATATTAACTTCCCCGGGATTTAATCTATAATAACCTTGCCAAATTTGATTACGATCCGTTCAGCCATTTAGGCGTGATAAGGTGACAAACAGACAGAAAGGCAGAGTTTTTTAATATAGTTTATTTGAAGAACAAATATATATTTTATATAAAATACTAGCAAACCCCGCGAACTCCGTTTCGCTACCAGATGGCTTCGTTTTATGTAACATTTTGTTTGGCGCCATCTACTTAAAATATTGGTTTGTAGTACATGCTATGTATCAGAGATGGCGTTGTATGTGAAAAAAGATTAAACCCGCTTTTCTTTTTGAATTTTTCCTGAATTTTCTTTACTATAAACCTCACGGAGCCCCAGACCTTTCCAACGAATGCAAAACCGTGGAAATCGGTTCGTGCGTTCTGGAGTTATAGCGTCAGGAAGGAAAACCCGACTTATTTTTATATAAAAACAATAGTAGATATATAATATAAGTCCAAGTTACTACTTATAACATCAGCTATCTGCCAGTCGAAACCCCGTTAAAATCAGTCCAGCCGTTTCAGAGATTAGCCGGAGTAAACAGACATACAAACAGACAAACAAATTATAAATTGTTTTTTTATTTAATAACCGTATGTAGTTTCAAATTCATTTAGTGAAAAGCTGTTTATTTGGAATTACAAACAGACAATTTTATTTATCTGCGCAGATCTTGATATTTTTGAATCGCAAGTATCAAGACTTAGAAAGTCCTTCGAGAATTTCCGTGCAGACTCCGTGAGTGGACGACTTCGCCATTGAAGTGCGAATCGTTTGATGAGAGTAAGCCCGACTTACTAGGTTGTAGAACTTTTGTGCAAAAGACCACTTTGGTTAATATATCACTGCAGTGTCCGATATTCTACCGCGAAGCAAAAGTACACAAGCATTACTGTATATGAAGGACACTGTAGCAGTTAAATTACTGGACGAAAGAGACTAAAACTCCTATGTCTTGCGGTCACGCAGTGCGACGAACAACTACAGTTAGTACTTACCATCACTTGCTCGGTTCGCTCGCCCCGTAACTTAATTCCATAAAAAACAATAGATCAAAGGCGTATTCGTAAAACCATGATAGCTTATGGGTATAAAGCGTCAACCACTGATGGTCACTGTTACTGATGGTCGCCGGTTCAATTTCTAACTTGAGTCTGATCTTTCCGTGAAGAAAATAGTATGTGGTAAAATGGTTTTGATGATACTTCAAACATCACAATATTGTGTGGATGGTACCGATTTCGATAAGTTTTTGCACACTTTTCGAAGTCGGTTCCATCTTTTAGTAAAACAATTTTTTTCACCTTTTTCTACTAAATTCCATTTATGAGTTAGTTATGGGATCAATTGTCATTCACCGGTAATAACAATATTATCAAAATATGCGAACCACTTTTTAGTAATTGGAGTATAACTGAAAAACTGCATGACCAAATTTGATGAAATTTAAATGGAATTTCGGAAGTATACTCTTTGAAATAATTTTTTTTTTTTAATCGGTCCACAAATAGGGAAGAAATCTGTGAACATACACAAAACAAACATACAGTCGAACTCCTCTTTTTTTGAAGTCGGTTACAAACTAGACAAAACTAACTAACTAATATTTAAATACGGTAGTCCTTATAATGTTAACTCTAAAAACATTAACACTACGTGACGACTAATCTGTCTAATATATTATAAATAATACTAGCTGCGCTCCGCGGTGTCACCCGCGCGGTGATAGATGATGATGATGAATCAAATATAGCGTATATTGTAGATAGATAGATATTGTGGTAGATAGATCTCAGGCATAATGTACATTTCTACTGCTGAAGGAATTGTTTGAATCCGGTAAGTTTTACGTTTCCATTACAAACAAACATGATGTTGAATGAAATCTTTCTTTTATTATTAGGACTAGCTGTCCTGCCCGCGGCTTCGCTCGCTTGGTCTCGGTCAAGTAGTGGAAGTGCCGTTTTGGAATCTCGGGGTCCTGGGCTCGATCCCCGGGTTGGGCAGATATTGGAGTTTTCTGTCAAAGAAATTCTCAATAGCAGTCCGGAGTGCGGAGTAGTGTCCCATAAATGACAATAGGCTCGCTTCCCTATTACATGGAACCAAAAATATATCCGGCGAAACGCAGGTGTTTAACATCGCTGCTTACCCCTTCGAAGATATAGAAGTGCGACGATTGAGCTGAGGTCTTGGCGCCGCTTTGGGATTTCGAGGTCTTAGGATCAATACCCGGGTCGGACTGTTATTAGGTGTTTTCTGACATGTCATGTGCTCATAGATTAGCCAGTCACCATATTTGGCCAATAATACAGTAGTTATCTCAGAAAACACACTATGATTCAAGGTATTATGGTTATTTCTGAGCATTATATCTTTAAATCAAATTTTATTATTATACATGCTTACTCATAAATTTCAGTTTTTATAATACTTGTGTTTTGTTGTTTGAAGCGCCCGCAGCGGAGTTTGACTTGGCGATCTTAACCGAGCAACAAGTTAAAAGCAACGCTTGCTGCGGTCAGGAGTTGGATGGGTGACCGCTAGTGGCATTATTCAACTGAGCCGTCGGTCCCAGTTGTTTGTTTTACGACAGCAATCGTATGCTATGTTGAAGGCCTTCGGGCGGCCTGAAAACTTCAATATGGGAAACAAACTTATCTACCAAGCCGCACTGGCCCCGCGTGGGGCTTAACTCCTCGCTCTGAAAGGAAGACTCGAGTCCCAGCAGTGGGCACATAATGGGCTGATTATGAATATTTGTGTTAAAATAACATGTTCCATAAATAAGAAATTTACGGAGCATGTTGTTTTAATACAAATATTATTAATACTGAAATTTATGATAATACCTCATCATAATCATCTCAGCCGTAGGACGTCGACTGCTGAACATATCCCCCATGATTTTCCAAAAGGACCGGTTGGAAGCGGCCTGCATCCAACGTCGTCCTGCGACCTTTATCAGGTCGTCTGTCCACCGTGTCGGTGGACGACCTACGCTGCGCTTGCCAGTCCGTGGTCTTCACTCCAGAACCGTTCGGCCCCATCAGACATCTGTTCTGCGTACTATGTGCCCTGCCCACTGCCACTTCAACTGGCTAATCTTCTGGGCTATGGCAGTGACCTTCGATCTTGTACGGATCTCCTCATTTCTGATTCGATGACGTAGAGAAACCCCGAGCATAGCCCTATTAATAATGATGATAATAATAATAATGATGATGATGATAATACCTATTAAATAAAATAAATATTGATTGTTTCATCCTGAACATTAGCTCGTTTTTATTCAACGTACCAGGATGTTTCACTAATCAGCAACAGTAATTAGAGGCGGTCGGTTGCGCAAGCGCAGGCCGAAGCGAAAACGTCTAATGAACGTGAAGGTGTGCGTGTCGCGCGAAAGGGCTAGTACATGTGTGTGCGTGAAAGGTCATTGGCACAGAGACTGTATGGTTTTCGGTGACATTTTAGCAAATTTTGATTGCTTAAAACCTGTTAGTTGCGGAATAAATTGCAGCTCTTGAATGCTGTAATCAAAGATAACGATGCAGTTACCTAAGGCGTCATCGAAAGACCATATAAAAAAACGTATCGCGTGACGGGAAATTAGCAAGTGTCGTTTTCAATCTTAGATCAGCTCTTCTATGTAATAGGTTTTTATTATTATAGAGGAGTTGATGATCTATCTAGAGAATCAATCATAGAGGAGGTGAGGTCTGAGGAGTGGATGAAATATAAATAGGTATAACGCGATGTTATCTATCATTCATATCACAAAGTCAAGTGTAGATCGAGTAGGAGACAATTTCATAGAGCGACTAAGGGTTTGTCACGCATGTGCGTTTGTCACGGACTTTCCGTATATAAAAAGTGCTCTGTGTCACGGACGGACGGACAGGCTGCGGCGAGCTGCGCATGCGGCTGTGGATACATCCGTCTCTTCCTTACACGTACTGGTGTATGGGGTACAATTATAGTTGCATGTTGTGTATGAATTATATATATATTGTGTATAATTGTATATGAATTTATATAAATGACCTTCGCAAAATAATAGACGAATCTTGTGTACTTTTCGCAGATGATATTTCAATCTTGACATCTTGCAAAAATAATCTAAATTTAAACAATAAATTAACTGACATTTTAAATCTTATTACCAATTGGATGACCGACCATAACCTTGACCTAAATCTATCAAAGACAGCATAAATGCAATATAGACCGCACCAAAGAGCCCCCAGAGAGCTAGACATTAACTTCTCATATAAAAATAATAAATCAGAATGTGTTGACGTAGCTACCTTACTAGGTATAGACATCAATACACATGTTAATTGGAAAAGCCACATTAGAAAAATTAAGGGTAAATTGTCAAGTTTCATATACGCTCTTGGTGAACTACGACGAGCAACTGACTTAGAAACGGCTTTAACAGCTTATTACGCGTACGCATTCTCGTGGCTTAGCTACGGCATCATACTATGGGGAAACAGCGTAGATGCCAAAGACCTTTTTATTGAACAGAAAAAATGTATCCGTATTCTCGCCAATGTTAAACTTCCCGACATTAAAATATTACATTTCCACAAACCATACTTTATTAAATTTAAAATATTAACGATCACATCTATATACATATTAGAAAACTGTAAACTTGTCATAAATCACCCTGAATACTTTACAAAACTAACTGACAAACGGGACTACCAATTAAGATCTAAATATAAACATAAATTACTTCTACCTCCATCTAAACTAGTTATGCACAGTACCGGCCCAAACCCAATGGCTACAAAAATATATAACAAACTACCAATACAATTAAAAGACATAGAGAAAAAATGAAAATTTATTAAGGCTGTTAAAGACTTATACAAAAGTGTTATTGTACACTGGACGAATTCTTTCTGGATGAAACAATACTTACAAAATAAATCGTTCCGCTCCGCACAGTATTGCTATACCCATTCAGGGTCATTATGTAATGCCTACCAAAAATATGTTCACTAAGATCTGCATGTACAACTCATAATGTTTAAAATAAATAATTGAGTATTGAGTATTGAATATACCATTCAGGTAGACAGGTTAGTGTTTCCAGTAGGTACTAAGATACCCACTAACATGGTGTTATGGGAGTAGCCCACATTACCCCAAGATACCTAGTTAGGGGCAATCTATCACACTAATATCATAAAAGCGCAAGCTTGTAAGTGTGTTTGGATGTTTGTTACTTCTTCACGCTTAAAGAGTTGGACCAATTTTGATGAAATTCGGCACAATACATAGGGCACTTTCTATTATCATCATCCACCAACACGTGAATAAAAACGCGGGGCGCTACTAATAAAGTATAAAAGCAAATTAAATTAGGTATTAAAAGAAAAAAGTAGCCATTCAGAAATCTGACTTGCTTTATGAATAATTATTTAATCAAATTTTATTGTGAAAACTAACGTGGTTTGTACATATTTTTAATATTAAAAACGGAATTCACTCACATAAATAAGTCTGATCTTTCTAACTATAGGTTCAACTACATCCGGTGGTCTTTTTCAAGAAGAGTTGCGTTTCGCCTCGCATTGAAACTATAGGCGGAAAGATCTGACTTTTTTACGTGAGTGATTCCCGTTTTTTAAATTTTATTGTTTGATAGTACGGAAGTATGCAACCACACGACACAGTTCACGAGTTCGACTTGCCGGTTTAAAATTCAAATATCATTAAACAATTAATATACAATATTTTTTATTGACATAATATTGTTGTTTCTCGTGTTTTCTCTACGTGATCGAAACAGATGTAAGATAAAAGAGTGTAATCAGTAAACATAGCCCAGAAGATTAGCTAGTTTAAGTGGCAGTGTGCAGGGCACATAGCACGCAGAACAGATGGCCGACAGAGGTTCTGGAGTGGAGACCACGGACCAGCAAGCGCAGCGTTGGTCGTCCACCGACGAGATGGACACATGACCTAATTAAGGTTGTAGGACAACGTTGGATGCAGGCCGCTCCCAACAGGTCCTACGGCTGAGATGATGAGATGATGATGGGATAATTAATAAAGAATAATTATAGGAATGGTTCCAACTCCCAATCATCGTCTCACTGTATAAAAACAGACTCCCAAAAAGATTACTAAAGTATGTTATATTTTTTGGTGGTAGTGCCACGCTGTAACCCCACAGCTGAATGGGTCGGCATGACCGGGGAAGTACCACACTCCCAGATTACACCTACCTGAAGTAACGTAGCTTGCTATTGCGTTTCAGTCGGTTTGTGGCAGGTTCTGGAAGCCCAATTCCCCCCTCCCCCGTTCTCCCTCTCCTTCCCCTTCCCCTCCACTCTCACCCCTTCTATCTCTTCCTTCCTATCTCCCTTCATCATAGGTCGGCAACGCATCCTTGAGACCTCTGGTATAGCGTATGTCCGTGGGCGACGGTATCACTTACCATCAGGTGTGTGTATCGTGCTTGCTCGTTTGGCAACCTATACCATAAAAAACATGTAGTTCAATGTTTAAAGTCACAGTAGGTGCGCCCTGCGGTGTCATCCTCGTGTTGATGGACGATGGTGATGATGATGAAAAGTAATAATTAGTCATCATCTTCATCTCAGCCGTAGGACGTCCACTGCTGAACATACGCTTCCCCCATTGAACTACTACTAAGTACTATGTGTTAATCTAGCAACTTATCTGTCTCCATCCCAAATTTTATCTAAATTCCAGCCATTTGAGCGTAAAAACGTAACAAACAAACACTCGCAAACTTTCACATCTATAATATTAGTAGTAAATATTATTTATACTGTGATGTGATTTAAATCGGGTATTTTTTTCGCTAAAAGGAACCTATAGTGGGTAAAAATGTGGGCTAATCTTATTTAACTTTCTACTATTAAATGTAACAACAACATATTTTATTTTGTATATAAATCTAAGAAACATTATTTTTTATCAATAAATTCACAATCTTTAACATATTTTAATACGGATAATTGATTGTATTAAATTTGTATAGGGTTTGATTAGGTTAACACTCAGCTCCGAGAAGGCCTAAAGGAGATCTTAATGATATATCTACTAGGGGTACTTTAGACCTATGAATAATACAAAATATATCAAAGGCCCACTTGCATGTACCAGAGATAGCTTCAATAACTCAGAGTCAACTGCTAAAACTGGGTTTTATAGTTAATTTATCTTGCACCATTAAAGGTACACCAGTAAATCTAAGGTTATTTGTTGAGATTTGACCCAGCAATGTGGGAGGGTTAAGTCTTGAACTAGGGTTAGTGAAGATTTGTGTCAAAAGAAATTGAGGTTACATTCTGCTGTATAATGTACTCTTTGGACGATATGACACGAGACAATACGTGTAGAATAAAAAGTCGTCAAATTTCATACAACAAAGGATAAACAAGAAAGTCTATATTATTATACATTGTACTGTAGTGCCAAAGAGATTATTTAATCATCATCACCATCACCAAGTTTCACTTTTTTTTAGATTCTTTTATTAATGGTCAGGTTACAATATAAGCGCATAGACAATTCAATGTTCCCATCTAAAAATTAGAAATGTCAGTTTAGCAAAACAGGTGATCGTTTTTAGTACTGCAAGGCAAAATGAGAGTTGAACATTGATATGACTAACGCAAGTTTACAAACTCGTAGACTTATTTATTCAACCCGAGCAAACGTGCAAGTGGGCATGAATAATCCATGAATAATGATAAGTCCTTATGAAAGTAAAAATAAATCTTGCTCATAGTACTTGTGAAATAGCATTCCGCTGCTATAGTCGTGATATAATACCTCATAATGTTTACACACTCATACACTCGCACTATACTTCCCAGTATCGAGGGAGGCATGAACACACACAATAATACTAATTATTGTGTCTTCATGCCTCTCTCGATACTGGGAAGTATAGTGCGAGTGTATGAGTAAAAATAAATCTTGCTCATAGTACTTGTGAAATAGCATTCCGCTGCTATAGTCGTGATATAATACCTCATAATGTTTACACACTCATACACTCGCACTATACTTCCCAGTATCGAGGGAGGCATGAACACACACAATAATACTAATTATTGTGTCTTCATGCCTCTCTCGATACTGGGAAGTATAGTGCGAGTGTATGAGTAAAAATAAATCTTGCTCATAGTACTTGTGAAATAGCATTCCGCTGCTATAGTCGTGATATAATACCTCATAATGTTTACACACTCATACACTCGCACTATACTTCCCAGTATCGAGGGAGGCATGAACACACACAATAATACTAATTATTGTGTCTTCATGCCTCTCTCGATACTGGGAAGTATAGTGCGAGTGTATGAGTAAAAATAAATCTTGCTCATAGTACTTGTGAAATAGCATTCCGCTGCTATAGTCGTGATATAATACCTCATAATGTTTACACACTCATACACTCGCACTATACTTCCCAGTATCGAGGGAGGCATGAACACACACAATAATACTAATTATTGTGTCTTCATGCCTCTCTCGATACTGGGAAGTATAGTGCGAGTGTATGAGTAAAAATAAATCTTGCTCATAGTACTTGTGAAATAGCATTCCGCTGCTATAGTCGTGATATAATACCTAATAATGTTTACACACTCATACACTCGCACTATACATCCCAGTATCGAGGGAGGCATGAACACACACAATAATACTAATTATTGTGTGTTCACACACATAATAAATCATAGACCCAAGACCAAATATTTTTGCTCATCACACAACATTTTGCTGCCAGGGATCGTACCTGGGACCCCATGCCTTGAAGGCAGGATCACTACGAACTGAACCGACTTCAACAAGTTATTTCACACTTTTTGGTGTTGAAGTCGGTTCTATTATTTGGTAATTTATTTTTAAAACAGAATTGAATATCCTGTTATCATATAGCTAAAAGATATTTTAGAAACAAATAAAGCAGAGTATTGAATATCCAGTAATCATCATCTCAGCCGTAGGACGTCCACTGCTGAACATATGCCTCCCCCATATTCATATACACAGCCAGTAATAAAATACGTAAAATATACTTGAACTAACAAAAAAGTTGCTAGTACAGAACCTTGTTAATATACCCAAGTAACTAAGTAAGTGTTTATTTCACAACCCAAGCTTGCGATCCACTCTAGTGGGGGCTACGCATTCACCAAGCCAGTAGATTCAGTACTGCTTGAAAATTCAACTGCAATATACACAACTGGAAGACATTCAACATTAAAAAGAAATATATATCAAAAGTCTAAAATAGTCTATTTTGGGAAATATGTGTGGGGAAATGGGAAAAGCGGTTTTGCGAGCGCTGACCGGCGCGTTGCTTTGTGGTCTGGTTTCCGACGCTGCATATTTACAGGTACGTTTTATTTTCATATTGATTTATGATTATATTATATTTATTTATTACTAGCGATTGCCCGCGACGTCGTTCGCGTAAAGGTTCCTATTTTACTTGGTTTTTCTTTCATAATAACCTTAAAAAAAAGAATTAGAAAGATTGTTCCATAAATTCTCAAATTATAGCGTGATCAGGAGAAATAGGGGTTATTTTTTATATATATAGATTAAAATTTACCAATTAATAGATATTATAATATAATAATGACAATTAATTAAAAAAATTGACAATCATTAATAGACACTTCAACATTAATTTTTTGAAGCAAATGTGCTCTGAATGCTGGCTGCATTTCCACGTTGAATAGCTATGCTAATTGATGCTATTTATTTATGATATCAAGTGATGAGATGGTCAAGTGATGCAGCTGATGGTAAATACCACACTTGTTGCGTGGCATTGTACTTAGCACCCTGAAATATTGCTTTTTGAGTTTTATTGGCCCAGATATGTCATTGCTACAGTGCTTTCAAAACAGCAATACTTGCCACTACTGCTTCGCTGGTAGTATATCTTGTATTGCGGTGATACCAAGCCACCAAAGCCTTTTTGTACAAATATCGTACAAATGATGGCTACCACCAGTTAGCCGGGTTTACTCATCAGACGTTGGAAGAAAGTTTTATCACCCAACTGCGGCAAAGCCCAAAATAAGGGTTGTGCTTTTACCAGTACGTATGTCCGTTCTTATATCTATTCGCAACTACCCACCGGCTCGACCGATTTTGATAAATGTCATTAGGTACGACTTGTTGGCGTCGCGAGTGTCACTAACTACATTAAATGCTTAAAAAATTTAAACGCCGGATTTTATGCTCCATAATGTGCGGTCTTATTATTTTCGTAGGCAGGTTGTTAAACTTTTAGTTTATTTTTTTGTTAAATAAATCTGTCTACTTATGGTTAAAACTGTTTTAACTATCTCAAATTAGAGATTGAACTTTATAAGATACATAGCCAATTAATTTGTGGTTCCTTTGGAATGGATACCTATAGCTTATTCTGGATTTATTATCTATATATAAAATCGAAAGGTCACTCACTCATCACGAAACTACAAGTGCTAGGAGTTTCAAATTTTGCATGTGGGTTCTATTTAGGACGTAGGTGCTAGGATTTTATGAAATTCAACCCCTAAGGCCTTTATTAATAAACGTTGCGTAAACATAGATTAGGCGTGACATGCTTTGTCTTGCTTTCACGCGTGACATTTACTGCAAGCGAAAATTTGACAGATAGATGTTTTAACTACTCCGGGATTATTACAAGTTTATTAATAAGGCCGTAAGGGTTTGTTGGGGTAGATAGTTTGTATGAAACTTCGTTACTGCGAGTGCTAAAAGTTTCAAATTTTGCATGGGGGTTCTTTTTTGGGACCTATGTACTCACTAAGACAGGGTTTTGTGAAATTCGACCCCTTATTGAGATCTGACCCATTGAAATCTGTAATTACCGTATCCCGCGAGGCCACGCGAGGGAATCCGCTGGCGGGTCAGCTAGTTATGGATAGTCAAATTACGTGCCGGTAGAGCCACGGCGTTCAGATAGTTTATGTACATATTTCTTTAGTAGTGTAGGCTTATTATTAATGTTTTTAGTTAGAAATACGGGATTACTCACCTAATATTTATCGGATAGGTCCGACTATAGTTTCGACCGCATTCGGTGGTCTTTTTCAAGGAGTGTTCGGGACGCCCGCGTCGATTCTTAGCACTGCGGGCGGCAGCTCGTAGCGCTTGTGATGTTAATGTTATTATTAATGGTTAGATGACGAAGTAATAAGTTTAACAATGACGGCTATTTTGAAATGTTACTATGATATGAATTTAGTTTAATGAAATTTATATGTACTCGTAAACATGCCCTCACTCCGCGCACACGAAATATCATTCTGCTATAGAATAATTTATCCGCGATGAATGATAGGCGAAATCATTTCACCCGCTGACCTTAACCCCGGGTTCCGATATATAAAAAACGGATCGATTTTTTACTTTTTAACAGTTCTCTCATACAACAAGTACAATTTGAAAAATTTAATACTGTCTATTCTATTCAGTTATTGGAGTGACTCGAAAACTATTTAACCGAGTTTGATCAAATATAAATGGGACCACACGGGATACACCACCTTTCAAACAAAAAAATAATTTTGCGAATCGGTTTACCCAGTCCAAAGTTATGAGGTAACAAACATAAAAAAACATTCAGTCGAATTGAGTACCTCCTCCTTTTTGGAAGTCGGTAGAAAAGTGTCAATAAGTTACGAGTCGTATGCAAAACGATCCGTTTCTAGGTATAGGAACCCAGAATAAATGTCTTTTTTTTTTTTGGGTTTTTATTTTTTTTAAGATATCACACTTAACACGAGTGTTATTAACGTGAATGTTTGAGAATGAAACACCTCAACTAATTCGGATAAAACTCGAAATGGAAATAGCTCATAGATTAACTTGTAGACTTTTACTACGATTCAAAGGGTGTTTCCCGAGGGATTGCGATAACCTTATTGCAAGCGGAAACTTGTCCGCACAGAATAACATATTATATTCTATGAAAATTATTGTTATTCACAGAATAACACATATACTGTGAAAATTATTATTATTCACAGAATATCACATATTCTGTGAAAACTATTATTATTCACAGAATTACACATATTCTGTGAAAATTATTATTATTCACAGAATAACACATATTCTGTGAAAACTATTATTATTCACAGAAAAACACATTTTTCAAAATTATTATTATTCACTGAATAACACATACTTTGTGAAAATGATTATTAATCACAGAATAACACAATTCTGTGAAAAGTTATTACTTATTACGGTTCTAAATATACAAACATAAAGGTAGGACTGATGCCGTATGTTAATTAATTGAGTATGGAAACCTAAAACTGTTAATACTTACCATGTAAGCTCTTATGTTGATGCAAGAATTTACTTTAGGCACTGGAAATATACCATGTTACATATTGTATTATAAACTGTAGTATGGTAGGTATTTATTTACGTTCACGAGTAAATTGAAGTATCTGCGTGTAGGTGTTACATGAGCAGACGAAACATTCTACCATGTTCTTTTCACGTTTCTTGCGTTTTATTATCATTGAAACAAAATTAGCTTTTAACTCTATTTTCGTTCCGACACATAATAATACAATACATTACTATTTCTAAAGTTATTTCTGGTATCAGTGCAGTGACCATGTCAGTTTAAAAACTCATATGCTGATCATTAAAAAGAGAAAATGTTAAGAATAATATAGAAATAGGCAAACGTTATGAAAACAATCATTTATTTTGTACCAATGCCATTCTTATATTTTCACACGAAAACAATTTAAGGTTTGCACAAGGTCTTTCTCAAACTGAATAAGATGCTTCTTTGGAAGGTGTCGCATTCATCACTAAATATTGTTAGTAATTAAAGTGCAAAAGTAAAACTTTATTTTTTATTTTTGCCTCGCATGGTTTGTGAATTTGGCCAGTTTAAAGTATTTTTTGTTGCTTCAATAATCTATATATCGTCCCATTACCCTACCAGCGGTAGATATTTAACACTATATCTTTTGTACTCTACTAGAGGTAGATATTTAACACTATTTCTTTTTACCCTACTAGAGGTAGATCATAATGATAAATCATTATCAGCCCATTTTGTTCGCATTGCTGGGACTCGAGACTTTCTCTCAGAGAGAGGAGTTGGGCCATAATCCACCAGCGGGCTCAGTGCGGCTTGGTGGATAGGTAGGGGCCAACCCACGTCGAAGTTTTCAGGCCGCTCGAAGGCCTTCGACATAGCCTAACGAATTTTCTCCTTACACAAACAACCGGGACTGCGTGCCTTCCGAAACACGGAAGCGCTCTGTTGAATAATGCCACTAGCGGTCACCCATCCAAGTCCTGACCGTAGCAAGTGTCGCTTAACTTGTTGATCGATTAAGATCGCCAAGTCCAGCTCTGCTACGAGCGCTTCTAGAGGTAGATGCTTGACACTATTTCCATGGATGTTATTATTTCAATCAGTCTAAGGAAAACTATGGATATAGTAGATATTGAAACCGGCCGTTAAAGTGGTAGTGGTCTGATGCAAGAGTTATGTATTGGTTGATATCACCGCGGTGCCAGATGTATTTCCGTCAAGCAAATGTGCGCAAGCTTTAAAATGCATTAGAAGGTATTGTTTGTAAAAATATACATCATTATTATTATTTACTTTACAATATATATTATACGATATAAATTTAATCGAGTCAAAATCAATTTTTAAAAAAGGCTGTTAATTGCCAACACTGAGGGGCTTGTTTGGTATAAAATAATATTGCATATAAACAAAGAGATAAAATTATTAGTTAAATCAACGCTATATTGCAAGCTCTCTTAGCGCATTGATAACAAATGTGTAACATTCTCTAGCAAACTCTGTTACAGGAACTATTTTATAATATGTGTATAAACATTTAGGAATGTTTATTAGTGCCGTTGTTCAAACTACAGTTATTGCTATAAAAGTCAGAGCACCGACGACCTTAAAATATCTAGTAGCTATAACTCGAGCCCCCATAAGGGAGCTGTAACTTTTGCAATTTTCCTCCCTACAGAGTTTCCCTTGGGCCCTTCAAAGGCGAATTACTGTTGGTTAAATTTACTCTCGTTTTCGTCGAAAGGCCTGTTTTTTAGTTTTATTTCTTTGATCAACGCCCGAGAAGCGGGAATTGTTTGAAACTTGGCTCCGACAAAAGATTGGTATTCGGGAGTAATTTGCAAATTCACACCTCGCAGACTGCGGGACTTTTTTGTTCTTGTAATGCGGGATTTATTAAATCTGTATAAATCGCGTCTTCATTATCTTGTCACGAGTTAAGGTTTTGTAGGACAGAACGTATTATATAATGTAGTCTTTGAAAGAAGAAATACAAAAAGAAAACATACACATTTCGGATATACACACAACACTACAATACAAGAAAATTTACATTAACCATAAATACGTACCTACACTGTTATAAACAAGATATAAGTTGCAATTAAGAAACGTTATTTTGCACGACAACACCAGAAACGAATAGCAAGGATTTGATACCCGTCGCGCTGATTTAGGAATCCATTTATTCTTTACGCTCATAATCTTGAAATGGTTATCAAATCAATTGTTAAAAACTATATGCAGGGTCTACCGTGAAAATTAAGTAATAGATGGGATGGCAAGGACCCTGCCTTTATTACATGAACTGCCTGTAATAATATGACTAGCGAACTATTATGGATGTTGATATGGGTATTTCGAGCCCCTGGTCTGGTAGGGTGTGATAAGCCCTACACTGACGCTTGAGGTGTAAACATCTACATCTTACCTACTTGGTAGGGTAGGTCAAAATGTAAACGTTTAACAAATCAAATGTAGGTCATAGTTAAAATAGGGAATATGGGACAACATCCACACAAGGTTTTGTGTGGCTTCGGCTGTCAAACTGCCTGACTGCCCAAAAGCCTGAACTATACACCCAGATACAGGTTAAAACATATTTGTTCATGCTTACAAATGTTTGACCTGTCTGTCTGGAGATCGGGCCCGGTACATGCGGCTCAGCAGGCAGTCTACCTATCAAATGCGACAACCGGCCAGATAAATAAGTATGACCTAATATATATGCCCATATTCTGTGAACTACTTAAAGTATTTATTACAAGGACACACATAAGTAAGAGAGCTGTTTGTTTCGCCAAGAAAAAGCACTAGAAGGGAAAAAACTGTGTCAATTGTCCTTGTTTCGTCAATTTTGCTTTATCATTCTCTGAATAATTTGGCCATAACCAACATTACTTATGTTGCTACTTTCCACATAAAAGTTTTCTTCTACCGTCTAGGCTTTATTTTTCACGCCTGAACATAATTTTATTCCAAAGTGCCGACACATTTTGCTGTGATGTATATAAATACATAACCAGATTATATATGAAGTGAACATTCAAGCTTTGCGAAGTATGTGTGATGTGAGTTTGAGAGATACAGTTTGAGAGAGTTAGAAACAGCGTTATAAGAGAGCGGTGTGGAGTGAATGAAGATGTAGTGACTAAAGTTGAGAAAGGCATGCTTAGATGGTTTGGGCATGTAGAAAAGACGGAGGAGAGAAGACTGACAAAACAAGTATACAAGGCGAGCGTGGATGAAAGAGGTAGATCTCGTGGAACGTATTCCGATCAAATCGGAGATGTTCTGAAGAAAGGTGAGGTCAAGAGTACGCAGAACCGACGATTATGGAGAAAGAATGTGATGCGAGTGGATGAAGCAAAAGAGGTATGCCAGGATCGTAGCAAGTGGAAAAGTGTGATCTCTGCCTACCCTTCCGGGAAACAGGTGTGACGTCATGTATGTGTATGTATGAACATCGCGAAAGCCTAAGATATCATTAAGGTGTCAGAAATTCTTCGTCAAAGCGGTACTGTGAAAGCACTATATGTGTTAGGGTTGAAAGGCACAAGTGAAATTACTGAGCGGATGAGCATGAAAGCTATGTCTCGGGGTGATGAGCAGAGGCAGTGCAGCGCAGAATTTTCAAGTTCAAAGATCTGAATCGCACTACAACAGTGACTTTTGTATCAGTTGACCAGTAGGGCAATTTCGTATCTCAGTTACAATCAAATGCTGATTGAAATCTAGAGAAATGGCGGCCCTATGTCAATTGTGACAACTCCAGTAAGCAAAAACGTAAGTAAATCGATGACGGGAACTGACAAAAGTGACATAAAGCCGCCATTTTTTAAGATTTCAATAAAGTTTTGCATTTGAGATATATAATAGTTCGTCTTGTCAATTATTTGCAAATGACAGAATTAAAGAGATTAGTACTTGTCAACTTTCCTTACTCATGGAGTATTACATAGTGTTTTAGCGGAATATGCCCAATTCGTGTACTTGTAAACTACCTATATAAATCGCAGACTTATTCTCATCATGTGTCATGGACAGCACATATATTTTGTATGACCTTAGAAACAGTCAATGACCCCGTTATCCTAATATTTTCTTAGTTATTGATCTTAAGACTTCAAGTCAGCAGACAAGACTGTTTATTTGTTTATTTACAACAGGTCTTACAAGTGTCATTTGTTACAGTGTCTATGACAAATTTTAACATTTTTATAACAAATTTCAAATGCTAAAGCTGTCGACATATGTACTGTACCAAGTATTATTTAGTAGTAGATCGTAATTTAATTATATTTAATTAATTATAATTTAATTAATTATATCAGATCGTAACTTCGTCCGCGTGGAATGAGGTTACCGTCTTTTAGGAACTACAAGTTGTATCGGGATAAAAAGTAGCCTATGTGTTTTGTGAAAAATTGTGTGTACAATCTCCACTCCAAATGTCATCTAAATCTGAACAGATTTAGATGATGACATGATGACATTTGGAGTGGAGAGTGGAGTCGCCCTTTTTGCGTGATTGAGTAACAACCATCCTAACATACCAACTTTTATATTTATCTTATTATACTGTGATCAAATTAAAAGTAATAAATGGAAATTAAATTATGATTTAAATATGTCCAACTTCAGCAATAATTTTTATAAGTATACAGTAAAAACTTACGCGTGGTCATGTGTTCTTTCGGTATTCCATAAAATTACAGTATTAGTTAGTTATAGTCTAAATAAGAATCTGCTCCATTTTTGAAAGTTGGTTTACAAATGCGTAAGTTCGTGAGTGTGTTGGTGGATGGGTTAGTGGCCAACCCATGACAAGGTTTTCAGGCCGCCCGAAGGCCTTCAACATAGCCTAATGATGTTGGCCTAAGACAAACAAACGAGACCGACGGCTTAACGTGCCCTTCGAAGCACGGAAGTGCTCAGTTGAATAATGCCACGAGCGGTCACCCATCCAAGTCCTGACCGCAGCTAGTGTTGCTTCATTTGTTGATCGGTTAAGATCGCCAAGTCGAGCTCCGCTACGAGATATGTAATATACGAATGCATGTTACAGATATTATGATAATAGTATGAGGCTTCATGACTTCATATAGTGGCAACAGTTGTGAGTGCTGGCAAGTTTAAGTGTGCAAGATACGATTAATATTATACTATGTAAGCATGTATGTTAGGCACTATCGATACGGATTACATATCGTAAAGATATCTTAGCAATTGAACAAAACATAAAATTCGTGTAGTTCCACAGGAGTTCTAGTAGAAGTCAAAATTTAGGAAACTACAACCACAATTCGCTAAAGACTAAACGGATTTGTACAGGACTTTCACTGGCAGATATCTGATGCAAGAAGGCATAATTTAGGCTAATTTTAGTTCAGTGGTGCTGAATTCCTCGTTGCCATGCGAGCGAAACCGCGGACGTGTCAGACAGAGTGTTATAAAAACACAATGAAGCACTGCCCCTGTCTGTAAGAAAAGAACTTGTATCGTGAAATACAGTATCCTGCGATTGATTTCAATCATTCAGAATACCAAAAGAAAAAAAGAATGATTCAATTCAATAAGCATAATGTGTTTAAAGTATTTTGTTGTTTGGAACATGTTTTATAGAATTAAGGGCCTACCTATAAACGCAAGTATGTTCGGCTCGACTGCGCAATCACTCGTCGACCGTGAGTGTCCCCTCTCACTCCGGAACCTAACTAGGTGTTATTAGGGATTTCGTAACTTTCGACTTCGTTGTACTACTTGCGTTTGCACTTTAGTTTTAGGTTTCAATATTACTGTTACTTGGATGATCAAATTTCTATCTGAGTTTAGTCGCGACTTTTCGTACACGCGACATAGGCTCTTCATACAAAAGTACACATTTTAATCTGACCATATAGAAGAAAGACGTTCAAGTTGTTCAAGTTGGGTATGTACTAATATGTGGTTTGTTATAATTGTTATCCGTCGATATCAATGTAAATAGAGAATATATGTAGATTGTTTTAATTCTTAATGTTACTTTACCAGACTTCAAAAATGGAGGAACTAAGATTGTTGTCAATTGGATATGTAGTATTTAATTTTTATTTTATTTTATTTATTTTACCTATTCGAAATAAAAAAATACCTTTGAAAAAATATAACGTATATTCGCAAAAAAAATTTGATTAAAATTAGATATCATGTTTCATATCAATATTCACTGCTTATGACCTACACGATCATTATAAGAGAATGCCTACACTAGCTAATAAATCAAAGGAAACATTAGAAATATAAATATATAATAATAGATAACGTGACCTGACAAACTTTCACATATGGAGTCTTTCTTTTTATAATATGACTTGACCAGTTTCACTTTACGGCGTCTCTCCTTCTTCTCACGAGGCAAGAAACTATATAAAAGACACAGCTTTCTTTATAATGGTTAGTATCTAATTCTTCTTTATTAATGGCTTAATGTCATCGAGCCAGTTCTTCTCAGGCCCAATAGCTCAATGGTTGATGGGTCCTTCGCCAAGTATATCGATTTCCAATTATCCTTTCTTTTATGGGATATACGATATATTGTGATAAGCGTCTTTATTATTTTATAATATCAATCCAATCATTAAAATAATAATTCGTTTTTCTTTTAGGAATCCTCTCTCCTCAAAATCCCAAATTCAAAATCCATCACATCCCCATTGTGTCATTCCATCGTGGTTCTCCTTTTTTAAAGTTTGTCACGTTGCAGATTAATAAAGAAATAGTTTTTAAATACACACAATAAGGATTAAATGCAAAGAAATATGATCATGAAATTATATTACAATAGAAATAAGGTTTTTTTCTTCAATACGACTAGGTTTGATTCTCGAACTGAATACGAGTTTTTTTAAATCTAAGCATGCAGTTTTTCTTGTCTCTAAAATCGATGACGTGGTTCCCAAGAAGAGATCTTTGTATGTGTTATGATTTCAGTCTTGCTTATAATTAACCGTTCTAAATGGCCCACCCATCATAGTTACAGTAACATTAAAAAGTTTTTTGTGAAATAATATGCCGAGTGGCCATGGGTTTAAGTCCACTGTGCTGCCAGTGAACTAAGAATAGCGACTCAATTTCAAGGACAAAGAACTATCTGAACACAGAAAAAAAAGGGATGTGAAAGGTGTAAAAAGAAAGACATGCATTAAAAAGTACACTACGACCATTTTAGTTTTCATACAGTACTAGCTTTCCATACACTAGTTCAACCAAAAGTCCAGCTCGATGAGGATTTCAAACCATTTTTTTTTGAGGGGGGAAATGCTGTGCACTTCCCTTCCGCCACGGGGGTGATGGAAGGGGGCGTCTGGGGCTCAGACCCACTAAAACCCCCCCGTGAGCAGTCCTCCGCCAAGGTGGGGCGAGACAGGGTCGCGCTGGCAATCACCATCTCGCCCCAGCGGTAGGCCCGGATTGATCTTAACCAGGCCTCAGCGCCTGTGAAGGGATGACCTTGCTCACCAAGGTCTACCCTAGACGTGTAGAGCCGTGCAAGCCGACGAAGAGTCCCCCGACTCTTCGCCAGTGACCCCACTACGGGGGAGGGAGGAGACGTGCCTTAAAGGCAGCCAACCGTCACTAAACCTGAGCCATCAGCGCTAAAAAAGCATTGAACCAGGTTTGAACACAAAACAATATTTTTTAAATGTGCGTAATTTATTTTGTTTTCGTATTTACTAGACAAGCCGTAACTATGAATATGTTTGCTCAATTTTCTCGAAGAGAACCTTCAATATCAAAGCATTATTGGAAAAGAGATTATCCTTGATTTAGTAGCCTGTGAATAGATATTCGTTGATACAGACAGTCGGCACAGAAAGCGTAATAGCAGATTTATATTATAATATCTACTTAGTATTTTAGTAGTAAGCCGTTTACTTAATGTTTTTGTCTGGCTTACATTTTGCTGAGTCGATTACCCCCGATATGAATATTGTGGCATAATATAAAATCTAGATGGACTATAAAGACAATAAAGGATAAATAAATAGGGATTTGTATCGACTCTTTAGTTAGTAAATGGATATATATATACATGAAAGATAGTGTACTAACGCAGTCGCGCTCGAACCTGTACAATTAGGTATATACGTTTATTGGAAAATCAAGCGAAACTTTTTTTTGCCTTGAGAGTTTTGACTTGTTTTTTCACATCTATTAGCTTATGACTGCGCAATCGTATAATACGTATCAAAGTAACTTGAATTAAAAGTTGATTTTGTGTAGTATACTTTACTTTACATTTAGTAATATACGAGTACCTTCTTTTCTATTCAGCCGTGCGATTCTCTAATGTTTTGTCAACATCAGTGAGCTCGTCAATGAGCTCACTGATGTCAAATTCATTATAAGATATCGCCCTTGTACACGAGGTTTTTTTTTTCAATGTTTGTTGTCAACTCGTCATTTGTTTTACGGATGTTGTCAAAGATGCAACGATGTTTGCTCTTACAGCCGTGCGTTCTGTAAGAACAAACATAGTTGCATCTTTGACAACATTCATGAAATAAATGAAGAGATGACAAGAAACGTTGGAAAAACAACCTTATGTACAAGGGCGATATCTCTTAAAGTATTTGACATCGGTGAGCTCGTCGACGAGCGCATCGACGAAACATTACAGAATCGCACGGCTGAACAGTAAAAAAAGAAAGTCAACAGTAAGATCAGTGACCTCGATGCACAGTAATGTCAGTGTTACGAGTAATGAGTGTAAACTGTTATGTAAAGAGCGACAGCACGCGTTGAGTAAGCTCACATGAATAAGAACTAGATCTATGTCAAGGTGTTCCTTGTTTCTACATTATCGGACGTTGTTTAATAAGTTTATCATTATTATGCCATAGGCGACTTTTTTAATTTAATCTCATTAAAAATGTATACTCGGTCCCGAAGTAATAAGTATACAAGCACAATAAGTAAATATCTATAAGTAGATCGTTTTCCCTACTAGCGTTGATCCACGCAGGTTTGGCGCGAGACGCGTGTAGGGATGTCAACCAACATCGCTACAAAACAAGTACACATCGCATCTAAACTGCCAACCCCGCCCTGCCGGTACTCACGTAATAAGTGCCGGCAAGCGTCCTCCGCCTCCACCCACCGCCTCATCCTACTTTTATCGCCTTTATAGCGAAGAAGTTACTCGGGGCCGCACGGTCAAGTACTTTGCTTACTGTGTTATGTTTTGGGGCGCTTAGCAACCACAATTAAGCGAACCTACCATTCTAAGCTATGGGTGTCCTATCAGGCGTATGACTTACCCTTTTGTCACAGAATAGAATTAAAAAATGCCACATAAATCCCCACTCGGAGGAAAGTTTACCAAATCTATTCAAGTTGGATAAAAAAACTTGGTGCGGTCACCACTTGGATGGGCTTAATGGCATTTTTACTAACAACATTACGGCTTCAGAGGGCACGTCAATCAGTTTGTCCCAGTAATTTTAACGGACTTTAAAAAAACAGGAGGTTATAATATTCGATTGTATGTATTTTTTTGTGTATGTTAGTCGATTTCTTTCCCATTTGAGGACTGATTCTGAAAATTCTTTTATTATTTGGTAGAGTATACTTTCGAGGTTTTTCCATTTAAATCTCATCAAATTCGGTCAAGCCGTTTTTGAGTTACACTCAAAAAATCGAAAATTGTTACGCCTGTCTTGATGATTATGATCATTGACAGTGAATGACAATCGATCCCGTAAGTAGCAAGGGTCACTAAAAAGGAAAAAAAAATACCTATAAATGGAACCGACGTGGTTCCATTTAAAGGTATTTTTTTTGTTGATTTGATGAAATTGGAGTACCATGCGCACAATATTGTGATAATAGGTACCTACTTTTAACTGTCATGGTACCGACATCTACAATTTATTTCACTTTTTTTGGTGTTAAGGTCGGTTCCATTTTTTGTCAAAAAAATTTAGTTGAACACTCTTTAGGCTATGTCAGAGTTGATCGCTAAGCAGGCGTTACTGCTTTAACAGTAATGCTTTAAAAATTATGTCAGAGTTGCTCGGGCAGCCTGAAATTACTTAATAGCTAGCCAGTTGCCCATTAGACTGTCAATTTGGAAAAGTGCTGTGGATTACGGTATCTACTATACATATTATGCTCTCTGTGAGGTACGCCTATATTACAGCAGCGGGTTGAATACACAAATATTATCATATTATTATCTTGTATGGTTATTCAATGTTGTCTTGCTCTTCCCCTTACATTTTTATCTTCTCAGCTATGACTTTTACGACTTCCTTTATAACCTCGCATGTCATTTAAAAAAAATACTACCCTTCATCTAGTCTCATAAACATAAAACACATCGAAACAAAGCACTTATCCTTATATCTTTCCACAGCGTTACGACCAATCCCCCCAACGCTACGAGCAGTCCCCACAGCATTACAACCCAGCACCACAACGGTACCAGCCACAAATCCAGTATGATCAAGATTACTTCGTGCCAAGGCCGGCGTACCATCAGCAACGCAAGCCACTGAGAGAGCACGAAAAGCCCCAAGATCTGCGCAATGTCCCTGGAACTCCTGGAGTTGACTTTCCGATTTACCATAAGGTTCCGGATACTGGGTTCTCATGCGCTCATGTGCCTGTACACCCGGGGATGTACGCCAATGTGGAGACTGGATGCCAGGTCAGTTTAACTGCTTATTCACTTTCATACTGTTAGAAAGAGCGCAAAAATCTGCACTAACTATCCAGTATCTAGACTGTAACGGGTCGAGATGCCACTCTAAGGAAACTCAATGTCGATGCAAAACTCGCCATTAAGTGAACAACCCATTTCATATCAAAACTGCAAATGTTGGTAATGATGTTTTAATAAAATTATTGAACCAAATTAAATAATACTTGCAGTAAAATTTCTAATTTAATTTAATTTAAATCAGTCGGATCGCGTTTCCAGGAAATCTATTGGTGCCTATGCCTATGGTTCACGACACAACGCACGTTTCCAGATAGGTGGTCTATACAATATAAGTACTAAAAATGCTTTCAGCAATCTACAAACCTAATAATACAGTACTACAAGGTACGAAAATAATTTGTTTGTCTTGCCTTATTGAGGATCAAAACCAAATTGCATACAAAATAGGGGATGAAATCATAACCTATCCTAGCCTATCACCTGTAGCCATAGTGCCATGATAATTTGCTTGAAAGTATCTTAGACACATGTCATGTTGGTTTAGTGTTAGTAGTAGTTAGTGTTTTTTAAATACATTCAGAACATATGCATAACACGGGTCTCTATCAGAGTATCCACCCACAAGGCTAATATATCAGTTGCTAACGAAATGTTGATTAAAATGTAAAAAAAATGGCGGCTCTATGTTAGTTTGCTAGCACCAGTCATCAACTTACTAATATTTCGGCTTACTAGAGCTGTGAAAACTGACATTGAGCCGCCATTGTTCAAGATTTCAATCAACATTTGTAAGCAACTGAGATACGTAATAGCCTTGCTAGTAACATCAAGACAAATCGTCGTGATAAGCCATTAGAACATTCGCATAAACGCTAAAGCTAGTAGTAGTATACCAACAGATCCTCTGGATTATAAAATGTCATATTCTAATAATACGAGTACCACCAAAGAAAACCATCTGGATAATAAAAAGCCGTAAATAATGTACTCGTATAGAATAATAAAACTTAAGACTATGACATTTATAAAAGTTCAAAAGCACAGCTTAGATTCGATAAGGTAATCATAGCATTGCGTAATTTAAATGATGACCAATCATTCTTGACTTTTATCTGACAAACAAATAGTCAAAATGGCATCACGTAAGAAACAATGGGGTCGCCACAAAATTCTACCGGAAAAAATATAGGTACACGCGAGGGTAAGGAGTTAACAATCGTGTACATTGTTTTGTAAAAAAAATACCCTGATTATAACACGTAGGGATATCTGGATCTGCAAATCATACTTATATGACTAGAAGAGTTACGTTACGTATGTAATGAAGTACATCAACAACAAATAATATCTGTACGTTTTTTGATCTCTGTTAGACAATTTCCTTTATAATTTTTTAGTTAAAAGATATTCTGAGAAACCGGTCTTTTGGCGTACGGCCGTTTCAAGAAACTGTTATTTTAGAACGGATGTTTTAGGAACGGGAGTTTTGGTAAACGGATAGCATATTCCGAACCTTTTTTATTCCATACTTATTAGGGGACTTTTGCCCTAATTGTATATCTCTCTCATAGGCATATATCTTAATAGCTGTGTTGTCTTTTGTTTAAGACAGTCACATGTTTTTGAAAATCTGGTCGATTATCTCTTCTCATCACCGATCATTGTTAAACTACAACTTACAAACTTCACACGGTTTATGACATTAGGGTGTACGGACTCTTAACAGAATAGTGACAACCAGCGACAAAAGCAATTTAAGTCTTGATTGTGTTATGAGCATAATCTTTTTTATTTAATTTTATTAATTAATCATCACACTATCCCATGAATATTGTTAATATGAATACCCGTCTGTTTTCAGCAATGGGTTGATGTTAACCACTCATAAACTACTAAATTTTATCATAAATAGCAACTTGAAATAACACAGAAACTCTTTAGAAAATAAAACCTTTTGAGTTGGTACTCAAATTGGTCAATGGTGTGGAGACTCGGGTTGGAGATAGAGAGATAGATAACTCTTTAATGTACATAAAACATGGTAAAAGCAGATAGTACCACGATGGTATAATAATCTTTAATATGGTTTAAAATATCACTCAACCAAATCACAGAGTTTCTCAATCCTAAAAAACAAAGTGGACGGACGGACGTCCAATTTAAATTCGCCACACATTCGTGACCCCATATTTCTTCCGTAGAATTCATTAAACGGACATAACTACACAATAGCGCTATTACTCCGAGGACGGTCGCAAAACGGACAATGGGCACAGACGTACTAAGGTCTGCACTCACGGTGACAGTAAAAGTAGCCGGCGATTTAATGTTGCTTAATCACCGTAAACAAAAATGTGATAGTATGTGTGTGTGGATGGTTGGACGTTTGTTGACGTTTGTTACAATGATCTACACATATGTAACGTCACAGCTAATGTTCTGTATACTCGTCATATTAAACTACCTATGTATTTTACCGAATGTCCTAATTAAAAATTCTTCGGTGCATACGGTCAACTCACATTTGCAAGGATGAAAAATAAAGATATTTTTGGTTTTGGCGAATGGTGTTGTGCTAGATTGTTACCCGCTTGACCGAATGAATTAATCGATTCAAGAGCCACGCATCAACGTATCAATTGCAATGTCACCAAAGCTGTCATTACATCATATATCTATTATCAATTAAGTTACTCGTAGTACAGCACTTGGCAATACTAGATATTGTTTATCTCATACGCAAAGCAAAGTTTTTATGGCTTTGTTTCCAGTCGGTTCGTTTATTTATAAATTGATTGGCCGGTTGGTGCATTTGGTAGATCTCTGACTTCTGAGCCACTGGTACCGGGTCCGATTCCCAAACAGGTTAAGCATTTGTTTGACCTGCGGCTGGGTGTATTTCTAGTAGTGATCAGGTTGCCATAGTACAGGCTCTGCCTAGTATGGGGCCTTGTGTGGATATTGTCCCATCTCTTTTCATTCCATTCTTGTGAGCACCGTTAACTGGTAGGTAGCCGGCGGTTATTGTCCAGAATTAAGTACACATTATACAATGAAATGAAAGTGATATTGAAAGTGAATTGGAGTGTACTAGTTTTGTATAAAATCTAAATATGAAGGTGATATTGTTGACTGCAATTCATTTTTTCGGTAATACTACTGATTAATTGCAGACCTTAATGCCATCTTTAAATATTATGTACTTAGTATGACGCGAAACTACAAAAGAGTTCCCCATCTGTGTCTTCCTTTAAATGTTCAAATGATTAATTTACCGTGCCGTCCTGAGAAAATTCAATCTGTATATAGAGCGTCTAACAAAAAAGGGTGTAGTAATAGTGAGAGTGTGAATGCACCTAGACAATATTTACACGGCAAAGTTCGAAATTTATATAGCTTAAATATTTTTGTTCGTTTATGTGATAAAAATATTTATCGATTTTTTTAGACAACCCTATTAGACTTGCCTACTCTTTACTTTCTCTACTCTCCCTACACTGCCCTTTCCCCACGTCGCACCACAGATCAGGCACCGCTTAGACCACTTGTTCACATCGTCTACGTTCTGAAGGTCACTGCTTCATCATCATTTGATCTAGTTTTTCGGGATGCACCTGCATGAGTTTTAGAAAAACTTTGGTTAGTCATTACTCGGAGTTTTCACTAGTTCCAGTTACCTAGTAGTGAGGTCTCAATCGTATGCAAGTTTTCAAGTTTTTGCGTGTGTGGTTTTAGTATCACGATACCTTTCTGTTACACGCTGTATATGTCAATAATAAATTAATATATACTCAAACAAACCTAATAAACAGACGGCATGACGAGGTAAATAGGAACGTCTTAAATATCCTATCTAATCAAAATACACAAAATGGCTGTTTTAATTGATATTCAACCAAAAAAACCATATTATTTGTTTTAGATTGCGTATTTAATTACTTGATAATAAATATCAGTGATTCTAATAGATTAAAATGATGGCTGTGATGAACCTTTTCGGGCTTTTATAATTTAAAAAGTTTTCAGTTAAAATCGAACAGTAAGTTATGTCAATTACAAATATTAATTATAACATGTATGAACAACACAAACTCCTGCTTCTTTTATTTATATCTTTAATGAAATGAAATGAATAGGCGGTAATAGTGATCCCTCATACTCTGACACTGAAATTCGTTATTAAGTTACACTGCAATCATTACGACAGATAACTAAATCAGCATGACGCTCGTAGGTAAAGTAGTAGTAAAAGGTCGCAGGACGACGTTGGATACAGGCCACTTCCAACCGGTCCTTTCAAAAAATTACGGGGGGGGGGGCATAATATGATCAGCAGTGGATGTCCTAAGGCTGACATGATGAGATGATTCAGTAGGTCTGAGAATAGCTTAGCTAAAGTGGTTTTCATCATCATCATCATCATCGGGGCAAGCGAAACAGCGAGCCGCATCTATTTATAACATTTATAGGTTCTCGTTAACTAAATCTAAAGGAAATTTAACGAAATGTTTAATATAATATTCATGTAAAAATCTCATGAATATATTAATCTGATATTAAATACTTCGAAAGCCAAGAACAAACTGCTACCTAAATAAACGACAAAACATCAATTGCTTTTTGAGGCACGAACGTATTCAACTTTGTGCATTCTACAACTACTGCAATTTTAAGTGTCACAGATTTCCCCAGTGGCCTCGCCGCCATTAAAACTCTCAAACGAAATTCATTGTTTTGCGATGTTTCAAAATCTAGGAGCGAGTGGATGCGAATGTATTATAAAGTACTCTGAACTGATCTAAAAGACTTATTATTCTTCTATATTGAACAAGAACATTTTTAGAAACGATCTTAACGTATCTTGTGAACTTTTCGAATAGGTAATGCAAAGGTTAGGTTAGCATAAGGGCCTAGCATAAATAGCTGCGTAAGTGTAACGTAACGTGTCGTTCACGTGAAACAGTACAAACTGTCATTTATCAAGGGCAACTGTGACATGGATAATTCATAATTTGTACAAGCCTGATGTGTGGACGTTTACAATACGAATACTTTTTCGCGAATGGTTTGTGCTACGGCCACTGTTGTCACAAAATTGAGTATAAGTTTGGAATTTTCTACCAGAACACTTCCGTTCTTCGCAGAGGATTGTTAAGCCGCAGTGGCCGTAGCACAAACAATGTGCGAAAAAGTATTCGTATAATAAACGTGAAAGCGCCACGTTTCGACGTAAAAACGATGAGTTATCTGTGCCACAGTTGCCCTAGATGTGACAGTTCGTATCGTTTCCCCACACACGACACTTTCACAGCTATTCGTGCTAAGCCCACAGCCAAAATTAGTAAATATCTATGGGGTACTAATTAATAATAATAATTTATATTGGGGCCGCTCGCTCCAAGTAGTTTGCCACATGTGTGAATATTGTTTAATCACCAATGCAAATTAAGTATTTTCAACACACATGCTCGTAAAGTGAGCCTTATTACGTCGTTCTTAGAGCCATAAACCGAACTATAACACACACGTGCATAATAATATTACACACTAGTGCATAATATAACTATGCCAACAAAGTTTAGTCAGTACCTAACTGCAAATTAAAAGCGAGAAAACTGAGTATTTCCAATTTAACCGGGTAATACTGTTTTTTTAGTAGCAACAAAGAGGTTTTACGTGTAAGTTGATTTACATTTTTGGAATAAGTCAATGTGTACGTTTTTAAGTCAAACAATCATTTATTATAATCAAATTATTAATATTTCATATTAATTTAGTATCAAATGTAAAATTATTCGCATTTGACAACTATAATTTAAAGTAGGCTGTATGTTCACACACTATGCAAATCACGCGTGAAAAAAATTGCTCGTCTTTTCCTATAACTTTCTTGTGTGGTAAATAATTGTAAAAATGTAAAATTTTAGTGCAGAAGATGAACATAAGATAGATTAACCTCCGCCAGAAATACTAAATGCAAACGAAAGTAGCTGCTTACGATAATTTCCTACAATAGAAGGGCAACAAAAAACCCAGTCTTAAAAGATTTCTGCAATACACGTTTTTTTTCTTCGCAAGTGTGTTAAAAATGTGCGTATGAAACTCGTGACCAGCTTGCTCACTAGACGGTCGGCTTATTTACTCCCTCGCCCACGGCTCGGGCTGCAAACCACAGCCTCGTGTATAATGAGCAACTTAGCTCATTTGTATTGTAATAAAACTATTATCATATAATTAATACTGTATAGATTAATTTCAAACAAGTAAAAATCTATTTAAGTTGTAGTTTTAACGGTTTCGAAATTCCATACGACATATTATCAAAATAAAGCAAAATGTATGCGAAATATTATTCTTATAACAATTATGTCCAATGAATCAGGACAACATATTCCTATGCCATTTATTAACTTTGTCGAAACACAAGGCAGTAAAATAAAAAAAATAATTCATTTTAATTAAAATACCACATCAGAAACAGCGAAACACATCAAAGAAAACAAACGAACCAAGCAAAATTATGTTATGTTACATAATTGGAAAGACCAATTGTGTTTGTTTCTACAACAGTAACATTGCAGTAGAAAGCATACATCTTCTCTTATTAGTGTGTATTTTAACATAGATGAATAATTCGGTTATTGCAATAAAATTCTCAGAATTTAGACAGATAATGTTTATATTGCTTATATTACATTCATAGTAAAATTGAAAATGTATCGCTAACTAACCTGCCAGCGGCTTCGTTCGTTTGGTCTATAGCAGTGATTCTTAACCGGTGGTCCGCGAACCACTGGTGGTCCCTGGAAGCACTCGAAGTGGTCCACGAAACCATCCAAATTAAAAAATACATTCCAAACAGAAATATATCTCGAAGATCTTTGGAATTAAAAACTCAATTTCTTCTCGCTAATGTATATATTTTGTCAGATAAGTTAAATGGTTCATTAAAGTTTAAAAATTAGTGCCAAACAAAGACTACTATTTTGCACTTCTTGCTTTGAAAAAAAACATGCACGTTTTATTATTAGATGGAAAAAACCTTTATTTACATTAAATTGTTAACATTTACTGTATAATATTACCACCAGTGGTCCATGACCTGACGTACATTTTGTGAAATGGTCCCTAATGCCTAAAAGTTAAGAACCACTTGTCTATGGGATGCACAGAAATAATATATTGAATTCAGGCCCTTAGGAAAAAACTTCTAAATATCCTTCCTGAGTGGATACTACATTATAAAGACGTGAACTGCCAAAATTTGAAGTTTGTAGCCCGGCGGTTTAGGCTCTTAGCTATGCGATTCTGCCGTGCGATTCTCTAAGAGCAAACATCGTTGCATCTTTGACAACATCCGTGAAACAAATGACGAGATGACAAGAAACGTTGGAAAAACAACCTTGTGTACAAGGGCGATATCTCATAAAGTATTTGACATCGGTGAGCTCGTCGACGAGCTCATCGATACTACTATATATATATATATATATATATATATATGTATATATATATATATATATTATATATAAATAAAGTAATAAAATACCAATCTATTATACCGGGTGTCCAGAAACTCAACGATAACCTGGTACCGGGCGAGAGGCCAAGGTATACCAGTTATGAAAAAGAATTAAAATAAAGTATTTTTATTCAACATGGAGTGTCATTATTAACTGGCAATAATACTGTTAACCATAACTAGTCAAAACTTAATTTATTTGACTTAGTTAACAATGTTTATTACTTTGATTTGTGATTGCGATCAATAGCACTGTTATTTGAGATTACATTATTAAAACAATCACTGAAATATTTTCAACTTTTTCGAAAAAATTATATTATTGCTTGGCTAAGTGACATGTTTTTTTTCCTATTTTTGGCCTCTCGCCTGGTACCGTTATCGTTAAGTTTCGAGACACACAATACATGTAAAGATTCTTATATTGCCAGGTTTGGCTTAATCAATGAACGAAGTATTTCTTGTTATATGTTCTTTTATTTATAAATTTATGAGATCAAAATTTTGATCTCCGACTGCACGGGAAAACAAACAAAGACAAGAGGACTCTTTTTATTTGTTAATTATAGCATTATAAATAAATAAAACAACATATAACAAGAAATACTCCGTTCATTGATTAATCAAAACCTGACAATGCAAAATTACCATTACTAAAAAATGAGAAGAATGAATGATTATAAAAATACTGCTCACTTTTAGCAACATGTCAAAGTAGGGTTCGGGACAATTAACTAGGGATATCTCTGAACAATATACGTATTGAACTGCTCCTGCGTAAAAGCGCTCCTGCTTTTAAATATTAATAATTATAATTATTCATATTCTTTTATTATATTTGTATAAGTCTTCATTTTATAGAATATGCTATAAGTTTCTAAGCGTAAAAAGTATAAGCATAAACGTACATTATTCACCTTCACGATTTACAAGAAATGTAACTATAGTTTGGCTCATTTACAGTTTGATAATAGTGTATAGGTAAACTGCAAAAACTATACTAATAGTAATTAGTAGGTAGTACGGAAGCAACGAAACACGAAATTAGACGTTTGTGGGTTTTCCTTTCACGTTTTGAGTGACGCAACATCCGTGTACTTGGTTTATATATCAATTTAGAGCGTTGTCGTCTCTGTTCATAACTATTTCTGCAATTTCTGCTTAGACGCTCTTTTGTTTTCTGTGATACTAATGAGAGATGGGATGCTTGAAAGTATGTAATAGTTGACTAGCTGACGGGACTTTACTGCAAGAGTCTATATGAGATTGCAAAAGGCACCTCAGCAAAGATATTTTTTCTGTAAGCGGTAGTGTGGAAGCATCAGTATCTTTGTTTGGAGAGTACTGGTAGTAAGTGAATTTTCTAACCATCTCGGGGTTACGACCACTGTGCAATATTGTCAAAAACTTTAGAGATAGTGGTCAACTACTAGATTGGCAATTGTTAAAAAGAAATGAGAAAAAATACAAAAATTAAAATATGTAATGTACTACTTAAATAAAATTACTGTCCATATAAGCTGATTTTACGTCGCTTTAGGATTTCCCAATGTTCACGCTGAAACAATTTTGCTAATGCAATAACTATGATAAACAAAATTCAATGCTTTCTTGTGGAATGGATGTGAAATCTCAGCGGATTTTCCTAAAAAAGTAGGTTGAAAATTATTAAGTTCTAAGTACAAATACAAGCCAAAATTGTAAGGCCTGGCCAATTTTCCTAAATTGAATAAGTTTCAAGTTATTGTCGCTGTGGGAAGCCAAGCTAACCTCAGAGGCTTTGCGGCCGGTAATCTGAACTTAAGGTAACACAGTACCTTTTGAATTTCATTAAAACATATTTATTACCTGATCAACAGTTAAAATGTCCTTTAAAAATGATTTATTCATTAAACAGAACTTCTTGCGCATACAACGCAAAGCACATAATATTTATAATGGTTCATATTATGGTAAGGTATACATTTGATAATTTATTTAAATATTTGCGTTTTTCATGATCTGACAATATAAGACATTGAAGTTGGTTTTGCTGAAAGTTCATACTAATTTTTATTTTAACTAAAGTTGTGGTTTTCTTATTGTGAAAGCTTTATCACGGTAGGTTGCAATAGTGTATGGGCAAAGTAAGTAAAAATCTATAAGTAGCACATCTTCCCTACTAGCGTTGATTGACGCAGGTTTGGCGCGAGATGCGTGTGAACATCGCAATCTACTAACAGATCTTCGATCGTTCTTATTTATTGGTAGCCTGAGGTCTCATTGGTTGCAAAGATTGCTGCCGTCAGCACTTGTTGATACGCGCTCTGGCGTGTATCGGCAATCTTGCACACGGAGATGGTCCGGAACTGCTACTTCGCGTCAGTGCACTCGCATCTACAGTATGGCATCGAGCTCTGGGGGCGTGGAGCTGACTGGGGACGCGTCTTTAGGATGCAAAAGAGAGCCGTACGTTGACGAATCAAAATTAGAAAACGTAAACAAAACATAATATTAATTCTAATACAAAGTTAGAAACTATAGGTGATGTTTTCCCTTAACCGCAGGTATATCTTATTAGGTACAATCGCGGTGTTATTTAAAAAGAATTAATATAAACTTTATTTCTTCATATTTACAAAAAGTGCTGTTTAAGTTTACTTTGTTAAGTTAAATCAGTCTAAGTTATACACTTTCAAGACTGAGAATAAATTGGAATTTTCGGAAGATAAACACTGGTTGCAGAGTTACGCAAGAATTTTTAAATTATTGAGAAGTAAAAAAGTACGTAAAAGAAAACGATAATAGTGACTATTCTTTATCAAGGGATCTACAGTGGCATGTACTTAAATTATTATAATTTACTACTGAATAACCACTACAAATGGAATCATTTCAATTCAAGAAATTTCATATCGATGCTTACCAAATTGCTGTCACCTATGTAAGTACATATTTAAAAAAAAAACATTCGAGTTTACAACATTGACACCAATCGATTCTCGATATCGATTGCCGCGAAAAAAGTTATGAAAAAAAGAACAGTGCCACCTCGCGGTTAATTGTAGAACTAAAATTGACAGCGAGTACGCCAATCACAAGCTTAATGGTAGGCGAGATCGAGTATCGACTATAGATGACATTTATGTTGCCAACTCATGGTAGCGGTACAGGTAGTGACTCTACTACTACTATTAATATTTTTGTAAACGCTGTGGCGTGGCAACAAGTGGACCTAGGAATAACTGCGTAAGTGTAACGTAACGTGTTCTTAATGTGAAACAGTACACACTGTCATTTATCTAGGGTAACTGTGACACAGACAACTCATAGTATGTACGATGAAGCGTGACGGGATGACGCTTACGATACGAATACCTTTTCGCAAATTGTTTGTGTTGTGTTCGGTACTTGCACTGCAGAGGCCGTACTGCAGTGCAAGTACCGAACTTACCGATCGATGAATTTGAGTCTTGAATTCGTCATACTTCGAAAAAACTGGCTATATCGATCTTGTGTCGATCATTGCAAGTAAGTTACAAAATTAGGCTATCGGTAGCCAAATTCAATAAGCTTTTACTATTTCACGATAACCCTAGCATGGAACTGTGAAATTACGTTTGAGATCGTCTGCTTAATCGATTTTAAAAATTGTTTTGTCTGCTTATAGCTTATTGACAGGCGACGGGAATGGGGATATTGTTGCGTTGCGTTTGATTTTACTAATATTATAAACGCGCAAGTTTGTAATTATGTATGAATGGATTTTTTGTTATTCTCTTACGATCAAACGGTTGGCCCAATTTTGATGAAATTTGGCATGGAGGTAGACGGGGCGCTGAGGTAACATATAGGATTTTTATTAACATCGTCATCATCCATCACCATGTTGGTGTAGCTGCGGGGCGCAGCTAGTATTCTATAAAAAAATAGACTTCGGCCTTCTTTCGATCGTAGAATAGCGAAATGCTCGTAGAAATCTTCAAATGATAGAAGGGCACATTGTGGAAAGCAAACAATTCGTTATAATCAATATACTGTCAACAATTTGACGATCGTATCAGTTGTCGATATGACTTCCAAACTTGCTAGGGGCGATACGATTTTTTATCGATCTTAGTGACTCAACAAATTTAACGACTATTACGGTACTTGTACTGCTGGTTTAACGGTAGCTATAAATAGCAGTGTCATTAATAAAGATGCGGAAATAACGTTAGTAACAAAATCTAACGAATAACAGTGTCTTTATTAGAGATTTGTCGCTAATAAAACAAAATGAAACTCCTATATTACTACGTTGTTAGGCATATGCATCCCCTAAACCTTTGGGTATTTACTCGCAGCCTAAAGCACGACTCTGATCTTCGGTTTTCTTTCCATTATACTATTTTTATATCTATGTTGTACCTCTACAGGGCGCGCCACACTGAATAAAATGTGCTAATTCGCCTTTTTAGGGTTCCATACCCTAAGGGAAAAAAGGGTATAACTAAGACTCCGCTGTCCGTCCGTCTGTCTGTCCGTTGTTTGTCAGTCCTTCTGTCACCAGCCGTGCGATTCTCTAACAGCAAACATCGTTGCATCTTTGACAACATCCGTGAAACAAATGACGAGATGACCAGGAACGTTGGAAAAACAAACATATGTACAAGGGCGATATCTCATAAAGTATTTGACATCAGCATCAACATTGGCGAGCTCGTCGACGATCGCAATGACGAATCATTGGAGAATCGCACTGCAGGCTGTATCTCTTGAACCGTGATAGTTAGACCGTTAGAATTTCCACAGATGTGTTCCTGTTGACGCTGTAACAACAAATACTAAAAAACAAAATAACTTTAATATTTAAGGTGTTAAATATTATGAATAATTTTTTTTTTGCTCTTTTTGCTTGATATTGATAAACAGGTAGACGCATGAAGTATTCACAGAATATTTAGTTATATATTCACTTTAATTTAATGGTACGCAACCCTTCGTGCGCGAGCCCGACTCGGACTTAGCCTGTTTTTTTTATGTATTGAGAGATGACAATTGCAGTGTGATCCCTGTCTTTGAGGTTCAAAGTTTTGTGCCAGATTGTACTGATTTTGTCACTGAGCAGAGATGTATAGTCCCATTCGCCTACTAATACCATTTGGCACCACCCAGACACTGTTTGGTAACCTTGTTATTAGGCTCACAGCGCCGACGTAGACATATGTTCTGCGGCAGGACCACTCCTGCTTGCTAGTACTAGTAGACCAGAGGGCAAATACAAGTTAACTGTAAAAAAACGTTTTAATAAAAAAAGCCTATTATAAATTTCGACATTATATAGAAGACAAAGATGCTTGGAATACTCCACTTCGGGCAAGCTGTTACTCTGCCACCCATAAAATGTAATACTTGTAGTACCTAAGTAGAAACATTGTAAACATCTATATAAAAAGAATGGCCCCGAGTTTCTTGCCGCTTCTTCTCGGTAGGCTCTATATATTTTGGAACGCGGCGGTAGAGTCTTTAAAGTACATTATAATGAAAAATTACGTTCATAAGTGCGTCTTTGATGCCTAAATTAAATAAATGATTTTGACTTTGACTTTGGCTAATACACTGGCCTATATAGATTTTTTTATGGGATACGTTGGCAAACGAGCAAGCGGCTCACCTGATGGTAAGTGATACCGTCATCCACGGAATCCGCAATACCAGAGGTCTCGAGGATGCGTTGCCGACCTTTGAGGAAGGATGGTAGAAGGAAGAGATAGAAGGGGTAAGGGTGGAAGGGGAGGGGGAAGGAGAGGGAGAACGGGGAAGGGGGGAATCGGGCCTCCGGAACGTCCCACAATCCGACGAAACGCAATAGCAAGCTATGTTACTTCACGTCGGTGTTATGTGGGAGTGTGGTACTTTTTCGGTCGTGCCGGCCCATTTAGCTGTGGGGTAGCAGCGTGGCACTACCGCCAAAAAAAGATTACACAAGATTATAAAAGTATTCTCATATAATTTTTGTATCCCCAGGCTTACCACGTGTGTCACGACGGACGCGAAGGCCACCAAGGCGCGTCGTTCCTCTGCACCAACGGAACGCTTTTCGACCAAGTCAAGTTCGCTTGCGACTGGTGGTACAACGTTGACTGTTCTCAAGCCATCGCTCACTACAAGTAAGCTCATTTTGTTTATAGCCTTATGGTTATACTTTAAGACCCAGCTTGGCCTTGGAACAATCATAATAAGAACAATCATAATCAGCCCATGCTGGGACTCGAGCATATCTCTCAAGAGAGAGAAGAGTTACGCCATAATCCACCACACGGATCCAGTGCAGGCGTGGATAGGCTAGTGACCAACCCATATCGAAGTTTTTAGGCCGCCCGAAGGCCTTTGACAACCGACGATTTAACGTGCCCTCCGAAGCACGAAAGCGTTCAGTTGAATAATGCCACTAGATCACACCCAACTCCTGACCGCAGCAACTGTTGCTAACTTGATGATCGGATAAGATCGCCAAGTCAAGCTTCGCTACGAGCGCATCATAATGACTTACCTTATTATGTAGAGAAGAATCACGAGATTGTATTGTTTGCAGATGACACTTCACTGTTTTAAATTAAAAGGCAGTTATTAAACTATGACGATGTTAACAATGCATTAGCTAAAGTTGTGAATTGGTTCAATACAAATAATCTTCTCCTCAATGAGAAGAAAACTAATTGTATAAAGTTCTCGACACCAAATGTGAGACAAGTAGAATCCAATATACAATTGAATGGAACAGGGTTGGACCTTCTGGAGTCAACAGTCTTTTTAGGAATTACTATAGACGCTAAATTGCAATGGGGTCCCCACATAAAAAAATTGTCTAGTAGGCTCAGTTCAGCGGCTTATGCTGTTAAAAAAATTAGACTATTAACTGATGTAGACACAGCTAGAATAGTTTATTTTAGTTATTTCCATAGCGTTATGACTTATGGCATACTGCTCTGGGGATGTTCTGCAGATATTAATTCCATTTTTATACTGCAAAAAAGGGCTATACGAGCGATCTACAGTTTAGCTCCCAGAGTTTCCCTTAGACAGAAGTTTAAAGACATAAACATTCTAACTGTTGTCTCTCAGTTTATCTATGAAAATCTAATGTATGTAAAGAAAAACATTAGCAGTTTTGATAAAAGGAGTGATGCTCATTCCATCAACACGCGAAATAAGCACAAGCTATCTGTACATGTAACGCGTCTCCACAGAATAAGTCATTCTTTTATGGGACAATGTATACGATTCTATAATAAAGTTCCCAATGTTATTCGAGATTTGCCTATTAATAAGTTTAAAATTACTATTAAAACTAAACTCTGTCAAAAAGGTAATTAAAAAATTTCGGATTACTTGGAGGATAAAACAGCTTGGGACTGATCACTCCAGGATCTATCTACTCGTGTACTAAGATGTCAAAGTGTAGCGTGTCTTGCCCTACTGATACCATTATTATGTTCTCTTTTGTAAGGCAACACACTGGAGCTAATATTTGTAGTACCTAAGTAAAAACATTGTAAAAACATCTATATAAAAAGAATGGCCCCGAGTTTCTTGCCGCTTCTTCTCGGTAGGCTCTATATATTTTGGAACGCGGCGGTAGTCTTTATAGTACATTGAAATGAAAAATTGACGTTCATAAGTGCGTCATCGATGCCTAAATTGAATAAATGATTTTGACTTTGACTTTGACATGGAACAATGCGTTTTTGCTAAATAATAAAATGCCTTTTCTACGTAAAAGGTACACCTTGGGCACTTTTGTGATCTATTTAGTCACACTGTTCTCTTGATATGGGTTCGGGCATTTATCAGACCGTCATATCATGACGGTTAAAAAAGTATTGTATAAATATTGTTCCATCAAACAGTTTCTTCACTGGCTGAATAGTTTTATAATTTGAAGTAGCTTCAAACCACGCCCCAGGAATATGTCTTCTATATTTTACCTTAGTTTGTTCAGACCATGGGTCAGTGCTTTGGAAAATCACTTCACTACATATAATAAAACTGTAGAGGCCGAATTTCTATACAATGAAAAAAAATTCTAAAAATCGAGTCAGGGGGAAGTAAGGAGTTAAATTGACCCAATTTGATTGTTTTTTGAATTTTTTTTGTTTCTCTGTATGTCTGTTTTTACGGACTAATCTCCGAAACAACTGGACCGATTTAAATGAAATTTATGAAATTACATGTATGGTAGTAGCTTTTATTCCTGGTAAACATATAGGCTACTTTTGATCCCTTTAAATTAAAGTGTTCCCGTGGGGTAGTTAAAATACTATAATTAACCGTATCCCGCGTATCAACGCGAGGAAAGCCGCTCGCGAGTCAGCTAGTATTTAGTAGCACAATTAGACGTTATCTTTATTAAGAATATTTTTCTTCTTTCTAGGCTCAACGCCGATCCTGACAAGAACCCCTACACACCTAAGAAGAAGGTAGTCGAAGAGGAGCCTCCACACCACAACGATTATGGAATTTACTACAGAGACGCTTAAGCGTTAGTTCATTGTGTCGTCACTAAGACCGTACACACATATTTTGTGATATACGAGTAATTTAGGGGTTTATTGAATATTTTCTCCGAATCCACTTGAGTTAATTAATCGATTTTTAAATGTATTTGCAATCAATGAAATATACAAAAATGAATAATAAAAGCTACAACTATTCAACAAAAAAACACTTTCACAGCATTAATTTACTTACTTATGTACTTATTCACGCAAACAATACACTCGCACACGCGCACCTGTGAAAGATTAGGAAAAATGGTAACGACGCCGATTGTTTTATAGATAACAAAGAAATTTGAAAATTCTATGTTAAAATGATTTTTAGGTGCTTATTAGCCTTGCAAAAATATTTAATAAACCGAAATGTATTAAATATTTGAACAGTTAACGTATATATTCAGTCTTGATATGGGTTTTGACTGCGGTACACCGGTGTACCAGCGCGGCTTTATGAAAGTTTAGATTTGTCCACCGGTGTTCCGGCGAGCTTTCATAGGTTAATTTACTAAATGAAAGTAAACATTAATTAGTATGTACATAAACGAGTGGCTTCTGGTGGAGAAAAGAGATTGGATGCTTTAGGACTACATCTCAATGTAACTAAGCAGCAAGTGTGATTCGATTGCTCTAAGACATAATATCGATTTGATAAGAATATTAGCTGCTTTTTCCTACTACCACACTAAGCGGTTATACACGGTTTATAAGCTCTGTAATTTTTTTGGTATAACGATTCAATTCTGTTTATTTCGTATACACCCGCTTTTAGTGCATTTAAGATGAAGATTACTTTAACTCTATGTTAATGTACGTTCACTCTCATGTTTTGTTCTCCTTGTAATAAATACATTGGTGACGACCGTCTGCTCGTCTGCCGTGAGATCTAGAGAGATGCCAATCCGTGCGTTGAGTACAAACCTGGTGTCGCAAGCAGTTATAGTGTTCCGCGATCCAACATATTGTTAGCTTCAATAAGTTAAATATTCACTGCGGTATTAAATCTTAACGTTTGAATATGTGTAAGTACAGAGACAGTATTGTAAACTGTTTACATGTAATATCGGGACCGGCGTTCAGTCACATAATTCAAAAGTTGCGAACCACCGCGAGCAATGTGTTCTGTTTCTGCTTATTTTCTGCTTTTTGCTGCGACACCGGCCCCGCCGCCTTTTCATATCTCCCTTGTTTCTGTGATCTGTGGTGACGACACTGTTTACTTAAATTCATTATTATCTTTTATGTTTCTCTTTTATTCTTTTTACACTCGTATATCTGTTTTGATGAATAATCTTTCATGTTTATTCAAAACATTATACCTTTAAAAATTTTATTTGTCTAGAACGACATAAAATTATCTCAATGTTTCCAATTTAAAATATTTTTACATAAGACAGACATATTTTATATTCTGTGCCATCCCATGTAATGTTCCATTATCATAATTTCTTTTTTATGGCCTTCGTAATATTTATTAAGTTGCTTAAAGACATTGGTGTGTAGATAAGTTTTTGTAAAATAATTCTTTAGAATTAAACTTTTTATCTTAATTTTACGTTGTTTCTTTTTTCTGTTATTTAAGTAATGTATTTGTTCTTTGCCGATTTTTATTACGAACTGTACAAAATATGTGGAATAGTATAGGGCACGCATAAAGCGCCGCAAATAGACGGCATGGGTGAGGAAAAGAGCCCGCCTACCAAGTACCAAGTAAGTAAGTATAGTATGGGGCAGTGTATCTCCGATACGTCGAGTGCATGTGATGGTGACTGTCAAGACGACACGCGGTGACACTTTATATCGAAGACGAGCACCGATATCGATACATCGGTGTTCGATATAAATGTCTGTGCGCCCTCAAAGATTTTCTAGCTCCTCTTTCATATGCTGTAATATATATTACAGAGTTTTTAGAAGTAGCCCTCGAATATATTGTTTATTAAATAGAAAAATAGATATTCCAAGTTTTCGAATGCATAAAAATAGTCATATTTTCTACAGATTTCCAAAAAAAGGAAACGGTACTCAAATCGACCGTTTTTTTTGTAATGTTCGTTACCTCATAACTATCGACTGGGTGAACCGATTCTCAAAATTATTTTTTTGTTTGAAAGTTAGTGCTTCCCGTGTAGTCCCATTTAAATTTTATCAAATTCGGTTATGCAGTTTTTGAGATACACTCCAATAACTGAATAAAATGGATATCGGTATAAAATTTTTCAAATTGTACTTGCTGTACGTCAATTCTGTATTAAATTAAGTGAAGCTGAGTTGACCTATGCGTATTTAATTCTGTTTAAAGGTAATCATGTCACTATCACACTAACACACAAATGCAGATGTTTTTGAGTAAGTGACGATGTGAGTAAGGGAGTATTTTGATTTGTTATTTATTCACGCTGTGACTGTTCAACGATGGAATGCAGATATCTTACTCATAGGTTATTTTTAACCCGATTCAACTTACTTATTGCTCCGATGAAGTCGCGGACAGTTACTAGTCCTATAAAAATTGGAGTTGGCTATTTTTCAATGCAAACATACAACATATTGCAAACGCTAATTTGCCATAGACCAAACTATGCTACACATACCACTTTGCTTTTAGTAACTCCATTTATATTCACAGACTTAAGGCGCGTTCCAACCCCAATTTTATACATTATTTTACGATGCTTTATTACGTAAGGTTGAAAATCGTTTGTTATATTGGACGATGTAATGCGAAATTGCATTAGTTTTGTACATTTTCTTTATATTTTTCGATATATACTAACACAATTTAAAAAAAGTGCTGGTTACTACTTTAGTACTATATGTTGGCTTTGTAATACCTGAAAAGAAATATAGTGTTATCGCTGAAAATTCGGAGAGTTTTGACGTGAAAGTTTATTTTTGTGGACCTATTCAGGTTTTTTTCTGCACAGAGCGAGTAATATTTATGAATTCTATTCTTCTCCTATTCCATTTCTAACCTAAGTATTTTTTTCATAGAATATTATCGATCTGTTTCTTTACACTAGATGTTTAAAGATTCTGATTTTTACTAATATCAGGATACGAGCGTGCCTTAATGCGGTTTTCTCAGTATTTCGGAGCTCGATTTTCCCAGCCTTTAGTCAGAAAAAAGTACGTTAGTAATATTTCAAAGCTCTCCTACATTACTCTCAAAATAACCTTCCTTGTAAGTGCAATTAAAGTTAGCTGCATAAATGGAAACTACTGAAAGTGATTTGAGATGTGAGCGTCCATGTTACAGGGATAACGACATAACTTGTCTTTTCTTAAAAGAGTGCAGTATAAATAATAATAATTCTTTATTTAATAAAAAATGTAACATTACAGTACAGACCAAAGCGTTACAAAATGAAAAAAATAAAGTAAAAACACAATGGTTTCAGGATGTTACCTACATCGAAAGGTTAATTAAGCCCGGCGTAGGAATTGAATCAGACAGTGCCTGATCGATGACTGAACCTCTATCCTTCTACACACTAACCCCAGACTTATTATAGTTTACTATAAATTTCGATATTGAAATTATTACAATTTCATGATCTCGATATTGATTTGATCTGACACTGTTGTTAACCAACATAAGTTTAAATTTATATAATTATACTCTTATAGATTTTGTGTCCACCTTGGATAATACAGTAATAAGTACAACCATTATGAACCAACGATTACATGTTAATTTTGTTTTATATTGTGTAATCCCACCCTGATGTTTCTTCAATTTAATACATTACAGATGTCACTTTAACAGATGCCAATTTGGCAGACGTAAAGCGCCAAGTGTCTTGAGAGAAACAAGTAACCAAGTAATTGATTTAGATATCAAAACATCGTTAACATCGAAACAAACTCAACGATATTTACGCTAGGAGTGTCGATTTTGTAACTTCCAAGATAACTTCAGTTATTTCGTTACGGTGAAGAATTTAAATTACAAATAATTCTCACTTCAAAAGCCCGACTGAAATTGAAAATTACGAAGTAGACGCCTCATATAATAGGAAATTATTATACAATAGTAGCGCCTTCAAGGGATGTTTTATATTAATTTCGCTTCCGGTCCGAAGGATTTTTCTAAATTAAGTTGTTCATTGCTCATTTTATTGTTCTTTAAGATATTCTAAGAATATGCTCGCAGCAGAAAACATTTGTGATTAATTAAATGTAAAATAAGCCTTATATTTTATATGTTACTGAATAAAGAAAAACTTTTGTGCTCCGGCCAGGGATTGAACCAGGGACCCCTAAATTCAAAGACAGCGTTACTACCAACTCAGCTAAAGGAGCCGTCATTTAATTTCAAACCCACTTATTCCCCACCGCTCCACTAGATTGCTCAACTGCATAAAATTGATCAGTGGGTAATACCAACGTCTGTACTGGTAATTGTCTAACTACGAATAGTTGAGCAGTGGGGAATACCTGCAGATCAAACTATTTTCCCCACTTCCCAACTAGATTGCTCAAAAGCACAAAGTTGAGCAGTGGGTAATACCAACGGCTCAACTGGAAATTGCCCAACTACGAATAGTTGAGTAGTTGTAATACTGTCTGATTTACTCCATCCTTCTCTACTGCTCAACAACATAGATTGCTCAACTATTTTGAGCAGTTGAGCAGCAGGACATAGTTTGTCTTAATGCTCATAGTTGAGCAGTGGGTACGAAAATATTGTTTTTTAAATATACTTTACTGGCGTGGTACCACATCTATAGCCGTTTAAATATAAATTTTTATCTTTCATAAACTCAAAAGTGCGTTTTGATGACGAGAACGATTTTAATTTTATAAAAGTAAGTAAGTAAATTAGCAAATAAAGACAGCATTAGCACGGGTGGAAGACCTTCTAATCATGACTAAGTATAAGTGCTTTAGTAATAGTTACGTAAATACCATCCCTGATTAATAATCATAAGACTTCTTTGATAAGTAACTTTATCTAAAACTAGTCAAAAGCAATTAGTATCAAGATGAGAGATTTTGACGTTGAAAGATCTCGTCTACTTTTTCACTTAGTCGTATCTTGACGGTTCACTTGACAAATCAATTAATAAATCCTCAACTTTGCTCCAACTTTACAGGTTTTAATGAATATCGTAAAAACTGTATCTACCCTTGCCAGGTGGAGAGTGCTCCAGTATGCAAAGTATGAATTCAGTTAATTGAAATAAAAATATTTAACGCACCAGTGGGCGTCACTCCATTTCAAAACGAATATATATATATTTCTTCTCAATTGAAAAATCACATAATAATCAGCCTGTACAACTGTACGACGAAGTACTTCACGTGTGATGTGTTAAATTAATTAATTGCAGTTCATACTACTAACAGGTTCGAGTGTAGGGAAGTGAAAAGTTTAATTAAAATGCGAGTGCTTTTAAATTTCCGTTGCGTGCTTTTTAGTGAAAGTTTTTCAATAGTATAGTTTCAATTATGTTTTAATACTGTTGCTTTTTTAATATGGCGTTATTTAATATATCCTAGAAGTGTTTTAAAATGAGAATGTTTTCAAATTTGCCATTGTTTGCCTTTTAGTGAAAATTGTTCAATAGTATAATTTTTATATTTTGAATACTGCTTATTTTATGTGTTTGGCATTCAATATTTACTAGAAATGGTTTAAAATGACAGTGTTTTTTGCCGATGCGTGCTTTTTAGTAAAATTAAACACTTTTACTTAATTTCAATAATTATTTTAATATTGGTGATTTCTTATATTTCTTGTTGACGTATTGGTAATTAATATTTATATAATTCTGTTATTATTCTGTAAGTGTTTTATAATGAGAGTGCTTTTAAATTTTCCATTGTATGCTTTTTAGTAAACAATTTAAATACTAAAATTTCAATTATTATTTTAATACTGGTGATTGTTTATGTTTCTCGTCGACATATTGGAATTTAAAACTTCCTCGAAGTGTTACAATAAAATTGTTCCCCGCATTTTCGTGCATCGGAAGGAGACCTATTTTATCTAGAGTTTACTGACAGTTCATTGACTTGATAGTCTTTGTAGAACCGCCAATAACCGAGACATAATCACACCCTGGGTTCCATAGAGTGAAATCACACTGATATTATAAATGTGAAAGTTTGGATAGATGGATGGATGGATGGATGCAGGATGGATGAATGTTTGTTGCTCATTCGCGCTCAAACGGTTCGGCCAATTTTGATAAAAGTTGGTATGGAGGTAGATGAGGCGTTGGATTAACTCATGGAATACTTTTCATCATCATCATCATCATCCATCCATCACCATGCAGGAGAAAAAGCGTAATATTCTTGGGCACAGCATAGACAAAATAACAAGATCACCGCCTACGTCAAGATGGTAATGATAACAGGTCTGTTAAAGTTTGTGTCAGTTTCCAATGGCTATCATTTTGACAGCTTGATACACTAGACATGCTCGGCGATCGGCAAGGGTGATAGAATGTAATGACAGATATTTTCCATATAATACATTATTACAATTGCCTTTGACCATGTACATATTTTATGACATTTTGGTATAAAGATAGGCATGGCCTTGGAGAAGATAATAAGCTACTCGAAGTAGGTCCTAATCTTGCGCAGACGAAGTCGCGGGCACCAGCTAGTAGATAATAAATTTGAAACCGTAACGTATTGTCATCGTAAGTTACGTTATATTTACTGTAAAGATACAGTAGAGCTATTGTTATTTACTAAACTAAATATTAGTTAGTCAAACTCAATCCCACATTTATGTAATAGTTTACACACTCATACGCGTGCACTAGGATTCCCTGTGTCGCGGGACACATGGATATACACAATAACACATCAGAAGGTCTAAGACCTGAGAACGAATATTTCTGCTCATCACATTAATATTTGCGGCAGAGATCGAATCTAGGACACCGCTTTTCAAAGACAGGATCACTACTAACTTAGCTAACGGAGGCTTCTCGTTTCAATAAGGCGCTTTGCAGATGGCGTAGCGGGGCATTATTTTTTAACGCGAAGCAATAAAGTCGCCAGTGCACGTCGGATACAGCCGTGTGATTCTCTAATGATTCGAAGATGCGTACGAACATACGAACGTTGACGAGCTCACCGACGTCAATTACTTTATGAGATATCGCCCTTGTACATAAGGTTTGTTTTTCTAACGTTTCTTGTCATCTCGTCATTTATTTCACGGATGTTTTCAGAGATGCACCGATATTTGCTCTTTGAGAATCGCACGGCTGGTGAAGCGGGCTTTTTGCCCTCTATGTGCGTTAGTAGTAAAGGATTCCCTTTACGATATCGTTCGTGGTGAAGTTGACTGGCCCGGCCCGCCCAGCTGTCTGCAAAATGCCTAAGAAAATGCATATATGACTTATAATATATATTATATTCAGTTGTAGTATAATCTTCTCAAATAGGAAATCGGCCATAAAAAAATCGAAGATACCAAACAACGCAACTCCCTACGAATTTCAATTTTACAAAATTAGGTCTCATGCTTCTGATCCAGCATCTCAGCTGCTAGCCATGGCTTCGTCCACACAGGTGTACCATAAATTGGCTACATAAGGGTACGCTACATAGCTACCAAGTGCTATATAAGCTCAATAGATCCCCGCTTATCTGACGCTAGTGTACCGCTCGCCTTATTTATGGCTCTCCGCTGACTATTCATTCCGCAAGACGTTATAGAGTTGTTTGGTTCGACTCGCCATTTTTATGGGGTACCCTAAGATAAAGTATGGGTAGGATGGTAGTTTTTCAATAATGGCGGATTGTTTGCTCGAATCTTTCCCCTCTTGCGGTTTGAGCCTTGATAAATAGAGATGGATATGGAACGGAATGTTTCGTATTAGTTTAGATGTATCCGGAGATGTATCTAATCTGTTTGCCAATGTCAGCTTTGAAGGGAAGTTTTTGTACGAAATTCCCGGTTGACGCCTCGGCCTAGTTTTTTTGGAATTTTCTTACGCCACGTGAAGTGAAAAATGTGATTGGATTTTTATTTATAAGGTTGGAAAACAAGCAGATGGCGTTTCGGTTCATGGGCGGTTTTTCAGCTTCATTAGTGTACGACTACTATCACACGTAATGGCAAGTGATGATGCGGTCGAAGATGGTGTGGTCTACTGATGGAACACACCGATAGTTGTTAAATCTTGGTAGCAACCTTGGCGGGCACCTAACAGTGCCTACCTTCAGGCTGTAAATTCACTGTATAAATGAGACTTTGAACTTTACCAGGCGTTAGACCTCTTCGACAAAACGTCTTTCTTGAAGAATATATTTGTAGTGTCCGATATTTTTATTTTATTAGGAAGATCCCTTTTTTTTCTCAAAACTATTTTGACATAACTGATTTGGCATAACGAGTTACGCATGTTTTTGGTCATAATCATTGTCTGACATAATTGTTTTTGGCATACTATTTCAGTAAGCATAAATATAGTTTAGGCTAATAGTTTTTGTCTCAATTTTGATTCGCATAAAATTATAAGGCATAGTGTTTATTCATCTAATAGTTATTAGGCATAACAATCCCGCGTACCTCTGAATTTCGACAATACTTCGATAGTTGCTTACTTAGAAAAAACATAGTGCGACAAGTCATTGCTTCGACAGAACAAAGATTCGAATTACTCGCACAGAACGTACGTGAAGTATCTATTCAGAGCAAAGTCACGATAAGTGCGAGGAAGAGCGTAATGGTTGAACGGTAACACACAACGCGCGAGCTGAGCGAGCGCAGCGAGCGTGCCGCGGCAGCGGCCGGCAGCTTATACTTCGATAAGGATAGTTATAACGCAGCACTTTTGGGATAAGTAACTTGTCTAATATATGATCTTTCGAAGCAATGACTTGTCACTCTGGAAGAAATATTACAGGATAAAGGAAGCAGTGCAGTGCCACGTTACTAGTCCGTCATGTCATTTCATAAAACTAACTATACGTTAGAACTTCATGAAGACAAGTATATTGTTTGTATACCGCCAATAATTATATAAGTTTATTACCTTTTTACTATTTTTCACACTCGGACGGTTAACGGGTTCGAGAGAACTTTAAAAAAGATGTAGCGATGACTCTTGTTTGACAAATTGTTTACCTCGATCCCACTGGGTAGTTCTCGATGGGTACCATGCAGACGAAACCGGGGACAAGTGGTTTACTTAATGTTTTCTAAACTCTTTGTAATACTGTGTTGATAGTGTAATTTTTACGGGGTATTATAACATGGTGATTAAATAGGTATTGCACATGTATTAAAATTATTATTGCAGAAATCATTATATTACATTTAAATTTATAACAAAAATGTTTATGTACTTTGTTTAGTATGTGTATATAATACACATACGAGTAAACTATTCAAATAAACATTTTACAGTGTCATTATACAGCTATCACAATAACTGATCAGTGATGATGCGGCTATAACAACAGCTCAATTGACCTTGAATTACTTCAACATATATCGCTTCAAAAATAGGGCCAGCCAAACAATGTTGCATCCCGCACAAACTAAACAATGAAGCTGATAACTAATTAAAATAGTGAGTTGTTTACCTCCCATAATGACTAGATTGTGTCTCACATATACCACGTTTCATATTTAATTTACACGCGCGTTATGAGCGGGGCCGGGATTCGGGGTTTCCATCCCGGGGTTTTCGTCCCGGGTTTCGAACGGGCGTTACTGCCGTTTTACAACACCCTGTGGGGCAGTCACGTGGCGACTACGGGTAATACCCAATTTCATTTATGTCTAATTTGCGGCGCGGCATTACAAAATGACACTGTGAATCTCATATTGAATTGACGTTTAATGAGATTTTTTGATGAATGACTCATAGCATAGCTACCCTTATCATTCAGTGAGATTACTACAACAATAGATCGCTAGTAGCACAACAACACTAAAGCTACTTGACAATAGATGACGTTGTTAAGCAACAATAAGCCAACGAATGTTTAGTTTGAAGTTAGATCAAGAAATCAATTATTTACTTATCAAAGCTCGGTCGTCCAGGTAATGTAGCCTATAAGCATGGTACGATGAACAAACTGTGTGGTGTGGGAATATCCGAACAAACGCGGGCGGGCGGTAGTTAGACAGTAGTGTAATTTGCGTCGTACCGATTAGAATTTAATAATAACTCAGTGACGAATTTTTTTACGATACATTTTTCAGTCAACAATAATATCTCAGCATACGATAAGAAACTAGCTGCGCTCTGCGGTTTCACCCGTGCTGATCGATGATGATGACGAATCAAATATAACGTATGTTACTCAATAATTACATCGCTTCCTAGTTAAATAATTTTAGAACTGGTTATGTAGTTTTTGCGTTTATCCGTTACACGCACAAACTATCAAATCTTTCTTCATTATTATATATTAACATATTAGCATATTGCTACGTTACTGTAACATTAAGTTTTTTGTAGATAATGATGCCCTCTAAGACATCACGTTGCTCTATTGTCTATAGTTTCCGCAGCGTACGCGATACAAGGATTTTTCGGCGTTACTAATGCACATTTATTATGAAAATGTAGTTATTGTGACATAACTGTAATACAGGCAGGGTACATAGCACGCAGAATAGATGGCCGATGGGGCCGAATGGTTCTGGAGTGGAGGCCACGGACCGGCAAGCGCAGCGTAGGTCGTCCACCGACACGGTGGACAGACGACCTGATGAAGGTCGCAGGACGACGTTGGATGCAGGCCGCTTTCAACCGTTCCTTTTGGAAAATCATGGGGGAGGCCTATGTTCAGCAGTGGACGTCCTACGGCTGAGATGATGATGATGATGATGAACTGTAATAATAAGAATTATATGGTTTTGCAGACTTTATTGTAGTTATTGATGTTTTCTATAAAACTGCTGTACATTACGTAGCTCTATTGTCAATAGTTTCAGCAACGTACGCGATATAAGAATGTTTTTCAGTGTTATTTTCACATCTTGGGTTACATTATCGAAGTTTTTATACGGATCCCCAACATTTTGAAAGTATTATTTTAAATATAATAGTATATGTTACTCAGTGATAATGTAGCTATCTAACGTGAAAAGAACTTTTGAAATCGGTCCAGTAGTTTTTATGTTTATTTGTTATATACAAAATACTACAAATACTTATAATATTAATACAGAAGTATAGATAAAATGACTTAGGTTTATGTAGTTTTAAGTGCGTTATGTATCCATAAGTTCGCTCTGGAACACGTCAATGATTTTAAATTAGAAAAAGTTGTAACTGTCTCAGTAAATCCATATAAAGTGAATAATGATGCAAAGAGATTCACAAACGACAGTCAAAGCCACAAGCTGTTAAGACAAACACGTCGCGACAGTCTGTTCCAAATGTGCAGCTCTAATTACCACAGATCATCATCCTCTTACCATCCGGAGATATTAATACGCTTTACTCCTGTGTTACTCTCAGTGTGAGACATAAGCGACAGCGATTTCAATAATGAATGACGGACCACTGACAATCAAACAGCTGGCTTAACCAAGTTGATAGCTTTCGAATAGTTAAAATAATTTTTAAATGGTTTTTAAGGTACCGTCATATCATGATGTCGATAAAAATGAGGGGTTTTAAAGCAGTTTATCTCATAAGTAGCCATTTACTTAAAGTTACAAAAAATTATATGACATTTATAAGACTTTTAAGTACACATTAACGAAATTAAAAACGTATTTCAACATACTATATACATATAGTACATAAAAAAATCAAATATGCCGCACAATTTCATCTTTTAAACAGTTTTTCTCTTGATTCACTATTGTATGTCATGGAACACATAATACAAAATGGCAATACTTAATACACATACATTTATAGATTATCTTTTTATTTAAGAGTGCACATTATTTTTGAATTTTGTACGCTTTTACGAGATGCGCTTGCTTGATTTCAAGGAAAGGAAATTGAACGTAGCCAAGCGCTGAGATGACAGCGCCTTAAAAAGCACTAACAATTGCTAAGCGATACCAAACATTGCAATTTAGAGAGAAAAATGTACATCCTCGGTCGCGAATAGAACCCGCGTCTTCCGACTTCCGTCCCCATACGACGGTTAAAAATTCTATAGAGGGTTGAAATTCGATGCTCGGACAGTGAGCTTAGTAACGGTAGTATTTTCCATCATATTACCGTGGCATAGTGGTAATAGCGTCTGACACTGATTGACACTGATTGGAAAGAAGTTAGCATATCTAGGTCACGTGCTTAGGCACTCCAGATATGAGCAGCTTCTTCAGTTGATTATGATGGGCAAGGTGGCCGGAAGAAGAGCTGTTGGACGTAGAAGGAAGTCGTGGCTGCGTAATATCCGTGAATGGACCGGAATCGGAAGTGTCGCGGAGCTATTCAAACTCGCCAAAAACCGGGGGAAATATGCGGAACTGACAGCCAGACTTCACTAGTTGGAGAGGCACTAGAAAAAGAAGAAGATTGTCGGAAGACGCAAACGAAGATAAGAATCGTGAAAGCCTAAGAATTCATGATGTCTAATTATTTTAGGACATTTTTCTTCATTTCTTCTATTGAAGAAAACAAAAAAAGAATAATAAAATAATAATATATCTGCTTAGATCTTTACACTTGCACCACAAACTTAACGTAATGCTACAAGATTAAGCGCATCTATTAATATACGTATTGTAGAGAGCGAAGCCTCTTCAATTCAGCCGGGTATATTGGGCTTAATTTGAGATGATCGCTTAGTCTCATTGTAATCTGTACCTATCCAAAGTTCGCTATTTGGGTCTATGAAGTGAGAATCTCTCGCTTATGATGGAATTTAAAAAAATATTAGAAACTGTACATTAACATACCTTTCCTGTTTTTATTGGCAAAAAAACAAACACACAACAATAAGCACACACACGTTTACACACACGTACACACACACACAAACACCACAGTGCTAATATATTAGTATAGTTACAATAATACTATGCTCCGCTGTTGCGGAACATTCTCTAGCCTCAGATACGCAGCACTATATCTGCTTTGATAAAGCGCGGGTGTTAGCGCGGGAAAAGATTTTCGTTCCATGTAAGATCCGGGAGGCTATCGAGATTGGTAGGCAGCAGAATTTTAGTAGAGATGGAGGATGGAGCCTGCCCTCTACCTGGCGATCGTGTCTTCGTGAAGCTAACGGTAGTGGACAAGTAGTGACCAGTGGCGATGTGGTGAGCTCATTCTGCCTGAGTGCTCCTACCAGCACGGGATACGACACCAGCGATGAAAAGGACTCCCGATTCGTTGCGCCGACGCAACAGATATCCCCCCGCCCCCCGCACGGCATGATGTCATCGCGCGCGCTACGTGCTGCTGCCCGCAGTGCGAGGCGAGACGCAATCGCGAGCGTTCTGCACTCTCCTTGAAAAAGACCACCGGATGTGGTTGAAACTATAGTCGGAAAGATCTGACTTTTTTTACGTGAGTGAATCCCGTTTTTCATATTAAAAATACTATGCCTGTACTTTAAATTTACAAACCTATGTAATAATATAACTTAATAATGTAAGACTGTGCTTTTCCGGGAAGACACTGCCTTTTGTACCAGTTATGTTAACTAAAACATAAGGCAGAGTACTAACACCATATGTACCTAGTATATGTAGGCATTTGTATTAGTATTTGAGGCGTGCATACTGGGGCTGAGGGCGTGAAATCAAGAGACCAGGGGCCTTACTGTGAGCTCTTGAAGCAGGACTTCTAGACAACTGCCCGGTTTATTCGTACCATAACAACTTCAAAGCAGGCCTGCCCGGGCCTACTGTTCAAGAACCGCAGAAAAACCGTGCACCTAGTTTACCTACTAGTATTTCCACCAATGTATTATCGAGTCCGTAGGAACGTACATCTTGTAACGGTCTATGTCAAATGATTTCAGAGAACATTTTCGGGCGCCCAAAATACACGCCTAGCCTAGTTTGGGGCCCACGGGTAATGATATTTTTTTCTACAATGGCCTAGGAATATAATTAAAAAACAATATTGTAGATACCTATTGAAATAAATTCAATTATATCCCTACCTACTTTAGTAGTTAAGTTTGTATTTAAGAACAGTACTTGTTAAATCTGTGTGTCAATAAATAAATTATTATTCACATTATTTATTTATTTTTCTTAAAATTACATTTTTTACAATATTTCTATATAAAATAAAAACATTTTAAAAAACCTAATCCTAGATTGCCATCGGCAGTGGAGCATGACCCAAACTACCGGTGGTTAGGGCTGCAGACTGAGGAACCTCCTGACAATACGTGCCGTGTCAAGAAGTACTGCCTTCTGTATCTGGCTCTTGATCCAATTTATTAATCAAATTATTATTATTATTATTACCTGTGTTTTTGTAAAGACTCTCCTTAACATGTCACTCTAAATCCACTCAGTTTATTAGCTTACAAACATCTAGGTGTCTGCAATGTTGGATAGTAAATTGTTAGAATGCCAGAGACAATACTATCTGTTCATCTGAGAAAACCATATTCAAACAGTTCACCTAAATAAGCGTCATGGTATGATTTCATTCAAAACTGTTTGTCAGTTTGAGAACTACACGGAACTTGAATGGTTTTTAGGAAGCTATATAGATAGTAAAGACACAGGCGTGAGGCGCGTGGTATGCGACATTTGCGACGATAGTTGCATGCAAAAAATAAGGAAGCGGTGCGGTCGTATTGGTCGTACCTTTGTAGAATCAGCGCAGTATGGGAACTCTTTAGAAGAGGCGTACAATACTGTAGGCATGCCCGCACCGGACCTCTTAAGGAGCGCGCTTCCCCGGCACATCGCCAACAGGCTGCAGTAGCGCGTCGGTTCGGAAAGATTTATACTTTTGTGTACTAGGTATCTCACAGTTTTCTATCAGCCTGTATTTTTGTCACATGCAATTTTTCTGTAACGAAGACAAAAATGAATCTATTCAGTAAGTAACCTATTTCCCTTGGTCACGCCACAATTTGAGAGTGACTGTACCAATTGTAGAAAACTTAAAAAATAAATGATTTTGTAAGTTTTCTAATACTTTGTAGTAAGTTCTAATGGAAATAATAAAGAAAGTTTAGGAGAAAATTAAAAAAACTTAAGAGAACTTAACACCACCGGGTGAAACTGAGGGGCGCATGTAGTTATATAATTAGACGATTTAGCGCACTTTTTACATATTAATCAGAAAATAGGAAAAAAGACAGAAATGAAAAAAATACATGAAAAAAAGAACAAGTACGTGTACAAAAGACTTTTTTACATTTTTTACATGCATTATACACACTCGAATACAGGTAACATTATGTAACAATCAGTAGTCAACATATCATTACGTATTAACAGCTACATTAAGTAAATGCTTTCACTAGACTTTTGAATGCTGTATGATAGGTAAATAAAATAATATTAAAAAGGTAAAGTTAATGATTTAATTGATGTAAAATTATAACATTATTTTATTATTAGCAAAACACCACAATCTGCTAGATATTTTTGCGTAAATGCAGGACAGGCAGGCAAGTCATGCTCCTACTCTTAACAACGCCACGCTTGACTATAAAAGTTCCAGTGCCACTCAGAACTTAGAACTATAGTTTTGCGTGGCACTACACTGCGCTCGTCACCCCGAGACGTTGGTTTTTGCAAAAGAGAGTTGCCCATTAATTTATCTCCCTACAGTGCGCTCACCACAATACAGTAATGCGCACTATTGCTTCACGGCAGAATATCTGTAACTGCAGTGGTACCAACCAAGACGGCCTCTTGCATAAGAGCTTACCATTTAGTAGGTTGGGTTTATTCATCTCTTACTATTCGCATCCCGACGGTGGAGGGAATATTCTACTCCGTCCCCTCACATCGAGAATTTTCCTTCATTAACTATCGTATATCGTGTATAACGTATCTCCGTTGCAATCAAATATTACTATACAGCAAGTTACTAACAATTCTGCTTTTTTAACATTTTGTCATTTAAAGCAGTCATGCTCACGAAAAGGTGTTGGCAGGGGGTGGCGTGTGTGGCGTGTCGCCATCTTCCCTCAAATATGGTTGAGGAAGACGGTGGAGTGTAACTTAAAATAATAATAAAAAATCTGCTTGGTCCTAAAAAACTGACACTAAGCCGCCATTTTTTCAAGATTTCATTCATAATTTCATTGTAACTAAGATACGTAATTGCCCTGGAGGTATCAGTTAGTATGAACTAATCAAATTAGTCATCGGCTTAGCCTTCATAATAAATATTCTGAAATCACCAACGCATGCTACGTGAAAGTTACCTTATAATAATTACTCCAGGGAAATAATTGCTTCTTATTTTAAATATCAACAATGGTGGTTTTACGTCACTTGTTATTTATATAACTAAAATGGTTTACACCAATTACATTAATTAATTAAAGTTAATCTTAATACCTACTTAATGGAACATATATTACGTCTGACAACACACATATAACTAATAATTGGGTATACATAAAAAAAATAAAAAATATATATTTAAGAATTATAATAATTAAAATATATTAATTAAAACTTCAATCGAGACGGAGGATGGTTCTTACCTTGGTTGGTTATGCTTGGAAGCCTTGCCTTCATGGAGCTCATTCTGATGCAAATGATGTGTCTGGTGCAGATGTAGTGAGCAGGCGCTTCACCAGCGACGACGATCAAGAGGGTTCACACCAAGACGCGCCGACCCAACATAATTTATCCCGCCCCCCGCACCAACCTCTAACATCACGAGCGCTACGAGCGGCCGCCCGCAGTGCTAAGCGAGACGTAATCGACGCGGGCGTCCCGAACACTCCTTGAAAAAGGCCACCGAATGTGGTCGAAACTATAGTCGGACCTATCCGATAAATATTACGTGAGTAATCCCGTATTTTTAATTAATAATGATTGAAAACCACGTTAGTTTTTATAACAAAATTAAAATATAAATGATACTATATCATTCTGATCAAAACAATTAGATTAATTAGAATATATTTAACAACCATTCTCACCGAAATCCAAACATCATACACCAGTTATAACAGATTTGTTAGTTATATTGCTGTCTGGGCCAGCCAAACTGGCGTCTTATGCACAAAATGTACCTAAACATAATTGAAATGTAAGAGATACAGGTTTTTTGTGTAAGTTTGTATTTCTTTTTATCTCATTTGAAGATGTTCAACTTAATCTTCGTCCCGTCTAATCTTAGCTATATAACAAAGCCAATTTTCCGTTCATCACATTAACTTTTTATTAATTTGAAGCTTGAATCAATCCAATTACCCCCATTTCAATTAGGGAAATGAAGACTCGAGGTAATCGAGTTGCGTTCTTAATGAGCGGTGAACGCGAATCGTAATCATTATGATGGAGGAATTTTCGTCAATTATCATTAAAATACCGCGGAAGAAATTCTAATAATTGATGAATAGGAATATTTATCAGAAATAATGGTGAGAACTTTCACAACTCCAATTTTTAGTTAATACCCTCTCGATCGAACCTGGGACCTTGAGCTTCAAAGGCAGGGTGACTACCAACTGAGCTATTGGAATATTGGTAAATATCTATGATAAACGACCGGGGAAAGACTACACTCCCACATAAAACCTACGTGAAGCAATATTTATTTAAGTTTGTTTGGAGGAGGTTTCGGAGGCCCGATTCCCTCATCCCCCGTTCTCCCTCTCCTTCCCCGTACCCCTCCACCCTCACCCCTTCTATCTCTTCCTTCCTATCTTCCTTCTTCAAAGGTCAGCAACGTATCCTCGAGACCTCTGGTATTGCGGATTTCCGTAGGCGACGGTATTACTTACCATCAGGTGAGTCGCTTGCTCGTTTGCCTACCTATTCCATAAGAAAATATGTATAAAATAACAATTCTTTTTATTCGTCTTTTTCGTACTCTGCACGTTTTTTAAACGAAGTTGTGCTACTTTGTGAACCATGCTTGTTCCGTTGGGAAGGCTTTTAAAGTTATATTTAGTTAATTTTAGGGGTCCTCTACACACGTGCGAAGATAAACGGAAGCGCTCGCAGCGGAGCTCGCTGCCTTGACGATATTAACCGATCAACAATGTTAAGCTTGCTCCGGTCAGGAGCTGGATGGGTGACCGATGTTGTACCGATTTTGGTACGTGACTACTGATATAAGCTCTGGATGACATTGCAACAGGGAACTAATATAAGCGGGTTGTGGCACTAAACATCAAATTAGATATCTACTCGTATTAATTGATGATAAAATTCCGTAATAAATATAAAATACTATACTATTATAATACTAACTGATTCCACTTCTCCGAGAAAATCCGCCCAAAGTATAAATTATTTAGTTTTCAGTTAACATTTCAACACAATACGTGAATGGACTCAATTAAGCACTAAATTTTTAAAATAATAGAGAGAACCCAGTGAATGCGGACGAGCGGAAGTTAATTTCGGAGCTCTTTAAAATTTCCTACCGGTCTCGGTTACTCTATAATTTTGCTTTTTTATTGAACTACTGAGAAATCACTGAATGAAACATAAATATCAGATAGATTTAAGACGGACTTTAGGAGTCTAGTATACATTTTGATCATACATGATCCGTTGAATAGGGACGAAAAGTATTATTTTGGGTGCCATCTCTATTCCAAATATCATCAAAGCCAGTTGAGACAATTCAATAACGAACAATAACTCAATCCTGACAAACTTACTTATACATTTTATAGCGTGATAGTAAAGAAAAGTTCACTCTTGCAAAGTGTTTTGTTCGTTGCGTTTAAACTAGATGGCGTAACAGGCGCATTGCAAAACCCTGAATCGCGGTGACAAGATTCTTAGGGAACGTGTGTTGCTATTTTGTATTCATATTTAAATCGAGCAAAGCCTGGTCATCGAGATACTTACGTTTAAATGCGTTATTAAATCTGCATTCACATGCAAATTTAAACTCAGTGTTTTGAAACATTGGCAGCACAGGAGTTTTGATGGTCGCCAATCCGATACTTCCAATAGCCGTTGGATTAATTCCTTGATTGGTTAGTAAATTTTAGGTGAACGTAACTTTGTGATGACGTCAACATTATGGTTGTAGGGCACATTCTGGTACCTCCCTGGGTAGCTATGTATATAGTTATGCTCAAGAAACAAACTCTAGATAGCTCAGATCAAAACTAGACGCCAAGCACTAAAGTTATGGTTTCCTCCAATAACGGTGCCGTCATTTAGCGACCGTAATACAGCGGTGAATGACGTCACGAGAACGTTGTCTATGTAAACAAAATGGCGCGGTTTCCTAGGGAGCGGTCAACATAAGAAAGCGGTGCCGCCATTTGCATGACGGCCGTCTTGTCGGTGTCGGATGGTCTGTGAACGTTTTTTTCGATAGCGGTGAAGCCATTTTCAGAATATTTTTTATTGTAAAAAATGAGTTTCAACAACTGGAGCAGCGAGGACGACGAAATTTTAATTGATTTTGTGCGGGTTCATGAGATATTATATAATGTAAAGCATAAAGACTACAGACAGACACAGATGAAGCAAAAATTATGGTGTGAAGTCGGGGAGATTCTAAATAAAACAGGTATGTACAATGGAAATTATAATACTTAGGTACTTTTTAAATAAAGCACTACGAATAACTCCGAGCTTCCTAGTTTGTTATAATTATAATATTTAGTGTTGTGTCGCATAATTTTGTTGCCACTCAACGGCTCCTGGGCCGTTGAAGTATGATTTAAATATGTCTCGAATTTGAGTGGGATTAGCTCTGGCTCGAACATTATGCTCTGCCATAGGTATTAAATTTTCATCAGGTAATGGAAGTTTGTCATCAATATGTTTTTGACCAGGAGCTAGTACTTTTGCTTCTCGTAATATGTTATGTAGAATACACGCACTCACTATTAGTTTATCTGTTGTTTTTGGATTAGTAGCAATAGGTACGAAAAACAGTCTAAAGTAAGCACATAAAATTCCAAATGCATTTTCAGTGGTTCTTCGTGCTCGTGACAATCTGTAATTATATACAGCTTTTGTTGAATCATGTGTAGATTGCTGTCTTGGGTAGGGTTTCATCAGGTTTTCGTGAAGAGCAAAAGCTTCATCTCCCACTATAACATGTGGTACAATATTATTTGTCCTCGGCAGGGCTTTCGGCGCTGGTATATTGAAAGTATTATTTTTTATCTTTTTCCCTATTTTACTTTTTAAGTAAATGCCAGCATCTCCTTCTCTGCCATAAGAACCAACATCAATGGCAATGAATTTATAATTCGCATCAACCACTGCAAGCAGAACCATAGAAAAGTATTCCTTGTAGTTATAGTATAACGATCCACTGTTTTTGGGAGCCTTCAATCTGACATGTTTACCATCAATCGCTCCCACGCAATTCGGAAAATTCCATTTTGATAAATATTGGTCACTGATATTTTTTTGATCATTTTCCGTTGGCGATGGAATAATTAAATTCAACAGTTTCTTGACAATGGCCGCGCTGACTTCATTTATTATGACACTTATCCAGCTATGACATACTCGATACTGAAACGCAAGTGACCGAAAAGACTCGCCTGTAGCCAAATGTCTGAAATAAAAAAATATTGTAATTAATAGAATTATATTTCTTGCAGACACTGATTGCAACAAGAGATGGTGCTATGTTAGGGATTATTACATTCGACGAAAAGGAAAACCTGGTACAGGTTCTTGTGGAGAAGCAGCGAAAAAGAGATCCGATCTTCTATCTTTCCTCGACAGCATTCCTTCTTCACAAAGAAACAGCATTACTAGCGTAAAAGACATTGAAAACCCAGAAGAAAATACTCAAAATAGCAGAAACCAAACAGCATTCCAAAATCAGGAAACTGAAGATGTGACATTTAATAACGAAGGAGATATTAGTACTGATACGTATCATAACAATGAAAATAATGAAGGAGATAGTAACAATAATGAAAACATTAATAAAACGTACAAAGAAGATGGCAATATAAAGAGTAACCTGAAACGGAAAAATAATTCACACGCTCAGGAACGCCTGAATCTATTAAAACAAATAGTTAACAAAAAACCATCTCCCCAAATTGAGTTGGATGAAACTGACCTCTTTTTCAGCTCCATGGCAAAAATTGTTAAGAAGCTGCCAAGGTACGAACAAGCACAAATTAGAATGCAAATTGGAGCGTTGGTTGGTAACGCTGAATTGCGTCATATTTCCGTCGATTCACCTCTAATCAGCGTATCACCAAGGTCCGGCACAAGTGGTAGTGATTATTCAGAAACTGCAATTCCTTCACCAGTCCCTACAATTTCTATAAATGACCAAGAGCAAATTGCAATTCCTTCACCAGTCCCCACAATTTCTATAAATGACCAAGGGCAAATAGTTTTGATTCCACAAGATTTCAATAAATATGTACAGTAAAAATATGTTGTTTTTGTTCCGTCTAGACTTACCTAATAAATATACATAGTTTTTGTTCTGGACATATTGGCTGTTGATGTCTGTTGTATGGATTATAGCTCAATTCATCTCTTATTTGATTTAATACATAATCAAATAAAACTGGTGTAAGACGAAAGTATTCCCTAAACTTTTCGTCATTGCAGTATAGATGACGACGCACTAAAATTTCAAAAACACCTTCGGTAGTACGAGATTTGTATAAATCACTTTCCTCCATACGATTATTTTCGTCTTCTGATGATTGCTCATCTTCCAAATATACGAGTAACGCTAAATCAAGGTCGTCCATTTGTAACCGTTGACACGTACTTTGTGGTCTTTTCACCGTAAAAAGACGGCCGTCGAAGTCTCGAACATTCCACGTGCCTGCGGCCGTCTTTTTGCGGCCATCATATTACGTCCGCCTAATGCCGCCACCGTTATTGGAGGAAACCAAAGCTTAACAAGTCATCATTCCAGTTGGATATTTGTTTAAAGTGAGACAGTATTCAAACAATTGATTATCAATTAAAAAAAACTCATATCTCTCATACAAATGCAAAACTGACTCTTATAACATAAGATTGAAGTAAGTATACCTACTTATTTGTATATATAATTCACCTACGTGAATTGATTAAACTAAAATAAAATACAAGTGAATGCCTACTAATTAGTACACCTAATTCAATTAGATGAATTAGTGGAGTTGAATAAGTTTACGGAATAATTTTTATACCTATATAACCTAATTTATCAAACTACAGTAACATCTGATTCCATCGACGCCAAAGTTTAATAAATCCTGGCTAAAAAAACATACGAAAGTTTATGGCGCGTGTGTGAATCGAACTGTACTTTGGAGTTAGTTAACTCGTTAAGGGAGTTTGTTGGGAACTCATCTAGAGATCACTAATCAAAGGCTTGATAGAAGAGTCTGGCAATTTGGAACTGCTGGAATTGATATAAGACTCATGTTTGTTGTTTACAGGTCTTATATATAAATGTAAAAAATTTGTTTGACAATATTCCTATCATTTTATTTCACATAATACTACGATTAAAAAACCATTACTCATCGAAATTCATTGAGTCGTTTCAACGTAAAGAAGTAACAAACATATATAAACACTCACTCACTCACAAACTTTCGCGTTTATAACTTTTGTGTGATTCTTCTTGCGTCTCTCTGCGTATGCACCGGTGCGAGAAGCTACGCCCTGCGGTCGCCAACCCGCCTGCCCAGCGTGGCGATTACGGGCAAATTCCTCCAATGCAGGACAACATATACTACTACCGTCTGTAAAACGGCGAGTATTCGAAGGAACTGTTTGATTTGATGCCTTCCTTTCATGAGCTAGCTAGCTCAACTACGCAACGGTTCGCACAACTTTTCTGCGTACAACAACAATCTGGATGAAGCTTCTCGCCGAGTTTCCCTCTGCGCTACGATATGCTGTTTAAAAAGGGCGTCATTAATTTTTTTAGAGGTTGGCAGAGCGTTGGCAGCGCCCTTGGTTTTGCAAACGTCTATATGCGACATATATACGATATATATATATGCGATATATATATTATGTCGGACCTTAAAACACTATTTTTGTAAAACTAATTATGGATTGGTTGTTGTCTGAAAAAAGGACAAACCAGCAGATTAGTCGTAATATATAGTTTTTTAGTTTAGCAGATTTATGCATATGTGCAGGCCACGAGGGAATTAAAAATGTCAGCCAAAAATCCATAAATAAAACACATAGAATATAATAAAAACGCAATAAGATAAGCTTACTAATGCAATGTACCATACATACCTAATTGCTAAGACAAACAAACCAGTATAAAGTTAAGCAAGTAGTAGTTAAACAAGAGGGCAAAATCACTTATACTTTTTGCATGGCGGCAATCAACTACTTAATAGAGTATACGGACGAAGAAAGGAAATAGAACTCGTAAAGAAATCAACTAGATCAAGAACTTCCCACTTTCGACGCTAACAAGAAAACTATTAGCAATTATCAGTGGGCCGCCGTTTCAATCAATTTACAAGTCGAAAACAAGGCGCTTCAGCAAATACTCAAAGTATACTTAATCGACATTGTAAACTTTATTGTACACAAAATAAAGCTCATATCTCTTCATATTTATTGTATGATGGTTCCAAACATGATAGCTGCAGGGTAGTCGCTACAGCTATCATGTTTGGAACCAAGACAGCTTCGCAATTTTCATTCTTCCAACGTGCTTTTTTGAAATGTTTCAACTTTTGTCTGGTTTTTTTAATTTGAAGCCGCGTTAATTGCCAGTTTGTTTGGCTTCTGTTTACTGAATATTCTTTTCGTTTGCATTGCAAATAATATGAAGAGGGAGAATGGAGCAACGTGACTTTCACATATTTTACGATTAATTGAAAAATACTTTTACACAATATTCGTTTCGAGAACTCATATTGTTTTATCGTAGCTTTGCTCGCTTGGACTACTTTTCTTTCACAAAGGTACATTATAGTTAATAGCTCTGATCACCGACACCTCGAAATAGAACAGGCCTCACCACCACTCATGTACTTAAAAATCTGTAAAAGTTATAGTTATGTTGTCAAAGTCGAAGTCAAAATCATTTATTCAATTTAGGCATCAAATACGCACTTATGAACGTAAATTTTTCATTATAATGTACTTTAAAGACTCTACTCCGCGTTCCAAAATTTATAGAGCCTACCGAGAAGAAGCGGCAAGAAACTCGGGGCCATTCTTTTTATATAGATGTTTACAATGTTTCTACTTAGGTACTACAAATATTACATTTTATGGGTGGCAGAGTGACAGCTTGCCAGAAGTGGAGTATTCCAAGCATCTTTATCTTCTATATAATTTTGTATTATCAATATATCATGTATATAATAACTATCCTGACAGGCTAATGGATATTATCAACGCAGATTCTAAATTATAGCTAAATGACTGGAGCATGTGGCCCCTTTGGCTTAGTGGCAGCGGCTTGAAGTTTTGGCAGTTGATGCTTTTAATGTTGTAAACGTCTGCCTAGGAAAGATAGGTACCTATTTGGGAGTTTCACTTCAAATAGATAATAATAAACTGTCTGATAATAATACCTTTTAATTACCATGCGCAAGCGCGCGGCGTCCTTGGTGCGTAGAGTTTTCAAGTACCTATAAAAAGTTACTCTATGCGTAGAGTGTGGGCCAGCTCTAACGCCGTACTGGCAATGATAGCGGGAAGGTTTGACTGTTTCTACATCCGGCACTGCTGCGATAGACATATCACAGTACCTATGCCGAGGAGAAAATATTGATTGCAGGACTGACTTTTGTTTACATATATATTATATTTTTTTTGTATGAAGTGACCAAATTTTGCTTTTTATGTATGACTAAATGATTTTGAATGTTCTGTTGTATGTTTATTTTTATTTTTATTATTATTTACTGACATTTTATTTATTTAAATTTGACATTGGTATATTGTAATATTTTTATGTGATTTGATATATGAATTATTTATGTATGTTATGTCAATATGGGTGTGAATTACCTGAAATAAATGTTTTATTTTTTATTTTTAATAATATATTTAGTTTAGTACTATAACAATAGTAGTATAAGATATCTAGGTGACCCATCAGGGTCTTATATTATATATAAAAAAACCTTATTTCTATTTCCTGTGGTCATGCCATTACTTAACGACTTTAACGGTTTCACATATCTATTTTATTTAAGTTTTCTTATGCATAGCAAAAGGTTTTTACGAAAAAATAAAGGTGCGATAAACATCTCCAAACCGCGGGGCGCAGCTAGTCTTATATATTATTATGTATACATTCCTAATATTAATTAATCGGGAAAAGACAGTGCTGATTGAAAGAAAACAATCTTTTGAATAGTTTAATCCTGTTATAAGTTACGATGCTTTTGTAGAAATATTTATCTCGATAGATTTATTTAACTTAAAAAAGATGTATTTAAAAATATTATGAACGGACATCACTGCGCATTTTGTAGTGTATCGCAAACACTTAGCGTTCAACAAAATACCTTTTCGTATACATTTTTTGTTTCACGAATATTTTTAATATTCACTTCCATTGTTTTCCCAAGTTTCAGTGAATTAACCTGTTTCAGTGTTATTATTCTACCTAAAGGAAGAATTATGATAATAAAAGACGGACAGTGTGTTTTATTCAGTTTCGTCTTATATTCACCCTCATTAATATAATCAAATATGCAGACTTGAAAAAATAAATGAGTCATGAACTGGATTGATTTTTTTCCATAATGGAAAAAACCACTAAATCTAAAATTTGAGTGTATACGAACCCTACCTTCGTTCTCCAACGAACTCACTATAATTAACACGTTTTTATAACATGTTTTCCGACTACAGATTATAGCACAGTAACTATGTACCCCCAGCGCCCTTGAAACTCCATTGGCAAAACCACTAGAGCTATTAGCCAAAACATCGCACCCTCCTCTCCTCTAGACTCGTGATTGGTCTGTCATGAAGAAAATCGTTCCGACACATCTCTAACTAAATCGATTACGTTTGACTGACGGAACGCCATGGGCGTTGTAGACTGGCGATTTGTATTTGGTTATTGAAATACCGAAAAATATCGTATGTTCGACGAACAACACATATAAGTTCAAATAAAAAATACTACACTTGAATAGTATGACCAACTAAAAGCAAGTTTATACTGGTGAAGTGTATTGGATCTGATAAAATTAGTTACAAACTCGAGGTTTAAAAATGTGTTTACAATTTTTTTATGCGCAACATGGGTTAGCACTTTTTTAAACATACACATGGTGTACGCGCGATACGCGACGGGTTAATAACTATTATTTATGTAATTGTGAATTTCAGTAGGTATTTTGGATAAATTACTAAATGAAATGTTGGTTATAATTTCCGTCGTTTTAATACTAACTATAACGTAATAATTTAAACGAAAGATTTATGAATGAAACTCGCGTAAATTTACGTCTCTGGTACGCAAAGGGTTAAGGAGAGAGTCATAGAAAAGAAGAGATATTCATATAAAATACACTAAAGGATCTGCATGTTAATTTATCTTTCATTTCTTGTCGTTCTTTTTTTGCCTTGCTTAGCCTATTTAAAAAATATAGGCTCATATAAGACCTGCTTTCTAGCTAGTATTAACAATTAAGACCATTTTTTTGGTAGCCACATGAAAAATAAACAATAGACATGCATTGGTGTCTCACATTAAAAGTAAATTAAATATTTTTATGACGTTTCAGGACTCCAAAGTAAATACTAGTATTGATTGTATCCTGGCGTGTAAAGTAGATAAGCCTGCTTAGGTTTCTTGAATAATCAAAAAATAACATCAACGCAATTTTCCTGTAAAATTTATTTATATTTGATTCTAATATACAGGTATGATAGTTGTTCCAACTATCAATTTCAACCAAACATTGACTACAATAATATAATGACACCGGCTGCACTAACTTGGTGTTATGTCGGTTTAAGTCCGACGACGTTTAAAACGTATAAGCGTGGACACTCCCTGAAGAAGAACGTCTTATACACTCGAAATGTCGTCGTCGGACTCAAACCGACATAATACCAAGTGAGTGCAGCCGGTATCTTTATATTAGTATAATGTGTGATACTCACGATAGTTTTCAAACTCCAAATATTGATTCTCTGTTTTAAATATTATTAAGTAATAATGTTAAATTATGTTTAATTTAATTTAAGAGTTGATTGTATAAGTGTCATAGGTATAAGGTCCACTTTTCTGTGCCACACACTAATTATAGGAGTATGTATATTTAATTAGTATTTTATTACATAGACCAATTATAGTATAGCCACTCCTTTATTATCGATAGTTTCATCTGCATCGATAGCAATACGCTTCTGACAGTAGAAGTTGCATCACTAGCGCGTTCGTCACACTGCACAGAATATATTATGACACAAATGCTGCTAGCTTCACGTTTGTTTACGAGTGTATTCCGAACTTTTTATCTGCAACCATTATGTATGCTACCTCCACTTTGTGTTCGGTAAGCTACTATTAGTATTTTTAAACTAGGTTATTGAAACTGTACATTTCACTTGTAATACTTAATGTTGTTCCTTGCAGCAAAGGCTGTGCGTTTATTTATTATTGTTTTATGTAGTAGTAAGTTAGGAAAGTTAAAAAAATATTATGTTTCGTAATATTTGGTTCACTATTATGAGTATGTATAAATCGTTTCAATTTGTAAAAGCTTGGTATGATTGTTATGAATAGTTGGTTTTACATACAACTGTAGTGGCCAAATAGTATGCATGTAATAACTTAGTATAAATAATTGCCTTATAGGATGTTACTTAACAGCGTAACACAGGCTAACCTAGTACTCTGTTATGCTAAAATTAAGCACAACTTTATAATAATGTTGTAATGTAATAAGTAGTAAGTAGGTATTCCGTTTGGGGGCGAAATGATTATTTTCTGACTCCAAGATACACGGTAATGCGTTGAATTAATGTCCGCGGTCGTAATACACAAACTTAAATTTAGAAAATATTGAACCGAAATAGCGCGTGCACGCTGCTTGCCTGATAGATAGATGCGAAGTGCGCGGCGAGCCGCGGGATGTCACTGAACTATGTCCGGCGACTAGTGATGCCCACGAACAGGTATTGTTATTTTCTATTATTGCAAAGTGTTTAAACTCGAGAGCAATGAATCCGGGTCACTTAAAGAATGTTTAAAAATCTCGGAAACTAAAAATGATAGGTTAATGCAATAGATTGTATTTAATAGACAATGTAATACTCCTTAAATGAAAGTAAAAAAAATATGAGTCACCATACATTTTATTAACACAAAATTACATAAAGAAAAAAACTGCTGATCTCTCCTTAAAACAAAAATAGGAAACAAGAAATTTTTGAAGATTATTACGATTTTCTTGAATTTTAATACTTCGTATTGCCTCCTCGTGCTTCCATTACTGCGTTTACGCGGTTTGGCATGCTGTACACCAAGTTCCTTATACGATTTTGGGGAATATTCTCCCATTCCTCTGTGAGAGCAATTTTGAGCTCACGAAGCGTGATTGGGGGAGGGTTTCGTTGTTTTACGCATCTGCCTAGCTCGTCCCAAGCATGCTCGATCGGGTTGATATCCGGGCTGCGCGCTGGCCACTCCATACAAGTAATGTTCATCTCTTGAAGGTAGTCATTCACAATCCTACCTGTATGAGGTCGGGCATTGTCATGCATAAATATAGCATCCTCACCTAAATTGACCATAAATGGACCAACGTGATCATTGAGGATTTCTTCCACATATCTTTCGCTAGTTAAAGAGCCGTTTTCTATGATCACCAGCTCTGTGCGACTTTCAGAAGAAATTCCGGCCCACACAAGTACAGACCCACCACCGTAGGCTACTTTTTCTTCGATGCATGCTTGCTTGAATCTTTCCCCTGGTCTTCGATACACTCTGTGTCTTCCATCGTGCTTGTAGAGCATAAATTTTGATTCGTCGGAGAACATAACTTTTGACCAATCTTCAATACTCCAATTTACGTGGCTCTGGGCATATCTTAGTCTTGAAATACGATGCCCACGCTCCAGTTTAGGGCCGTTTGCAGGTCTAAGGGGTTTTAAGTTAGATTCAGCAAGCCGACGTCTTACTGTCCATGCACTTGGGTTACTTGCTCCGAGGCGTCGAAACTGATTTGTGAGTTCAGTACCTGTGAGAAAGCGATTTCGAAGCATGGTGTTCACCAAGTATCGGTCTTCTCGTGCTGTGGTACACCTGGTTCTGCCCGTTCCTGGTCTGCGTAGGTTAGAACCAGTTTCTTCGTAACGTCGGAGAACTCTTTGTACTGTTGACAGCGACACACCGACAGTCCTGGCTGTATCGCGCTGACTCCGGCCGGTTTCCAGCATTGTAAGTATTCTGGTGCATTCTTCAGGCGTAAGCGACATAATTTCAGCTTGAATAATGAATATAGAGCACTATCAACATGGTTTATGTACCCACATAAATGACAGATTACAAACAAAGCAAAACCAAATGCTGTAATTTCGTAGTTCCATCTTCGAAAGTGGCCCTTTTTCAAATTTGATTTTTTTATGATATAACTTTACAATAACTAAGAAGTTTTAATACCTTCATTTAAGGAGTATTACATTGTCTATTAAATACAATTTATTGCATTAACCTAGCATTTTTAGTTTCCGAGATTTTTAGGATTCTTTAAGTGACCCGGATTCATTGCTCTCGAGTGTAGTTACAGTATTAATATATGTATAGTATGCTGAGTACATTCTGTAAAAAAAAATAGAATGTGTAGCCATGTAATTCAGACGTACCTAACGAGTAATGAGCACTGTTAAAGGACCAATAAATGATTGAGCGCTATTATTCTCTTATATTTTTAAAATAAGACCATTAGTAAATGTTGCTCGTCTGCAACTCCAGCAATGCGTCATAGTCATATTCCCCTGGGATTCGATTCATGGCCGGATATTGAGGCGTGACAGCTTTTTGAAGAAGTTGAAATCAAATGTCGGCATTAAGTGCGCTGATACATGCAATAACTCGACAGGCAGCGGGAAATAACGTGGAAATGTCTCGATGAGAAGTTTATGTCATTGCTTATAAGTAAGCAGTCGCTGACTGACACTTATTTCCGTTTTGATTATTATTAACACTTTCGTGAAGCAACAAAACGTTTTTCATATATGTACGCACAATTTAACTTTCGTAATATTTACTAATACTATAAATTGTAACTATCTTTGTAGTATTTCGTACATGGGTATCTGGCGAAATGATAGCGAACTTACTTATATACGCTAATTATCTTGTTTCAAATAAATAAAAAAGAAGTTGGGCCATAATCTACCACTCAGGCCCGGTTTTATTTGGTGAAAAAGCTAGTGGCCAACCCATGTCGAAGTTTCCAGGCCGACCGAAGGCCTTCGACGTAGCCTGACGACTGTTGTCCTAAGACAAACAACCAGGACCGTCGGCTTAACATGTTCTCCGAAGCACGGAAGCGATCAGTTGTATAATGCTACTAGCAGTGACCTATTGAACTTCCGTCCGCAGCAAGTGTTGCTAACTTGTGGATTGGTTAAGATCACCAAGTCAAGCTCCGCTGCGCGCACTTCAAAATGAATAATTTGGCTACTTGCACAAGGAACCATCTTGATTGGTCAATGTCAGATATTCTGCTTTGAAGTATTGCTGTGTGCTATATATATTGTGTTACAAGTATGTTTTCGGAGCGCTTTAAAATATGAATTTTAAATGACGTTCTCTCTTTATCATGCTAAAGAATTCCATGTATGCTAAAAGATTCCATCACGTCATTAGATGCCTATATTAAATGCCTCGAAATAAACTTCTAATAAACGATTCTCACACAAATGCTAACTGCAAGTTTTGTAACACGAGTCACAATTATCGTAGTTATGTTATCATGTAAATATATGGTTATATACTGCACCCCACACACAATGATTGCAATCATAAACACACAATGTTCCGTGATTTAAACTTTCGTAAGTATTACATTTTTTTAGATTCCTTTGATGGATTAACATACGCTATAGGTAAAGGTTTTAATTAGAACTCGCGGGATGTAGACCATGATTTAATAGATAATGGTGTTCTCGATATTTCGGCACAGTTGCATGCATCATGTTCACGGGTAGACTAAAGATGCTGAAGACTGAAAAAAGTTCAAAGTTGATGAGCAGACAAAACGGTCTACCCTATTTCTTACTTTTTTAGCAATATGTACTGTCTATATCTCGACCGGTTTCGTAACAAGTACAAGCGCGGATTAAGTCAGGTGCGCGAATTCTCTATGAAGAAGTGATCGGCGAGTTCACGAAACTAGCCGACATACTCGGCTGTGCGTACCGACTGAGTTACTCCGTCTAAATAGTTATTAAAAAAAAACACTGTTCTCCACTACATATCTAAATAATTTTAATGAATATACATAGAAAAAAGCGCATTATGAAACCCTCGTAGCGGAGCTTGCTCAGTAGTAAAAAAGTCGTTTAAGTAGTTAAAGTCATCAACTAGGTTAAACAAAGTTTTCTGTGGTCACTACGGATAAGTGCTCGCTAGTGACATTTTGTAGTAAGGTCATATCGGACGACTTTGTGTGGTCTGAATATTTCGATTCGACTATCCGCTCAGCCACTTGGCTTATCCGCCAAAATACATAGGTGATACTCATCGTGTTTTAGAGCCTATTATCTCTAAGAAGAAAGCTTGCGTCCCGAAAGTGGAAACGCGGTAAGCTAAGAAGAATATTTTTAAAATCAACGTCCTTAAAATATAACGCTAAATGAATTGTCGACATATGTACCATCACCAAGTTTATGCCTGACCATCTTAAGGGTGAATTTTGCGTGAAATGACCATTCGCTATCCCCGCCCGCTAGTTTTTTACGTGGTAATCCTTGGAACAGAAGTAGCCAACACGCTTAAAAGGATTAGGTACAATATTTTTTTTTTATTTAATTATTCTTTCACACTACAGACTCTTTGGTCCGTACCTTTTTTAGATTTTTTTTATAATACATTTTTCTTGGAGATTCGTTCTCCAAACATCACAATAAACATTCTTAAGCTATGGTGGAAATTGCTTAAAAACTACATAAATCTATTGCTAGTAAACAATGTTTCCTAATTTTATAATTTTATTTTATGTGTACGCTATTGGCCAGAAGTACTGGCCTCAGGTTCACGCCTTTGCCGTATCCTTTTTAACATAGCCTTCACGATCTCTTCATTACGGTCTTTTATCGCCATTTTGAGATTATACTCTATGATTCGATATTCGGATGCTTTAATCGCCCGCCTGACGAAATCGCCAATCGCGTCCGAACTGTCATCGGCAAAATACGTGCAGCTGCCTGAGTGTCGTGACACTGCCACCACTGCATGAGAGATGCTGTCTCGGAGTTTCGTGACTCGCTCCTTCGTCTGGATAATGATCACCGTTTCGTAGGTCAAACCCTGTGCTTCGTGTACTGTTAGGGTGCATGACCCTGATCCGTATCCTTTGCCGACTAAGAAGGATTTTTCCTCCTGTGTCAGCGCTAGATATAGGGTTTTCGGGAGGTCCGTTGGGATTTTTACACCTGTGTATTGTTCCAGCTTCAGAGAATGGACTCGGGATCTAGACGAGTAAATACCCGGATACACTTCGCTGAGTACATATGCTACATCCATTGGATTACGGCGCGTACAGAACAGCTCTTGACTGATGGACGCCAAGATTTCAGGACAACTGTACTTTATCTCGAAGAGATTTTCCCTTTCGATATACGTACTTTTTATTTTAGTATATTCAAATACAATACGCTGACTTAATATTCCAATATAAAACTAAGGAGGTAAATCTATACAGTATAGAAGTATAAGGTATACAAGAAAATATCTTAGTACTATCAACGCGTTTAAAAGGACTGGAACTTTTATTGTAACGAGTACAATTAGAAAAATTTAATGCCGACTTCCAGTCTATTCAGTTATTGAAGTGTATCTCAAAAACTACTAGACCGAATATGATGAACTTTAAATGGGATCACAAGGGAAACACCAGCTTTCAAACAAAAAATAATTTTGAGAATCGGTTTACTCAATCGAAAGTTATGAGGTAACAAACATAAAAAATAGAGTCGAATTCAGTATCTCCTCCTTTTTTTGGAAGTCTGTAGATAAAATACAATAATCAGATTCCTGACAAAAACATAAAATTTCTAAAGATGTTGGAACAAAAGATTTTAACAATGGAATTGCTTTTGCAATGCCTGTCATTGGGCATTACAATAAAAGGCGTAGTTAGCTTGCAATGCACATGTGCAAAGCAAAACCTTTTTGAACTGGTCAGGCAAAAAATTTAGTGATAGTACACACATACATCTTCAGTTACAAATACCAATAAAATTGATGTCTGGAACATAAATACCTACGAAATTATACGTAAGGATTACGCTTGAAGTTATCATTAACGAGTATCTGTACTAAAAGGAAAAACCGCCCAAGTGCGAGTCGCGCACAAAGGGTTACGTACCATTATCTATAAAATGGCAAGAAAATCACGTGTCTTTTACTCTGTTTGTTAGTATTTGTTGGTATAGCGGCAACAGAAATACACTAACTGTCTAACTATCACGGTTCATAAGATACAACCTGGTGACAGACGGACGGTAGTAATAGGGTGCCATTTTACCCTTTGGGTACGAGACCTTAAAACAAAGAAATAAAGTTGATATCACACGAGCTGACAATCATTTCTTCACACGCAAGCCAAGGCAATACGAGTTATTTAACAGTTGATTTCTACTTTATTCATGACTGTTAGGTATCATGGAAGTACCCTTATAGCGTATTAGTATACATTTACAAAGTATTCTACCATTGATAAATATAATTGTGAAAATATTCTGTCTTATTATAAAACGTAATCTAAATATAGTCCCGAGTTTAAACCATGGTTTGATAAAAAAATCATATATGGATTTTGGATTAATCTTTTCTATACCGTGATTAATAAACCAAAATATTTATGAATGAAACTGACGTATATTTACGTCTCTGGTACAAAAAAGGTATATGTTAAACTCGGACTATCTTTATCCCTGTATAGTTTATGTAAAACGGATAAAGTTTAACTCCGCATCAATAAAGCTCATCTTCATCAAATAGGAGTTCACTAACTCCCTCGCACACCTCGATAAACTCGACGTGTTTGTCGAAAGTTGGGCCCAAACATCAGCTGTGATTGTATCGCGTCGCGGCATACATATTAATTTCAGGTTCATTTCAATATCAACAAGCTGCGTCGCACAGTGTGTAGATGGGATAGGATGGCAGGCGGTGTTGGGATGATTTATTGCATGAGGTGTGTTCATTCTTTTATGGGACAATGTATACGATTCTATAATAAACTTCCCAATGTTATCCGCGAAGTCTTCTCGTCTAAAATACGTCAGTGCCTCAAGACAAGAGTCTTCGACCAATTTATATTACCAGTGATGACTTATGGCACTGAAACGTGGTCTCTTACTATGGGTCTTGTAACTTAAATAGCTTACATATAATGTAAGTATTTAGTCAAAACTAAATCTACCTAGTCGATACCGTAACATTTTTGTAACTAGCTGGTATTATTTATAACTTTGGCCAAATGTGATCGTCTAGAATGTATATTATTATGGACCCTTTACGTTGTGTTTAATTTATATTGTATATTTTGATAAGCCAATAATGTTATGAAGTATATGATAATTTTATATTGGTAAGGTTAATTGAAAATTATAAATAGGCAGTGAAAATACGTTCCTGAAAAGAGGGATAAAACACATCAAATATAATTCAGTTCAAAAATCAAATGAAACAAATTTAATAAAACATATCAAGTAAAATCAAATAGTACACACAAAACAAACACATAAAACACATATAAAATATTGCTGTCAAAAGAAACACATCAAATAGAAATTAAATAAATTCAGGAAAATAGGAAAACAAATAAAGAAAATACAACGAGCAACTGAAAGCATGCGACTTACAGAAAACAGCTACTGTTGGCTGGATTCTTGATCTTCTTTCTTCATGGCCATAATTTTGTAACACACACATACACATACATTTATAAACATATAACATACAATAATATAAAATATAAAGTTATAGACATCATGTTATGGTACAAACCATACTTCTTTCTTAGCCAAATCTGTGACAGCAATTCCTAAAATAATTTGAAAGGGGGAGTTGTGGAATCTAGACCTTTTAAGATCTATAAATAGGAACCCTAAACGATTTGATTTATGTGAGGCTCCCTGCACCCTAGCACCTCACTCCAGGAACCAGCAAATCCGTCAGTTGATTTCAACCTACACTTCTCCAAGAAACTAAACTTTCAAACTGTCACGCGCATACCGATCATTTGACTACGATTTGTTTTATTTAAAAACATACTTCTCTATCATTCAATTTAATTACCCGATGTTTAAAATTAAATTACTATTTTATGTTTAATTTACCTAGTAACGAATATTATTTAATCACTAAATTCCAAATAACGCGAACTAACCCTAAAGGAATTTAATGACTCGTGTGTGTATGTGTACCTAGTGAATGTACGAATCCGATCGCGGTCATGAATTCAGCAGGCTTGAATCCAGACGTTGATCAAGACTCTGAGTAATTTTCCCCCCCAGTGGCTAGCACTTCCCTGCTGTGGCGACAATGATTAGCAAGCGTCCGTTCTTCGTCTCTTCGTGTTATAAGGTTTCTGCCGACATCTTGTCATCCCCGCGTGAATTAAATAGTGTATGTACCTATATGTACCTAAATTTATTTATTTAATTAGTTTTGTATTTGTATTAAGAGTATATTTATTAATAAGAAGATATTGTTGTAAATTTTTATGGAGATTTAACAGACAAGTATTTGTAGCAATTATAATATCTGATTTATGTATATTGATAAGTCTCGTCCAAAGGTGATTGTCTCCTTCCATAATATATGTAGATATCATTTATAATCCGTAATATTGTAAAGTAAATATTACAATGCTCCAATTCCTTGAGTAAACCTCCAGCTTAGAAATGAAATTACTTCAATTTCAGTATGATTAGTGATAATTAATCAGAGTCATGTTGAAATTTTATAATGATGAAGCTTATTATGTTCGTTGCGTTGATTATAAATCCGTTTAATGTAGTCAAAAGTGAATTGATCAAAGAAATGAATATGTGCGGAATTTGAATTAAATAGTATTGTAAAGAAAGGCTCCATTTGAAATTTTAACATTTGTTGCGATGTTTGGTAATTCACTTCATAAACACACAGACAATCAGCACTTCTCATAATTAGTTTTCTAGCAATACAGTACCTAAAATATTCTACCCTTACAATAAAATGACCAACGAAGTCCACCCAGCTGCTATCTCTGTAAAAGGAAAGTGAACGCATTTTTCAGATCCCTAACATATAAATTATAAATACAACGTAGTCGAAAACCGCCGACAGCCGCTATGTCGCTAAACTGAAACTTAAATAAAATAAACTAATTTTATGCATAAAATATAACATATATACATACAAGTTAACATTGACTCTACATAAATTAGCACTGCACTTTAACACTCACTCGCGAACTAATGAATTACTATGTTACATATAAATTTAAAATTCAACAATGACTTCATGTAAATAAACACTGCACAATTGAAATTTAGCTCATTGAAAAGACTTCTATTTTATTTCACTTTATCACTCACTCGCGACGTTATTTATGAAATGGAAATCTTTACGATGTTCCTGATTTCGACCGTTTTCAACGTTGGCTGGACCCCGACTCCTCATGTAACTCTCCAAAATTAACAAATATTTCCAATATTTTAGCCAAGTCTCACGCCTGTCAGATACTTGAGACACACATTAGTTCAAAATTTATAGATTTTGATAAAATCGTCGCTTAACTGAAATCCACTTATGCTCTTCAATTTTTTGTTGAAATTTCTGGTCATAATATGTTATCCTTGATGCAGTAGACGAACTTCCAGCAAATACGATTTTATCAACAAAAGCTAGTAAATTCTTATTATATGTTATATTGAATATTAACATTTATTTTTTTCAGCTAGCAACTTAACTTTTGGAACCTATCCCTCAGATAGATAGGCGACTCTGAATCTGTTTGTTATATTTTCCTTTTATTTTATATTAAAATAATAACATTCAACACACCGTCAAAACCCTTAATAAATTTCATATTGAAATGCAAAGTATTTCTATACATAAATAAAACATTTCAATTTGTCGGAACATTACATACTGCAGTCGACTATATGGTTGGTTATTTGACTTCGCCCTTTGAAAGAAATTAAGAAGGCGTTTTAGGGTTGAACGAAATTTTGGTTTGTTTATAGTTGCAAGTTAATACCAAAATCAAGTTAAAATATATTTTTATTTAACATAACTCGCAAATGTATTTTTCACTTAAATGAGCATTCAATATTAAATTGATTCACATCATCATTTTGAATGTAAACTCAACCTTTCTTGTAGTTATGTAGCTGTAAGCAACATAGCTTTACACTGCAAATACATTACAAAACTACTTTCGCATATATATTACCTACGTCATTTTAAAATGATACTAACACGTTAAATTTTATTAATTAAACTATCTGTTAATTTATAGAGAAAACTTGTATAAACATTATGGTAGAATAATTATTATCCGTTTCGTGTTAAATTAATAATATTTGTTTATGATACTAAATTTACTTCAATCTCATAACAATTTCTGAATAAATATATAGTTTTAGAAATCTGCCAACCCTAAAAATCAATACTTTCGTTAATGGGAACCAATAATATAACAGAAATATTATCGCTTAGGTTCACACTTGAAATAAATCTGTCAACGTAACATGTTCCACATTTATTATTTTTTAGCATTTAACAAAATAAAAATTTCGTCCACCGGTAACTCTATTATCGCCTTTATTATTCAGAGCTTAAGCCCTTTAAATTTAACTATGAAATTATTTATAGGCACTCGTACATAAAATATATTCTACATATAATCTGTCAGAGGGTAGGATAATAATTGTATTGTATTCTCGACCGAATGTGTCAAAATGTATATGTATATGTATCAAAATCAAAATGTCCCATGTCCTCCTACTTGAACTTCTAAATATATATGCTTGTGTAAGGTTTTTTTCCTAAAATATAACAAAATAGACAGACACTTTTCAGAGTAAAAGCACTACTCGTAGATAGTTATCTAATAAGTATTTCATAAATTTGAATTTTAAGTTCAGGTCTCTGCAAAGCATTTTCCAAATCCACTAACATGTAACCACTTTAAATTCTGATAAAAACGCTTTAAGTGCAATTGCAAACTGATGCGCTTATTCCATTAAGCTTTTTACAAACCAAAAAAAGCATATCAAGTTGCAACATTGTTTTAAAATGTATATACCCATTGCACTACATTGCACAACGTGTGTTGCAGTTCCTGGAAAAGTAGGTTGATTTCTGGGAAAGCTATTGTATTATTGGCCAAATATGGCGAATCGCGAGTCAACGGGTTAAAAGAAAAAGACCACGTTCGGGCATAAAATCATGAGCTTTGAATATATATTTCGTAAATAGGGTAAAACCATAAATATATTTTGCTGTTGACAGATACATTACACAGAAAGAAGTCATAGTAAAAAAATTGGGTACCTACTCTTAATTCTCTATACTATCCAAGAATTATTGCGATAATTGACGAACCAAAATGTTAGAGACATAGGATTTTATTCGTAAATTCTCAGTAAGCAACAAAAATTATACAACGAAGATGACAACGCCAATTTTTATATGAGTATAAAAACAAAATAACTACTCTGCGAACCATAGGAGGATTTACCGCTTTCAGTTGCGTAAACATAAATTGGTGACGAAATAAACTTAATTAGTTAATGTTATATTTTTTTATTATTAATCACCTGGATTCCTCCCAGGCCAGTGAGTTGGTAGCAAAAGAAGTAATGTTTTCCCACACAAAAGCAATATACTCGTAAGATAAGTTCATACCTTGGGAACAACTCTAGGAAAGTCAATCGTTTAATTATACGTTAATATCTTGGACTGAGCTTATGTTTATGACTTTTCTCTATATTATAAAATAAAAGTCCTGTTAGTACTCAACTTCTAAGCTACAATAGTTGATTCTGTTACATAGTGAAACTTTAGGTTTACTGCATTTTACCAGTTTAGTAAATATGTGATGGTGTTAATTTTCAAATACCCGCCTTTTGCTTACAGAGATCGAACACAATGCAAAGAATCGAATTACTTTACGTTCAGAAAGAGGACAAAAAAATAATTTGGACAAAGACCAATAAGAAAATGAACGGTGAAAAATTATGTATCTATGCATGGTATTTTGAAATAATAATCTTTAGCGCTAGATCGTGTGCTTAATAAGTATGGTTACCCACACACTCAGAAAAAAATATTCTTCTTTTATAGAATGGGAAGTGAGGAACTGCCAATCATGCAGACGCTGGATGGACGCACCGCCGTCTCGAGCAGATGAAGGTGACATCGTAAAGAACTCTACAGAATTATGGTGGTGCATTGTCTACTGCCTCTCTCTAGGTATAACTACCTCAATATTTTACAAACTAATTTGACACTTAGGCTTTTCATTTGGCCATTAATTTAATTTGCTTGACTATAAAAATAAGTGTGTTTGAATTCTTACCTTTATAACAAATAAAACATTATGGATGTGGCTTGTAATTGTATTATTATTTTATTTATCAACTGATTGGGATATTATTATAAACCAATGGGGAATAGTGAACTCTTTTTGTCCACAACTCCCCATTACAAGCACTTTCAGACGTTAATGGGGATTAATGGAAGAAAAGTTCACAAATCCCCATTGATGGGGATTGTCAATGAGGATTTGTGGAATAACCCGTCCAAAAGCACTTAACTCTGTGTTTTGGTAGCTGTCCTTGAGACTAATCACCATCGGGCGCATCTTCACTGACCATAGAACACATCATTATTGACCATCGAGTGATGCAACGGTGAATGGTGGTTGTAATACACACATTTCTACAAACTGTTGACGCACCAGCTACGCTTGTGGTCATTAAATAGTATACTTTCATCTGTAGCAAATCTATCATTTTATGCAATGATACTAACTGACGTTAAAAAGTATGATAATGTTTTAGAATAATTATGTCAAATAGCTGTTTAAAAATACTTCAGCTTCTAACTTTTACCCATTACTTTAGCAGGTAGTCGTGTGTCTCATGCAGGCGTCTCCAATTATTTTATGCATGAAATTTGCTTTCGCGTCGCAAGTGTATTTAGTTTTAAGAGGCAACGGGGGTTGGATCTGTTTCCAGTGTGGCCTCCGGGAGTCAGCCTTTGGTATCTCTTATCTATATTCAACCGGGTTCGTTTGTATGCAGGATCGTTTTAAAATTCATGTTTGAGATGATGGCGGGCCGACGGGTCAGGTCAGGGGTAAGCTGACACAGTTTTGCAAAGATTTTTCATACTGCTGTGATTTTGTAAGCATATAACGCCTTATAAATCTAAAAGCTTTTACATTTGCTTTCAAGTAGATATTTGGCTAAAGTAACGTTTTGACTTACCGAGAGGCCTATGTTCATGACAGTTGCGAAGGGTTCATCGGAATGGTGTGAACCTGCGAACTTATATTTTACAACTTAATCAAGCAATTGTTTAATTGTTTGATAAAGATGCTTTAAACAATGTATTTGATATTTAATAAATTGATCAAATTGATCGTTTAAAACATATTTTTGGCATATGAATTCATACGTATTCTAAGGCTCCCAATGAGTTGTACCAAGGCCCCGCAGTTTTGCCATAACTTTAGCAAAGCTCGCAAATTCCGTTGTGGTTGGAACAATAATGATGAAACATTTAATCAAATCATTACTACGGAAATCCAGGAAAGTAAACGGAAAACATTTCTTTTTAGCATTTATATCTTACATAGATAGATCTCCTTGAACTTATGAACTTCATTCTTTTAATAAAAAATCTTTGTAAAATAAAAGATGTATTCTAACAAGACAAAAGAATAAAGCTCGAAGAACAACACAAAGTTCGTCAACATTTTGTTTTTATTTCACAGATGTTGCTTTATTCTCTTTCCTCAACGCCCCTCACTTCCCAACCTGTCCCAATCTAAAACCACAGCCAAGGTAATTTTATAATTAAAGGCAGTACAAAAAACGTGAACCAAGCAACACTGTGCCTTAATTAGTTCATCTAACAACCCGCTGCTAATTGCAGCGCAGTATAGCAATTAGTCCAGCCTTTGCCTTCGACAGTCGCGAATACACACAGATGCAAATAAGACTCAAATTTGCATGCAGCCTCGGGAGCCCCGGGCGAAACTTAGATAATTCTACTAGCCCATCTTTATGTTTATAAAGGCGATTGTCAGATGCAGCAATTGCTAACGGGTGTTTATGGCACGTGTTATATTCGAAATGTCGAACCAATTTCGTTGAAATTAAATTCATACAAGTTTGACATACTTTCGTTTGAAAAGGTAACGCAAGCAATCAATTTCGCTTTGTGAACGAGCTGCATTCTCTATAAACATTGTTTGCAATTTGCAAATAATAATTAGTTTTTGCTGTGTATATTATTGTGTTATTTTCAAAGTGTTTCATTGATGAAAATTCACTAAGACACAGTCATGGGACTTTACCTCATAATTAATTATTAATGTGTTTTGTGGTAGTGCCACGCTGCAACCCCACAGCCAAATGGGTCGGCACAACCGGAGAAGTACCACACTCCCACATAACACCGACGTGAAGTAACATAGCTATATATTGCGTTACGTCGGTTGGTGAGAGGTTCCGGAGGCCCGATTCTCTCCTTCCCCGTTCTCTCTCTTCTTCCCCCTAAATACCCCTTCTATCTCATTCTTCCTCAAAGGTTGGCAACGCATCCTCGAGATCTCTGGTATTGCGGATGTCTGTGGGCGACGGTATCATTTACCATCAGGCTTGCTCGTTTGCCAACCTATCCCATAAAAAATATTTAATAAGCACGTATAGAGAATTTAACAATATAATAAAACTGCAGTAAACAATATTATGCAGGTACGGCCCATAGTTCAAAAACAATAAGATATAAAATAATACTATTATATATGTATAAAAAAGTTCTTCCGCTAACGTTAGCAGTTTAGTATTGTATAATGAAAATATTATATAGAAAATAGTTTTGTAACTTTCAACTAAATATTAGTAACACGTTACAAATTTTCAGTTACTTTCCAAAAATGTCTAATATTTCAAGTTGTAATTTTTTTAAATTAAATATACATAGAGATAGTATGATTAATTGATGTCCGAGTGTTATACATTAAGACGATACCTCGTTGCGAAAATGATAAAAAGTGGGCGGGGTCAAACGTCAAGCGAGCGCTTTACGTATAACAAAATTTGAAATCCGCGCGCAAGGAAGTAGTGATTTAGAACAGAGATGTAGTGGAGTCGATTTACGCTTATGTTTATTTTATTATACGTATGGGATTGTGATTATTTTATTAAATATTTATCTTCTTTATTCGTTCTTCTCAAGGCATACATCTTAATTTAATTAGTAGAATTTTTATTTATCATGTTACGTTATTGATAATTTAAAAAATATACATTATGAAATATTTTTTTACCTGAGAGCGAGATTTGGAACCCGTGACCTCCGACAAACCGTGTCATTGCTCTTTTACCAACATGTTTCATGTTAAACATAATTATACTAATAACTTTAGTATAAGGAATTATTACAAAAGTTCTAATTGAAAAATTTAATTTGTCGGGTACCAAAGCTGTAAAGCTATGATATTAGATGTTTCCTACCGTGCTCTAAGACGTAAAAATATACATGGTAGTATGAGGGAGAGAGTGAGGGAGAATTTCGAAGCGAGCGGTTAGACCGCGATAGCTCAGTTGGTAAAAGAGCAACACGATTTGTTGGAGGTCGCAGGTTTAAATCCCGCTCGTGGATAAAAAAAATCTCTCATATTATTCATTTAAAAAATGAGTATTAGGTAATATGGTAAAAGGACCGGAACGTATATTGAATATTACAAGAACGTATACGGATATTACAAGAAAAACCTTTTTTAAAGGAAACTTAAATTTTAATTGGGTTTATAAAATAACAAAATATTATTAAATTCAAAACTTTTCAAAATCTATGATAAGTTGAATATCTTTATTAGCTGAAACTTCTTGCGTTGAGTTTGGTACATTTTCATATAATTCATTATCATTAGTCCGACTTTCCTCTTCATTTTCAGCATTCTTTTTAATAACATATCCTGGATCACGAATTGGCATGTTTCTAACAAATCTTGGGTCCACTAGTTCAGGAAGCAAACAATCAAAATAAAATTTCAATAATTTTGGCTCCATTTCTTCTTTCCAAAACTTATCATCCCTTTTGATTATGTCGGTTTTTATTTTGTGTTCTCCATACCACACAGCTAATAAACAATTATCTTTTTGGCAAATATGCATTTGACCTTGCGCTTGGAAATACCAATCAGATTTTTTATTTACTGTAACCTTATTAGTTTTATCATCTTTTCTCCAAAAATGCATTTTTTTATTTTCTATGGCTGCATCTATTCCCATTTTGTATGGAGCTATAGGGCATTTAACTTCCACTACCATATCCTCAGTTATTCCATCAGGAGTAGCCCCAAGGAATGGGTGTTCTTGGTCAATAAATAATCCGCAATGCTCAATATTTATATTAAGCATACTAGACAATTGCTCTAAGGCAATTTTTTCATTTTTTTTGCCATGACTTATGGAAGCTACGTGGTCAATGTTAGATTTATATAGCATATTTTTTACTATATTGGCACAACTGTTTGTGACTTTCCTTTTAATAACCTTTCCAAACTGAGAGGCTGTCAATAAACTTCGACGAAGTTCCAACCACTCACCACATTCAGCTTGGAGAATTGTTCGTTTTTCAATATCATTTCGTTCTTCTTTAGTCTTTTCCAAATTTTTTAAGAATGTTGACTTTGCAAGGTCAAAGCTTTCTGGGTCCAAATCAGGCTTAGTAGCATTCTCACCGTAATCGAAGTCAATCTTTTTTGAAAATATTTTTCGATTTTTTTTTCTAATCAAGGTTTGGTTGTACTGTCTCTTAGCTTCTTTGGCGTTTTCATGGTTTTGAACCGATTTTGGTGGACTTTCGTTATAAATAGTTTTATGTACTGTAGATAATACTTTTCCTGTGTTAAAAGAAATAACAGCTCCAGCGCACCTTGCTTGGTAAGAGCGCTTAAGAGCATAATTAACTCTTTTGCCTCCAACAAACTTTGCGATTACTCCATTTAACCTTTCTACAACATTGCTATCTACATTTTCTATCAAACTTCTAGCTTGATTTGCCACATTTCCTGTCAAGAACTGAATCTTCTGCCACAAAAAACATTAGGAGAATTGAGAGCTCAGTGAATGCGACTGTTTAAAGCAAATTTCTTTATTGCAGGATTCATGTGAGTCAAATGCATGAAACATGGCTTTTGATATATCTTTATGCAAGTGTTTAATATTTTCAGATTTATTTTGTTGGCTGCTGTAATATTTAATAGCACTGCACATGTATTTCCTGGCAGACAAAATTTTCTCATTTGTTAGTAATTTACGATCGGCTATTGAATAACGTGTGTCTGATTTTAGTTGTTGCAATTTGTTACAATAATTTCTCAATATATGGTTTTTACAGCCTATTTTTTCTACTGTTAAAGATGGATATGGTCGACTTTCTAAAATTTTAGCGTAGGTGCTACTGTCCCCATCTGCAATATACCTTGCGTAGATAAGCCCATGCATTTCTATTGATAGCTTAAAGCCTTCTGCTGCTATTACAGACTCCATAGAAGTAGATGGGCCTGTAAAATTCTTAAAACACTCGTGTTGCTTCACTGTCTCATTACGTTTTTCTGCTCTGGCGCAAATGCAGCAATATTTATTTTTCACGGCCATAAGCAGCACTTGGCCAAATCGCCTTCCAATAATAGTGGCTGCCCCTGATAGAGCAGCGTAATTCGTTTTGTATGAACGTTTGCACCAGCAGCCATCTACAATAACATCAATTTCTGGTATGCCATCTTTATTAACTCGCCCTTCTTTTATAGCAGCTTGTCTTTCTTTTTCTCCCGCTTTTTTCATTTCTTCCCATGCAGTTACTTCCCATTCATCAGAAACGAGGTCATGAGAAATCTTAAAAGTATGCTCTGACATAATAGGTAAATCAAGTGAAGCAGAGACCTGCTTGAGTTGAGCATGACCACAACCAGCTACCATTATTCCCGCAACTGTATTTTTATTTAAGTTAGCTTTAGTGTTTTTAATTTCAAAATTTTGCTTACAAAGTTTACATGTAAAGGTAAATGCAGACATCAGCCCACAAGATTTTTCCTTAGTTAGCTTCATGCTCTCTAAGCCGCAGTTAAACAATGACGAATGAGCTGAAATACGAGCTAGTTCTTGCACAAAATAGTTAATGTCTATTATTCTATGGCCTGCCTGTAGTTTTGGATCCTGAAAATAATAAAAAAAAAATAATTACAAAAAATCACAAATCGTAACCGCGTTTCAGACTACTTTCTTCATTTACCTATTTGAAGTCGAAAAGTTACAATAATTTATCATAATTCCATGCAATTCTATAATTCCATACTTGTTCGATCAAATACTAACCAATATATCAAAATGCTTACTTTATCTGTAGTGTCTGTATCTGGAGTGTCTGTGTCCTCGAATGGCAGTGGCAAGCTCGGCAACTCTGTATTTTCTTCTACTTTTTCTCCATGATCTCGTATTTTGAGAATTGATTGATGTCGCCTAGAAATTTCACATAAAATCCACCTTTTAACATTACTGTAATTCATGAAAGTAGGTACCCTAATATATTAATCCATATTAGTGACCAAAACTTTAAAGAAAGCAAAAATAATCGACTTCAATTCTCCTTATACAGAAGTGTTCAATTTAGATATATTTGATTAACTAGAGGGCGCCCCGTGTGCGGTATTGTAGTTTTATATAATATAATTTAAATATTTATATTCAGATATCTATAAACAAACAAAGTTACTACTTATTAATACCTAATTGATTTCAACCAACGAATTATCGCCAAATGTAAATGTGAAGAAACTTCCCCTTTTGAAAGTTGGTTAAAACAATTTATTTCAAAATGTAGTATACTTTTGTACTACAACAGTAGTACAAAAATAACAATTTTACCTTTTCAATTTTCGATCCTTTAAATCTTTTAGTTGTGGTTGCGACTCCACAGTATCGCCCTCTTCTAAAACAGTGGGAGCGGTCGTTGACCGCTCTGATCCGACCGCGGCTGGCTGGACTTCTGCCGATGCCGGTGAAGTTAGCAAAATGTTATCAATATTACTTATATCTGATAAAGGGCCAGTTCTGGAAACGTAAAAAAATAATTCTAAGTAAAATTTTGTTGTTAGGTATCACAATGTTTTTACAAAAGAAAATATATGGACTTACTTTTTCTTTTCTCTCATCATATGTAAATGTTCTCGTTGAATTTTCTTGCATAATCTTCGATTTATTTTTTTATACTTTGTTTTATTACCCATATTTAAATTTAAAAGTTTATAATGTATTTACAACTTATACTAAGGCACTATTTATTTACAAGGAAGGTTACTTAAACGTATGAAGAAATAGAACTATCTGAAGTAAATATATCCTAAAAACTGAATAAAAAAGTTAAAATTGGAATTCGTAAAACTCGTCAAGCGTCAACCGACACAGAACCGCCGTGCACGATGCTCACGGGCGAACTGGGTAAATGGTTGAGAGGTGATAGAACTATGCGATAGCAACGTAAATAGATAGAGAGAGGAAACATGCAACCTGCTCGAAAAAAATAGCGTAAGCGCCATACTAGATAAAAATTAATTAAAAATTCAATTGTATGTTTATTTAAAAAAAGATTTCTGATTAATCTTTAATAAGATATTATCTACATTCTTCATTATTTTAATGTGACAGAAAGTACATGACTTCGACATAAAATTCATAAAATGTAATTTTTAGAGGTAAGTTCTGAATTTTTTTCTATCGAGGAAAGTTACTTGTTTTATGTTTCTGTCTTCGGATTAATGGAGGTAATATAGTCCACAAACACATATAAAAAAAAAGAATTATTCAAGCAAGTATTCTTAAAATAAAATTAACATACAAATTTTGTTTAATTACCAGGACTCATCTTAAAGAGGTTTTCTTATTTATTTATATGGTTTTTGTGGCTCCGGCAGCTTAGTCAGTAGCAACCATGCCTTTGTGTGAAGTCCCAGGTGCGATTCCTGGCCAGGACCAGGGCAGGGGATTTTTGTGATGAGCAGGAAAATTGTTGAAGTCTTGTATGTTGTAAAGTCTTGTTGTGTGATTCCATGCTTTCCTTGGCACAGGGAATCCTGGCGCAGGAATATGAGGATGTAAGAGTAAATATAGTAAATACACGTATTTTACCAAAAAAAAAGTAGTTATAAAATTAGCTTTTTGGCCTGGTCGAACAGTTTACTATTCTGAGATAAACATTTTGTAGTGCACGCGATCGTAACGCTGAAACATTCGTAAGTATTACACATTTTAATATTATTTTGACGGTTTAACTTATAGGTAGGTATAGTCGAGTATTTCGACCGATTTCGTGACCGTCCGGGCCATTTGTTCATGGAGTACTTGCGCACCCGGCTTCGTTCGCGCTAGTGCGTAGTAACTTAGTACATAGTACTTGATAGGTAAGTGTTGGACCACTACCTCACTGGGTAGTCAGTGATGATGCGATTGAAGGTGGTATCACAGTAGACCTAGAAAGTGATAGGTAGAGTGGTAGGACTGGCACTCAAGGACAGCTGCCAAAACATACTGTTAGGTGTTTACCTATAGATTATAAAACTTAAGATAGGTAGCTAGCCAGGCGGACACTGGAAGTGCTACTATGCTGTAGAATTCATCACGATGTCACCTTCACCAAAAGCTCAGCACGAGATGGAGATCGCTCACATGGCCTAATAAACGACGGCTGACCTTTGTTCATACAAATATTAATTGGTATATCAATGGTATATCTTCCAAATGTACATCAGCCCGAATAAATCGACTCGGTCGGCAATGATACTCGCCTTAAGCTATATTCGCTAAAATATATATTCTATTTTATTCCAGGTGAATATATGACGTATGTCAGAAGCTTGTCTTGTCTAACGAACGACGTCGTTAAAACATAGCTACGTGTAGATATATATACACCACAACAATATCAGACATGAATTATTAATGTTATATTTACCAACGTAAATCTGGAAGTATCTTAGCTATCAAACTTATATACCCTTTGGGAATAATTTTCTTGAATGTATTAACCGACTTCGAAAACCTTCTCACGGTTCTTTATACGAGTGTATTTTTGTATGCATTTTACGCACAGAAAATTAAGTTTCTTAATTTCTTCTCCAGGCCTTTACACTAGTATAGTTTTATGTTACTAGGAAACGGTACAAGCACGAGGCCCACCTAATGTTAAGTTGATACCACTGCCTAGAACAAGTGACGAACCGCACTGCGCCCGGAACCCTTCTTCTTCTACATCGTTTCCTCATGGCTTAGGGCCGTGGTCATCACAAGTGGTTCTTCAAGGTTCAACCTTGAACAGGAACACAACATACAATCTGCTGAAACTGCAGCGACATGACCTGCGACTTTTAGTAGGCCTTATCACAGGCCACTGCAACCTAAATTATCACCTTCACGAAACTGGTGCATCGGACGGTCCACTGTGCAGAGGATGTTTACAGGAGGACGAGACCGTAAGGTACGTGCTGCTGGAGTGCACGCCTACGGAAAATATACGGAACACAACCATATTTAGAAGACTATCCGAAGATCAGTATAGTTCTAGATTATCATCGGATAACATACCACCAACATCACTGGAGCAGTAGTGCCAGCGACCCAGCGCCATACTCCGTTATATAAAGGAGTCGGGATGGCTCCCAATACACCACACCACACCCCAAGCGGGACGTCAGTGCAGGACTTATCGCCCCCACTTTGAACAAGAACAAGAACAAGTGGTTTTTCCCACTAAGATCTTCCAGGCTTTTCTGTTTTGAGGAAGTTGGATGGGTGCGTGAATGGTGGATTTACACGTCTGTTTTACAGTATCGGTCCATCGGGTCGGTGATATTCCTCTACTTCTCTTTCCTTCTACGTGGCCGACCACTATCAGCTTTTCTAAATTATCCAACTTCCACCGTGCCGTGACCCTGAAATATTAAGGTGCTATCAATTCACGACGTCGATAAAAATTTGTTATTTTGAAACAGTTTTCTCATAAGCAGCGATTTACTTAAAATTACAAAAATAATATGATATTTCTGGGACTCTAAAGTAGACATTGACGAGCTTAAAAATATATTTTAACATATTAGAGTACATTAGAAAAATATTCAAACATATATACATATTTCGCCTTTAAAACAGTTTTGATCTTTATTAACTATTGCATTTGTCATGATACATATATCATAAAATAGCAATTTTCAATACACATACATTGACGGATACTGTTTTTATTGAATAGTAAATTTTCTTTCTTATGAATTTTCGTACGTTTTAAGAGGATTGCATAGCTAGTACTTTCCATGCTAAAAGAGATAACTCTTTTCTACCTCTTAACATTGTCCGATTTCAGTGATTTTTTTTTCATGGAATCATGAAATTGTTTACTGCCCGCACGTTTTGATTTATTCAGTTATTTCAAGTTCTAAAAAAGGAAATTTATAGTACTTTGAAATACTGAAAAAATCAAAACGTACGGGCATAGTAAACAATGTCATGATTCCATGAAAAAATAATTACTGAAATCGGACAATGTTAAGAGGTAGAAAAGAGTTTTCTCTTTTAGCATGGAAAGTACTAGCTATGCAATCCTTTTAACGAGACGCGCTTGCTTGATTTCAAGTGAAAGAATTTGAAAGCTCTCAGCTGACAGCGCCTTAAGTTGTTAAGTCTCACGTGCCTGTAATTTCACCCGTCTATTTGTTGTGTTGTGGTTGGTTTCTATCTGGATCCTAGAGTCTTTAAGGCAAATGGAGAAGCATTCTGCGGATTGTGGTTGCGCGTTTGTTTACTGTTATAATGTCAGTACATAATTAAACTGAAGTAAATTCATCATCATCATCATCATCATCATCATCATCTCAGTCGTACGACGCTGCTGAACTCCACCACAAATTATCAAAAGGGCCGGTTGAAAGCGGCCTGCATCCATCTTCGTCCTGCTACCTTTATCAGGTCAGTCTACATTGTCAGTGGACGACCACCTACACTGAAGCAAATTGCGTTTCATTAAGTCAAAGTTCACACTTGACAGTTGCGTGACGTGACAGATAACAGCTGGATTTGTGTGCGTTATAAAAATCTCAATGTAATTTCACTGTAACGCTACGACGAATCTATTTCTGCACATACTCTTTCACACTAATATTGCAAAGGTCAAAGTTTGTAAGTATTTGTATATTTGTTACTTTTCCACGCTCAAACGGCTGGATGAATTGATGAAATTTGGTATGGATGTAGATGAGGCGCTGGATTTATCCTTCCTATAGCGTGATAATTATGAATTAAACTGACGTATATTTAAGTCTCTGGGACGCAAAGGGTTAAATCATTGGATACTTTTCATCATCATTATCATCTATAATCCAACGCGTAACCGCGGAGCTCAGCTCCTATAAGAAGTATTTTATCAAAAAATCCTGAAATATGCCAGCGGAAAATATCTATATTAAATATAAAACTTATCACTATAGTCCTTCAATTTTAATAGATACCGTTTGACGTTTCATACTATTCAAGACGCAATGACTTTGTACAGGCGTAACTCACACAATTTTAATAACCTTCGCCGTAAAACCATGGAATTATGACCTCGTTTCAAACTTACGTAGTCTGGTGTTTTTTTGATTTTACGTAATGTTGCGACTCTACAAATTCACTTGTATACGAATAATCGGTAAAAATGTATACGAATAATCGAACTTATTGATAACTATTGTGAAAGCCTAAGAAATCATTATTGATAACTAGCTGCGCTCCGCGGTTTCACGCGCGTGGTCATGGATGATGATGATGAATCAAATATTATAGCGTACGTTACTCAGACATAATGTTTCTATTCGTGGAAAAATGTTGAATCGGATAAGTACTATATGCGTTTATACATTACAAACAAACAAACAATCAAATTTCCTCTTTATTATTTGAGTAGATAAGGAATTATATCAAGGTACGAGTAACGTGGCCTAATTTGTACCAGCGTTACTATTGCATTTTAATATACAAAAAATACTTATTGTTATTAATATTGTTATTATCACTAACTTTTTTGTAGATTTTAAAGTGTTCTATAAAACTGTACACTTTACTCTATTGTCAATAGTTTAAGAATTGTTTGGGTATTTTTTTACACGCCTAGAGTTACTTTATCGAAGTGTTCATACGGATCCCTAACTTTTTTGAAAATATTCTATAGCCTATGTTCATCAAGGATAATCTAGGGATTCTAATGGTGTAAGAATTTATAAAATCGGTCTAGTAGTTTCGGAGGCTATTCAATTCAAACCATCAATTAAAATTTAAAGTACGAGAGTAATTAACTTATTAAATTTATTTTCTTATTTAGGAGTATTCATTTTAAAGTAAGGTATTACCAAAAGCGTCTAGTTTTTAACGCAGTATCGGAAACCACTTGGCTAATTATGCTAAATTTCCAAATTTCTTTTCAAAGTTCTTTAAAGGTGTGTTTGTTATATGTGATTTGAAACACATTGTATCAAAATCTATCGGTAAAAAAAAACGCCGCAGCTAACTTACCCCCCCTTTTAAAAGCAAAGTACCTCAGCCCATTCAAAAATTGCTAACGACAATAAAATATATATTAGACAGTAGAACATGTGTACGAAGTTTTTTCAGGATTGGTTGAAAAATGCAAACTGTACAGGAGGACCAACACACAACCTAACAAGCATACGGACCGGTGAAAGTCAATTTAGCCAGTTAAGGCAGAGACGCTGCGCTGGCTTCAACTTCAACTAGTATCAAAATCTAATAAAGCTAATTGGGGAATAAGTTTATATAAACTTATATTCCTCAATTGTTTTATTCTTAACTATTTATATTTTATTTATTATTATTCTTAATTCTTTGAATAATCTTGGTTCCCTAACATCATCACAATATCTCATATTATTGTTTTTGTTTATTGTTAAAGGTATCATGTAATATATTTTATTTTGGTTTGAATAGTTCACAATATGCTTACAGGTGAAGGACACTTTGTAATCCATTATTTTTATATCCGTGAGGACCTGTAATGGGCCCATTGTTTCTATTTTGCAAGTATTATATAAATTGCTGTAGGTATTCCTGATAATAAATTAATAAATATGGAGAAGACGCTAAACACGTACTAACTAGAAAATAATATATGGCCTGTGAGCTCTTAAAACCCCATCTTAAACTACCTGCACACGCGTACGTATACGTTTAGATTGTTTTCATCTAATCTCGATGGATTACTTGATAAGCTTCAACGCTTGTGAAATATGAGGAGTTATGTTAATACTCATAATTTGAGCGTATCCCCACTGAAGACACTGGTTCCTACCTAGGGCGGTGTGTATTGTGAATAGTTCTCTATTTTCTTAGGCGATGAATTTGTTCGTGCTCGTAAGCTAATCTAGCTTTTTCCCACTACTTCATTCGTGAAGAGTATTTTTTTCCTAGGTAATAAATGAGTTATTTATCGATATAAAGTTAGGTTCATGTCTATTAGCTGCCACGACGTGTGATATTTAAAAATAGTTTGTGTAGATACCGTCTTTTACTGTATTTCTTTATTAGTACATTGTTCACCGAGAGGAGAAAGTGACCGATTACCGTCGAGGGTGTCGTTTGAAGCCCGAGCCGTAGGCAAGGGCTTTAAAACACCCGAGATCGGGAATCGCACTTTCTCTCGAGTGATACATAGTGCTTTATACTACACCTACGAGGAAAATAAAAAACTAAATCTTTACTAATTGAATTTTTTATTGAAATTGTTGCAGTTAGTGAAGCTTAATGTAACACTTTTTCCATTAATGTTTGTTTGAGATGTTTGCGATAATGTAGGAGGAATTACTGGCTGTGCTGTTTGCACTGCGCTCGTAGAAGGCTGTGGTGCCAAAGGGGCAACTGGCTGCTGAGGGGCATCTGGCATCGCCGCGCTCGTTGATGGTTGAGGAGATGAGTCTTGATGCACATTAATCGATCCCGATATTTGGTTATTTATTCGTGTTTTGTTTTCTACGGAATTCTCTATGTAGCTTTCTGCAACAGCGGACGATTTCCAACCACCGTGACGTTTTATTGTGGTTAAATCAGCACCAGTATTGGCAAGAATAGTCGCTGAAGTTCTGCGAAAGCAGTGGCCAGTGTATTCTAGTGGATTGAGTAAATTAAGGTACGAAGCTATTTCTCTTGGCACAGTACTTATTTTGTTTTTCCCAATTACTTGTTTCGTACATTTTTTGTTTTTATATTGTAGTAAAAACCGATTGGTTTTGGGGTCACTGGGGCGAATTTCGTTATATTTCTTCACTATCTCATAAAATAAGCCCGATATAACAAATGATCGCTGAATTTTGGTTTTTGTGTTAGGAATATTGACGATTATTCCATTTTCGAGGATTTCGATATCGTCTGTTGTCATATCCACAAGTTCTTGCGAACGACAGGCCCCATTCCTAAAACCTAGTAGATTTCTACTCATAAATAGGTACGTAATAAATTTTAAACCAGTGCATTTTGTTCATAAACTTACCTTCATCAACAAATATTTGTCATCTGGAGCATTCTGCAAAAAGGAATAAACATCCTTTGTAGTAAGCACTTTTGATTTCTTACTACGGAATCCCTCCGACTTTCTTTTCAGAAATGCTGTAAGTTTTTTGTATTCTTGAATATTTATGTCGTTTCTTGTCAATATAGTACTTTTCAACATTGAGTACATAGACCATAACGTACTTGGTTTGTATTTTTGCGCTTTTTCACTGAAATAAGCTAGCAAAACAGTTTCAGAAAAAGATGCCGCATTTTTTTCACTTTTCCATTGCAAAAAATCGTCATAAGTTTTATTATATTTTTTAATTGATTTCTGTGGTAAAAGGTTATCAATCAGTATTTTTGCTGTTTCCTTCAACTGCGGCGGAGTTAAAAAATCTTCATCATCACTATCACTACTTATCATTTTGATAGTTTTATTTTACTTTTCTACGAAAACTGAATCCTCAAACAACACACAAATTGAAAATGGCGCCAATGGCGTCTGCAATTTTCACATGTTCTTTTTTCAAATTGACACCATCCAACACACAGCTAGTGGCCAGTGTCATTTTGCGAACTTGGAGATAAAAACTCACTGTAAAAACTTTTTGGCTTTTGATATTTAGGTTACCAGCGCATAGTCTTACCCAAAATTAAAAAAGAAAAACCACGTAAGAAATGGATTTTCATACACTTTTCTCTCCCGCTCAGATGTGTTTTCTCGCCGCATATTTGTTCGATATGCAATGACGTACTTTCTACCGTAAATTTGATAAAGTATCAAGGTACTTTCCGAGCAGGTGTAGTATAAACAATATTGTTCACTAATTCAGAAGTGGGCACTAAAGTAGGTAACCTAAAGTAACTAAAGTAATAAGTTACTAAAGACTAGTTGAAGAGCTCACACATAAAACTGGCTGTGGGACAAATAGTCATGCTGCTAATCTAAACACCAGCTAATTTCAGAGTTTGCCCCTGTTACTTATTGAGGTGCTGTCATATCACAATGTCGATAAATGAGGGATTTTAAAGCAGTTTATCTCATAAGCAGCGATTAATATAAAACTACAAAAAATATTGTGACGTTTATAAGACTTCTAAGTACACATTGACGGAATTAAAAACATATTTTAACATACAAGAGTACATTAAAAAAAATTCAAACACCACTTCCTTATTTAAAACAGTTTTTTCTCTGTATTCACTATTATATTTGTTATGAAACACAACATACCATACAATAGCAATTTTTAATACACATACATTGCCTGATCATTTTTTTATTTATAAAAGCACATTATTATTTATGTATTTTTTACGTTTTTACGAGAGGTGCTTGCTTGATTTCAAGTAAAGGAAAATGAAGCGCTGAGCTGACAGCGCCTTAATAGTCATGACGAATCAAATCTTCATTGGGGACCTGCTATCTTAAATCCAAACGAAAGTTTATTTTAGATCAGTTGTACACGGGGCACGGAGACTGTTTTTCGTTAGGCCTCAGTTAAATTTTCACATTTGGAAGTTCAAAAATAAAGAATTGCTATAAAAATTTTTCATCTTTCCTTTCACTCCCTAAATCCTAAACCCCTTTTAAAACATATTATGCTACACCATATTTCATTTTAAATTAACTATATTAATAAAAAAATACAACTTTAAGTTCAAAGACATACACACTGGAATTCATAGTCGGGGGATTTTATACCATCAATTGTTTATAGGTAGGATAGAATTCAGTTAACATAGGACAAGTAGCATAGATAAATTGTACAACGGACAACGACAGAATAAAATTATCTATTTTCGGGCAGAGTTACATGTGTAAGAAATGTTCTTATCTAATTACTTATATTATTAGATCGCCTTCAAGTTTCAAATCATTTTCCACATCCATTATCATAAAAACACTACTAATTAACAGATTTTTACTACACGTTATACAAATTTTCGGTCGATAAAAACTAACATATGTACTGTAAAAAGTAACCTGAGCATAAACTATAGCCATGCTAAATTTAATTTAAATAATACATAATATTAAGGCCGTTCTATCTGTAGTTATTAATTATTACACTCAATAATATATTTTTAGAGTAATGAGTGTGATTGTTAAGCTAAAAGCGAAGTAGAACAAAATTGGATTGATAAAAATCATGAACTCGAAAAGAACAGAGGATCACAAAGGGTGTACGCTACAAGAGAGAGCGGGATAGTAATATTGAGTTTAGCTGAATCAACATAGTGAAAACAGCTCTCAAGGCCAGCGATAAATTTCAATAAACGAGGGATAAATAAACTAAAAAAAACCCAAAATACTCTGTAAGTCGAGTTAAATCATGGAAATAATTTTGTAATATTTATATTATTATAATCTGCGCTTCGATTTTGTGGTTGTTTTTTTAAGCACAAAGAAAACACATTCGGTTACGGTACATGACGATACTATATAATCGAGTATAAAAAACACTTTACATTGACTTTAATGTACGCATGATTCTTAATTGGGCAATTAACGGCACTACCGGCTGGTAGTGCAGGGGGAAATAAAAAAATCACTTCCAGTAGTGCAGTTTGGTAGTGCAGCGAGGAATGGCTGGACTTTTCAAATCATTTTATCTGGTGTGTTTTTTCCGAGAATACCAAATACTTTTCATACCACCTGCTCGAAAATTTCCAATTACATATCACGCAATCTCGACGCTAAGCAAGGCATTACATCCTTGGTGCTGTTATGTATGAAACTCCCATGGGCGTAAAGTGATTTGGATTTGGAACGTTAGGTGTAGGTAAACTTAGTACCTACGAAGAAGATACGGGAATTGTGAAAAGAGTTTATTCAAAAATTGAACGGGCCACCACAGACAGCGTACAGAAAAAAAGAAAAAAAGTTCGTTTTCATTGTTTCAATGACAGTAATATTTTTTTTTTTTATATTTCGAGCAGGACCTTAAACATGCCCGTACATTACAAATTCAAAGACAGATTTTTGATACTCTGTCGCCAATCTTACCACACGTTTATCTTGGTTGGTGGTTTTAGCAAGCATTATTCATTATTGACATTTGAATCTACTGATCAATAGGTCTAAGGACACTTCATATTCTTATTATTTACGCATTGGAGAGCCGGCTCAGGGGGCTCACCTTCGTAAAAATGTTTAACCGATTTTCATAAAATTTGCCTGTTTTCGATGACGCACATACAACAGCAAATATAAGTGGTTGACATAAAAGTATCAGCACTATTAGGATTTCTGTGCTATTAGTGTTGAGATTCCATAATTCTAACTAATCTAGACTTGCTTCAGAGGAATTTGGTTACATATTTTTAAATAATTACTTGGACCAGTTGGACACTTTAAAATCATTGTTGAAAAACAGAACATTGCTTGAAACATCGCACCACACACCGACCGCCGTATTGTATTAGCATGATTGCTCTGGTTATAAGCATTTATTTAGGCTCGCCTCGTTACATCGAGTAGACGACGATGGATGAATATTCCATTGATATTTGCACACAGAATGTGGAGAAACAAATAACGAAGAATAACAACAGTGGGGGATGTATTCGGGCGGAGACCGAATTAATTGTTTGGTTTAGTGATATTGCTAATAGAAATTTAGAAAAATATTCCGTTTCATATTGTTAATTAAAGAGACAAGCATATCGTGAGCCCGATAGTAACCACCATGCTGCTGATGAATATTCCAATGTCATCTAGAGCATCGAGCCGCGCGACCCCACTGTATTCGTCACTTCAAGACATTGTATTTTAATCAAATTAGCTCCGTCATTATTTACCGACTTCAAAAAAAGGAGGAGGTACTCAATTGGACTGTTTTTTTTAATATGTTTTATTACCTTATAACTTTCGACTGGGTTAACCGATTTTTTTTGTTTGAAAGGTGGTGCTTCCAGTGTGGCCCCATTTAAATTTCATCAAATTCGATACAGAAGTTTTTGAGACACTCCAATAACTGAAGAGAATGGAAGTCGGCATTACATTTTTTGAAATTGTACTTGTTCTTGCTACGGTTATCTATAAACCATTGCAGTGTTTGTAACTTTTTTCGTAGTTGATAGACTAGTGCTTGAGCATTAACTCACTTGAGGATCAGTGAAGATGCCGGAAAGGAAAAACAGTGGATTTGACAATGTCACCTTTACCAATAACTCAAGCCTGAGGTAGGAAGCGACCAGGAGCCCCAAAACGCCTGCCGAGCGTAGAGATTATCGCAAATCCCCCTTCACGAGACACCTTGTTCAACGGTTGAAATAGTGATTATGGCTTGAATAGAATATATCTGGGGCCTTACTATCAGCTTCGTAAAAACCATGCAAGTTCCGTGCAGTTCTTAAACCTAGCATAAACCATTTTGAATGAAATCATACCATGACGCTAATTTAGGTGAACTGTTTGAATATTGTTTTCTCAAAGGTGAACGGATAATATTGTCTCTGGCATTCTAATAATTTACTACAACCAACATTGCAGACGCCTAGACATTTGTAAACTAATAAACTGAGTGGATTTAGAGCGACATGTTAACGAGAGTCCATACAAAAAAAACAGGTGAACGGTTTTTCTGCGGTTCTTGAATAGTAAGCCTGGGCAGGCCTGCTTTAATGTTGTCATGGTACGATTAAACCGGGCAGTTGTCTAGCAGTCCTGCTTTAGGAGCTCATAGTAAGGCCCCTGGTGTTGTGGTGTTACCAACGAATACTGACACTAAAACGCACTAACTACTGAAATTTCAAGTGTGTGACCGCAGCAGCTTTTAAGCTCCGAGGTGATGAATCAGTCCAGTCAGTCAGGTTAAGCTATTATATAATATGTATATATAGGTTGATTTCAAAAATTGCGAAATAAAATAAAACAACAACAATTGTAGTATATATAAACAGTAACACAAACATAAAACCAGGGCATTACAATCGAACTTAAAAACCTAAATTTTAGTCGTGTGTATTGTTATGTTTTTTTATTATTAATTCATTTATTTTCAGATATATGTCCATAAACTTATACTTTCATTAATAAATTCATTTAAAACATGTCAGAAATATTAAAATTACAATTTAAATTCACACACACGGTCAGTACGGTCACAGATAATCAATAATCATATTACACCCAAAAAACACAAATTACAATTTTTTACCCAATAAGGTGTCCATCCACTTATTTTGTATAGGGCAGTCTAGCCTGTCACTTATCATCTTCAGGATGCTGTTACGGCTGGCTCGCACTCGCTTTCGTAATGAGGCAACCTTCTTACGGATAATCGCATGAAAGTCGTCCGTATGTGCTTCAGCGAACATCAAAGATGCACTGCACCAGCGAGGCAGCCTATTATGACTTATGATATGTTTTGTGTGCGCAGTGTTGCTAGTTTTCAGTTAAGCTCCGAGAAAGACGAAAATCTATTTTTTTTACATAAAACTCTGTGAACGTGAGAGTAACATTAAAACCTTTTAACGCAAGACTTTTAAGAAGACTTTATTAATTTTGATTCACACACACAAATGTACTACCAACCCTTTCATAGTCGATATCGATATTTCATTTCACCAAATGCGAAGCCCATGAGCTATATTAATCGTCGATGAAGCGAACAAAGTTTCCCAATTAGTATAGTGGTCGCTGTAACCTTAATGTTTGATTAAGTACCAGTTAGGACGTAACATAACCATGAATTCGGGTAAAATCCCAATAGTCAGTAAAATCGCAGCCGTAACATGAAACATCCATTATCCCAGCGAATATCATAATTCAATTTTTAGCCCGTGGTTTAAAAAGCGGTTAGATTGGGTGCACCTGGAGAGACCAATTACTTAACACTTGCGTTTTAATTCCGAGTTTGCTGATGTGATACAGTGATTGAAATTCTAACAGGTAATTGATATTACGGAATAACACCTCTACGGTATTTTAAGGTGTGTTTTGTGTACTTAAATTATATTCACATTTTTTAATCCTAACATCAAGTGTTTTGTGACATCATACAATTTTTAGAAAAGTTTCGTTGTGTCCCAAGGTTCAAAACTCGCTGTTAAGTAATAAAATAATTAAAAACAATAAATCTGCCTGTAAAATTTAAATATTTAATAGAAACTAAAATAAAAAGCATATAGAAGTAAGAGTCTATGAGCCTGTAAATAAACAATCAAGATAAATGCGTCGTACTTGTATTTCATTATAAGAACATTTTAATGTAAATCAGTATAGATTTAATAAAGACTAAATGTTATCAATAGTTCATTAGTATTATCAATATCTCTGGATTTATTATATTAAATTATAGTTTGACCATAAATGTGCATTGTATATTATATTACATAACAAGCTCTAACTACAAGCTTTTAACTATCAAATTAATGCAGTCTCCATAACAACTCTATTTCGACTCATAGTAGTGTTTAAAACGATAATTGTTTAGCCAAGTGTTTTCAAATGAATCATTTAATGTTTAATTGTTGAATTAACCTTAAATCCAATAATATTTAGTTTTATTAAACTTGGTTAATTGTGAAAATCAGCTAGGGCACTCTAACTTAAAAATATTGATTTTCAAAACCATTCAAAATTCAAAATTCAAAATTCAAAACTCAAAAATTATTTATTCAGTTTAGGCATCATAGACACTCTTATGAACGTCAACATTTTTAAATGATTCTACCGCTGTCTTCGGAAAAGAACCACTGCCGAGAAGAAGCAGCAAGAACTCGTGGGCCATTATTTTTTCAAGTCTTTGTACATTGAGGTTACATATGAGTAGTATTAAAATAACAAATTTATTCAATAGTTGGCTATTAGGCAGAAGTGGAAAGCTTCCAGGCATCTTTGTATTCTAAGTAGTGACTCAATTTATAATAGGCTTTTTTCATTAGTATATTTTTGACACGTAAGTTGAATTTCCCTTCAGTGAGCTCAGTAATGTCTTTCGGGATTTTATTATAGAAACGTACACAATTGCCTAAGAAGGACTTATTTTTAGTTTTCGTGAGTCTAAATTTAGATACAGCTATCCTATCCTTATTTCTAGTATTAATATTATGCATATCACTATTTATTCTAAACTTCTTTATATTTTTACGAACGTACATTATATTTTCTAGGATATACAAAGATGGAAGAGTTAATATATTAATTTCTTTGAACATTTGTCTTAAGGATTCGCGGGGACCCATTATCAGTCGTAGTGTCTAACATATCTAATCAAAAAGCTCTGTTTATCGTTTGGTCTTGCTTTTTTTATTTGTAATGTTATAAAAGTTTCCCACTCCTCTCAGTCTATAAAAGCGTAAAGTGCTCGCGTATTGGAAAACTTCTGTTTCTCGCGCGATGAATAGATCTTATCATTAGGGTGGATAAAGAACGACATAATTAAAGAATTATCATGGGATTTCTATATAGGCTTCTGGAATGGTATTCGTAGGATTGTTTGGTATGATTATGTTATTTGTTTATGCGTTTTCAAATGTATACCTACTCAGTATTTTAAATTCTTAATATATTAATTATTAGCCATTTAAGTTTACGTAGACAAATGCCTTAACATAGTCAACAAAAACACACGATTGGCCTTAAGTTAAACTCATATGTTTTCTTTACTAGTTGTCGTATAAATATTAACTATTACAGCATGTCAACCCTTAATATTACAGAACAATATGTATGGTATTTAATTTATATATTACGGGCATAAGAAAAATTGACGTATTTTGCATATTTTTAAAGGATACTTTTAATGTAGGAGGAAGGTACTTAAATAGACTTAGTCCAACCTCTCGCCTCCTAAGAACTGTTCTAGACCTTATTGCAAAACACAGTATGATGTGTACACTTCATTTTGCCTTGACATTTTATAATTTTTGACATGGACATCAGTCTGGTCCATGAGGGTTCAAAACTTAAGCGTGTCTAAAATAGCTATAACTTAAAAACAGATAGAACAGATAGATTTTTTATATATAATCAGAATAATATGAGGGTTCCATTAAAAACAATGTCACACATAGCAGAATCATCTAAGAACCTTGTGGCCGTTACATAAATTTTCCCCATTGGTTTGACAGATCTTGAATACACTACTTGTCTATTGTAATGCTTTTAACATGGCAGTTTTTATATTTCATTGTTTTCTGTTGCCTAGGTATGCTACCAACAAAACGTAGAAGCGATGTGTACTTGTTTCGTGCCGATGTTGACATCCCTACACTACACGCGTCTCTTGCCAAATCTGCGTGAATCAACGCTAGTAGTTCTACTACATTTACTTACTTTGATGTAGGTTAATAGGTACAAAGTTTATCTCGTTTCTTTTATCGAATTTGAATTTCGCGCGCGCCCTTGTTTATCTATATTAGTTTATCTATATTAAATATTTAGATTGGACATTACTAATATGGACACTTACTATATTAATGGACACAAGGCATAATAATGACATGTTTGCAGTGTAACTCAGATCTTTAACTTCAGCATCAGCGCTGCACGTAGTTGTTCGTAGTTGGTCGTGTAGCAGCACCATTGTACCTTTACAAATGAGTGCTTTCGCGCTACACACATCATCCGGTGCTAAATGTAAAGATAAAGTCAAAAAGTACTCAAGGTTAACCTGACTCATATTCTTGCATTTATGAAAGAGCCGACACTCTGATTCTTCGGTTAAAAAAAACATTGCATTAACTCGGCGAACTGCAGCTCAGCGTACCATAGAAAAATCACTTCACGAATTCATTTACCCCACAAAGGGACTATACGAGTTAGACAATCAGCGTCCGTTTAAATAATTACCGCAGCTTAGCAAACTGCTTGGTTGACGGCGGGCTAGCAAACTGCTTGGCCAGGTGGCCTGTGGTGAATTAATCACGACTAGCTGAGTCAACTGCGGACGCACTCACTCATGCCTAGTCCGTGATTGCATCGTATATGTAACGTGGAAAACAGTATCTTATCTAATCCTCTTTCTCGGAGTAGACTTTGCATAAATGTAGCGGGCTCAGTTGTAATCTACGAATAATAATAAGTCAGGAAGCATAATTCAGTACAAATTCTACACAAGAAGTGGTCCTTCAAACAAAAGCGACATATGATTCCAAATACAAATTACTTCCAAGGTTACAAATAGACATGTTCGGTGATTGGTTTCAATTCAGAAGGAAAGTAGGGATTGGTTCACGCGCGCGCTGCAACGTCTACTATGACAACTGAGTCGTAGTGGCGTGGACGATGTAATGCAACAAGTGAATTGGACCAAGTCAATAATATAAACAATGTTTTTTATTTGTTTTTTTTATATCGGTAACTTTTTAAAATTCAGTGAATTTTATGTCCCGCCTAATGATTAATTTGTTAAGTTTTCGTCTAGAAGTAATTAGAAGAGACTCTTTCTTCGCAATGTAGTGAAGTGAGATAATAAAATTATCGCATATTCATTTTACTAAAAATATATTTAACTAGCTGGTGTCCGCGACTACGTCTGCGCAGGGTTAGCACTTCGAGTAGCTTATTATCTTCTCCAAGGCCTCACCCTGACCAAACCTCCATCTATCATTATACCAAAATGTCATAAAATATGTACATGGTCAATTGCAATTGTTATAATAGAAATCCAAGAGAAAATGTAATGTGTATCAATCAGTAAACACTAATAATAAAAGACAGGACTTATGAGTACATACAAATATAAAATTAATCACCATTAAAAAAAAACTGTCATTACATTTCATCACCCTTGACGGTATTTGTGTTACATTTCATCCCCCTTGAGTCTAGTGTATCGAGCTGTCAAAATCATTGCGTGCTTTTGACTTGAGGTACGTTCGTTTAGCAATGAGGGCATTGGTGACGTTGCAATTGTTGGCTCTTTTGTTAAAGCGTTCGTAAAGCTCAAAATCGTTATTATTGCCGCTATTCCCACACTCTACTCGAACGCTAAACCATGCATAAGACCTAAAATCGCACGATTGTGCTGTCAAATAGATAGTTGTCAAAAAACGATCAAAAACTACCGCAGCTCCGGACGTGGGTTGATTAATTTTACTTTTCGGTGGCATAAATAACTCTTTTTCAGCTTTGCGAATGGTGAACAAAAAGAGCCGTAAACGACATTTTCACCCACAAATTCCCAATTCGAACGCCATATTGAGCGTTTTTAGCGTTATTTTCGTCAACTTGGGGCTATTCGAACGCACTATATAATCTATCAGAAACTGTCACAACTTTGACAGAACTCTATTGACAGAAAGTAAGTCATCATTATGATCTTGGCGTCGGCGGAGATCATGTTATTTTGTCTATGCTATACCCAAAAATATTAGGCCGTTTCACCCGCGTGGTGATAGATGATAATGATGATGAAAATTAGCCTATGTGCTATTCCAGACTATAATCTATCTCTGTGACAAATTTCAATCAAATCCGTTCAGCCGTTCTGCCGTTATTCAGTAACAAACATTCATTACATTCATCCGTACATGTAACGCGTCTCCACAGAATAAGTCATTCTTTTATGGGACAATGTATACGATTTTATAATAAAGTTCCCAATGTTATCCGAGATTTGCCTATTAATAAGTTTAAAATTACTATTAAAACTAAACTCTGTCAAAAAGGTTATTACAAAATTTCGGATTACTTGGAGGATAAAACAGCTTGGGACTGATCACTCCAGGATCTATCTACTCGTGTACTAAGATGTCAAAGTGTAGCGTGTCTTGCCCTACTGATACCATTATTATGTTCTCTTTTGTAAGGCAACACACTGGAGCTAATATTTGTAGTACCTAAGTAAAAACATTGTAAAAACATCTATATAAAAAGAATGGCCCCGAGTTTCTTGCCGCTTCTTCTCGGTTGGCTCTATGTATTTTGGAACGCGGCGGTAGGCTTTAAAGTACATTATAATGAAAAATTGACGTTCATAAGTGCGTCTTTGATGCCTAAATTGAATAAATGATTTTGACTTTGACTTTGACTTTGACATTAAAATCATTCATCCCTCCATCCATCCAAACTTTCACATCATTTATGTTATTAGTGGGATGTAAGTAGGAAGTAGGATAGAATATTCGTTATTTGCCTGGTGGACGTTTTTCAGTGGTCGCGGAATACCTTCATTATCAATTATTTTACAAAAGCATTGTATTGATATTACTGACAGATTTATGAGCAACTCAAGTAAACCACTTCAAAATTTGCAGAGGGTGAATTTTCATTAGCTTGAAAAATTAAACGTACTTACGTAATTCAACCAAACAATTAACTATTTTTTTAATGCTATATTATGCAACTGTAGGTAATCGGTTATTACTGTTAATTGTTCATTTTCCATAGTATTTTTTAGAGATGTTGATGTTTTTTCGGGACGAATCATCAGCGTAAAAATGCTTTATATAAGATTTGATATACATAATAACATAACAAAAAAAACAGTAGGTACTAACTGTACAAACTGGGAGGATCTGCAGTTTTGTGTAACATGGTACATACACAATTTCTTTTAATTTTTTTCAAGACATTGCTGTTACATTTCAATATTCAGTATTGTAAAAAATAAAACTTGGCTAAAACTAAATAAGCAAAAGACATTGCTGTTACATTTCAATATTCAGTTTTGTAAAAAAATATACATTAAACAAAAATAGACTGACTTTATTTTGCATAATATTGACCATCTCGGTTTGTATACGTATTTGTACATCTTTGAATATCATTATAATTTTGCTACTACTTACTAATAAAAGTGATTCCTGGACATTTTAATCTTGTATGGATCCTGCACCACTTCACAACACATGCTGGCATGATTGATTCACAGCTGTAGATCACAATGATAAAAATTAAAATGTATGCGAAGATTTCACGTGTGCTCGCTTGCAAGAAAAATGTCCGACTGATGACGTACTGAACACGACTTTTAAGCCCCGCCTACTTGAACACGACTTTTGTTGGGTCATTTTTTTAACACAGTTACTGTTCCTGACTTATTATTATTCGTAGGTTGTAATGACATAAAATGAGATAGAAGGTGTAAAGCACCAAGTAATTTAGCTTATTTGCCTCCTTGATGATAAGTATTAAACCTTTTTAGTAACTATTCTTGGTCTCTGCCTATTAGTAGTAGCCATGCTGACGATAAACGTCCGTGATTGCATCGTATACGTAACGTGGAAAACAGAATCTTATCTAATCATCTTTCTAGGAGTAGACTTTGCATAAATGTAGCGGGCCCAGTTGTAATTACCTAAAATGAGATAGGTGTAAAGCAAAAAACCAAGTAATTTAGCTTAAAACAATTATTTCACGACTACGCTATATTTGATTCATCCTCATCATCATCCGTCATCACGCGGGTGAAATCGCGGAGCGCAGCTAGTACATAATATATGTGTAGATCTCATTATACTTAACTTTAACATTTCATGGTTTATTTACTTTGTAATTTATTATCAATAGTTATATTTTAACCATAATCTAATATTTTTTTTTGTTTTTTTTTTGTTTTCTTATTGTTCTACCTTTTAACCTAATGCATGGTTTTAACTACTATATATATTATATGTTAATAATCTATTCTATTATCAAGAAAAGCAAGTCGTGGGGCTTATGGTAAGCGCTAGGCCTGAAATTATCTAGAATACATACATTTATGTTTTATTCTTACGCCCAGCAAAGCTATTATATATCTTAGTTGCTAACAAATCTTGATAAAAATCATGAAAAATCAGTTTCGACAACTCCAGTAAGCAAAAATGTTAGTAACTTGATGACTCAAGCTGACAAAAGTGACAAAAAGCGACCATTTTTTTCGATTTCTATCAACATTTTGTTAGCAAATGAGATACATAATAGCCCTGCTGAGCTTAGACATTATAATGATGTCATCTTGATCAATGTGAAAAGCTACGTTTAAATGAAAAGCTGATAGTTAAAACTCCCCCAGACGAAAGTAAATTAATTTTCTACTTGCTTATATTGCGAGGAAAAAACTGATTATATATTGCATTATTTTTTGACTCTGAGGCCTTCTTGAGGTCAATTTTAATGTAATTTTCATTGTCATTAATGTTCTAATTTCTGGGATAATATTGTCGGGATCATTTTATTTATCTATTTTAAAGGAGTATTCTCATTGTAATTATTTTTTTACTTGCTTGTATTGGTAGGAATAAACTGATTATGTCTTGAATTATTTTTTGACTATTAATTATTCATAATTCAAACGCTGCACCAGCAATTAAAGTCATCACGTCGTTATTAATCCCGTGAAATGCCACTGAGTTGCACCTTTATATTTAAATAAAAGTATGTCGTGGGGCTTAGAATTATATAGATGTATAGATTATAGATATTCCAGTTCGACTACTGTATGTATCTTACATATTGATATACCCACTGACTGTCAATTTATCTGTGACTTTAGGTAGATAATTGGTTGCCTCCCTTGACAATCGGCTCGTCACTGGTCAAATAGACACCCGTGTGTTTGCGTTGCTTTCACGGGTTAATGACGTAACACGTAAATGTTTGATTACTATACGCATAGTTTACCTATTGAAGATGGGTTTAGATATATTAGAATACAATGTTATGAATTTGATTTATATACACACAATGACTGGGTAGATTAGAACAAAACGTTGCTAATGTATGTTTTCATTTTTTTACATCGTCATCATCATTATCATCTCAGCCGTAGGAGGTCCACTGCTGAACATATGCCTCCCCATAATTTTCTAAAAGGACCAGTTGGAAGCAGCCTGCGTCTAAAGTCGTTCTGCGACCTTTATCAGGTCGTCTGTCCAACGTGTCGGTGGACGACCTACGCTGCGCTTGTCAGTCCGTGGTCTCCACTCTAGAACCTTCCGGCTACATCGGCCATCTGTACTGCGTGCTATGTGTCCTGCCCACTGCCACTTTAACTGGCTAATCTTTTGGGCTATGTCAGTGACTTTTATTCATTTTTTTACCTATATTTATGCAATAGTATATTAACCCGTATGCGTTAGTCAGCGTTAGATTTATTTATAAATTTATATAAACATTTATTATACAGCAACTCAGTTGAAGTGCCACTCTCAGCCTTTTTGTGTGGCACCTACTCCACTGTGATTATCGCTCCAGTAGATATTTTTGATGGTTTTTGAAACTAACTCAACAAGTAATTTTACTTGCTTCAGAGCCTTTCAAACCACACAATAACACATGCATCGTACTGCTTCGATACAGAATGATGTCGATTCTGTAAGCATTCTCTAAAGTTAAAATCTCTAAATTATAGCAGTTCTTATTCTATTAAGCCTAAAATCCAATTTAGTGTGACACGTCCGAATTACAGCACTATATAAAATTAGTCACTTCTCTTCAATTGTGAACATAATATTTTACACAGATTAGTCATCATGTTATTTGGTGCTCGCTAAAGTAACGAAAAGATGACCAAAATTGAATAGAATAATCCTATTTTAATAAGTGTAATTTTTAAGATTTTAGTGTGAACAAAATAAGGACTACCATAATTACATTTTAGTACGATACTTTCTATCGCTGCGGTGGTAACCAAAGAAGTTCTTTTGCACAGGAGGTCATCTGATTTCCTATCCTGTAGTCTTGTTATATTCGTATCCTGATTACGCATGGGAAAGTATAAGTCCACATATTGAATCTGCTTTAGGTGCTATTTATTCATTTCTGTTTTAGTGACGGTAAACTGTATTTACTTTTTATTCATTTCATAGTTCAAAATATTGTTAGTTGTACCTGACACGAATGAATTATTTTAACCCTACTCCCTGCCACCCAAAATAATAACCTCCGCATTGCATCCCTCAAGGCTGGGGTTCGATTCCAAAACCAATGGTTCCATTAGCGAATATCTCGTACCATTTCCTTTGAGGCCGGCCAGAGGCTAATGTAGGCCACGCCCTCCAAAGATTGACCCTTGTAACGCGATATCACGCCTAATGCCCAGTGAGGGATGTGGGGTATTCGGACGACGTGAATACGGTTTTTGTGGATCGCTTGTCCCGCTCTTGATATCGGATTGGCATAATCTGGGCTTACAGTGACGTAGCGACAGGAATTTTGAGGGTGTTTTGATTTGTGCCGATGGTTTGGGACAGATGTTTGCCTAAGGGAGATATGTCGTTCTCAAGTAAGTGACTAATTATTTTTTGTTTAATTTCAAGACACGAGACAGGCAAGCCATGCACCTGATGGTAACCACTACGTTAACAATTGAAGTGCCATCCGGGGCTTAAAAATGAAGTGTTGCTTGGCAGTGATCTGCGTTCGTCACCTCGTGGCATTGAATCATTTCAAAGTGTTCAATAATTTTGAAGTGTTTCATCAAATTAGGTCACGAATTTAAATGGGACCACACGCCAAACAAAAAAATATTGAGAATCGGTTCACCTAGTCAAAAGTTATGAGGTAACAAATATAAAAAATACAGTCGAATTGAGCACCTCCTTCTGTTTGGAAGTCGGTAGAAAATATGTTATACTTACATTAGGTAATAATTATCTATCGCATAATTAGAAATATTAGGTTCTTAACAAAGATCATTAGTACATTATATACTAGCTGTAGCCCGCGGTTACATCTGCGTGGTAATGGATGATGATGATCATGAATAAAGAAGATATTTTTTTATTTTTAAACCATCCCTGTATGAGAGCGACCAACACAAAAAAATTCTTCAAATCGATAAACTCGTTGGGAAGATATGCGTGTACCATCATTTCGGCAATTCATTTTAGTTATAGATACTCGTAGATAGAAGATAGATAAATATTACAAAATACAATAAGGAAAATCAGTACGAATAATTGAATAATATATTACAGGAAGTCACGCGGAAACAATAAGTGAATTCCTGTAATTGTTCTTCTAAGTCGAAAGTACGGCTTCTCATAAGAATTTACATCAAAAATCACTTACAGAGAAATAAATTTTGTGTGTAGTAAACATCAGCATAATAAGACAAGTTTAATAAGTATAGAAAACAGAAACAATTAATTTACCTACGAGTTATAAGAACGCCTAAGGGACGATAAGTGCATGCAAACCAATATAAGTACCCTTAGCAATTTATTAATGCGTAGTGTTAACTCTATAATTTTAACATTGTCTTCAAAAACCTGTATACCTCGACCAATATGTAAACGCATTCCCTTGACTTTGGCTTCAAACATATGAAAAATAATAATACACTAAAATATTATTTGATATACGTTGTTTCTATCTGTGCAAGAGAATAATAAAGCGAAAATCTCGTTCAGAATATACGATGCACTTAAAATATAATATGAAACAATCTTCGCCACGTTTAGGGGCAACAGTTGTTAAATTAAGGCTCGCAAGGAGAAGCCACAGGCGCTACAACGGTATAAATGTTCAAATATCAAAAAACGAGCGTTTATTACATGCCATAAATAATTCTCTAAGGCTTATAAAGCTCCTTAGCGATGTTATAAATCTTTATGATGGAAAAAACCTCTCGCCAAACATAGGTGAGACCTGGATGGTTCTCGATAGGTATCAATGGATTGATGCATAGTTTTTTTATAGTTTACGAAAACACATTTACATTAATGAATTACATTAGAACAATCCAAAAGGCAGTCTGAGGAAAATAACAATAGTAGCTACAATGATCAGTTGGTCCTGCATCCAACGTTGCCCTGCGACCTTTATCAGATCGTCTATTCACCTTGTTGGTGGACAATATACGTTGTGCTTGCCGATCCGTGGTCACCACTTCAGAGCCTTCCAACACAGCCAACTCATCCGCCTTAATCTCTGGCACATAACGGTGATAATCTTTGACCTTTTTGACCCTCATGTCTATCACGTAGAAATGTGAGCATAGGCTCTACATAGCTTGTTGTGTAATTTTGAGCTTACTTATAAGGCTCATAGTAAGAGATCTCGCTTCAGCGCTATAAAACATTGCGGGTAACACGCACTGATCAAAGACTTTTTTGTCTGAGGCGCTGAAGTACTTCGGACGGTAACTATGCGGAACTACACGGCCCAGCCGTATCGAATTCGACGACTGACCTCTTTTTCGAAGATAGAAGGATATGCGTAGTTTGTTTCAGTTAGACGTATACGTTTCCAACTGATACTGGATAAAGCACAACAAGGACAACGTTATTATCAGATCCATCTTAAGAGGATTACATAACTAGTACTTTCCATACTAAAAGAAATAACTCTTTTCTATCTCTTAAATGGTCCGATTTAGGCGATTTTTTTCGTATAATCATCACATTGTTAACTATGCCCGGACATTTTGATTTTTTCGTTTTTTTATGTTCTAAATCAATAAATCAATCGGACAATGTGAGGTAGAAAAGAGTTATTTCTTTTAGTATGGAAAGTACTAGCTATGAAATCCTCTTAAGGCCAAACGACTAATTTCTAAGTGATCGATAATACGTATCGTAACCGTTGTGTTTCGCGATATAAGCGAAACCGATTGAGTAGAATTTATTAATGTACGATTTGCAAGCACCTGTCAATAATCCATCCAGCAAGATGGATCCTGTCTCACGACACCATAAGATGGATGGCTCAATTACCCCTTAAATTGCCATCTTATTTCTGCTACAACTATAGCTTTTATGTCTATGGTGTTTAAGTGTCATTTCCTTGTGATTCATTTTAAGTTTATTTACTGCGAGTAATACTTTGTTATTGATATCGATGTGGCAAATCTGTGTCATATTGGTGTGATTTGATTGATGTCATGCAACTCATGGTTATGGAAGAACTTATTTGTATAATAATAAATGTCTAATATTAATGCATAACAAATAGTAATTTTTTGTGCAACGCTGCAAAGTTGGTTTTGTTTGTTGGCAGTGATTTTGGTGCGTATACTTCTATATCTGGCTGTATACTTGTAACCTGAGAGTAGCGAGTGTTTCAAAGACACGAGATGCATAATAATCAACTTTGCTGCCGAATGAAACACACAATCCTCACTACCCACCTCACTACTGCGAGGAAAACGCTAGGTGCAAAAAACAGCATAGTTATTAAATTAGTGCTTATTCATTTTACAAATTAAAATTACTGCAAATAGTAATATTGCTAGTTACATTTTCTGGAACTGTTATTTGTCACTTGTGTACTATTAAGTACTAGATAAAATATTTTATATATTTCATTCAGTCCAGTGCTGCCCCCTGTGGCTGGCCAGCGCGATTATTCAAAGAAATGAGGTTGGTGCACTAACATGAAATAAGTATTGAACGCATTTTCAGTATACTTGCGGTATAGAAAAATATTGAATAGAAAGGTTGGATTTTTAATCTCTATTCTTTCCACGCTAGCGGACGAAATGCACTTTTGCACTCAGATTTCTAATGACAAAGAGAATATTTCCGAGGTTGTGAGGTGAAAATATTATTTGTTAATTTTCTTTTTATATTAGGCACTATGAATCAATACTCAAACCTTAATGCGTAATTTAGCATGCACAGTTCTAAGCAGGGTTAAACAAAGCTGCTGTCCCTACATGGGTGGGGTACGTTAGTGGCAATTTCAACTTAGTGTTTCCGTGCTTTTGGGGACAGTTTACAAAGGAATTCCCAAAGTTTTAGGATTGCAATTCGTAGTTCATGTCGAGGGCACTCGGAGGTGTAAAAAAATCCCAGGAATAACTTATCAAGGAACGATGTGGTGGATTAAGGACCATACTTCTGTTTTTGAGAACGGGGCCTGTGTCCCGGAAGTGAGGCCGTAATGTCTGATATGATTTGATCTGTGTGAGTGAATATAATTTACAAATTCATGTACAATTTCTGAGTACCAAAATATACCTTTCCTAGAACCACAACAAAAGTTGGCTTATATTCAAATTTTTATAAGAGAAACAAAAAGATACTGAAAACTCGGATCATCAGGCAATAAAAACAGACTCACGGTCGCCCTTCCCCAGTTGAGATAAAAAAGAATAAGTTAAAATGAGAAAAGTTCCATTAGGTTATGAAATGAAAAGATCATTGTTATCTCTGAGGAGCATACTACTCGAGTAACGTCTGAGCTGTCTTGATTGTGCCTATATTAATGGACTTACTCTGTTCAAAAGGTGCTGTGTCATTTTAACCGATTGGCAAAAAAGGAGAAGTGTTTCTAGTCTACTCCAAGTTTGATGACGCAGCCCCGTAAAGGTAAACACAGACAACCAAGACAAACTGAGCTCACGTACGTATGCAACGTATGATGACATCTAGACTCTTGAATTTGTATGAAAACAGTTGTTTCAGAATCATACTTATCATACGCAATTTAGGACCTAGTGTTGAGATATTATTTAAAAAATAAATACATTGAAGACTGTGAGGATGAACTTCGTTTTCGAACAATAATAGAAAAATGTAATGTGTGTATAAAGACACTTCATAGTTGGTCACGTCGAATTTCAAATAACTTTTCCACGCCAGCGGATACATTGTCATAATTACAAGTAAATCATGAGGCCCAAAAAATAAGGCTACATATTGACGACGCGCAGCCGTGCGATTCTCTAAGAGCAAACATCGTTGCATCTTTGACAACTTCCGTGAAACAAATGACGAGATTACAAGAAACGGTGGAAAAACAACCTTATGTACAAGGGCGATCTCTCATAAAGTATTTGACATCGGTGAGCTCGTCGACGACGAATCTTTAGAGAATCACTCAGCAGACAGGAGATAAATTCAACCAGTTGGCTTGAGAAGCTTTTCACTATTTTCAAAAACTTTACTTTCAAACTTTAAGTTTATATATGAAAATATTGACAGTAGAGTAACATTTCGTACCGAAGTGAAAGAAGTGGACTTCATTTGCATTAGTGCATAAAAAGACACATCATTTCCGGCCTTTTGAAAATTCACCTACTACGTGATGACCAACATGTTGAATAAACTAGCTTATGAAAAACATATTCAGCTCATCCGCAAAAATACTTCATACCATATTTAAATAGCCTTGCATGGCAATGCACTGCACTCACCCTGAGATACAATATGTTAAATCTCTTGCCCAGTAATTTCCCTGGAAACATTGCCCTTCAACGAAACACAGCAATGTTTGCACACTACTGCTTCACGGTTGAATAACTGGCAAAGGTGTGGTCCTTCCCCAGCGGGACTCTGCAAACGTCATACCACGAGCATTAAAACACTACTATATTTCTGTATGACTTTTAAACCTATATTAGAGAACAAGGAATGAAAGGAATTAGAGAAAAGGTTCAGTGAACCTCAATTCAATTCTGGTTAAATAGATAGCTATACATCTTAATGGTAATCTAATCAGAAGTTAACTACTTGGATATCTTAAAGTGGCAATAAAATGTGCTTTGGCATCGTAACGTGTCTTTTATTAGTGACACTAACTGTTATTCTTACTTTGTCCTTAGGTAGGCTTTCAGATTGGGCCCGAGTAAACTACCTCCTTAGATCGTAGAAATAAAAGCGTCATTGGAATCATATACTAAGTACTTTACTTATCCAACCTTAACTCTATATTAAAATACACGTCATCACTATCTCACAGTCAAACACCGAGTGCCATTCAAGCACCGAATAGGCTTGAGCACGAACAACTTCCCCACCACTCCCATTTTAACCGGAACAAACAAGTAAAGGAAGTTGAAGAATCATTCCGGAAGTAGCACGTGGGTTCACAATAAAATTATAAAAATTATATAAATATTCATCTTAAATAATTTATGAATATATTGAATTTACTCACTATTTTATACATTAAATTGTATACATAATTCAAATCGGAAATCATACGCAACGGATATTGTGACAATACATGAAGTAGTCATAAAACAATCTAAAATAGTATAATATACATACATACATTTACCCTACATACATGCACCTACAATATTGTATAATATGATTTATCTAACATTAGGAATCGTAGGATACTTCAGTAAATCCCTACCCGTGATCCCTAGGTGGGGTGCACAAGTGACATTATAGGTCTAATAAGACTCTGCAAGTGTCTTGGGTTTTTTGGACAAAGACTAACTTTGAGTTTACCAGATGTACCTTTAAGCTGTGGTGTAATCTGTGATTTAATGATAGAATGATGAAACTTAATAGATACATCAATACATGATAAGCGCTGTGCGACGCTTTGCAGAATTTTGCAGGTATTAAATGTTTTGCGAGGACTCATAACTGTAGGTATTGTACCTGCCATATACCATTGCACAATTCTATCCTAATTATTGGTATTACATAAATGTCAGTTTACTTATAATAAAAGTATCGTGTCATCTTAAAAAACTACACGTACTATCGTAATTAAAATAAAATAACATTATGAAATATGAATTGTTCCGAATTGCACGAACAGGAATCTACGACGTTGAATTAACTTTCCTTCCCACTATTTGAAATATTGAAATAAAATAAATATTTTTTGCAATGTTTATATAACTACATTGTAATACTTGAATTTAACATTGTAATAACAAATTTATTTTCATTGCAAACTAGCAACACATGTTCCGTGCGAATCTTGTCACCGCGATGCAGGAAACAGAGCAAAGCGACGGTTACGCCATCTAGTTTGTACGTAACGAACAAATTACAATGGTTCAATAATTTATGGTTCGGATATGTGTGCAATTAGTATAATAAGTTTGTTTACATGTTTGAGTTCTACAGTCGGCGAAACAAAGACAATTTAACTTATCCAGTAACTAGTTTAAAAGCGCTAGGAAAAAGTACATATTATATTTCGAATGTATTAAAATCTATAATCAAGTCCCCACTGACATTAAAATAGAAGAAAAATACCATATATTTTGTAATAACATGAAAAAAATCCTTTACCGATAAGCATTCTACGCAGTTGAAGAATTTTATAACAATTTGTGAAATTGTTTTATTATTTGGATGACATATTATTTTACTGACGTGATTCCTATTAAAATTGTATATTACGAGTACATTGACTAATTAAATTTAATAATTAATTGAAATGCATGTTATGATTTGGACATTTATAATTACTAATATTAATGAATGCACCTTGAGCACCTCTTAGCCAGTGCTACGCCCTCATCTTCCCCCCCCCCCCCCCCCAGTTTTCCCGCCTTGCCGTGGCGGGGGGGCTCAGTAGCCGTGGCGTGGGTCACCACGGTGAAGCTAAGAGGAACCAATGGGCCTGCCAGTGATAGCCGATAGCTGGCGGGCCCGAGGTGGGACCGCTCCTATGGGCTTTGCCCTCCAAGTCCACACGGGAGCGGTCACTGTAGGTAGCGGTGGTGTATGGGCGCCACTGCAACTGAGGCGGGCTGCGGTGTCGTATGGGCGGCACCGCGGCTGAGAGTTAGAGGCCGCAGCGGAAGAGGAGTGACGGTGTTACGGTCAGCCGCTCTCCCTGCCTTCCGCGGCCTTGACGGGGCCGCCACCGTTAGATGGCGGACCCGGTGGGGTCGCAGGGGAAGAGGACTGTCGGTATTGAGAGGGGCCGCTGTCCTTATCCTCTGCGGCCGAAGTAGCAGACGGTGGGGCTACTCACTTGACCCATCGTAGGGGGACTTAGGGCGCCCAGACTCGGGGGAGTCTGGGGTCCATTTGCGGGCTTGGTCCTCCGTGGCTGTTGCGGCACGCCAAGTGTTCTGGCGTGCTGCAAGAGAGAAGGGTCCGGCAACGGACAGCCGCGGCGGGTTCGCGGTCGTGTGCGAAATCTGTCCCGCGTTCCCGCCAAAAGCGGCAGTGACGGAACACCGCAGAGATTTGGTGGGTATGCTGCCCTTCTGGCAGAGACTCCCACATAACCACCGTGCTCCCCCCAGGGCCGGTGGTATCCATAAAGGATTACTCTGCGTCAAAAAAAAAAGAAAAAAAAGTGCTACGCCCTAACAGGGCACATATATTCTTCTATAAGACTATAATAAAAAAATATTAAGGAAGAAAATATTTGTTTGTTTGTTTGAACTGAATAGGCTCCAAAACTACTGGACAGATTAAAAAATTCTTTCACCATTACAATCCTACATATTTTGTAATGAACATAGGCTATATAATATTTTCAATAATGTTAGGGATCCGTATGAAAACTTCGATAATGTAACCCATGGGTGTGGAAAAAATGCGAAAAAAGTCCATCGCGTACGCTGTAGAAACTATTGACAATATAATATTAGTCTATGCTATTGACAAAAAAGCAAAGCGAAGTACTACAGTTTTACGGAAGACGTCAATATTTACAAAGAGATCCATATAACCATGTGTCTAGCTATGAAAATTACTGTTATGTCGCATTAAATAGTTTTTCATTTTGAATTACGCAATAGTGACGAAACCAGGCCACATACCTTGGTATTAATCCTTATCTACTCTAATAATAAAGAGGAAAGGCAAATGAGTGTTTATTTGTTTGTAATGGATACATGTAAAACTACTAAACCGATTCAGAGAATTATTTTACGTGTAAGATACATTATGCTTTAGTAACATACGCTATAAGTATTTGATTAATTCTCATCATCATCCATCATAGCGCGGGTGAATCCGCGGAGCGCAGCTAGTGACTTATAAAATCATTTAATTTCCTTCTGCCGTGTGATTCTCTAAGAGCAAACATCGTTGCATATTTGACAACATCCGTGAAACAAATGACGAAATAACAGGAAAAGTTGGAAACAACCTTGTGTACAAGGGCGATATCTCATAAAGTATTTGACATCCGTGAGCTCGTCGACGAGCTCATAGACGAATAATTAGAGAATCACACGGCTGACGCCGCCAGTCTCAACAGTAGATATAATAAAAACAGTGAATTAAAGCGTTTAATAATTCACAGATAAGAGAAAACAATATACTCGCAGCAACGACACAACCGACATCACTCTCCATAATTTCCCACTTTAAATTATAACGCTCGAACATTACAGAATTAAAATTCTCCGCGCGAATTTTCTTCCTAGTTGCGTATAAATAAGAGATCCAGCCAACAATTTGCCGAGTTGGAGTTGCTTTGCTTAATTATATTATCTTTTAAGCACTTTCTGTTGGTAAGTGGGTACGTTGTCTTAATTAATGTAAGTTCTCATGTACGGATGTGTTTTGTTAATACGTGCTGCAGTTTAGCTGCGTTTTATATTCGGAGCATTTCGGTGTGTGTAATTTTGTCAAGAGATTCCATCAATTTATTGCAAGGCTGCATCGTGGCTAATGGAGATAGAGGGTTATCTATATATGTAGTTTATTTCAGACCTATACTCGTAGTTTCATGAAAACTAAATGCTTACATTCGCCTAGTGGATTGGCTCCTACTACCATTGGCGTTTATATACATTTCAATACTAGCTGGTGCCCGTGACTACGTCTGCGCAGGATTAGTACTTCGAGTAGCTTATTAATTATCTAAAGGCATATCTATCTTTATACCAAAATGTCAAAAAATATGTACATGGTCAAACGCGATTGCTATAATAGTACATTTAAATACTTAGTCTATCAAACAGAAAACAATAATAATAAAATAAAATTAATCACAATGGAAAAAAACATCAACATTTCATAGCCCTTTGCGATATTTGTGTTACATTTCATCACCCTTGACGGTCGCCGAACACTAGTGTATCGAGCTGTCAAATTGACTTGGTTTTTGACTAAGCTATCAGAAACTGACACAAACTTTGACAGAACTGTATTGTGTCTATGCTGTGCCCAAACATATTACGCTTTTTCACCCGCTTGGTGATGTATGATGATGATGATGAAAAGTATCCTATCTGTTAAACCAGTGCCTCATCTACATCCATACTAAATTTCATCAAAATTGCCCCAGCCGTTTGTGCGTTAGTGAGTAACAAAGATCCACACATGCACACATCCATACATCCATACTCACAAACTTTAGCGTTTATAATATTAGTAGGAATAGGATATTATCATATTAGTAGGATGCATTGTTCAGCTGCATCAATGTTTTATTTTGATTTTAGTGTGATATTACTAAAAATGTTAAGCAATATTCATGTTCCCCATCCTATCCTCGCCACCAATATAAGATCAGAAACAACAGTAAAGCTTTTATAAAGATTGTCAACCTTACTCTTAGTACCGCAGCTGTATTCGGTTAACACATCAAATTTTTTCAATAGTATGAGCTTTAAAGTACTCACATACTTTGTAGAGAGAAACCGTACATAGGCATCCTTGGACAGAGTTCCAACCCGAATTTTCTGAATATTTGTGTCAGACGCCATGGCCTAAGCCACCGAGGCGATCCGTCGGTGCATCGAATTTAATTAAACTCTCTAGTTGATTTTAATCGTTGTACGCACTGAGCTAAAAAAATATAAATTAATGCTCGTATAGGCACGGAGCCACATGTTTAACAAGCTTTATCCACACCAGTTACACTTAAATATACAAGTACAATTTGAATAATTAAATACCGACTTCCATTCTATTCAGTTATTGGAGTGTATCTCAAAAACTACTTGACCGAATTTTATGAAATTTAAATGAGAGCACACAGGAAGCACTAGCTTTAAAACACAAAATTTTGAATTTTGAGAATTGGTTTACCCAAAAGTCGAAAGTTATGGAGGTACCAAACATAAAAAAAAAACATACAGTCGAATTGAGTACCTCCCCCTTTTTTTGGAAGTCGGTTGAAAATACTACAAACACTTAAATATCGTATCATTGTCGCAATCTTTCATAATTTTCATTTTATGATTTTTATAGCACTAACGCCTGTTAGTCTTGCTTAGCAAGGCCAAACTTTGTGTTTTGAGAGAGAAACATCTCGTCTTATCCACTACCCTACGCCAACGTATATCACTTATACGATACCTTATCCTAATGCACACATATTCAGCTATGTTCGTCAATAATACATTTGAAACAGTATAAACAATACGATACTTTGATTAATTTATCCCCTATAATATTGGATTACATACCATAAGTGACTACCAACCAATGTTGGTAGTCACTGAGGCTTCGAAAGTTAGGACTCCAAGGTGCGACTCCAATCCCGGGATTGATTAAATATTTGTGTAGACTGTTCTTAGGTAGATGTTTTTAATGTGTCAATGTATGTGTTCATGCCTCATTATGACACAGGGAATCATAGCGCAGAGGCAAAGTAAGTAAATATCTAGAAGTAGAACGTCTTCCTTACTAGCGTTGATTCACGTTGGTTTGGCGCGACATGCGTGTAGCGATGTCAACTTCGCAATCTACAAACAAATCTTCTTTCGATCTCACTTGTTCGTAGCCTACATAAACAACGGAAATAAATGGCTTTTAAAAATAAATTTGATATTTAAGTTGAAGCGCGTCAATCGCATGACATGCCAACCCCGATTGCTCTGCCGCACTCGCGTAATGATCACCGGGCAAGCTTCCGCACCCCCACTGCATCGCCTCTTCCCAGTTTTATTGCATATTTATCGCGATGACATACTACTTACTCGGGGCTGCGCGCTTGCTACTTTGACAGATGTCATTTTATTCAGAAAGCTTAGGTATTTTAATTTTAGATTAGTATTTATAGTAATGAGAGGTATTTGAACTTTTTTTAAATATGACAATCGACTGTATGGGCTGGACCCGGTCCAAATTAAACCTATAACCAAAATATTCACTCATCAACAAACAGTGAGTTCCCGTTTTGGCTCGGCAAAGGGGAGTCTACGGCATGACAACGATATCGGATCAGTAATCACAGCGACACAAAGGTTAGAATTAGTGGATGTCTTTAAGCCGAGAGCAAAAGGGTTCCTTTGCCTCTCTTTGTCTCTAATGACGGTCAACGCGAAGAACTTTCCTTACAAAGAGTTTGCGGAAAACCTTAGCTTTTCTCTTTTGTTTTGTATGATGTCTCGTCTAATGACGATGCTGCGATCGCATAGTTTCGGCGTTTGGAGAGACACCGGTTTCACCGTTATTTACTTAGAGAAGTGCCTTAGAACCGACTTTTTCGCGGGTTGCAGAACTACTGCAGAATTTATATTTTTTATAAAGCAGATTTCATTACTTCTTAAGTGTAATATTAATTTTATGAAGAAATAAATAGTTATGGCTTGTGATACTTAGTGTGGCAACTTCGATACGCAATGTAAACAATACATTTGGTTGGAATATTATAAACGGTTAATAAAGATTAAAATGTCTAACTTCATGGTCACACTATGTGATATATTATTACTAGCTGTGCCCCACGGTTTTACCCACGTATGATGATGACGATGAAAAATGTTCTATGTGTTAATCCAGCGCCTCATCTATCTGCATACCAAATTTCATTCAAACATGTCCCGCCGTTCTGTCGTGGTTGAGTTACAAACCTCCATCTATCTAAACTTTTACATTTCCATAGATAAATTTACCTTTCATTATATTTAAGACATTTCTAATATTAGTAAGAAATACATACATATACATACAAACCGACCATCGTAAACATCACCAAATTGGGTAGCTTAAATGTGGTATGTAGAAGGTAAGTAGTTTAGGTAAGAACAATAGAACTAACCATCTTGAAGACTTATCTTTCAACGGTGCTAACTTGATAGCTTACAGATTAGGATAGTAGTTGAACTATCAATATTATACTTTAGTAAATTTCCCAGTGCAAGATATATTGAAAATTTAAACAGATTATCGGCGCATTTGATCCTCTTAGCAAGATACCTCAATAACTTATTTCTCTCAGAAAAATATCATATGAAAAGTATTTATGCGCCACAAACACCCTCTGGACGTCTCGCGACGCTAAAACATTGAATTTTTAACTCCCCGCCGCGTTCTCGAGGTGAACATTTTTAAACCGCGTCTGCACGGAGGAACGTGACTCCATCAGCGTAAGGGTGTTTTCACGAGAACGAGTAAAATGTGTAAATAATTGCCGGGAATTTGTACTGTTTTATTAGCTTGGTTTTTAGGTAAGGCATTGTCATACCTGGATTTTTGTCGGTGGTGAGATTGAAGTATTTATACTTGGTATGTCGAGCCTTAAGCGACGTATCAAATAAATTTCACTAAATGCGAGATTCAATCGCGGCAATATGCGAGAAAAAAACTGATGAGGAAGATACTAGTATTTAGATAGCATGTATAGCTATGTATGTTTTGTAGAGAAATCTTTGAGTACGTTTCGGTAGGTAAATTGAGTATCTTTCTGTACCGTCTATCTGGAAGATTCGACAAACACGCCTATTACCAACAGAGCTCTTATTTCCTTAATTTTAAAATAATTAAGTTTTTAAACTGATATGGACACTAATGCAAGAATTAACTTTAGAAACAGATATTTACCATGTATTGTATTTATTGTGAGCTCTCGATATTTCGGCACAATTGCATGTGCCATGTTCACGAGTCTCGTGAATATGGCGCCGTGAATATCCCACATCTAAAGTCTATTCTTAAAATAATTAAGAATTGTACAAACTGTTTATAACTTCAACATTTTAAATGAAAAGTTCATGATTTGTTTACTGTGCATACGACCTGCCCTAGTTCCACATGCGCATCTCACAATTACGGTCGCAACGTCGCGTTTGAATCGCGAAAATTCAGGCGATAACAAAAATTGCGAGTCACAATCAGCGTCCATTGAGAACTTGTGACGGATTGCTGTGAATGCCGCGGCAAGTTCCGCTGCAGCTTTAGTAAAATGTATACGAATCGCTTATTTTACACTTTGTCACAATGCTTCGTTATTTGCCGACGTAGTCTAGGTTCGTCGTGCAGATTGGGGTGAGCTTTTCAAATCACCGAATGTACAACTTCGATAAAGTTTAATTTGGGATGATCACACTAGTGGAAATAAACCCGGTCGCAACAACCGCAGTTGTTAATACACGATAACCCTTAGTGGAAATAAACCCGGTCGCAACAACCGCAGTTGTTAATACACGATAACCCTTAGTGGAAATAAACCCGGTCGCAACAACCGCAGTTGTGAATACACGATAACCCTTAGTGGCAATAAACTCGGTCGCAACAACCGCAGTTGTGAATACACGATAACCCTTAGTGGAAATAAACCCGGTTGCAACAACCTCAGTTGTGAATACACGATAACCCTTAGTGGAAATAAACCCGGTCGCAACAACCGCAGTTGTGAATACACGATAACCCTTAGTGGAAATAAACCCGGTCGCAACAACCGCAGTTGTTAATACACGATAACCCTTAGTGGAAATAAACCCGGTCGCAACAACCGCAGTTGTGAATACACGATAACCCTTAGTGGAAATAAACCCGGTCGCAACAACCGCAGTTGTGAATACACGATAACCCTTAGTGGAAATAAACCCGGTTGCAACAACCTCAGTTGTGAATACACGATAACCCTTAGTGGAAATAAACCCGGTCGCAACAACCGCAGTTGTGAATACACGATAACCCTTAGTGGAAATAAACCTGGTCGCAACAGCCGCAGTTGTGAATACACGATAACCCTTAGTAGAAATAAACCCGGTCGCAACAACCGCAGTTGTGAATACACGATAACCCTTAGTGGAAATAAACCCGGTCGCAACAACCGCAGTTGTGAATACACGATAACCCTTAGTGGAAATAAACCCGGTCGCAACAACCGCAGTTGTGAATACAAGATAACCCTTAGTGGAAATAAACCCGGTTGCAACAACCGCAGTTGTGAATACACGATAACCCTTAGTGGAAATAAACCCGGTCGCAACAACCGCAGTTGTGAATACACGATAACCCTTAGTGGAAATAAACCCGGTCACAACAACAGGGTTTCGGGCATGTCCATCCTTAGGGAGTTTACGCTGCAAGACCGTGCCGATCGCTCGGTTTGGCGCGAGAGCCGTGGTACGGTTGTTTTTTATTTAGTACTTCGGATAAAAACGAATCGAATTATTCGTTAAAATGTATAGCTACAAATGCAAGTAAATTTCAAAACCATTCCCCATGGTGATAAAATCTCATTTGTCTGATAAAATCGTTCTGTAGAAAAGTTTGAAATTTGAAATAGAAATATTTTTTCCAGGATAAAATTTACAATTATTATATTACTGAATTTTAATTAAACTAGTTGACCACCGTTTCTCCGTTCCGATCCATTGCTCTGTTATCAGACCTAAACCGTAATCTCAACTACCGCGTAAAACCGTCAAATAACATTAAAATACATCCAAGATAACATGCTGTAGGTAAGTTATGATGATAATTTGTTTTCAACTCAAATCCGAAAAATAAAAAAATCGTTCTGATTGGGAGTAAAAGAGCTAACTTATTGCTATGAAATTTCCTTCTATGTTTGCTTTGTCGTCAGACGCACCACTTGTATTTGTAGAGCATATTGGATGTATGCTATGCAGGCACATTAGTTATTTTTATAAGCTTTTACGTGACGAGATGGGTAAGTCGTGAGTGAGATGGTGAGACCATGACAGTTGCGGTGCCACGCAGAGCTTACAATTGTAGTTTTGCGCCGCACTGTAGCACAAGCACAAAAATTTACGTAGAACGTGTAATCTAATAGTATCGTTGAAGTATACAGTACAAACTAAGTGTTATCTGTGCATTAGTTGTCTATATATTAATACTAATATTATAAAGAGGAAAGATTTGTATGTAAGTATGTTTGTAACGAATTGGCTCAAAAAGTACTAGACTGATTTCAAAAGTTCTTTCACCATTGGAAAGCTACATTCACCCTTAGTAACATATGCTATATAAGATTCATTATCATCATCATCCATCACCGCGCGGGTGAAACTGCGGAAAGCAGCCAGTATAAGATAAAATTATAGTTTGAACTGGTACTTTGTACTGCTAGGCCCATGTACTGCGCTTGTTGCCATGTCATGCGCATTACATACAATACATCATAGGTTTTTGAGTCTTTTTTTGTCCATTAATTTCACTTGCTACTGAGCCCTTCAATGTATGAGCGTCTCACAAGCCACAGTTTGGTCTGAATTACTGACAAAGTTCTGGCAAACTAATTGGAGCCCCAAAGAAGTAGCATGCCATCGCGATAAATAGGTGATAAAAGTGGGAAGAGGCGGTGTGGTGGGATCGGAGGACCGGCGATCATTACGCGAGTGCCGGGCGACAAGTCTAAGTGAAACCTTACATTAGCAAAGGAAGACACTACTACATTTAATATATAACGCGTAAAATAAAAATTCAACAGTATACTTTCATAAATTCGTATTTATTTCTTTTCTTTGAGTTCGGCAGTCTTAAGTTGCACTATCATGAGTAAAATTACATTGATAAAACGTAACTAGGGAGTACACATTTTATTTTCACGACGGTAACCCCAACGGGGGTGACCCGTCGTCCACCTAATCCGTTTATTGATTTCCCGCTTTTTTCAGCCGGGTATCTTTTTATCGGTCCGCAGCGGGGTTATTGCAAATAGCTGGATAAACCAGGGCCAGATATGGCTACTGGAAAGTACGACCAGGGCTAGATATGGTTCGGCTTCAGATTTATTACGGCCGTTGGACTGATTTATGTCGAGATGACCTATAACTTGTGATTGGATGATACAAAGTTTAGTGAATAAGTAAAGAAACTCATGTTATATTTTATCTGTGATTTCTATTATGGTACGATATACTATGTAGCTGACGCTACCTTATTTATGATGGAAAACTTTTACTGATACTGCATCCACGAAAACCCTTAACTAGAGTAGAAATTTGAAAACTTTACCAGATAGACGTCTAGACATCTTGTTAATTAGTTTGATTCATAAAGACAAACAAAACACCAAAAAAAAGAATTACGGACTATCATAAACATTTGGGCCTCCTAGTAAGATGAATATTTTTTGTTTGACACTTTATGTAGCCTTAAACAGTCATGTCAACAATAGTAGATTATGCACCGAGGGAGTAAAGCAGTGTCTTATGTCACGGACTGTATATTGAACCCTGAGTGTAACGGGGACTCTTGAGTTAATCCCTGAGCGCTGCGAAGCCATTAAAATTTGATTCCCGAGCGCAGCGAGGGACATATGTAGAGTAATGAGTGAAGCGAGGGGTTTAAAGCCGCCCAAGACGAAGACAGGCTTTATCCTCGAAGTGCATACTCTACTTTTCATACCTGCTGCGACAATAAAACCTCAGAGCTTTAAAAAAACACTCATTTAGTTAAAAGTGAAATACACTTATAGTATATATTATAAAATTGGACATATTTGTCTCGTTATAGAGGGACAGAGTAATATTTTTGGAAGGAACAGTTTATGGAAAACACTGCTTTAGACATTCGCGGTTGTTAACTAAGTTATAATTAGTAAAAGGCGAAAGATTTATACGTACTAAGTTATAATTAGTACTCACGAGATGTAGACCACGATTTAGTAGCTTTTGGAGCTTCCGATATTTCGGCGTTACGTTTACCATGTTCAAAATCATCTAAGTTGTTAAAATAACACCAAACACCAGATCGCAGCACGTAGCTTGAACTATGACCTTGAATGCGCAGAGAGAGGCCGTGCGTAGCCCAAAGCATCGCGACGCACAACAATCACACTCCCTATAATACAATCGCGCTTTTTTTGGTTTTTTTTTTTGTATCCTGTCTTCATACTAAGAGTTTTCCTACAACTAACGTTTTAAATCCAAATTACATTACATACATGGGAGTTTCATACAACATTACAGCCCCGGGAATGTAATGCCTTGCTTTACGTTGATATTGCGTGATATATGTAATTGGACATTTTCGAGCAGGTGGTATAAAAAGACAATTATTATACCTATTGTGAAATTATTTTAGATTTATTTTTGTGTTTAAAGCTACTTGTTTCATTTGAAGTTGGACACTATGAAACGAATTTTAACATTATATTTGCCTAAATATATTATTTTATACATACCTGTCTCTGAAATTTCTAGAGCGATACAGATTTTCATACGTCAAAGTTCTGCCGTGCGATTCTCTAAGAACAAACATCGTTGCATTTTTGACAACATCCGTGAAACAAATGGCGAGATGACAAGAAACGTTGGAAAAGCAACCTTATGTGTAAGGGCGATATCTCATAAAGTATTAGACATCGGTGAGCTCGTCGAAGAACTCGTCGATGAATCATTACAGAATCGCACGGCTGTTCAACGTATTTTCAATCAAGATTGATTATTGGGTACTGTGCTGTTACCCATCAAGACTCACACTTCGTACGTCTTGATGTTATACCTAGCTGACTTATTCGTCAATAAAATAAACTTTAAAGTATTAAATCCAAAATCCGTGATTAAATCGTTCTTGTCCGAAATACGGACAAACTTCAACTAGCCTTTGATTACACAGTGAAATCCGGTTAAACCTCAGTTAATAGAAATACAGATCCAATTTCGGATCTCACTGTAAACAAGGACTAAAAGCGAGCGTTCGCTTCTCCTGGAATCACTCATTTCAGGGGTTTTATTACGTTTATAAGCTGGATTTTGTAAAGCAAGAGCTTTTCCGACGTGCTAGTAGTGTGGATAAGATCAGTTGGGAATGAACGTACAATTTGAAAGTATTATAGATAGATAGGTAGATAGATTAACAATTTATTAAAACACCACATTTACGACTTAATATTAGAAAAAAAATAAAAAAAATGAATGATAAAAACTAGGTGCAACCATGGGCGGTCTTAATAATTTGTAAATTATAGATAAAAAACAGCATTTAAGTCCCTGTCTACGGGTAGAGTGTCCAATAAGCTGGCAAACGTTGCCAGCTTATTGGAAACTCTACCTTGTTGAATAGCCAGGCTGATACGTTGTCCGAGGTAAGTACCAGCTCTTTGGTCACCTGTAATTTCTTTAAGGCTTCTGGACAGCTCCTTTACTAAACACCGTGCATCTGTACCCTAAGAACCCATAGTTTCAACCCCAAACGGAAGAAAAATATAATTATCTCCAAGACAAGCGTTTTTTCTCCGTTTGAGTTTTTCTGCAGATTCTGCAGCAGCGCCTGCCGTCCGTGAAGTCTGCTCGAGGTGAGAAGACGCATGTGTGTCAGACAAGTTGCGTCCCACACCAGCGGCTTCCCATGACTCCCCGGAGTCAACGTTAAACCGTCAGGCCTCTTGCCATCATCACGTGAAATAACGTTCGGCTCTAAAATAGCCGACACGTGAACGGTAGCAAGGGCTTGACGGATAATGTAATTTAAAAAATAAATGTTGTATAAATTATACTGGCCGGTTGGCGCAGTTGGTAGCAACCTTGCCTTCTGAGCCGCCGGCCTATCCCTCGAACATTTGTGTGCATCAACATATCTGTTTGACTGTGTCTGAATGTGTACATGTATATATGTAACACTCATCAGCCGTGCGATTCTCTAAGAGCAAAGATCGTTGTATCTTCAACAACATCCATGAAACAATGACGAGATGGCAAGGAACATTGGAAAAGCTCGTCGACGATCGCAACGATGAATCACTTAGATTAGATTAGATTATAGAATCGCATAGCTGGTTACCATAGTACAGGCTCTGTCTAGTTCGGGTTCTGTGAGCCTAGCACGAACATTTTTGTAATGTATCGTAGTCGTATCGTTGACGCAACAGAGGGCCTAGCACGAATAACGTATCGTTCACGTGATATAGTACAAATACATTATCATTTATCATGATATATATATCAGTGACACAGGTAATTCATAGTTTGTACGCCGTAGCGTGATGCGTTGACACTTTCGATACGAAAACGTTTTTGCAAAGTGTTTTTTTTATATAAGTAAATAGGCTTGCGTTTGACTACCATTACGCCTGATGTTAAGCGATGATGCGGTCTACGTTGGAGCACGCTTGCCTAGAAGGAACCGATTCACTCTTGATTTGAAGACAACCAGATTGTAACCTTCGGGGAACACCCATTCCGGCAGCGAATTCCACAGACTAGCAGTGTTTGTGATACGGCCTCAGTGTAAACTTTTTCTGTGCCACAGTAGTATCTACTAGATATATGACAGTTAGTGTAGGCCGACGGACACGATAACGTTACACACGATCTAGGTTTAGAAAGTGGGTGGTCCAAATAAATGGAGTGTTGGTTAAAATATAACCATAACTTCACGTACCCATAGCTGTTAAGAGGATTGCATAGCTAGTACTTTCCATACTAAATGAAATAACTCTTTTCAAACTCTTAACATTATCCGATTTCAGTGGTTTTTTTTCATGTAATCATCACATTGTTTACTATGCCCGTACGTTTTGATATTTTCTAAGTTCTAAAAAAGGAAATTTATAGTACTTTGAAATCCTGAAAAAATCAAAAAGTTCGGGCATAGTAAACAATGGGATTATTACATGAAAAAAAAACACTAAAATCGGACAATGTTAAGAGGTAGAAAAGAGTTATTTCTTTTAGTATGGAAAGTACTAGCTATGCAATCCTCTTAAAGGGTCCCCAGTGAGACCACCGCTGTGTCAAATTTTCTGCTTCTGAGAGTGTATACAACTGTATCCCCTCACCAGTCGATTGTCAATATAACAATGAAATTTCTATTGTGTCTGGGTCGTTCGACTGATGAAGTAATATACAGTTTTGAAGCACTAGCGCCAAGTTACAGAGTGAATGCTGGTTATTAAGGAATGCGCTTCTTCTTCTTAAAGTGCCTCTCCAACTAGTGGAGGTTGGTGATCAGCGTGGTACAGTCCTTCTTATTTTTGGTTCAGCAGAACAACTCAGACGCCCCTGATATTTCAGTCCACTCCCGGATATTCCGCAACCAAGACTTCTTCCTTCTTCCCCACCTTTCTTTTTCCCGGGAAGGAATGCGCGGTGGTGAATATATCGCAGCAACTCGCTGAAATGTGTGTATTATCCACATGAATCCTTGATAAAGATCTTTTGTAGGCTTTTATGCGTTTTATACCCTCTGCGCCTCCAAGCGCTACCTGCGTTTACCATCCGAAAGACAATTCCACAAGTTTCCGGAACAAATAGCACCAACTAACCTATGTGCTAGTCCTGGATATTAAGCCTTTTTATATTATCTCTTAAAATTTCACTTCTACCCGATAAGCCGCTTTAACACAAAGAATATACAAATATACATTAGTACTCATTACTAATGAGTAAGTACTCATTCACATACTTACGGATTTTTACAGTGAGATGTGGGTATCCAGTATTACTTGTGGCTTTGTGTGCCGTAGACCTCACGTCTTTTCATAGCTTAAAACTGAATAATCTGACGAGTCCCAGCAGGGCTATTATGTATCTCAGTTGCTAACAAATTTTGATTGAAATCTTGAAAAATGGCCGCTCTATGTCACTTTTGTCAGCGCCAGTCATCAACTTACTAACATTTTTGCTTACTGGAGTTGCCAAAACTGACATAGAGCGGCCATTTTTCAAGATTTCAATCAACATTTGTCAGCAACTGAGATACATAATAGCCCTGCAGGTCTAGTACATAATATCATTCGAATGATATAACAGACTCGTTGTAACAATAATATTACTTAACATTCTGTATATCACTTAAGCAATTGCAGCTGTGTATATAAATTCCTATATAACACGAAATATATTCTAGGTCCCATATGACAGAAGCCTATTTATTACCTTCTGGGAGACATAGACATACTACACACGGCTACTGATAATTTATTCAGGAAAATACCGACAACTTTTTGTACAAAATCATACCCAAACAGAAAATATCTATGATTAGACATTTTTTTTATATTGGCAAAATGCTTTTATTCTAACTCATATGTCTGCTTTTGTCATATGTCATATGTTTGCTTTCTAACTCATATGTCGCACAGTATGGACGTAATCACGGATATAAAAGGGCACTTGAGGCCATGATGAGGCAGTCATATAAATGTAATTTATTAAAAAGATCACATACATATTTTATGCTATTCCATTCTGCAATACTTAAATCTGTACTTGTTATTATTCTGTGGTTACACGCTCGTAAAACCTGTTGTATCTGGCTGAATCTCAAAGAAGCCTCATAGTAGACGCCTTATGGATTTATAGCCTTATGAAAATACCTAACAGCCTGAGGAAATGGTGTTAAGGGCCGTTAATTCACGTGATGTTGTAAAATTTACATTTTTGGCCAGAAGATTAAGCAGGCCCGCGGGCGTTATGCTCTTTTTGGTGGCGGTAAAAATATTAAATGTAGAGGTAAAAGGAATAGTCTTTTTAACATTTACACAACAACTTGCTATATAATGGTTTTCTTTATATACTACAAGCTGCCCCACAGTTTCACCCACGTGGTAATGGATGATGATGAAAAGTATCCGATGTTCTACGAGATATGACAAATCGAAAAATAAAAAAAAAACATACAAAATTTGTCTAGTCGTTCTTGAGTTATAAATGTAACTGACAGTATGGATAGAGTATGGATGTATGGATGTATGGATCTTTGTTTCTCTTTCACGCTCAAACGGCGGGGGCAATTTTGATGAAATTTGGTATGGAGGCAGATGAGGCGCAGGATTAACACATAGGATACTTTTCATCATCATCATCCATCACCACGCGCTTGAAAATGCGTAATATGCTTAGGCACAGCACAATTTAATAAGATCTCCGCCTACGTCAAGATCGTAATAATCACACTTCTGTCAAAGTTCGTGTCAGTTTCTGAAAACTTAGTCAAAAGCACGCTATCATTTTGACAGCTCGATACACTAGACGTGCTCCGGCGACCTTCAAGGGAGATGAAATGTGATGGAAGGTTTTTTCCATGGTGAGTGTATTTAAATTCACACATATAATACTATTATAGCAATTGCGTTTGACCATTTACTAATTTTATGACATTTTGGTATGAAGATAGGTATGGCTTTGGAGAAGAAAATAATCTACTCGGAGTACTAATCCTGCACAGACGTAGTCGCGGGCACCAGCTAGTTCCTAATATTCCTAATGCTAAACTAATTGACCGAGTGAGCACGAGCGAAGCGTTTCTGCAATAGATTGGACAGAACTGTTTTACTATGTCTGTTTGTTCGGATGTCCGGCAGTTCTGTTCTACAGGTCGGATTTCTCAACCGATGATCGTGAAATTGTGTGAGAAGGAGTTTTAAAAAATTACATTTTCATTCATTTTGCTACCTATGAACCTTCATAATATCACGGAAACTTAATTTATGTATCTGACTGCGAATGTACGTCACTGTAGCAACGCAATCGCAACACAATAGTTTACAGAATAGGAATGAAGTTAGAAAGTATAGATTGCAAGCCGCTGGCCCGCGATCGAACCTAAATAGCGGGCAGACTATGAAAACTGTCAAAAACTAAAATTTTCATACAATTGAGTTTCGATAATGCGGTTCAATAGCTAAGGCCCCAGGAAGCCCACCTGCCGGGCGATTTTTCGGAAGAACAATTTGCAAATTTCGGCTATTTCTTTATTGGCACAAAATAAATAATAGTATTTATTTTTAAAAAGATATAAATTAGTTTTTTTTCCAGCGTGAAGAGATCAGTTATTAAAATATGTTAATTTATATTATGTTAGGTACTCTTCAGTTAAGGTTGCCTGTACATTTTTTGATTGTTACACCCTAAAACCATAACCCTCCTGCCGTGCGATTCTCTAAGAGCAAAAATCGTTGCATTTTTGACAACATCCGGGAAACAAACGAAGAGATGACAAGAAACGTTGGAAAAGAAACCTTATGTACAAGGGCGATATCTCAATCGGTATTTGACATCGGTGAGCTCATCGACAAATCATTACAGAATCGCACGGCAGATGGTAAGTGATCACCGTCGCCCCCGCGGCTTCCGCAATACTAGAGGTCTCGAGTATGCGTTGCCGGCCTGAGGAAGGAATAAGCTCTCTTCTAGAAGGTTCCTAAGTCATACTGGATTGGAAATTCTTCAAACAAAATCCACATCTATCTAAATATCTAATCTATCGAATAGCTTGACAAGCTTTATACGACCGAAATAAGAGTTTATTAAGTCTTTATAATTGCTTTATTTAATTTCGTTAATCTGGCATCAATGCTTTAAAAACATATATTAAAAAGTTATTCTTTATTTATAAAGGATATTTTCCTCAATATAATGATGCAACACTGATCGTTCCTCATTAAGCCATCAAAGAAACATTAGCCGGCAGATGAGTGGATTGGAATGGGTGTCACGTAGTGTGGCCACGTTTGATGCTGGACGCTAATCGACGGACGAAACAATCTTCTGGGATAAACTTGGCGGGGATATTACAGGAAAATTTTGGATTTTCGTAACTTTAGGCAGACCTTTTCGAATACCCTTAAATAACTAGGAAACACAGTTTCCAAATCTTTAGAAGAATATTTTGTCAATACCCAAATAAAAGTGGTCCGATGCCTTTTTTATGATGATTAACATTTTGTAAAGTACTGGCAAATTTTCCGTATTTATAGACCCCTGTTATTTCTTTTAAAAATGGGTGTCTCTAAAAATGTGTATTGTAAAAAAAATATTTAAATTTATTTTAAATTTAGGATTTCTATTTTAGGAGTACACAAGGATCTCGCCAAACGTATAGTCCAGTCAAATTAGACGATATTTTGCAAAAGAGTGGCAATAATTCACGACAGTGGGTTTTTATTTGCTTTAAGAATCTCAATCCTTACGAAACTTAACCTTCGGAAGAGGGTTAAATTGAGTAAAAACTTTGAAATTACATAACTTCATTTAGGAAAGAGTGGCAATCGCTATATGTTTATACCATACTTAAAGTATTATACTCTTCTTTCTTACTAAGTAATTTTCAACCAACTAAAAAAACAGGAGTATTTTATCAAGTCGAGGGGTATATTTTTATGTACGATCACTAAACACTTTTTGCGGAGCAGTTCGATTTTAATAATTAATTTTTGTTTGGTGGAGTATACGTCTGAGGTATGCCATATAAATTTTATCAAATTTAGTTCATCGATTATTGAGTTACAATCTAAAAACTGAACAGTGTTCACCTATCTCGATTATATCAATTACAATATCATCGAGGTAGGTGAAACACTTTTTAGTTATTGGATCGTAACCAAAAAACCGATTGTCTGAAGTAACTTAGACGTATAGTCTGCCAAACAAAAAAAAGGAATGATTAACATCGTACTACTTTGTAAAAAGTTATGCGTGATTATAGATAAAAATACACTTTGTTTTGATAAAATACTCCTGTTTTTGGAAGTTGGTTAAAAAGATACGAGTATGATCCGTAACTTGCACATTGGTGCAAATTTACCTGAACATATAAGATGCTTATAAATATCAAATTTCAAGTTTTCACCTATGTCGGAATTTTCCTAGAACCGCATATAAAAAAAAAAACTACAACAAATATTCTGTATGTCGCACGACTTTTTTCACTCTAAATCACAATAGGTATATAAAATAAGTCTATATTCATTCATACAATTACCTATTCCAACTTCTTTGAATTCTTCTAACTAACGGCCTGTTAAAGTTTATACCTAATATTTGTTATGGTTCCGGTGCTAAAAACAGTGCAAACCGAGGAGATACTCCTAGCTGTGTTTCGTAACGATTTCGGAAGAATCTACTATTGTCAGAATTATTTCCATACTTTATCCTTATTTGACTGGACTAGTATGGTGAAGGCGACGGGTGACCGAAATTCAGCAGCCTATTTTGGTCAAAACGTTAGCATTGCCATCCATCGTGGCAATACTACCAGCACTTCAACCAGTTTTCTACCGATTATGGGGCTTACTGTTTTTTTAAAACCCTGAAATGGTTATTCTTTTTCGTTTCATCAATATTGATAAATGGATTATCTGGTATCTCATTACATAAAAGCTTTCACCGTTTAGTGCAAACTTCTCAACACAACCATCTGCTGCTTTTATGCTTTCCTATCCACTGATTCAATTGTCATAAGGCTCACTTTTATACATCACATCCGGACAGAAGGATAAAAATCTTTTATCATCTAAAAGTTTATGATACGAAAAATAAACTCTTACATTACTAGAACAGCTGAAGCTTTACAACGTACTTGACCTTCATCCTGGCCTCCCACGGGATCGTTTAAGAGGTATAATTTATCTTAAACTCGCACATTTTCGCTAACAAAGACTTTACTCAGGCAGAATGTGAGATAAGGTTTATTTAGACCCCTTTGAGAAAACATAAAACGCTAACACTAAATGTTATAGACCTACCATATATATACTAAGGATACAATACTACCTTTTTTTTTTTAGTGATGATGTCATACAGACCGCTCGACATTTTTTAAAATCAGCATTATGTTTTAAAAACTCAATTCTGTCACAAATACGCTTGGAGCCTTATTTAGTTACTGTGCCACTCAAACACAGAATACTATCTATCTGAATTTGAGTTCACGATCATTATTTTAATATTATTACTTGATGTAATTTTACTATACATCATCTCATCATAACCTCAGCCATAGGACGTTTACTGCTGAACATAGGCCTTCCCCGTAATTTTCCAAAAGCACCGGTTGGATGCGGCCTGCATCCAACGTCGTCGTGTGACCTTCATCAGGTCGTCTGTCCACCGTGTCGGTAGACGACCTACGCTTCGCTTGCCGGTCCGTGGTCTCCATTCCCGAACCTACCAGCACCATCAGCCATCTGTTCTGCCGTCTATGTGCCCTGCTCACTGCCACTTCAACTGGCTAATTTTCTGGGCTATGTCGGTGACTTTCGTTCTTCTACGGATCTCCTCATTTCTGATTTGATCACGTTGAGAAACCCCGAGCATAGACCTCTCCGTAGCTCGTTATGCGACTTTGAACTAACTTATGAGGCCCATAGTAAGAGACCACGTTTCAAGTCATCACTGGTAACACACATTGGTTGAAGACTCATGTCTTGAGGCACTGGGGTATTTTTGACGAGAAGATTTCGCAAAGTTTATAATTTTATTATCATTACTTGAATATTTCGTTAACGCACTGCGTTATGCGTTTGGATGGTCATAGTGAAAATGCCCCTGGTAATAGGGACACGCAGTCATATATTACTAGTGCAGACACACTTGAGAATGTGTTTACAGCGAGAGGATTTGCACCCGCAAATGAATACATTTACCAAGCTAAAATTAAATATCTTATCTAATTCCTTAAGGACGATACACACTACAAATTCACACCCCACATTACAAATATGTAGTAAGCTCACCATCCATACGTAACTTACGTGTTTGGCAACGGTGTTCATCTGAATTTCTGCAAGTTCAATACTCGCAAGACAAGTCGCTTACTTCCAAAAAACATTGTTCGACAAGTCATTGCTTCGACAGAACATATATTCGATAATAATTACTCTTACAGAACATAGCGGACTATACAGTCAGAGCAAAGTTACTTGAATTAGATGAGTTAGTTGAATGGTGAGCACACAACGCGCGAGCCGAGGGAGCGTGGTAAGTTTCCCGTGCCGTGGCAGCGGCCGGTGGAACGCCAAAATTAGGTTAACCTGCACCTCGCTATGGATATAATGCAGCACTTTTGGGATAAAATTCTTGTCGAATATTATGTCCTGTCGAAGCAATGACATGTCGAATTATGTTTTTTGTTATGCGATGATTTTTTATTATGGGTAGGCCTCCTGTGCAATAGGCCCAGTCTTGGTTGGTGCCACCACAGAGCCAGGTATTCTACCCCGAAGCAATAGTGCGCAAGCATTACTGTGAAGGGCACTGCAATAGGTGAAATAGATGGGCGAAAGATAAAAAAAAAACAATATCTCGAATAAGCACAGTGCTAAAACTACAGTTGTAAGCTCTGGGCAGCACAGCAACTGTCATGGATAAGCGTAATCCTTCAGAAGCATGACTTGGCAGTGATCGCACATTATTACATGCATGAAAAACGAAATCTGGGTAATCCAGGGATATACACATCTCACACGCGGCAGTGAATGAGCAGATAAGTACATTGTACACCAAGGGTAGAAAACGATCTATTTCCGTCCAAGAGTATGTTAAAGGAAATAAAACTCGAGAACAGAAATATAACTTTTTTCCCGAGTGATACATAGCGATTTTTATAACACCTACTAGAAAATAAAATTGTTACGTTTATTAGTAAACAATTGTTGTCTGGAGCATTTTGTAAGAAATCAAAGATCTCTTGAGCGGTAATTTATTTTATTTTATTGGCTTCATCATTATAAAATCGTCACTTATAAATAACTTTAATAAATGTCATCCGATAGTGCACTATTGGATGACATTTATTTAAGTTATTTTGAATAATTAAAAGCATAATGTTAAATTATTAATTTAATAATAAAATCGAGTACCAAAAAAATCCCACCTCTTTTTTCTAATTATCGTATATAAAATCTTTTTCATATTTGATGTTTGTTTTTGTTTATGTTCGCTGCTAAAACACAAAAGGGCACAAGCAGGGCAGAAATGGATTTTCATACAATATTTCTGCCCTGCTACGGAGTGCAGAAATGAAATTCCATATAACTTTTCCCGTCTCACATTTATAAGGGAGAAATTAGGAAATTTGTAACCCGTTTATGAACGTGTAATGAAATACTTTCTGAGTGGGTGTGGGATAAATATTTTTCTTGGATATTGGACGTTGTGATCACCATTCCTACCGCTATACATAACAGGGAATCCAAGTGCGAGGATTGTTCCTTGGAATATACATTTTAATGGTAGTGATTGTCACTAAAATAAAAACGTACATTCTTTACAGTGATAGAATAGTTGATTTTGTCAATTTATTTTTGTATGTTTCTTAACACTTTTGAAATACTTTTACGGAGTAACAAGTTTGGCATTTGAATAAGTTCATCATTCTTTGAAGCAAAAATCAAGTTATTGAGTCAAACCTGTTTGCAGATACGACTCGGAGACGAAAATTCGACATACAATAAAATAACTTTCAAACTTTCATTTTCTTTGTTCAAATTTGTTCAGTCTACATGTACATGAATTTAATATTTTCTAAAATGCGTTATTTATTTTATATTCTTGATGTTCATGAGTATTATTAAGTAGGACTAATAATCGTACGTAACCTGTTTTATTAAAGTAAACATATTTTCATATTAAATATAGGACACTTACCTAAAACTATAAATATTTAATATTAACTGCGCTATGCGGTTTCACCTGCGTGGTGATGGATGATGTTGAAGATTTTTTTAAACTATCCTTGTATCAGAACACCTGAAATAAAATAAAAATATTATTCAAATTGGTAAACTTGTTCGGAAGTTATGCGCGTACATTTATTTCGGCAATTCATTTTTATTAAATTTATATAGAATAAAGCACTTTTGAATTTTAATTGGTATCTGATAATATAATACACAAATAAGTCAATATCTAATAATTACATTTTCGTTCTGGAAGCCTACTCGTAGTATCAGTCACATTAAACCGCCAAACTAATTGGAAATTTTGTAACAATTCCCACGCGTTTAGCTTTTTAATTTTATTTTTTATGATTTAAACCCCAACATAAATAACACTGTTTCTTACAATAGGTTCTATAGTAATTTGAGAAATTAATTTTAAAGTGTTATAAAAAAGGAATGTTGTGACATGCAAATTAAAGGGGAAGACAACATGCAAATCAAAGGAGAAGACAACATGCAAATTAAAAGTGTTCACTATTTCACCTTAAAAGGTGGTTCAGAATTTTTAGGTAGTTGGTATTTAATAATGCTCTGTCTCATATCTGCAGTAAACGATTTGTAAAATCAATTGTACACCGAATGTATTAACTTGTAACCAAAAATACACTTTTACTGCGCCCGGCAAATTTACTTTCGGTGATGTTTATGCATTACATAAGGCAGGTTATTTGGGCAGTGGTGCCCAAAACTCGTCCAGAAAATAACAAGCATGTGTTACTAAATTATTAACAAAGAGGGACGAAGCATAACGCATAGGCGTTCCCGATGGGCCCCAAATCCAAGGTCGGAGAACTATTGGCCCATCAAGTAGTGACTGCAGCAAAATTCTACAAGTACGGATGACTATGCTAGTTCTGCTGAGAGCTCATGTTATTTTAAATTAATCTCATATGAAAAGGACCCCTGAACAATCGATGACGATACGAACTAGTCACTTGCCTAATGCTAAGCGTCACGCTTGCCCATAACGTTTTAGTGCCATTCCGAATTTCAAATTACAGTTTAAGGCATATTCAGACCTTAGCGTTATTCACTACCGCTGTGGGTAGCGAAAAAACCCACGCGGATCTCGATGGGTAAATAGTATGAAGTTCCATAACTGCAGCGAAACTTGTACCGCCTAGAGAGGCGGTATTTTCTCTTGTTTGGCGAAACTAGTTCCGCCGGGCGACGCGGGAGCAGGTAGCAGCGACATGCTCTGCATTCCTGCCCTCTCACCGCTAACCGTTGCCAACGGATATCTCTATCGCTCGCGGTAGCGAATAATGTCCAGGTCTGAATAGGCCTTTAATTTGTATTCCGTTACCCTGACATAATATGATGTTCAATACTACGAAGAAATAATAAGACAGGAACAGTAACTGCGTTAAAAATGACCCGATAAGAGTCGTGCTAAACAAATAAAATCGTTCACGCCGCAATGACTCAGCTGTCATAGTAGACATTGCAGCACGCGCGTGCACTAACCCATGCTTTCCTTCCGAATTTAAACCAATCACCGAACATGTCTTTTGTAACCTCGGAAGTAATTCGTATTTGGAATCATACGTCGTTTGGTTTGAAGGACACTTTTTCTATGGAATTTGTTCTGAATTATGCTTCCTGACATTATTTCTTCGTAGGTTCAATATCTTGTCAAACCAAAAGACTAATGTTTGAACAGTACTGCTTTTGGTTGAGAATAACTGGCAAAGGTATACTCGTACTTCCCCAGGTGCAGTCTGCGCAAGTCCTACGTGTACAAAAATGGGTAAGACAAGCCTACCAAGGAACACAACACTGTAAAACAAAGAAAGAAACGTATGTTATCAACCAACTAAGCAAACATATACGGTCGCAGAACAGAGATGTTGTGCGCAAAAAATTACATTATTGAAATTTGTTTAGCGTTTATAAATAAGTATCGTAACTAACTAACAGCAGAAGCAACAACAATGGAAAAACATCATTATACATTTTCTACCGACTTCCAAATATGAGGAGATACTCAATTCGGCTGTTTTTATTTATGTTTGTTACCTCATAAATTTCGATTGGGTAATACGATTCTCAAAACTCTTTTTTATTTGAAAGCTGGTACGAGTACTTCCAGTGTGGTCCCATTAAAATTTCATCCAATTCGATGCAGTACTTTTTGAGTTACACTCCAATAACTGAATAGAATGGAAGTCGGTATTATTTTTTTCAAATTGTACTTGTAGACGTATCGATACGTACCGTAAAAATACCAAAAAAAGATTTTTTGTAAGTAATGCCTTAACTTAAGTTAAAACTTTAATACGTAGGATGAAATTTTTCACCTAAGTTTACGTAAACAATTCCGATACCGTACTCAAATAACAGTTTTAAAATTTTACTAGACTATTGATGATTTTTTTCTACCAAAATGTAATACCAGAATATGTAGCGTGGTGAAAAAAAGCCTAAAACAATCGATCATAGGCCGGGCCTCCCTCGGGAGGTCGGCAATCATTCGCAATTGCCGTTAAATAACATACGTGAGCCCTCCAGTCCGCTTGTTTGATATAGGGACGGGATTGCCCTATCCGGAAAAATGGTTTTATTTTTATCCGTATAAAAGAGATGATAGATAAGCGAATACACCTCAAATCTAGATGAATTCGTTTATATCTCATCTCTATGATTGGAATCCTACTCTACGAATTTTGAATAAAGATTGATAGGTAAACGTCATCGACGCTCTGCTACAAACTTCGATCAGCAATACCAATTGTATATATTATATATATATATACTATATATATAGTTGGTATTGCTGATTGAAGGCTACAAAATCAAAGGTTATGGAATATGGCGTATCCTTTGATTTTGTAGTGCGTTAGGGCTACAAAAATATACCTTACAAATTAAGAAGGGTTACGACATCAATACTAAATTTAAGTGTTAGTATGAACTCATGTTATGGTCCAATAATGATTATAAAGCAGTTGGATAGATGATTATTCATCCCCATACAAGCGTCGGTAAAAAATTAGAGAGATAAATTTGATGCTCGGACAGCAATCTTGGTGGCTGACATGGATAGCCAGGAGATGCAGATTCGGATCTATCACAGTATATAACTTTTAGGTCAATTCGATCATTTTAATTTCACTTGATTAGTCCTGATTACACCTTAGAACTGATTAGACAGACTGATTATTACTGATTAGACCTTCAAATCGCTGTGCGTTCGAAATTCGAAGCAGCCGTGCGATTCTCTAAGAGCAAACATCGTTGCATATTTGACAACATCCGTGAAACAAATAACAAGATGACAAGAAACGTTGAAAAAACAACCTTATGTACAAGGGCGATATCTCATAAAGTATTTGACATCGGTGAGCTCGTCGACGAGCACATTGACGAATCATTAGAGAATCGTAGGGCTAAATATCTGACACAGCGAACCACCGCGTCCCAAGATTAAATGGACTATAAAATACTGTACGGTAGAAAATATTGTCAAGTACATATTGAAATATTCAAATATATTATAATTTCGTAACGACGACGTCAAGATTCGGTAACCGTAAAATCGAATAGAAAAATCGGTAAAAATTCATGCGCATGTCACTTCTAACACTAATCGAATCAATCACAAATGCATGGAATAGTTTACGTGCTGCCCGCGGCTTTATTGCCTATCTGTCCAGAATATCAACAGACACTGTGAAACGAAAATGACCTTTGCGTTATTCAATTGTTTTCAACTGAGCGCAGCCCAATTCAGCTCATCACCTTGCTTTGAATACGTCGCGTCTGATGACTTTTCGGACACGCGCAGCCCTCACCAAAGCTGTTGAATCCCCCATCAAAACGATAAAAAGCCATAGAATAGATAAGAGTTATATTTAAGAAGTGAAAGTTCGCTTAAATAACTGCTTTCGTGTCTGTGATTCTACATTACTCTTCAGAGAGTTCATTCAACGTGGTCAGTATTGTTTGCTCTTCGGTGAAATTCGGTGAAATCACAATGGAAGGTGGTTTTTGCAATATGGCAATCAAATAGCCCAAGGCGGTTCATGATTTATGAATTTGTGAGTGGGCTGTCAAGTGTATTAGCATTTTTATTTGAGAATTAGTTGCTCAGGGATAGATAATTGAGGACGTGAATAATGCATATAATTATGTATGAGTGTGGACAGTTACGTAATCAATAAGCCTAGTTACATATTAAAAAAAGTGCTCGGTATGATTACCGTAACGTTTGCAGTATTTTTTAAAGTATACACACATCAAAAAAGTTTGTGATCAATACCATAAGCTAATATTTTTTTTTTAAAACATAAACAACAATTTATTAATAAAAGGCTTACATTCAATGTAATATAAGTCCTTACCTGTCTCGAACACATGCGGTGATCTTCCTGGGCATGTTGAGAATCAAGTTATCCAACATTTTTAACTAAAAAGTTAATAAAAGAATTTAAGCTTTGGTAAAACAGTAGTTTATAAAAGCGTCAAATTTAGTGCGTTCATAGTGTACATTCTCAAGTATAAACAATAAATAATAGGCAAAAGCGTGAAAGGTGCTAAGTGTAAAGCTATAACACAAAGATTTTAAGAGGTGATATGGAAATACGTAAATAATTAAAACAATAAATTTAATAACGAGTTAATTGCTATAGTTTTTTCTTTTTATGGAATAAGTTGGCAAACGAGCAGGCGGCTCACCTGATGGTAAGTGATACCGTCGCCCACGGACATTCGCAATACCAGAGGTCTCGAGGATGCGTTGCCGACCTTTGCGGAAGGATGATAGGAAGGAAGAGATAGAAGGGGTGAGGGTGGAGGGGGAGGTTGCATTGGGAGGGGGAAGGAGAGGGAGAACAGGGAAGAGGGGAATCGGGCCTCTGGAACCTCCTACAAACCGACGAAACGCAATAGCAAGCTATGTTATTTCACGTGGGTGTTATGTGGGAGTGTGGTACTTCTCCGGTCGTGCCGAACCATTCGGCTGTAGGGTAGCAGCGTGCCACTACCACAAAAAAACTATGTAGTTATGACTAAAAAACTAATTTAAGTGTACCTTAAAAAAATCTATTTGTAATGTTTGTGACTATGCTTATACATAGTCACAAACATATAAAGTTACCAGAGCAAATTGAATCATACATTTTTTTATTGTTTATTACTCGAATTAAATGTGTATTTGTGTACCATAAAACAACTATCGATTTTATAAACGTAGACTTTGTAACTACCGATTGTCTCCAAGTAAATGTAAATGTAATAATGACTACATGTAATAACGTCAACGGTATGAAATGGATAATGATCGAAATGACAGAATAAAGCATTCGATTATCTTGCGAACCATTTGATAAATTTCCAAGTGACTCATCATAATACGAGTTACATTTCGTGATGCAAATTCCGACCTCCCAAGAATACCTTGAAAGAACAATATTATTAAATCACAGTCCCAACTCCAAGCAATAGACTCTAATAACTGTACTGTTACGTAAGTAATTGCTGAGGGCCGTAAATGAAATTCTGTATGCTAATTGACTAAATACAATTATGGAAGCGGGCCCAAGATTGTGCGAGCGCTTCTGAGTAACTCGTTTTGCATCGATGTAAAGTTGTGGACTGGAAGTGATTTACTAGTTTTTAGTGAGTGAAATAAATACAGTTACTTTTACAGATTAAGTATTATGTTATTTTTCCTTGGTGACAGGATTTTACTTATAGTCTCAACTCAAAGCAATCATACAACTTTACGGTTACATAAGTAAATTTATATTAATACTAGCTAGTGCCCGTGACTCTCTCTGCGCATGATTAGTACTTCGAGTAGCTTATTACGAGTATCTTCTCCAAGGCCATATCTATCTTTATACCAACATGTAATGAAATATTTACATGGTCAAACACAATTGCTGTAATAGTATTATATGAGTAAGTTTAAATACTTAGTAAATCAATCAGTAAACACTAATAATAAAAAACAGGACCAACATACATACTACTATAAAATTAATCACCACGGAAAAAACTGTCATTACATTTCATCACCTTTGACAATATTTGTGTTACATTTCGTTACCCTTGACGGTCGCCGAGCACGTCTAGTGTATCGAGCTGTCAAAATGATAGCGTGCTTTTGACAAAACTACCAGAAACTGACACATACTTTGACAGAACTGTAATTATTACGATCTTCACGTAGTCCGAGATCTTGTTATCTTGTTTATTCTGTGCCCACGAATATTACGCTTTTTCACCTGCGTAGTGATGGATAATGATGATTATGATGATGAAAAGTATCCTATGTGTTAATCCAGCGCCTCATTTACCTCCATACCAAATTGCATCAAAATTGGCCTCGCCGTTTGAGTATGGAAGAGTAACAAACATCCACACATCCATACATCCATACATCCATACATCCATACTAACAAACTTTCGTATTTATAATATTAGTAGGGTTAGTAGGATAGGATGTATGAAAAGTGACAAAATACTTAATAGAACGGTGTCGTTATATATCATGTTCACCTACTTATAAACATTTCTGCTCAATACACTAAATATGCCCCTGCCGGACATCGAACCTCGGACCCCTGGCTTAATAAGCAGGGTTACTACCAAGTAGACTAAAGGGGGCATCCAAAGTTACCAATTACATTAAATGCACGTCTGTTTGCAAATAAAACTGGGCGTTTTCTTTTTAAAGAAACACAATTATTATTGTTTTAAAAATAAATATATTTTTGTAAGCGCAATGTAATTTAAGTCGACTCGAATTCAAATCGAGTCGACCTCAATATAAATGTGCAGCAATGAGTGCCCTTACCATTCTACCTTATTTACCCAAAGAGGATTTGTGTAATGATTATATAATAAATTGCTATGCATCCGTCAATGCGTTCCGTTCCGGAAACTTCGCGAAGTCTTCTCGTCAAAATTACCTCAGTGCCTTAACCCTTTGCGTCCCAGAGACGTATATATACGTCAGTTTCGTTCATAAGTCTTTTGTTTTAATTATCACGATTTAGGAAAGATTAAGACAAGATTGTTACCAGTCATGACATATGGCACTGAAACGAGGTCTCTTACTATGGGCCTCATAAGCTTGTTCAAGGTCGCACAACGAGCTATGGAGAGGGCAATGCTCGGGGTTTTACTACGTGATCGAATCAGACGATCTAAAGTCACCGACATGGCTCATAAGATAAGCCAGTTGAAGTGGCAGTGGGCAGGCCACATAGCACGCAGAACAGATGGCCGATGGGGCCGAAAGGATCTACTCTAGAGGGAAGACCACGGACCGGCAAGCGCAGCGTGGATCGTCCACCGACAACGTGGACTGAAGATTCGGTAAAGGTACTCGTAGCAGGACGACATAGGATGCAGGCCGCTTCCAACCGGTTTTTTTGATAATTTGTGGGGGAGGCATATGTTCAGCAGTGGACGTCCTACGGCTGAGATGATGATCCGTAAATATGTCTCTTCCAGAGTTAGACGACGATTGTCTTTAATTAAGGATAGAGTAGGCGTATACCTGCGATAACCTAACGAGCTATTTTTAGAGTCTCCTAAGTGAAATCTTTATTTATTTGTGGATGTTGATTAAAGTTGCCACCGAAATTGTGTTACCTTTAATCAAATCAATCAATCAATCAATTAATCAAATCATGTTTATTTCAGGATATAGGTATACAATATGTAGCTTAAAATTACGTAGCTATACCTAAGTTTTACTTAATTTATCCTTATTTTTAAACTAAGTTATGAGCACTAGCTCCCACACTAGGATTCCCTGTGTTGTGGGAGGCTAGTCTCTTCCCGAGAGTTCAGTTAGTTTTATTCGCAACAGTAAAATTAGGAACCACATTTGGCTGATTTAACAAAGAAAAAAACCGCAAATTTGTATACTCATACCTTTCATAAATCGTTGTAAATCAAATATTTAGCATAGCGTTGTTTCTGCATGAATAATTTAAGATATTCCGTGAATTATCTTATTTACGATAAACTTTTTGTAGCGATACATTATTATATTTTACATACACTCCCGGCACCGCTGCGCACTCGTCCTGAATATGAGCATTGGACATGCTTGAAACCAGGGTCGTCGTGTTCGATCCCTAACGCGAGTGTTTTGTCGGTTATGTATTTTAACATATAGTTTAAAAATTTTAACCTTGAGCACCACACCTCATATTAATAGAACAAGCAAATACAGGCACTCATTACAAAACTAAAACCATAGGTATTCAATTATTGCCTTATTGGGCTTAGCACAATACCTGCGTAAGTGTAACGAAACGTATCGTTCACGTGAAACGGTACAGCTGTCATTTATCAAGGGCAACTGTTACACCCGTAGTTAGTATGCCGAAGCGTGACGCGTTGATGCTTACAATATGAATACTTTTTCGCAAATGCTACTGCATCTGCCGTGCGATTCTCTAATGATTCGTCGATGCGCTCACCGGTGTCAAATACTTTTTGAAATATTGCACTTGTACATAAGGTTGTTTTTCCAACGTTTCTTGTCATCTCGTCATTTGTTTCACGGATTTTGTCAAAAATGCAACGATGTTCGCGCTTAGAGAATCGCACGGCTGTTCAAGTCTGACAGCGTCAACGAACGGGTGAGACATTTTTCTTCACGCCTGGCAGTCGCATTGAGTACCCATCTTGGGATCGCACGAGTGAGAGAGAGAGCTTACCCATGCTTGATAGTCGGCGCAGACGGCACGTCTTGTTTAGTAGCTGTTCTTTTTTAATAAGGAATTAAGGATAATTCATATATGTGTCTCCTGCTTAAGTGACTGTGGAGTTTTCAAGTCACTAAAGTTATAAATCTATATCCTAAATTAATGTAATTAGTTATGCAATAAGTGAAAGACATATCCAGTGAAACTGGTTCCAGTGTTGGTTAATTTAAAGTGAACCAAAGCAAAGAGCAAGCACCTGCGATAACGCTCTCTATTTAGTACCGTTTGAGGTAACCTTTATTTACAACCTCAAATTCAAGTTAGCACCAGTTTATTTAGGTATCTGCATAGAACTACATACATTACAATATAAGGATGTGTCCAAAAATTCCTTAACAGGGCACTATTTTGTTAAGCATTAAACTGGCAATTCCAAGTGCAAGATCCTACAAAATGTTCGACTTATGATTATATAAAATTTGAATTTAGATATTAATAATTTTAAACTGTAATCAAAAATATTCAAATACTTTTTTACATTACCATCTTAAAAGTTTAACAAACAGCTATGAAATTCAATTGCATGGACCAACATTGAATTACATATCCTATCAAATAATATACTATCAAGCAAAACCAAAATCAACACTCGTACGATACCGCTTAAAGTTACGCGTATTAATGTTTATTTACATACATAAAATTAATTCAGCATCGATACGGCGCACCACACACTGGAAGTGTGTGCTGCATGGGGCCCGCAGCGGCACACGCTTTCAGCGGAAATAGGGGGAGATCTCTCCCTGCCGAGCGTGGTGTTCTCCATGCTCAACAGCGAGAGATCGTGGCAGGCGGTGGCCACCTTCTGCGAAACGGTGATGACGCAGAAGGAGGCCGCGGAGCGGATCAGGGAGAACGATGTCCGAGCTGACCCGCTCCGGCGCAGACGACCGGGGGAACGGAGAAGACGGTTTGCACGTCTCCTCCCTCCTCCGTAGTGGGGTTACTGGCGAATAGTCGGGGGACTCTTCGCCGGTTTGCACGGCCCTACATGTCTAGGGGGGACCTTGGTGAGCAAGGTCATACCTTCACAGGCGCTGAGGCCCGGTTAAGATCAATCCGGGCCTACCGCTGGGGCGAGATGGTGACTGCCAGCGCGACCCTGTCTCGCCCCACCTTGGCGGAGGACTGCTCACGGGGGGTTTTAGTGGGTCTGAGCCCCACACGCCCCCTTCCGTCACCCCCGTGGTGGAAGGGAAGTGCACAGCATTTCCCACCTCAAAAAAAAAAAAAAGAGTCGGTATAAAATTTTTCAAATTGTACTTGTTTTTATTTAAGTTGATATGCAGGCTTGTTAGATAGCACATGCATTTTCATGTATCAATGTTCGAAATAGACGAAACTGTCTATTTCGAAACTGAAAAATTATACGTTATTTAATCCGTTTACATTAGTTTAATTACAATGTATAAGAATGGCGAAAGGATAAGAAATCATTCGATAGATGTTTAATAGGAACGCAAATTTATTTCGTTTGGCTCTTATGTCACAGCGCACAACGCCCGCCGTGCGATTCTGATGAAATTTGAATGGAACCACACGGGAAGCACCAGCTTTTAAACAAAAAAAAAATTAAGTATCGGTTCACTCAGTCAAAAGTTATGAGATAACAAACATAAAAAAATATAGTCGGATTGAGTACCTTCTCCTTTTTTTGGAAGTCGGTAGAAAATAAACCCCTATTTCTCCTGGTCACGCTATAACTTGAGAACGGATGGAACAATTTCGAAATGTTTTTGTTTTGTGTTGATTATTGCCGGGAGAAGGTTCATATGAAAGAAAAACTAAGAAAAGATGGGAGGTTATGGCGAAGCCGAAGGCCGAGCCTAATACGCGAACAAAGTTGCGGCCCGTCGCTAGTTTATTCATAATTATAAGAAGAACAACTATTAAGAGCAAACTTTAATGATATGTTTTCCAATTGAACGTATCAGTGCTATTATTAATTATTTAGCTAAATCTACATTTACTCCATTTTAAATAGAGATTGAAATTTATAGAGAGAAAAATTCCATCATCGGACGGGATTCGAACCCGCGTCTTCTGACTCTCTGTGTCTGACGCCATTGACCAACTAGGCCACCGAGAATCTGGTCCGAGCATTTTAACTCTCTATTTGAGTATTTATTTACTCTCTTTAAATAGATATTATAGTTCTTTGCTTATTTTTAACACATTTTCAGCCAAAACATATTTGAAACCTTGTTCTATTACGGTCGTACGAGTATTGTGTTGAAATGAATTTTCATATAATTTTCCACAATGCATTGTCAAAAGTTTAATTTAAGCCCTAAGAGGTTTTTCTGCTACATCGTAGCTCCATTTATACCGTAGCACCGTAGCGGGTGCTACGAGATGCTTAGTGAGTATTCGTAGCAAGTTTAGTGGAAGATTCTGCTCATTTTAATGCTTATTTCCTTTGAGTGTTTCTTGTATTTTCTTGAGGATGCTTTTGGAATTGTGCGGTGGATATAAATTGTGGGGGCCTGGTTGCTTTATTAGAAGACTCTATTTGAAATGAAATTTGTTTGTGTGTTTAACTTGAATGTGCATATTGTATTTTAGAAACGTTTAATTTTGTTTTAAAGTTCACTATTTCGAGCATTATTAATAGTATTATTTATTTTTTATATTACTATACATTAGACTTTTTATAAACCGCTCTATAATGACCTGTCGTGCGATTCTCTAAGACAAAATCGTTGCACCTTTGACAAAATCTGTGAAACAAATGAAGAGATGACAAGAAATGTTGGGAGAGCAACCTTATGTACAAGGGCTCTAATTATTCGTAGCAAGGGCCTCATAAAGTGTGTCTCATAAAGTATTTGACATTGGTGAGCTCATCATTACAGAATCGCACGGCAGCATATCATCTGACATTACCTTTATACAAAATCTAATCTAATATTATTCTTATCTCATAAAGAGTTAGATTATTTATATAGATCACGAACATTACAATTTAATATAATCGAAAAAAAACTCAATTAAATTGAATTTTCTAAAATGGTCGCACACTATGTTTGAACAAACATAGTGTGCGATAATCAAGTGGGCTGTATGACGAAATAGTACATTTCATTACAAGTGGGGAAAGTCTGTCATTGCAAAGAGTTCCGACAAATGTCTACCCGAGCCGAGGCGCAGCCGAAGGCGAGGGTTGACAGTCGGAACAAGCTGCAATGACGATTCCGCACGTGTACTGAACGACTATGTTTAATACAGTTGCGAAAAGATTAAGCAATTTAATAAAATAAAGTCGCAAAGAAAATTTCTGGAAAATGGCACCAACCGTAGAATATAAGCAGAGATTTTTTTTTCTTCACCCATTCTGGTAGGCAAAGGGAACTATGCCCATACAGTCAAGCCTTCAGTAGTTTTTTTTTTATATGATATGAAAATGAAATTTAATGAGATAAAATGAAATGAAACCTAACCTAACTCATTCAATCAAATCATTAAATCTGATATTGAAACAAATTAGTAGCTTCTTTTTAGAAATATACGTATTTGCAAGAATCATAAAAAAATCATAGAAGTTTTTTTAGTAAAAACTTCATGGTTGGTTTTTCTTTTTAATAAACATTATCACGACAGTTGGGAAAGAGAGCGCACGAGTTCGGGAAAGGTAAAAAAAAAGCACTAGTATGTAATAGCCCACATCCCGAACGCTATACGTCCCTGCAATACGCCACTTTTTGAGCAACTGTATTAAAAAATTCATAAATTACACTGAGTAGGTATAATATTATAAGCGACAAATGTTGATGCTAGAACTTAACGAAACAAAGTAAGTGTAATCGACAGAGAATGAGAAGAAGAGACTAACCTGGTTCGTGTTGGATGATCAGCCAGGCAGACGGCCTTCGGACTCTCGAGCAGATTTCCGACTTACCAAGATTCCTCGGGTTTACCTGCCGCCTGGATATGCGCGATCCTCGGTTTGCCCCTTCAATCTCGCTGCACGGTTACACTGTTTATGTATTGCAAAAGAGATTTTGAATTTAATGCGAAAAATTATAATTATACTTGGCTCGACACGACGACAACCAAGTACCACACAATTCTCAATCACAAAAATGTAATTTAATTACCACAGTTAAAATTAACTTTTTTATTTACAGATGGAAAAAGCTTTTGCGGACCGAAATGGAACACATAGATTAATTTATTAATTATATATTTCTTAAATGTATATACATTTACACCTGTTGTTAGCCAAATTTGGAACCCGAAGTTGTCAGCGCGAACGTATCCTAATGTAATTTGCGGGTAGACTCTACGCTGTGTAGAGTTATTATTACCTTAATGTAATCAATCGTTAAAGCCTTTATCAGTAGTCTAGGAAACACTTTGAAATTGTATCACTTTGAACAAGGATTCTGTTGTAAGGATTTTAAATGTAGACTCATGAAAAATCCACCTGATTTGAATACTGTATGAAAAAATTGACAGTGATATTAATTCGTTCGTCTCACTGCTTCAAATTGTCTTGCTGGTAAAAGGCAATTTTCTACCGACATCCAAAAAGGAGGACTGTATTTGTTTTTATGTTACCTCATTACTTTCGATAGGGTGAACCGATTTTGAAATTCGTGCATTGCAAGATGCAACGATGTTTGCTCTCGCACGGTAGATGCTAACGCATCACGGCACTTACATAGTTCAATCAGATCAGATACACGGATTGTTAAGCACAAACGAAATAGGATATTATGATTTATGTATGTCAGTGGAACGGAGAAGCGACACGCACTAGATTACATTATATTACTATTTTATTAGATCTTTTTCGAATAGCCACATATAATTATTATTCCGTTAGCTTCGTAATGTCTTTCTGCGACCATACACTCTCTAGAGGTGTCACGTCAGACTATTGGATATACTTCTTGTCAAACGATCTTGTAGTAGCAATACGGCATTGCGTCTGAGAGTAAGGTGGCGCCGAATATGGCGTAGTCGTAATACGAACTGTATTTTGTCCTGGGGTTCGTGAGGTCAGGGCAATGGGTAACGGTTGAAAATTAGTGAGTAAGGATTCTATCCTTAATTATATGCTGAGTCGGGACCCATGTTCATGCCACACACAGCACTGCGTCGTTTTCTACATGTGTAATGTGTTTAATATATAAGTGTTTTATGTTCCTCTAATGTGTAGATTATGAAATGTGATGTGTGTGTCTTGAATAAATATGTTTTCTTTCTTTTCTTTCAAAATACAAGACGCATCGGGGAGGTTCTGCCTACGATTGACAACCACACCGAAGCCTGATTGCTAGAGTGTGTAATATGATAAGTGTTCGATTTGGGTAATAAAACATTTAAATAAGCTCTCAGCCTAATTGGAGTCTGTTACAATATCTAAACAGTGGGCTTGCGAAAGTCGAGGGCGGTTATTTGAATAATTAACTCTTTGTCGGCAACAAAGGCGTCGGTGGCGCGTGCTACGAATGGCAGTAGAACCTTTAATTTCAACATGATTGAACAGTCCCAATGGTTTATGTAAAATATAATAGGCTTAAGCAGATCACACTCTTCTTGGTTATTTATAAGTTATACTTTTTACTAATATGTCACTTAGTTATTTTTGTGAATACAGGACACCTACTGACTTTTTTTTCCTTTGTAATTTGACTCGTACAGTGTACAATTGCTACTCTTCAAGTTACTTATGTAAATAGGTATGGAAAAATGTCGTCCAATTTTTATTAGTAACAAATAGTTAGAGTCTATTCACATTCAGATAAATAAGTCAGTCATTGTTTTACTATCCTGCCTAAGTCACGTTTTAGTAAAGTGGAGGATGCATTACTAAAACTTGTAATGGTTGTACATATTCGTGAATCACGTATTTACATTCGTTTTGCATTTTAACCTGTTTTTTTATATAACTGTATGTATTTTCATATTGTTATCTTGTAATTGGCCAGTAGATGTGTTAAATTTGAAAATAAAAAAAATGATTTTATTGACAGAGGAAAGTCAAGGGGTGAAAACGAACAGAGAGCATATTCGTCCTTGGTTTGATGGAGGACCAAGCCCACTCAATGTGTTCTAAAACGTTGTGTAATAATAATATTTAATAAATATAATGAAAGAACAAAGGAGTTCGATGGTGGTGCTGAGGGACTAGCTCTAAACTTGGTGTGCAGAGGAGTATTGCAGAAAACGTAAAGTCAGGTCAGCTTTAATCTGAATTAATACATCACAAACAAATGGCAATTTCGTGAGTCAGTGTGCATTAATTCTAAATTCTATAAACCGTGATCAGAGTCTTATTAGAGGCGAAGCAGTATTTATGGAACCATGAATCCTGGATCATGACTGAAGCAGATATTGCAGCCCTTTTTGTGTTGTATGAACCTCTATTCCTATGTTAATTTGGATGATTATATTCCTTGGCCACATGGGTCATACGTTGTGTCTGTCGACTTGATTGTTTGGGATGTTTGGGATTCTAACGGCCGAAAGATTACAAACTTTCTAAGGTGAATACGAGGAAGACGCAAAAACAATGTTGCATGATTTTATAGACTTTGTTTACACTCATGCACCGTTACGAACACGCAACAGTTACGAGTAGTAATCCACTATTATTACACGCCAAAATTGACGGATACGCAAGAAGCGCTCGCAGTGGAGCGTGCCTTATTGATCTTAACTAATCAACGAGCAGCGTTTCTGCGGTCACGATTTAGATGGGTGAACTTCAGTAGCATTTTCAAACAAACGATTCAATGCTTTGGAGACTAACTTAAGCTGTGGCTCTTGGCCGTTATTAGGACAACAGTCGATAAATGTTGTCAAACAACCTGAATATTTTGAAAATATCCCTATCCTATCCACAACAAAGACAGGCCAGTTGGCGCAGTTGGTAGCACCCCTGCCTTCTGAGCCGCTGGTCCCGGGTTCGATCCCCGGACAGCTCAAACATTTGTGTGCATGAACATGTCTGTTTGATCAGTGTCTGGGTGTTTATATATGTATATAAGTATCTAATATCATATATATGTATGTATATCAGTCATCAGGTTACCATAGTACAGGCTCTGCCTAATTTGGGACCTGAAGACCTTTGTGTGGATGTTGTCCTATATTACCTATATTATATTAATTCCGGTATAGACAAGCGTTGTGCAATAAGCAAGGCCTGCGACCCAGCAGTGGGAACATAATGGGTAGATTTTATTTCTATTTCCTAGACAGGAATATTATATAAAACTAATCATTGTTGGTTGGTTGTTCAAGCATCGGTAATTTAGTCGATACAAATTACAGTAGCTCTAGAAAATGTGAGTTTATGGCGCCCTCGCGTTGTATACTTACATGTTATATCTGTTCAGCAGTAAATAGTCAACAGTACAGATAATTATGATCGCTCAAGATCCTTTATCATCGTTCAAAGTAAATATATGTGTTTAATTTGAAAATGGCAAAGAGAGTGCATGCGGGTTGTGTACACAAGTTTGTTGTTCCTTTGAAATCTGAACAACAGCTGTTGCACTTCAATTGTTAAATTAGGGACTTGTTTGACGTTATGAAACAATATGAATAAAATCTACCCATTATGTTTTATGATGATTATGTTTCCACTGCTGGGTCACAGGCCTTGCTTAAAGAGATATGATTATGAGCCGTTATCCACAACGCTTGTATATCACAGATTTGTGGATAGGATGGGGATATTGTCAAACTTTTCAGGTTGTGTGACAATATCTGTCGTCTGTTGCTCTAAGAACGGCCAAGAAAGAGCTTAAATTACTCTCTAAAGCACTGAAACATTTGTTTGAAAATGCTACTGAAGGTCGACCAGGAAGGCTTATTTAAAGGCGTTGATTAGTTAAGATCAATAAGGCAAGCTCCACTGCGAGCGCTTTTGGGATCTTAACAACATGAATACGTAGTCCCATATATGTATTTTGTGCCGACTTCCAAAAAGGAAGAGGTATTTTTTTATGTTTGTTACCTCATAGTTTTCGACTGGGTGAACCAATTTTCAAGATTCTTTTTGGTTTGACAGCTGGTGCTGCCCGTGTGGTTTCATTTAAATTTCATAAAATTCGGTTTAGTAGTTTGTGAGTTACACTCCAATAACTGCATAGAATGGAAGTCGGTTTCGAATATTTCAAATTGTACTTGTGTGTATATCATAAATACAATTTACGCACTAGAATCCCATGTGTCTCAAGAGTATCGACATATTATAAACATCCAAGACTCGAGATCAAACCTTCTGCCCAAACACAAGGGATCGAAGCGGGATCCCCACGCTAGGTGCCAACGATCAAATTAATTTTTAGTACCAATATAGCGAACGATTTGCAAAAAACTTTGTTTATAGACTATAAACAAAGTTTATAAGACCTATTTCATATAAAAAACGGCATTCACTCACGTAAATAAGTCAGATCTTTCCAACTATAGTTTCAACCACATCCGGTGCTCATACTAAATAAAAAAATCAAGACAGAATGTTGTGAACAGAGAAGTGTGGCCGGCTTTCTAAACTACATGTGCGTGAATCGGTACTGCAATGATAATTTAAATTAAATTAAAATTATTAAAAATTAATTAATAAATTTAAATTAAATGATAATCAAAACTTTACGTGTTGCTTCCACGCGCCGCGATAGTTCGACTGACGAGCCAAGGCGTAGTTTTGTCCTAGGTTTTGTATGTAAATATGCACACAAACTACTTAATAACATCATTAAATGTTCAATAACAATCAAGTTTACAAAACAGATTTTAAATGCCATAGTTTATTACAGTTTCCTTGTTCTTCACTAAGGCGCCGTTAGCTCAGCAAAATTTTACGGTTTATGCTAACCAAGACAAATGTTGACAGATGTCAATGCTGACAGTTATAATCTACTCGAAGATGCTGATTGTCTAGGCTTTTTCCTTTTTATATCACGTCGCTTTACTTCTACTTTGCGTATCAATACTCATGTATTACGATATGTCTATATAAGCTATTTGTATGTCTGCATGTGCAATGTGCACCCGCAAATGGCAATAGGTACATGAATATTTGATTGTAATGATTTTGAAGTTTGACTTGTAAATTGGCTTTACTAATAATCTGATTATGATTATTATTTTGCGTATCATAGTAAATTGAAACAGTCAGATATCTAGAACACGTCTTGAGCCAAGAGACATACTTTCATCTGTGACTTTTTCAGATACCCAACTTTTACTTTCTTAGTATCTTGCGGTAGCTTCCGGCTCATACCGATACGGTAAAGAACTTTTAGGTTGGTAACTTTCTCAGGGTAACTTATACGGAACATTCTAAGATAGCACCGCGTTTCAATGGTTTCAACCTTTGAGTGTCAGTATTAGGGTTCAGCTACCGTAGAACACTACTGCCGTGCAATTCAGCCGTGCGATTCTCAAAGAGCAAACATCGTTGCATCTTTGACAACATCCGTTAAACAACTGCCCCGATTTGTTTGTATCACTCACTTCTTGTATTGTTTATTATAAGTAATTTAACTGGTCGAGAACTTAGTGTCTGGACAAACCTTATTTAGGTTTTTAGGCACGTTATATCCATTTCACAATTGTTACTGTTTGTTGATCATAATAAATAAATAAAATAAAGAAATAAATAAATGACGGAATGACAAGAAACGTTGGAAAAACAACCTTGTGTACACTGGCGATATCCCATAAAGTAACTGACATTGGTGAGCTCGTTGACGAACGCAACGGCGAATCATTAGAGATCGCACGGTTGTATAAGCAAACATCGTTGCATCTTTGATAACATCCGTGAAACAAATGACGAGATGACGAGAAATGTTGGAAAAGCAACCTTGTGTACAGCCGTGCGATTCTCTAAGAGCAAACATCGTTGCATCTTTGACAACATCCGTGAAACAAATGACGAGAAATGTTGGAAAAGCAACCTTGTGTACAGCCGTGCGATTCTCTAAGAGCAAACATCGTTGCATCTTTGAAAACATCCGTGAAACAAATGAAAAGAAACGTTGGAAATACAACCAAGGGCGATATCTCATAAAGTATTTGACATCGGTGACCTCGTCGACAAGCACATCGACGAATCATTGGAGAATCGCACGGCTGATCCGACCATTGAGCATCATTGTTCAAAACTTATTGAGTAGTTTGCGGCTACGCAAAACGTTAGAGACTTAAAATGACTTGTCTCTGACTTTATTTAAACTACTCACTTTCCCATATTTTTCAAATTTACTTAGAACAATTTGATCAGCTGACGATTCTCTTTTTCACTTTTGAATTGTTCATATATCCATAGCATAGGTTTATACCAATAAACAGCGTGTACCAAAAAGGTGACGTAATACTAAAACCACATTCGAAGAAGCTTGCATACAATTAGGGCCTACAATTAGGGACCTTGCAGGAAGTAGTAAAAATTCCGAGTTATGAGTCACCTAAGAATTTCTAATACCTACTCAAGCGGGTCTATCTCTGAAGATCTAGGACAAAGACGGCAATGACCTCCAGACCGTAGACTAGATAAACAAGGGGCGTAAGTGGTGTCTGAGCTGGGCTTGTGTCGCGGGGAGAAGGCGCATTCAGGGTAGGGGACCGAATGATTGATAGGCTGTCAAAAAAAATCGGATAATATTTTTAATTTCATATGAATAAAAATATAAGTAAATCCTGAATATACACATATTTTTTCTTACACTCTTATGCGGTACATTGTATTTTTTTATATTGCATGCATGTCGGGGATAAATTTGTAAAACTCGTAGTATGTATGTAAACACTGCTATATTAATTATAACTTGAAATTATTATTACCTTAATAATGGTATAACAAACCCAGTCTTATGTGTATGACATAAGCTTAGAGCGTTTAGCAGCTTTGCATACAAGCACGAGCACCGCCGGCACTCAGCACATGTATCCAATAAAAATGTTAAGCCCCCCGTTCGTTTCAATCTGTATTCGGTATCGCGGCCCCAGGCCGATTTACATGCATAGAGAGTGGGCTCCGGCTTTATTTGCTTTATTCCAATATCCATCGTTGCAACGCTGTGCCCTTGGCGACCACTTTGAGCTGCAAACAACTAGGTAAAGGCTGGCCGCTTCAACATAGACGAGAATTTCTGAAAACAATGCGCTCAAATGCTTGAGGAATATGAACGAGTTATAATATAATGACCAAATGACAAGTATTACTCGCTATAATATTATTATTATATATAGTATGTAGTTAAGGATATTTCTATACCTATAGGTATCATATAAAGGAATATCGAGGCGAGGCGAGATGCAACCGCGAGCGTTCTGCATTCTTGAGAAATATCACTGGATCTCAGACAAAATAAAAAAGTCAAGACAGAATGTTGCGAACAGAGAAGTGTGGCCGGCTTTCTAAACTACATGTGCGTGAATCGGTACTGCAATGATAATTTAAATTAAATTAAAATTATTAAAAATTAATTAATAAATTTAAATTAAATGATAATCAAAACTTTACGTGTTGCTTCCACGCGCCGCGATAGTTCGACTGACGAGCCAAGGCGTAGTTTTGTCCTAGGTTTTGTATGTAAATATGTATGGACACGGCGAGGCGTAGTTTTACCCGGCCTCACTTCTCTGTTCGCAACATTCTGTCTTGACTTTTTTATTTTGTCTGAGATCCAGTGATATTTCTCAAGAATGCAGAACGCTCGCGGTTGCATCTCGCCTCGCCTCGATATTCCTTTATATGATACCTATAGGTATAGAAATATCCTTAACTACATACTATATATAATAATAATATTATAGCGAGTAATACTTGTCATTTGGTCATTATATTATAACTCGTTCATATTCCTCAAGCATTTGAGCGCATTGTTTTCAGAAATTCTCGTCTATGTTGAAGCGGCCAGCCTTTACCTAGTTGTTTGCAGCTCAAAGTGGTCGCCAAGGGCACAGCGTTGCAACGATGGATATTGGAATAAAGCAAATAAAGCCGGAGCCCACTCTCTATGCATGTAAATCGGCCTGGGGCCGCGATACCGAATACAGATTGAAACGAACGGGGGTCTTAACATTTTTATTGGATACATGTGCTGAGTGCCGGCGGTGCTCGTGCTTGTATGCAAAGCTGCTAAACGCTCTAAGCTTATGTCATACACATAAGACTGGGTTTGTTATACCATTATTAAGGTAATAATAATTTCAAGTTATAATTAATATAGCAGTGTTTACATACATACTACGAGTTTTACAAATTTATCCCCGACATGCATGCAATATAAAAAAATACAATGTACCGCATAAGAGTGTAAGAAAAAATATGTGTATATTCAGGATTTACTTATATTTTTATTCATATGAAATTAAAAATATTATCCGATTTTTTTTGACAGCCTATCAATCATTCGGTCCCCTACCCTGAATGCGCCTTCTCCCCGCGACACAAGCCCAGCTCAGACACCACTTACGCCCCTTGTTTATCTAGTCTACGGTCTGGAGGTCATTGCCGTCTTTGTCCTAGATCTTCAGAGATAGACCCGCTTGAGTAGGTATTAGAAATTCTTAGGTGACTCATAACTCGGAATTTTTACTACTTCCTGCAAGGTCCCTAATTGTAGGCCCTAATTGTATGCAAGCTTCTTCGAATGTGGTTTTAGTATTACGTCACCTTTTTGGTACACGCTGTTTATTGGTATAAACCTATGCTATGGATATATGAACAATTCAAAAGTGAAAAAGAGAATCGTCAGCTGATCAAATTGTTCTAAGTAAATTTGAAAAATATGGGAAAGTGAGTAGTTTAAATAAAGTCAGAGACAAGTCATTTTAAGTCTCTAACGTTTTGCGTAGCCGCAAACTACTCAATAAGTTTTGAACAATGATGCTCAATGGTCGGATCAGCCGTGCGATTCTCCAATGATTCGTCGATGTGCTTGTCGACGAGGTCACCGATGTCAAATACTTTATGAGATATCGCCCTTGGTTGTATTTCCAACGTTTCTTTTCATTTGTTTCACGGATGTTTTCAAAGATGCAACGATGTTTGCTCTTAGAGAATCGCACGGCTGTACACAAGGTTGCTTTTCCAACATTTCTCGTCATTTGTTTCACGGATGTTGTCAAAGATGCAACGATGTTTGCTCTTAGAGAATCGCACGGCTGTACACAAGGTTGCTTTTCCAACATTTCTCGTCATCTCGTCATTTGTTTCACGGATGTTATCAAAGATGCAACGATGTTTGCTTATACAACCGTGCGATCTCTAATGATTCGCCGTTGCGTTCGTCAACGAGCTCACCAATGTCAGTTACTTTATGGGATATCGCCAGTGTACACAAGGTTGTTTTTCCAACGTTTCTTGTCATTCCGTCATTTATTTATTTCTTTATTTTATTTATTTATTATGATCAACAAACAGTAACAATTGTGAAATGGATATAACGTGCCTAAAAACCTAAATAAGGTTTGTCCAGACACTAAGTTCTCGACCAGTTAAATTACTTATAATAAACAATACAAGAAGTGAGTGATACAAACAAATCGGGGCAGTTGTTTAACGGATGTTGTCAAAGATGCAACGATGTTTGCTCTTTGAGAATCGCACGGCTGAATTGCACGGCAGTAGTGTTCTACGGTAGCTGAACCCTAATACTGACACTCAAAGGTTGAAACCATTGAAACGCGGTGCTATCTTAGAATGTTCCGTATAAGTTACCCTGAGAAAGTTACCAACCTAAAAGTTCTTTACCGTATCGGTATGAGCCGGAAGCTACCGCAAGATACTAAGAAAGTAAAAGTTGGGTATCTGAAAAAGTCACAGATGAAAGTATGTCTCTTGGCTCAAGACGTGTTCTAGATATCTGACTGTTTCAATTTACTATGATACGCAAAATAATAATCATAATCAGATTATTAGTAAAGCCAATTTACAAGTCAAACTTCAAAATCATTACAATCAAATATTCATGTACCTATTGCCATTTGCGGGTGCACATTGCACATGCAGACATACAAATAGCTTATATAGACATATCGTAATACATGAGTATTGATACGCAAAGTAGAAGTAAAGCGACGTGATATAAAAAGGAAAAAGCCTAGACAATCAGCATCTTCGAGTAGATTATAACTGTCAGCATTGACATCTGTCAACATTTGTCTTGGTTAGCATAAACCGTAAAATTTTGCTGAGCTAACGGCGCCTTAGTGAAGAACAAGGAAACTGTAATAAACTATGGCATTTAAAATCTGTTTTGTAAACTTGATTGTTATTGAACATTTAATGATGTTATTAAGTAGTTTGTGAGTAGTAGTAGAGAATAATGAAGTAAAATTATTTTTTTGCTTGACAAAATGCTTCAGTTTGCGTTGCGTCCGATCAAATATTCACGAGATTACACCGAAAGAAGTAGACACTGAACGTAAACACTGGACGGGGTAAGGACTGAAGAAAAGTGGTATAAAAATTCCCACACTAAGACACAAGCTGAGTGATTAGCCAATAATCTCATACATACCAAGAATGCAATAAAATTTACAAGTACGCGAATGACTTCCCCGTGTGGAATTTATAAAAGTTTCTATATAGAAGTTTTGATGAGAAGAAGATGGTATTGAAGTTGGTTCCATATTTTGGTAAAAAAGTTTCTCACCCTTTTAGTGACCGTTGCTACCACAGATCACAGAAACAAGGAAGATATGAAAAGGAAGCGGGGTCGATGTCGCAGCAATATGTCCGAAAACAGAACAAATTGCTCGCGGCGGTTCGCAACTTTTATATAATGTGACTGAACGCCGGTCGCGATATTGCATTTGAACAGTTTACAATGCTTGCTCTGTACTTAATAATATTCAAACTTAAATTTTTAATACCTCAGTGGTTAATAAACTTATTGAAGCTAGGAGAATACGTTGAACCGAGGAATACGGCTGCTGCTTGCGACACCACACCAGGTACTCAGCGCACGGATTGGCATGTCTCTAGATCTCTTTGGTTCCTATATAAGGGATCGATTGTCATTCACGGTCAATTATATTTCATCAATATATGTGAAGCATTTTTCAGTTATTAGGTTGTAAATAAAAAACCGCTAAACCGAAATTGATGAAATTTCAATGAGAATACCTTGGAAGTATACTCCACCAAAACACAAATCACAAGTATTATCAAAATTAGACTACTCTGTGGAAAGATATACTTGTTTATAGATAAAAAAATAAAAAATATACGCGTCGACTTGAGAACCTCCTTCTATTTTTTGGAAGCTGGTTGAAAATATCATCGACTTGCTTGATGAGTAATTTACAATAAATAAATATCGTACTATATAGCTTTCAATAAGCGTGGATGGAGTGAATGAAAGAGATAAACCTCGTCGAATGTATTCAGATGAAATCGGAGATGTTCTGAAGAAAGGCGAGGTCAAGAGTACGCGGAACCGACGATTATGTAGAAAGAATGTAATGCGAGTGGATGAAACAAAAGAGGTATGCCAGGATCGTAGCAAGTGGAAAAGTGTGATCTCTGCCTACCCTTCCGGGAAACAGGTGTGACGTCATGTATGTGTATGTATGAACATCGCGAAAGTCTGATGATGATGCAAAAGAGTGGATGATGCAAAAGAGGTATGCCAGGATCGTAACAAGTTAAAATATCTAATCTCTGCTTACCCCTCCGGGAAACGGGTGTGACTTCATGTATGTATGTATATCTTTCACTAAGCTAGAGTTGCATGAAAAACTACAAGAACAAAGCATCCATAATAAATATGTTTAACATATAAGACTAGGGATTTGCTAACCCGCCCGGAATGATCGAATATGCAAATGGTATGAATGCACACAGCGCGTACTGAACTATATTTGCGGGGAAGTGCACCACATTGCGCTATTATGTACATAATATAAAGAGTACACAGATAGCTTGTTTTTAGGTTTTGAGGTTGCAAAATTCATCTGATTGGATTGCCTCGTGAGACTTCAAATAGTGCCTGGTATTGCAGATTCTTAGATATATTTAACCACACACGTTGCAGTTCCTGGAAAAGTAGGTTGATATCTGCGAAATCTATTGTATTATTGGCCAAATATGGCGAATCACGAGTCAACAGGTTAATTAGCTTAACGTACCGAACTAGTTTTCAAAGTACTTCGGATTGTATCAAAAGCTAAAAGCGGTGCGTTGAATTTCCATGAATTACTATTGGTGCTACTATAAAATGTTTGACAGGACAATCTTATGCATAAGTTGAACATGCTAAAGCTTTTTCTTTATTTTGAATGCAAGAAGCTTAATTCCCTGTTCGAATAAAACGAAATAAAAGCAATGTCTTAATTGAATAGAACTATGGTCAATGCAAGTTCCCACTGCTAAAAAAACGTACCTACCTTTCAGAGAGAGGAGTAAAGGCAATAATCTACCACTCGGACACAGTACGCGTTGATATATTATAGATTAGTCGGCAGTCATACTGTATTGGTTTTGAGACCACTTTAAAACATCCGGCATGTCATTTGTACAATTTCAATACATCAACCGAAATCGGTGGTGTGCCCACGGATGTTCACCGATGTGTGTTCGAACAATAAAATCACTCAGTTGAAGACGTTACAAGTGGTTACCCATCCCAAGAATAGCCGTAGCAATATTTATTGAACCTAAATGCACAGTTACGAGAAAGAACTAAGAAACTTTTGATATTAGCAATTATTAGATGCGAAAAGCTCTGCCCACTAAGCTAAAACTAAGCCCGTTAGAACGAGAGACCGCCTACAACATCCCGCAAAACTAATCCCAACACCTAAAACCTTTCGATAAATTATCCGAGACAATAATAACAAAACAAAAACAGGCATTAAACAGGTATAAAACGTCTAATTATTACTCTATCAACAATTCTGACCGACCATTAGGCAACCTTGCGCCAACGAACGTAATTAATTTAACTTCGCCAAATAAATTATGTTAGTTCTGAAACAACTCTTGTTATAACTGCGGGTATATTTGATCAAACGATATTACTTATAAGTTTTAAACAATACTCATCAACAACTCTATTTCTTGCGTAAAAACGCGTACGGACGGTAACGCGATTAGATTCAGTAATACCTATAATATTTGCAATATAACTTTTTCTACCGTCTTCCATAAAAAGGAGGAGGTACAAACGAATGTATTTTTTTTTATATGGTTGTTACCTCATAACTTTCGATTGGGTGGACCGATCCTCAAAATTTTGTTTGAAAGCTGGTGCTTCTTGTGTGGTCCCATTTAAATTTCGTCAAATTCGGTTCAGTAGTTTTTGAGTTACACTCCAATAACTAATTTTTACCAAAGTAATGGAGTCAAAAGGAAGTCGGTATTAAATTTTTCGAATTGCACTTGTTGCATCATATGCTTGAAAATAATATATTTTCTCATTATAATATGATATAGATGAAGCGTTTTGAAAAGTCTCACACTAAATTGCCCTTGCCCGGAAGACGCTCCTACTAATTGATTCATGATCACAATAGCGTCAAAATAACAGTTTACAGGTGACAATAGATTTCAATCTTACACAGTGGGCCTAGCACGAGTAACTACGTAAGTGTATCGTAACGTGTCAATCACGTAAAACAGTATAAACTGTTATTTATCTAGGGTAGCTGTGACACAGATATCTCATAGTATATGCGCCGAAGCGTGACGCGTTGACGTTTACGATACGAATACTTTTTTGCAAATAGTTTGTGCTTCTGTCATGAAAATGATTTCTATATAGGTATACCGTCAGAAATCGAAATCATAGCTTTTGAAAATACTCTGTATTATTTTATTATATTATAATTTGAAACGAAACAATCATGTTTAACTTCAATAACGTTTTCACATCGTTTGTCTAAATATCTAACGTGATTGTATTATACTTCATTTGCCACAAACAAAATGAGGCCAACATGGTTTAGATACCAGTCTGCTCTTTGAATAAAAGCTATAATAGAAATTAAGATAAAAGGCTGAAAAGTATTTTTGTAAGATATAATTTTAATTAAAAGGGATTTAAATTCAGTTTAACTATTGACCCAGATAAAAAATAAACACCTTAATTTTTCATGTTAGATAAATAATCCATCAAAGGTCGTTGGTCATCATAGGGTCACACACAATAGAAATTTCATTGTTATAATATAACGACTCTTGAAGGGTTAACAGGCTTTGAAGGATAGCAGGCTATGGATCCTCCTTTTTCTTGTTCTTCTGTTGAGTATACATTATTTTGTTTTATCAGTATATCTCGGTGAACTATATAGGTACATGTTACTGCTTTATTAAATTTAAAGTAGGTACTTTATATAACTTTGAATTACACATGCCCCTACTTGTGTTAGCTTTTATATAAATAGGTACGATCCATTGTCTATACTATTTATGTTAATATCCGTATCTGTTTATTATTGTAAACATGTTGAGTTATATCAATCAATCAATCAATCAATCAATCAAAGTTTTTTTTTTTATTATTGCTTTTGTTCACAGACTCAATGGGTCCGTGGCATTGTTTACATTTATATTTTAAAAACTTATATTTTTTTTTATAATTAGTAACGGAATACAGGAGGACATTTTTTTTTCTTAACTAAACTTACATAATACATTTTTCTTTGTACACAAATAGATTTTTAACTAATTTCTAAATATCGTACATACCGAGAGCATACCGGCTCCCGCCTCATATTTGAGCCGGCTCATATTTGAGGGAAGAGGACGACCCGCCACACGACGCCGCCGCGTTAATCAAAGTATTTATTGTTGTAGAGTATGTTACAATTAAAAATGTGAAAGCCACTGGTTCCCGAACTAGTGGGTACTGTGTTTCAGGAACCAGGGTCTTCTCCCAATATTGAGTGCAGCTTACATGTCTACAATATATATATTAAGTACTTTAAAGAAAGTTACAAAAAAATATGCCTTAACCAAACTGGTTTGTCTATCATACGGACTTAAATATAAGTGCAAGAGTGTACTTGTTTGTGTGTGTGCGTGTGTAGGTGTGTTTGTGTGAGATTAAGATTAATATTTTTGAAAATATATATCATCTTTCTAACTCTAGCAGCCAAAGACGAAGTGTGACAGCTCTAGTTAAAGTTACTGTCAACAATCACACCTAAGTATTTAATGCTATCAACTCGAGTTAACTTTTCACAATTACAGGCAGCGTCTGTCGGTTCATCCAGGCGATTGCGGGGATATGTATGAATGTTCAAATCATAATGTTCAGGAGGCCTAGTAGCAGCGGTCTTGCTGAAGCAAAGGTATTTTGTCTTGCTTGTATTAAGAGACAGAAGACGATTTTCTAGCCAGGAGGTGACTTTAGAAAGTCCTTGTTCGGCCAGAGCAGAAACCGATTGCCAACTTTTATGATGAAAGAGAAGAACTGTGTCATCAGCAAACATAAGAAGTTCCATTCCAGGGAGGGTGATTTAACAAAGTTCATTGATGTAAATCAGAAATAACGATGGCCTCAGTATACTCCCTTGTGGAACTCCAAATTTACCGATTTCAACGTCACTTACAAATTCATTTATCCTAACATTCTGCTTCCTATCAGTAAGATAAGTCTTAAACCATTCTAAAGCCACTCCTCTAATTCCAGAGCGTGCAAGCCTATCTAGAAGTATCGGAACTGATACAGTGTCAAACGCCTTTTGTAGGTCGAGAAACACTCCTATACAGCGTTCTCCATTATCCAAGTAGTTCGTGATACAGGTAGTAAGTTTCAGGACTGCATCTTCAGTGGATCTATTTTCTCTAAAGCCATATTGTTTTTAGCTCAGTAACTGGTTCTTTTCTAAGAATTTCATTAATCGTTTATTCACTAGCTTTTCAAATATGAATATTGTGTATGGTTTCGCTTATTAATAGTAATTGTATTGGCTGCCACTCTACGATTATTACGATAGTCAAGTGGAAGTATTTTCTAGTACCATATCCGTTTCCGTTTTTCTAGTAGTCACTGAACTGACTTCCACTTGTCTTTCGGGTGGGGGTAGCTACGATGAATTATATTTTGGTTGTGAGCATGACATTCTGGTCTGAGGTCCGGTAGAGTGAAGACGTTTAAAATAGTCAACTTAAACTGAATATATTATAATAATATATATTAATAATAGTAAGTTTATTGTTGACAGAAATTTAGATACGAGTCTTAGTTCTAAATTAACAATATAATTTGTATTTTTAAACATAGGAAAAATTTGACGGCCCCAACTAGGCTCAAGGCCCGTGTCGTGGAGGCCATTTAGATTTATCAGTTTTTAAATTCATAAGAGGTATCCGACTAAGTGATATAAGTAATATTATAACAAATTAATATTATAATATATATAAGTAATATTATAATATATATGATTGAGTTGTACTGTTGAAAACCCGTATATTTTACATGTAAGCATTTCCAAATTATAAAATAAAGATATTCTTATCGTAATTCCATAACTCTAGTTTTAAATTATAAAAAATATTTCTATATAGTGAGATTTGAACCAATATAAATACAGTAAGTGACAGAAGTATATTTATATACATTTCTGTAACTTTGTTAGCTACTCGTAAATTGTTACATTAAAATAGCAGGTTTTAAAAAATAATATTATATCACTTATTTTTAAGATAAAGTGTGTACTAAATTAATAATGACTAACATTAGTGCTGTCAGTACCCACTTTATCTTAAATAAACCGAACGCATTGAAAAAAACAAATTAAATACGCTTGTACGATTTCATTACGAAACGAAAAACACCCAAATGAGATATTTCAAATGGTCAATAGAATACCAATACATATCAACACAAATACCTTAAACCTGATTACCAAGTACAGCTTCATGCTTAGCTTCTAACCGTCTACCTATTCTGGAACACTAAACTTGATAACATCGGTACGATCGTGCTCAGACGAACGGATTAGTTCGTAAAATCCATCTATTTGTACGATACCTAGTTACTATTTAGCAGAATGTTACGGTGTTGCTATTCCTAAATCGTTATACAGAGAATAAAATGCTGTATTATTTACATGAGCTGGTCTAAATATTATATTATACCTGAAGTAAGTATACAGCAACAATAGACAATTAAAAAAAACAACCTAATTTACTGAAATGAGCTATGGAGAGGGCTATTGCTCGGGGTTTCTCTACGTGATCCGCAGACGAGCTAAAGTCACTGCCATAGCCCGGAAGATTAGCCAGTTAAAGTGACAGTGGGCAGGGCACATAGCACCCAGAACAGATGGGTCCGAAAGGTTCTGGAATGGAGACCACGGACAGGCAAGCGCAGCGTAGGTCGTCCACGGACAAGGTGGACTGACGACCCGACAAAGGTAACAGGACGACGTTGAACGCAGGCCGCTTCCAACCAGTACTTTTGGAAATTTCTGGGAAAGGCTATGTTCAGCAGTGGCCGTCCTACGGCTGAGATGATGAGACGATGAACCTGATTTCAATAGGTAATATGGTACCAGCCATATTATTATTTATGATCCAAATCATCATCCCAATCAATTGGGATCCACTCATCAAATAAATGAAATCTAGAAGCGTACAAATGCTAAAATTCCTGGACGTAATGAACGGTTATAGCGTGGATCCGGAAAGTACTGATTATATTAAATTAAAAAACGTTTATACACCATAATCCGCACTAGGATTCCCGTGTCTCGGGACGCATGTAAACACACATAACATATAACACCATCCATGACCGGAAAAAATACTTCTGCTCCTCATACATATATTTGCCCCAGCCGGGGATTGAACCTGGGACTCCGCGCTTCAAAGGCAATATACTACTACCAAGTGAGCTAACGGAACCGCCGGAAATACGAGTAAGTAAATAACTCAAACGTCACATTACGTATTCTTATAAATTTCAAAAGTAAAACCCTTTTTTTATTATACCCTATCCTACTTTTACTATACCCTAATATTATTATTAATAAAATATTACCATAAACTTTTATTTCTTTTCTAGCTGCGCCCCGTGGTTTCTACCGCGTGGTGATGGACGATGCTGATGAAATAAAAGTATAAGCTACTTTGATTTCATCATCATCGTCCATCACTAAGTTACTCCTTATAACATTAGTTATCTGCAAGTTAAAGTTCCGTTAAAATTGGTCTAGCCGTTTCAGAGATAAGCCGGAACAATTAGACATAACTACAGACAGACAAACATTTTCTACAGACAAAAAAAGGAGGAGGTACTCAATTCGACTGTATGTTTATTTTATGTTTGTTACGTCAGGACTTTCGACTGGGTGAACCGATTCTCAAAATTGTTTTTTGTTTGAAAGCTGGTGCTTCACGTGTGGTCCCATTTAAATTTAATCAAAATAAGTCTAGTAGTTTTTGAAATACTCTCCAATAACATAACAGAATGGATGTCTGTATTTTTTTTTTCAAATTGTACTTGTTAAAATTGAATTTTTATGATATTAGTGAAAAGCTGTTGACTTGGAATTACTAACAGACACTTCAATTTTATTAATCTGTATTGATATATATAAAAGTTAACCCCTTGGTTACTGGAAAAATGTTTTTATAGTAATAATGAATATTTGAAGTTTAAATAATTGTATGACTTTTAATTAATTTTCATAATGTAATTTTGACAAACTATTGGTTACAATTATAAATTAATAATTGACTTTTTATTAAGTAGGTAGTGACTTCAGTAGCGAATATTATATTATTGTAATGTTGATAACGAAGTCGATAGAAATGTGAATATTGCACACCTCTAAACGGGTAAGTAGTAAGGACCATAATTGTTATACCTTTACCTACCTACAATTTTCAATAAAGAATTTTGAGTTTGAATTTTTTTAATAGATAATACTCTGATATACTAACTGGCAACACCTCTTACTAGGTTATCCAAAGTTCCGATACTCAATTCGGTACACGGCACGAAGCGGATCATTGCTTCCAATTGAATTAATGTTTGTTTGATCGTTCTGCGATATTTCGAACCATATGGGATATTTATTTAGTTAGTGAATTATATAACTCGTTTAGTTACAATCAATATCGGAGCGCGTTGTGCGCTGGTGAGTAATCTAATTTAAGTTTATTTGTGTCGGTTATAAGGTATAAATTCAAGTAATTTACAAAAACGCCTCTCATATAAAGCTTCGATAGCATCTTAAATACAATTATTATTATAGTATGTAATAAAAAAAGCTTACTATAAAGCTCGACATAATATATAAGATAAAGATGCTTGGAATACTCCACTTCTGGCAAGCTGTCTCTCTGCCACCCATAAAATGTAATATTTGTAGTACCTAAGTAGAAACATTGCAAACATTTATATTAAAAGAATGGCCCCGAGTTTCTTGCCGCTTCTTCTCGGTGGGCTCTATATATTTTGAAACGCGGCGGTAGAGTCTTTAAAGTACATTATAATGAAAAGTTGACGTTCATAAGTGCGTCTTTGATGCCTATATTGAATAAATGATTTTGACTTGACTTGACTATGTGTAAATAATACTTTAAATAAATGACTGACCTTTGAAAGGTATACGTACATTAAAGTACCTAATGATTACAGTCACTAATGATATCGTCACTTAACAAGTACTGTGGTAATATTTTAAGAGTTGAAATTTTCCAAAAACAAATGAATGGGGAAAAAACCTCAATTGTTGGAAAAAATAAGGAGGTGTATACTGTTTTTGATAAATCTACTATTTTAGTCTTCGAATAAATAATTGTTTATGCGTAGAGTTTAGTGTAGTAGAAACGTAAAAAACACGTGTTAATTAATATAATTAACATATTGTAATGTTTATAAATGTTTTTTCTTATTTGTTTTTTCTATATTCTATTTAAATATCTGTTTAACTGCTGTAAGGCGATAAATAGCTATTTATATTTCTAGGTATTGCATATTTTAAAAAGTTTAGGTAAATGCGTGACAAACAAGGAGGCCCTGGGCCGGGTGGAGAAAGCCGACTTATATAAAAATTAGTTATAAATATATAAATATATGCGTGTATACCTTGAGCATTCACGCTCCCTAAAAGGCTTCTTCTCGCAGCGGCGTCGTGTGGCGGGTCGTCCTCTTCCCTCAAATATGGTTGAGGAGGGCGATGGCTGGCACACGCTGCTTGCGGGAGCCGGTATTCTCTCGGTATGTACGATATTTAGAAATTAGTTAAAAGTCTATTTGTGTACAAAAAAAAAATATTATGTAAGTTAAGTTAAGAAAAAAAAAATGTCCTCCTGTATTCTGTTAGTAATTATAAAAAAATATATTATATAAGTTTCAAATATAAATGTAAACAATGCCACGGACCCATTGAGTCTGTGAACATAGGCAATGATAAAAAAAAAAATGCGTGACAATTCTTACTTTAGCACATTCCATAACTCGCGTAAGGTAGTCACGTAAGGCCTATCATATGGCCTTACGTCTATACTGCAAGTTGTCCGATACATGCAGCTACTGCAAACACCTTAAATATATACGTTTTGCTGCGCATTATCCTGTACAAGAATGTATTTAATCTAATTAAAAAAGTAACGAACAGTTACATTCTCTTTCATTTACATTCAGAGAAACATTACTGACTTTCCACCAGCGACACTTTTCGTTTAAAACAAACTTTTTAGTCATCTCTAAATTCTTCGTCTCACAGCAGGTTTCTAAGTAAACAAAATCTGGAATCATCGGAAAACTTAGCTATGGACAAATCTTTTTCTATCCATCAGACATGTTCTTAATCAAACCGTTACCTAGCAACTCAATCCTTTAGGAGTTTGAGGGGCATTTGCTTGCAGCGACCAATTACCATGTTTGCTGACTTGTAAGGCTTATCAGCTTGTAACCGACGAAGTTGTTGGTGTATTGATTCGCGTCACAGCTCACATTATTATCTCGAATTACTTGAAATCTGTTCTGGACTTGAACTGAACAACCGTAATATGTCGATTTCAGAGCGTCAGTGCTCATGATAAACATATGTGTAATGTTTAACTTATACTTACACTAGCTACGGTAAGCGATTACGCGTGCTGATGGATGATGATGATGAGGAATCAAAATATACATCTAGCATATGTTCATCAGAGATAATTTAGGATTCTAATGGTACAAGAGTTTTTCAAATCGGTCCAGTAGTTTCGGAGCCTATTCAACTCAAGCAAGCAAACACACAAATCTTTTCTCTTTATAATATTAGTATAAATAATATCAATATCGCCTTTTCGCCGTGAGGAGACAAAGTTGGATATTACCTTCACCGTCAGGATGTAAATGGTAAAAGCTGAGGAAAACCTACCTACTAGGTGGAAGTACACCTGCGCAAGAGGCCATTTTGATTGGTACCACCACAATACTAAGTATTCTACCACGAAGCAATAGTGCACCAACATTCCTGTGTTAGGGTATGAAAAGCACTAGGTAGCATACCTACCCACTAAACCTGCGGTGTTCCGCAGAGGTTTAGTGGGTAGTTCGCCCTTCTGGCGGAGACTCCCACACGCGCACCAGCTCTGGTGATCAGGGTATAAAACTTTCCTCTGCGTTTAAAAAAAAGGTAGCAACTGCAGGTCCCCGTGTACTGTGCGGCCTGTCATAATATTTGGTGGCCGCGCTAACAATTATAATAACCGCTCATTACGCCAAGGAGTCGAAACTCCTAGGTGCTTCTCCTCTCAGTGAAAGGATTATTCATCACCATCTACGCTGCCCCAGTGCGGCTTGGCGGATAAGCTAGCGACCAGCCCTAGTGCCATTGTTAGACCGCCCGAATAACTCCATACGAATGCTCCGACACAACCTAATGATTGTTGTCCTAAGATAAACAACTACTCCGACGGGATACGGTACCCTACGAAGCTTGGAAGCCCGTTGTAAATGCCGATAGCGGTCATCCATCCAAGCCGTGATTGGCATAAAAGTTACTTCAGATTGTTGATCATCAGTGCAGCAGATTCTCTAGGAGCAAAAATCGTTGCATCTTATGACGACATCTCCTAACATCAATGATAAGGACGTTGAAACAACCACGACGTTGGAATTCGACAATCTTGACAGCAAGGGCGATATCTCCTATTTTACATTCAGTTTGTCGACGATCGCAATGACGAAGCATTCCTTAGAGAATAGCGCGGCAGTGGAGAAAAAGACGACGTACGCTGTGGGCGCATTGCAATATATCTACAACGAATACCTAGACTGTATTACAAGTCGTTTAATTTCCATATCAAAGTTAATGTAATCCTTTTACAGTTAAGATATTTATCGATACGCTATTCACTATTTTAGGTTTGGAGTAACTTATCAAACTGATTTATTAAAAAAGTTTTTAACCAAAAAATTTTTTTTTCACCATTTCTAGAGACCATTGCTACTAACGGGATCGATTGTCATCCACCGTAAATAATAATATTATCAAATCACCAAAATGAAAAAAAAAACCTTTTTTTAAAACGGCTAGACCGAATTTGATGAAATTTAAATGGGACCACGTCGGAAGTAAACTCGACCAAACAAAAAAATCATCAAAATTGGTTCAAAAACAACGATGTTATCCACGAACACACATTATAATATAATTACATCATTGAGAAACTTTCTTCTTTTTTGAAGTCGGTTAAAAACTATAGCTTTTCCTTTTAACCACCCGTCAGTTTGCCAACACTACTAACAATGTTAACGTAAAATAACTAAAGTTGCTAAAAGTACTGAGTAAACAGGCTGAATTACCGTATACATTGGTTAAGAAAACCAACTAACGTTGCTAAAAGTACTGAGTAAACAGGCTGCATTACCGTATACATTGGTTAAGAATACCAACTAACGTTGCTAAAAGTACTGAGTAAACAGGCTGCATTACCGTATACATTGGTTAAGAAAACCAACTAACGTTGCTAAAAGTACTGAGTAAACAGGCTGCATTACCGTATACATTGGTTAAGAATACCAACTAACGTTGCTAAAAGTACTGAGTAAACCGGCTGCATTACCGTATACATTGGTTAAGAATACTAACTAACGCTGCTAAAAGTACTGAGTAAACCGGCTGCATTACCGTATACATTGGTTAAGAATACTAACTAACGCTGCTAAAAGTAATGAGTAAACAGTCTGCATTACCGTATACATTGGTTAAGAATACCAACTAACGTTGCTAAAAGTACTGAGTAAACAGGCTGCATTACCGTATACATTGGTTAATAATACCAACTAACATTGCTAAAGGTACTGAGTAAACAGGCTGCATTACCGTATACATTGGTTAAGAATACCAACTAACGTTGCTAAAAGTACTGAGTAAACCGGCTGCATTACCGTATACATTGGTTAAGAATACCAACTAACGTTGCTAAAGGTACTGAGTAAACAGGCTGCATTACCGTATACATTGGTTAAGAATACCAACTAACGTTGCTAAAAGTACTGAGTAAACCGGCTGCATTACCGTATACATTGGTTAAGAATACCAACTAACGTTGCTAAAGGTACTGAGTAAACAGGCTGCATTACCGTATACGTTGGTTAAGAATACCAACTAACGTTGCTAAAAGTACTGAGTAAACCGGCTGCATTACCGTATACATTGGTTAAGAATACCAACTAACGTTGCTAAAGGTACTGAGTAAACAGGCTGCATTACCGTATACATTGGTTAAGAATACCAACTAACGTTGCTAAAAGTACTGAGTAAACCGGCTGCATTACCGTATACATTGGTTAAGAATACCAACTAACGTTGCTAAAGGTACTGAGTAAACAGGCTGCATTACCGTATACATTTGTTAAGAATACCAACTAACGTTGCTAAAAGTACTGATTGTGCATCACTGTCGCATTCTGTAATGTTTGCCTTGCTGGCAGCGATGATGATGGCCGAGGGCGCAGGACCAGGCCACCACAGAGCGGTTAGCACGCAGCCCTTGATGGACAAGCTGGAATAAAGGCTGAAACCGAAGTTTGAGGTTTTAACCGAGCATACAACAAGATCTGAAATGATGATTAAGCATGAAGGCCGGTATCGTAGCTATGCTTAGCTCTAGGCCATAATAGTGTGACCATCAGTGCTGTCATTGCCGAATAATATAAAGAAAAACAACTTTATACTAATAATTTAATTTTAACAATAATAATTCAAAGTACAGTTATAAAAATTTGGAATTTCATTTTCAGTGTTTATGTTACTTATAAATTGCATTCCAATTACACATTTTTACAATTTGAATTTAAATATCATGAAAATTTAAAAAAAAGTTTATTTAGCCGAACTTTTGTCTCTTTCCTTCTTCTCTTTGTGTATTTTTTTAATTAGGCAATTATGCTTGTACTGCCTATTCATATACAAACACGTTTCCGACTGAAACCTTTGTGCACTTGACTTTTTTTGATACAAAACTCGACAATTATGTGTTTTTTAAAGGAAATCGCTGGTGGCTAAAACTCATCAGCAAATGAAATTCCATTTTTTACGAGCGGGGCTGCAAGGTTGACTTTGATCAAAAAAGGTTGTCAAAAAATTACCTAATCACAAGTATTTTTGAATAAATATAATAAAAGTATAATAAGAGTGTAATTAAATGTGAATTGAACGAGTGTGTCTATTTATTACTAGCTGATGCCAGCGAATTCGTCTGCGCAGGATTAGTAGGTAATTCGAGTAGCTTATCATTTTCTCCAAGGGCATATCTATCTTTATACCAAAATGTCATAAAATATGTACATGGTTAAATGCAATTGCTATAATAGTAATATGAGTAAATTTAAATAATTATTATATCAATCAGTGAACATTAATAATAAAATACAGGACTTACGTACATACAAATATAAAATTAATCACCATGGAAAAATCTGACATTACATTTCATCACCCTTGACGGTATTTCCTGTTACATTTCATTACTCTTGACGGTCGCCGAGCAGGTTATTTTGTCTGTGCTGTGCCGAAGAATATTACACTTTTTCACCCGCGTGTTGATGGATGATGATGATGATGAAAAGTATCTTATGTGTTAATTCAGCGCCTCATCTACCTCCATACCAAATTTCATCAAAATTGCCCCCGTCGTTTGAGCATGAAAGAGTAACCAACATCCACACATCCATACATTCATACTCACAAACTTTCGCGTTTTATTTGTAGGATAGGATTACTTCACGCTGGCTCTTTAGACTTAAGTGAAATTCGGAATGGGTACAGTTTACGCAGTATAACCATTCAGGGTAATATTTCTCTAGGAAAAGTTCTTCACCCGTTGACTCGCAATTTGCCATATTTGGCCAATAATACAATAGATTTCACAGAAATCAGCCCACTTTTCCAGGAATTGCAACGTGTTTGGTTAAAATAACTTTACAAAGCACAACTGTCTATACCAAAATGCGATTATATACACTTATAGGTACATATTATCGTGATTTTAAAATCTATATCAATATCTATTTCAATTAGTGACCTACCATAGTATAGTTTTCACAGTAGCGGCACGTCAAAGGCAGAAGCTTCCCACAGAGGTATGGAAAACAAAACAAGACAAACCAACGTCACCATAAATTTTCCATACTTTGCCGTCGGCACCGTGCCATAAAACTCCTGATGCCGAACACAATGCAGCATTTGTGATGCCGTTCAATTTAAAGCATATAACTACGAATGAGAATGTGATTCAAATTATCAACGGGATAGATACCATATAAGTATATTTTCTGCGAGTTTCCGATATTTCGGCACTGTTGCAAGCGCCATGATCACGGATGAACTGAGGAAATATATAATATACAACATATGAATTATGAATATACATGGTAACTATCCCCTTGATAATTTGAATATTTCTAATATTTGTGACCATGATAGTTTAAAAACTTATAAAGTGATTGTAGATGTTGATTAACATGAAACTTTTTAAACCATCTCGTAACTTAACATTAGAAACGGGATATTTACCATGCATTGTATTTATTGTGAGCTCTCGATATTTCGGCACAGTTGCATGCGCCATGTTCACGAGTAAACTGAAAATACCTGCGGGTAGGTATTGTTATGAGCAGACAAAACAGTCTACCCTCTTCCTTTCACGTTTCTTGCGTTCCAGTTTATTACCAATGAATGAATCTTCGGATTTTGCAAAGATGAACAACTGGACTCCAAGTTCTCGACTGTTGAAACCCATCCTCTCTATTAAAATTCCTATATTCGGTAACTTCGATTGCCTCCCTTACCAATCTAGGTATATAGCGGCGTGCTGTCGAGATTATCTGAGGGTTATGTAATTTAATCTAGTGATTCGATCCCGATTTCAAAAGGTGTTGGGCAATGGCCGATTTTTGAGGGTCATCACTGTGCCGAGATATCGAGAGCTCACAATAAATACAATACATGGTAAATATCCCGTTGCTAAAGTTAATTCTTGCATTAGTGACCATGTCAGTTTGAAAAATTATGTCTCCTAACTTGACACAACAAAACATAATAATAATAAATTTATTTACAGACCATAAATCCATAATGTTAGTATACTTAAAATATATTAGTGGGTACCGAGCGCTGGGTAGTCGTGTGAATATGTACCCAGTGCCTACGAAGAAATAATATCGAAAGAGTAACTGCCTTAAAAAACTGACCCAATAAAAGTCGTGCTAAATCAATAACATCGTTCACGCCGCTATGACTCAGCTGTCATAGTAGACGTTGCAGCACGCGCGTGGACCAATCTCTGCTTTCCTTCTGAAATTTGAACCAATCACCGAACGTGTCTATTTGTAACCTCGGAAGTAATTTGTATTTGGAATCATACGTCGTTTTGGTTTGAAGGACCACTTTTTGTGTAGAATTTGTTCTGAGTTATGCTTCCTGACATTATTTCTTCATAGCCCAGTGCTCAATAAATGGATATTCCATTTTATCTGATAATACTCTCAGAATACCTTTAGATCCTCCACAAATCCTGCTCATCATTGACGCCGCTCTCTTTCTCATGATGGCGTAGAAGTCGTCAACATGAGCATCCGCAAACATTTGGGAAACACACATACATGATCTGATTATTAATAAGTATCAAAATCAGAATGAATCCGTACTATCCTATGCGTTATACTCGTACTAGCTGCGCCCCGCGGTTTCAGCCGCGTGGTGAAGTATGATGATGAAAAGTATTCTATGTCCTTCCCCGGGATAGGATAGATAGGGATAGAGTCTATCTCCTTGACAAATTTAATCACGGTTCGTTTAGCCGTTTAGTCGTGAAAGCGTAACAAACAGACAAACTCACTTTCATGTTTATAATATTATTAGTTAGGCTAGTATGGATTTCATAACACCAGTTGTTAACTGCATATTTAGTTTTATTCTACAATTAACGAGTAAAAGATCATACTAACTTATACTTCCAATGGTATATTGCAAAACTCCGCGTTAATTAGAAAAACTTAATTCCTTAGAACAATAAAGTGTTATTTATAAGAAAAGTTTTGTAAACAACGAGTTGTAAAGATCTCGGTTGGGAGATTAATTAAAATTAATTTATCACGGATAAAATACTTTTGCGCTTGTTTAATGCGAAAGTGCTGCCTGGAACTGTTGCGATAGATCACTGCAATAAAGTAGAGGGCTAAAATATATGAGTCTTTGATCAATGTGTGTTACCAGTGATGACTTATGGCACTGAAAACTCTTACTATGGGGCCTCATAAGTAAGCTCAAAGTCGCACATCGAGCATGAGAATGAACGGGTAATCACGTTTTTAGATGTCTCCGTTGTTGTAGTATTGGTTCTCTTAAGATCTGAAGTAGATTCTGAAGGTCTGAATTCATTAGTGGTTGATCCTTTTGCATATTTGGCAACGTACAGCAGCAGCTTGAGAAGAATCTGGATATCGTGCACGTTTTGGCATCGATGTGATGGGATTTTGGTGAGGGCGCTTCTTTTTTAATGAGGAAGCCACAGAGATGAGTTCTGGAACCGTGTTTGCTTTTGTGTTCTCTCCATAGAGAAGGCTATGATCGGGGTTTCTCTACGTGATCGAATCAGAAATGAGGAGATCCGTAGACGAACTAAAGTCACCGATATAGCCCAGAAGATAAGCCAGTTGAAGTGGCAGTGGGCGGGCCACATAGCACGCATTTACATCGTAATAGTTATGTTTTTTTTAAATAATTGATTGCCTGTGCTCCTTTGTTTCACCCGCGTGATGATAGATGATGATGATGATGATGATGATGAATCAAAAAATATATGCTTGTGTTACACAGGGATAATATCGTGTTCTAATGGTGAAATAGTTTTTGAAAACAAGTAGCGTTTGAGTTACAAACATGCGAAAATACAAATCTTTCCTCTTTGTAATATTATTACTTAGTATATTAATATTGGTATAGATAGAATAGTGTATGACGTTTATATCATCTTGACTTGATTATCTATGATGATGCGGTTAAAGGTGGTCACTCTGTGTTTAGACTTTCTTTTGTGTCAGTCGGTGACGAGAAGCGAGAGCTCTTTTTTTATTAGAAAACGATACACGAGACCCATCTGATTGTGGTAACCTCAGCCTAGACCGAGGTTACATACAATTGGAGGATACCCAGATGCATTTCCTCACAATTGACGAACTGCACTACGTATTTGACCCTGGAGACATAAAAATGTTACTGTAATTTCGCCGGCATCCATACTTTCAAACTAAAATCAGTAATGTTCGCAGGACAGTACTCCGAATATTACTGATTTAAGGTACAAACAGGTACTACCCTGGACGAACTCATTCATAAGATTTCTACTGCTCTAGAAGATGACGCTTAGTGTCACGCTTGCCCATAACAGTTCAGTGCCATTCAAAACTATAAACGAAAAGTGTTTATCATACGCTCGTCACCCAGAGATATAAGTTGTTAAAAGGACAATTTTTCCAGAAATCACAGGCCAATTAAATTCAGCGAAACACAGTAATGTTTGCACACTACTGCTTCACGGTTGAATACCTGGCAAAGTTGTTGTACTGCCCTAGAAGAACTTTGCAAAATTCCTGTTGCTACAAAAGTGGCCTAAACTACTCGTAGCTGTAGTAGAAGTAGTACAAGTACGTAAGGATAATGAAATAGAAATACTCTAAACGGGTTGAATGGAGCATGTTTTGTATAATCCTACCGGAGACTATAATCACTGAGAGGTGTTGGAAGCGTGGAAATAAAAGTGAAATATACGCGAGTACCGTTTAAAGTTACGTTAGTTGTAATTACGAAGTTAATACCTAAGATTATATTACACTAGCTGCGCTCCGCGGTTTCACCCTAGTGGTGATGATGATTCCCAATATGTACAATATCAGGGTTATATTAGGATTCTACTGGTGAAAGAATTTTTCAAATCGGTCTAGTGGTTTCGAAGCCTATTCAATTAAAACAAACAAATACTTCCTCATTATAATATTATTATATATATCTTATTATACTTATTAGTTTAGACTAGGAAGGTATATTATGGTCTACAAGAGTATGTCTTTAAGTTCAAAGAGCACCCTAATAAATGAAAACACTGCGTGATTAACAAAGAGCTATCTCTCTGGGTGGTGAGCACAGAGCAATGACTGGAAGAGCTTTAATATCTCAGTCCCAGTCAAAAAGTCAAAGAAGGTGCTGGGCTTCTTTTGTTTAATTGTTTAAACAGTTTTCAGCCTTAAGAGATTAATCATAAAAATAAGAATGACATGTATAGCAAGCGAGGCGGTTATCATATGATAAAAACTTTTGAATTAGATACTTAAAAAAAATTGTCTGTTTTTTAAAATATATAAGAATTATATTTAATTATTGTTTATATCAAAGGACCTAATAAACTATACAAAAGGTTTAATTTACTTTTGTTCATTCATTATATCACGGTATGATCACTCATCTATATATCCATATATCCTAGTTCAAAATTAATTATTTATTCATGTAAAATTCATTTAATTTACAATTATCACAGGTGTCTCAGTGAGTTAGTAAACATGACATCTGACACTAAGAAGATGCTGTTTTGAATCCCCTCCTAGGATACATTTGTCTCTCTAGCAAAGTTTGGTAACCAACGCTAGTCAGAAACGTTAGGCAAACTTGCCTGTCTAGTGACAACAGTGACTATGCGTGCCATCAGTTTGGTCAAGCTGTCAAACGGAAGCATTAATACTTAATTAATGAACGAGGCGGTAGTCTGTAGACCGTGAATAAGGTGGCTGTATGTCTCTGGTTGGATAAGTGACGTTCGTGGTAACTGAATACATGTGCACGCTGGCCCTGGGAACAATAGGCATCAATCCTAAATAATTCGAGTTATCTTTTGTTATTACAAAAGAGAGTTTCGCATAGTCAATGCTAGAAGGATTCACTATTCTGATCCTTCGTGGATGTGGTTGGAAAGGCTATATTTTATAAGTGAAAAATGTAATGCAGAAGAAGAATCTTAGAAGAAATGATTACCATATCAATTCAGATAATATCCAAAACTTAAATTCATATTAATTCCAAATATAATGCAGACCTATTCTAAGCTAATCTCCTTACGGCCTTATTAATAAACTTGGCTTACACCCGGAGTAGTTAAAACATCTATTTGTCAATGTTTCGCTTGCAGTAAATGTCACGCGTGAAAGCAAGACAAAGCATGTTACGCCTAATATAGATTTACGCAACGTTTATTAATAAAGGCCTTAGATAATAAATCTGTCAATGAAGCTCTAAGAATCTACATTCAGCTAATATCCAGAAATTGAAATTTTTTTTTATCGCTATTGACAATTATGTTATCATGCATAGTTTCGGTATTTTTTAAACAAATTTAATGTCGATGAATTTATCATCGACCAATAGATAACGTATTTTGTATATCTGGAATTTGCAAATATCATTTTTAAAGTGAGATAGCCGAAAGAGAAAATTGGCTGCTCATAAAACGGCGCGGGGAAATGTAAATAATACATTTTCCATAGTACACTCCGATCCGAAATAGCCCACCCGCTCGCGTATTCGATACTTTGACTAAATCCAATATTAGCTGCCAGCTTTATATTGAATTAGCTTTGGAGATTTGATTGTAAAAATGTTTTTGCGAATTTGTTTATTATGAAAATGTTTATGTGAAAGCCTAGACAGTGCGAGTACATCGAAAGCAACTACTTATGCTATGCTTATTTATGCTATAGTTACGTGATTGGTGGCCGTGAAGTTCATTAAACGAGTAACTGTGCGACCCATGTGTAACCCATGCAAATATCTACAAATATATATTTGTTGAAACTGTTATCGAAGAAAGTTCCATTTAGCTTTTCTAGCGTTTCTCGCCCAAAAAAGGTAGTAATGACGTTGTCCTGTCATTACAGAGATCACTTTTTTTTTCAAAATCCCAATAGGTTTATAAGCTATGCTATAATTAGACGGGTAACGCTTGCCTGACATTTTTGAGTCTCACTCACTTCCTACTATGCCCTTTACATTCATACACAGTATTACTTGACCGATACGATATTGTAGTCATGGCAGAATCCATGGAAGACCTCAGTACAATGCTCGAAGGCCTCCATCGAGTTTCCCAACGGGTAGGTCTTAAGATGAACATGGATAAGACGAAAATTATGTCTAATGCCCATGTTGTACCTACCCCAATATCAGTTGGGAACTCAGTTCTCGAAGTTGTTGACGAGTACATCTACCTGGGACAGACAGTCAAACTAGGCAGGTCCAACTTCGAGAAAGAGGTCAATCGTCGAATCCAACTCGGCTGGGCAGCGTTCCGGAAACTTCGCGAAAACTTCTCGTCAAAAATACCTCAGTGCCGCAAGATAAGAGTCTTCGACCAATGTGTGTTACCAGTGATGACTTATGGCACTGAAACGTAGTCTCTTACTATGGGCCTCATAGATAAGCTCAAAGTCGCACAACGAGCTATGGAGAGGGCTATGCTCGGGGTTTCTCTACGTGATCGAATCAGAAATGAGGAGATCCGTAGAAGAACGAAAGTCACCGACATAGCTCAGAAGATTAGCCAGTTGAAGTGGCAGTGGGCAGAGCACTTAGCACGCAGAACAGATGGCCGATGGGGCCGAAAGGTTCTGGAGTGGAGACCACGTACCGGCAAGCGCAGCGTAGGTCGTCCACCGACACGGTGGACAGACGACCTGAGGAAGGTCGCAGGATGACGTTGGATGCAGGCCGCTTCCAACCGGTCCTTTTGGAAAATCATGGGGGAGGCCTATGTTCAGCAGTGGACGTCCTACGGCTGAGATGATGATGATGATGATTACTTGACCACTATTGCTTCCTGACAGAAGACTGCGGTGGTAATAAGCATTATTTTTTGGCTACATGCTAACTCATTGCCAAGTTTCTCAGAATTTGCCCCAAGTAGACTGACAGATATATAAGAAATATTTAATATATTAACCATACAATTCCCTGAAAGAGGTTGCAGGTAGCACTTAGTTTATAATATTGTTACAGATTACAGACCGATAGAACAATCTCTCGCTCTCTCTCAAAACTTTAATCTCTCATATTGATATTATCTCAATCTCAAAAAATGTTTTTAATTTGATGCTAATGTTTTAGTGTTCTATTCTTCGGCGATCCTACTCTGTGACAAAGATGTTACGAAAAATCTCAGCTCTACATTTTATGAAAGCAAAAAGAAAAAAACACCTCGCAGCAAAAAAGCAATTCAGAAAAAAAACGAAGAAAAAAGCAACCCATTCTAGACTACTTCCATTTTTACATTTTCCGCTCAGCGACGACAAAAACTAATATACGGCATAATATAACTGCTCAAGACGAGGGCGATCTCTTTAAAATATTTCGGATCATCTTGCGTCGTTGTGAAATACGTATCTCGGGGGAAATTTATTTGCGGTGGTGATCGCAGCCGTAATGCCTCGATGTCCCCGGTCGGATGAGGAAAGTTCTAAAGCTACGCTACCAGCGTCGTATGATACATGGTACGTTTAATCGCACAGCGTATTTCATACATAGATAAACGTATTAGTAAATATTATGGTATAGTATAGTAGTATTATTTTCATGTATATTATGTCTATAAGTACATAATATTATAAAGAGGAAAGATCGGTTTGTTTGAATTGAATAAGCTCCGAAACTACTGGACCAATTTGAAACATTCTTTATTAGAAACCTAAATAATTATCCTTGATGACCATAGGCTATATATTTTGATTTATCATCGTTATAGCTCATAACCATAAAGAATAAACTCAAAAGTAACTGGACCAATTCCCAAAAATATTTCAATATTAGAATCTTTTTTAGAGGGGGAAATGCTATCCATTTTCCTTTCACCGCAAGGGTAGCAGAAGGGGGAATATAGGGCTCAGAACCACTAAAACCCCCCGTGAACAGTATACCGCCAAGGTGGGACGAGATAGGTCGCTAGCTATCACCATCTCGCCCCAGCGATGGCCCGCATGGCTCGTTGGGCTCGGTTAACCGAGCCTCAGCGCCTGTGAAGGGATGACCTTACTCTTATGAGATCACCTCTTAGACGTGTAGGGCCGTGCAAGCCGGTGAACAATGACCCGACTCTTCGCCAGTGACCACACAACGGTGGAGGGAGGAGACTTGCGAACTGTCACCCCCAAGTACAGGCAGCGGCTGCCCGTTCTCGGTCCCCCGGTCGGTTAGGCATCAGCCGCCTTAAATTGGCGGCCGCCCCAATCAGCCAGGGAGACAAGCGAGTGAAGTGCTAGCGGAAATTCCACCTGCTGTCGAAGACAAGTCCGAGATATTTAATCGCAGACATGACCTCGATCCAGACCTCACCGATAGAGACGTACGTACCCCGAGGTGGCACCCTGTGCCGGCCGAGAAAACACACAGCCTCCGACTTATCGAGTGCAACGCGGAGTTCTAACATCCCTATCTACCGATAACCAGCGCCACAGTTTTCGTGGCAAGACGGGCAACCACCTCAAAGGAACACTAGGACTAATGCAGCGTATGCATGTGTAAACGTTATTATTATTATTGAACGTGTAACTGATCTTTCCTCCGTAGATTCCTTTGGTCTATTCGTATTTTAAACCCTGTCGTTTTCATCGTCGATTTATCAAAACCAATTATTTATACACAGTCCACTCCATACCAATTTAAGTCGCCATCTAGATCCTTTTGCATATTTATTAGCGTCTAAACAACTGTGTCAAAGAGTATAATAATATATCTGGAACTGTGTACAATATTTCTTTCGAGTGTTGCCATAGGATAACTAAATATTTCTGTCGTCCAGAAAACCACAGACTAATTACCTCAAATAAGAGTTTGTTAAAGGAAATCTACAATAGTATGTTTTTTATTGAATCGGTAGGGTAGCATTTGACCACCAATTTTTCGTAATGAGGGTCAATTATAACCAAGCTTTCAGGCTTCATTGAACCACAATTCTAATTCTTTCAGTGAAGTATTTAATTACGTACCGTTACATCGATTAGGAGTTATATGGGTCTGGTACGAAAATTTATGTAAGTATACAATCAAACTATGAGTTATCTATGCCACAGTTGTGCTATTTTGTACTGTATAAGTCAATGCGATACGAAATTTTTGTGCGAGGCCCCCTGAAGTAAGGTTAGAAAACGTGTAGCGGGTTCCATCAGTTCGAATTGTTGTGTGGATTTTTGTGTGGTTATGGAATCGATCCAATTATCGACAGCAGGTGCAGTCTAAGCTCCAATTCACACGGGATTGAAACGTAGTGATGTGCTTCACGATATACGTAATACTAAAACTAAAAAACAAGATTAATATGTTATTTCTGCCTCCGCTTCTATCTTAGAGATTCATTGTAATTATCAAAAGCGTGCAGATGAGCTGACATTCTCAATACTTACATTAATATGAATACTAGCTGCACCCCGCTGTTTCAAACAAGGTAATGGATGATGAAAATGAAAAGTATCTTACATTCTTTCTTCGTTACGCTAGCGTAACAAACAAATAAACCCACGTTTTGATATTGGATTTGTCTGTACAGCGGAAGAATAGGACTGTTCCTTATCCCATATCAATTTAGTTAAAGTCGATTATACTCGTAGGCACACCTATATGATAGCGATAAACTCGCCCCTTGTTACGCAAAAAGTATTCCTTCTTTTGAAAAGAGGCCTTGAACAACACCCTGTATGATGCCTTCACGGTGTAGATTTCCCAGAGCAAACCCCATTTCTCTTTTACTAATAACGACTAACTTGCCTAAGGAGCCCTGTGGCGCCCTCGTGATTGCTCCCGAGTGTTACGACCTGCGCCCGCGTCAAAAGTTTGCGCCGCGTTGGGAACAAATGGCTCTTGTGCCATACCTATAGCGAGTTAAGAGACGACATTTTTGTCAGAGATAGTTGAATAACGAAGGAATCTGATACATAAACATTCATGCCAAATGTATTAGTAAAATGTTATGTTACACGACGACAAACTTGGCGTAGCCGAAAAAATCTGAGTTGATGTGGAAAAAAATTGTAATTTAAAAATTTTACATTAATACCTATAGGTTTTTTGTGGTAATTAAATAGTAAAAACACATATCTAACTAATTACATTCAAATATTTGAATTCGTAGAAGAAATATTATCATAAAAAAAAACTTGCAATCTGACCACAAAAATTAAGTTTTATCAATAAATAATGCTTACAAAGACAGGATTTTGATTTGATATTTATAAATATTTTAAATGTCTAGAACAGAAATATTATTTTTACCTAGTAACATATGCTTAGGTTATTAATAATTACATAAAAAATAAGAGCTACTTGGAAATTTCGGCCAGTAATGTTTTTTTTTTCATCTTGGGGGCCTATTTTTTAGACTTAGACATGGTGACTTCAAAATTTTTTTTTTTCTAAAATATAAATTTTCTTGTTGGTTTTTTTATTTTATTGGAATTCTTATTAGAAATTCTACAAACCAAACTAGGTTTCAAAGTATAATTATAAATCAGAAATAATTTAAAATAAATTACAAATTTTGAATTTTTTGTACTAGCGAGTTTAACTGTCACGTGACTTCGATTTTTTATCGATCCTGACATGATATGGCGTATTTATCATATTCTGAGTGTGTGTAATTACTTGACAATTTTATTTCTGTGATATTTTACAATGACAAGTATAATCTATTCAAAATAAAGCAAATTATAACCAATCATAACAATGAGATATTAGCTGAATCGAGAGTTGTCGATTCGTGACCATTTTTTTTCGTGTAAATTTTGATGTCAGAGCTTAAATCACATATATACAGTATTCCTAACACATTCACGATCACATTCATGTATGATTTGTATCAAAATCATGAGTTTAACCCTATTAATTCACTAAAAACTATAGCCCAAAACATAACTTCACCGCCAAACACAGATGAAAATATAAACATTGATTATATTTTTTTTTAAGTTCACAGATAGAACATGTCCGTGTGTAGTGTTGCCATAGAAAGAAAATATATTACGCTAAAGAATAAACTCTATGGTTAAACATTGGGATGACTTTAAAAAATAAACAAAAGAAAAACGCGCGTGACACTTACACGCAACAATTGTTGCGCCGACAATTTGGACCTCAAAAATCCTTGCAGTTTTGTGGCGCGGGCAAAGTAGTCGATAAAGTTCATGTATTTTTTTTTTTTTTTTTTATTAGTAGCTGCTAGGTCCACAGACATAAGGTCCGTGCCCTTGGTAATACAAGATTATAATTTGTATTTTTTTTTTTTTTTTAAACTTAAATTTTAAACATTTTAATTGTATTCAGTCCTAGACAAGATCAAGTGAATTTTTTTTTTTTTTTTTTTTATATATGGACGGCTCCTTATTAACTTCTTACAAATACTTAATATCTAAACATATCTAATACTAAATCTTATAATTAACAGTAAAAGGTTTTTTTTTATTTTTTTTTTTTCCCTAAAGCTCTTTTTTTATGTGTTTTGTCCTTTACTTTTTTTTTTTGTTATTTTTTTTTTTTTTTTCCTGTTTTTTACAATTTATCTTATCTCTAATTAAATAAATTTACAAAACAAATCCAATAAGGAGTCGTCCAGCAGCTCTAATCTACTTAGCACAAATCAGCCTTACTTATTTCTCGCCGCTGCGATTCTGGCAGCCTTGCTCGCAAATGCCAAGAAGGGTGCTCTAGAGGCCTGGCTCTCCATGATGGTCGGGAGAGAGGATTGATCTAGCATGATCTGGATTCTAGATTCCAGATCCATCCTTTCCAGGCCAAATCTTGGACATTCGAACAGTATGTGCCATATCGTTTCGTCACAAGCTGGATCGCAGACGCAAGAGGGACTGTCTTTTACATGGAACCGATGTAGGTACGCTGCGAATCCTCCGTGGCCGGTCAATATTTGGACATGGATAGGTGTTAGCACCATGTCCTTAAGTACTCGTCTTGCGAAGAAGACGGTAGGAAGGAAAGCCTTTGTGACCGAACCTGTACTAGAGGATTCGTAGCGCCCCTGCCACCTTCTGACAGTCTCCTCCCGAATCTGTTTCCTGACGAACGATAACGGCACCTCGTCATAGTCAGCGGCCGTCTTCTTAGTGAGTGCTGCTTTCTTAGCAAGCTCGTCTGCTCTTTCGTTCCCCGGGATACCTACATGGGCCCTCAGCCAGAAGAGTCTCACGGTTTTTCCAGCATCTTGGATGTCACGCACGCAACTCTTGAGCGCGAGAGCTAGAGGGTGGGTGGCAACAGGGCTCGTCAACAAATCGAGCGACGATCTTGAATCGCTCAAAATGTTGACACAGTCCCTCCTCGAATCTCTCGCCATCTTAACGGCTCTAAAGAGTGCGTACATTTCCGACTGGAAAACGGTGTTATGGGGCTCGAGGCGAAAGGTGGAGTACTTGGTCTCCCTGCCTTCGTCCCACCACGTAAGGGCAGCACCTACTTTCCCCTCAATCTTGCTGCCGTCGGTATATATTTGGGGGCCGACTACGTGGTGGTCCTTCAGGGTTTCGGGATCCATATTGTCGATGCACTCATACTCAGTTCTTATGAGTAGAGATGGGTGGGGGTTGTCGCGATATCCCACCTTGCTCTCCACCTCTCTGCCTGGTGGTAAGTAGTCCTCGGAGTACCCCTTTTTGATTTTAAAAAGGGTAGCAGCCTCGATAACCCGAAGATCCAGGGGTAGTTGGCCCGACAGGACTAATGCCGATGTCAGAGAGACCGTGCGATATGCTTTACATATCTTCTGCGCGAAACCTCTTTGCAGCGAGTCCAGCTGGTTTCTGGTCATAATTTTCTCAGCCGCTGGAGACCACGCGCTTGCCGCATACAGCACGATCGGCTCTATCACCGACACGTAGATGGTTCTTATGATGTCGGTGTTTAGACCCCAAGTCACCTTCGCAGCGCACGCAAGTTGTTTATAAATGTTCGTGGCTTTCCTGCAGGTTGCGGACACGTGCGCGTTAAAGGTGAGCTTGGAGTCTATAATGAGACCCAACAGTTTAATCTCGTTGACGAGATTCAGCCGAGTGCCGGACATGTAGATTTCCGGGATATCGTACTTTAACTTCTTCGTGATAACCATCGCATTTGTTTTATGCGCGGCGAAGCTTAGTTTATTTCGGACTCCCCATTCCACAACGGCATCTAAGGTGGTATCGACTGTCTGCTGCAGGGTCCTGGCCACTTGACCAGAAAACACCAACACCACATCGTCCGCGAAGGCCTGAGTATATACCCCCAAACTAGCCATTTGATGTAAGAGGGGATCTAGGATTAGGTTCCAAAAGGTCGGTCCGCCAATGGAGCCCTGAACACAACCTTTCGTGGTTCCCTGTTCACTAGATGCCCTGGCATAGTTGATTCTGATGTTACGGTCCTCCAGGTACGAGGATACTAGAGCATAGAGGTTTTTAGGGCAGCGCTTTGCAATAAGTTGTTGTTTTAAGACGGGCCACCACGCGTTATCGAAAGCCCCCTCTATGTCCAGAGAAACAAGAAGAACTAGCTTTTTAGCTCGAACTTCAGATTTTATATGTTTAATCAGGTCATAAAGGGCGTCTTCCGTTCCGCGTTGTGGCATAAACCCATATTGGCTGGCATGAAGAGTCGGAAGAATATGCCACCGAAGTCTGCTAACGAGGAGTTTCTCGACAATTTTGCCAAGAACCGATAACAGCCCTATGGGTCTATAAGACTTGGGATTGGTGTAGTCATCTTTCCCCGGCTTACGGATAATGCACACGTGAGCTACCTTCCACTGTTTAGGAAAGTGTGGCAGCGATAGGCACTTATTTGCAAGTGCCAAAAATATTTCGCTGCTACAGTGGATGGCAGCTGTGCAGATGTCAGCCGTCAATCCATCGGGGCCGGGAGCTTTTTTCGGATTTAGGTCCCGAAGAACCGTATCCAGTTCCACTGCTGTAAAGGGTGGATCGTCGGCTGACAGGTGTTCAATTTCGGTCGGGGATTTCCCTTCTGTTAAGCCTCTGATGGTAGAGTGGCGTTCGTCTTCGGTTTCCACAGAGTCATCGGGATAAAAGGTCTTTGCTAGAAGATCCGCTGATTGTTCAGGGCTGAGTGTTTCGCCTGCGGTATTTCTCAGGAGCATGTCTTCCTGTCTTCTAGCTGTTTTCCTTATGACTCTGTAGATACCGTCCCACATGCTCTCTCGGTCTTGTGTCGAGCAAAACTCCCTCCAGCTTTGTGTGTAGGCCTCGGCGGCTCGTAAGGCGTACTCGGCTTGTGCCTGCAGGTATTCCGATATTACGAACTGCCTGCGGCTGGGAGCAGCATTCCGGATTCTTCTCTTTTTAGTAAGGACGTCTCTCTTGAGACGTTCAAGAGAAGAAGACCACCATGGTGGTCTGGCATCTCCTTTCCATGGTCCCAACTTAGGGATTGCATGGTCGCATGAACGACAAATGGTCTCTGTATAGGTTGTCAACAGACCTTCCAATTCCATTGGGTTTGTTACCTCTCCGAATTTCGTGGGTGTAATGGAATCTTCTACCAAGCCGGATTGGAAATGTGTACGGAAGTCAGACCACTTTGCCTTCTTAGTGTTATAAATGCGCGTGGTAATTGGCCTCAGAGGTTCCAAAGCCTTTTCCAAACGCATTGAGAAGGTGATCGCATTGTGGTCAGATGTTGTAAGACTTCTGTCGACTTTCCAATCCTCGATCTTACCTAGTAGTGACGTGCTGCAAGCAGTGACGTCCACTGAACTTGTACACAGCATGTCTCCCCGTAAAACTTCAAAGGTCGGTACCTGTCCCGTGTTGAGAATATGGAAGTCCATGTCGTTCAAAAAGGTGTTGTATGCCATTCCGCGATCGTTTTCGACTCTGCTTCCCCACCAATGACTCCAGGCGTTCACGTCACCCCCCACCAAGATGTTATTGGTGCGGAGCTTTTCACAGACTTCTTTTGTTCGTAATAAGTACGGATCGATGGCTTCAACTCCCTCAAAGTATGTGGATAGCACTCCAAGCTTAAACCGCCCAGCCCTTATCAAAACTGCCACAACGTTCTCGGTTACCAATTGGGGGTCATGAATGACTTCCAAACTGCCCCCGAATATAACGATGGCTGCTTTAACCGGTTTCTGGCGATTTAGGGTGCACTGGATGACCTGAGTACCTGGGTTCTGTTTCAACACACCAGTTCTACCTACATAGGGTTCTTGAACAAGTGCGATTGAAATACCCTTCTTCTGCGCGGCGGTGTAAAACTCGGCAGTTGCTAGCTTGGAGCGCCGCAGGTTTGCCTGGATGAAATTCAACCTGCTTTTAGATCCGTGTGAAGCTTGAGGTGTTGCCGATCCGCTGTCTGCCTGGTCGCCCTTAGCAATAGGAAACACGGGACCTAGCTATATAGTCCCACTTCTGTCTTTCTGGGCACTCTTCGCTGAAGGCGGTATGAGCCTGGTCCCTGCTCTCTCTACGCGCTTTCACACAGTTTACACAGGTTGGGGTTACTGCTTCAGCCCTCACAGAACATACTGCTCCAGTGTGTGCACCGCCGCAAAAACAGCAGATGGCTTGTTCTGCCTTGCATACAGTCTTGGTATGACCGTAGCCAAGGCATTTGGTGCACTGCACTAGAGGAGACTGATCCTCTATGTGGCATCTCGTTATCCCTAAATGGACCTTTTCAACTGTCGTGAAACGCTTCCAGATCTCCGGAGAGAGTTCCACGACCGGATGGCATTCGTGTGGATTACGTGCGCGTTTCCTATACCGCACCCTGATAGTCGCTCCAGCCACATCGACGTTACGCAGAAGGTGTTTGTTCTGCGCTTTCAACATGTCCACAATTTCGTCGTTGGTGTAGCTGGAGAGAACACCACGTATGCATACTAAGGGGTTTGTTGGTTTTGGCTCCTGCACCGTGAGACCCTGGTTCGACCGGACTTGGTCTTTGACCAAGTTAAGGTCCTCCTTGCTTGCGCAACTGAGGACAATCTTTTGATTACGGGCCTTCCGAACCCTGTCCACTTTGGCCCCGGTAGTTTTAAAGTCCAGGGCCACCCTGACCCTCTCAATGACGTTATCCCCTGTGTGGTTTGGATTCGTCGACGAGATTATCAGGGTGTGGTTGGGTAGCTTTGGAGCTTGGGGTTTAGCCGCTGCCTGAGCATAAGTGATCGGCCCTGTCGGTGGTCTATCCCCCGAGTTTAACTCCGTTACTCCCTCTTTAATGGTCTTGAGGGCTCGTCTGACCTCCGCCATTGCGAGTTCCGCCTCTAAGTTTGGCGCCAGTGGCGCGGAGGCTTGTGGTTTTTTATCCCGCAATATGCGAATGTCAGACGAAACCAACTCAAGGCGTTCGCAAAGTGGCCTGAGATGTTGAGCCAAGTCCAGTGGTGGTGGTGGTGAGGGTGGGGAATACGTGGGCTTCTCGAGTATTTGCCTTACTGATTCTCTCAGACTCTCTAAGCCTTCCTCTATTTTGGTCGCGCTTGATACGTCCGGAAAAAACTGAGTCCGGAAAAAGTTCATGTATTACTGAGTTCGATCTATACTAAACTATTCACCAATTTTTCAATTTCAAGTTTCAAACATTCTAAATTTCAAGACTAGTCTTGCTAATCCCATCCCTGTAATATTGTCCAAAAGGATTGGATAGGACGTTAGTTGAAAAAATGGCCGTCATTGTGCCCATGCGTGGGAAATAGCTAGACGGCCTCTCCCATACGTTTACATAGCAATCATGCTTATGGACACATGACAAATTACTTCGTTGTTAGAAGCGAGCATGGAAAGTAAAAAGTATTTGTTTGGTAATAATAACAAGGTGAATAACATCACCAACCGACCAGCTTTGTATACGCGTCTATGCAAATATCGATATGTTACATTCAGTAGCTCTACCATGAGTTTACAACATTGACACCATTCGATGCTCGATATCGACTGCCGCGAAATAATGCATGAAAAAAAGAACAGTGCCACCTCGCGGTCAATTGTAGAACTAAAATCGGTATCAAATACGCCAATCACAAGCTTAATAGGTAGACGAGATCGAGTATCGACTATAGATGACATTTACGTTGCCAACTCATGGTAGAGGTACAGATAACTTTAAATATGCGAGCGCTACAACGTATATGTTACGACCAGCAGCTTGACTTAAAATGATAGATTTATTATTATTTAATAATATATTGTTTATTACTTTGTAATAAAAATAATTTTAATATAGGATAATCTGTGGCGTTGCAAAATATTTAATGCTTATAACTGTAGCTGTGTGCTAGTATGTTTTACAAAGAAAAAATAAAAGAACGCAATAGTTATAATTACTGGAAAATATATATGGATTTGGTTGTTTATGACATTTGGTAACTATTTTTTTCTCTATACTTTGGAGTCAAACAACGATTTAAAACAAACTATTTCACATATTTTTTAATATACGAGTATATAATTATGGTTTGGCGTTGGTAACAAGAGCATTTTTATTTTTATATAAATATTATACTACTGTATAATTATTATATTTATCATATGCATATATTATATAAATAAACCGATACATAATGCGATAAACATATTATTAACCTAGAAGTTTTTAAAAAAATACTCCATAAGTGTTATGTATATTGTGCATATGTGTATATTAAAATGACTTCTGATTAGAATAAGGTGAAGTTTTTTTAAAATTGGGTAAAGTCAAATAAGTCTGGTCGTCAGCCTTCAACATTTTTGTGCAAAAGTTTTCCAAAAAAGATGTTAGGTATGTGATTCGTAACCGGTACTTTAACCTGATCGAATCGATCCATCTTCCTTCCTCTTTGACCTTCCAGCTAAGCGCGGATCCTCCGTTGAGGGTACGATGGGCATGCCCACAACCCTAATAGACTTGTGACCCCAAACTTCACATTTTCACGGTCTACTGAGGTCGGATAGACTGATGATATTAAAAATAACTTGGATATGGAAAAAATATCAACGTACTGAGAATGCACCTAAATAAATTTATTGAGGTGCTTACTGAAGTTACATTACATTGCCATGCAGGGTTGGCACTAAACTGTAAACGTAACGCTCAACACCAGTCGGAGACTTGCTCACCTCGTCACCGATTGACATAAACACTAAATTTAGAAAAACATTTTAATAAGTATTTCATCTAAATCGGTTCAGAGGTTTAGAGACTTAATCTGACATTGTTAGGTGCAAACACATATTTAATTTTTTTATTTTCTATTATTTGACTAGTGTTAGCCCCACGGCTTTGCTCACGTAGAAATATACATTGTATAAAATCTTTGTGAAGGCGCCATATATTTTGTAAATATCTCCATTTATACGAGCATGAGCGAGTTCATATTCCGACTCGCACTTGATCGATTTTCAGGTGGCTATGACCACAACCTTTTTAGGCTTGGATCCTCGTCTGCTTCCGGCTCCATCATCACACTGGCTTCACGCCACCACGAATTTTCTTTGGAGTTACACAGTTACCTATACAATATTCAGATCAAACGGATCAGAGTAAGTGCTTGAAAACCGATCACATGTTTGAAATCCATAAACATGCGGAATGCGGGATTGTTAATGGTTATGTTAATGCTTTCTATACCGTGATAATTAAAGCAAAAGATTTATTAATGAATCTGACGTATATTTACGTCTCTGGAACGCAAAGGGTTAATATAGCATTTACCTGTAAATATTGGTAAATAAAAACAAATATTTCTTCAAAATATTGTTTTATTCTTAACGACTAGATGTTAAGTGCATGTCTTTGGAATGTATAAAAACATAAAATTTTGGAATATAGTAATATGAATTGCAATTATATTACACACATTTAAATTTGCTTTTTCTTTGGACATCCTTAGAAATTAACATTAGGTATATAGAATTATATGACTGTTTAGACTGTTTGAATTTGAATTTGAATTTGGCTAGGTAGAGATAACGTTTCAAGCAGATGTAAAAAAGTACCGATCAAAAAAAGTGTTTTCTTACTTTGGTGCTATCTTGTTTTGGGGCAACGTATTTTTATACTTGTTCGAAAAAAAATGGTTCTTATTTCACGACATTATATTTACATTATATTTCGTATATCAATATTTGAACATTGGTGTTTTTAAGAGACACATTCAAAATTAAAACAAAATCATATTAAAATAATATTAATATGTATGATCTCGATTTTATTTAAAGCTAATTTTATGCCATTGTTTTGGGCATAGGGCCACGGCTAGGTTGATTGAAGCGTAATCTTGAAGTCTGGTTTTCGACAACTTTATCGAGCAACTGGGGTCGTATATAAGCAATAACACGGAGGATTTAGACTTCCAAATAAATTACCCAACGTCTCTGGAGTATCAGCGTAGACTAGTGATTTCACATACCGTCAACGAAAGTTTTAATTTATATATATTAATAATTTATATATAATATTTTATGATCCGTCTACTTTCATATTTTTATGGTTTTTTTCTACATTCGTTAATTACTGCTGAGAAACTTTACACTTCTACCAAGTCTGCTACCGCCTCCGCCCCAATGTGGCCTGGACTTAAATGAATAGCTTAGCTTCAACCACTACGAGGAATTTCAAAAATATTAACTTTATGTCCCTTTTAGCTATGTTATATAAGTAATGGACACTAACATATAAAACAGTAATACAAAAAAAGCAATCTGTTCGAATGAGTCACGTAACTTTTAATCTACATAATTGAAAAACTATTGATAAGAAGATCAGCATAACTGTTGATATACATCGGGCTCCTGAAACAATAAAATATTAAGATATAATATACATATTATAGTTAAAATTCACTTGCTTATGCACTAATAAATATATTATGGTTTTTCGTATGTACACTCACTTTTTTATACAATAAAACGGTTTTACCGTGAGACTTACGTTGTTGTCGTTATCACGATAGACAGTTGTTTCGACTTCGTCAATTGTCAATCGTGTTATCGACAGCACGTAAGTCTCGCGTGAATAACTTTAATTTGAAAGAACTTGCATAACACTAGATCTGTTATCAATATTTGTGTTCAAGCTTTTATACATTTCATATTTCTAAATCTATATCTACTCTACGCGAATAAATAAAGTAAATGTATCTGTTTGTAATATCAATAAGTAACATTCTACTCGATGAATGTATAACCTTTCTTAATTTTTGTGTTTATCGTTCTGTGGGCCTGCACGAATAACTGCCTCAAAACGTAACGAATAGTTTGCGTGAAACAGTACAAACTGTCATTTATCTAGGGCAAATGTGACACAGACAACTCATAGTTTGTACGCGGAAGCGTGACGCTTTGACGTTTGCGATATGTATTACTCTTTTGGAAATTGTTTGTTCTACGGCCTCTTTTTGATTTACAAAACGACTAAATCTACTTTGACAGGTAGATGTCGATAGCTAATGTTATGAGGAGTAACTTAGGCTACTTTTAATTTGTTAAAACAATTAGGGCTCCACACAAATAATTGTTTTACTGCGTGCGTAGCGCGTGCTAAGCCGCCGATGTATCAGCCATAGTACTACGTGAAGCCCTGATAAGATAGCTTACTGTTTGTTGTATATGATATAACCAGGTATGGTTAATAATAATACTTTGTAATTGGAAAAAATCGTAGATTTATGGCACTTAGTATTCTTTCAAAAATATCATTGTTAATTTTACAAAAAATTTTAAAGTTTAAGTATTCTCATTATAAAGTTTAGTTACTAACTAGTAATTATATTTTCTGATTGATACATCGAGGAGTTTCAAAGTCAAAGTCAAAATCATTTATTCAATTTAGGCATGACATACGCACTTATGAACGTACATTTTTCATTATAATATACTTTAAAGACTCAACCGCCGCGTTTCAAAAAATATAGAGCCTACCGAGAAGAAGCGGCTAGAAACTCGGGGCCATTCTTTTTATATAGATATTTACAATATTTCTACTTAGGTACTACAAATATTACATTTTATGGGTGGCAGAGTGACAGCCTGCCAGAAGTGGAGTATTCCAAGCACCTTTGTCTTCTATATAATGCCGGACTTTATAATAAGCTTTTTTTTATTAAAACGTCTTACGATCAACTTGTATTTGCCCTCTGAGAGCTCAGTTATACAGTTAGGTAACTTGAGTATTTTTTTCAAAAACGGCATTGATTACTTTTATGAACTAGTTTTACTTTTTCACATATATATGGTGAACTTACCTAATTCTGTTTGTGATGGCGCTGAGTTCGGTGTTTTCGGAGTTGCAGGTGGTGGATCTGAAAAAAAATAGAACAGAAACAGATGCATTAATTAACCAATTAGTGGGGTTTAGTTTAGATATTAGTTATGTTACACAACTTTTATCTTTAACCGAATGAATGAACATGTATCTTATGTTGAACTGACTTCAAAAAGGAGAAACTTCTCAATTGTATTATATATACTCCGCCAGTTATAAATTCATTAACAATGTGTTTTTAGGTCATATTTGAGAGGTGTTCCTATATATAATTTAATCGCAGATAAATGCCTCTTAAGCAAAAGAATACGTTGGGTGTGTCGAAAGTTTCCGTACCAATTACTATGATAAATATTTCATGTTACTACCTAGTTTTCTAATTTTCTTTTATTAGTGGCATGTGTGGGTTTGCTACAACTCTGCCAGTGTCTTGTAGATAGAGCAGACAACAAACAAGAAAGAATGATTGGTGGCTTCAATAACAGTCCTCATTAACTTTAATTTTACATCTAAGTAAACTCAATCTGAAAATAGGACAACACAAAACATATACAGGACGGCACAAATTACATACTTAGGAACTACTATGTATAACATGAAATTCTGTATAAAATTTAAACAACATTCACAGTCCGATAGGTTAAGCTTAAAGTTGTTAGAGCTTTATTTGGTTAGTACAAATAAGCCTACCAGATACGACATGACGATGTTATAATTATGTATATGTTCCAAATTGTTCTCAAGTAAGTGATATGTAATGTCTTTTTGAGGATAAATGTGTTTTTAAACCTATAAATCTAAATCATATCGAAACTGATTACCCGTTCTTAAAAAGAAAACTAAGGTTTAATTGTTAGTGTATTAGTGTAGTTCACATGTAGTGCAAATGAATGGTTGATGAGCGGGTTTTGTTTCTAAAATATAAATTTAAAAATAAAATATCAATGGTGTTCATTCGTAAACGCATAACTTGACTACGGCTGGACTGCTTTGGATATGATTTTTGAAATGTATTGCATAAAAATAATTTTAAATTTAAAAAAAACATCTATGACACAGTTTGGTGTCTTTCGGGTTAGCTGGCTCTCTTTAACAACTCAAGAATTCCACAGATTGTAAATTTTGGTACTATGTTAATCAACCACTGGGGCTCAGTGTTGCTCTTTAGATAGGCTAGTAGTAAGCACTGTCAAAAATGTTATACCACCCTAATGCCTCTAACATTATGACCTAACGACTATAACATAATTGATTGATTCATGCGTTACTTTGTAGAAATCCATTTTAAAAAACGATATTAACTACACACGTTGCAGTTCCTGGAAAAGTAGGTTGACTTCTGCGAAATCTATTGTATTATTGGCCAAATATAGCGAATCGCGAGTCAATGGGTTAAAAGAAATATTAAGTGACACTTCCGCTGGAAAAATGCATATGGCTGAAATGCAGTGTGCACCACCCTTCCTCCCGCATAAACTGCAAATAGGAAGTATACAGAAATATCAACATATAATACAACCCAATCAACCAAAAACGCTTCTACATGAGACATCCTCAGCAGATGTTGGTTGACTCATGTGAGGGAGGGCGGTACACACTGCATTTCAGCCATAAACAGTTTTCCAGCGAAAGTGTCACTAAGTATTTCTTTAAATATCGTTTTCTAACGACTATAGACAAGTGATAACGACTGTTAACCAACTTCAGCCAACAATCGGCACTTGCCCTCCGAATCCTGTTCTTAAGCCAGTTCAAAATATACTCATTAGTATATTTTGATGTGTTTAGATGGGTGACCATTGTCATCCATTCAAATAGTAACCGTAGCTAGCTTTGCTGCATCTTCGTTGAACAATACAGAATGACTAGACAAGTCTCGCTGCGAGAGTTCCTACATTTCATACAGGATCTTTACGGTTTTTGGTTAGAGAGACTTGAGACTTACCATCACAACTGACGCAAAAAGTCTGATGCCGCTTACCTTTTTCCGGAGGCCCAAACCCCCCCTTCCCCTCTCCCTATCCCCTCCTTTTCGACTTCTCTCATTTCCCTCTCCCTTCCCCTCATCCCTTCTATGCCTTTTAGAAGTCAACAGCGCGTTGGCAACGCCCTTGGTATTGCAAACGTCTATAGGCGATGGTGACCACTTTCCATCAGTGGCCATCTACCATGAGTTTGCAACATAAATGTCATCTATAGTCGATACTCGATCTCGCCTACTTATTAAGCTTGTGATTGGCGTACTCGCTATCAATTTTAGTTCTACAATTGACCACAATGTGGCACTGTTAATTTTTTCATATATTTTTGTACGTCAGTCGATATCGACAATCGATTGATGTCAATGTTGTAAACTCATGGTAGATCTACAGATAGGCCGCCTGCCTGTATGCCTACTTACGGTAATAAAAAAAACTAGAGATGATAAAGAGTGAGTCAGACAGTGAGTCAGACTGTATATATAAAGCTCAGTCAGATCCATCCTAGCACGAACACTTGCGTAAGTGTGACGTAATCGTATTGTTGTATGCAGTACAAACTATGACTTATCTGTGCCACTGTTGCACTACATTTAGTTATAGTTTGTACTGTATACGTTAACTATACGATAATGTTTAACTTACGCAAAGTTTCGTACTAGAGCTGCTGTACTCAAGTCTGGATTCAATGCTGAGCGTACTTCTCGAATACGGCTCTTAATAAACTATTTGAACAAAGTTTATACCGATTCTGTTTCATGATTTATTTACTAACCTCTGTAAAATATATCCCTTTTTCTGCTGTAGTAGTTGGCGAGAGGCACCTGCATGTCACACAGGATCTCGACCGTCGGCGGCAGAGCGTCAACTCTCACTACGGCACTGGTTGACGCTTTGTACCGCCCGTCAACAAGTTGGACAGACGTCTTTGCATTTATAAGCCTGTGGGAACAAAATATCGTGTTATTTTTTTAGGACAAAGCTCACAAATTTGTTTAGGCATACAACTTAGTCGGTTCTTGTGTCCATCAAAATATAATACTTGTTTATGTTATAAAGTTACGCAGGGAAAGTAATTTTCCTGCTGCTGAGGCCCGATACCGAACCTGTTCATAGTAGTAGTAGTGCGACTCATAGCAGACCACGCAATACCAAGAAATAGGTTATAACACTTGAGGCTTTATCGATAACTAAAATTTGCGAGCTCAGCGTTCACTAAAACCTCGCGAAAATCCAGTATTTGAAAAAATGCGCGCGGTCGCGGTAATTTAGTTGTAGTAAAATATCTATTGAAGATATGTTGTATCTGTAAACGGCATAAAGTAACACTAATCAATTTTTATATATACCCGCTTATTATGTTATAATATTAAGATATCCAACATATACACCTATAATTAAACAGCTATAAAAGTAAAGCCCACGGCAAATAATTGAAAATATATGATTAACAATTTTAAAATTAAATTTAGATAAAACAGTTTTGTATTTTACTCGTATTTTGTTTTGCAGTTACGAGTATATCTTATATTACTAGAAAAATAATAATAATAATAAACCGCACGGGCGGCTTTGTGGCGAGCCGTCGGTGAATGGGGACACCGTGGACCCTGACTCTCCCTGGGGCTGAATGAGACCCCTGACCCCGTCTGGAGGTGGAGACGCAAGAGAAAGTACCAAAAAGCTCCAAGGGTGGAAGTGTTAAAGGGCATGACGCCGTTAGTAGCGTTCTAGTGAAACCGCAGCACACCTCTCGAGACCCTTTAGCCATCCACACCTTTTGACACCATTGTTGGTGGCTCTTATGGGGGCGCCCGTTTAGTGTGTGGCAATTCGCCACCTGCTAAATATTTTAAGATGAAACTGAAACTGGCAGGTGCCGTAATCTCGTCCGTAGCATACTACCCCTTATTACTAATAATTCATACGAGTATGAATAGCTTTGCCATCTAACCCATTTTTGTGATAGATATACTATATAACCATCCATCCAAAATTATTCTATTCCCACTTATGCCTTTGTAAAGGACCGAGTGAAATCCGTGAAATGTTTTGTTCAAAAGGAATAATAATAAAATATAAAAAACGGATAAAAACCGTGAATTTTTTTGAAAAAATACCTATAATAGTATTTTATAAAAAGATTATAGCATTGTTTATTTGTCATGTTATTTTTTTATAAAATAGATTCCTGTAAATGACAGTACATATTTTTAAAATCAAAATAAAGAATTAAGGACAGTTATTTCCCTAGAATAGATGAAAGTCCGACTTCGAATAGTAACCAACCCTGTGAATGTAATGGAGCCCTTAAACCTTAAAAAACAATACTTGTACACTGCTGCTAGAGAGAGACTGGCACGGCAAAGAAAAGGAATAAAATGAGAAGCTTCAGCCGGCGTACAGGTAAATTTCTTGGAAATGTGTCCTTTCCTTTCATTACAGATCGCCGTCACCACCTACGGAGTGGCTGGTCAGGGAATTGGTTAATAAAATTCAGGGTGTAAGTGCTTCATTTATTGTTTTGTTTACGGAATCGTTTCTTGTGGCTGATTGGTCGCTTAAATCCATTAGTCTCGAATCTTCCAGTAAAATAATTTGCTTCGTTTCTACCCGACTGTCACGCAGGAGTGTGTTTATATTTTTGACCTATATGAAAGTATGTCTGTTCCTATGTCCGCTCGCGACTACTCAACGGCTCAACCGATTTTGATAAATGATACATCGTTAGATTCGCCTTGATGATACGTCTGTTTTGGGTGTTAAGATGTGTTAAAGGTGTGTTTATGCCTCCGTGACACAGGGAGTCGTCGGTTCATAAGCAGATAATTAACTATCTACGTTGATTTATTGAAGAAATAGATAAACAGTCTGTAATATGCATTTTAAAGTACCTGAACCGGCTGCTTATTAAACCTTAACATAATGGACTTGTAGCACTGGTGTAACATATAAATCAATGGCTTGTAGTAATTTACTTTAGAAACGGGATATTTACTATGTACTTTATTGTATTTATTCATCTTTAAAAATTGAGAAGGTTATAATGTTCGATAGTATGTATTTTTTTGTGTATGTTAGCCGATTTCTCCTCTATTTGTGAACTGATTCTTAAAATTCGTTTTCTGTTTGGTTGCGTATAGGTGGTCCCATTTAAATTTGGTCCACTTCGGTCAAGCAGTTCTTTAGTTACACTCCAAAACCTGAATAGTGTTACGCTTATCTTGATGAGGTGAATGATAACCTATCACGTAAGAAGCAAGGGTCACTAAAAATGGTGAAAAAATAATTAAAACAGTTGTCGATGTCGGTTCACACTTTACGGTGAAGTCGGTTCGGGTTATTAAACTTTTTAGTTTGTTTTCTTGTTTAGTTATTTTCACAAGAATGTGTGGAAACAGAACATCTAGCATTGCATTGTACGGCCAGCAAAGAAGTCTATCCCTCGACAGCATATTCAGCTCCTAAAACACTTAGTTAATTTTATCACTAAACCCGATATCCAAACTAATTAAAACTTTATCGGTTATAAACAACAACTATAAAGCACAAATCCATTAAGATTCCCACAATCGAAGCATACATCAGACCGCTGATTAAATCCCAATCGAGATAACATTTAATCTGCGCTAGTCTGGGAAATGTGGCCGAAAGCCGGCCTCTATCTGCCATATTCCTGCCATAATGTCGCCCAAACAATAGTTAGGCGGAAGGATTAGCCGAACGCTGTATAAAGGATTATTTGTGATTATAGACAGTTTTGACCAATGGATGCCAATGCGCTGATTAATGCTTAGTCTGTTATGCTTTTGGAAGTTAATATTTAACTAATATTATAAGCCCGTGTTTGTGAGTAAGTGATTCTATGTGTCGTGTTTTGTTTATCATCGACGGCTTTAGACATTTGGAATTTAGATGAATTAACACGAAGTTATGAAGCCCAAGTGGCATGTCTTCTTGTTTTTTTTTTAATTTTCGTTTGTTTTGTTTTCTAATATGAGTCAATAAAACTTTTTAGGCCCATTTAATACAAACTCAGGCTGAGTTTGTGAGTGAGTAAGTGATTGTATGTGTCGTGTTTGTTACTTGTTTATCATCGACGGCTTTAGACATTTGGAATGTAGATGAATTAACACGAAGTGATGAAGCCCAAGTGTCATGTCTTGTTGTTTCTTTTTTATTTTCGTTTGTTTTGTTTTCTAATATGAGTCAATAAAACTTTTTAGGCCCATTTAATACAAACTCAGGCTGAGTTTGTGAGTGAGTAAGTGATTGTATGTGTCGTGTTTGTTACTTGTTTATCATCGACGGCTTTAGACATTTGGAATGTAGATGAATTAACACGAAGTGATGAAGCCCAAGTGTCATGTCTTGTAGTATTTTTTTAATTTTCGTTTGTTTATTTTCTAATATGAGTCAATAAAACTTTTTAGGCCCATTTAACAGTTATTTTGTGATAAAAATAGCCTGGATTATTGAAATGTATGCACATCGCAATTCTAGGCGATAGGAGTGCGGTTCACCTCACACCCCGTCTCACATCTTCAATTCCTAGCTGAGCTTTTGCATGTATTCTATTATGTAATCACGCGAGTAATTAAATAAAGGTATGCCATAATTGTCTTATTGATTTATGATCAAGAACGTACCTAAATATTTATAAAAGACGAAATATAGAAACGATTTAATATAAATTTAACTGAAAACCGACTCAACAGAAGACATTCGTAGTATTCACTAAGGTGCTTTGGATAATTTTAGTACGCTAATTTCACTTTCACATTTCATTCACAAATGACTTAATGCTTGTATTTTCAAAGCTGAATCCTGTAGAATTCCAGACAGAAACCGCTCAACGCCCTTACGTTTATCTCAATTACATAAATTTAATATTCAATACGCCTAGTTCTGAAATTCAGCCAAGTAACTCAATACCCGATATCAAATTCAATTTACGGTGTTATTCAATATTCGATAGGTACCTACTTATCGATATAATACAATTTCGAGTAGTTCATCTTGGTCAAATCTAAATATCCAATAGGAGAATTAAATTAATTCAAAGAACGAAGTAGTAGGCCAGGCGATGTGAATTCGCCGAAGTTAAAATTCCATAGACATGTTAAGAAAATTATTTTATTTCTTATGCTTATTCGTATTCGTTTTAGGGGCGATGAGGCGTGAACAGACATCCCGCTTGGGGTGTTTGGTGCATTTCCGTATGCCAGCATTTACTCTAGCCAGCCTAACTCTTTTATATAGCTGAGTATAGCCTTGGGTCGCTGGCACAACTGCTCCAGTGTTGTTAGAGAAGTTTTTAAACCGGTCAAAGCCTTCAATCACTGGTCTACTGAACTACCCGCTGTAATATATATGGCCTATATAGTACATGATTGTCTGAAAGAGATCGCTCTGACCGATAGGACCGCCCATTGTGACACTTAATTTAAAGGTTTTGTATTTTATTTTATTTTTCATTTGTTTGTTGTATTTTATAATGTGGTGTTGCAATAAAGAGTTTATCTATCTATAAGCAGCCTATACAGTATAAGTAGCCTATGGGTTATATTCAAACAATCTCAAGCACTCCAAAATTTCATCCAAATCCGTATTGGATCCAGTTCCTAATGTTTGCGTGACTTGAACATCTGACTCACTGTTAGGTCTTATGTGTAAGCTCGAAGTAGAGCAACGAGCTATGGAGAAGAGTATGCTCGGGGTTTCTCTACGTGATCAAATCAGAAAAAAGGAGATCCGTAAAAAAACTAAAATCACCGACATAGCCCAGAAGATAAGCCAGTTGAAGTGGCAGTGGGCACGGTACATAGCACGCAGAACAGATAGCCGGAAGGTTCTGAAGTGGAGACCACGGTGGCAAGTGCAGCGTAGGTAGGACTACTTGATGAAGGTCGCGGGACGACGCTGGATGCAGGCCGCTTCCAACCAGTCCTTTTGAAAGATTATTATGTTTAGCGATGGACGTCCTACGGCTGAGATTATGATGAAAATCAAAATATAATAATCATGTAAAAGATCACATTAAAAATAATACTCTAAAAGCATTTATATTAATATATTGATATTTACATTCATATTTCATACATTCATACAATTTCGTCTGTTTCCCTGTGTGTTGTAATGGATATACAGAACCCAAAGATTTCTACTTGCTTTTACCATGACAGTAAGTCCGTTCTGTAACGGTTCCATTCAGAAAAACATCGTTATCTTTGCATTTTTCTTTAATCTATAGAAAGACCAACTTTTGTGGATCGTTAGACATTATTATAGCCATAATTATAATTATTATAGCCATACAGCCTTATTCCTCGTCGGTAATAGGGGCAGCCGTGCAATTCTCTAATGCTTATTGACATCGGCGAGCTCACCGATGTCAAATAGTTATGAGATATCGCCCGTACATATAAGGTTGTGTACAAGAGCGATATCTCATATAAAGTATTAGAATTTATTTTTTGAAGTTTACATACCAGATCCGTACTACACCTTTAGTTTACATGAAATGACCCGATGCGACAACCGGATCCTAAGGTAACACGGCTAACTTCGTAGGTATCCCAATTATTTGCTCTAAAACTCTAACGTGAAACATACGTACGGTTATAATGGTCGTAACCGACTCATAGTTCTTATCTCCGAATAATACATGTGTGTAAGGTACGGATTACTTGAAATGTATCGAATGTCTCAACTGGATATTACACACATAATACAGAACTTTCGCAGGCTTTCATTATTTGTTTTAAAACTAGAAGACGAAACCTACCTACAGCGATTTTAGTCATATACATAATATAAAGTTGTGCTTAGTTAACCCTGTTAGCTCAGCTGTCCAGTACTCCGTGGGGGAGTCTGTGTCTACACAGGGAAACGGTGAGACTGGGGTTCTAAGAGCCATTCTAATTCTTAACCCTAAATGTTGAAGCAATGAGCTATTGAGGAATAGTAATTGTGAATTCATACGAGGTGTGATGTTCAGCGCCCTTATAAGAGTAATAATCCGGTGTCGCCCGGTTAGATCTACATGTGGAAAGTCCTTTCGAGGCAATAAGCAGTTAAATGAAAGAGGTAGTTGTTATGAAGTTATAATATAGTTATAATAAGTATATTGGATTCAGATGTGACAACCGGATGCTAGGATATTAAACACTCCTTAATACATTGATATATTTCGTAATCATGCCAATTATTAAATCTTAAACTATAATGCTGAGTGTACAGTAAAAATATAGACATAATTTCTAAATTGACAAATTTACTAAAACATAATAGAGTTTCTTCTATTGCCTCAGATTACTATAGTTGCAGGGCATAGTAATCCAAGAACTTCCCACATAACAAATATCAAGATATATTATTAAAATTGCAATTTTACAAATTGCAAATTCATCCCAATAAATGTCCAGTGTAAATCAGGATTGTGAAATTTATAGCTTGGAAGCAAGTGCGGGCTCGTCCACAGAATAATCCCGTGTGCATTTCGATTGAAGGCATGAACCCACTGTTTGCGATCCTATATGAAATGTTATTTGATAATATTGAAACGCACGAGAGATGTATAATCCGATCCAATCTGCAATGTTTGATCGCACGAGATTCAGGGATCACTATAGCTGATGTACGAGTAAGACTTCACGACGGAACAGGTTAGAACAGAAACATCAATAACAAAGTCTTGTTAGGCAAATGGGTCGTAACTTTAGGAGGCCGGTCTGGGTTCTAAGCTCAATAAATGAGCATGAGAGCAAAAAAATCTACAGTTCCTAACTGCTGCACCTATTGGTGATATAAGCAGATTTCTTTATTCTCGAGCTCTGGATATTTGTAATTTTTTTTTTGTATATACCTTTGTCCTTCCGTGACAAAAAGAAACCTAGAGCGGAGGTATGCATGTAATAACGTTTATTTTTCCAATTGTATACATGTTATGTGAGACTGGTAAGTTGGTATCTCCCCTGCCTTCTGAGCCACTGGTCCCAGGTAAGATCCTCGGACAGGTTAAACATTTGTGTGTATGAACATGTCTATTTAACCTGCGTGTACCTGGTGTGTATATGTATATAAGTGTGTATATCGATACGACCGCTTCAATATATTCTCGCTAGTCTTCTTTTGAGACGTAATAAAATATATCTGGTAAATCTTAAGCCCAAATCTATTCCCGATTTGATTTCTATTCTATATTTGATATTGTGTTTTGTGTTAATTGTACGATTAAGTTACAGAGTTGTTTTTTTGGTATCAATAAATGCCTATTATTATTATTATACTTTAATGGTATATAGTCGTATGCAATTTGGACCCAAATGGTACTAAAATGGCAGTTATTGATATAGCACTGTGAGTTTAAACCATAAGGAGGGTTCCAGACATTCGATATTATTCACGAACCAATTCGAGAGTTAGTCCCGGAGTTCCGCCGTTGTTACGTACTATTAGGAACGGAAATGTTCATATATCGATACATGTAACTACGTACGAACAATGAACATACTCCTAATAATTAGAATTGCTTCAAGTTATATATTTAGCCGAGTGAGATTCTAGAGTCGTGTTATTGTCGTTACAACACAATCTCATTATTTGATGATTATGAAGATGACGATGGTGGTGTTCTAGCTTCAATTGCCATTACCAACAATGTTTAAATTTATATATTGAAGTGTAGTTATTCTTATTTATTGTTAATTTTAATGACTGCGTGTTTACAACAGTTTTTTTACTAAACTTAACTTAAAACGGACTAAAAACTTTATTTATCAAACTGTTGTAAACACGCAGTCATTAAAATTTCAAATTAACAAATTTCAAAATTAACAATTTTAATGACTGCGTGTTTACAACAGTTTTTTTTACTAGACTTAACTTAAAACTAGTCCGTTTTAAGTTTAACTTAAAACTTTATTTATCAAAAAAAATTGTACAATTAAAATAATATAAACAGTCCGTTTCTAATGATGGCATACCCACCACATCCACCAGCATACCCACTGAAATATACCCGCAGTTAATGTAAGTATTAGAAACAATAAAGACTATACTGTAAGCATTATCTTTGGGTATGCTAAAACGTGTATAGTGGATGAATGACATTGACGTTAAGTAAGCATTAGAGCAAGAAGGCAATAGATTTAGGTACCTAAGTGTGAAAGAGAAATAAAACAGAATGACCGTGCACGTCAAGCCTATCATTTTCCTTTACAGTAATGTACCTTATACTTATATCAGTACTAGCTTATGCCCGCGCCTACGTCTGCGCGGGATTAGTATTTCGAGTAGCTTATTATCTTCTCCAATGCCATATCTACCTTTATACCAAAATGTCATAAATATGTTCATGGACAGTAATTGCTATGATAGTATAATATGAGTAAATTTCAATAATTAGCATATCAATCAGTAAACATTAATAATAAAATACAGGACTTACGTACATAAAAATATAAAACTAATCAACATGGAAAAAACTGTCATTACATTTCATCACCTTTGACGGTATTTGTGTTACATTTCATCACCCTTGACGGTCGCCGAGCACGTCTAGTGTATTGAGCGGACAAATTGACTTGGCTTTTGACCAAGCTATCAGAAACTGACACAAACTTTGACAGAACTGTCATCGTTAGGATCTTGACGTAGGCGGAGATCTTATTATTTTGTCTATGCTGTGCCCAAGCATATTACGCATTTTCACCCGAGCGTGGTGATAGATGATGATGATGTTGAAAGTATCCTATATGTTAATCTAGCGCCTCGTCTACCTCCATAGCAAATTTCATCAAAATTCCCCTCGCTGTTCGAGCGTGAAAGAGTAATTAAGATCCATACATCCATACTTACAAACTTTCGCGTTTATAATATTAGTGAGATCAATCAGAGCTAGTTTTTGACTGAAACCTTTTTGTTTTATTTTTCAAAACTAAAAATATCATACAGTCATACTATCTATGGTACTTTTTGTTTCTGACGCAGTCTATTAAAAATGTTCAACTAACGGTAAAGTCAATCATTTCATCGGCAACGATCCAACACTATCAAATAAACATTACATCGTAAGCTAGCTCGTGCGTGATATGCTTCCATCCTGACATCCTGTACTACAATCCTAACTATATGCTTTGACGAAGAGCTTTGGACCTTGCATATCTACAGCTTCATACTGGTAACCCCAGTAGGAAATGAATTATTACGGGACACGATTGCGAATTAAACTGATCTACGAGAAGCATTGGTTGGGTATTTACGTCCTTAGGTAGATAATATATAATAGTAGATAAATAGACAAATAGGTATTGGTATCCAGCCACACCCTATATACGATTAGATATTCTTAGATAGTCTGTTGACATTGCTGATTGATAAGTGTTAATAAAAAATCCGGCCAAGTGAAAGTCCGACTCGCGCACGAAGGGTTCTATACCATTATCTATAAATAACGGTTTTTTAGTATTTGTATTATAGCGGTAGCAGTAACATCAGGAAATACATCATATGTGAAAATTTCAACTAACTATCACGATTCATGAGATAAAACCTGGTGACAGACGGACAGCAAGGTCTTAATAATAGAGTCCCGTTTTACCCTTTGGGTACGGGACCCTAAAAAAAGAACATTGGTAACTGGATACCATTGTAATGTACCATTCTTCTATGACGTATGCGAGAAAACATTGTTTAAACAATGGGCATTTCGGTATTTTCAGAAATGGTATTTTTGCATATAATACATGCTTTTTATACTGCCAAATGGGAGAGGGTGGAGGGAGGATGGGGGAGGGGAAGGAGAGGAAAGGGAAAAGGGGCCTCCCCCTTTTCCCTTTCTGGAGCGCGCCTCCAGAACCTCCCACAAACCGACTAAAATACAATAGAAAGTCCATCCAGTGTTATTCGGGTGTGTGGTACTTCCCCGGCCGTAGCGGCCCATATGGCTACTTACTTACTTACTTACTTATAACTTACTTAATTACTATCACCATCAAATTTGTTAACATCTAATAAATTATTTATTTCTCGATTAATGACAATTCATGACTTACCTATTACCGGCCAATATGACAAGTTCTGGCCTCGGGTAGACACCTTCAACGACGCAAATGATGTCCAGGTAATCCTCATTCAGTCTATCAGCTATCATGACGAATTTATTTTCTGGGACTGCAACAATAATAAAATAATTATATTTTTTAACTCAACTCATAAATGAGCAACGTATCATTTCTGTCTGATGTTTTATACAACTACAAAAATAAAACGTGCAGTCAAACATGAGCCGTTTAGTTAGGGAAGTAGCGTCGCGAATCGGATACAAATTCTACTTTGCAAAGTCCCTAAAAATCGTGTGGTTCTATGTATTCTTAATTCTAAAAATTTCTCTACTTCGGTAATAATAATTCGAATTTGATTAATAACAAGACAACAATACAAGTACAATTTGAAAAATACCAACTTCCATTCTTTTCACTTATTGGAGTGTATCTTAAAAACTGCAGGACTGAATTTGATGTAATTTAAATATGAGGTAACAAACTTAAAAAAAAAAACTTACAGACGAATTGAGTACCTCCTCCTTTTTTTGGAAGTCGGTAGAAAAGAAACCGTGCAATCAAACATAAGCCGTTTAGTTAGGGAAGTAGCGTCGCGAATCGGATACAAATTCTGCTTTGGAAAGTCCCTGAAAATCGTGTGGTTCTATGTATTCTTAATTCATAAAGTTATTCTACTTGGGTAATAATATATGTATTCAGTCATTTTCAATTTATTGGTATTCAATATTAAGTAGAATAATAATTCCTATTTGATTAATAACAAGACAACTATACAAGTACAATTTGAAAAATGTAATACCGACTTCCATTCTATTCAGTTATTGGAGTGTAACTCAAAAATTACTTGACTGAATTTAATAAAATGGGACCACACGGGAAGCACCAGCTTTAAAACAAAAAAAAAAGAACTTTAAGAATCGGTTCACCCAGTCGAAAGTTATGAGGTAACAAACATAAAAAAATACAGTCAAATTGAGTACCTCCTCCTTTATTTATAAGTCGGTAGAAAAATAAATAAATTGTAGGCAATGTCTATACGGGAATTAACGTGGCTTCAGGACTGACTGCACATTGCAATACAATGACGTAGGCGTTAAATTCAACGTGCAGTTGATTTCATGCTGTCAATATAGCTTAATAGCTTGTGTGATAAGGTCCGTATTTATTTTAAACTATTCGGTCGAGCAATTTTCATTTTTACTCCCGAAGCCTACGGTTTATGATAGAAATACTGTCACACCGTCGTGGGCTTCAGTATATACACTGCAAATGTATGAAATCAGGAGCAGTAAGTACATCCATGAGTTGGCAACATAAATGTCATCTATAGTCGATACTCGATCTCGCCTACCTATTAAGCTTGTGATTGGCGTACTCGCTGTCTATTTTAGTTCAACAATGGACCGCGAGGTGGCACTGTTCTTTTTTTTCCTACATTTTTTCAAATCCCACTACAATCCGACCAATACCGACAGGCCGGTTGGCGCAGTTGGTAGCACCCCTGCCTTCTGAGCCGCTGGCCCCGGGTTCGATCCCCGGATCTGTGTCTGGGTTTGATCTGTGTCTGGGTGTTTATATGTATATAAGTATTTAATATCATATATAAGTATGTAATATCAGTCATCAGGTTACCATAGTACTGGCTCTGTCTAATTGGGACCTGAAGACCTTTGTGTGGATGTTGTCCCATATTTTATCCCATATATTATAATAATCGTATCAAAGTGTTCTTAAAATATGTTTGTAATATTTAACTATATTTTTAATTTATATTATGAACTCGTAGATAACTGAAATCTAAATGATGTCGTGTCTAGATCAAACTTTCTCAATTATTTTTTTAATTTAACGTTTCGCAGATAAAATTATAAAAATTTATTAATATTCAAGAAGTGAATAATATAAATTTAATGTGTTTTGCTTACATTATTTTCCACTTTGGTATCTTATTTAAAATTTTATTTATTTTCGTAATGGATTCTATTAGTTTATGATTAAATACTTAAATTTTCCTCACCTTGAGGCTCTTAATGCTCAGAGGCTTTTAGGTTTATTTGAATAATATAAGTAATGAAAGTAAGTTATTAAAAAAAAACTTAGTAATACATGTAAAAGCAAACGTAAATATATTATTATAATTAAGTACCAATTTAACGTTTGGCAGATTTTTACTATAAATCCAACGCCTTATTTATAAATAGTTGGAAGATTAAGAAACCGTTTACAAACATTGGTAGTTATTTGCTTGTGCGTAGACTTACTAAAATTCTCTAAACAAGGGTAGTTCTTATTCTGTTTACACTAAAAGTCACATTCGTGTAACACTTAGAATAACAAATATAAAAATATGATTATTCTATCAACTGTGGGTAGTTTTACATCAGTTTAGACTAAAATGTAATACTAATAAAATCATCCATAATAGCATAAAATCCCTAATAGGTATGTGCAACTAACTTCCACTTAAAACTTTATTAACACATGACGCAATTCCTGGAATTGTATTACGATTTCTGAGAAAACGATTGTATTATTGGCCAAATATGGCGATTAGCGAGTCTACGGGGCATTACTTAAAAACTGCACAATCGACAGTCATAAAACGTATCTGAGACCTACTTGAAGCTACCTACCAACCTACCCTACTACCACCTACCCAAAACCTAATCATCAAAACGGATGATCCGGAAAAAAGTTAGACGGGTGATAAAAATCTATGTGCATCGACGTAGGTATCTTCCAGTAAAAAAATGTCGAACCCCGTAAAAGTATTGCCACAAAGCCACCGCAGCTGCGTCGGTGATACTCGAAAGAGCTTTGATTAAAAAGATAAAAAGGAAATGCGGAAGCAGATCAAAAACTCGTCAAATATAAACGAGCATTATTACTTGCGGTGCTAAAACACGAAACCGGTATCCACGTTAAACAAGTAACACAACAATAGCCGTCGCTTGGCGAGATGAAACGGAAATTACTTCGTACAACTTTACCTACGGCGTACATCCAGCCGAGTACTAGTGCACCGGCTTAGGTGAGGAAATAGTGTTCATTAGCTTCGGGGCAGGATAAAATTATGTTTAAAACAATTTACTATATTCAATCAAATTGGCTGGTTACTATGTACATACTGTTTAGTTTCGCTTGGATGTGACGCCGCCTGAGAACTCGTAGTCATTAAAGAAACTGCTTATAGGTGTCTTATGACTTCTTTTGTTTTAATGTTGCAATAGCCAATAGCAAAGGTTTCACTCACATGGTAATGGACAAAGATGAATAGAATTCTATGTGTTATTTCATTGTCTTATCTATTTATGTACCGAATTTCATGCAAATCCGTTCTGGAGTGATTGAGATACAAACCTTCATCCACGCAAACATTTGCATTTATAAAATTACTAACTGCGCCCTGCTTTTATACTAGCGTGGTGATGGATGATGATGATGATGATGACGGAAACATATCCTATATGTTATTCTAGGCCCTCATCTATCTACATACGTAATTTCATTAAAATCCTTTCAGCGGTTTTTGCATGAGAGAGTAACAAATATCCATACATACACACTTTCACGTTTATAACATTAGTAGGATGATGTTAGGTTAAGAAACAAGCACGAGTCCTATCTGGTGTTAGGTGATAACCTCTGCCTATAACAGAAACATGCCGACACAACACAAGTGACGAACTGCAGTATGTTCATAACCCTGAGACATTTAGTTTTCGAGTCTTATGTGCATATAATTTCACCGGCACCCATTAATCATATAACTACCTTTTTAATCAGATCATAGTACGGCGAACATTACTGCTTACAGTAGTAATACTCGAACAACTCGTTCACGAAGAGTTCTAATGCTACAAACGTCTACGCCTAAGTATACGACAGTTTATCTCTACAACCTTGTAAGGTCTGCCGTGCGATTCTCTAAGAGCAAACATCGTTGCACTTTTGACAACATCCGCGAAATGACGAATTGACAAGAAACGTTCGAAAATCAACCTTGTGTTATCTCGGCGCGATATCTCGTAAAGTATTTTTCATCGGTGAGCTCATCAACGAGCGCACAGACGAATCATTACAGAATCGCACGGCTGTAGACCTTAAGTTGTATTATCCTTGACATGAAACCGTCAAGACAAGCTAGCTACAAGCGCTAAATATTCTTTTTAACTAGTAAGTTATAAAATGATCTCATGCCCCGATGTTAAGTAGCACGGTGACGGTAAGCATAATAGATATATTACTATCCAGAGCTTTAAGTTTCGAAAGGCTGCATGTCATTTCACAGCGATCAACACTCTGCGACATGACTGTTAAGTCCCGTTCGCCTAGTAATTTCAGAAGCTAACGTGTAACGTGAGCATACAACTGCTTGGGGACACTCAATCATTCCTCGCTGCACTACCAAGCAGTATTACTGGTACTGCAGAAGGGAATTTTTCAATCCCTCACTGCACTACGAGCTGGTTGTAACATGGAGAATTTAGAATATGCATACATTGCCGTTACCCATTGCACTACCAAATATATCTGGCACTGCGGTGGTACTCACCAAGATAGATTCTTGCAGACAGTCTAATGATTTCGATAAGTTTGACTATCGATTTTGACAAGAGTATAATTTGACTGAAGCGCTCGCAGTGGAGCTTGATTTGGCGATCATAACCGATTAACAATGTTAAGCAACGCTTGCTGCGGTCAGGAGTTTGATAGTTGGATGGGTGGATGCTAGTTTTATTTTTCAACTGACTACTTCCGTGCTTCTCCGTTGGTCTCGGTTGTCTGTCTTAGCACAACAGTCGTTACATTACGTTGAAGGCCTAAAAAGCTTCGACATGGACACTAAGCTGATAAACTGAGAGGTAGGATGGAGTCCCAATGTGGGAACATAATGGGCTGCTTATGATAAGTATTTGACAGCGTCTGATCTGTTAGAATATCGACTTCTTTTTTGTGTTTACTCCAATTTACAGCAGGTACACGATAGATTTGCATGAGTTTAATTGATTAGCAGGGAAAACTGAGGATTGGTTTTAAAAATCGTGGCTTTAGCTTAGGAGTATTCAATTTCCATCAAAAAATACCTTATATTGTACGCACCAAATATCGTCATAGGCTTCGTCCGCTGGTCTTCAGCGAGGAAAGTGGACACAACGCAAGTGTAATTCCCCGTTAATTCAGGGTCGGGAGACAGTATCCTGAGCGCTCGATGCTGAGTGTACGGGTTACGGGACACTTTGTAGCTCAAATCCAACTGGAAGAGATTTAAAATTATATTATTAGCTACGGCTAAGGTAAACGTACGCCTTCATTGGACACTTTTACGGCCAGTCCCAATAACCTATCTATCGCCGGTTTACCTTATTAGAGTTAGATATTTGACACTATTTGTATGGACGTTATGTCAAATTTCTATCGGTAGTAAGGAAAACCGTGGATAGATAGATTGTTGGGATCCTCCATTAAACAATGTGTCAAAGCGTTTTACCTAGCGCAATAACTAACTAAATTATATCTTTATAACCTATTTTGCATTTAATATTATTATTAATATTTATTGTATAGTACCTATGTATGTATTTTAAATATGTGTATGGTATATGTATATATAGATATAATATACATGTGTATATATACATATATACATATATATATATATATAGTGTTTAATGTAATTATGTATTTTTAGCTACATTCTGAATCTTTGGTATGTAAATATTTTTGGTTTATTCACCACCTCTATAAGCTAATGTCCATTTCTTTCCATGCATGGTTGTCTGGAAGAGATCGCTCTGAGCGATAAGACCGCCCATTGTGACACTATTAGTTTCAAGCATTTAATTGTAATAAGATATTTTTGTGTATACAATTGTATCGAAATGACTTATGTATAATGTTGTGTTACAATAAAGAGTTAATCTATCTATCTATCTACGGCTCTGTAGCATAGTTGGTAGTCACCCTGCCGAAGCGTAGATTCCCAAGTTCAAACCCTGTTCTGGAAAATTATCTGTGTAATGAACAGAAATCTTTGTTTCCGAGTCTTATTATTTTTTATAATGTTAGGGGCGCTAACAGCTATTGTTACAATATAATTTACGAAAAAGTTATAAACAAGCCAATTATAAGTGCTATGTGTATGTTGGAGGGGTGTGTTGTTAGTGTGTGTCGAGAGTTAATAACTACAGTGTTTTATTTCATTCATCCAACACACTAGATAGTTGTCTACGATGCACTCGAAAACCCTTATAGTCAAGGTTCTTAAGCCAGGTGAGTATTATTTTTTGAGGTGGAACGCGATATTGTGTTAACTAATTTTAAGTTATATGTTATGATGTCTGTATGTCCGTACCCACCGCGGTACGGGGAATGGTATGGATGGGGCATAGTGTATGGAGAATAATAAATATAATAATAATAAAATAATCATAGGTACATAATGAATGTTTAAATTATTATTATTATTGTAAATGATTTCGAAAAGCCAAACAAAAAAAAGATGGATGGAGAGCGGATGGTAGTTTTTTGATTGGTAAGTACCTTATTTTTGAGCATTCCCAAAGCTTGAGGCTTCTGCGGCGGTATCCACTGGTATACAGGCTGCGATTTGTCCATGTAGAACCACTTTACAACGAGCCCAGTCACGTTGCTGGTTATGTAGTCGCAGTCCAGAGTGACCTTCTCTCTGGTGCCGTATTGGATGACTTCAGGTACTCGCATGTTGACTATCCGGACTGACTGTACGCCTGTGAAAAAGGAAACATAAGTTAAAAGAAAGACATACAATACAATACAATACAATACAATACAATACAATACAATACAATACAATACAATACAATACAATACAATACAATACAATACAATACAATACAATACAATACAATACAATACAATACAATACAATACAATACAATACAATACAATACAATACAATACAATACAATACAATACAATACAATACAATACAATACAATACAATACAATACAATACAATACAATACAATACAATACAATACAATACAATACAATACAATACAATACAATACAATACAATACAATACAATACAATACAATACAATACAATACAATACAATACAATACAATACAATACAATACAATACAATACAATACAATACAATACAATACAATACAATACAATACAATACAATACAATACAATACAATACAATACAATACAATACAATACAATACAATACAATACAATACAATACAATACAATACAATACAATACAATACAATACAATACAATACAGTACAATACAATACAATACAAAACAAAAACACTTTATTGACAAAATAAACTAAAAAACAGAGAGAAATATATCATAAACTCTCACCTGTCGATTGTCAACATAATAATTACATTTCTATTTAGTGTGGGTCGTTCAACAGATACAGTATTAAATCTAGGTACAATAGGCGGTCTTATCACTTAAGGCGATCTCTTCCGGAAAACCTTAAGATGGAATAGATATTATGTATAATTACTCTAGGACGGTGGTGTACATAATGGAAATATAAATAATTTTAACAGAAATCTTACATAAACTTACTTCCTAATACATATTATTCTGATAGCTTGATAAATAGACTCTTGAACCCAGTCTTAGTTATGCGACAGAGCATTAAAACGTATAATTTAAATTAAATAGTGACGTGTGCCGATACACTTTCTGAGCGAACTCTTTCAGACAACTGAGAGATGGGATAGGATACTTGGCAAGTATACGATGGCTTACATTAAAAATGTATTGTATGCAATCATAAACATAATACCAGATGCACAAAACATCATATAATATATTTTTTTATGGGATAGGTTGGCAAACGAGCAATCGGCTCATCTGGTGGAAAGTGATATCGTCACCCACGGACACCCGCAATACCAGAGGTCTCGAGGATGCGTTGCCTTTGAGGAAGGATGGTAGAAAGAAGAGATAGAAGAGGTAAGGGTGGAAGGGGATGGGGAAGGAGAGGGAGAACGGGGAAGGGGGGAATCGGGCCTCCGGAACGTCCCACAAACCGACGAAACGCAATAGCAAGCTATGTTACTTCACGTCGGTGTTATGTGGGAGTGTGGCACTTTTCCGGTCGTGCCGACCCATTCGGCTATGGGGTTACAGCGTGGCACTACCACCGAAAATTTATAAGTATTTGACAGGCGTCAATGTGACAGATGTAATTTTGACACTGATGTATTAATTGGTGATGATTTACAGTGTCAGTGTGATTTATACGATGTACATTTCCGATGTAAATCGCCTGATATATTCTTGGTGTCATCACACATATAAGAGGAAAAGAAATATCTAATGTAATACTAGGGTAATGTAAGGGTTATTAGGGTATATAAGGGTCTAATGCATTGCCAGCCAGTCTCTTAGCCAGCTTTTATAGGGCAAATTTCCAACGTTCCAGTTTTTAAGCTAGAAACTTCATATGTACGAGAGAATATTTGTTATAAACCGTCGTATTTTTGCCATATATTACATACGTAAATTTATTATTATTTCGTACTTAAAATGTCGGGAACCGACTTTCCTAAGCATGTTTTAATTTGAAACGTGGTCGTACAACGAAATTGTGTGGACAATTTTATTTCCTGTTCCGCTTTCCCGATTCATCAAACGATGTATGTCATGCGAAATTCCGATGTGGATCGGACGCAAAATTAAAACCGCCCTCTGAACGTATAGAACACAGAACTGAAAGAGTTATGAGTTAGAGAGAAAAGTTATAACTTACGTTTATATAAATCCATGTACACATGCATAAATACCACAAACATCCAAGGCACTATATTTTTCCTATGTAATATTTGTCCCAGCCAGGTATCACCTAAAACTCTGAAATGTATATATATATGTATATATTTATATGCATATGTATTTGAAATTTACAAATTACATTTTTTCCTTATAAATTTAACTAAATTATTTTTAGTATTTTTTTATTTTATATTAATTATATTTTTAAGTTTGTAAATACAGGGTAAATATCCATTACTTTGATGTACTTTCTATATCGGGAAGGCTGACTTCGATGATGTTAGGTACTGTTATCATCGACGATGGCTAGTCATTTGAATTGCACAGGCCGACTATCAAGTCACCGCTACCAGGCCTCCGTCACTCCATGTACTTGCGCGCTATAACTGCCTACCGCCCAGCCGAGCGGTTACGGTCCGCCGGCGGTTCAAATTCAGTGCGGTTTTCGCAAGCGAAGCGCGCGCACGCCGTTCAATTTTAATAGTGCTGTTCGTTCGTACGCGTATTACGATGCCGTGTGGTGCCTTATGTGCTGTAGATGGGTGTAAATCAAGCAAAAGAAGGGATAAACACCTAACATTTTTCCATTTACCTGTCAATGAAGAATGGTAAGTGATAAATTATTACTAGTTTTTGTCGTTTAAATTTTTTTCCATTCACATACCGTCATTAGAGACATAATTAAAAGACAGTAGGTGTGCGGACACCGGTATCCACTTAGAATTTGACAGTTTAATAGGTATATACTAAGCATTAGCTTGCCTTTCAGACACAGATTTACATAATTTTGTTGCATAGAAACGTTATACCACAGAATAATGAATAGTACAAGGTACAGAAGATGCACTCTTCGAAAGAAAACATTCGAATATAAACTGCTAAACTAACAACTGCAATAATGTTCATAAAACATTGCAAAGCACGGACGTGACCTTCAAAAAATGTGCCTACAAGTCCTTGACGCGCTCGTAACGAATCAAAATGCGCTTTAAGTCTGTGTAGCGAGAGTTCTTTTTCTTACGCCCGATGAAAACCTTTGAACAAGCCGCGTCTGTTGTAAGGTGACTTGTTGCGAGAAAACGAATCAAATTAATTAATCTTAATAAATTTGATTCGTGATAATTGGTAGTAGTACAATACACCTAGATATGTACAACTAGGAACTAGATATATTTTTTTATTTTGAAGAGCCATCGACTTTTCGCGTGAAAACTTTCGGAAACTGCAGTGTTTATGTATTTTTGTGTGAGAGTGTTACACTCGTTAATAAAATAACTTACGGCTTAGTGCTTTATTTGAAGTCGGTTCTCTTTTTTTAAGGCTTTTTTTTTCATTTCTAGTGAACATCTCCGAAGATCATCATTAAACTAAGAAGTATTATACTTATTTTAAAACGTTCTCCTAAATGTAACAAATCCTTTTCTGAAACCCGCATCGATATCGGTTTAGCCAAACGCGAGATTATCGCGCACAAACATACATACCTACAAACCATACAAGTCAAACATCTCAGTTTGGCCTGTATGTCTGATCACCTCCTTTTTTTAAGTTGGTTAAATATTTTATAAATGATAAATTTTTTAACTGCCACATAAAAGTCAGAACATATTCACAGTTCTCAATAATATAGATAAAAAGTTATGTTAATTTAATTTTATCGAAGAGGCAGCCCTGCGATTACTGTGGAATCGCGCGGTGCGAAGCAATCACTGCTGTACGCTTGAGCATTTAGGCGCATTTTAGCATACAGTGGTTGTTGACGCGAGGGAGTAGGCTATTATCGTAATAGGTATTGGAAATTTTCTACTGAGTGAAGTATCTGTTCTTATTCAGTAATCTGTGCCGCTACTATCAGCCTACTTGCTCTCCTATAGCCTATTAGGAATGATTTTATCTTCTTGTTATGAAAGCGTAAGGTAAATAAGTGTTAGATTCTAAGAACCCTAATCTACCAGTCCAAAATCATCCATTCGGTGATTCAATAATATCCGGCGGGCACCGCATTTGTCCCTGGGGGCACCTTTGCGCACCGCTGCCCCGACCCGGTTCGCTCAACGTCCGACCAAATTGATTTTTGACGTTTATTACACTCGAGAGCAATGAATCCGGGTCACTTAAAGAATGTTAAAAATCTCGGAAACTAAAAATGATAGGTTAATGCAATAAATTGTATTTAATAGACAATGTAATACTCCTTAAATGAAAGTAAAAAAAATATGAGTCACCATACATTTTATTAACACAAAATTACATAAAGAAAAAAACTGCTGATCTCTCCTTAAAACAAAAATAGGAAACATGAAATTTTTGAACTTTATTACGATTTTCTTGAATTTAAAATACTTCGTATTGCCTCCTCGTGCTTCCATTACTGCGTTTACGCGGTTTGGCATGCTGTACACCAAGTTCCTTATACGATTTTGGGGAATATTCTCCCATTCCTCTGTGAGAGCAATTTTGAGCTCACGAAGCGTGATTGGGGGAGGGTTTCGTTGTTTTACGCATCTGCCTAGCTCGTCCCAAGCATGCTCGATCGGGTTGATATCCGGGCTGCGCGCTGGCCACTCCATACGAGTAATGTTCATCTCTTGAAGGTAGTCATTCACAATCCTACCTGTATGAGGTCGGGCATTGTCATGCATAAATATAGCATCCTCACCTAAATTGACCATAAATGGACCAACGTGATCATTGAGGATTTCTTCCACATATCTTTCGCTAGTTAATGAGCCGTTTTCTATGATCACCAGCTCTGTGCGACTTTCAGAAGAAATTCCGGCCCACACAAGTACAGACCCACCACCGTAGGCTACTTTTTCTTCGATGCATGCTTGCTTGAATCTTTCCCCTGGTCTTCGATACACTCTGTGTCTTCCATCGTGCTTGTAGAGCATAAATTTTGATTCGTCGGAGAACATAACTTTTGACCAATCATTCAATACTCCAATTTACGTGGCTCTGGGCATATCTTAGTCTTGAAATACGATGCCCACGCTCCAGTTTAGGGCCGTTTGCAGGTCTAAGGGGTTTTAAGTTAGATTCAGCAAGCCGACGTCTTACTGTCCATGCACTTGGGTTACTTCCTCCGAGGCGTCGAAACTGATTTGTGAGTTCAGTTCCTGTGAGAAAGCGATTTCGAAGCATGGTGTTCACCAAGTATCGGTCTTCTCGTGCTGTGGTACACCTGGTTCTGTACGTTCCTGGTCTGCGTAGGTTAGAACCAGTTTCTTCGTAACGTCGGAGAACTCTTTGTACTGTTGACAGCGACACACCGACATTCCTGGCTGTATCGCGCTGACTCTGGCCGGTTTCCAGCATTGTAAGTATTCTGGTGCATTCTTCAGGCGTAAACGACATAATTTCAGCTTGAATAATGAATATAGAGCACTATCAACATGGTTTATGTACCCACATAAATGACAGATTACAAACAAAAGCAAAACCAAATGCTGTAATTTCGTAGTTCCATCTTCGAAAGTGGCCCTTTTTCAAATTTGATTTTTTTATGATATAACTTTACAATAACTAAGAAGTTTTAATACCTTCATTTAAGGAGTATTACATTGTCTATTAAATACAATTTATTGCATTAACCTAGCATTTTTAGTTTCCGATATTTTTAGGATTGTTTAAGTGACCCGGATTCATTGCTCTCGAGTGTATTTCAAAATAGACGCTGGTATCCGAGCCAATTTTTTTGTTATGTCCAGTTTATTTTTGTTAATTTAGACACATATACCTATTTAAGAAGAGATACAAGTACTTTTTGTATTAGTCTTAACTGAAGCACGTACAAATATATAAAATGTTAAAAATCACTACATTTCTAAAAAGCATCCAGAAAGTGAACTCTACCGGAGACTTATTCAGAACCGTCCAGTAAGAAGCGAAATTTTATATTAGGAATCTCCTACTGTCCAGTAAATAAGTATGTAGTTTACTTACTAGACAGTAGGTCATCCTCATTAGATCTGTATAACTGGTGTTATCTATTTAAAGTGTAGTCGTTTTAATAGATAACATTTGACAGTTCATTTATCCAAAGAAAAATATACCTTACGCTAAAGGAATAAAACTTAAGAAAACAACATCAGTTTTTTAATACAATTATTTATTTAGAAAATTAGACTCTACTCCTAATGTATATAAGTAGCACTTTGCTTTGCATAAATGAACTGTCAAATTTTACCTATTAAAATGACTCCACTTTAACGACGATAATTAAATCGATCTAGCTAGGTTTCATTTTTAGAAAACGTCGCTTTATCCGTGTTTTCAGGCAATAGGAAAATGTAACAATATTATGGCAACTAGGACCATTAGCTTAAACAACAACTAAACTGTTTTACCGACACCAAAACTACCTACTTGACAATAGATGGCGTTGTTAAGCAACAATAAGCCAATAAGTGTATGGTTTGAGGTTGGACCAAGAAAACCAATTGTTTACTTACGAGGAAACATTGGTCATCCACGTACTTGATATTTTAATACAACAGAAGGTATAATAGTAGTTTATGCAACTGTCATATAATGAAGGGTATTAAAACACGAGTGTGAGTTTATGAAACGAGCGCAGCGAGTTTCATAATAGTAACGAGTGAATTACATATTGCAATATCATACGAAATGCAGCGTAGCTGCGACCTACTTGCGCACAAGCGGCACAAAGTGCAACACGTGGCGCCGACTCAGCACACGTGTCGAAGCCGACACCGGACGAGCGGAGCGGCGTTTGCGTCACTCTTGGTACACACCTCGACCGGAGTACATAGCATAGTTTAGCAATAGTTAATTAATTAAATTGTAATAATTATATTTTAAAATAAATTAGTTGCCAACAGTTTTGGTTTTTTTTAAGTCCTTCGGCTGCAGCTAACGTAATTGGCGCAGTCGGTAGGATATTAGAGTCAGCGCGCGCGGTCTAAAGCTCGAAAAGCTCCAAAAAATCGTTGCACGGCTTGACTCCGATAGTCGCTGGCAGGCTCCTAAGTCTTCATCTAATATCCGAATCTACGTGGCCGCAGCTCCGGGGACCAGTATCCGACAATTGATACGCAGAGGAAACCAGAATGCAACTGTAAGTACGCAAAAACTTTCTTTTTGTGTTGCTCCTTTTAGTCCTTACTTATCCTTGTAATTTTTCAAGATTTTTCATCCTAAGAATCGGGGTGAACGGGAGACTGTATCTCGCCAGTCTCACCGTCATAGGGAATTAGATAGTATTAGGGAAATAGATTTAGATTTAGATATAAATTCATTAAAAATGCCTTATGACCCTGATGTTATTTTTAAGGCCTTACGCCCAGTGCCAGATTTCGATGGAAATCCGAACGTGCTCACACGATTTATAAAAATATGTGATCAACTTGTTTCATGTTATATGAGTGCTGAGGCCGGCAATGAATTAGGTAACTTGTGTCTATTAAATGGAATATTAAATAAAATAACTGGGCCCGCAGCCACAATCATAAACTCAAATGGCGTTCCTGATAATTGGTTAGGGATCCGCGAGTCATTAATAAATAACTTCGCTGACCAAAGAGATGAGACCGCATTGTATAATGACCTCTCCTTAGCCACGCAAGGTCACAGGACCACACAGGAATTTTATGACCATTGTCAAACGTTATTTAGCACGATTATGACATACGTTTCATTGCACGAAACTATCGCCACAACGATTGAATCAAAGCGTTTATTATATAGGAAGCTCTCTATGCAAGCTTTTGTACGAGGTCTACAGGAACCCTTAGGTTCTCGAATTCGTTGTATGAGACCTTCAACGATAGAGCAGGCATTACAATTCGTGCAGGAAGAAGTGAACATACTTTACTTGCAACAGCGAAATAATGAAATACATCCTAGAGCTCAGCATCAGCAGAGAACTCAACCTCTTACTCAAATGCCTCCTGCACCAAGGCATGGTTATCAACCACCTATGATGTTAGCACCTATTAGTCAGAGGCCTACGTTCATGTCGCCTCAACCATTTAAATTTAGTCCGCCACAGAACCAATTTAAATTTAATGCAGGACCACAAAACCAGCCTCAATACCGCATGCCGACTCGAACACAGCAGATGTTTAGTGCACCACCACCAAACTATAATGCTAGGAGTAACGCGTTTCGAATTCAACCTCGTAATCAACCCCAAAATTTTACCCCTAAGCCTATGAGCGGTATACAACATTTCACCCCTAGAGCTTTACCCCCGACTGGACTAACTGGACACGACTGGAGTAAGCACGGCAACCCACCACCTACAAATTATTTTAGAAGCCGTGAAATGAACTTCAATGAATGTACAAATGATGGTTATGATTATAACTATGAGCCTGACTTTAACTACTGTCCTGATTACAATGAATACCCGACTTATGCGTACGAGTACGTTGACCACGAGAACTACGGGCCGGAAACGGCTCAAGTATACGAACACTATAATGTCCATGACACGGTTGAAGAGCCGCAGCCTTCCACTAGTCAGGAAAATTTTTTTCAGAAGGCCTCAATATCAGACAAGCCAAAATAGAGGTCAATCTGCAAACTCAACGACAGCTACCCTTTATTCAGATTTGTAATCCACCCTTAAAACTCCTCATAGACACCGGCGCGAACCAGTCATTTCTCAGCCCGGATGCTGTAGAGAAATTTTACTCGCACGTAAAGTTAGATTATGATCCATTTGAAGTCACAAATGTTCATGCTGTCAGTCAGAATGATTATTCTATTACAGTTCCCTGTTTTTCAGAAATAAATGACCCTGAACCGATCAAACTTTTCGTGTACAAGTTTCACGATCATTTTGATGGATTAGTTGGTCTTGATCTGCTCACTAAATGGGAAGCTAAAATTGACTTAAAGAGACTATGTTTAAGTACTAAGTCAGCAGTAAATCCCATCTTGTTGTATAACTCACGAAATGTAAATTTATACGAAGATATCATTCCGGCAAACAGTACGAAGTTAGTCAGAATACCTATAGACACCCAAGATAGCGAAGTTTACGTTCCGGAACAATTCATATGTAACTGTATTATTCATGAATGCATTACTAGCGTAGTTCAGAACAGAGGTATATTAGAGATAGAAAATCCAAACAACAATGACGTTGTATTTTCATTAGATCAACCTGCTCACGCAGAGTTGTTTAATGTTGAGTGCGCGCGCACTGAAAAATGGCCCGCGCGTGTTAATGAAGTCTTATCGCGACTTCGCACGGATCATCTGAACGAGGAAGAAAAGGCTAACTTGATGGCTCTTTGCTCAAAGTATGCAGATGTTTTTTTATATTGATGGCGAAAATTTAACTTTCACAAATCAGATAAAACATCGTATCCGAACTACCGATGATAACCCGGTACATACAAAGAGTTATCGTTACCCTTTTGTTCATCGACAAGAGGTTAGCGACCAAATTAACAAAATGTTGACTCAAGGTATCATACGCCCTTCTGAGTCCGCGTGGAGCTCACCAATTTGGATTGTTCCAAAGAAGGCGGATGCCTCGGGTAGACAAAAGTGGCGTCTAGTGGTTGATTTTCGTAAGGTCAATGAAAAAACCATAGACGACAAATACCCCATCCCGAACATAGCGGATGTTCTGGACAAGTTAGGGAAGTGCCAGTACTTCACAACCCTAGACCTGGCCAGTGGGTTTTACCAGGTAGAGATGGAACCCTCTGACATCCAGAAGACCGCATTTAATGTTGAACATGGGCATTTTGAGTTCCTTCGGATGCCCATGGGCTTAAAGAACTCGCCTTCTACCTTTCAGAGGGTGATGGATAATGTCCTCAGAGGTCTGCAGAACCAGGTATGCCTGGTCTACCTTGATGATATTATCGTATTCAGCACCTCGCTGCAGGAGCACATGATCAATCTTGAAAAGGTGTTCCAAAGACTTAGAGAATCCAACTTCAAGGTACAGATGGATAAGTCCGAGTTCTTGAAGCTGGAAACAGCTTACCTAGGTCATGTTATTAGCAGTGAAGGAGTGAAACCCAATCCTGACAAAATAGCGGCGATAGAAAAATATCCTATCCCCAAAACACCTAGAGAGATAAAACAATTTCTGGGCTTATTAGGGTACTATCGGAAATTTATACCGGATTTTGCACGAGTTACAAAACCATTGACTCAATGTCTAAAGAAGGGCAAGAAAGTTACCTTTGACCCTGAATACGTCAAGAGTTTTGAAAAATGTAAAACCTTGTTAACAAATGACCCGATACTTAAGTACCCTGATTTTAATAGGGAATTTGTCCTTACAACAGACGCTTCTAATGTCGCTATAGGGGCCATTCTATCTCAAGGTCCCATAGGTTCCGACAAGCCTATTGCCTACGCCTCCCGTACACTCAATGACAGCGAACTAAATTATAGCACCATTGAGAAGGAGCTTTTAGCAATAGTTTGGGCCACTAAGTATTTTAGACCCTATCTTTTTGGCAGGAAATTTAAAATACTTACAGACCACAAACCGTTGCAGTGGGTTATGAGCTTGAAAGAGCCCAATTCGAGACTCACGCGATGGCGTCTCAAACTCAGCGAATACGATTTCACTGTGTCGTATAAAAAAGGAAAATCCAATACTAATGCCGACGCTTTATCTCGTGTAGAGATTTATAATGAGGAAACCAACTCCCTCATGGTAAATCGCTCGGAGCAACCCGACCCAGATGACGAGTCTGCGACTGTGACAGCTCATACCAGTCACGAAAATCCAATATTGGAAGTTCCTATTACCGACGACCCGCTAAATAGATTTCATCGTCAGTTAGTCTTTACGATTGTTAGCGATGTCAAAAGGCGACCAGTGGTATCGAAACCGTTTGATACACATACTCGCGTATCTGTACAAGTTACCGAATCTAACTTAGAACATGACGTCGTTAATGCCATAAAAGAATTTGTTAGCCCAAAAGTTAAAACAGGACTTCTAATTGACCCTCCATTAGGTTTTTACTCCCTAATCCCAATCATACAGAATCACTTTAAGAGCTCATCTATGAATCTTGTGTTAACTAAGATTGAACTCGAGAATGTCAAACCTTATCTCAGACAGCAGGAAATAATTAAGCACTACCACGAAGGAAAAACTAACCACAGAGGTATCAATGAGTGCTACTTGTCCCTCTCAAGGAAATATTTCTGGCCAAAAATGAAGGACCATATAACGAAATTCATTAACGAATGCACTGTATGTGGTCAAGGGAAATACGATCGTAACCCCGTACAACCGCGGTTCAATATCGTTCCACCACCTAAAAAGCCCTTAGAAATAGTTCATATGGACTTGTTTACTGTAGACAGCGAAAAGTACGTTACGTTTGTAGATGTGTTTTCTAAGTACGGGCAAGCATATCATCTTCGTGATGGAACCGCCATCAGCGTTCTTCAATCATTATTAAAATATTGTACACACCATGGTTTACCACTAACTATTGTTACAGACAATGGAACTGAATTTAGCAACCAATTGTTCTCGGAATTTTTACGAACACACAATGTGAACCATCATAAAGTTCTCCCACACTCACCTAACGATAACGGCAACATAGAGCGTTTTCACTCGACTTTACTTGAACATCTGAGACTTTTAAAATTACAACGTAAAGACGAACCAGTGGTAAATCTTGTACCATACGCGATAATCGCTTACAATAGCTCAGTTCACAGTTTCACTAAATGCAGGCCATTCGACATAATTACTGGACATTTCGACCCTAGGGATCCCGTAGCAATAGATTTGACGCAGCATTTACTACAACAATATACTCAAAGTCATAGAGATCAGATGAAATTAGTTTATGATATCATAAACGAATCAGCCCTGCATAATCGTACTGTTTTAATCGAAAATAGGAATAAGGATAGGGAACCTGAAATTCAATACGATCCTGAACAGCAAGTCTTCATAAAAAACCCGTTAGCTAGCAGACAAAAGTTAGCGCCGAGATACACTAAGGACAAAGTTCTCGCCAATTTGCCTATACATATATATACGTCGCGAAAACGTGGTCCGGTAGCTAAATCTCGCCTTAAGCGAGTACCTAATAGTAATAAATTGTTTCAGAATTCTGCTGATGATCATGGCGCATCTTGTTCGAACGCAGGAGATAAGACTTGAAAGTCTGAACAACGGTCCAGGACTACTACCGTATAAACTCGGACAAACTCGTCTTATAACTCATTATCATAGTTTCTTACAGTACATTCAGATTAATGACATAGAGAATAAGGCTCTCGCGGTTAGGAAACAGCTAATGGATTTTAAATTTAAATTAAATAATGATACGCACGCTTTATATGAGCTACAAATTAATTATTTATCGCAGAAAATTGAGAAGGTCTTAAATCATTTGAAAATCTTAGAGCCTAGCCGGATAAAGAGAGGTCTAATTGATGGTCTAGGGTCCGTAATTAAAAGTCTCACTGGTAATTTGGATTATCAGGATGCAATTAAGTTTGATAACGCGATTAAAAATTTGAAAACTAATGAGAATAAAATTATTGCCGAGTTCAACTCCCATATAAGCCTTGGTAAAGAATGGATGACGCAACACAACGACGTCATAGACCAATTAGTAAAGAACCAACAATTTATAAATGCTACACTTGAGCTTCTACTGAACAGCGATGCTTATAAAGATACTAGCCTCTTAAAATATGCTCAATTTGCTCAGCTACTGACTATTATAACGGAAAATGTTGATGATTTATTTAAGGAATTACTTAGGATAGAAAATATTTTAGCTTTAGTGCGAGCATCGAGCACGCACCATTCTATGGTAGACGTAAATACTTTAAGAAATATGATAGATAGAGTCCATATAATCTATGGAGATAGTAGAATATTAAATTTAGATTTACGTGATTATTATAGTATTATAAAGCCTGGGTCATACTATGCTGACAGACAAATAGTCATAGTTTTCAAAGTACCCATTGTTAGCAAAGACATATTTGATTTATACAAACTTTCAATAGCCCCGAATAGGTATAGTCAAGTCCTTATTCCTCCCTTTCCATTCCTTGCAACCAATAAGGAAGCGTATGCGTACATGGAGGCAGAATGCCCGAAGGTAGACAAGCAGTATCTCTGCGAAGAAGACACCATAAACCAAATCAAGAACCAGCATGACTGTACCCGAGAACTCGTCATTAATCATGCGTTGGGAGCAGCCTGCAACCTCACCACTGTCATCCTGGAGAAGGAAGCAATGGAGCAACTGGACGACAAGGACTACGTCGTTACATTTCCTCGCACTACAAGAACCCACATGCGATGCGGAAGAGAAGAGTACAAGCAACTTCAAGGGAGCTACTTAATCACCGTTCCTATCAACTGCAGTCTGATGACGTCAGAATTTACAATAGCTAACGAAAACGACCAAATATCCGGCCATCCTCTTCTGATCACGGATATCTCATATAATTTCAAGGAGAAATCTGTACGCTCACATAAGATATCTCTGCAATCTATCGATTTAAGAAAACTACATAAAGCCTATAACCAAGCCATGATGCAACCGAACTTAGAACGAGACACGACGGCAGATGACGCACTCTACCATACCACCCTACCTTTTTATGTGGTACTATTCGGTGCATTCGCACTTGGACTCACCATGATTCTACGACGTCTCAACCTGTGGAAACGCAGCAAACCTCAACATCAAGATGACCAAACATCTCCGAAGCATGTATATGAAGATCCTGAAAAACCTGCGGCTTTTCCAGCAACATTTTCACTAAACGTTGGAAAATAGTTGCTGATCTGCGGGTGGAGGAATTACATATTGCAATATCATACGAAATGCAGCGTAGCTGCGACCTACTTGCGCACAAGCGGCACAAAGTGCAACACGAGGCGCCGACTCAGCACACGTGTCGAAGCCGACACCGGACGAGCGGAGCGGCGTTTGCGTCACTCTTGGTACACACCTCGACCGGAGTACATAGCATAGTTTAGCAATAGTTAATTAATTAAATTGTAATAATTATATTTTAAAATAAATTAGTTGCCAACAGTTTTGGTTTTTTTTAAGTCCTTCGGCTGCAGCTAACGTAATTAGTGTTTTAATACCCGTGTTATATGCAGTTGCATACACTACTTTATCTTCACTAATGCAATTAATCAAACAACAAGAGTAAAAACTGACAATGGTTTATTTATAATAATTGTTCAAATTTTGGATGGTACAATTTTGAAAGTTAATGTTAATTATTGATCCAGCGGTCGCGGGGCAAGCAGTAGAGCTCGTAGACGGAGTCGGAATATTTATAATTACTTCATTCGTCTTGTTTTCTATACTGTTCAAGATCGTATTTGAGACTTGAATTTTATTCATTAAAGACTCATCAATGTAGCTTTCAACCACAGTAGAAGACTTCCACCCCCCGTGTCGTTTCAGTGCGGTCAAATCACCACCGCTATCTATGAGAAGGGTCGCCGAGGTGCGCCGGAAGCAATGCCCCGTGTACAACGCTGGGTTAGGCAGATTCAAAAAACTTGCGATAGTTTTTCCCAGAGCACCAAATTTATTAATACCAATTCTTTGATCGACACACTTCCCCGATCTATAGCTCAAGAAAAAGGCAGGGTTTCGTCAGGGGGTGGGTCGAAGTTCCATATATTTTTTACATACGGCATAGCAGTTGCCCGTCACAACGAAAGAACGATCTATTTTCGTTTTTGTTTTCGAAACTTTCACCATGATTGTACTGTCGTCTATGTTAGAGACTTCATCGAACTGGATGTTGTATAGCTCTTGCCTTCGGCATGCCCCCATTATGCCGAAGATTAGTGCAACCTGTAACAATAAACGATATAATAAGCTTGAGGTACATAGCCAAGGCAAAAACTATGATTTATGAAGTAGTAAAGTGTAGGTACCTGCTACCAAATTTATACACAAAGCGCTTAAACGGAGTGTCTAGATAACTTGCGTGTGTAGTACGTAAGTACTAGGTAGATTAAATAACAGAACTAAAATACACTTACCTTTTCAAAAAGATACAAAATATCTGGTGAATCTTCCAGGAACATCTTTATTTGACCTGATGTAAACGTCAAGGACTTTTTTTCCTTGTGTCCTTCTGAACTGCGTTTCAGGAACGCTATGACCTTTGAATACTTCGTGATATCAATATTGTTGTAGATACTCAGTGTGGACTTGAGCATAGAATATTTAGCCCACATTGAAGATGGTTTGAATTTGTCGGAGAGGTCTTTGAGATACGCAAGAATGACATTTTCAGAAAATGATGTAGTTTTCTTTTCGGTCTTCCATGCCAAAAAGTTATTATATTCTTTTTCATATAATTTTCTAGATTTTTCTGGCAAAAGATTGTGAGTTACTTTTGTTGCCAATTCTAGAATATCCGGAGGCGTACAAATATCATCGTCGCTATCCATTTTTAACTTTTAATTTGTAATTTAAAAACAAAACAAACATTAAATTCACGCGTATTTATTGTCACAGTGAACTTGTCGCCATTAAAATGCAGCTGCGCGCGCAGGGCCAATCAGGAGCGAGCGCGCGCTGTTCTTTTTTTATTTAATTGGCACAAGATCTTACCAAAGAGTTTTGTGTATGTAAGTTTAGTAGTTTTGACGAAGTTTTCACGTATAACCCAACTGTTTTCAAAAGCCAGCCTAATATCAAAATTTTATACAACTTGTATGAGGATTTTGACATAAGGCTCGCCACGTTAATTGGTCGCGTTTTATTGATGTTATAATGAGATTTTACGATATCGATGTGGATATTATACCATCATGTGAAATTGCTTAAATTGAGTGTTTTGTTGTCTGTTCTATAACAGTAGTAATTATAAGTCAAGTATTGGAAACATAAGTAGAATGTTACAACATTAGTGTAGATAAAAATAGATAATGTATGATGACATGCTACATTCAGCATTTATATTTTATTCTGAAGAAACTCTCCTAAAAAAAATTCATCCTACTCTTTTACTGGTTATGTGGGATCGGTCAAATATTTGATTCTGTACCTCTACCATGAGTTGGCAACATAAATGTCATCTATAGTCGATACACGATCTCGCTTACTTATTAAGCTTGTGATTGGCGTAGTCGCTGTCGATTTTAGTTCTAAAATTGACCGCGACGTGGCACTGTCCTTTTTTTCATACATTTTTTCGCGGCATTTGATATCGAACATCGATTAGTTGTAAACTCATGGTAGACCTACTGGTGTTATAACTGCTAACATTAATCGACTAATAGCTGGGACAACCACAAAACGGTTTACGCCTCTTTGTAGATCAAATGTTCTGCTGTATGCAAATTAAATATTATTTATATGCAACTTATTACATGTTTAAATTTGTTTTTTTTTAATATCGACATACAGCCAAAGGGCTACTACTTGTATATCAATACTAGGTGTGCCACGCGGCTTAACCCGCGTGGTAATGGATGACGATGACGGAAAGTATCATGTGTGCTATTTCCAGCGCCTATCTATGGGTTGTTTGAAAGATATCTCTCTGAGCGATAAGACCGCCCATTGTAACAACTAGTTTTTAAAATTGTTATATTTAATGTTAATTAATTATTGTGGTGGGTTAATGGGCATTATATATCTATCTAGATAGCAAATTTCATCTTAATCAGTTCAGTCATTTTAACATGATAGAGTATCAAACTTGATTTGACTGAACTGACTTGAACAAAAAACAAAGATTTGGTTTATTATACGAGTACACGATACCTGTTTTTAGGCACAAAAACCATTCAATAACACAAAATCTTCGCTACCTTATTATTAGGATTATCCATAAATTTACAGAAAAAACAATTCCCCTGCCCGCTAATAATTTCAAATTAAGCCAAATCAGTTTCCAGCGATATCATTTATTTTTCCTAAAATAATCTGGCACGAAATTGAGCAGATTCCTCTAGGAGGCATTATGGGCCCATTCTAGCGGAAACATCACATTATCGTTCGGGGGGATCCGAGGGAATATTGTTTCGTGGTTTTCCATCGATTCTCGGAATTTCTTACCCTTCCCAATTTCACGGCAAATATTTGATGATTGTTAACGTTCCAAAGAGTTTGCGCCGTTTTGATTAGAAATACGTGATAGGTTTGCTTTGGAAACTTATTTTTATCAAGTGCCTGTATTTAGGTAAAGCTACTACAATGCTCAGACTGAATTAACATGAGCGTGTTTAACTGTATAGTTTATCTATACCTATTATCTCATGGTTGTCTAGAAGAGATCGCTCTGAGTGATAAGACCGCCCTGTGACACTTAATTTTAAGTTTTTCATTGATGTTTACCTAATGATTTTCTATAATATTATCATATTTCATTGTTTGTTATACTTTATGATGAGGTGTAGCAATAAAAAGGATATCTATCTATCTATCTATCTACCTACTAGCTGGTGCACGCCACTACGTCTGCGCAGGATTAGTACTTCGAGTAGCTTATTATCTTCTCGAAAGCTATATCTATCTGTACACCAATATGTCATAAAATATGTACATGGTCAAACGCAATTGATATAATAGTATTATATGAGATTTTAATACTTGCTGGCAAAATAGCGTACTTTTGACTAAGCTATCAGAAACTGACACATACTTTGACAGAACTGTCATCATTACGATCGTGAGGTAGGCGGAGATTGTGCCCAAGAATATTACGATTTTTAACAGCCTGGTGATTAATAATGATTATGGTGATGATGGAAAAGTATCCTATGTGTTAATCCAACGCCTCATCTACCTCCATACCAAATTTTATCTAAATTGGCCCCGCCGTTTGAGTGTGAAAGAGCAACAAACATCCATATATCCATACTCGCAAGCTTTCGCGTTTATAATATTAGTAGGATACTACTTCCCCGTCAAGAATAACGGAACTGTTGATGCTTGAAAACATTTTTAAAAAATCAATTAACGATGCAAGTAAAGACGCAGCCGGGGTGAAACTGAAGTCGATGAAATTCTGTATAGGTACTCTATTTCTGTCAATATAAATAGTAAAAGGAATGATTACTACATTATTAAAAATATTAGTATAACGTACATCTAATAATACCTATAAACGAGCAGCATTTCTTGTATGTATATATATATATATATATATATATATATATATATAATTTGAATCTCCGACACGGCACTAAAGATTTCATGAAATTTAGTATGCAGCGGGTTCCGGGGACGATCAATCGATCTAGCTAGGTTACATTTTTAGAAAACGTCATTTTATAACGTGTTTACCGACCGTGTTTACCCGTGTTTTACCGACACTGCATCACTAAAGCTACTTGTAAATAGATGGCGTTGTTAAGCAACACTAAGCATATGGTATAAAACATGGCCGTCTTAGGCTGTATACGGTCTCGTTAGATTCCCCAAAAAGTGATTAAATCCTAAGTTTTCTAATTCCTTTGTTTAAAAGTCAAGGATTTAAAAATGTGACATTGTGTAATAGAAAATCATACACAGACTATAAATAATAAATCTGATTGAACAAGGAAAATACAGCTAACTTTATTTATTCACGAACTGATATACCAGCGGATTTCTCACTAGATATAGTGGTGGAAGCCCCGCTTTCGAATCTCGCGGTCCTTGTTTCGATACCCGGTTTGGATAGTTACTGGTGAGAAAGAATTCTCGATAGCGGATAAGTCTGGAACAGTGCTATGAAGATGGCAATAGTCTCACCCTTTTTTACAATGTACCAAAGTATATCTGGAGAAACGTATAGGTGTTTAAAACACCGCTGCCTACCCCATTTTTAAGAACCCTGGTTCTTATCAAGGATATATAGGCGCGAAGATTTATTAGCCTGTGCTTAAAAAATATATCACTGCTATAATTTATATCACTGTGTAAATTTTCATCAAAATTATCTTTCGTAGTTTTATAGTTATGCATATGTTTGTCTTCGATATCGATAACAAAGGAGAAGTAATTAAATGATACGCAATTATAAAATTTGGTGAGCCCACCCAAACCAGCATTGAAATGATTTAGTCAGCATACAAAGATTTTGTCTGCAATAATAAAAATCAGGCAGCAATCTTTGTTCCGCAGATAATTTTGATAATGGTCAAAAATTTAATCATTAATAGGCAGCATAACAATACCATGAGTTTGCATAATAAACATTCGGTCCGCAAAATAACTACTTGGTCAGCAAGATTTTATGATTGATCAGAGAAAACATGTCTATATGTTCCATATGTAATTATACTAGTCTAGGGCAAAGTCATATATAGGTACGACGACGAGCGTAGCGAGGAGTGTTAGGTTACTTGTGACTATAACGCGCGAGCCGAGCGAGCGAAGCGAGCGTGCAGCGGCAGCGGCCGGCGACTGAGTGCTTACCCAAATATTATAAAACAGGAACAGCTTATGGCTGCTTATATAATTAATATGCAGTTCAAAAATAATTACAGCCATCCAGAATGACATAAATTGCTGATTGATTTTGAAATGTTTGCTGGCCATGAGTTGCTGACCAATTTGCTATTTCTGCTGACAGATATTATTTTTCTTCTTTTAAAAATACTATGCTAACCATTTAAATAACACCCATAACAAAGTACGCCTCGGTTATAATTTAAATAAAAGTAATGTTTAGATTTGGCTTAATTACAGTTTTATTATATGAGTTTATAGATATGAAAAGTATCAATATAACAAAATAGCATTCACTCCCAAGCGGATATATTTCATTCTTACAAATTTAAAAACAATAGATAAAGTTGTCTGACAGTTGCACGGCTTGTGCGACAGTCACTCGAGTGCATGCATGAAGCTCCAACGCAATATTGCAAACAGTCTTTATTATCGAAGTCGGGGACCGTGACAACATCCTTTGTTTACTTGGAGACCAATAGATACGAGTAACTAGCTATTAGACTGTCGTGTATATGTTACGTAAAGTTATTAACTAGTAGTTCTGCTAATAGTAGACCTTCGCCTACTTTCTTATAGAATACTATCTGCTTTCCGCGGTTTCACCCGCGCGGGATTATGATGATGATGATTAATCTTATATAGCCTATGTTACTCAGGGTGAATGTAGCTTTGCAATGGTGAAAGAATTTTTGAAATCGGTATTGTACTTTTTGAGCCAATTCGTTACAAACATACATACAAATCTTTCCTCTTTATAATATTACGAGTATTAGTATTAGTATAGATTATAAAAACGTCTAGTTATAAACTAACTTCACAACCTATTGTTCCGGCAACCACTTTACTTATTATGCGCATTTTCAAAATTCCGCTTTAAAGTCGCGTACTAATAAATAATCTGCTAGGTTCCCTAATGATTCACTAAAATACTTATGACAATAATATATACTACAACATTATATTACAACAAAAGTTTCGTATACAATCTATTTCTAAAACATGTTATTTCAAAACTGTTTTTTACAAACAACGTTTTGAATACAGGTCGTTTCAAAAAACTCTTATTTCATAAATGTTTTGTTTCACATTCCAGGCATCTATTTTGTAAACGTAACTCTTGTACGTAACGTAAATCTTGTAAAATGTATCGAACTATATTTTGTTAATTGTAATTTTTTTTAATTTCATTTTTGTTGTTTCTTACATATTCACATTTTAAAAAGTTTCATTCTGACAAGAACTTACCTATTTATAAAGAATACGTAAAGTGTTAGTAATATTTTTTGTACCCTACTCAATCCAACCTACAAAAATAACCTAGAGTTGGAGCCATAATAGTTCATTACTTTGTTTAGAACACTTCAACGGCCGCTGCCGCGGTACGCTCGCTTTGCTCGCTCGGCTTACGCTTAGTTTTGTCGCAGATCAAACCTTACCGAATCTGGGGTGGGTGCTATAATCATGTGTTAATTTGTTTTTAATGAGAGTAATTCCACACTATTTTACTTGCTAACCGACTTCTTACAATGTGAGTATATAAAATTAAGTATAATATGCAACTCGTCTGAGATTGAACAAAAAATGGCAGGCGCCTCACCTGCAAAAATGAATAAAAAAGTTGTTTCCAATGATAGACGCATCACCAGAATATTAGAGAAAAAAGGATATTATTAAGAAACACACCTTTTGAAGTTACAAGCATACCATATGGCTAGCTAAAAATATTAAAAAGTAAATGTAAAAATGTTAAGGATTTGTTTTAAATAAAAAATTGTTATTTTATAGTGATAAAGAGGTTCTGTTTTCAAACATTTCGTAATGTAAATATAAAAATAATCTTTTGTCAAACGATATAAAACAATATAAAATGTAAAATATTATGTGATGTTTTAATTTTAAATAAAACATTTATTAAATTATATGAATTTAAAATTAACCGTTTGTTAGCTGTCACGTTGTAAAGTGTAAATTTGTCGAATTATCGTTTTAATATATGAACCCATTCGCTAAATCTTTCTTTTTTGTAAAATGATGATTTAACAACTCATATTATGGCAAACGTTGGTTGTGATGTGAAAATTTATAAATTTAAGATTTATAAAGTGTGGGTGAACAGACAGGATACTAATCAGTCCATTATGTTCCCACTGATTGGACTCGAGCCTTTCTCTCAGAGAAAGGAGTTGGGCCACTGTTGGCCTAAGGCAAACAACCGGGGCCGACAGCCTAATGTGCCCTCCAAAGCACGGAGGGTACCCCTAATGTGTGAACCAAATTTTATCGAAAATGGGTTTGTAAATACTGCAAACCCATTTCCACCACTGCAAACTCTTAAACTACAAAATTACAGCCCCCCAGCCTAAAATCGCCCATGACAAAACATATGTTGAGTAATAATGCATACCAAGTTTTGTCAAGACTCGTTGAAAAATGCGACCTGTACAGGAGAACAAACATACTCGTACAACCTAACACACGGACAGATGAAAGTCAATTAGGATAGTTATGCAGAGGCGCTTCGCTCGCTTCGACCGCTCCGTCAATGATCTTTACCGTGATTCGTGTTAGAGTTCCATATATTTGCTGACAGTTGCAAGCACTATGAGGGCCAATTTACCTGTGATCTTGGCCCTTTCACTAGTGCTAAAATATTGGGCACTCAGTTAGGTATAAATATAACATTCTACTATAAATATTCCACCATAAATGCTATATCAAATATTACTGTGTCTAGCTGGAGGTTGTAACATGTAGGCTGGTCACTTTGAACTTCTTCTGAATAACGTGATTAAATTTTAGCTTGCCATGTTGCAGGTTATATCAAATGAAACATAATCAAACGACTATCCCAAGCGGACTGTTTGCTTGATGTGGCAGTATTCCTAACCTGGCGCATCGGACTAACGTCTCTGTTCTTAAGCAACTGTATATCAGAGTAAGGCTTTCATCAACATGCCTACAAAGAATTCTTGAGTTCTTCAGTCACATAGCCAGAAAAGATAGTGACAATCTGGAAAAGTTGATGGTCACTGGCAAAATAGAAGGAAAAAGATCTCAGGGTCGCAAGTCCGATGCGCTGGTCCGACCAGATACGCTCCACACTCGTGATTCCAGAAAACCAGGCTCTGCAAACCACCGGCAACAGATCGAGATGGCGCTCAATAATTAAAGATCAAATAGTGGAGGTGGTGGAGGAGGTCACGATCCTCAGTGATGAGGATAACGAATAACGGAGAAGGAGAGGCAGTATTCCTGCTAAATGACAGTAATCTTGCAAATGTCAAAAGCAGTCCACATGTTGTGGGATATACTCATCTGGATTCTAATACCCGTTTTCAACACTAATTTAGGTGACACTTAAGCCAGTTAGGTAACACTTAGTAGTACAAAAATGTCACCTAATTTTGCTTAGGTATTTCCTAAAATGATGGTGAAATTGGTTATAAGTCCACCAAAGTATACTGACGTGCGATTCTCTAAGAGCAAACATCAGTGAAACATCGATTAAATGACAAAAACGTTGGAAAAACATTCTTGTGTACAAAAGGGTCATCAGTGAGCTCGTCGACGAGCGCAACGACGAATCATTAGAAGATCGCACGGCTGTACAGTCCTATATCAGGATCATGACTTCACGATTGCATCGCACCTTTTTAATTTAACGCTTTTGAACTCCAACCTTACTTTGTTTATTTTTACCTGCAATATTCATGATATCACCTTAAAAACTAGAAACTCATATCACGAAGAATTATGAACGCATATGCAACAGCGTGACTGGGGTGAGCAGCCAACCGGCGCAGGAGCATTGCCCGTGGCATACTTGTAAAGAGCTCTTGCGAATGATTGTAAGGCGTAAAACTATTGCAGTTTTAGCAGATGGCAGTAAGGAATGAGTTTTCGTTGGAGTACATGCTATCATTCTTTTGCAAGGCAACACACTGGAGCTAAAAATAAGCGAACATTTGTTATATCATTTAAGAAATTGGCGATATAGTCCGACATTATATAGAAGACAAAGATGCTTGGAATACTCCACTTCTGGCAAGCTGTCACGTAGCCACCCTTAGAATGTAATATTTGTAGTACCTAAGTAGAAACATTGTAAACATCTATATAAAAATAATGGCCCCGAGTTTCTTGCCGCTTCTTCTCGGTAGGCTCTATATATTTTGGAACGCGGCGGTAGAGTCTTTAAAGTACATTATAATGAAAAAAAAATTTGAAAAAACGTCAAGCCTCGCACTGCGGGCAGCAGCACGTAGCGCACGCGATGACATCATGGATATCTGTTGCTTCGGCGCAATGAATCGGGAGTCCTCTTCATCGCTGGTGTCGTATCCCGTGCTGGTGGGAGCACTCAGGCAGAATGAGCTCACCGCATCGCCACTGGTCACTACTTGTCCACTACCGTTAGCTTCACGAAAACACGATCGCCAGGTAGAGGTCAGGCTCTATCCTCCATCTCTATTAAAATTCTGGTGCCTACCAATCTCGATAGCCTCCCGGATCTTACGTGGAACGAAAAACTTTTCCCGCGCTAACACCCACGCTTTATCAAAGCGGATATAGTGCTGCGTATCTGAGGCTAGAGAATGTTCTGCAACAGCGAAGCTGGTGCTGTCCAGATTCTTCATGGAATTAAAAAAATGTGTACAAACCACGTCAATTTTCATAATAAAATCAAGAAAATTGTTTACTTATAAGCAAAGGTCGATCATCCAGGTGCTATAATAATAAACGAGTACGGATTCGCCAGATTTAGTCTTCGGTAAAAAATGCACTAGCATTAGCATGTAATTTTAATGAATCTAAGACAACGCGAAAGTTATAGACCTCACTTTATAAATCAAAAAATCACTTTTGTCCACTATTCACTTAAATTTTTGAAATCCACGAAAAGTAAGTCGCTTTATTGATAAAATATTTGTACCACACACGACCCTAACTACATTCAAAAAAGCCCATAGCATAGACTTGTTAATATTTTCAACCACCTTCCCAAAATATTCAATGGGAACCAGAATTTTCAATATCAGTAGAAAATTTTAACAACTTCTACTTAAAAAGCTTTTAAGCTAAGAATACTGCCAATTAAATGAAAACAGGTCTATCTCAAAAATATGTAAGTGAGTTTTTTTTTTGAGACATTTTCCTAGTAATTATATTCTTGAGAATGATTTTATATAGAATAAAAAAAAATTTTATTGCATAGTTCGTTAGGCATGCAAAATACTCTACCTGGTGGTGCTTTATAATTTAGAACAAACATAAATAAAAAACAAATGTACCTTTGTATTGACTGATTGTAAAAAAACACTTTTTCTTACCTGCCAATGAATATAACTCTATTATTATCTTATTGAGATCATGGTTTCATTTATAATTCAAAATATGTATACAACTTTCCATCAAATAATGTATTTATAATGTATTTATAATCTATCAACCATGACCCCCCTGATAATTTGAACATAAAACACCTGCTCATGTCCTTTCCGCGGGCATGTGCCATCTTTACAGCACGAGTTAGATTCGTTTTACATATTATTAGTGATGAGAGCAGGACAGCTTAAAGCCATTTCGAAAAGATAGAACGGGACAAAAGAAGTTTAATATGTCGAAATTATTGAGCGTAACGAAACTCGTATTACCGTTTCCTCGATGGTAAGAAGTGATAGTGGACTCGTTTGGAACCATATTGTTCTTTTTTACGCTTGATGATTTCAGACGGTGAATTAACATACCTACTTGTGCATACTGTGTTGTGGCATAAGTCACTTTTTAATATATCCATCATCGTTCAGGCATACTCGATGCAGTTTTTGGTAATTATTACTCGTACAACTGCGTAGATCTATAGCTTCTCTAAGCGTTTTCTACAGTTTGTTTATTGCGAATGTTCCGAAAAGATTTTTAATCTTATTCCTTCCTCACCATTCCAATCCGGAACTACTCGTTCCGGCCTAGCATGCGATCCTTATACTATTCAAATTTTTTTACCACGACCAAAAAAGTTTTATGTTGTGTAACTAAATTATGGAACACTTTGCCACTCCGGCGTACGTCTCGTTGAAACTTGTTTTCAACCAGGACGTGAAAAAGCATTTCTCACGTCATCATAGGGGTGGCGATTAACGCAGCTTACGGCTGCACTAACGGTCATCGCTTCCTTATTCCAACTCCGCTTTTCAGCAGCCGAGAGGGAGTTTCTTTTATCAACAAACATAAAAAAAAGAACTGTCGAATTGAGTACCTCCTCCTTTTTTGGAAGTCGGTAGTAAACGCGATTTATCATTATTTTAATATGACTAATTTTAACAGTTTTCTCATCAATCAGGATCAGGGAATCAGGGATCTAAACAGAGTAGTAATTGAAGCCCTGCTTCAGTGCGATACGGGTAACTAAGTGAATAAGTTAATATTAGTAATTATTTCAGTTAAGCTGTATTTGACATGGAGTAAGTATGAGCATACAGAGCAGACACGCTCACGAAAAGGTGTCAGCAAGCAGTGGCGGTGTGTGGCGGGTCGCACTCTTCCCTCAAATATGGTTGAGGAAGGCGATGGCTGCCACATGTGTCAACTCGTGAACGGGTGCTGTCTGCGGAGACCGGTCTGCTCTGAATGCCGATGCAAACTTAGAAACGATATAGCCCTTAAATTAAGTAGTTTAACACAAAAATCCTATATCCTCTAATTAAGTATACATTGTTGTCTCTTTTTTAATTGTATTTAGATTCGATAAATATGCAAAAAACCTAAAAAAATGGCACGGACCGTGTAGTCTGTGGAGGCTAGTAATATAATTTAAAAAAAAAAAACAGTTTTCTCAGTCCCAGAAATTCCAAAGTATTTTAACTCCTAACTATGGTGCCCCTGCTTTCTAAGACGTTGGTTTTGCCGGTTATAAGTGTTTTCAAATCGAAATAAAAATAAAGTTACCATAACTTGAATTCCCTTTACTTTTTAATCTATATAATTAAAGGCCGCACGAGCCTAAGACATGTGTCCACGCTCCGCTGAGCACAAGATGAGCACAAAGGTGGTCAGTAAAAAAACCCATAAAAAACAGGATCCCCGCTTCGTGAGCACGTGCCGTTTTTGTCCTTCTAGAATGTGCAGGTTCGATGATCAGGGAAGTAAAACATATGCGGTTTTTGTAAGGTTAAAATATTAATTTTATGACCTGTTGTAGGAATGAGTAGATATAAAACACGCACAACAGTGGATTGAGAAAAAATACTCTGTATAAATGTGTGTGAAAAGTGCCTATAAAAACCTTAAGATTTTAATAAGAGCGTGACGTATATAAAGAATTGATACAATGTTTTTAAATATATTGTACTAGCTTCACTCCGCGGTCTCACCCGTGTGGTGATGGATGATTATAATGATGAATCAAATATGTAGCTTATGTTCATCAGGGATAATATGGGGTTCTAATGGTGAAAGAGTTTTTCAAATCGGTCCATTAGTTTGTTTCAATTCAAACAAACAAATCTTTCCTTTTTTAATATTAGTATATGTATAATAGATTAAATCACCTCCGGTCTAATGTCTCTTTCGTAAAAGTGTTCTAATAATACGCTTTATTTTATGATAAAATGTTCAAATAATCAAGGCCAGAGAGTATTGTATGTTCTTAAAATACGTAAGAAGGTAGTCTGGAAGAGATCGCTATTAATGATGATAATTTTTCTGTAATTTCTAATTTTGGTGCCTCAGAGAGCGTAGTTCTGACAGCCAACAATATAATTATGTATTGTTATTAATGAGTGAATCCAGCGTGCGACTACCAATCGAAAGGTTCGATGATAACTATCTGAAAATTAATATCCCAAACTTAAAAAAAGCTTTTGTAATTGGGGCTTATTTCAAACCATCAACGTGTGTCAAAAGTCTCACGCAAACGGATATAACAGTTTAGGCGATAAAGGGTAACATTCAATATATTAATCCAACTTTTGAGACTACTCTCGAATTTATATATTCGTGTGACAATGTATTACCTATAACTAATCTAAATGGTAAGATAAGCCGTGCACTAACGTCCCGCTTGGGCAACAGCTGCCGTTGGTTCTAAAGCCTCAGTTGCGATTCCAGATCATGTGTGATTCCTTCGATCGCATCATCGCTGACCAACCCGTTAGTGGCCAACCCATGCCGAAGTTTTCGGGCCGCCCGAAGGCCTTCGACATAGCCTAATGTATGTTGTCCTAAGACAAACAACAGAGACCGACGGCTTAACGTGCCCTCCGAAACACGGAAGCGCTCAATTGAATAATGCCACTAGCGGTCACCCATCCAAGTCCTGACCGCAGCACGTGTTGTAACTTGTTAATCGGGTAACATCAACAAGTATCAAACACTACTCTAACAATCATAATACAAACTTTTCATAATAAATGATAAGTATGCTCTTCATGACAAACATACGATACTCCAAAACCTCTCAACAACTGAATACAGTTTTAATCACGTGAATGGTACATCAGAGTGCTTCATTCTTGATTAATATTGCGACCCTTCAATTAACAGGCTGTGTGCATGCAGTCATCATTGCAAGCTCAGATTATGAAATTTCATAATCTGAGATTGCAAGCATTGCTTTTCATCAATGCTTGCAATGATTATGACCTATGACTGATCTTTAAAGATCTTTATAGATCAGACATAGGTTACACTGAAGCGTGTGATCTCATAAATAACCTGAAATTGGAATAATGAAATATGGAGAAGGCTATGTTCGGGGTTTATCTACGTGACATGGCCCAGAAGATAAGCCAGTTGAAGTGGCAGTGGGCAGGGCTTATAGCACCCGGAACTGATGGGGATGGAAGGTTCTGGAGTGCAGGTCGCGGACTGGCAAACGCTGTCGTCCATTTACTAGGTTGACAGACGACCTGTTAAAGGTCGTCGCTGGATGCAGGACACTTCCTACCGGTTCTTTCGGAAATATATGGGGCATATATGTTCAGCATGAACGTGTTACAGCTGAGATGATGATGGATCAATGATCATGAATCAGCAAGCATCCGGTTCATTCATAAATCACTTGTTTTATCGTAAATCTGATGCGGACAGATTAATATAGAAGTCTATTTCATGAAATCCATAACATAAATCAACGTTGGAATCTAAGACTGTACATTACTTTGTGTGTATTTTTGTTGCTGTTTGAAGTGACCTAATTTTGTTTAAAATACTATACTTTTGGAATTGCAAGGAGGGAAAGCATGAACCAGCTTAGTGTCTAAATTTAAAAAAATACCAAAATTTGCCTGTCGCAACCATTTCAATCTATCATTACTCATCAAAACAAATATGGAACTGATGTATATGATGCGTAAATTACGAGGGTCATTTGAAAAGTTCTTAGCCTAGCATACTTAATGAAACCACACGATTTTGAGTTTATTTTTATTTTTCAACATACTCTCCTCCGAGCTCAAAACACTTTTTCCATCGACCCGGTAAGGCTTCGATACCCGTTTTAAAAAAATCTTCGTCTAACTCCTCAAATTAAACGTCCACGGCGGCTATGACCTCTTCATTTGTAAAAAATTGTTTACCACCTAAAAATTTTTCAGCTTTGGGAACAGATAAAAGTCGGACGATGCTAAATCTGGCGAATATGGGGGATGAGGTAATAATTCGAAGCCACATTGATGGATTTCTGCCATGGATTGCATAGAGGTGTGAACGCGCGCATTGTCCTGATGAAACAAGACTTTTCTTCTCAATAAACCTGGACGTTTTTCTTTGATTTCTTCTCTCAAACGACGCAACAGGTTGCAATAGTAATCGGAGTTTATTGTTTCACCTTTTTTTAAATAATCCACGAGAATTATACCCTTTGCATCCCAAAAAACGGATGCCATGACTTTGCCCGCCGATAAAACCACTTTCGCCTTCTTTGGGGTGGGCGATCCTGCTCTTTTCCATTGTTTCAACTGTTCTTTTGTCTCGGGTGTATTGTGGTGAACCCAGGTTTCATCCATGTTTATAAATCTTTCAACAAATTCTATTGGGTCAGCTTCATATAACTCTAAACAGTCGCGAGAAGTTGTGAGTCGGTTGCGTTTTTGTTCCACTGAAAGCAGTCGCGGTACCCACCGCGCAGACACCTTAGAGAATCCAAGTTCAGTAGTAATTATATGATGTGTTCGCTCAGATGAGATGCCTACAGTCTTAGCTATCTCCTAGACAGTCAATCTTTGATCAGATATAATTAAATCACAGATTTTTTCTTTGTTTTCATCAGTGGAAGCAGTCGAAGGCCGGCCACTATGGGGCTCATCTTGAATGGTCTCACGACCACGTTTATACTCCGCCACCCAGTTTTTAACAGTCGCATACGAAGGAGCGGACTCACCCAAAGTAGCAGACATGTTTTCATGTATAGCTTTTAGAGTTAAACCTTTCAAATTCATATTTGGTATTTTAGGTATTTTATCACTGCACGATGTTCAATTATATCCATTTTCAAAAATAGCTCTGACTTGACTTACGGTATCACGTGTAAACGAACAATGAGTTACTTGCATGTTTACTGATAACAAGCATACTCATTAATTCTTGCTGTGACACAGGATTTCTTTTCAGGGAGAGAAGTATGTGTCATAATCTTCCATGACAAATATAATCAAACCCTAACTAACCCAAGTGCTGTTTATAGACCTTACACCAATATTTTTTTTGCCAACATAATTACATAGTAAGTCACATTGAAATAACATTCATACTCGCTTGCGTTCCAAATTTGCTGTTACGCCAAACATGTCGGACCAAAAAGCAACTATTATTATATACAACAATTAATACTTAAAAAAGATGTTACTACAAATATCTTTACGCTATTATATCTGTTCTGGTGAGTAATAATTGAGCAAAGAAGCTGCAACTAGCAAATTTAGAAATATTTAGAGACTGTTCTTATTTTCCCCTCTTACTGTTTTGATAAAACAAAAATATTTACAACAAACAAGGTCACTTGAAACAGCAATATAAACAGTTACAAAGTACGAGTATTACTGAAACAGTTTTGGATTCTATTCATGACTTATATTTTATAGGTTTATTCTTTATAGTTTAGTATTTATTTTGGGTTTTAACCCTTTGCGTCCCAGAGACGTAAATATACGTCAGTTTCATTCATAAATCTTTTTTTTTTAATTATCACGAAATTAGGAAGGATTACGAGGATTGCATAGCTAGTACTTTCAATACTAAAATAAATAACTCGTTTTACCTCATAACATTGTCTGATTTCAATGATTTCTTTTTCATGTAATCATCATATTGTTTACTATGCCCGTACGTTTTGATTTTTTCAGTACTTCAAGTATAAATTTCTTTTTTAGAACTTACACAAATTAAAAAATCAAAACGTACGGGCATAGTAAACAATGTAATGATTACATGAAAAAAAAGACTGAAATCGGACAATGTTAAGAGGTAGAAAAGAGTTATTTATTTTATCTCTTCATGGAAAGTACTAGCTATGCAATCCTCCTGTACAGGCTAGCACATATAAACGCGTATGGTAAGATTTACTCAGGTAGAACTAAATCTGAAACCCTACGAAGCACGCGTGCTGTTTACGTAAGTCACCACATCCTGCTAAGTACAAGTGTAAACGCTTTAATCAGCTAGTTCCCATGTACAACAGTACTTGAGACTTCCGATTGGCTCATTCGGAAGGATGAGAGTTTCAACCTCTCTTATACTGTTTTGCATCAATCGGGTTTTAAGGGGTTTGAATAGCTAGTACGTTCCGTACTAAAAGAAAAAACTCTTTTCTACCTCTTAACATTGTCCGATATCAGTGATTTTCTTCATGGAAGCGTCACTTTGTTTACTATGCCCGTACGTTTTGATTTTTGCAGTATTTCAAAGTACTGTAAATTTTCTTTTTTTAGAAATTAAAAAAAATCTGAAAAATCAAAACGTACGGGCATAGTAAACAATGTGATGATTCCATGAAAAAAAAATTCATTGTAATCGGACATGTTAAGAAGTAGAAAACAGATTTTCCTTTTAGTATTGAAAGTACTAGCTATGCAATCCTCTTAAGGGCCGGACGATATCGAGACACCTTCCTGAATGATGCCGCTGCATGTGGCTCTAAATACGCGGAAAATTTATTAATTTTCAATCCCAAAGGATTCTTTAGGGTAACAACTGACCTATATCTTCATACCCACAGACCATATAACCACATATGGTGGTATATATATATATATACATATAGGTGGTTATATGGTCTGCGTTCATACCAGATCAACATTTTATGTTAAAGTATCGATTTGTCCGTTCAATTGTTTCGTTACAAAGATTTACTAATATATATCCATCCATCCGTCCAGGGCTTATACGCTTAAAAACGACTACGAAGTTTCGGTTTACGGATTCCATAATTTCTACTGTAAAAGTGAAAAAAATCAAATACAGTCAAAGGTGATGAAATGTATTAACAGTTTTTTTCAAAATGATTAATTATATATATATATATATATATATATACGAGTATTTAGGTATTTTATAGACAGTTACCGATTGATCTACTACATGAATAAAGTATTTTGCATACTGTGTAGCAATTGTTATAGTTTTAGCATATAAATATTTACATTTTTCACTTCTTTGTTGTATTATTTTATATATACGTATGTTTTAACATGAGTACTACTAAATTTCTAAAAAAGAGTATTTTATAGACTGTTTACGTATATACTTACACAAAATTAAAGTTTAACTAATTACACATAAAACACTAATCGCTTAATATCGCTCATTACATTTCATCACCCTTGACTGTGACTGTCAAACAAACCAACTGCGTAGTTCGTTTTTGGGAGTAGGTTTTCAGTCATCCATCGATCTAAATAGAATTACTTTCGCGCTTTTAATTAAAGTTCATTCAATTTAAGCGTTACATCACTTTATATTATTAAACTACACCATACCATTTTAATTACAGAAATTGATTTGAACGCCTGTTATATTTAGAAGTAGATCAGATTTTTTTCAATCTGGTCCGACGTAATTCCATGACTTAAAATATAAACTGTAAACCCATAAATGCAAACTAACCGTCGACTCAAAATAACTATTATAACTAAATAATAATAATACTAAATATATTTTGCTTGTTTTATTCTCTATCACTGTTTTGGTTATACTTTAAGTCAATTTCTCAAAGACTGGATTTGATACAATTTTGAACCACTCTTATGGGGGATCCCAATAATCTATCTATCCACAGTTTTCATAACGTCCATACAAATTCTGTCAAATATCTATCTCTAGTGGGGTAAACCGACGATAGATAGGTTATAATACATCTACCTGGGACAGACAGTCAAACTAGGCAGGTCTGTATTCGAGAAAGAGGTCAATCTTCGAATCCAACTTGGCTGGACAGCGTTCCGGAAACTTCACGAAGTCTTCTCGTCAAAAATACCCCAGTGCCTCAAGACAAGAGTCTTCGACCAATGTGTCTTACCAGTGATGACTTATGGCACTGCAACGTGGTCTCTTACTATGAACCTCATATGTAAGCTCAAAGTCGCACAACGAACTATGGAGAGGGCTATGCTCAGGGTTTCTCTACGTGATCGAATCAGAAATGAGGAGATCCGTAGAAGAACGAAAGTTACCGACATAGCCCAGAAGATTAGCCAGTTAAAGTGGCAGTGGGCAGGGCACATGCCGGACAAACCTTTGTGTTTTTTGGTGTGCTAATTTTTTATATGGTTGTAAAAGTAATAAATAAAATAAATAAACATAGCACGCAGAACAGATGGCCGGGGCCGGAAGGTTCTGGAATGGAGACCACGGACCGGCAAGCGCAGCGTAGGTCGTCTACCGACACGGTCAACCTGATAAAGGTCGCAGGATGGACGTTGGATGCAGGCCGCTTACTACCGGTTTTTTTGGAAAATTATGGGGGAGGCATATGTTCAGCAGTGGATGTTCTACGGCTGAGATGATGATGAGGTAGGTTATTGGCATCGGCAGTTAGACAAACGTGTTAGGAGATTAATATAATCTATGATTGGGAGGCTATTTACCATCTGACTGTGCACTAAGTTGCAATTAATAAGAGTGCAATTTATAGATAGATTTAGGAGGATCTTCTTATGGGCCAAGAATAAAAATTAAACAAATAATTACAATGTAAGTTTTTAGCCTATCACGGTATCTTTTGCAAAAGTTAACATTAAAAACGGGATATATTATATCTACCGTGTAGTCGTTTTTGTGTGAGTTACCGATATTTCAGCACTAGAATATAAGCGGGTGAGCGACACTAAGAACAAACGTAATGATCTACCCTCTTTCTGTTGCGTTGTATGCGTACAGCGCTCCTACCACTGTCACACAAATTACTAGCATCTATAATGTATTGACAAGTAACGAGTTTACGTTTTTAAACTTTTAACACTTCTTTGGCATATAAACTGGGATCCAGGACCTCGACACTTATAATCTGTAAATATCCCATATTTTATGTTTACTCTTGCAAATAATTACATTCACTTAAATTTATTATTCATAACTTAGAGATGTCTTCTCAGAAACACTCTGAAGTTCTTTCTGAAATAAAAGAAATGTTCTTTGAAAATACGAGAATCTCACAACTTTTACGTATCAAGTTTAAAACAAACACGGATGCTAAGTTCCAGAAACTCGCGGATCCAAGATCGGAGACAATGTCACGTGTTATGCAAATCCTGAGGCCTCGTACCTACTGCTTTCAGATATGTTTGGGTGACAAGGAATTAGACTCTTAAGAAGAATTTTTAATTACTTAGTTTATATCTAGGCTAGTTATTAAGTTATTTCTAGTTTCTCATATATATACGGTTATAAAAGTTAGTATTTGATTTGACATAGAGATATCGTAAAAAATGCTTTAGTAATTTTATGAATGTCATCATCATCTTTCTCCCCATATCTCATCTTCGAGGTGGGGTAGGTTAAGTATGTTTTTGTAGTTGTAGGGCATTGCAGGGACTCAGCAAAGTAGACTCTGCTGCTCGGGAACTGCACGTTTGTTAGTTTCTCAACCGTAAAGCAGTATCAGGTAATGTTTTCAGCGATATTACAGTACAAGAGATTGAACGTCTTATATATGGATGACAAGCGCAGTGCATTGACACGTAGGGGGTTGTAGTATAAAATTCTGAATTATATATTTCGAATTAACGTCGTGGTCTGTAAACTTATATAAATTTATTCCTACATGAATATAATTGACATATTTTTAGAATTGGCATTCAAAGTGTTACAAGAATTAGGATTTTAATAAGAATAATCATAGTTTAAAGAATTTTAAATGTTAGTTCGCTAGTTCAGTTTAGTGTTCTGTACAATCGAATTTCTATCATTATTTTGCTTATAGTATCAGAGCCGTATCGGAGTCATGTACAGCGCGTTCTTAGCTACAGCTAGAACTATTAACAAAGAACATTTTGCCAAACTGACTGAATTCTTTAACACCTCTCTCAACTTTTACACTTCCATACCATAGCTTCTTCCCTTTCGCACGGTCACCCTATCGGGAAAGTTTTAACTCAGCGAAGCACTTGCTTTAAAAATTCAGAGTCCGAAATGACATTTGCGAGCACTCCCTATTAAACGAGTAACTTTCGTCCTTCGGTTTACTAAACTTCGTTTTATGATGGGTCTTTGAATAGTGTTTTATATTGGACTAGATAAAACTACGTAACTTCAAAGCACATTCAAAATGTGTTATCAAATATTATTTGAGTTGCCAATTTAGTTAGTTTTGATGATTGACATGTTTTGATAGCGCCATTTGGATATTGCAATTAGGTGAACCTATTATTTTTTAACTTGCCCAATGTTGAGTTTTTTTTTGTCACACCTAGCTGCTTTTTACGATTCTTATAAGTAGTATTATATTATGGCTATAACATAATATTATCACTACATAATATAATGAAACTGTAGAGGTCGAATTTCTGTACAATTTAAAAAAATGGTAAAAATCTAGTCAGGGGGATATAAACTGTGGTAAGGAGTGATGATGATATTGTGTGATGTTGGAGGGTGATGAATGAAAAATTAAATTTCGTATGGTTGTAGCTTATATCCCTGGTCAACATATAGGGTACTTTTGATCCCCGTAAATTAAAGAGTTCCCGTGGGATAGTTTAAAAACTGTAATCAACCGTATCCAGCGAGGCCACGCGAGTGAAGCTGCTGGCGGGTCAGCTAGTGTCCATTAAATATAAAAAAAAACCTTTGTTGACATTCCCATCACAAAAAAAATATTCAATATTAATGTGAAGTATATACATGCATAGACTTTTTTTGTTGTCGAAGTCCTGAGAGATTATATCATCAAAGTAACAACAATAAAAAAAAAAATTACTTGTTAATAATAACTCTTTACTAGCTGACCCACCACCGAGTTTGCTCGCTTTACCATCTCAGGAGTGAAATTTACAAAAATCCTTAGCAGATGCTTAAAGCATCCAAGCTATCAACTGACATAATCTGAAATTTTAAATTTGTTGCCACATTGGTGTAGGTTCTACTTATCTCTGTGACTTGGTCTTCTTGGTTGATGAATCAGTCAGTCACTAATCTATATACAGAGTGATTGGAAAAATGCTAATGACCTCTAAAGGTTGACTTCTGTAAAACATAACAAACACTATTAGTTGTATTTTTATAATAATCAAAAAAATTCACTCCTACTTAAAAAACCGGCCAAGTGCGAGTCAGACTCGTGCACGAAGGGTCCCGTACCATTTTCTATAATGATCGTCCGACTTGCCCTTGGCCAGTTTTTCGTATTTGTCGTTACAGCGGCAACAGCCTATACATATCACGGTTCATAAGATACAGACGGACAGCGAAGTCTTAGTCTGGGTGTGGAACCCTAAAAATTGTGTATTTTTTAATAAAATTCGTAACTCTATGAAGCCGTCGTGCGACTAAGGCGCGTGGTATACAATTTATTTTGCTACGGGACTGCGCAGAGGCGTTGCGTCGTAGACGTCGTAGTTGCTTTCTTTTTAATAAGGCAGAGCTAAAAAGCGTGAAATAAGTACTACAAAAAGTAAATGTTTTTATTATGAGAAATTATTAGGTTTTGAGAAAAGTCGCGGAACTAACATTGTTTGTTGTGATATACTGGAAGTGCCCTTAAGAGTTTGTTAGCGTTTTTTCAATAACCCTGTATACACACAAATAAATTCCTATTTCCCGTGGTTACGTCATGACTTGAACACATCTTTACCGATTTCATCAATTTTTTTAAGTTTTCTTATACTCCATGAATAGAAAATATAGAAAATAGAAATAGATAATAGAAAACCATAAAATAAGAAAAAAGAATACGCGCAGAAAATTTGAAAATGTAAGATAACTTATTTACTATATAAACGCGCGAAAATACAAATGCCACCGTGAGTCGCAAATAGTTACAATACTTATAATTTCAAGCACAGATACCTAGCCTAAATAATTAACATAGTATAACTGCTTATCTTAAGTTTTCCTTTCTATACAAAACTGGTCTGAATCGCTATCAACAATCAACTTGCTTTGTGCTCTTTGAATCAATAACTAATCTATCTATTAGGGAATTCAAATGGTTCAGTAAAGCGTACTTGATAACAATCCTATTTACAATTGAATTACCGACATTTTCTTGCAAAATAATTAAGATGCTCATTCAGATATTACTTTACAAACATATTGCTTGTTTGTTACCCAAAGCGTACAGTCGATTTTATGTTTTATACTGTTATTTATAGAGTTGTATATCGTTCGAAACTGAAGATAAGACATTCAGTACACCGTTTCAGTAATTCGAACAAAGTGCAGTGAAGCGTTCACTCCACTTCAGCACAAGGTATCACACGCGATGGAGTTAATGTTACCGTTCCATTGGTTCATTTTGAAATTGTATTGACTAATGCATTATTATCTTAAAGACTCAACGAATAGAGTACAATATACTTAATATTACTTTGAAGAGCACTGTTACAAACAATAACCGCTAAATATCCTCTTATACACTTTGACTATGCATTATTATAAAAACTAATTCGAAATTCAAGTTGTAAAACAGATGCATTATGAATTTCAAGTTTTCTTCGAAACAAAGGACTGTTAAATAAACAAAGGAAATACTAATATTATCTACCGACTTCCAATTAAATGAGGAGGAGTACCTCGTGTCGTGATCGTCGTGGACCACACGCTACCCCGAAACGTGTGGCCCTTGGGCGTCGTCAAGCACAACTACAAGGGACCTGACGGCGGTGTACGAGTGGCGGACGTTCGCACCCGGACCGGCATCTTCAAGCGACCCGTGCGAAAGCTCGTCGTACTTACGAGAGACGAAAAGGCTGCGCCGGGGGGAGAGATGTAAAGGACTCCGCTTAGGTTAATAAGTTGTACATAGGTAGATTGAGTTAGTCTAGACTGTTTTTTTTTTAAATTTTTTATGTTTGTTACCTCATGTCTTTCGATTGGGTGGACCGATTCTCAATTATTTTTGTTTGAAAGCTGGTGCTTCCCGTGTGGTCCCATTTAAATTTCATCTAATTCGGTTTAGTAGTTTTTTAGTAACACTCCAATAACTGATTTTTACCAAAGTAATAGAATGGAAGTCGGTATTAAATTTTTCAAATTGCACTTGTTTATACGTTTACGGCCGTTTTCAATATTCTATCTATCCATAGTTTTCCTTACTACCGATAGAAATTTGACATAACGTCCATACAAATAGTGTCAAATATCTATCTCTAGTAAGGTAAACCGACGATAGATAGGTCATTGAAAACGGCCGTTAGCTTGATGCTATAGCTTTAAAAAAATGTATCAGTATCCTAAGCTAATCGTAAAGACTCAACATCTATAAAAATAGATAGACGTTAATATTAACAAAGATGCACGATTGATATTTGTTCATATCATTATTGTTGAAAAAAAACTTGTAGCGAATAGTAGCATTTTTAATGAGTTGCAGCTTAACTTTGTATGCAGATTATTTTTTAATATTTTAGATATCGTGGTAAATGGTAATTTTTTTTGCCATATTACATATGTGATTACTGTGCATCTTTAGCTCAGAGTCTGGATTGATGCATTAGAGTCTCATTTGAGTTCCACCATAAAGTACTTTATCCTGCATGATATTATGCTGATAATAAAGAATTACGAAAGTTAGTGAGTTGATGTGAGTTTATTACGCTAAAAGTGCTCGACGGATTTGGATGAAATATAAAATGTTACAAAGTTTTATTAAGTTTGTTTTATTAAATTTAATTTATAGATCAAGTGTAAAATATAAAACATTAAATATTTTAAATCATTATTTAAATATTCTTTAATGTATTAAATAATATTAAATTAATTAACCTATAAACCCGCGCCGGTACACCGGTGACCAAATCTATACATTGCATAAAGCCGCGCTGGTACACCGGTGTACCGCAGTCAAAACCCATATCAGGACTGAACATAAACGTTAACTGTTCAAATATAAAATACATTTCGGTTTATTAGATTTTTTTAATACTAATAAGCACCTAGAAATCATTTTACATAGAAATATAAATTATTTTGGTTATCAGTAGGCTAGTAAAAAAACAATGGGCGTCGATCCCATATCTCTTAAACTTTGGCAGCTGTGCGTGTCCTAGTGTAATGTTTTCGTGAATAAATACCATTTTGAGGTAAAAACCTAAGAAAAAGCTTATAATCCTCTTATATTATAGTTTACTGAGCAATTCCCGTAATTTGATAAAGGCAGCCGCCATATTGTTTTGATAACGAGTGGGACTACGATTTTGAGATCTATTTGGTTAGCGTTAGAGTATATGTTTGTATGACAATTTGTGGATTTATTATGGATAATTTATAAAATAGGTAGTATAGGTTTTCAAAGTATATTATACGGCTGTGATTGTATGTTTACTCCTTTTACACTTTAGACATAACATTGCTCTTTGTAGAATTTATTGCAATTATTTTTTTTGTTGCGGTTCAAGTTTTACGTATCTTTTCGGTTGACTTTACCTCTATATAAGAAACAGATAACATAATAATAGAATAAAGGAAGATGTACTGGGTCACCAGTGTAAATTTACGCCGTTTACAGATATAAAATAGAACAAATAGCTGTTTTACTACGATTTTACTCCTGCAAACGTTTGCGGCGCGCGCTAATTTTTTAACTAGTGAATTTCCTTTTGATTTCGCGCCAAAATATTTTTATTTTTAAGCTACTTCAAGGGTTAAATTATGTTTAATGTATTAAAGTATATTTAATTAATGATTTAAAATATTTATAATATTCTATACAATTATTATGTCAGATTATAATCAGATCAAAATACTTAATTATTGTCAATAAAACACAAACATATCAACACAAATTAATGGTATTTTTGTTACAGAGTAAAAAAGTTACTTTTTTCTTGACTTATTTAAGAAATAGCTACTGAGGATCGAGATGACCTTTTTCCGCGCGTATGAAGTTATAATAATAAATAATAAATATTCCACAACTATCACACAACGCCATCTAGTCCCAAGCTAAGCAGAGCTTGTGTTATGGGTACTAGACAACTGATAAACATACTTATATATTTCTAAATACGTACATATTATAGATAAATTACACCCAGACACAGAATAAATGATCGTGCTCATTACATAAACATTTGTCCTGGGTGGGAATCGAACCCACGACCTCCGGCATAGCAGTCAGGGTCACTAACCACTAGACCAACAGGCCTGTCAAAAGTTGTTGGAAGTTAATATACAACTTGTTGATTTAATATACAACAAGTAATACCTTTAGTGACATGTACGGTGTTCCACAAGAAAATTATAGTGACGAGTAATATATATTTATATATCAGTATTAACTACCTATAACATCAAAAACACATTTATTGAACCAAATTAAATACAAACAAATCAAATCATACACAAAGAGAAAAATTATACCTCCACACAAACTACATTACAAACAACTAATATCGTCAACTTCCACTAACAATTTTCTAAGTCAACATTAAACTACAAGCATTACGGGCAGACTAAACAACGTCAAATTTACTTGTTTCCTTAGAGAATTCCAAGGAAAATTGCACTTTCAGCGCTAAGAATAGCGAAGCTACAGATGCGATACAAACTCGCGTTATAATTGGATTAGAATAGTTGCCTAATATTTCAATTTTAACTATGCGTTAGTTAGTTTTAATTCAAATAATTGTCTAAAGCTCACCTCTGGTATTCCGTCGAGTGCAATTTGAAATCGTGACTCAACGTGATTGTTTTTCACAATTCTTCATGCAGACATTGATGTTCAAATGTAAAATTTAATGCGACAGTGTTATTACGTACATATATATATATATATATATATATATATATATATATATATATATATATATCTATTATTATATATATGTGTATATAAATATATAGCTTTTATCAAGTAACCAAACTGAACTCTAATATCGAGTCCTGTGCTTCGGGGTGGAGAGCGACGATAACGTTACATGATCAGCCCATTATTTTCCTACTGCTGGGACTCGAGCCTTCCTCTCAGAGAGAGGGATTTGGCCATAGTCCAAAACGCGGTTCAGTCAAATGCGGTTTGGTGGATAGGCTAGTTGTCACCCCATGTCGAAGTTTTCAGGCCACCCGAAGGCTTTCAACATAGCCTACGTCTAAGTAGACAAGCGACAAGCAACCGGGGCTGACGGCTTAACATGTCCTCCAAAGCACGGAAGTACTCAGTTGAATAATGCCACTAGCGGTCACCCATCCGAATCCTGGTTTTTGGCCCTCTTCAAAAGCACAACGCAAGTAATTTTTCAAATATAACTAACTAGCTGGTGCCCGCGATTTCTGCGAAGGATTAGTACTTCGAGTAGCTTATTATCTACTCCAAGGACGTCTATCTTTATACCAAAAAGTAAATTGCAAATAGCAATAAATGAGTAAATTTAAATACTTAGTATATCAATTAGTAAGCACCAATAATAAAATACAGCTTACGTATATACAAATATGAAATTAATCACCAAGAAAAATCCTTTTAAAATTATTTCATCACCCTTGACCATATTTGTGTTACATTTCATCTTCTTTTATGATCGCCGAGCACGTCAAGTGTATCGAGCTGTCAAAATGATAGCGTGCTACTGACTAAGCTATCAGAAACTGACACAAACTTTGACAGAACTCTCATCATTACGATCTTGACGTAGCCGTAGATCTTATGACTTTGTCTATGCATAGCACAAGAATATTTTTACACTTTTCACCCGTGTGGTGATGGATGATGAATGATGATGTAATGTATCCTATATGTTAATTCAGCGCCTCATCTACCTCCATACAAAAGTTCATTAAAATTGGCCTCGCCGTTTTGAGCGTGAAAGAGTAACAAAGGTCCACACATCCATACATCCATACTCACAAACTTTCACGTTTATAATATTAGTAGGATTATGTGTGCTGTTTTCATGTTACAAACAATTTTTTTGTATGTACAGTCGCCTGCAATAATGTGTATACATTTCACAATTTCCAAAAATTCAAGCATTTATTTTCCTAAAAAACATTATAAAATCTATAATGAAGTTATTTATGTTATACGACTGCTTAAAATAATGCTTATCGACACTGTTATAAAATGAAGTACTGTATCATAGTTTTGAAAATTATGGAATGTATACATCTTATTGCAGGCGTCTGTACTTGTATTTTTACAGACAGTCTTTGATAAAACATTTAGTAGATACTGTTCACTTATTAGAATAAGTATCTTCATAGGACGGGCTTACGCTGCTGTGTAAAAGATACGCACAGGTAATAACCTAATTGTCGAGTTCCGATAGCCACCTTCTGACTTTAAGAAGTATCATGAAGATCAGATTTCAAGTAAATTGGATGCTTTAAAAAAGGTTTAAAAATGAGTATGTTAATTTTTTTCACTTTCATATGTACCTTTTAATATACATGTCTACAGACAGAAAACGTAAACAAAATTATTCCTATATAGGTTCCTCTATTTCTTTTGAGAAACGTAAACATAAAAGTCGACGAAGTAATATCTATTAGCATTTCACGCATGTTCGTTAGGATGTTCACTTCTATATTCATACCTATTTCTTTAATCTTGTTTCTACCTGCAATAATTGCTAGCAGAACCAATATAAAATTCAAACGGAGTTCAACAGCAAATGCGGGAATATTGAATCAAATATTCACGTTTAGAATTCACGATACGACTAGAGGTCCTTCACATCAGAAGGCGACAACTGTAGGTAATTATTTAATTGCTGCTGCTTGTTAGTTATACGTACCTTTAATCAACACGATGTTATCGATTAATTTTAGACTTAGCCGCTTAGTCTATGCAGAATGTCACAAAATATTGGAGAATTGGGGTAAAGTAAATTGATGTAGTGAAGTGGTGAAATAATAATTGATCGAGTGAGAGAATCGATCGAAGCGAACTTTAACTGACCAAATAGACTTTCATGACGAAAATTGGTATGCGTGTTCTATTAATTCATATAATTAATTTTGTCGCCGGCGATTTTAAGGGGGGGGGGGGGGAGTTACCCAAAAGGGGGGAAGTTTGCAGCGGGCGCTAACTTTTTTACATTATAATAAAATTTAAAGAGTTTAAAAAAATTAAAAACTTTAAAGAGGGATTTTTTTATATGAGCATAATTCGCTGTCCCCGGAGAATAAAATGATATTTGCCATTACCATGGTTTTAGTGTTATGTAATTTTTGAGATCTATTGGTGCTAATACATCTAATACAAATTTTTCATATTTTTAATCCATTAAGATAATGCATCATTGCATGCATATGATAATGCGAAGGGTAAAATACTTGATTTTGGCCAAAGTGTAAGGAGAATAAAATGACAGCTGAAGGGTAAAATACTTGATTTTGATCAAGGTGTACGGAGAATGAAATGACAGCTGAAGGGTAAAATACTTGATTTTGGCCAAGGTGTAAGGAGAATAAAATGACAGCTGAAGGGTAAAATACTTGATTTTGGTCAAGGTGTACGGAGAATAAAATAACAGCTGAAGGGTAAAATACTTGATTTTGGTCAAGGTGTACGGAGAATAAAATAACAGTTGAAGGGTAAAATACTTGATTTTGGTCAAGGTGTACGGAGAATAAAATAACAGCTGAAGGGTAAAATACTTGATTTTGGTCAAGGAGTACGGAGAATAAAATGATAATTGACATTATACAAATAACACAATGATTGATGTTGACTAACTTATTTTTTTATTAAATATCTCTATTTTAACATAACTCACGCTTAAAACACTAGAACATTCCGAAAGCACATAAAATTAGCTTTTGCTAAAGCTGACATTCATTTATCTACGGCCAGTATTCCTTACTACTGGCCGTAAATAAATGAATATAAGGAAGCTATAGACGAAAACATGTTTTTAATTTTTCCTGAAATCTTACGTTTTTGCAATTACCATTTTATACGCCGGGGACGGCGAATTAGTCGTATGCTTTCCGAGATATACTGCAGTGAGTGAGTGAAGTACTGCGAAAAATTGCCGCTGACAAGGTGCTCACAAGGTATACTGTTCACAGAGCTACTAGTAATAAAGTTTACACACTAATAGCCCCGCACTGGGATTCTCTGTGCCGTAAGAAGCATCACACAAATATTTGCCCACGCTAGGGATTTTGGGATTTTATTGTAAAAGCGCACACAATTTCCTAGGAATAAGAAAGAAAGATAGAAGAAGAAAGAAAGAAACATTTTTATTAGTTACTTAAACATATACAGAACACAGAGCCGACATATAACAAATTAATAAACAAGGTGGAACAAACATGAAACATAAATACACTTACATAACGCACCGCCTGAACCCTGGAGGGGAAGGCAGGCAGAGACTACGGATTTACGTACACTACGCTCGTCTCATGTGCCTGAATACTTGACAAGTACCTAACTGATATTCAGCTCAGCATGAGTTGGGTGTGTTACCAACACCCAACGCTGGTTTTCAGCTGTGACCAAAAAGTGGAGAAGATAGTGCAGCAGTGACAATGAAAATAACATACAAAGGTTGTAGGGTACATACTCATATATCATAAACAAACATAAGGTATGATAAATATAATACTGTATCATAAATAATATAAACAAGAGTAGGGATATTGAAGTTTTACATATATAAATTTGTGTGAGGTCGCAAATACGTATTCTTTGCATGAACGGACTGACTTATTAGTCGTAAGGAATTAGTAGGAAGGAATGACTTATTAGTCTTCGTAAGTCTGAAACTAGGTACAGCTATCCTATTTGTATTTCTAGTATTAAAAGTGTGGTGATTGATTAATATAATTGGTAAAATTTGTGACATGATGCATGTTGCGTAGACTTTTTAGATGTGTGTATGTAGATACTCGTAGTACCCGCAACACATGCCACTCATATTGTGATAAAAGTACATTTGAACTATCATGTTACCGATACCAATAAGTTATTTAACACTTTTAAGTGTTGAAATCGGTTGAATTTTTTTGGTAATTTTTTGTTTATCTCAGTACCTACTCCAATAAAATGTTACTTTCGAATAGTAATTTTCAACATGGATAGAGCCACGACTCGTGGCTAGCATTTAAGAAGTTAGTCGAGAAATGTCGCTTCATAGTAATTTTAATATCGTTAAGTAAAAAAAGCCTTGGAACTTTCATTTAATTTGACGGGAAAATATTCACTTGTCAATAACTAGGACTTGACAGTTTAATAACAGTTGCTAATGGATTTTTAACTAGTGTCCGAAGGTTCATTATACTGATCGATAAGTTTATAGTCTGAATAATGTTGTCAGAAAATAAATATGTTTAGTATTAAATTTCAATTAAAGCTTATGTTAATTGCGAACCACTATGCACTAATAATTCATTTTCTACCAACTTCCAAAAAAAGGAGGGGGTACTCAATTTGAGTGTATTTTTTATGTTTGTTACCTCATAACTTTCGATAGGGTGAACCGATACTCAATTTTTTTTTTGTTTGAAAGCTGGTGCTTTCCGTGTGGTCCCATTTCATCATCAAATTCGGTTTAGTAGTTTTTGAGTTACACTCCAATAACTGAATAGAATGGAAATCGGTATTAAACTTTTCTTTAAAAAAAATTAATACCGATAAAAATTAATTAAACAAATATTTTGGGATATCGGTTCACCCAGTCGAAAGTTATGAGGTAACAAACTAATTTAAAAAAAAAAAACAAAAAAAATACAGTCAAATTGAAAACCTCCTCCTTTTTGGAACTCTGTAGAAAAATGCTTTCATTAACCGTATATGGGTCATCACTAATTATCTTTGCTGATCTATACAGATAAAAGTAGCAGTCAGTCAGTTAATCGAGTCGCTCTGCCAGAAAATCGAATTTGTGGGTCGCGCAACCCACAGATCTTCAGAAGGAGAAGAGTTCCTGGAAACAGTTGTCATGCAGCCACGGAAATAAATCTGAGAATGTATTTCTCCATTCTATCTTTGGTGTGGAGTGATAATTTCGACGAAAAAATAACCATGCAATGCAAGGTACGACTCTACTGTGACAAAACTGCGTACGTTTGTTTGTATATTGTTTGTTCACTGACAATTAGAATAACCAAAATTTGAAAGAAGCTACAGCTACATTTGACAGCAAGTATTCATATTATTTTTAAGTTTGTGTGTAAGAGCTATATCAGCTAGATGGGGCGGAGGTTAATGTAAGTAGGGGTCGAAATGTTTTGTTAAGGGTGGTGTCAAACGAAATACCTTTGCACATTTTAAACATATTTATATTGAATTTGAGACTAAACGTTTTTGGTTACAATCTAAATATATAGGTTTTTATGTCAATCGCTGACGAGGCGAGTTACGGCCGATCTCAATAATTTATCTTTCCCCAGTTTTCCTTACTACAGATAGAAATTTGACAGTATTTGTATGCACGTTCCATCTCTAGTAAGGTAAACCGACGATAGATAAGTTATTAAGATCGGCCGTAAGTTGCTCTACCATGAATTGGCAGCATAAATGTCATCTATAGTCGATACTCGATCTCGCCTACCTAATAAGCTTGTGATTGGTGTACTTCACTATCGATTTTAGTTCTACAATTGACCGCAAGTGGGACTGTTACTTTTTCATACTTTTTCCGCGGCAGTCGGTATCGAGCATCGATTGGTTTCAATGTTGTAAACTCATGGTAGACCTACCTGAGTTAGGCATCACGCTTGTCCAAAAGATTAGTGTCATTCACAATTTTAAACTACAAGAGTTTAAAACCCTGCGCGCTAGTCACACACACCGTTATAGCATAAGATATTAAACATCTTGCCCTGTGATTTAGTTGAACACATTGCGCTTCAACGAAACAGTGATATTTGCACAATACTGTTTCACTGCAAAGGTGTGGTACTGCCCGTCACGGACTCTACAAAACTCCTACCACCACATAAACATACTGCAGCGACCCCCCCTTGAACGATAAGGGTAAGAAGATGCCCACATTTTCAATTACTAAGGCATCTTTTATGTTATCTCTATGTCGAGTCAAATTCAAATTAAGAACCATATCCTAGACTTTCGTAGTGGTATGTAGCACTACAAAAGTCGACCTCATTTTATTAATCCTTCGTGTAATCTAACTTATATAAAAAAGTGTTGTGGCGTATTCACAATACAAAAATAAGTGAGTCTAAATTATATGTCATCTAATATTAAGGTACTGCAATAGTTAGAAATAGATATTAGAACATGATTTAATTTGCATTTCACATAACAGGGCACCACATTTGTATCCTTCAATGGGTCGCCAGTTGTATAACAACTTAAATTATCACACAAACGAATATATAAGTTGTAATATAATTTCATATTACATCATATCTCATTTCATTAAATCCTTATTGTATTTTATATTAAAAACTGTTTCGATACTGACCAGCAACATGGGCAATTAACAATTTTAAAATTAAAAATAAAATATGTAATACGAGAAAAGAGTTAATATTTTTGACAGAGAGAGATTCCGACCCAAAAGAGGACACAATACTTCGTGGCTGACCAATATAGAAGGATCGAAGTTTCAGAGAATAGATTTAGAGCTGATAAGTAGCCCAATATAATAAAGAAAGTATCGATTTTTGGTGAGAAATACCGAGAATAGATTTGGGCTTAACATTAACCTGATATATATTTTATTACGTCTCAAAAGAAGACTAGCGAGAATATATTAAAGCGGTTGTATTGAGTACGGCTTGTCTGGTGTTGGAAAAGTCATTTTGAAGCAATTAAGCAGTTCTATAAAAAACTCATTTGGTACTTTGTGTCTACACAGAAAATGGCAAGAGTGATTGAAGAAGAATCATTAAAAAACTATGTGGTGAATCTAAAACGGCGAAATAGTATAAGCTCGGCCTAAACATTTAACTTCAAAATCTTCACGCTGCTTAAATCACTAAAATTAATATGAAAAGCGAATTAATTTTAACTTTAAATCATGGCGTTAATTTATTACAGAATGCACGACAACCGTAATAAATAACATTCAAGTTGTTGATTCACCGAAAAATTTCGTTACGGAGAGCATTTCGCGCGTAAAATGCGGAATACTCAAAATAATTGAATTTGGAATACCTGAGCTTCTGATAGATGAGAAAAATAGACACGTTATAACACTCTACACGTTTTCAACACAACAAAACAAGAAAATGTATAGTAATACGAGTACTAATAGATACAGAACGCAAGATGCATCATCATCGACGTTTGTTCATACAACATCTCAAACTACACTGGAGCAGTTGTGCCAGCGACCCAAGGCCATACTCCGCTATGTGAAGGAGTTAGGCTGGTTTGAGTAAATGCTGGCAGGGGGGAATGCACAAAACACCCCAAGCGGGACGTCAGTGCAGGCCTCATCGCCCCCAAAACGAATGAGAATAAGAGTACTAATAGTAACAATACTTAAATAGTTGATCTAGCTGCGCTCCACGGTTTTACCCGCGTGGTGATGGATGATGATGAATTAAAATATATAGCCTATGTTCATTAGGGATAATGTAGGATTCTAATGGTGCAAAATTATTTCAAATCAGTCCAGTAGTTTCGGAGCCTATTCAATTCAAACAAACAAATAATTACTCTTTATAAACATTAGTCTAGACAAAGATAAACATATTAATTGGGAGTAATTAGAATGGGTGACCGTTATTGGCATTATCAGTTTTTATTCAACAAGACATTCAGAGTGTAAGGTATCATCGTGGATTGATACTGAACTGAATTATTCACACCCTCAACTGATCACAGTATATGAATATTTACAAATACTTGTACAAATTGTATATAAACAGAACAACAGGATTAAGTTAAAACACTGTTTTAAACTATCACGGTTGTTCTCTTTTTTTTTTTACTTTAGGATTAAGTTATAATAGATTTAATAATGTTTGACACTTATTTTAAAGAAAGAGGTGAATCGTCGAAGCCAAGTCGGCTGGGTAGCGTTCCGGAAGCTTCACGAAATCATCCCGTCGAAAGTACCTCAGCGGCTCAAAACTAAAGTCTTTGACCAATGTATGTTATACTTATGGCACTGAAACGTGATCTCTATCTGAGGGCCTCATAAGTAAGCTCAAAGTCGGACAGCGCGCTATGGTTATGCTCGGGGTTTCTCTACGTGATCAGAAATCAGGTGAATCAGAAATGAGGAGATCAGTAGAAGAACGAAAATCACCGACATAGCCTAGAAGATTAGCGAGTTAAAGTGGTAGTGGCACATATTACGCAGAACATATGGCCGATGGGCCCGGAATGTTCCGGAGTGGAGACCACGGACAAGGAAGCGCAGCGTAAGTCGTCCATCGACTAGGTAACCGACAATAAATGATCCTCACATTTAAATATCCATATACCCTGTTAACTAATAACGTTATCTATTTCAACAAAGATATATTTAGTCTGTCCTTCACAATACATGCCTATGGGGATCGTCTAGTAAAGGAGACCCAGGAAAACAGCACTTTTTTAATATCCCAGAGGTCCGATAGAACTCTTGAAAATCCGATACGAGTTGTGCTTCCCTGAGATAAATAATACCTTAATGAGAATATTTTATATTTACGCTTAGTACAAGAGATTTATGAATAAAACTAACGTCGACAGATGTGTAAGAGTACATTTTGTTTAGAAAATGTAAAAAAAATAAAAATACAAGCCCGCTGTTTTTCTTGCCGGATCTTCTCAGTCGTGGTCGCGTTCCGATTCGGTTGTCGATTTAAGAAATAATAAATGTGATATTACAATTTGTAAGTGCCCCCGTAGGCCAATACTGGTTAAACGATTTCATTTCATTTCATTTCACTTGCCGTATTACTTACTTACTTACATTTAAAAGAATCTTATCCTATATTGGAAGTATAAAATGTGTCATAGTGTTTTAAATGTGCCCGGATTGGTACTTAAAGCAAGCAGGGTTTGCATAACGTTGTCGTGTCTTCGCTTTTTCGTTTATCAAAGGCTCCAGTAAATTTCACAAGCCACCAAAATAAGTACTCCGTAAGATGATAAATCTTCACCGTTTCTAAGGAAGGGTAAATTAAGTAAATACATCCTCCTTTAACGTTAAGCACTTTATAGATAATTTTTAACAGATTACTTAACACTTTAAATGAAAATTTAGTCATGCTTCATCGCTTGATAGTTTGTGTCAATATAATGTCGCAATTTTTTCTACCGACTTCCAAAAAAAGGAGGAGGTACTCAATTCGACTGTTTTTTATGTTTTTTTTTATGTTTGTTCCCTCATAACTTTCGACTGAGTGAACCTATTCTCAAATATTTTTTTAAAATCTGGTGCTTCCCGTGTGGTCCCATTTAAATGTCATAAAATTCAGTCCAGTAGTTTTTGAGATACACTCCAATAACTGAATAGAATGGAAGTCGGTATAAAATGTTTCAAATTGTACTTGTTAATATAAGTACTTCCCGTTTAATAGTTTGGTGAAACTCTTACAATTTTGTAAAAATGTTTATATATTTTGTATAGTAATAGTGAGAACGATATTAAATGAAATATTTAGTGACACTTCCGCTGGAAAAGCGCTTTTGACGTATATGCAGCGTGCACTACTCTCCATCCCGCATAAAGTGCAAATAGAAAGTAAACAGAATAAGCAACATGCTATACAACCCATCAACCAAAAAGGTTTGACGCGTGTTTCGCCTTTACACGAGGCATCCTCAGGAGATGTTGACTCGTCAAGCGCTAGACCGACTGCTAGATCCGTCGGTCTAGCGCCTATTCGGTTAAATTTTAACGAAAGGTAAACATCTCCTGGAATAGGTTGTTTTGTGTGTTGCCTATTCTGTTTACTTCTTATTTGCATTTTATGCAGGGTGGTGCATACTGCATCTTTGTCATAAGCATTTTTCCAGCGGAAGTGTCACTAAATAGTTCTTTTCATTATCGTTTATAAATAGTTTTGTGTGTTTATGCAATAGACTGACATGAGAGGCAAGTCGTGCATCACATGGTGATAGGCTTGCTTAATACATTCACAGTAATACTCAGAGCTACGTAGTTTTGCGTGGTACTGGACTGCGCTCATCACCCTGAAAAATGAATGACATATATGAGTCACTTTCGCCCAGTAATTTCACTTGCTAGTCAGTGATGATGCGGTGAATATTAATTACACTAGGCTTAAACTGGCAACTAGCTTGAGGACAGATACCGAAACGCGTTATGTATCGGCATTTTAAATTTGGCACAAAAAACGTGGTCTCTTACTATGAGCCTCATAAGTAAGCTTAAAGTGGCACAACGAGCAATGGATATGGCTATGGGTTTATCTACGTGATCGAATCAGAAATGAAGAGATCGCTAGAAGATCGAAATTCACCGAAATAGCCCAGAAGATTAGCCAGTTAAAATGGCAGTGGGCAGGGCCCATAGCATGCAGAACAGATGGGGTCGGAAGATTCTGGAGTGGAGACCACGGACCGGCAAGCGAAGCGTAGTTCCGACCCGGTGGACAGACGACCTGATAAAGGTCGCAGGGCGACGTTAGACGGTCATTAAGGAAAATTGTGGGGGATCTATGTTCAGCAGCGGACGTCCTACGGCTGAGTTGATGATGATGATGATTGTGATTTAAAATTTTAAGACCAAATTAGGTGCATTTTGGTAATAACCTACAATGCAGTGGAACTTTACAATCTTGCCTTCACTGCAAGTTCTAGCTCAAGGTTGAACTCGAGATTGGCAGGTGAACCTAACTTCCCTTAGGATTAAAATTCAATTCAAAGTGAATGAAATATATATCGGGATAGTACGACACGTAGTAACGACCCCCTCCATTTCTCTTAGTTAAATATATTTCAAACAACGTCCAGCGCCAAATTCGTAACTCAGATATTGAATTTCCATGAGGTGAACAATTTTATACCTTATTATTATGCACACGATTCATATTCTTGTGGATATTAAAAACAATCTTACATTGCAACAGGATGGTCAGCTTCAATAAACACCACATCCTTTATTGACAAACAGTCAAAAGTGCGATCCAAAATACACCTTCTGTTGGGTCACTTCACAGTTTTGAATTGCTTGAAACCTTAATTTAGAAGTCTATATTATATCACTGAACTTCTTTAGTAGCATCTAAACGTTTTTGCCGAAATGTTTCTTTATTCGCAACACACTTCTTCAAGATGGTCATCACCAAGACTGTTCAAAAACACTTAACAAAATTTCGCACAGAAATCTAGTTGAAACGCAAAACTGCACTTTTGTGCGCAAACGTAAAGAAAGCCTGTTATAAATTGTATTATTTACATTTACTAAGATTTACATTAAATGTATTTTCTTTTACTATAAAATTAGATCATATAAGTTTTAATTTACACAATTTAAACACGAATCAGGCTTCTCATTGTACGAGCACTACTCACAAGTCAAGTTTCGACCGCGTAAACTCAAACTTCACTAGGGTTGGCGAAGTTGTAACCATAGACCGTGACCGCTCAACGTGTGTGGGGTTCAAACCCGCGCCAGTAACTAACCGCCAGCGCAACTGACGTCCGGCCACCAGACCATATCGGAAACGACGTGGTATTGTGTTGTTATTGGATCAATTACTCCAATACTTACATGATAGTAACGTTAGTCTTGGAAACAGGAATATTTGCTAGAGATATAATGTTATTTCGAGCGATCTCTTCCAGACAACCATGTACATAACATGGTTGTCTGCTCTCGCTCTCAGATGTTATACCTCATTAATAGATATAGTAGGTACGTACAACTATTTTACCAGATATTGTAATAAAAATTAAAAATATTCATAGTATATAGATAGATATAGAATGACAAATATAATCCATCATTCAATGTCAAACACAGAAAGACACAATAGAAATTTCATTGTTATAATGACATCGACACATGAGGGGTTAATATATAGTTATCAATACTATTGTACAATAGATGGTCTTATCGCTAATAAGCGATCTCTTCCAGACAACCATGTACCTAACACTGTCTGGAAGAGATCACTCTTAGTTGTTATTTATCGACGGCGTACCATTATTTTATATTTGTACTACTATACCTACGTACCTACAACTATGTAACACAAAAATGTACATACATTATGATAAAAATTAAAAATATACATGGTATATAGATAGATAGATAGAGAACTACTTATTGTAGATACAACATGAATTAATATAATATATAGTTATAAATACTGTTTTACAATGGGCGGTCTTATCTATACTATGATATACTATATTAATATATTAATAATATTATAAAGAGGAAAGATTTGTATGTAAGTATTTTTGTAACGAATTGGCTCAAAAAGTACTGGACCGATTTCAAAAGTTCTTTCACCATTGGAAAGCTACATTCATCCTGAGTAACATAGGTTATATAAAATTCATCATCATCATATATCACCGCGCTGGTGACAACCGCGGAGAGCAGCTAGTCGCTAATAAGCGATTATTAGGTACATGGATGTCTAGAAAAGATCGCTCTTAACGATAGACCCCCCATTGTGACACATAATTTTAAATATTTAATAGTGAAATATTTTTGTATTTTTATTTTTTCTTATTTCCTTATTTGTAACATACGAGTATAATTATATTGTTTTGTTTAAATAAAAAGTTAATATATCATCATCATCATCATCAGCCTGTAGCAGTCCACTGCTGGACATAGGCCTCTCCAATTGCACGCCACTTAGGTCTATATTATTATATCTATATAATATATCTATCTACATCAATTAAGAGAGGGAGAAACATATGTCTGAAACTTACTACCACGCCTGTCAGAAGCAACCAAAAGTTCAGTACCACCCAGAGCATTAAGCTGACGTTTTTACGTGGCACTATTCCGTGCTTCAACGTTAAGATATTGGTTTTAGCCGTCACTTTGTACACTTGCTACTACGACTTTCAATTTTTAACCAAAGTAAGTAAATATCTTTAGTAGAACGTCTTTCCTACTAGCGTTGATTCACGCAGGTTTGGCGCGAGACGCGTGTAAGGATGTAAACATCGCCACAAAACAAGTACACAACGCATTTACATTTTGTTGGTTGGTAGCATACTTACGCAATAGAAAACAATGACATTTAAACCAACTCCATCCGCTCTACCGGCACTTACGTAATGATCGCCGGCAAGCGTCCTCCGCCCCGACCCTCCGCCTTGTCCCACTTTTATCGCCTATTTATCGCGATGACTTTCAACTTACTCGTCGTCGCGTGGTCTAACCTATATATTAACAAGTAAGTAATTACTTGTTGCTAAGTAATTTCTTAATGAAGTAAGCACTTGACGATACAAATACTTCAACACAAAATCTTATCTATAGTCGAGCAATGAACGTTACTTACTAAAGTAAATGCATGACATAACCCTATCAAAATTGGATATATCTTTTTACACTTTTATTAGGCTGTTTTCATGGGGTTTAAAATTTTACAGCATAATAGATCCTTCACAGTTCAGAATGTCTTGTGTGCGAATGTCATTTTTATACAAGTTCACGTTTGTAATAGAAACGAAAAATTGAAGTGTTCTCATTGCTTAAGCAAAGGAAATGGTGACTTGGCTAAGAATTCTAGCCTTTAATAGTTCTAACTTGGGGCAAATTCTAGTCAATGTAATTAAAATCGTTGTTTGTAATTACTTTTCCATAAGTAATTACTTTTACTTATTTATAAATACGGCAGTAAGTACAGGCCTTAACACAGTTATACAGGTATATACAGAACTTACATAGTGGAGGATGGAACTTTAACTTCGGTCACTTACATCGAATTGGTTTTGAACTGTTATTCGCCCTGTAATTGTATATGGCATAGGGCACTTCGAATACAGTGCAAGCACTTCAAATGGCTTTACTGCTTTCATACAGAATAAGTACTCGTATATATCTATTTTATTTTTTACTATTATTTATACTTATCTTTGTATTATATTGTTAACTTATGACACTTATCAAGTACTTACATAGTAATATAATATTACTATAGTGCGTATTAGTTCGTTAGTAGTAGCGTAGCGTTTTTTCATCTCTACGCAATTATAAATTAGTTTTATCTCTAGTTTGCTCTATTGTAATGTTTGCATTTGTTTGTCTCTATAATGTTTTGGTTTATATACATCCCACACCAAGGTCGCCTGGGAAAAATGCTTTTAGTGAGCCTTTTTAGCCCATTGTGACACTATCTTTATAGTTCCAAAATTAAAGTTTTTCATGTAATGTTTTTGTGAATCAATAAAATGTTATCTATCTATGTATGTATATAGCATTGTTGTAACTATGATTGTATCTTGCACAAGAGGCTTTGGTAACCAGGTTTCATCAATTCAGAAAATATCAAAGTCTTGTTGAGTCGTTGATTATACATACATTGCTTGACTTTACCTAACGCGCAATTCACGCACATTACTGTAATTAAAAAGTTATTTTCAAGATTCGTATTGTTCAGGCTCTATTCTAAACGTGATCACAAACTCGCTTGTCTCAGTTGTAGGCTGATAACTTTTCGACTTGCAAGATGTAAATTAAATCATTTATCAGTCGAGGCTATCTTGAAGACCCAATCTGGTTGACTACCGAGCGTGATTTATTGCTTTTGAATAGTATTGCAGTTTTATTAGAATGCCTTTTAAACATAGCTTTAACGAACGATAATTCTGTACTGTAAATAGTTAATTGGGCTAGTTTAGTTTTATAAGTTTTAATCTCTATGGAGACTCTGCTTCGAGACCCTACATTTACAGTGTTAAAATTAGGTTATTTTAAAGCTCAGTTACCGTACGGCGTACCATTATATTTATAGTAGGTACCTACTACTATTTATGCAGATATAATAAAAATTCAAAATATTCATAGTAGATAGATAAAAACTCTTTATTGTACATAAAACAGGGATAATTATAATATATAGCTATTAATACTGTTGTACAATGGGCAGATTTATTGCTAACAAGCGATCTCTTCCAGACTAACCTTTGGATCGATAGGAATTATGATACACCAATAAACGGATGTGTATTGAAAACTACGCTAGAAAAATAAACCTAAATATTATATAAATTACATAAGCTACACAAATATAACATATATATATAAATAAGTATGTGTACTATATATATAAACAATCACATACAGTAACTATATATACTATATCGCATACATATGAATAAAATACGTATGCATGAAATATTTATATAGTCAGAATTAAAATATTAGTAATTAAAAATTAAATAAAATAATAATAATAATAACATTCTAATCTATAAGCCCCATGGTGGGGAGAAAAGTGGCCAACATTGCCACGCTGGATGGCAATGCTAAGTTTTTGCCCAAAATAGGCGCCAGCATTTCGGTCACCCGACGCCTCAAACAAACGTTTCGCCAGATCCCTAAACAAGTTGAGAGCGGACGGCCCCCATGGGCCTAAAGTTTCGACCCCAAACGGCATAAACATGTACATTCTGTCTAAATACACATATTTATGACGTTTGAGGTCTTCCGCTTTAGACGCGGCAGCGCCAGCCCGATCAATCGTCCCAGGGAGATGAGACGGCGCCAGTGTGTCCACACCTGTAGCATCCCAAACCAGGGGCTGTCAGATCTTCCACGGGACGATAGTCATCCCATCTGGTCTCTTGCATGAAATATATATTATAATATGCAATCGATTAATTAACAAGAATAATTTGAATTAACATGAGAGGTAAAGCCTCTTTACTTGGTCTTTAAATACAGGAAGTGTCTCAGCGCGTCTAATTGGGACCGGCGAACGCAGTCCTCAAAGAAATGCCGTGCGATTCTCTAAGCGCAAACATCGTTGCATCTTTGACAACATCCGTAAAACAAATGACGAGCTGACAAGAAACGTTGGAAAAACAACCATATGTACAGGGGCGATATCTCATAAAGTATTTGACATTGGTGAGCTCGCCGACGAGTACATCTACGAATCATTAGAGCTGGCGTGCGATTCTCTAAGAGCAAACATCGTTGCATCTTTGACAACATCCATGAAACAAATGACAAGAAACATTGGAAATACAATCTTGTGTACAAGGGCTATATCTCATAAAGTATTTGACATCGGTGAGCTCATATTTATATTATATTAACGGGGCTTAATCGCGTTAGTAATAGTATTTATTTACCTCGACGTTTCGATCAAGTTGCATTGATCGTGGTCACGAGCGGACTGAAGAGGCGGGTGTGATTGTCTTGAAGTATGAAGATACTTTTTAATATACCCCCAACAGTTGTTATAAAAAGTCATTGTCCGGACACAAGACAGTGACACCCGCCTCTTCAGTCCGCTCGTGACCACGATCAATGCAACTTGATCGAAACGTCGAGGTAAATAAATACTATTACTAACGTAATATAAATATGTGTTCAAATCGCGAAAGTTTAAAAATTACTATCGGTGAGCTCGTCGACGAGCACGTTGACGAATCGTTAGAAAATCGCACGGCTGTAGTAATCGCACAGCTGTAATGATTCGTCGATTCGCTCGTCGACGAGTTGTAAACAAGGTTGTTTTTCCAACGTTTCTTGTCATCTTGTCATTTGTTTCACGGATGTTGTAAAAGATGCAAAGATGTTTTCTCTTAGAGAATCGCACAGCTGCTTCCAATAATATCTATAATTACTATTGGAAGCAGCTGTGCGATTTATTTTGATGATTGGTGATTTTGATTTATTGAGGTTCTATTTATTTATTCATATGTAAAGAAATGAACTTCAATTTCTCCTAGTTACGCTATAACTTGAGAACGGCCGATTTCATTTATCTTTTTTCAAATGTTTTTTAATACTTCGTAGAAGGTTCTTAAATTAAAAAAAGATTAATTCGCAAAAACTCAGAAAATTTATCCATATGAATAACAATGAATATCTGTTGGTCATAGCAAAAAATAAATTTCAAGAAAAGATGGGAGGTTATTGCAAGGCCGCAGGCCCAGGCTACTACGCGAACAAAGTCGCGAGCATTCGCTACTATAATATAATGTCGAACGTCTATAGTGCTTGTTTAATCTTAATATTATTAGGTATTTAAATTCGTAATGAAAAGTCAAAGTCAAAATCATTTATTCAATTAAGGCATCAAAGACGCACTTATGAACGTCAATTTTTCATTATAATTATACTTTAAAGACTACCGCTGCATTCCAAAATATATAGAGCCTAACGAGAAGAAGCGGCATGAAAATCGGGGCCATTCTTTTTATATAGATGTTGTATATTAAACATGGTTATGAAACCATTAACAAGTACAATTTGAAAAATTTAATACGGACTTCCATTCTATTCAGTTATTGGAGTGTATCCTACGAATAATAATTATTCGTAGAGTGTATCTCAAAAAGTACTCGACCAAATTTGATAAAATTTAAATGGGACCACACGGGAAGCACCAGCTTACAAACAAAAAAGAATTTTGAGAATCGGTTCACCCAGTCGAAAGTTATGAAGTAACACACATAATAAAAAAAATACAGTCGAATTGAGTCCTCCTGTTTTTGGAAATCCGTAGAAAAAAAACGTTGCGTCATCAATCATTCAATACAGTTTTATAATTTTCAATTGTTTCTATGTATGTTAATTCTATAGACAAATTGTCCACGTCCGATTTAAAATGAATTCTAAGAGCATACTGCTTGGCACCTTCTTCCGGGCAATATCGCAAGCGATTAGCCTTAAAAGGCCTAACGATTTGCATTTTGCAAATCAACATTCGAATATTGGATGAGTTAAAAGAACAATAGTTACATACTATGTTACCTAGTTTTGATGCATTACACATCGTGTAGCGCTCGTAGCGGTGCTTGACTTGGCGGACTTGCTGCGGCCAGGACTTGGATGGGAGACCGCTAGTGGCATTATTCAACTGAGCGCTTCCGTGTTTCAGAGGGCACGTTAAGCCGTCGGTCCCGGTTGTTTGTCTTAAGACAACAGTCGTTAGGCTATGTCGAAGGCCTTCGGGCGGCCTGAAAACTTCGACGTGGGTTGCCCACTAACCTATCCACCAAGCCGCATTGGGCCCGCCTGGTGGATTATGGCCCAACTCCACTCTCTTAGAGGAAGGCTCGATTCCCAGCAGTGGGAACAAAATGTGCTGATTATGAATCACATCGTGTGTAAAACAAAGCTCTGGAAGGACCCATATGATACGTTTAATCTTAGAATATTACATTATACATATCTAAGATTATTGCTTACTAGCTGCGCCCGCGGTTTCACCCGCGTGGTGATGGATAGTGAAAAGTATCATATGGTTACTTAAAGAGCCCTATCTACCGATATACCAAATATCATTCGAATTTGTTCAACCGTTGTTCTAACGTGATAGAACAGCAAACCTCCATCCATCGATACATTTGCATTTATTATGATAGTAAGATTCTCTTCAGTTGTTTTTGATGTCTGGGACTTTTTTAGAAGTAATACGTCGGACCTTTGTTTAAGCTTTTATTCCATCAGTGCTTGAGTTATGCTTGCTGATAGCAAGATGCCTGATAGCATATAGCTTACTCCCAGAAGTTTGGAATGACAATGCATCATTGCTTCGATGGTTTGGAGCAATCTTAGTTTTCAAATGTTCAAGCCAGTGGATCTACTAAAACTTTATAAATTTGGTAAACTTTGACAAACATGTTTGTGCCGTTTGGTAAACCGTCCGCAACTTTAGGTCCGTGGGGCCCGGAAGCCCTTGATATTTTCATGAATCTGACAAAGCATTTGGTAAAGGCGACCCGCATTTAGAACACTTCTGTCCACGAAGGGCTAACTAAACTAATATTTTTAATGTTCAATAAATACATACGTAATTGTGTGTATACATAAGTTTTATACAAATACGTTAAAGTACATTAAGAATAACGTTTTTCCTTACATCTAACATAGTAACTCAGATATGTGCAAAAATTTTTACTAATCATAGACGCAGCTTTGAAAGTCCACATTTTTCTCTATAATAAAGTGTAGTTATAGGCGGGTGTACAGCCGTGCGATTATCTAAGAACAAACATCGTTGTATCTTTGATAACATGCGTGAAACAAATAAAGAGATGACAAGAAACGTTGGAAAAACAACCTTGTGTACAAGGGCGATATCTCATAAAGTATTTGACATCGGTGAGCTCGGTGAGACGAATCATTGCAGAATCACACGGCTGGTTATTAGTGTGAAGATTTGAATTTCATCGAATCCCTATTCGTCCAGTACAATAACTGGACAAACAGAACTATCTCAGGGTGACAAGTGCACTGTACTGTCAAATTGATATAGCAATTGGAATAGCATTTGGAGATATTTATTTGTCCTAAGTAACATTCTTTATCATCACCGTTTGTCACCATCAGACAAACCACTTGCATGTCTCACTCATCACATGCTAAAATAAACATTTAGAAATATGAAAATGTTTATTTCAAAATAAAATACACAAACTTTTTATAGAACGAATCTGCATATTAATATCCTACCCAAAGGCAAATAAATAAGCAGGATAGAAATTTAAACATATTCTGCTTCATATTACTCTGAATATATTATAGTAAGTGCATCATTAAAATTCGTAAAGAAAATTGAGTGTTTTAGTATCTTTGAATTGAAAGCTAATTTACATTCCAAAATAATAATTCTGGAATACCTGGAGCTTCGTCAAAGCTTCCGAACAATCGGCTATAAAACATTCAAGAAGTCACTTCCGGCAATTCTATTTCCATACTGCAAAAAAGAGCAATACGAACTATCTACAGTTTAGCTCCCAGAATTTCCCTTAGACAGAAACAGACATAAACATTCTAACTGTTGTCATTCAGTTTATCTATATAAATTGAATGTAAATATGTTAAGAAAAAAAAATTACAGTTTTGAGAAAAGGAGTGATGCTCATTCCATCAACACGCGGAATAAGCACAAGCTATCCGTACATGTAACGCGTCTCCACAGAATAAGTCATTCTTTTATGGGACAATGTGTACGATTCTATAATAAACTTCCCAGTGTTATCTGAGGTTTGCCTATTAATAAGTTTAAAATTACTAATAAAACTAAAATCTGTCAAAAAGTTTATTACAAAATTTCGAATTACTTGGAGGATAAAACAGCTTGGGACTGATCACTCCAGCATCTACCTAGTCGTGTATTAAGATGTCAAAGTATAGCGTGTCGTGCCCTACTGACACTAATATTATGGTCTCTTTTGTAAGGCAACACACTAGAGCTAAAAATAAACGAACATTTGTTATATCAATTAAAACATTACCGATAAAAACTAATTAAAAAAAAATTGCTGGGTTTCTTGCTGGATCTTCTCATCATGGTCATGGTCGCTTTGCGATCTGGTTGTAGATTTAAGAAAAAATAAATGTAAAATGACAATTTGTAATGACCCCGTAGGCCTATACAGAATAAATGATTTTTTTGTTTTCATTTAAATCTTACCTTGTATAATAGATGATAAATTTCACTATATTTGAAATAGGACAAAGCTAAATAAATCTAATAAAACTAAATTCGATTAACACTTACTTGGCCGGTCGTGAGTGTCCGTACAATAAATAACACAAGGGTTCCGTCTAATTAATATTTATGGGATACGTGACGCGTCCGGAGATTTGTCGCTTTATTGAATCATGCTGGACGAAATAAAGTGACTATAATGGACTATTATATCATTAATTGATCATTTATCTCTGTTAATATGGCTATTATGGTGAATAAGATTTGTATAGTGAGTGGAGAATGAAAGAAGAGCAAAGCTTTTTATTATAAGCTTTTGTTTTGGTATTTTTATAGTTTTATTATATTAGTCGTATTATTGATGTTCTCATTGTCAGTGTATGCAATGTTTGGGTATAAAAAATAATTATAAGAGTATGTCAGTTTGGATTGGAAACGGGTTTCTCTAAATCATAGCCCCGTTTCGATATGCTAATAGGTGTGTAGGAGTATCTGACGTAATAGCTCCCACAGGATCTATGCATAGGCAACGGTAAAAACGAATAAAAAGAAATAATTTCATTCCGAATACGACAAACTTATATTAGAAGGCTAACTATTCTTTAAGGCCACTCACACAAGCGGGAGACTAACGCTCCTCAAAAAATACCCAGAGGTTGAAGCCCCTGGCGTTTATGTCATGGTAAAGAGATATTGTCTGAGGTCACTCCACACCACACTTTACGAGGAAGATGGAAGATCGACTGACTGATCCTAATCATACGTAGGTATATAAGTAGTTTTTAATATACTCGTTCCTAGTTTTTAAATATTAGTTAATGATATTAATGCATATTGACACGTGTTACACGAATGTTTTCATAAAAAAGCCTAGTTATGTGCAATTCATACTATACTTTATCTATAAAGTTATAAAAGAAACAAATAGTTTATTGCATTTAAATGTTCATGTAAGTCATGTTGCAATTATGAATTTGTTTATCGGGTGGATTCAAGCTTTCAACACATTAATTGCAAGCTGAACTGAAACCACGGAGCACAGCTAGTTGTTGCGTTAATATACCAACTTTTTTATCGAACAAAATGCTTACTATTTTCTTGTGTGCTTTGAACTAGTTGCTATAACTAACATCTAATCTGCGATTCAATTTCCCAAATCATATATCTCACGTCCTACGGGAATGTGGTAAGCGCGTACCGTTCCAGGCGATCGGATCGGAAGTCCGGCACACGGCAGTTTCCGGCACGGCTTGACGTCACGCCGGTTGATCGCCTTGTCTGCGGTTACGGTGAGAGCTTTGGGGATCCCTAGGCTTATCTGGTCTCAACCAGTCCAAGCTGTCCATTAATAAAACTATCGTACAATTCACGTGTGTGAAACTTGGACACTGACGCGTAAACATGAGCGAGAATATTATACACGACGGGTTAAGGCGCTTAATTATAGTACATTTTTAGGTATTTGAGGACGTGAAGCACTGGCCGTGACAGGAAAAAGCATGCGTCTGTAAATGCTTACGATAATAACGTTTCGCAGTTTTGATTTGTTTAAAAATAAAAGAAGCTACAATGGTAATAAAATATGTCATTGTGTTCTTTAATGTACTCGTATAAATAACCTTTTATCTGATTACAAAATATAGTTATTGTCACTCAAAATATCGAGTATTAATTGCGTTTTTTTAAACTATTGCATAGCTTCTATCGCGGGCCTTGAGCGTGGAGACTGAATCCAGAAATTCCGTAACGAAAATAACCTAACACCCCCCACTCCGACTCCATCTATCGATGAATAGCAGAACTTTTAATGACTTTTTGAAATATCACGCTTGTCTCTTTAGTTCAGCAACTCGCCTCTAGATGGCATTGGTTAAATTATTATAATTGCATAAGTTGATAAAAACAGCTATGCAATAGCTTTACCGCGGCAGTCTCCGAGTGCCACACGTATTTTTTTTCTTTTACATCCAGATAGATATTGTACAATATGCTGTTTTCAAAAGGCTTTTTTTTAACTTTTAACTATGTACTGTAGTATTTCAAGCTTGTATCAGTAACTAATATGTCTAAACTGTGCGGCGAAACACACATGCGTATTACGGATTTTTGTATTTGGTCCGCTCCTTAATAATGGATTAAATTTAATATCTCCGTTAGCTTAGTTGAAAGAGCTCAGCCCATGAACCGCATGGTCCCAGGTTCGATCCCTGAGCAGAGGAATATTTGTATATTGTTTAGAAATGTTTCTTGTCGTGTCTTGGATGTTGTGGTGTTATTGTGTGTGTAGAGTGTATTTTATAAATATGGTAAGTGTTAGTTTCTTACTGAATTTACACGTCTGTCAAATACATTGCCTCCCGCGACGCATGGGATCCTAGTACGGCAATAAAAATTGAGTTTTTTTTTCATAAATAGAGAAAGAGAAGGTTACCCGAAGGCAAATCAAAACAGTTGACAAATCAAAGGAGTTGGGCTTTAATTAACATTTTCTCAAGTGTAGGTATCAATAGGTTCAATTATATGTGTTATGTGCTTAACCCTTTGCGTCCCAGAGACGTACATATACGTCAGTTTCATTCATAAATCTTTTGTTTTAATTATCACGGTATGGAAAGAATTAAAACAAATTGGAAATTCCGCAAAATCTCCCAAAATAAGTTTATTTATCGTTAAAGTTAAAATAAAAAACGTGCTTTTGGTGTAACAACGCTATCTAGTGAAATATGTTGCTTAGCTACACCTAAAGTTTAACCTTATAGAGAAAATATTGTAAGTTATTTTCTTCAATTCTTCAGATACATTTAATAAAATTATTTGAATCAGTGAAAGTGGTCTACATTTCGTCAGTTATATATTAATTCAGTGATATCTCAATCAATAAGTGTCCGTGCTTAATGCCATTTTTCCCTCAATAAGCATTTACATTTAAATATTTTATCAACATGAATTGATAACATCAGTAACTCTTACTATCTAGCACACACACTTCTCTTATCAATTCTAGTTTAATAACATTATTCGCCTTACCTTTGATAATATATATTGATGTAATTAAAATACCTCGTTTCAGATTATTAAGTTTTAATGCCAGGTCTTATATGTTTTGCCTTTCCTCTGAAATAGCGCGCAGCGTTAGTTTTTTATGAGTATGTCATATAGGAGTATGTGATATTAGTATTTATTAAACGGTTGGACTTTAGGTCGAATATGTATTTATATTTTCTACCGAATTCCAAAAAAAGCAGGAGAAGGAAAAAAGGAGGAGGAATTCGACTGTACTTTTTATGTTTGTTACCTCATAACTTTCGACTGGGTGAACCGATTCTCAAAATTCCTTTTTTGTTTGAAAGCTGGTGCTTCCCATTTAAATTTTATCAAATTCAGTTCAGTAGTTTTTGAGATAGACTCTAATAACTGAATAGAATTGAAGTCGGTATTATATGTTTCAAATTGTACTTGTTTTTATTGAATATTTCTAATGTTTTCTTAAGCTTTCACGTCTCTTAAATATTGAAATTAAACACTTAAAACGTATAAAATTGCGTAAATTTTACACCGTTTTATGTATAATCACCCTATTATGTATAATCCTATTATGTAAAATATAAAGATATTTTTAATAGTGTTCGAAACGTCAGGATGAAAATCATATAAAACATCCTGAATTCAGAAATCAGAAAACAGAAATCATTTATTGAATAAAGGTGGTATAACAATAGTTTCTAAGTACCAACAGTTTTGTCCTTATCGGACAATTGATATTAGTATTTTTAAATTATATTTTTGATTTAATCAGTTTAAATTTTATTTAAAAAGGTTTATTTAAATTTTTAGTTTTGTTTTAGATATGGTACCACGGTAGGAATATTTGCTCATTCTGTACCAAGAAAAATCTAAACACAGAACCCTCTTAACAATATTATGCTAACCACTTGACTATAGATAGTTACCGTTCCCTTTCAAGGGTCGCGATAGGCGCTCTCCATTTATACGAATGCCTAGAGTAGTACAAAATGTTTGCCAATGGCCGACCGGACAGCCACCGGAAACGTTTTATTTGGGGTGGTCGCATTATGAGGCCATGTGGATTGTGTTTGCAGCCAATGTTTGACATCTTGTCACCAATTCCGTTCCGACCTTGATGAAATCTATAAAGTTACGGTATTGCGTGAGAAAAGAAAAAAGTTTTACGCAAGTCGGTTGGAAATTATAGTGTTAAGTTGCGAACAATTGTCGAATGTATTTGTGACCTTGGTGTTCTATTGCAGTTTTTTGTATTCGGAACGAATTTGGCTTTCAATTACACGTTTGGTGTTAATTAGTCGGTATGAAAGATTGATACTTGTAATTCAATTGTATCTGCTTATCTATAGCGTCTGGTAGGTAACTTTTATAACCTTTTCTATTGACTTTCGAAAAGGAGGAGGTACTCAATTTGACTGTATTTTTTATGTTTGTTACCTCATAACTTTCGATAGGGTAAACCGATTCTCAAAATTCTTTTTGTTTGAAAGCTGGTGCTTCTCGTGTGGTCCCATTTAAATTTCATCAAATTCGGTTTAGTAGTTTTTGAGTTACTGTCTTCTTTTATATGTATTAAGTCATAACTTATTACCTAGGGAACTGATTTTGATGATTCTTTTATATTCGTAAGCTGGTGCTTCTCGTGTGAAATATTTGTTTTCGGCCTTGGATGTTGTGATGTGTTATTGTGTGTGCTCGTGCCTCCCACGACACAGGGAACCCTAGTGCGGGCTATGAGTATGTAAACATTATTATTGCTTGTCACCAATTAGGAATATTGCTATCACTTATTAAAACCTATTAAAAAAACTTATTAAATATATATAGCAATGCGCAACGCAACCTCATGCTTACGGTTAAGATACGTAAAATCTCTTACTTCGGTCATGTCCTCCGTCATCAGCGATATGACCTTCTGCAGCTGATAATTATGGGTAAAACTGCTGGGAAAAGAAAGATGGGGGGAAAGAAAGAAGTCGTGTTTGCAAAATATCCGAGAGTGGACTGGAATATCGGGCGCGTCTGAGTTGTTCCGCCGAATCAGAAACAAGAAGGACTGTACCACGCTGATCACCAACCTCCACTAGTTGGAGTGGCACTTAAAAAAAAAGAAGAATGTATAATGAGTGTTTATTTCGTTGATGACCCTGCGCTTTATCATCTTACTAAAACCAGCTCTGTTTGCAAATTTCTGGGTGCAGGCGAAATATCTGTTAGGCGCGGTTCTCACCTTGGCATTAACCGAAGATTTATCCGTACTGAGGCCGTAGCACGAAATAGTACTCGTATCGTAAACATAAACAATTGAAAAACATGAAACGCTTCACCGTTCAAACTATGAGTTACCTCTGTCAGAGGAACTAGATAAATGGAAGTTTGTCCTATCTTCAATTGTGATGACGCAAATTTTCGTGCTTGTTGCTTCGTGTTGTGCTCGTTGCCCACAGGAGATAATTATGGGTAAGGCATAATATTACAAATTATCGTAAAATTTAAGTTAGAGTAACATATTATTAATACTTGTGTAGTAATATATTATTACTTGCGGTTAGTTCGAATGACCGAATGAATGAGACTTTTATCTCTCAGTAGTCCAGTTGAACACATCACCCGGCCGTACGAGCCGCATGTTGCTAGGGTGTGACGTATTAAACTTTAAAGTCGAAACCTAGAAACCTCTACTATATCGCATTCTTCACACTACTTGTAGATCACGTGCATATTGTGTATGCCCGAGAACACAGGCAAACTTGATATGGCTCTCTATATATATTATTCTCTCTATTGTGGCATGGTGACATGTCATCGTTCTTACACTTACGCATTTATATATAAATGTATACCTAATTTAGTTTTACGTGATTGAGTAACAAAACATCCAAACTTATTTAAACCCATGCAGTGCACAAATTAAACTGCACAGTTTATTAAATAGTTTTAAGTTACAACAGTGCGGTTCAACAAATGTACTAACATTGTACCGTACACTTGTGGCCAATAAAAGTTGAAAGTTTTATTAGTTCCGAAGCGTTCCGATCTAGCCCGTAAAGCTTTATCAATGCGCTTTCATAACAGTGGAACTTCTAAATATTGTTCGAACACAACTTTGAAGATAACTTTTGATAAGAGTTTCATATTTTTGTAATAATAAAATGGGATTAACGTGAGACTTAGGCGCGGGGCATACATAAGCGGTGACGATGAGGTGCCGCGCCGGCCCGACACGGCTAGAGCATCCATGCGAAGCAGAAGTGTGCAAACTATGTCGAAAAGGCAAAGCGATTAGAGTAGTACATGGCATTTAGCGTTTAATTTCGACGTACCAACATCTTCAATCTTTAACGAAGAAGAGTACTAGTAGCTCTAGAGAACATTAGAAGATAATATGCCAACTGTGCGCGCTGCGGGCGAGACAGCGGCGCGCGTGAGGCACCCGTGCCTCGCCGCTTCTATAAGTATACTTTGTACGAAACACGCCTGTCGCCGCTTATGTATGTCCCTGTCCTTATGGCTTACTGCGCGTCTACACGCTCGTCTCCGGGTGCACGTCGCGTCACGTGGCGCTCGTCTCGTCGAGTATACAGGAGCATACCGTCTACACGCTCGTTGTTTCGTTTGAACTCCGGAGCGCTCGCATAGCAAGAGATAATGACGGAATGTTTAGATTTAACCGTGAATTCTGCAATATTGTACAAAATACAGATAATCTACAAAATAAATCGTACTCGATATGCAAACATACCCATATGAGAAACTAGCAGTTACGCGTGACTTAGTCCGCATTTCTTTGATAGTAAATTTACCATAAAAAGAACAACGAAGCGATGATGAAAAAAAGGTCGTAGATGATTCTATTCACCGTAACAGAACTCATATAATTTAACAATACCTACTACGTTTTTAATATACTTTATAATTACCGACTACTTAGATACTTAACCAAATATGTATGTATTGAAGTACGACATAATTGTTTGTTTTCATACAAAAAAAACGGTTTGAGACCATATAATTATCGTCGTCAACATGCTGAACTCTCTTCACACGAACACAGTTGGCGGGCAACTAAACAAACGAGCGTGTACACGGGCGCTCTCGTTGTCCTCGCGATATAGTCCGAGAACCTTTAACTCGGTCGCAAAAGACCGACACTCTTCCAAGAGCCAACGAGAGCCGCGAGTCGCGACGCGACGCGACGAGCGAACCGTCTTCACGCTCGTACTCGGCCTGTCTCGGTGTGTCTCGACGAGCGTGTAGACGCGCCATTACACGCTATCGATATCACGATCGACACTTGATACGAGGCGGGACGCAACGACGAGCGCACCGCACTCAAGATCCTGAAGAAGAATTCCGAACGAAGCCAAAACAGTCTTTAACGCGTAAACCTGGTGTTAATCCCATTTTATTATTACAGAAATTAAAATGAATATAAGTTTTATAACATTAATACTTTTATTTCTGCTGCGTAACATTAGTGCGCAAATTACTGCGTTAGAGTGTGAACAGCTGAGGTTGTTACTCGGCCTAAAAGTTTTAAAAACAAAGTCTTGGGGCGACTAGATAGTGCAGATACAAATCTACAGTTCTAACCTCTGGGTTGGACCACAAAAGTCAGCGTAGTTTTCTACCGACTTCCAAAAAGGAGGAGGTACTCAATTAGACTGTTTTTTTAATGTTTGTTACCTCATAACTTTCGACTGGGTGAACCGATTCTCAAAATTATATTTTGTTTGAAAGCTGGTGCTTCCCGTGTGGTCTCATTTTACACTACTCGACCGAATTTCATCTAATTCGGGCGAGTAGTTTTTGAGTGACACTCCAATAACTGAATAGAATGGAAGTCGGTTTCAAATTGTACTCGTTACCATTAGGCTTACGACTTGTCTGTATCCTTACTTACTTATCCTTTGTTACCACTGCTGGGACTCGAGCCTACTTTACTACTAGGTACTATTAACTTTACCTCCTACCCTAATCGTTGGGTAGTCTTCGACATAGCCTAAAGCCTGTTCTCCTAAGAACAAACAACTAGGACCGACGGCTTCACTTGTCCTCCAAAATACGGAAGCGCTCAGTTGAATAATGCCAATATAGTGGTCACCAATCCATGTCCTGACCGCAGCAAGCGTTTCTTAAGTTGTTTTTTCGTTAAGATCTTTTCCTTACGTATACTGAGTTTAAAATTACTTCGTTTTTTGCGTTTATTTGTCTGCATATTCGATAATTTCTCTTTATTTTTTCTAAATAACATCCGTGCCAATCCGGGGCGGGTCACTACTGAATATTTTTCGTCTGTTTACCTAATTTATACAAACTAGTCTCAGGTCAGATTACACTGCAACAATTTTGTAAAGGCATAGTACCTTCCAAAAGTTGAATGACTTGAAAATACAAAAATATAAAGCGTTAAAAATAAAGCGTGTTATGTTAACGACCTGCGGTAAGAGCATTCAGACAAAACTCCCATATCAGATACCGTGACTTATGTGCGTTCTGCTCTGATTCTATACTAGGTACATGAATGTTTCGTAAGGGACTGAAATAATACCGAAGACTTAATGGCCCAGTTGGCTCAGTTGCAGTTCACTCTGCCTTCGAAGCGAAGGGTCACGGGTTTGACCTTTGGCAGGAGAAAATATTTGTCTGATGAGCAGAAATGACTCTATTTATATTAACTGTAATTAACTTAGCAAATCAAGAACGCAGTGGGTGGCCCCATAAGTGAGTGTACCAGGATGACAGCTAACAGAGAGAGATGGCGGGACGTCGTGAGGCGAATAACATCTGCCCCCAATACCACTACTACATGAGGGCCACGACCACTCTTACAAGATCGAATCGGCTGAGAAGAAGAGGATTGTAACTTATCAAGAAATAACATTTTATAATAACAGAATATTAAACGTTCACCAAAATCAAAACACCAACTCAATGTGAAATGGCAATCATAAATCATTATACGTAATCCCATTTCTATGTAACTTACCATGTACCTATCCAAAGTACTTAGACCGTGCGGCCCCCAGTAAGTAGAACGTCATTGCGATAAATAGGCGATAAAAATGGGAAGAGGCGGTGGGTGGGGGCGGAGGACGTTTACCGGCGATTATTACGAAATTGCCGCTAAAGCAATCGGGTTTGGCAGTTTTCAAATGTCATTGTTTTCAGCCGTGCGATTCACTAAGAGTAAACATCGTTGCATCTTTGACAACATCCATGAAACAAATGACGAGAAGACTGGAAACGTTGGAAATACATCCTCATTAAGTATTTGACATCGGTGAGCTCGTCGACGAGCACATCGACGAATTATTACAGAATCGCACGGCTGTTGCGTAGGTATACTACCAACACAATGAAGATGGGGTGTGTACTTGTGTTGTGGTGATGTTGACATCCCTGCAAACGTGTAGAGCAAACCTTCATTGACCAACACTAGTAGGGAAGACGTTCTACTTACTGCTGTTTTCAATATTCTATCTATCCACAGTTTTCCTTACTACCGATAGAAATTTGACATAACGTCCATACAAATAGTGTCAAATATCTATCCTTAGTATGGTAAACCAGCGATAGATAGGTTATTGAAAACGGCCGTTATGAATATTATACTACTTCTACTCCTTATAGATATTACTTACATTGCTTATACCTAGTTTGTTTAAGTTACTAGGTCAATCGAATTTCGAAGCATAGCATATACTTTAGATTAATTTCTTATAAACCGAAATATTAATGCAGTCTTGCTTTGGATATTTGTGATGCGTTTGTGTTCACGGCTCGAGCGACACAAGGAGTCCAAGTTATATTGTGTTTGCTCACACGGACGGTTGAAGAAGACCCCAACAATACCAAAGTACAAAAACATATCCATGCACATAATGGTATCTCCTTTAATTCAAGCCACGTTTCAGCACTCGTGTTAGGTATTATGCGGTTTGGGCAGCGTTCAGACGAAGCTTAAGGTGAACGCTCGGTGACGTCATTGCACTCCACCACCGTGGCGTGACAATGCGGGTCTTATCGCTATTGCATACTGTTATGGAAATAAGACATATATTCGTACGTTTCATGCAATGCCAGCGAAATAATGGAAAACTGTCTCTATAATTATAAAATTATTTATTACCATTGGAATTTAAACATTAAATTTAAAATTAAAATTTAAACGAATTAAACCGCGTATCTATATATATATAAAAGCGCAAGGTCACTCACTCATCACGAAATCTCAGAAACTACAAGTGCTAGGAGTTTCAAATTTTGCATTCGGGTTCTTTTTAGGACGTAGGTGCTCACTAAGACGGCATTTTATGAAATTCAACCCCTAAGGGTTTTTTTAGGGTTGATAGTTTGTATGAAACTTCGTTACTACGAATTCCAAAAGTTAAAATTTTTTGGCCTATGTACTCACTAAGACGGAATTTCTGAAATTCGTCCCCTAATTGAAATCTGACCCATTAAAATCTGTAATTACCGTATCCCGCGAGGCCACCCGAGCGAAGCCGCTGGCGGGTCAGCTAGTAATTTTATATTTTTGAAGTGAAAATTTATTAAGGCGCGTTGAGCACTTTTTGGGTGAACATAAATCAAATGGAACTCGCATCATCGTCACCGAATGCTCCAAGTTACTTAGGTTTCACTTCTATGGCAGTCCCCAATGACTGCCCCGTATGTTTTTTTTATCCCGACGTTTCGAACACTTTTCAGTAAACATGGTCACGTTCAGACTAGATCACAGTTGTCTGTATAAAGTAATGGAAATCATTTATATGTGCCATCTATCATATTTTAATCAAAACCTTCCCGATGCACGCAGTAGTTACTTCCAGTGTCCCCGGGTCTCGCAGTAAGGTGCTGGCTTTGGAATTTTATTAGCTTGATCACAGGATCCCAAGCAGGTGGTACTTGCCATTCATCATGTCAATTGAAATTAAGGTGTTTTGAATTTCTATGGCCTCTCTCTATGTTAAGAGAGGTCATTATGTGCCAATAGCGGTTCTCCCTAGCTAGAACTTGTGGGTGAAACTCTAGCTATATTGGGCTTATCCAGAACATGCTCGTATACTTGGTCGAGCGTCTGTTCTTCATGTCTGCGATATATTTTTTAATGCGAACACTAATGCTTTTATTTGTTTGCCCAATGTATGATAAACCACACTCATAATGAAGCTTGTATATGCTTGTAGTGATTTATTACTAGTTTATATAATATTTGTTATAACAAGAAAACAAACTTAATGGTTAATTTATTTATTTATTTATTTATTTTAGTTCAGATGCTTTTTGCACTTACAGTTAATACCAAGCCGTGCAGCAAGCCAAAAATACATACATTCTTACATATAATAACACTAATTAACTCATAAACTTAATACAATTATAAATAAAAGTGTCGCATCGCGTAAAAAACAGATCAACATCTGGGTCGCTTGCAATCAAGGCATTGAGAAGATCGACGGCGTGGGCCGTGGGTGCATACCGTGCGGCGCACGTGCGCCGTGCAAGTGGCGCGAGTAAGTTCCGCGAGCGTCCCGTGCGCGCCGCCAGCATCCGGTCCGGTGCCAATAGGGAACAGCGCGCCAACGTGCAAGGATTATCTATCCTGTTATTGAGGAGCAGATAATAGTGGAACATTAAAGCACACTTACGTCTTAGTTCTAAGGTACTTATACCTACCATACCTCCAACGAATAAAGATGGATAGAGGTATGGGTAGTATCCATACATTCTTTTATAGAGATAGCGTGCGAATTTCTTTTGTACTTTTTCAATCATAAGTCTGTATTTTGCTTCGTGCGGATCCCAAATTATCGCGTTATACTCCAACTTGCTCCGAACGAATGCATAATACAGAGCAATTATAGTACATCTGTTTTGAAACCGCGCTGTCTGTCTCATGACAAAGCCGAGAGACTTATGTAGTAGTAATGCCCGGTCACACAGCTCAGTAATATGCGTATTAAAAGTTAACTCTGGATCCAGGATTAATCCTAGATCCTTAATACGATTTACACGTTCCAGAAGGACACCGTTTATGCTATAGGGATACACTATGGGCAAACGGGATCGAGTAAAAGTCATTGTTTTGCACTTCGTCAAGTTGAACTCGAGTTGGTTACGTTCACTCCATGCGACAACATTGTCGATGTCCCTCTGCAACGCATGGGCATCTTCTGTGTCTCCTACACCCAAGAACAGCTTCAAATCATCAGCAAACAAAAGACACCTCGCCGAACTAACGACATCCGGCAAATCATTGATCATTATTAAGAACTGCGTTGGTCCAAGCGTGCTACCTTGACTGACACCGGAGCAAGTCACATACGAGTCTGAGCGGTAATTTAAAAGTTGTACATACTGTTTCCGATTTAAAAAATAACTGGAGAAAAATTTTAATAACTTAGGGGTGAAGCCTATAGCAGAAAATTTGCTTAGCAAGATATCGTTATGGACCCGGTCGAAAGCTTTTTTGAAATCAAAATAAGCAACGTCCACCTGCCGTCTATGATCTAATTCGGTAACAGTATAGTCTACGAAATTAATATGGTTTGTGGCAGTGGACCTCCCTAGCCTAAACCCATGCTGAGCATCGGTGAGATGCGTATTGACCTGCCCGGTGATAAGCCGGTTCAGAATGGACTCAAACAGTTTGCCGAATGCTGAAAGAACAGCAATAGGCCTATAGTTCACCACATTACATCTGGAGCCATCCTTGGGTACTGGAGTGACCCTAGATATTTTCCAAGTAGATTGGTATGTTGCAGTATTCAAAGCTAAATTAAATATGTGTAGCAGGGGTAATTTGGTAATTTGAGTACGTCAGAGCAATCTTTTACTACGAAGGGTGGTATTTCATCAGGTCCTGCGGCAGAATGTGCTTTTAGTCGCCGAACCGCAAGTGAGAAGTCTCGCGAACTAACGCAGTCCACCGAAACGCGAGAGGAGCACAAGAAGGTAGCTGCTTGTCTTTCCGCCTCGTCAACAGATAGAATAGGGTCATCAGGAAGATATACCGATTTAAAATAGTTAGCGAAAGCATTAGCTGCATCAGTGCCAGAAACAGTGTTTCCGTCATACTCAAATTCATCCATAAACTGCTTAGAGGACTGCAGTTCTTTTACAAATTTCCAAAACAGTTTTGGATTACTTTTTATATTCGTTTCCGTGCGACTAATATACTCTGTATACTCTAAGTTAATAAGTTCTTTAACCCGGTAGCGATAATACTTGAACATTTCTTTATTAAAATCTTTGCGTTGCTCTTTGTATCTCTTTAAATGGAAATACTTAGTCTTAATGTTACTAATTATTTATGATGTGAACCAAATAGGGTACTGATATCGGGAATTTTTAACATATGGTCGTTTGCATGGAACGCAGCTATCGAAACATACCTCTAATTTTTCGTAAAGCACGCTAACCACCTTATTAACGTCAGCATGTAAGTAAATGTCATGCCAATCAGTGGATGCTATGTTAGTGTAAAGTGCATAAAAATCTGCTTTACTGAAATTCCACTGTAGTGCTAATGAATCGCAGACCGGTTGCGAGGGTGGCGCGCCGGCCGAGTCTCCGGCGCCGTCCCGCGGACGGACCGGGCGCGCGCACCGCACGCTCACCGATAGCGGCGGGTGGTATGCATCCGCGGGGACCACGGGCTCCACATCACCACTCACCTCGATGCACTCATTGCCCAAATTGCTGAGAACAAGATCTAACATTCCACCAAAATTATTTTTAATCGAATTTAATTGATTTAATTTACAATAGTTCATCATATAATTATAATGCGATAGTATATTTTGTTACGAGATTTTCTAATACAGTAAAGGTATTTAAAATTTTCTCTTCAGTAGAACTGGGTGGAATGTAAACAACAGCACATATAATTTTTTTATACTTAAGAGTAATTAAACCAATCACGACTTCGATATCGTTGGTGTAACCGTCAACGTCGACTATTTCGTGCATTTTGCACGGATTGCGCACAGCCAACAGCACGCCGCCCCAGCCTGAGTCTCTGGCACGGTCGCGGCGCACTACACTGTATCCAACCGGAAACACTTCCGCGTCGCCAACACCGCTTACCAGAAATGTCTCCGAGAACGCATATATGTCCGCTGATTCTGTCAGTATAGCTTTTCTGCAAATATCAAGTTTCGATCGGAGACCCCTCACATTTTGATAGAAGAGTGAGTAGTGTTTACATTTAACATTATTGTTCGCCTTTCTGTGGCTTACGAAATCCACTACGCCACGGTTTAATGTAAACATCTAGTGCCCAGTGTTCCGATGCTAAATATTTATCGACATGTTTCGTAGGCACTGTTAGTTTAAAGGAGGCATAGTCGCCACGAGATTTTATGGCCTCGACGGAATAGTTTTCACCAGGGCAGATATTGTTCAAGTGCGCTGTCACCTGTTCTGTAGTCGTGCCGATCATTACATAATACAGATGTAAGTAGGGTTTGCGCTCAGCTGCAGATAACAAGCATGCAGTTGAGCCAGGGGCGGCAGTGCCGCGCGTTACATTATCGGGCGCTGCTTGACGAGAGCGCCGACGCTTAACCTCAGTCCACTCGTCACTACGGTCCGCGCTGATATTATTGTTTGGCTGCACATGAGTCATCCTCACACCTGTGTTCGGGAGAACGAGCTGCGGTGTAGTTATCGGGGTGGTTGGCGTAGGCAGGCTGCTATTAGTCGGAGACGGTCGGCCCGATTCGGTAGGAAGGGCGAGCTTCGCCGTCACCGCTCGTGCTGTAGACGAGGCGGGCGATACGTTGCGTCCTCCCTTACCCTTTCGGCTGACTGAAGCGATAGCCGATAACGCACGAACGCTGGCATCGCGAACTGGCCGTTCCGATATTTTTTTCGGCTGGCTACCCTCTACTTCCAGATTATTGCAATTTATGCCCGATATATTCGCAATGTCACTTTCACCAATTAGTTTCTTTAATAGATTATTTTGGCTAAGCACGAGCTTTTCAAGAGATGACACTGTGTCACGTAGGTCGAGAACTTTTTTAGCTTTAATAACCCGTTTAGTTTTAATAACCCGACTACGAAACGAATTAGCCTGCAGATGAAATCACATAAAATCCGCCCTCCTTTTGGACATCAACGCAGTTGGGTAACTATGTATCCAGTGACACTCGCGCTATCAAGAATAATTTAATGACTTGTCATTTATCTAAATCGGTTGAGCCGTTGATTGGTTACCAGCGGATATTTATTGGAGTAAACATACATACCTACATTAATACATACATTATAGTGTTCCTCATCGTTTTCGATGACAGCGATCTTTTATTGTTTCCTTACATACCTATGCTCTTATGTGGCTTGCTAGACCGAACTTAGTTTTGAATGCTTTTTTTGGCGGTACTGCATTAGTGCTGGCCCATGGAGTTGTAGGTGTCAATGTAAGTGGGTTTGGGCATAAATACATGCAGGTCAAACACACAACCCTCTTTTAAGGCTTCGCCGTATTAGGGTAAAAAGGAATTATCATCTACATAATTATGATTCGATAGAACCATCGACGTATATTTCTGCCTTTTTTAATGCAAACAACTACTATCAGTCTTCTCAAAACTGGCAGATTGTGCGATTGATAGTAAGCAGCAAGCTTGCCTATAACAGTTGTAGTGCTACCCAGAACTTAGAACTGAAGTTTTTCATACATACACAAAACATTAATTTATGAGTTGTGCGATTGGTAGTAAGCAGCAAGCTTGCCTATAACAGTTGGAGTGCTACCCAGAACTTAGAACTGAAGTTTTTCATACATACACAAAACATTAATTTATGAGTCTACCAAGTCATTTCACTTGCTACAGTGCCCTTCACATCGTAACATGGCAATCATCATCATCATCACCATCATTATCAGCCGGAAGACATCTTGACACTGCTCCACATATACCTCCATCATAAAACGCCACTTGTACCGGTTGACGAGGTCGTCGGTCCATCTAGCGGGGGGCCGGCCTACACATCGTCTTCCGGTGCGTAGTCGCCACTCGATTACCTTTCTTCCCCATCGGTTATCAGTTCTGCGAGCGATGTGGTCTGCCCATTGCCACTTCAACTTGCAAATTTTTAGAGCTATGTCAGTGACCTTAGTTCTCCTACGGATATCCTCATTTCGGATCTTATCACGCAGGGAAACCCCAAGCATAGCCATTGCTCGTTGAGCGACTTGGCAATGCTTGCGCACTATTTCTTCGTGATAGAATATTTGGCACTGTGGTGATACGAATTTATTTGGTGAGGGGACGGACTTGAAGAATATTTCCTCCGCCGTCGGGATGTGAATCGTAAGGGGCCAGGAAACCTGACTTAGTAAGAGATAGGCGTCTTGTGCTCTGCTCAACACGCAAATATTTGCCCCGACCAGGGATCGAACTGGTGACCAAGAGCTATGAAGGCTGAGTCACTACAAACTGAGCTAACGGAATCGTCAGATAACATCATGTAGAATTTTAACACAATAACCTTTTGAAACTGGAGTGTCTAATTATATTGTATAGAAAAGGTACGTTTCTAACGTAGTACGTACGTTTCTTCGTAACGTAGGTACATGTCTTAACCTCTACCTCCTACTTCTCCACTTTTAATCCATATGAAGTCTTTTCAATCCCGAGTAAAGCTATAAATTAATCAACCCGATTCTGAATCACAAATACTTGCCTAAAGAAATCGGAATTTCCCTTTAAAAGCTTTAGTTACATTGAAATTCCGTACGATCCGGATTGATCTGGTTTTTTTCGCTTTTATCCACATCATCCGAGCATCCCGAGCGCTACACAGGATGAGACCGTGTTACGTTATTCATTGAACGCGCCGCGTAAATGTTTTCAACTTAATACCTACTGTTTATTTAGGTTGCGTGCGCCTGGATTTTTGCACTTTAATACCTATATCGCACCTGCAGCCTTCATCATTTTGTTTAACAGTTCATGCGATTCTTTAGCGGCAGAAAAATGGGTTTCATACATAAAATGTATGCGTCGAATTTTTATTTGCATGAAGTTAGAACAAACAGGACATTGCTTGCTCTGTAACCCTTTATTGAATTTTTACGATTTGTTAGTTTTGTTCCGTCAAAAGCGAGTATATTTTGTTTGTGTACTCAACAGACCGTAAGTAACGTGGTCAAAAACTGAGCATTTATGAGACTTGTTTTCAAAACGTATGCCTGTGAAAATAAAATTCCAATATTTTTCTTTTGATGCCCTTTAACCACAATTGGTTTAAGTGAGTGATTATAAATCTAAAATATAATAAACAAGCTTTTTAGATAATAGGGTTCCGTGCAAGTATACAAGATCGTTTTACTAAGTCCACGACGAGGATTTATAAGAAAATCATAAGTTTAAATAATATTTTTGTATTTGTTCTTTTGTAAAAAAAATAACAATCGTAAACGTGAACTATTGTTATATGTGACTATATTGCTCACAAAATAATCAAAAAAGTTAAGAAAATTCAAATCAGGCTTGCGAAAGGGATAAAATAGAGGGATAATAAATACCAAAAAGTATATTTTGGGGTTATCCGAAGACCACGGTGCATCTCCCGAACGCAAACTGGGTCACAAAATTCAATGTAAAACAACCGTTTGGTGTAAAGTCGACGGTGGACAATCATGCAACCAAAAATTAAATTTTAGCCAGAGAAATAAATTGGTGGCTCTCACTATGATGCTCCATACTCAGTTGCTTAGTGATCATGTTGTCTATCATCATCATCATCATCATTATCAGCCGGAAGACGTCCACTGCTGAACATAGGCTACTCACTCACCAAGTCATTTCACTTGCTACAGTGCCCTTCACATCATAACATGGCAATCATCATCGTCATCACCATCATTATCAGCCGGAAGACATCCACTGTTGAACATATACCTCCCCCATAGAACGCCACTTGTACCGGCTACTCGCTTCCTGCATCCAGCGATTCCCCGCGGTTTTTATGAGGTCGTCGGTCCACCTAGCGGGAGGGCGGCCTACACTACGCCTTCCGGTGCGTGGTCGCCACTCGAGAACCTTTCTTCCCCATCGGTTATCAGTTCTGCGAGCGATGTGGCCTGCCCATTGCCACTTCAACTTGCTAATTTTGAGAGCTATGTCGGTGACCTTAGTTCTCCTACGGATCTCCTCATTTCGGATCTTATCACGCAGGGAAACCCCAAGCATAGCCCTCTCCATTGCTCGTTGAGCGACTTCAAGCTTGTTAATGAGGCCCACAGTAAGGGACCACGTCTCAGTGCCATAAGTCATCACTGGCAACACACACTGGTTGAAAACCTTGGTTTTCAGGCTCTGAGGTATTGGGGACGAAAAGATGGATCGAAGCTTCCCGAACGCTGCCCATCCGAGCTGGATTCTTCGTGCGACCTCCTTGTCGAAGTTGGACCTACCTAATTGGACAGTCTGTCCCAGGTAGACGTACTCGTCTACAACTTCGAGTGTATCGTTTCCAACAATTACCGGTATAGGTGGAACATGGACATTGGACATGATTTTCGTCTTATCCATGTTCATTTTAAGACCAACCTGTTGGGAAACTCTACTGAGGTCGTTGAGCATGGTGCCGATATCCTCGTAAGTCCTGTCTATCATGGTAAGTGAGGATACGCCGGTTCGAACCCTGTCCAAGTATTTAACCTTAAAAATTATAAAATAAACTTAGATATAGAGTGACGAGCGCAGTGACACTACGCTGATAATGTTCAACCTGACATCCTGACATTTATATGGTATAGATGACTGATGTATGGTATAGATGAATGATGATAGGTATGTGATAGATGACTGATGTATGATATAGATGAATGATGATAGGTATGTGATAGATGACTGATGTATGGTATAGATGAATGATGATAGGTATGTGATAGATGACTGATGTATGGTATAGATGAATGATGATAGGTATGTGATAGATGACTGATGTATGGTATAGATGAATGATGATAGGTATGTGATAGATGACTGATGTATGGTATAGATGAATGATGATAGGTATGTGATAGATGACTGATGTATGGTATAGATGAATGATGATAGGTATGTGATAGATGACTGATGTATGGTATAGATGAATGATGATAGGTATGTGATAGATGACTGATGTATGGTATAGATGAATGATGATAGGTATGTGATAGATGACTGATGTATGGTATAGATGAATGATGATAGGTATGTGATAGATGACTGATGTATGGTATAGACGAATGATGATAGGTATGTGATAGATGACTGATGAAATTGTATAGACATATGGTATTTGTATTTACTTGTGCTTTTTCATATCAAAACTGAGTTTACTCAAGTTTTTAGTTATCATAGGTAGGAAGGATATTAAATAAATATGTGTCAAACTCACGAGAATTTTCAAACTAAAATGTACTTATGTGTTATCTTTAAGTTTTTAAACTAACATTTTCTTAGTGTATCACGATCATGGTGAGTATCCCATAAATAATGTAAATATTTCGTAAGTTTTGTGTCTCATTTGCAGTGATTTTATTAATCATTTAGTGAAATACCGCATCTGGCAGTGCAGTGAGACTGCCTAAGCATGTCCCTCCCCAGGGTACCGTAGGATAGCCATTCAACCCTTTGTGCCTACATAATCGGACCGGAATAAGGATTTACCGTCAATTGGTAAATTTTCATAGCCTTAGAGATACTTAATTAGATCTTAGAATCATTTTTTGATAAAAAAATAATCTTTTAGGTCGTCATCTACTACCCAATTACAACAAAGAGGTACATCACATATCTATCAATACTATCAACTAGTTTCACCTTTAAAAAAATTTTTTTCCTATTACATCACAAAGCGATAAAAACAAAAATCAACGAGCGGTGTAACTGGCAGCTTTAAACAAAATTGCACAGTGAACAGCAATCACCTTTAAACTAAGCAAGCTTTCAGTTTAAATAGCGGTGCTGCAACATGTAACCCACAATCAGGCGATAAAGTCAGTAACACACGGGACGCGATTCAGTGACCTGAATAGCCATCGCATCGAAGAGGGTCGACGCACGCAAAACGCTCGTAGTGACGAACTGTGTTTCTAGTGTACATGCTGTGCTGATGTCTACAAAACCAAAACAGTGCTTTCCAACCCACTCTCGCAAGAACATTTATTATGGTGACGATAAAATTACACAGTAGCCTAGCTTAGTAGCCTTAAAACTATTCATATGTATAATTTGTATCTATGGTGCCCATATTCAACTGTTTTGGAAACAATGATAAGCGCTATATGGTCCGCTATCATTGGCAACAAAAGGGCAACGTTTGTGTAGATGGCTATATGATGTCGAGCAGGGTGTTGCAGTTTCACTAGAGCGCTGCTTCTGACACAATGCCCTGTGTGCCTGTGCCTACACGTGTACCTTTGAAGCATTTTGTTACTTGCTCTTCTTGGGTATACACCACCACTGACTAAATGTGTGACCCCTGACGGGCTCAGTACATTTAGTCCCAGGGAGAGTTAGGGTTCATGGTGTCGCCGCTCACAAACGGCTCGCCAAAAAGCGGATTCCATTCACAGACATGTAAAAAGCTATTTAAAATGAATGACCTATATTAGAACACCACCACACCAGTTAGAAACGCAGCAGCACAATTTTTTAAGTCACTTAATTCTAACACTACCTGCGCTCCGCGTGGGAATGATGATGAGTATGAATCAAATATAGCGTATGTTACTCAGGCATAATGTCGCTTTAGACTCGTGAAAGAGTTTTTTGAATCGGTTAAGTAGTTTTACGTATAGCCATTACAAACAAACATACATTCATTATATCTTTCCCCTTTATTATTAGAGTGAATAAGGACCAAAGTACGGATAATTTGGCCTGCGGTTTGTACCGGCGTTACTATCACATATTTCAAAATGAAAAAGTATTTATTGTGACATAACTGTAATAGTAAGACATTATAGTAATTTGGACTTCATTGTAGATATTGACGTCTTCTACTTCTCGTAAAACTGTTATAAGTCACTTTGCTTTATTGTCAATAGCATAGACTAATATCACATGGTAAATACTTTCCGCAGCGTAAGCAATATACAACGTATATGATAATTATATATTTTTTTGGTATTTTTCCACACCTTGGGCTACATTATCGAAGTTTTCATACGGATCCCTAACTTTTTTAAATGTTATACAGCACATGTTCATCAGGGAAAATGTAGCATTCTAATAGTGAAATATTTTTTCTAATCGGTCCAGTGGTTCCTGAGCCTTTTCAATTCAAACAAACAAACAAACAAATCTATCCTTTTTATTATATTAATAAAGTGTAGATGTAGATGATTATTGACGTTCATAAGAGCGTCCTTGGCGCGATTATTCAAATTTGTATACATAAATTATTGTATTGAACAAAGTACTATAATTAGTGTTTTCGGACACGCGTTGCAAATGTAAATGCATTCAAAACGAATTGACTGTATATGTATAAGTAAATTTAAAAAACACATTTCTCTTACAGAATATCGCTCACGCAAATTACTTTAAATCGATTGATAAAATGGTAAAATCTGAAACAGGTCAATCCACTCCATTAACTGAGCAAAAATCAATAAAACAGGTGAGTAAAGTAAGCTTTCCCGCTCAGAGCAATTGTGCCGAATACGCCATTTTGGCTAAAAGGTATGACGGCGTAAATGTTTGTGTTTTCCTGCTGGTAACTACTGCCTACAATGTAATAAAAGTAACCTTAAATTATTGCGGTGCAGCTCTCAATGAAAACATAACAATTTTTACTTCCTCACAAAATATGTAGTTTTTTCAAATTTTGATATCCATGTTTTAAGATCTTTTTACGGCATTTATTTCCATGATCGTTTTAATTTTGCAAAAACATCAAGGAAAAAAAGCGGGGCAGTGTTTGGGGACTGCTGATAGAAGTCAAAACAAAGTAACTTATGAATTCATATATACACAGTACACATATAGCTAATGAGAAGCGTGTTTTGATGGGGACGCGAGTTTCGCGCTTTCTGTTCTCCCAAAAAGTGCTCAACGCGCCCAAAGAAGTTTTCATTTCAAAAACACAAATCGTGACTATATTATTATGATTAAAACTGACGTAAGTGTTCCACATATTTTATTATGAATAACGACTTGACCTACGATATTATTTTATAGTCGTGGACGCGACGACGCCCGACTAGTATGACGCTCAAGCAAGCGGACGCTGTCGAAGCCGCCCGTGTCGCTCCTTGATAAAGTGGATCCAAATTCCACGAAACTAGTCAGGCGTCGTCGCGTTTTCGGCTATAAAATAATATCGTAAGTCAAGCCGTTATTCATAATAATGGTAGATTAGCAGCCAAGGGCTGTAAGGCACCCTCAAACTATAGGCGCACGAGCGCAGCGAGGTATGTAAGGCTCGGGTGTAAGCAATTGATGCTTACACCCAAGCTAACTACTCTGCTTTACATCTTGATTGTGAGGTAAGTAGAAAAAAAGTGGCATTATAAAAATAAAATTGATGACTATTATACTCATACGAAGACAAGGCTGAATAGCGAAGCGACCTCTTTTGTCATTGGGCTGAATGCATGATGTCTATTGCCAGTATGATGGTTAGATGTAAGCGAACTTTTTGAGAGTGAAGTGTTTTTTTTTAAATTACTTACCGCCTTAGGGCTTTTCTAGCTACATTATTACCCTAGAGCGCTAATTGGTCACCTACAAGCCCCATTTGCGGGTAATAAGGACCTACTTACCGATTATGAGAGATGTAAAATATATATTATTATGCTCTGATTATATACTTCAGATAGCAATAGGCTACGACTTCACGTTAACGACTACCATTACATAATAACTAATAAAAAGGATCAAATAGCATTTGTGTATACCAAGGACTAGTTTAAGTATGTTTGAACATAAAGTTCTTATTAAGAATAGATCAATTAGGAACTTAGAGGATCAAATTTTACTGTCCCCTTTCTTGGGCAAAAATAAACTATGTATTCATTTACATATATTTCGGGTAAAATAAAGTTTAAAGCGCGTACAGTATTCAGTGGCGTAAGTGCCATGTCAAATTTGTAATGTCCCGGTTTGGATTCTCAGGTCTGCAAAGTAATATTGGGTATTTATGTCACAAAATAGCTAGAGGTCTGGAACATAAGACAGTGCCTTGTAGATGTCAATAAAGTCGCCCCTTAGTACAGGGCAGAGAATACCTATCAAATTAAGGGTATATTTAGGTTACGAGGTGAACACCTATGTTTACCTTTTCGGGGATATAAACCCGAATATTTATTAAATTTTATCGTTCTGTGTCTAAAGTATTGAATATAAGTTAATTCTTGTATCAGAAGAATATCGTATTGTTTGCGTATTTCGTATTATTCGTCTCGTCGTATTATTTGTCGTATTGTTGACATGTGGCACTGCATGCTTTTTTGTAGTTATTAATGTCCTCTATAATACCTACATCACTTTGGTCTATTAGAAATAATTTCCTCAGCGTATGCGATTTTAATGATTTTTTGGTTATACAATTGCATAAGTTAAACATGAAAAAGCATTTATTTTGAAATTACATTACATTCATACATATAGTATTGCTGATATTTTAGTAAACAGTAACGTCTTCTAAAAAAGGTACTACATCACTTTGGTTTTTGTCAATAGTTTTCATAGCGTACGCGATATAAGGATTTTTTTCACAGCTTGGGTTACATTATCGAAGTTTTCATACGTTTCCCTGAATTTGTACTAATCCCTTATGTCCTATGATCATTAGAGATAATGTAGGATTGTAATGGTGAAAGAATTTTCCAAATCGGTCATCAGTTTCGGAGCCTATTCAAAACAAACAAACTAACAAATTTTATAATTATCTAACATTATAAACTAAAAGTTCTTGATTCCCCAGCGGTACTATTGAAATAACGTAATACTTGACGTGTTTTGCTTTATTTGTCCTTCTCGGTAGGTGAACCAATGCCAAATAATCTTCCTCTATAATTCGTAGTATAAACTGTTTTGTGCACTACTGTGTTAATGGTTAAAGGACACACTGTAGCGGCTTAAAAGTATTTTTTTCTTGGTAACGAAATCAGTGCAGTGTCGCATACAACTTCTTAAAAACTTGGGTCACACTGCAACTATCATGAACGGCGTGACGCAAAAAACTTCTCGTCCAAAAAAGTTTGATTGGATATAATTCATAATGCCCTGTCTTTGATTAACGTCATGAAAAATCATCGCTTTAAAACCAGGTACGGAAAATACCTAGTACAGTGTACATTCAAGTGTAAAACAACAAGAAGTTAACAATTCACATCGTCTACTAAGGATTTACATCCTCAAGTTTCGTAACTGCAATGTCCGCCATCGCTTGATTGCGCTCACAATGGGGCTCTACCACAGAATATATTACCAACCACCGAATACATTAGTTGTTGGCACGTCTTAGAATAGGACCACCGTCCACCGAAAGCGGAATCAGGAAGATTGATCGTGCGGACAGAACAGAATCTCCGCATTACTCCGTTTAGTTCGTATCACTGGTTGTAGAGCAATGTCAAGCCATTCGTCGCTGGTCGCACGCTTCCGCTTATGTCCGCTTTGGTGGATCGGTACCACTACCCTGCACAGGAGCCACGAAAAATGTTTGAAACGTTTCAAAACTCAAGTATTTCCATCACCGGCTTCATTACTTGCAGTGGAACAATCTGGTTCTAACGAGTAATTTTTTGCGCAACAATGATGCGAGTAAAACTGGTCGAATATTATAAACTGCCCTCGGTTCGGTATGTACTTGGATCCGTGAACGTTTGGGGTCTTTACAAGTGAGTACAGTTTTGTTCTCCAAAGTTGTCTTGAACAGTCGTTCGGTCATTTTGGGAGTTTTCAAACAGTCTAAAAACTTCTGCAATAGAGCTAGTCTGGGCGATATAGAAAAAAAGTTTACATTGGTGCTATTATAGATTATTATTTATCATATAAAAGTTTGCATATTACACGTACACTATGTATGTATTTATTTTTGTGTAAATAACGGGGAAATACATTGTATTCTATTAAATAATTTATTGATTCAGGCGTTACTTTGCGGAAATCCATTATCAAAAAACGATATTAAAAAATATTTAGTGACACTTCCGCTGAAAAGAAAACAATGATTTTGGCCTATTTGGGGGTTTGATATTCTATTAAACTTGTATATTAGATGAAACGAGGTTTACAAATGGGGCGAAGTCTACAAACGTCATGTTTGTTTGATTCATTGCAGCCGTGCGATTCTCTAATGATTCATCGTTGTAATCGTCGACGAGATCATGGCTGCCAAATACTTTATGAGATACCGGCCTTGTACATAAGGTTGTTTTTCCAACGTTTCTTGTCATCTCTTCATTTGTTTCACAGATGTTATAAAGTTGCAACGATGTTTGCTATTACAGAGAATCGCATGGCAGAATAGCATGGCTGGACCAGGCAAAGTCGATCCCAATAAGACGACATCTTAAGTTCAGTCTAAAAAAAATATAGCGTGTAACATATGTCGGTACTTAAAAACTCGATGTAGTAAAATATTAGTTGATGATGAATTCTAATTAATAAATTTAGTAAAATTACCACTAGTGTATGCCTACTTAGTGAACTATCGAGTAATAGCGAAATTTGTTGCGACGAAATTCCAGATGTAATTAGCATGAACTTAATTGTTAAAAACCAATATTAATAGACTTGAGAACCTGATTTTCTATTTAATTTATTTACTGAAATTGATTTTAGGCCATCTGTGATGTCCTTCCTCTCTTTAGTCTTTGTCAATACACAAAAAATAAAAAGACCTAATGGACATCGACTTATGCGTTTGCTTATAGGTACTAAACACTGTCGTTTTATGTTTAAAAGCGATTTTCTCGTGGCCCTGTTAGTATCGGACGCTGTACATCTTTACAACAGTTCTCAAGTTCTATTTGCGATGGTGTCCGCTGCATCCGTAATGTTTGGGGACCTATTCTGGGAGGGATGTTACGTGACCCGGCGCTTCTGCTTCTCGTTGAATGCCCTTCCCTTTGAGATACAATTTGAGTATAACTTTCGAGATTCGTCGTATACACAAAATAAGTCATTATATCTAAAAATATTGATGATCCAGTGTTCGTACCTTTTAGCTTGCTGTAGTGAGTTTTCGATAATTTTCATTTATCTATTCTAAGACGGTATAGGTACTAAAATAACGGTGAGTACATAATATTACACTTATACTAATATGTATAGTTCTGTCATCATACATTGTGATGATATTATTAGTATGCTCAATCTTTACTCGAGTCGTTAATAAAAGTACCAATTTTTTTGAGTGCACAGATATATAGCTTAATTACATTTACACAGTTCCATATATTGCATTTTTATTCCATATACTGCAAGGAGTTATACATACCTAATTGTGATAGTTGAAATTGTTATTTAAGGATTTTTTCAAAACACAGATAAACTACACCTACCTATAACTAATCTATGGATTTATTCTTTACGAAACTCTCAAAATTTTTATATTGATACATTATAACTTTGATATAAACAACATATTTTTATAATGATTACAATGTAATATGTTGTATTACAATGTATCTTTATTTTACTCTTTCAATTTACAATTATAATATTGAAATTTAAAGAGAGAAAAATTCCATCCTCGGACGGGATTCGAACCCGCGTCTTCTGATTCTCCGTGTCAGACGCCATTGACCAACTAGGCCACCGAGGTTCGGGTCCGAGCATTGAATTTTAACTCTCTATTTGACTAACCGTCTTGCGGGGACGGAGCGACATCTATTGGACAGTTTAACAGTACCATCCAACCGAAAGAAGCATTTTTTAGAAATACTTAAACTTTCGTATTGACATCGCAGCCTTTGTAATTTTTATAGTATTACTTTTTAAAGCAGGCGTTAGTGCTTTAAAAAGTAATAGTATAATAATTATAATATTGTTTAATTTTAAAATATTGTGAGAAGACAAAGAATAACTTTAGAGTTATTTTTTGTCTTTATATCTAAAATTCAGTATGGGTTTGGCCATTGAGCGCGAATGCGAGTGGAGTCTAAGCAATAAATTATTTTCTGCTGGCAAGTTGATATCAAAAACTTAGGGTGCTGTTTATTTCGCTGAAAGAAAAATAAAAAAAAATACGTAAACAATAACAAATGAGCACAAGTTTGTGGTTTTAAACTGAATTAGAATTTGAGATGAGTTATACATGCTGTCTGTAATCCTTGGGATTATTTTTGCAAGTACCACAGACATTGCGTATTTTGCTCAAATCTTAAGCCTGTACTCAACTACTTAGTACTAAAATGAGATAAAAGAAGCACAAGAGATTACCTACTTAATCTTTTAGCCGAAAATTAAAATAAGTTTTTGCGGACTTTGAACTATAAGATGTTGGAAGCGCTCGCAGCGGAGCGTGACTTGACGATATTAACCGACCAAGCTGTTAAGAAACGTTAGCTACGGTCAGGAGTTGGATGGGTGTGTGCTAGTGGCATTATACAACTGAGTGCTTCCGTGCTTCGGAAGGCACGTTAAGCAAACGTTTATACGTCTTAGGATGTTTTAATGTATTAGGACAACAGTCGTTAGGGTATCTTGAGGGCCTTCGGGTGACCTGAAAACTTTAACGTGGGTTGCCCAACTAGACTATCCACCAAGCCGCACTGGGTCCGCATGGTGGATTATGGCCCATTTCTTTTCTATGAGAGAAAGGCTCGAGTCCCAGCTTTGGGAATGTAATGGGCTGATAATCTTATATAAGGTTATGAGATATACTATCCATACCTAAAATGAAATTGATTTGGATCTTCTTTCTGAAGGAGACGCTATACAACGGGAGATCCCTGTGCACGTTACTCGCTTAAAGTAGGGAAAAGCCTTAATGCCGCGTTTTTCTACCCACTCGCAAGTCTCCGATTACGGGTAAAGGCTTTTGTATGCTAACAAGTGGGGTAAGTCATGCGCCTTATCATTAAACCTATGACAATTTCAGTGTCTCACAGTGCGAGAACTGTAGTTTTGCCTTGTGCTCATCTGATCAAGAAATTGGATTCGAAGTCTTTTTCGCCCAGTGCCCTTCACAACCAAAAACTGTAATGCTTGCGCACTATTGCTTTGCGGAATACCTGACACTGTGGTGGCAACAACCAAGATGGCCTATTGCGTATACCATCTACTAAGTCATGTTTCCTCGCCTCTTACGATCCTCATCACGCCGGGGGAAAATATTTTTAAACTCCGTCTTCCCCAGGAGGAAAACTGTTGTTCTAAGGCACCAGATCTAAATCACAAACCCTCCGAAGCCAGGAAGCATTCAGTTGAAAATGTCACTATTGTTCGAGTATAGACAAACTGCCGTGCGATTCTGTAATGATTCATCGACGAGCTCACCGATGTCAAATACTTTATGAGATATCGCCCTTGTACATAAGGTTGCTTTTCCAAAGTTTCTTGTCATCTCGTCATTTGTTTCACGGATGTTGTCAAAGATGCAACGATGTTTGCTCTTAGAGAACTCGGCTGCACCTCGCTTAGCTACAAGTACTTCTACGACTTCATAAAGGTATTTACGGCACAAAAATGTTATAAAAGTTGTAAGATGGTATTATAAAAGTTACGAGCAAGCATAGTGGATTTGTCTGGCCGGAAGAGATGAAACTCTTATGACGAAAGTCACTGAGGCTGATATGGGCTGGAGATCAAATGGAAACAAAACAAAAATCAACACGGCTACGTTACACATTCAAGTTTATTGATGAATTCGCAATACTTGAACCCTGAAGAAACAATGTCAGAAGTTTAACACGTAAGGTGAAACGTTTGCTCGTTCAGAAGCGTTCATGACTTTTTATGGCTTCAAATTTAATCAGTGACAGATTTTATGGCGATGGCGCGTGCTTAGCTAATGGCCCTTGCATACTTGTATGTGATGATAAGTTAAGTATCATATCGACAAAGGCGGTGCTTAAGTAAATTTTTCTCATATGGTGGTTGTTAATTTAAAATAAATTTTAACTCTCCGTTGCTAACTTCAGTGGTACAGCGGAAAACAAAATGCCTTATAACTTTAAGCAAATCAAAATTAGGGGAAAAACTAATCGCCTAATCTATATGTATGCTTACTAAAATAGAATTAAAAAAAAATATGCCAAACTATGATTTTAACAAAAAATAATAACTTGTTATGCCAAATCAGTTAGGAAAAAAAAGTTATCCCCTATTAATATTATGTCATACTCGTATGTTTTAATCTATATTATGTATGCTAAATCCGGCAAATATTTCAACTTAATTTTGAGTGTTACTTCTTACTTAAATCGTTTTACTTTATGACTAGTGTACTTACATCACAGGATGTAGTGCGACTAAATCTCAAAGTAAACCGGTGTTCCGGCACTGTTATGTACTTAAAGCGACTGGAACTTTGAGGGTGATAGCTAACAGGAGAGGAGCCCAGGTCACTAGTAGGTATCTAGAGTAGGTCTAGAGTAGATCTAGAAATGGTCTATCCGTCTCTGTCATCCTAAATTTAGATGATAGAGACGGATAGACAGTTTCCGTCTCCGAATCGATTCCGAGTGAATGAGAATCGCTACCCTGGGCTTCCTGCGGAATGGGCTAACTTCGTCAGATAGGCACGTTCGCTAATTCTTTTTAACTGACTTCAAAAAGACGAGGTTTCTTAATTCGACCGTTTATATTTTCTACTGACTTCCAAAACAAGGAGGAGGTAAGTAGGAGTATTTTTTTATGTTAATACCTCATAACTTTCGACTGCGTGAACTGATTCTCAAAATTCTTATATTGCTTGAAAGCTGGCGCTTTCCGTGTGGTCCTATTAAAATTGTATCAAATTCAGTCGCTTTTGAGTTACACTACCAATAACTGAATAGAATGAATATTTGTTTTTATGTGTGTTCGTTTTGAACCGATTTTGGTAATTTTTTTATACTTCCGAGGTCATTTAAATTTTATCAAATTCGGTCAAGGAGTTTTTGAGTTACACTACTAATTAACTGAAAAATGTTTCGCCTAACTTGATGATATCATCATTGACGGTGTAACCGGTATGTATCAACGTTACTAAATTATAGGTAAACTTTTTTAATTTGTCTTATTCTCGCTCACTTTGGATAAACGGATTCTTGAATACTAATAAAAGTATTGAGTATTGAATTATGATACCACCTGACAGTGACGGTAAAATGGTACAGTTTAATAAGAAGTCTTAGAACAAAACACTTGCAGGTGAATAAGTAAGGCTCATATTAAATTGAAACTTTACCACTTCTCTGAGAACTCACTCGTTTAGCTGTCAAAGGTAATAACTTTGTTTAGAGGCAACTGAGTATGAAGTTAACAGCGAGAAACTTAGAGAGTAAAACTTTGACTTGAACCTGTATTCACTACTTCAAATGCTGGCAACACCTTATTAGTTAAATAAACACTCAGCTATTTTAATTTACCAAAAATAAAGTGTGCATTGCAGAAGTGCCAATGTAATATTAATATGTAGTCTGAGCTTTTGATAATTTAAAAAATAGAGCTAAATGGCGACCAAAATCTAGTTCAGACAAAAGCAGCGCAGGAAAAAAACTTTAAACAATAGGATAAATTATGGACACTAACAAAAATAGTGCTAAAGGGCGACCAAAATCTAGTTCAGACAAAAGCAGCGCAGGAAAAAAAACTTTAAAACAATAGAATAAATTATGGACACTAACAAAAATAGTGCTAAAGGGCGATCAAAATCTAGTTCAGACGAAAGCAGCGCAGGAAAAAATCTTTAAAACAATAGGATAAATTATGGACACTAACAAAAATAGTGCTAAAGGGCGACCAACATCTAGTTCAGACGAAAGCAGCGCAGGAAAAAAACTTTAAAACAATAGGATAAATTATGGACACTAACAAAAATAGTGCTAAAGCGCGACCAAAATCTAGTTCAGACGAAAGCAGCTCAGGAAAAAACTTACTACATTGCAACTTTCTCTGCAAATTGCAAATCACCTGGTGACATGTACAGTGCTGGGTGAAATATTAAATTAGCTACTAACGGCCCTCTTAAATGTTGCCTATATAATTTATAATATTAAACGTGTTCGATGTTTTTATGATTGTACTTACTTAAGAAAATAATATGTACAGTAATTTTATAAGCAAATAAATATTATTATAAATAATAAATATTATTATTACATATGAATATTATTTTTATAAATAATAATATTTATTATTATTAAAATAAAAATTACTATTAAATTTATTGCACACATTCATCATTATCATTCCTATAACCCTATTACTAAGACTCCGCTGTCTGTCCGTTTGTCTGTCTGTCTGTCCGTCTGTCTGTCTGTCTGTCCGTTTGTCACCAGATTGTATCTCATAAACCGTGATATCGTAGTTAGACAGTTGAAGTTTTCACAGATGTTGTATTTCTGTTGTCGCTATAACAACAAATACAAAAAATCGGCTAAGTGCGAATCGACTAAAAACTGCAAAAACACGCCTGGTGTATGAGAGATAATATATAGATAATGGCACGGAACCCTTCGTCTGACTTGCTTGGCCGGTTTTTTATTACTACCTAATATAGTTAGTTTTATTTTCTAAGTATGCTTTTAAAGTAAAATACGTGCAAACCCGCATGTAAACCCGCCTTTATGCCACATCGTGATTTTTAAACACATGTTGCGGAAATGACTTCGTATATGACAGATTTCCGATATCATGTTCGTATAATCGACACCGATTACTCGTGAAGCCGTATGTACTATTGCCTGATATATTTGGCGAGTAAACACACGAGCGTATTGTTCGTTATACACAAAGGCATTTTTTTTTGTTTTAATACCATTACTACCAGGGATACAGAACAATGTGTATATAAATAATACAGATTCCATCCAGCTTAATTTAAAATAATAAGACTCCTACGTTTGTACTTTGTTTTGCTATAGGGTGGCAAACAGCTGGTGGTAAGTGGTCACCGTCGCCCACGAACATCCGCAATATCAGAGGCAAAGTACTTGGAGGCGAGACCATCACTAAGTAGTCATCTTTGCGACAAATAGGCGACAAAAGTGGAAAGAAGCGGTGCGGTGGGGGCGTAGAACACTTGCCGGCAATCATTACGTGAGTGCCGGCAGAGCGATCGGGGTTGGTAGTGTGGGTCCTCCTATGTCTATAGTTGACCCAGCTCTATCACTAATGAAATAAAATCACTGTAGATGTATATCCGATTTGTATTGTCCAAACATTAACTTAATTACAATTTTAGTGTGCAGTGTAATTGCTCTGCGATACGGGAGACGACTGACGGCGGAGGGGGGCGCTCGGCATTCGCTCTACAAAAATGCATAATTGCAATTTGTGTCACTACAATATTCCCCCCTTTTTTAAAAAAAAAATATATACAAATATTTTTGAATATAGAGAACAAAACAATAATAGTACAACGAAACACAACAAAACGTAAGTAAGTTACCATGCTAGTACACTCGACGCGATAAGGTATGACGCATCATGCAACGTAGAGTAACACTGAGTACATAACACTGGGCTGACGATTACCTATCTACTCATGCAAGTACACGACACGTTACGTCACGTCACTACTGCGGCTGGTATCCTGCGGGACCAACAGGCGCGGGGTTCGCGATACTCGCTACCGCTGCTGGTGCTGCCCCCGGCTGGATTACATGCACCTGCGGCGGAGATGTGCTGGCCATTATTTGTTGCCGTAACCACGATTTTACCCGGCTTTGAAATTGTCGCCAAAGAACGTACAGCACTACTACTATCAGGAAAGACGTTATCACCATCATTAAAATAGTCTGCTGCGACATGTGCGCCTCAACCTGACTTCCACTTTGGGCTATGATAATTTGCTCTTCGCTGTTTTCTTTACTTAGTGTCTTTCCCATTATGAAAACTAAGTATAAACACCGTGCACAGCTACTTGCAAGCACAAAAACATATAATGAATAAAATTCGCAAAACTCAGTTATAAATATGTTACTTGTTGCGTCATCCTCATTTCGTCAATTTTACAATAAATCATGAACTTCCTAATTTAATTAATTAAAATTACAAAATCATGTAAGTAATATGATACATGGGTACACCATAAAATTCTCATAACAAACAAAAGTATACGCTGCTACGCGGTCTACCTTATTCGTCTTTGCTGAGTTATCATTTCGCAAGCGTGCAGTTTTGTAATAAGTATGTAATAGTTATAACTAACATGCTTGTGAAATAATTACATTTGCTGATCCGTAACTCATAATAACATATACGTATACATATTATATAAGTTGCAACCTTTATTATTTACTAAGTAATACAATGATATTTTTCGTTCTTTGTAAACCTATCTAAATATATGACTTATATTATCTATTCGTAACGTAAGTAAGTATACATAAAAAATCGTTTGTAAATACGATACACATAACGTAAACACTTAACTTTATTATCGCTTATACTCTGAACTAAGATATTTCGGGTACATTCAATATCTACTCATAATCTAGCTTATCATATAGTATGTTCAACTAATATGTACTAAACTTAACTAACGTTTCGTTTAGAAAGCGAGACGGTATTTTTACAATTCGACCACTCCTGGTAACCTTGGGCGCTGCATCGTTATCGTCACCTCCTGTACCTTTTTCATTATGCTGTACAGGGTTTGATGAGCTTCTCTGCGTATCGGTTACGTCATCGTCCTGGAGTACATATGCCGGTTTAAGACGATCGATCGAAATGCGCGCTATCTTATCATTAATTCTTAACACGAATACCTTACTCCCTCGTTGTACGACACGGTACGGACCGTTGTACGTCGGTTGAAAGGGTTTTCGTACGGCATCATTTCTTACAAACACTAAACACATCCGTTACCTGTTGGATAGCATCTTTTGTTAGTTTTGACACGACGATATTAAACTTTGCTTCATCCCCCAGCTTCTGCGGTGACAAAATAGCTTCCGTGCGAATGAACCAAACACGGGGCTGGTCCGTCCAGAAGTCTGGTATTTTTGAACTGAGTGTAACTGCAGCTAAATCAGGTTTTTCATCTGTTCCAGAAACTGATATCGCAGGACTGGGTACGTTGACAGGTACAGTCGCGGTCGCGTGCTGTAGTTGTGGCATACTGGGATTCATTGTTGCTTGCGTAATAATTCACAAAATAAAACAAAACACGTGCCACTAAATGTCCGGGGTCACCAATGTGGGTCCTCCTATGTCTATAGTTGACCCAGCTCTATCACTAATGAAATAAAATCACTGTAGATGTATATCCGATTTGTATTGTCCAAACATTAACTTAATTACAATTTTAGTGTGCAGTGTAATTGCTCTGCGATACGGGAGACGACTGACGGCGGAGGGGGGCGCTCGGCAGTCGCTCTACAAAAATGCATAATTGCAATTTGTGTCACTACAGTAGTTTTAAATATCAATGTTTTTGTTGTGTAGGCAGGATACCAACATTAATATGTTTACGTTTTGTTCGTAGATGCCATGTGTACTTGTTTTGTGGCGATGTTGTCATCCCTACACGCGTCTCGCGCTATACAACTAGTCTTAACTATTAAAGATTTAACTTTTCAGCAAGAGTTCTCTCTGGGTGCCTGGCATTATGTACGTAAGCGACCATGTAGGAAGATGCATCACCTGTGATGTTTTGCAATTAAAATTTGAAACAAAAGGGGCAAACTTTAGTGTATCCAATGGTCTCCAGTTTCAAGGAGTCCATAGCAGCCGCATCAGCCTTTTCACAGAACTTTTGACACGAGAACAGCGGAGTAAACCGTCTTATCCATAAACGTTTTACAACTCGAATGGGTTGAAATTAACTGTGATTATTTACTTTTATATTACCAACTTTCTCTAAATTTGCATATAACAGTAATAAATAGATTAATTTAGTTAATCATTTATGCAGGTAAGGGCTTACATTCGACGAACAAGGGGAGGCTTTACTTGTGAGGAGGATATTCAAGTTTTCATGTTATATATAAATGAGTTTTAAGTGACACTACCGACCTTATTAATAAACTTGGCTTACACCCGGAGTAGTTAAAACATCTATCTGTCAATTTTTCGCTTGCAGTAAATGTCACACATGAAAGCAAGACAAAACATGTTACGCCTAATACGCAACGTTTATTAATAAAGGCCTTATAAGTGTAAGTACAGGCACAGTATAAATATAGAGAAACAGTACGGAAACTACCTACAAACGTTGGAAACGGCTCACTCACGCAAACATGCGCATCGACGAGAGCCCTAAGCGGTTGTCGCGGTGCTGTCAGTAGTGAGTCTGCGTCAAGCTGAGTGGTCACGTATAAGTATATTTCCGCTTAACTAGGCGTAGTTTCCATACTGTTGCATCTTTATAAAATGGTACAGGTATGGTGCCTTTACTTAACTGTTGACAAATGAGTTGCTTCTTTACGTTGCTACGTTGTTGTTTCTTTACTATTTATATGTAGTCTTACATAATTATTCTTTTTACAAATACCAAATTAAATGTATCAACATGTTTCTCTTTATCGGTGTTGTATGTGTATCTTGTCTTAAACTAACTAGCAAAACTGATTGTTGAAATACTAATTGGCTTTATTATTTGTGTTATCGAAGTACTAGGATGTCAGAAAGTTGTTGGAGATTCTCTATAATTAAGGTTTTTCAAGACCTGTGAGATCATTGATTTTGTAGCACGGAAAGAACTTTGCAGGACGAGTGAAGTATTGGTCGAAAACTTCTGTTGGCGGGTTTACGCGGCGATGAGTCACCGCTTACGAAGTGCGAGTAATACGGACGTCGAAAACAGATATTCAATATGCCGACGAGTTGTGACGCGAAAATAAATTTCACGGGAAATTGTAAGGCGGAAAAATGAGGCGGGACTTAGTACTTGGGAGGAAATGTTGGCGAAGGTAATATTTTTTTTTGGGAAGCCGATATTTTGAACGTGATGTTAACGGAGACGACACTTCGTTTACAAGACGATTTATTCACAATACTGAACATCCTATCAAATGTAAACATCAGTGATTTGTTTAGCGGCAAATAAAGAAATCGCGATACTGCGAAAACTATCCGTTCTCCAAATAAAAAGTAACATAATACCTGTTTTGTTCATGGATATACTATCAATCTACTATAACTATATATCTACGTTCCAAATTCCATCAAAACTTGTTCAGCCGTTGTAGCGTGAAGAAGAAACAAAAATGCACACCTCAATTACTCACTTATTCACTCACACACTTTCGTGTACATAATATTGTTGCTATGATGTGAAACAAAACCAATGTCTCGCGATGACTAGTAAAATGCAGTGCCACGTATCAATTTTACGCTCTGACAAATTATTATTCTAAGTTCTCCTATTATAAAGAAAAAAGTTGTTACCCTTGCGGACTTTTTTTTTTTTTTTTGAGGGGGGATATGCTGTCCACTTCCCTTCCGCTACGGGGGTAGACGGAAGGGGGTATGTGGGGCTCAGACCCACTAAAACCCCCCCGTGAGCAGTCCTCCGCCAGATGGTGCGAGATTGGGTTGCGCTGGCATTCACAATCTCGCCCCAGCGGTAGGCCCGGATTGATCTTAACCGGGCCTCAGCGCCTGTGAAGGGGTGCCCTTGCTCACCAAGGGCACTCCTCAGACGTGTGGGGTCGTGCAAGCCGACGAAGAGTCCCCCGACTCTTCACCAGTGACCCCACTACGGAGGAGGGAGGAGGCGAGCAAACTGCCTCCTCCGTACCCCCGTTCGTCTGCGCCGGATTGGGTCAGCTCGAACGTCATTCTCCCTAACCCGCTCCGCGGCCTCCTTCTGCGCTATCACTGCTTCGCAGAAGGTGGCCACCGCCTGCCACGATCTCTCGCTGCCGAGCATCGAGTTAACCACGCTCGGCAGCGAGAGATCTCCGCCGATTATCGCTGAGAGTGTGTGCCGCTGCGGGCCCCATGCAGCACACACTTCCAGCGTATGGAGCGCCGTATCCTCCGGCGCCCCGCATTCGTGACAGGCTGGGGTCGCCTCCCGCCTTGCGATTTGGTGATGATTAATAAATAATAAATAAATAATAATAAATAAGACCCTTGCGGACTTGTCTTAATCCTTCTTATACCGTGTTAATTAAAACAAAAGATTTATGGATGAATCTGACGTTTATGTACGTCTCTGGGACGCACAGAGTTAATAATGGAACAATTTCAAACTGCCCAGTAAAACAACTAACGAGATATTTACTTTTAATGATAAATATCACGCCTGGCTACAACGTAGTGACACTCCCTTAGAAGCTATGGGTTTCAGGTTTGGTCCCTGGCTGGGGCAAATATTTGTGTTACCAGATTTACCAGAAATGTGTGTCTTCCCCAAGGATATGTATCTCAGTTGCAATCAAAAGTTGATTGAAATCTATTAAAATGTCATTTTTGTTACACTTTGGTCAACTCCGTCATCAACTTACTAACATTTTTGCTTGCTGGAGTTGTCAAAACTGATATAATTTTACAAGATTTCAATCAATATTTGATTGTAACTGAAATACATAATTGCCCTGCATGTCTCCAGTTGTTTGTGATGTGTATATAACATGTGTGCGTCCATGGTTCCATTGCACAGATAACCCTAATTCGGGAGTATGAGTGTGTGTCTGAACCTATAGTAAATTGTTATTAAGTTTTGTGTTCAATTGCCCAAAGCTTATCGACTCAAGACATTGTGATAATTGGTTTTTTGGTCTCGTATATGTACCCAATAGACTCAAAAGCTATAGTGAACGAAAGCAGTCAGCTTATTAGTGCCGCCACCCGCAGAATTGCAAACCAAAACTCAGCACATACGCCAGTTTTATTGAGACATAGGTTACATAACAGTTAAGCTGACAAATAGTTGGATATGATAAACGAATTATACATACTATGTAATTTTATCAAATTACAGCTTTAACTAATAGTTAAAGCTATACTAAGGTTTATATGTATATTATAATTATTAAAGTTATTAATAGGTTTCGATGCTTAGCCTGAGTAGTGTTTTTCTAAAGTTGTACTTGGTCTAATATAATATCGACCGCATCATCAATTACTATCTAATAAAATACCGGTCAACAAAGGCCTATATTTATACTAAGAATGTTGTAGTTTGAGGATTGGTTTTAGAATTAACCTATGTTCTACAGACATCAGTTTATATTTTTACTAGCGACCCGCCCCGGCTTAAATTCGCACGGGTGCAATGCTGATACTAAATAATATATTACTACAGAATGTCCTTATAAACAACGTTTACAGCTTTATTGTCATTAGACAATACAAACATATTTTTTTAGAAGTTACTCTTGAAAGAGCGACATATAATTGATTATGAGAAAACCACTCAACGCTCAAATCTAACCGCCGCTCCGAACCGCTATGTCCCTGCATTTTAAATCTGTAATATCTTCGGAAATATTCATTTAAATTACATGCTGTAAAGGGCCATATTGATTTATATTGAATGGACAATGTATTTAAGCTACTTAATTCGATAAGGATTAATGCTGTATTGCTTAAAATAACTTCCTAAATAAGCCATTTAGTCCAGTAAAATGTAAAGGATAAAAAATGGTTATTGTGGCTTATCCTTAAAAGGTAGACATATACCAGTAAGGCCTTTTTTGTTGACCTTTTTAAGGTGTACAATACTGTTGTACATTATTTTGATTTATCTCGTGGCGTTCAGTCAGCGTTTGCAATATAAGCGCAAAAAATGTGTTTATTTACGACATCACATTAGAAACCTGTAAATTAATTAGTGTTTCTCTACAATATTATGCATGTATCATACATATAAACCTTCCTCTTGATTTAGTATATGTATTAAATAAAAGCGCTTCAAAATTCGTTGCGTAGTTTTGAATATTTTAGCATACATAGGGACGGACAGACAGCGATAGCGACACTGTTTCATACTACTCGTATGTAGTGATGATAGTGATGAAAAAAATGGACATAAAAACTTCCGTGAGAACTCATAGTTAAATGGTAAAACCGGCAAACACTCACGTCTATCATCTAGTCGTTATACTCCGACCGGTGTTCACTGTTCGGGCAGTGCTGATGCCCATCCTCATGGACAGCGTGGTCTAGCAGCGAGGGCCGCTAGTCACGCACTGAAAAAAAAATTGGTGCTCAAACGCAACCCAACATAAAAAAATCCATTATTGATAATGCTAAAGTTTCTTACTAAATAGAAATTAGAAACCACAATGAGCTTTTAACTTTATTAAACACGCCATCTCCACATCGTCTATCTCTGACGTGTGTTTAAACATTTTCCGATTGTTTACGTTCTGACATAAACTGCAAACACTTTGCTTAAACGTAGGCAAGTTTGCTTGTTTACGTAAGGTGAAATTTCACCATGCAGTCCGGAATGACGTCCGACCCTCCAAAGTTTGTTTGTTTGCTTACTACCATTATACTGTACGGAAATTTGCACAGTATTAAGGTTTACTTACGAAACTATGGATGTATTTTTAAGAAAACATATCTGTTTCAAAATATGAGTCAAGCTTGCGGTAATAATAACACAAAGATAGATTTGTTTGCCCTTAGGGCTCGCTTGCCTCAGCAAAGTAATCGCAGAACATTACTTAAACTATTTATTTTCTTCGTGCCATAACCTAAGAAAATTACCCTTTATGTAGGGAAAAAAACTACCTATTTGGCGGCTACGCCGACGTATAAGCATTTAGCAGACGTCATCATGCTGCGTAGACAATTCAAGGAAAATGTAGTGATTTAAACTTGACTTTTGATTCGCGTATATTATAATTTAATTTTTATTCTAACCTTTCGAACACTTTTCAATGAGTTTCACATGTACGACTTGCGTGAGATACTTGTTTTTCCACCGACTTCCAAAAAAGAAGGAGGTACTCAATTCGACAGTTTTTTTTTTAATGTTTGTTACCTCATAACTTTCACATACTTTAAATATTTATTTAGAAATAAAGTTTCTGTCTGTATAGTCGTAAATCTTCATACAGTTTAATATTACATATTTCAGTTGAAAATTTGCTCAATTTCTTTCTTGTTCTTTGTATATGAATACTATTATCGTGTCGGATGATGGAAGTCACCTCACACGTCGTCTGACACCAGTTAAATTGTTCGGAAAGCATGTGACAGCGCAATAACTAGGTGCTCGTAATAATTGCAGCATAACCGTCTAGGGAGCAGTTTAGATCGATTAGTCGTCAGCCTGATACAATGATGTATACAGTATGTTGCCATGACAACGCTGTGGTACTATACATACTGGTTATTACTATATAATCTTATACCTTTAAACGAGCAATTCTTCATATGTATACTCGTATATATAAAAGAATTCAAACTCAAAAGAGCAAAACTGTTTTTAAGGTGAAATTATGTAGTATGTTTAATTTTTTTTAGTATAATGAAATATGTTTTTAAGTCCGTCAATGTGTACTTAAAAGTTTAAGAAATGTCATATTATTTTTTGGAATTTTAAGAAAATCGCTGTTTATGAGATAAACTGTAACCCGTAGGTAGGCTAATCCAGCATCGTGTATACTACACACGAATAGTGTTTGGATGGATTGAGGTTTGTAACTCAATCACGACAGAGTGGATTTGAATTAAATTTGGTATGTAGACATATTAGGCGCTCGAGTAACACATAGGATATATACATTTCATCACCGTCATCATCATCCATCACCACGTGGGTGAACCGTGAGACGCAGCTAGTATTTTGCAAGATTATTATTATGCATAGAAATTCAGAAAATGTTTTTCAATTATTTTTTCCTTACGTTTATAAAATGCATGTCACCATTGCTCGAATAAATGGCCAGGACATTGCAGTGAATCAATTTAATAATATACGCAAAAGTAAAGTACTATTGTTAGAAATAATAATTAATTTTGTCCACGTCACTTAACTAACTAAAGTGTCCACTTCACTACTAAAACATTTAGCATTTTCAACTGCCAATAAATTAAACACAGTCACAGACGAAACAATCATTATTACAACAGTTAGAACGAATTTAAAGTAGCGATGCAATTAGCTGTTAGCTCTAGCTTAATATATATTAATTATATATTCCACGTATACCTATACCGGCACATCGCTCTGTGAAGTGAAGGGAACCTTTTCTATACCACAATATAATAAAGAAGAAAGATTTGTATGTATGTTTGTAACGAAATGGCTCAAAAAGTACTGAACTGATTTCAAAAATTATTTCACCATTAGAAAGCTACGTTCAGCCTATGTAACATAGGCTATATAAGATTCATCATCATCATCCATCACCGCGCGGGTGAAACCGCGGAGAGCAGCTAGTTTACTATAACCATCTTATTTAAAGCTCTACTCTGCGAAGGAACGGAGTTAAAGACTTTCCTCTCAGCTGTACTGTTATGAATCGTAAGAGATGATGAAACCTGACTAGGTAGACATATTGTTCAAAAATCATCTTGTTTAGTATAAAAAAAATCGTCTTGTTCAATTATGTACAATACACTGCCGCGAAGCTTCCGTGCGCATGTGTGCGACGTATGTCAGAGTAAAGAATATATACTTAACGCATCATCATCATCATCCCATAAAACATCCACTGCTGAACATAGGCCTTTCCCACATATTTAACAACAGGTTGGAAAGAACTGGTTGAAAACGGCTTGCATTCAGCGTCATCCTGTAGCCCCACTATCAGGTCGTCTGTTCACCTTGTCAGTGGCCGACCTACGCTGCGCTTGGCGGTCCAGGGTCTCCACTCCAGCACCTTTCCGCCCCATCGGCCATCAGTTATCTGTGCTATGTGCTCTGCTGACTGGCACTGCAACTGGCTTATCTTCTGGGATATGTTGGTGACTTTAGTTCATCTACGTATTTCCTTATTTCTAATCCGATTTCGATCACGTAGAGAGACCCTAAGCATAGCCCCATAGCTCGCTTTGCTTCTTAAAGCTTAAGAAATGTTATTCCCAATAACGTGCCAATCAAAAAATAACCAGACTATTATCAGATAATGTTTGGATTCGGACGCTTATAATCTCGTTCGAAATCAGCATCATGCGCATCATTTCGAAAAATTAACTGCGTAGTTACGGTCACTACTAATGCATATCAACATATAAGGCTGAGTACAGGCAGTGAAGCCAACACCCTGCGACTATATTGGTACGTTAGAACATTTTGATGTTCATGGCTATGCTGTGAATAATGTTTAAAAATAGTTTAAATTAGAAATGTTTCGTAATAAAATGTGAATTTTGGTTTAAGAATCTACCTGAATACATCAAATACACCAAGTATTGTGAATAGAATATGAAGTATTTATGAACTTAGCAAATTATATCCCGGACCTAATTATGAATTACTAACGTCGGTTTACTACTCTATGATTTTATTTTTTACTCTAATATGATTTATTTTATAATTAAATTAACGTAGGACATTGAAATTTATACAGAGAGGAATTCCATCCTTGGACGGGATTCGAACCCACGTCTTCTGACTCTCCGTGTCAGACGCCATTGACCAACTAGGCCACCGAGGTTCTGGTCCGAGCATCGAGTTTTAACTCTCTATTTGACTAACCGTCTTGCGGGGACGGAGCGACATCTATTGGACAGTTTAACAGTACCATCCAACCAAAAGAAGCATTATTTAGAAATACTTGAAAGATTCGTATTGACATCGCAGCCCTTGTAATTTTAATAGTATTACTTTTTAAAGCACTAACGCCTGCTTTAGCGATCTCAAACATTGAAATTCATAGAGAGAAAAATTCCATCCTCGGACGGGATTCAAACCCGCGTCTTCTGACTCTCTGTGTCAGACGCCATTGACCAACTAGGCCATCGAGGTTCTGGTTCGAGCATCGAATTTTAACTCTCTATTTGACTGACTAAAGCAGGCGTTAGTGTTTTAAAAAGTAAAACTATAAATTAACGTAATCCTCGAAGGAGTAGGCAGTGTAGTCTTAAGCACCACTACGTTTTAGACATATAAGTTTTTGGTCCCATGTGATAGGAAACGAACCTGTTCTCATCTACGGGGCACTTTTCTAGACTCTGCACAGCTTGGATCTGGATAATTTTTTTATCAGAAAAAGCCAATAACTGTCCGACCCGGTCATCGAACCGAGGACCTTGATATTAAAAAGCGGCGCTTTCACCACGACCAAGCGAGCGAAGCTGCTGGCGAGCAAATTTAGTAAATAATATAACATAGAAGAATTCAGACTTCAATATTAAAGTTCATTGTTTGCAAAAAGTTTACTTCCGGTCGAATAAAGCTTTTCATGCTGTAAAATAAATGGCGTCCCGTAACCATTCAAAAGTTAACGGCACTCAGAGGGATAAATTGGTTTAGGTCAAGGTATCTGACATGGTGATTTAGAAGATGTGAGTTCGAATTTCGTCTGAAGAAATATATCTCTCTGAAATTATAAACATTGGTATTCGAGTGTCTATAGTAATGGTTATTAGTAAAATTACTAATTTGGCAGTTGTTCAAACCAGCAGCAAGTTTACTGTGATTCGGTTTGAAGGCAAATTACAAGACAAGAGATTTAACATCTTATATTCTCAAGGTAAGAAGAGCAGTGCATTACCATACAGGGTTTGAACTGTTGTAGCTTAAAGAACTGCCGTGCGATTGTGTAATGATTCGTCGATGCGCTCGTCGACAAGTTCACCGATGTCAAATACTTTATGAGGTATCGCCCTTGTACCTACATAAGGTTATTTTTCCAACGATTCTTGTCATCTCTTCATTTGTTTCACGGATGTTATCAAAGATGCAACGATGATTGTTCTTAGAGCATCGCTCGGCTGAATAGCACTGAACAGCCGTGCGATTCTCTAAGAGCAAACATCGTTGCATCTTTAACCACATTCGTGAAACAAATGACGTGAAAATATCGAAAAACAACCTTATGTAAAAGGGCGATATTTTAAAAAGTATTGCCATCGGTGAGCTCGTCGACGATTGCGGCGACAAATCATTAGACTGTTAAGGGCAAGCCTGACACTTAACATCAGGCGAGCGAATCACTTATCTCGTCGCCGATTGACATTGCAAAAAATACAAACACAAATATAACATTTCAATCTCTGTTCACAAACTGTTACAACCTAGGTATAACAAAGCCATTACCGACAAAGTCACGACTATCAGCTGCAGCCGGCTGTTATTACACTTTGTGCGTAGTATTTTCGACAGAACACATTGTTGTTTAAGATTTTAGGAGCACAAATTGTATCCCTGTGTATTCTTAAGCTAAAAGCGTCATAAACATCTTTGAGCTAAGACCGGCCTAGCAATTACACCCTCAATTTCCCAACTACGTTGCGGCAATAATGAAACGTAGGCGTTAGTGATGACGGAATCATCCGGCCAATATTTTGTGTTATGGTAAAACACTTCATATTTTAAATTAAAAACAACATGTGACTGCATTAAATTTCACGCATATCCTAAAATAGGAGAATGAACAAGTACAAATTGAAAAATTAAATACTTCCATTCTATTCAGTTATTGGAGTGTATCTCAAAAACTACTGGACCGAATTTAATGAAATTTAAATGGGACCACACGGAAAGCACCAGCTGTCAAACAAAAATTTTGAGAATCGGTTTACCCAGTCGAAAGTTGTGAGCTAACAAAAATAAAATAAAAAAGACGAATTGAGTATTTCCTCCTTTTTTGGAAGCCGGTAGAAAAGACAATGAACGTAACCCGAATCGACGAATTTGATCCCACAAGTGATTATTTTGCCGGTTAATAATATTTTAATATGTGTCAAATCACGAGAATTTTAATTAAATGAGTCGAGCTATATCATTACGATAAAATTGACTTTTTTAAAGTGTCTTGTAACATCAAATCAAAACTCCTTCTTACAATAAGTTTAAACTTAAAATTTACTTCCCTTATTGATATGTATTTTCTAGTACTGTTGACACTTACTGTTTTCTGACTTTTTAACTATATTTCTTGACTTCAATCAACTCCTGGCACAATGTTTAACCATTACATTCTTTAACGTCATGTTTCCGTAAGTTTCTAAAACTGATTCTGAGTTAATTCTTTAAAATAATAGGGTATATCATTGGTTATGCCCGTCAAAAATTCATTACATCGGAATAGTGCACACATAACAGTTTTTCACTTATAACTACATCGGCCATCCGGACAAACCACCCGCACCACATCTCTAATATATAGTCAGTAGTCGGAAGAACGCAGCGCCTAGGGGCAGCTGTAAACAACTTTCCTAATGGCCACTTAAACTTTGTGAAATCGCCACACTTGGAGGAAGTCAGGCAAAAAATGTCTCGGTACGTGTTGCTGAGGTGTGGCATCTACTGGCCATTTTACCCTAGTTTTCTCTTTTGGGTAAGAATGATGATGCTTTTATAGTGCGAAATATTAAAGCTTGTTTTGAGTTTCACAGACAAGCTTTTAGCCACAGGCGGCACCTGTGCTTACACTGTTTTTCCCAACATGTTAATAATATTTTTAAATTGGAGCCCAATTAATGTTACACCTAGCCATACCAAGAAGACTTTTCTACTAATGCGTAAACACACCTCTCTAATAGTCACGTGGAGAGATAGGTAGAATTCTAGACTGTTGTATTCCTTTGAAAATAGTAAATGAAACTATTTTAATGCAAGGCGAAGATAATATTATGAGCAAAAATCTCTCACGTGAGCCCAGCGCGTTATGGTGCATCGGTAAGCTATCTACTCGTAGCACTGATACTAAGAAGGCCTCATCCACAATAGCCTTATATTAAATAGCAATAGCACTGAAGCAGTGAAGCACTCATAGCGGAGCTTGACTTGCCGATCTTAACCGATCAACAATTAAAGCAACACTTGCTACGGTCAGGACTTGGATGGGTGACCGCTAGTGGCACTATTCAACTGAGTGCTTCCGTGTTTCGGAGGGCCCGTTAAACCGTCGGTCTCGGTTGTTTTTCTTAGGACAACAGTCGTTAGGCTATGTCGAGGGCCTTCGGAAGGCCTGAAAACTTCGACATGGGTTGGCCAATAACCTATCCACCAATCAGCACTGGGCCCGCGTGGTGGATTATGGCCTAACTCCTCTCTCTGAGAGGAAGGCTTGAGTCCCAGCAGTGGGAACAAAATGGGCTGATTATGAAATAGCAATTAAACTCTTTGTGAATGATTTCGTCAACGGAAGTACTGTCACCATTTTTTTTCCTTTCGTGAAGCAGTAATGTTAGGAATACTGTGTTTTGTTTTGAAGGTATGGTTGCCGGCGTAATTACAACAGTTCGTCACTTGTGAGGAAATGCATCTGTTTCAGGCAGAGGTTACCATTGAACATCAGGTGGGCCTCTTGCATGTACCGTCTCATGTTAACATTAAAAATAACTAGAAAGTCTGATTTCTTTGCCTCTCGCATCCTGGGAATTATTTAACTCACACGAGTGCATAGGTATCTTCTGGGTAAGCGCGCTCCATCAACGATCGCATCATCACTTAGCATCAGGTGAGATAGTGGTCAAGTGCTACCCAGTACGGCATAAAAAAATAAAAATAAAAAAAAAAAACTTTAATATTCAAATTTCATCCAGTTACTTACCACTCCATCTTCTCTAATAATGTTTTACTCAGCGTAAAATGCGTATTTATTTGTTGATCTAGCCTTCAAATACCACCGAATATTTTATTCTCATAGCCTACATCGCGCACTGAATAACGCATATCTTTCCTCGCAATACTACGTCAATAACAAATATCTCGTCATAAAGTATGAAGCAAGTCAGTCGACCTACGCGATAAGATGAAAACTCATAACAATATCATGCAACTATTTTATTTCTAGCTAGTTTTCTACCGACTTCCAAAAAGGAGGAGGTACTCTAGGGTAGACTGGGTGAACCGAATTAAAAAAAAATATTTTTTTTTGAAAGCTGGTGCTTAACGTTTGGAACCGTATTTTTATTTTTAAATTCGGTACAGTAGTTTTTGAGTTACACTCAAATAACTGATTTTTACCAAAGTAGTAGAATGGAAGTCGGTATAAAATTTTTCAAATTGCACTTGTCTAGCTTCAACTAGGTTCTTGTTGATTTTTTACATTATAACTGTTACCTAGACATTTGACGGGTTAAACATAATATTATTTGATGGTACTTATGTACAAAGTGTATAAATAGATGGCATGAAGGACGCATTTTTGTAGGTCATCATCTGCCAAGGCAACAAGTACAATTTGACAAATTTAATACCGACTTTCATTCTATTTAGTTATTGGAGTGTATCTCAACAACTACTAGATCGAATTTGATGAAATGATTTTTTTAAATAGGACCACAGGGGAAGCACCAGCTTTCAAACAAAAAAATAATTTTGAGCATCGGTTTACCCAGTCGAAAGTTATCAGGTAACAAACATAAAAAAAAATATAGTCGAATTGAGAAAAAAAGAGGAGGTCCTCTTTTTTTTGGAAGTCTGTAGAAACATAAGCATACGTTTTGTATTTGGATACTAATTGTAACTTTTGATATAAGGACAAATAAGAAAATTCCGTGTAACAACTATTTCCCATGCAGATGAAGAAGCGGGCCGAATATAGTACATTATATTAATAGCAATGTGAGATACTCTTACATTGCTATATCGCATTGCCATGACAACCAAGTGGTTTATTGCCTCAACTCTTCCCAAATGTTATATTTACGACAAGTACGTAATAAAATTTTCGAGAATCATAAATGTAGATCCCGAGAACATGTTACCAGAATATCTTTGACATCTCCGCGATTCAATGGTTATTAATTTACTCGAAGAGCAAATTGGAACTCGGTCCCTTTGATCCTGGTAAGTATATTTCAATAGATTGATTTAAAGTCAGATAATATTACAAGGACATGACGTACGGAATTCCGGGAAAATTATTCTTAACCATAGAAAGTTTGATCATGTAGAAAATCACGTGGAACTGAGCGCATTGAGAAACCCTATTAGTCTTCCGGTCTATTTGTTATGACTTACAAATCTTATGCCAAGACCTAGATGCTAATATATATAATATGACTAGTTTATGAATTCAATATTTATATAGACGCATGTTGCCCATATGCTGGACACATCGAGTGACCAATGTTGAGGTTATACGTCGAGCTGGGAGGAAACGAGAACTCATGCAGACCATCAAAAGGAAAAAGGTTACTTATCTAGGCCACGTGCTTAAGCACTCCAGATATGAGCTTCTTCAGTTGATTATGATGGGCAAGGTGGCCGTACGAAGAGCTGTTGGAAGTAGAAGGAAGTCGTGGCTGCGTAATATCAGAGAATGCACCGAAATCGAAAGTGTCGCGGAGCTATTCAAACTCGCCAAAAACCGGGTGAAATAAGCGCAGCTGACAGCCAGTCTTCACTAGTTGGAGAGGCACTAGAAGAAGAAGAATGAATTCAGTCACTCAGCTACTTTAGGAATGTTACCTATAGTCAATATATATCTTAGAGACCGATACGGAATGGAAGTTTATCAGTGAACGAAAAACATGTATCACAGAGGATTCAAAAGCAAAAGTGTCATTGAGCCTGCCGTGCGATTCTCTAATGATTCGTCGATGCACTCACCGATGTCAAATAATTTATGAGATATCGCCCTTGTACACAAGGTTGTTTTCCAACGTTTCTTGTCATCTCGTAATTTTTTCACGGATGTTGCAATAATGTTTGCTCCTAGAGATTCGTAAGGCTGATCTTAGAACCGATAGCTGTTGAAGTTGACGAATTCTCTAGTGGAAACTGGGAGTTTTAATTTTAAGGTAATTGAATTGAAGGTGGAAGGAAAAGGAAGGCAATCTAGAACAGTATTTGTATCGTACGAAAAAGCTATTTCATTCAATCCTATGATTTGTCTGGATAGCTGTGGATCAGATATCTGATAGTTTTTCTAGAAATAGCCGTACCGTCTTCGTATGCTCTTATAGTACATATAAATAAATGAATAATATAATTCTTGATAATAAAGAAACGCTTTGAACGGATAAATACTTCAATAAAAAGTCGAAATACGGGTGCGTTATCAGTGATTAAACTTAACGTTAATTTAAATGTGTTGACACCTAATAACTGTCCTCTAAACATTTTACCTATTGTTTAATATAATCACGTTTCAAACAACAGGCCCTTGTCTTTGAGGCCCGGTTGGTTTCAATACATTAACGTTTGTGTGTTTGCATGTATACAGAGTGTATTATCCTTGTTATGCTCAAAATACTCCCTTTACTCAACGCTTTGTTCCCTGGGGACGTGTGAATTATTTCTGAGACATACTTGCGGATGTTGGTGATTAGATTCCGAATGGAGGCGGTAATTGGAAAGGAAATCTGTCGAGATGTATCTAGGTATTTTATGATATGATGATGTTAGGATGACGGAGCCATGGGATTTCACCACAGCTTTCGAGATGTGAATTGTAATTAAAAATCCAACATGCTAGATTTTTACATATTATAAGGAGATAGTGCAAGAACGAGACTGATCTTGTGTTAAGCGGTAACTTTTGCCTAACAGATTATGCAAGTCTCTTCTTCTCGAACCGGAACATAGGAATGCGAACAATGTTTTGCGGTAGAATTAGGTATAGTTGCAGTATTTCCCGAATGGTTTGATCCACAGTGTTTTCTACTGCTACTATACTAATGTTGCTCTTTAGCAAACGTTTTAGTTTGTAATTCTACCTTCCAAGAGTAGTTCACAAGCACTACGTCTACGACAGTTTGGAAGACCACTATAACAAGTTAAAATTATTGCAATTCTGATTTTCTACGTCAAAAAGAGGCTCTGATAAGGTCTTGAAAATGCTATGAGGTTACTGTCCCAGTTCCCAATATTATTTAACATCGACGACTACAATTGGGACTAATAAAGAGCAGTGAAACACACAGCTGAAAGTAATAAAAATTATGAAAGAGTACATGTACATTAGCAGAGTTCTTATACAAGTCCATAGCCCAGCTGCGAGCTCTTGTCATGGATGTTATCAATGCAGTCCAAAAACGAGCCATTCAAGTTACAGTGAGCGCTCGGTCGTCATCAAGACCGCACGCATACATTAACTTACTCCGCGTTCGTCAACTAGTCGTGCAGAAATAGGGATGTACGAAGGTGCTATCGACAATCTGTCGATAGATCACACCTAAGTACAGTATGGACAAGTTCCTATCTAAATCTAATTTGAATCCCAACGTGACAAATAAAAGACCAAGAGAAGATGAAGTATCTCCAGATAAGTGGCGTAAGCCGAAGAAGTTCATCGCTAACACTACTGCCAGCTCCAAGAACAAGGAAACACCTACTGATAACCGCTTTAGAGGCCTACCCGTCGATGCTGAGGAGGCATCCTCGGATCCATTCCATCAAGCCAGCAAGAAGAAGAAGGCCAATAATACGCCTCCTGTCATTATCGAACTAGATAGAGACTGGACTCATCAAAAAATAAAGGATGTAGTGGAAAAATATTGCAAGGACTATCACATGCAGCACAGAGGGCATAAGCTCGTTAGAGTACAGTGCTATTCTGCTAAGAATCACCAGCTGCTCAAGGATGGCCTGGTCACTGAAAAAATTGTCTTCCACACTTACACGCGAAAGGACGAAAAGCTTCCCAAAGCCGTTATTAAAGGACTACCAAAATTTATCCATAACGATATTCCTGCAGAACTAGAATCACTAGGATTTTGTGGTACCAAAGTCTCCGAGTTACGGACCTTTCATACTTCTGAATGCCCGCCAGTTATCGTTCAACTACCCAGTGGTACCGACATGGCAAAATTCAAAAAGATTAAATATCTTTCAAATTGTGTTGTCGAGATTCAGCGATACTCGCCTAGTAAAAAGCCTGGCACACAGTGCTTCAGGTGCCAAGGCTTCGGTCATGCCGCACGGAACTGCAACCGACCACCACGATGCGTCAAGTGCACTCTGAATCACCCCACCTGGGAATGCACTAAAAAGGATAGAGAAGAGCCTGCTCGTTGCTGCAATTGTCAAGAAGACCATCCTGCCAACTATGCGCAATGCAATGAACGGTTAAAATATATAAACCGAATAGAGACGAGACGAGAAGCGTTACGCAAAGTCATGATTTCTGAAGCTGCGCACCTACAAATGTCTACACCTAATACCTGGTCCCAAATCGTAAGATCTGGTACAAATAAAAGACCAACTTCGAAACTTCAAAACGAAGACTCATCCCATCCCAGTATGGTTACAGCAGAGCGGTCACATAATAATCTTCAACCCGTTAAGCCACCTTTAAACCAGCGACAGCCGACCTCGAGTACTGGAGCTACTACTGAGAAAACCCCTCAAGACCTTGCAACAATGGAAATGCTCGATATCCTTTCGACTATTCAATTGATAAAGCAAGATTTTATCAAGTGTAAAACTTTCATGGAGAAAGTAATCCTTATATTAACGCACCTCGGACATTATGTGTAGTTCCCATGAGCTACGAGTATTATACTGGAACGCCGATGGTGTCCACAAAAAGCAACAAGAACTCGCAGAACTTGCCGTGAGTAGATTAAACGTTGACATTATAGCGCTCTGTGAAACTAAACTAACAAATCGACTTACACTTAACATCCCTGGCTATGTTTGTTATCGACAAGATAAACATAGCGATGGTTTTGGCCAGGGTGTAGCTCTTATTGTTCGGTCTGACCTAGTACACAACGTGATCCAGACTCCACAGTTGCAAAACCTGGAAGCTGTTGGAATCTCTCTTGGTGTAAGCAATGAGAATGTTGTTGTATTATCGTTGTATCAGTCTCCTAACCTTCCGCTAATCACTAGCGACCTAGATTGTATTATGGCAGTAAGCTCCAAGGTACTGGCGATGGGTGACCTGAATTCTAAACACCCCCTGTGGTCACCTGGTCCTAGCAATACACGAGGAATTAAGTTATACGAGCACATGCTCGCTAGCGAATTCATTGTTCATGCCCCACAGGACTTAACATTAGTACATTATTGTGCCGAATTCAGTCCATCTATTCCAGACATTTTATTGAGTAAAAACTTTTATCCTCCTTATGACATCGCTACTATCCCAGCTCTATCTTCTAACCACTTTCCTGTATTTGTCAAATTCAATAGCAGACCTAATCGTTATCTGATTCAGAAACTTAACTATGCTAAGGCTGACTGGTCCAAATACCGTAATATTCTTAACCTTAATACCATGCTTTCCACTAAAACATATGATTCTACAAATGAAATCGATGCAGCTGTTACCGGTTTCCAGCAACTGCTTATTGAAGCCAGAAATTCTAGCGTGCCCATTTCAAACTTGAAACCTTGGTGTCTTTCCTTTTTACCCCGTCGTATTAAACGAATGATAAACTACAAGAATCGCCTACGTAGGCTCGCTGTCAGGGAACAAAACTTTTTGGCGCGTAAAATACTAAACTATAATATTAAACATTTAAAATTAATGATTGACCATGCTATCAAGACATACAATGATAAAGTATGGATCAACAAACTGAAAAAGATTGACAATCCCGGCAACGACCTATGGAGAATAGTAAAGAGCTTACGCTCCACTTCAACTACCTTTCCAGCTCTGAAGACTGAAGCTGGCTCCCTAACCAGCTGCCATCAAGCTCAAACAAACTTATTAGCCAATGCGTTTCTTAATAATATGTTACTTACCCACGATTGGCACAGCAATGAGCTTCCAGCTGTTGAACACTCTACATCATTACTAAATGACCAAACCAGCTTCAGTGAACCAATCACGTTAGTTCGCCCTTCAGAAATCAAAAAAATTATCTCATCTTTGAAACCCCGTAAATCCCCAGGATCAGATGAGATCTCAAATATATTGATTAAAAATCTACCAAATAAATGTATTATTTCACTGACCAAAATTTTTAATTCTTGTCTATCTTTGTGCTACTTTCCATTAGCGTGGAAGGCTGCTAAAGTAATAGCGATCCCTAAGCTGGGTAAGCCCCTCTCAGATCCGACCTCCTACCGCCCAATTAGCCTCCTATCGTCTCTTGGTAAACTTTTTGAAAAAATTATCTGTAGACGTTTGATAAAAGCGACTGATCATAGTTTGATTAACGAACAATTTGGCTTTCGACAGGGCCATTCTACTGTCCAACAACTAGCCAGAGTTGCTGAAACCGTGTCAAACAATCTCAATCTAAAACAATCCACGGGAATGTTTCTATTAGATATTGAGAAGGCATTTGACACGGTTTGGCATAAAGGACTCTTGCATAAAATGATATCACTCGGTTTGCCTATTTCGTTAGTTAAAATTATAAAATCCTATCTTACTAACCGTAACTTCAGGGTCCACATCAAAAACTACTCATCTTCTCCCAAACCTGTTCCTGCAGGTGTCCCACAAGGATCAATTTTGGGTCCTATCTTGTTTCTTAATTATCTAAATGATATCCCTGTACAACCTCGAACAGACATAGCCTGTTTTGCAGATGACACAGCGTCATTCACTTCTTCTCCTGACATCGATCTTGTCATTGGTCGCCTCCAGCTCTCTCTTGAGCTACTCCTGGCTTACTTTAAAAAATGGAAATTAAAAATTAATGAATCCAAAACTGAGGCAATAATGTTTACGAGAAAACGTACCATACCCTCGCGCAAATTGAAGATTTCTAATTACAGCATACCTTGGAGTCGCTCGGTAAAATATTTAGGAACAATTCTCGACACTAAGCTTAACTGGTCGGAAAACACTTCTACGCTTTGTATAAAAGGTACCAAGGCCCTAAACGCATTGAACCCAATTTTAAACAGACGTTCGTGTCTTAGCAGTCACACCAAACTACGAATATACCGCACCCTAGTCCGACCCTGTATAACTTACGCTTGTCCCGTGTGGAGTAGTACCTGCCAAACAAATCTCAATAAATTGCAAGTCGTACAAAACAAAGCTCTAAAGTATGCTTTTGCAACCCCATTTCGTACCAACCTTCATAAATTACATCGCAAAGTAGGTCTACCCAAAATAGACGTATACATTTACAAATTATCTGAAAAATTTTATATACATAAAAATCCCGCTAGCAAAAACCCTCTAATTAATAATTTATGCAAAACACGCAGTAAAAATATTATTTTTATCGATAAATACAATCGATACAAGTTACCACATCACCTATTTCTCGAGCGCGATGAATAGATAGTGTCGCACACATGAGCGTGCGCTTCCCGCTGACGGCTGGCGCGCGCGCCACTGCGACCTGTATTACCAGCCGGTATCGGGTGGCAGTGGCGTGCGCTTCGTGCGCCGGCGGGCCGCGTTGTTCGTATGGGTGACTACCTAGTTCACGACGAGTTCTTGTTGCTAGCTGCGGACGGCCGAGCCTGTATGACTATTTGAACAACTTATTTTACTCGCCTACCCCTGTAGGCTTCTTATCCACTAACAAAAATTATGATATAAATGTAAGGCTCCTACTAAAGATTACATACATACCTACTTATAAATATACAATTATTAAGCTTAATATAAATAATCCATCCATTTTATATGTACTTAGTAGAACTAGTTATCTTATAAGTTTTTATTAGCCTAAATGACTGAAAAACATTGTATAATTATTATTTTTGTGCTGCCAGGATCTATGTACACTGGTATTTGTGCATTTTTGTATACTACCTTTTCCGAATAAAGATATTTTGAAGAAAAAAAAAAAAAAAAAAAAAAAAATTCAAGTTACAAACATTGTGTATCGTTAAAAATGTAAAGGAAAAATGAAAGGCTTGACGTGCACGGTCATTCTGTTTTATTTCTCTTTCACACTTAGGTACCTAAATCTATTGACTTCTTGCTCTAATGATTACTAAACGTCAATCTCATTCATCTACGTTACACGTTTTTAGCATACCTACCCATAGATAATGCTTACAAAAGGACACATCCGCCGGAGTGAAGTGTTAAATAAACCAAGTCAAACCTTTTTGTATAATGTATCTATATTTATTTCTAGTTTGTTTTTTATCCATCTTATTTAGTGTAGGCACTATTTTTGATAGGTTAAGTCAGAATGGCTGTAACACTACACCATGCTATACATACATCTTGGAAAACGAACGACAGACGTCACGAGGGCTTTGGTACTCGTATCATATTAAAATACAATTGCTAGTTTGAATAGGAATCACAAATAGTCAATGTTAGATGACGAAAACTGGACGTGCATATAATAAAACACCATGATAATCAAATTGTTGTGGCTCCTTTGCTATTTATTTTATATCTTAATCAGTAAAACCCTAGCTTACTTATATATGCAACTCAATTGACTATTTACTTTTATAAATAGGTCCTTTGATTAAACCGAACTACGACGTGTATCCTAGTATTTAATGAGAGTAGAAAGAACAGAGAAGACATAGAAGACAATAACAGAGCTTAGCTTGAAGTAACTCCTCGTCGTTCATGCTCACCCTCTCCCTCTTGCCATAGACACGTGATACTGATGTCACAGCCGCTTTCAAGGGCTTCGTTTTAAAAGCGCTACATTTAAAACTTGATTGCGGCAAAATATATATATATTAAAAACAAAATGGTGAATCTTGTGCACAGAAAAATAGGCTGGGAAGTTTCTTAACTCCTGGTTCGTACATAACAGGGCAGTCCCTTACACGAAACAACTAGTGTCTCTTTATTTATTCATAAACTGTGATAAGCTTTGTTATCCGAGAATTTACATGTATTAACCAAGACAGAATATTTTATGCCGTTAGATTTCATGTTTAATATTACAGCTGTGTATACATTTATTTATGAGGATAAGCATGACTTTGGTGTTAAGCCTCTTGCGACGAGACCTGCGTAGTTAGAAACCTAAGATAAGTTAAGCTATGTGTTTTGCGTCTATCACAGTGAGTTTTTCGGCTTTAGAATTTTAATCGTCCAGTAATTTCCCGTGCTGTCGTGGCTTTGAATCTCACAGTAGTGTTTGCTCATTATGGCAAGCAATTCTTTTCAAGATAGAGTACTCAATAAGGCTTTCTATCTAATAACTCTGGTTTTTTTGGTTCATATACTATTCATATAATAATAGATTAGGAGAAATGAATCTTCCAAATACCTAACATGTTACGCTTTAATGCGCTGTCAGCTCAGCGCTTGGTTACTTTCAATTTCCTTTACTTGAAATCAAGCATGCGCATCTCGTAAAAACGTACAAAATTCATTAAAAATAATGTGCACCCTTAAATATAAAACAAATCCGTCAATGTATGTGTATTAAAAATTGCTATTTTATGACATTTGTTTTATGATAAATACAATTATGAATGAAGAGAAGTAAAGTAAGTAAAATATGTATTTAATTTCGTCAATGTATACTTAGAAGTATTAGAAATGTCATATAATTTTTTGGAGTTTTAATTAAATCGCTGCTTATGAGATAAACTGCTTTAAAACCCTCATTTTTATCGATATCATGAATTAACAGCGCCTTAATATAATGAGTGTTGCTTAAACCGAGTGAAAATTTGATTATTTTTATGTCAAAACATAACGATACATGAAATAACATAAGACTTGTCTTATGTCATACTATTTAACACTACATTTATAATAATTTATAGAGTAAACGTTTTACTTGATAACTTAAGTGGTTAATAATGAAAGAATTACAGAATTCCTATAAAACGTGTTACATCTACACCTAAAACTATTATTATACCTATAGGTACTACAATAACTTTGCAAACCATAATTTTCTATCACACTCAGTAAAAAAACTGCCACCTTATTCAATTACTTTCCAACCGATAGTGTTGTAACTAAATTGGACTAACTGAAATGCAATTTACATTAATTAATGTGGAATAAAATTACGGTTTTAAAGCACTGTTGAGACTGCCGTGGAGCTGCAGTGGTCCTGGAATGTTCGCGGAAGCGCGCGTGGATGGCTTCCATGCTGTTAGCGAAAACAGGTCGCCTTAGTGCTTCACCATCTACGAGGAAACTCCAGCAGTGTTCTAAAAATGATTGCATCACGCTTTGGTGGCCCAATATCAAATACTCGATATAGACATGGTTACGGGCATGTACTAAATAACGCACATTCTTACACCTTTATACTGAATTCCACAAATATTTTATTATATAGATAATATAAACAATACCACTAATATAGCTATGGTTCTTTTATTTTAGAGCTATAATTCATAAAAGAAAATAATCATCAAAGTTCTAAGATATTGTGAAAAAAAAACGAATATGCATTTGGCCACACAAATATTATTTTTACAACGTCCACATCACAAGATCTTTAGGTCCCAAACTAGGCAGAGCCCATACTATGGTAACCTGATGACTGGTATAAATCTTATGCACATACACAGGTTAACTCACGGCTAATAGAAGGCATTTAGCTACTAATCAGCCAGCCAATATGTACGTATGAAAAAAAAAAAAATTTTTGTTACGGTAGATTTTATTATTTCAAGCAGTTGATAGCAACTAATTCCATCAATAGTGATGGAATTAATAATAATAATAATAATAAGCCCCCTAAAATCCTACCTTACGCCCGAGTCGAACATCTGACCTCGTGGGGGGCGGGCAACGTGTACAATCAAAACTTACACGGCCAACAAGGCAAAGGTACACCCATAGAAATGGAGACTCGTCGAATGAAAAAAATGAGAGGGCCGCTTCCCGGGGGCGATCGCCGGGGCACACCTGGGGCTGACGCTGGGTGTTCCAGCATGCGAACCGTCAGCGGTGAGGAGTTGAGCAGGCGGGCTCCCACCGATAAACATGCCACAGCCGCCAATAGCCGACTCGACCGACAGACAGACAGTAGAAGCAATAGCCCTATTGAGCTGTACATTCCTAGTACAGCATCTTATAACCCATCACTACAGTCATCACCATCGGAGGGAGGGAAAATATCCTCAAAGACTACAGCCGACAATTTAGAGATAGTGAATAGGAGCAGTAACTCCAGTAGAGCAGTTACTCCGGCCCAGGATGTTTTGCAGGAGGCAATTGCCACTCAACCTGCAACCACCAAAGCTGGCAAACCAAGAGTGCGCATGAAATGGAGCAATGATAAAAACCTATTTATCATGCGCACATATTATTACATTACCAAATTAGAGACTGACAAAACAATGTACTGCAAAAATCTACACGATCAATTTCTGTTGAAATACCCGGATCTAAATGTATCAGCACAGAGAATCTCAGATCAGAGAAGAGTCATTATTAGAAACAAACTTCTTTCCGATGCAATCATTAATGACATAAAAAAAGACGTTTCAGATAGACTTCGTCAAGAACAAAACATTCAGACTGACAGACCCGACCCTGTAACAGGAATCACCAGTACAGATATAACTTCAAACTCACATATTCCTTTACAATCAAATCCTTTTGAACATTTCAACAATCACCTACATACATCATCTCACAGTGCGTCCCAAACACAGCAAGCTTTAATATCTCAACCACACAAGCATCAACTCACGCATCGACACAAACAAATTCATTTTCTTGTATAACTCCACCACTACAAATAGGACAGGAACTAATGTTTGAACCTGTAACTATCGATATTCCTACGCAGGAACTCATAGATCAGCTAGAAACTACACTTGTTCAATACGGGGGTACTGACCCTACAGCTCGACCAAAACTACCACGTCTAAGAGAAAACAAAAAACTCTACGGATTTGTTGATGTATTTAACAAACAAATCCTTGGCAAATTTTACTCAATAGATTCTGATATAAACACAATACATACTCTAATTTATTGCAGCGCACTTGTAATTTCTGAAAACTTAGGCTATAAAATTAGACACCACAACCTTTCTCAAACCCGTAAACACAATCCACAAAAACCATGTTGGCAAGTTAGAATAGAAAATGATATTAAGAACTTACGAGCTGACATAGGGAGATTAACTCAATATATAAATAACAACAGGTCAAAAAAAGTAATTAAAGCCGTAGAGGAGATTTTCAAAAAAACAAAGAACCACTCTTCACACGAAAATTTTAATAAAAGGCCTGAAGAGTTTTTAGACACATTGAAACAAAAATTGGCATTAAAATCAAAGAGACTAAGTAGATACCTAAAAGCTTTACAAAGGAAAGAAGACAACAAATTGTTTATTACAAATGAAAAACAATTCTATAGAAATATCAGACATGACTGCAAACTGAGTAATAATGACTGTAATGAAGTGCCTTCAGAACATGAACTCAAAATCTACTGGACTGATATCTGGAAAAGTCAAGGAAAACACAATGAGCAAGCAAAATGGATAAGCGAAGAAGTAAAAAGATGCGAAAATATTGATAGCATGGAATTTGTAGAGCTTACAACAGAAGATATAGCAGAAGTCACAAAAAGAACAAAGAACTGGAAAGCAACAGGAATTGATGGTTTACACAACTTCTGGTACAAAAAATTCTTTGTTCTGCATGATATATTAGCAAAAAACATCACAGACTTAATAAAAGGTCAACAGGAACCTCCAAAGTTTATTACAAAAGGTATAACATACATGCTCCCTAAAAGCAACGATACTAAAAACCCTTCACAATATAGACCCATCACATGTTTGCCAACCCTATACAAACTCATCACATCGTGCATATCAAAAAGAATCAATAGCCATTTAGAGACTCACAATATTCTATCAGAGGAACAAAAGGGATGCAGAAGGAACCATAAAGGATGTAAAGAACAACTTGTAATAGACACAATGGTCCTCAAGCATTGTAGTACCCATAAACGAAATCTTAATATTGCCTACATAGACTACAGAAAAGCTTTTGATAGTGTCCCACATTCCTGGTTATTACGAGTATTGCAGATATACAAAATTAGCCCCCATATTATTAATTTCTTGCAAAGTACTATGGCTGAATGGAGAACCTCACTACATCTGTCTACCAAATTTGCTAAAGTTACCACTGATGAAATTCCTATCAAAAATGGAATATTTCAAGGTGATAATTTGAGTCCATTATCGTTCTGTCTTGCCCTCAATCCTCTCTCTAAATTACTAAATAGCACTAATAGTGGATACCAACTGACAACTAATACAGACATCACCCATCTAATGTATATGGATGATATAAAATTGTTCGCTAAATCCAAAAAAGGCTTAAATAATTTAATTGACACAACAAAACAATTCAGTAGTCACATTAAAATGAATTTCGGGCTTGATAAATGTAAAGCTCTCCATATCTCAAAAGGCAAAACTGAAATAGCCAATAATAATCTAGCAACCCACAATACATTTACAGTAATGGACCCAACAGACACATATGCATATCTTGGAATTCATCAATCAAATGGCATAAACCATACTGAAATTAAACGTAACCTAACCACTGAATATACTCGAAGATTAAATATAATTTGCAAAACACAGTTACATTCCAAAAATCTCTTTAAAGCTGTTAATACATATGCTATTCCAGTGCTTACATACTCTTTCGGAATAATTAAATGGACAGCTACAGACATAAGCCGCTTGGAAACAAAAACCCGAACTACTCTCACAAAGCATAACTATCTACACCCAAAATCGGCAATAGAAAGAATGTCAGTTAAAAGGGAAGAAGGAGGAAGAGGACTAATAGACTTAAAATTACTGTGGGAAAACCAAATAAAAAATTTACGCGACTTCTTTTATAAAAAATCAGATTTATCTAAAATTCACAAAGGAATAGTTCAGTTAGACAGCAAATATACACCATTAAACTTAAACCAAAGCAATATACATTACAAATCTGCGAAAGACCAAGTAACGGAAAAAATAGACAGGTGGCGTAAAAAAGAACTCCATGGACGTCATATACATGACTTAGAGCTACCTCACGTAGATAAAGCAGCTTCTAATCAGTGGCTTAGGTTAGGATCTCTGTTTCCAGAAAGAAGGCATTATGATCGCTATTCAGGACCAAGTAATAAATACAAAAAACTACAGAAAGCACATAATCAAAGACCCCAACACCGCCGATGACAAATGTAGGAAATGTCACCGCGTATCTGAGACTATCCAACACATCACCAGTGCTTGCCCCACCCTCACCCAAACCGATTACACTCATAGGCACAATCAAGTAAGCCATATAGTTCACCAAAAACTATCTGTTAAATTTAAACTCATAGAAAATACAGAGAAACCCTATTATCAATATGTCCCTAAACCAGTACTGGAGAATCCCACTCATAGGATATACTTTGACAGAGCCATATTAACAGACAGAACCATACATCACAATAGACCGGATATTACTGTAATAGACAAAGTAAATAAGTATGTATATATAATAGACATTGCAGTCCCCAACACACACAATATACAAAAAACAATAACCGAAAAAATTCATAAATACACAGAGCTAAAAGAAGAAATTATTCGGATTTGGAAGATGAACAAAGTGTATATTGTGCCGCTGGTACTCTCCAGTACAGGAGTTATCCCAAAACACTTACAGCATGTTGTTACACTGTTAGACTTACCCAAAACTATATATATTACGATGCAGAAAGCGGTTATATTAAATACCTGCCGAATTGTTCGTAAATTTTTGCAGGACGAAATAACTCAGGACTTAAATACTGAAAATGAGATCCACTTGGCTTAGGCCCGTGGGTGTCATAATAACACCGACATTCTTTAAATGTCGAAAAAAAAATATCCCTATAATAATAATAATAAAAATTTATTGACATAACATAATGACAATATTTAAACTCAATTAATGTACTTAACTTATACATCTGCTCTTAGTTTACATGGAACATTTGACGCCTGAGCTAGTAGTTAAACTGTGTTTCGGGCGCCAAAGCCCTCCGTTTTCTGGAAAATTAGTACATTACACATTTAGAAGTATAAAACTTATTAAGTACCTAAGTCCTATTAAATTTATTTAATATGTAGTACATGCCGAGTATGTGTGTGTGTGAGTGTGTGTGTGTGTGTGTGTGTGTGTGTGTGTGTGTGTGTGTGTGTGTGTGTGTGTTAGTGTGCGTGTGTGTGTATATAATGTTTGCGTGTGTGATGCGTGAGTGTATTTATGTGCCTGCATTGTAGTTTTACTTTATTGTTAATTAAATAATAAGCGGTCTTATTAACATTTCTGTGTCATCATATGTGAGAGTTTTAAGCCAGTCTGTAGTAACATTTTTTACTTTTGCATATGTGAGAGGATAGATATTCAGAATGGCATTTATTTTATTACATATAGACCCTACCAGAAATAACATCATAGTGTCTGTTTGCAAGACACATTCGGTATGGGTAATATGGGCACACACGATATATTTTACGTCGATTTATACAGTCAGCTTGGCCGACATACGGCATACGTTTTTGTTTCTTTAGAATAATATGTAAAATACTTAGCTGTCTTACTGTCACAGTCTCAGCCTCCTTGTACAATGAGGTTGTTGGATATGCTATAGGTTTATTCAGCATAACTTTCAAGATTGCTCTTTGTGCGCGTTCTAATCTTAGTAAGGTGGTAGAGCATGCACCCCCCCATACCGTGTCACAATACGATATAATGGATTGGGCCAATGAGCAATAAACTATTTTGAGTGTATCAAGGTCCGCTGATGATCTTAACTTTTTAAATACATAAATAAGTTTTCTTGCGCGAGACGTAAGACTATCAACATGTGGTTTCCAACTTAATGTGCTGTCGATATGAATCCCTAGGTATTTTATACTATCCGTTTTTGAAATCGAAAGACAATTGCATAAAGATAAGTTTTTGCATTGATGAGCAATAATTGAAAAAGAGTTAGCATCAGGTTGCGCTAATATGGTAGGTGAAAAAGATATGTATTTAGTTTTAGTTAAATTTAAGGTGAAAGAGTTAGCCGACAACCAGTCCATGACAGTACTAAGAGCACGTTCGGCATGTGTTTTCGCCTCACACCAAGTTTTCCCTCGAACTACGAGGGCGGTATCATCCGCATAAGTGAAGATATCACAGGAAGGGAGGTTAAGTTCACAGAGGTCATTGACATATATGAGAAGTAATACCGGCCCTAATATACTTCCTTGTGGGATTCCGAAACTCAAAGGTTTGTCACTACTCGTCAGCCCATCGACTCTGACACACTGAAATCGATCAGTAAGGTAGTCTTTAAAGATTTCTAGGGCTAAGCCACGTATTCCCACTCCTTCCATCTTCAAGAGCATCTTTGGGATAGATACAGTATCAAAAGCTTTTGACAGATCGAGAAATATGCCCAGAGACTTATATTTTTTGTCAAGATGGTTAACAATTGTGTTCGTGACGTCAGCCACCTCATCTTCTGTAGATATTTTTTTGCGGAAACCATATTGGTTTTTTGAGAGGATATTATACTTATCGAGGAACTTTGTCAGTCTGTCATTCAACAGTTTTTCCAGTATCTTCGAAATTGAACTTAGTATAGAAATGGGCCTGTAATTATTGATAACATCTTTATCACCACTCTTGAAGATAGGCAAAACAAGGGCTTTTTTTAAGGATTTCGGAAAGATCCCTTTCGATATACAGTGGTTGAATATATGTGTCAGAGGTGGCACTAGAACTTCACTCGAGTCTTTGAGAATTCTACTCGGTATGTTATCCCAGCCTACTGCGCAATCCGATCGTAGCCCTTTTATAATGCGCTCAACCTCAGCACAGTCTGTTTTAAAAATGGCCATTGTGGGATAATCCTCTTTGAGCCTATGTGGGACTTTGTAATTATTGTTAGGTAACTTTGTACTTATTTTGCTGGCTAATTCTCTTCCTATATTTGTGAAGTAATCATTAACATTATTAATAGAAGTTTTGGGGTCGTCCGAAAGGAGTAGCAAAGATGATGCAGATGATGGTGGTTGTTGCAGATTTGCGACTTTTTTCACGATTTTCCAAGTTGATTTTGGATTACCTCTCGTCTTAATAAATTCTTTACTTTCATACTAGTTTTATTTTTTTTAATAAATTATTGCAGAAATTTCTATAACGGAAGTATGTGACTTTATGCAGAGAATTGGCAGACCATTCCGAGTAAACCATATGAGTAAACCAAGGACACCAATTTGTGCTGGTCGATGATAATTCGCCCGCCCATCGAGCTCAATGAGTCAATGCTGCTCTCCGAGATGACGACATCACAAGGTTGAAGAGAAGCCTGCCGGCTCGTGTGACTTAAACCCAATAGAGCACGCGTGGGATGCTCTCAAGCGAGCTGTTTAGAACCGTCAGCCATGTCCCCAGACAGTGCCAGACCTTAGGGAAGCCGCTATTCAGGAATGGGACAGGTTACCCCAAGAAATGCTGGATAACTTGATTCTCAGCATGCCCAGAAAGATCACCACATGTGTTCGACCCAGGGGAGGAGTTATATTATATTGAATATAAACCTAAAATCAATAAACTGTTGATCTCAAACTATTTTTGATGTGTGTATCTTTTTTCCTCGAAACCTTCTTCTATTTGGATGTCTGTTTAAATGGGCAGGATATTGCTTTGGTGATGCCTACCAAGTAAACGTGAGCGCCACTTAGAGCACTACTTACTTTAGCAGCTGGTAAAATTATCTCACACCCCTGCGCTGTGCTCCTGTGTAACGTAATAGTATCGTATATACAATACAAACTATGGAAACTGAAACTGTGTCACAGTTGTATTGACACGATTACGTTACAACTACACAAATTTTCGTGCTAGGACCACAGGAATCACTACAATTACAACTAACATTTATTATTTAGAGCAATTGAACATTTGCATAGCATTGTATTATTGACGCATGCCGTCCATTAGCTGGATTCAGAAGGTGACCAATGGTATGTACGTGTTCTCCAACGGATTGGCCAAAAACGAAACATTACGGTTAAAAAGCGTAAAATCTCTTACCTCGGTCATGTCCTCCGTCATCAGTGTCTGAGTGGTTCCGCCGAACCAGAAACAAGAAGGTATGTACCACGCTGATCGCTAACCTCTACTAGTTGGAGAGGCACTTTAAAGAGTATTGTATTAAGCGCTGGCTAACAAGTTCCAAGTTAACTAAGTTCCAAGTGGCGTTCTATGGGAGAAACTTATGTTCTGCAGTGGACGCCTTCTGGCTGATAACAATGAAGTTATTGACGGTTCCGTTAGCTTAGTTACTAGTTATCCTGCCTTAGAAGCGCGGGCCCCAGGTTCCGTCCTTGGCTAATATCTGTGTGATGAGAAGAGATGTTTGATGTCAAGTCATGAGTATTGTGTTGTGTTACTGTGTGCGCCCATGCCTCTCGCGACACGCGGAATCATATTGTGGGGCTATGAGAATGTCAAAACTATTATTTATTCCTTTCATATTATTATTTTGTTAACTTCCATGAGAAAACGTGGAGTTTAAATTGTTACTTGGTACTATAAATAAAAATACTTTTGAAAAAGATGTTTCACTAAGTTACCCTATGACTTAAATCCTCTTTTGAACAGTATACTCACTTGTTTACTTCTCACAGACACCAGAAACAAGATTTTCCTTTCACTCAACATTCCTTTTACTCAACATCAAACATACGCCAACTTGCAAAAATTATATTTCCCCAACGAAAACTACTACTATACCACGTACGTAACTGGGAACTTTCATATTCCACGACGCAAGTCTAATTAAAGGAACATGCACCTAACTTGTACATTAAAAAGCTATCCTCAGCTTAGCAATTAACTTTAATCTGGTAGCTGCTTCTCTGAAATGCTTTTAGCTTTCTGTAGTTTGGCCTGACCTTACATTTTCTTTCGGTTGACTGATTCATGAAGTATTAGGCGCTTTGAGTAAATTTACGCTGCATTTTTATTTGTATTTGGTTAATAGAGCTAAAAATGAAGTAATAAAGAACGTCAGATGTTTTGCAGTAAGTTGATGCATCAGTAATTATTTGCGGATATTCCGCGTTAGCAGCGAAGAAAGGTTAAGGATAAGACTCAGCTAACTCAGCATCTGGACATTTTAAAAGCTTACTTCTGGTGCCCAGTTTATCAAAAATATATCAGACATTTGTCGAGAATATCCGCAGTAACATTTCCAGAAAACAAAACGTGAACTTGTAAAATAAGTAAGATTTTTCTGGAAAGGCCCCTCGCGTGTCAAGCGTACACCATGTGTACGTGCAAAAAATGCTAAGCTTTGTCGCGAATGCACCAAGTGTAACACATTTTATACCTATTGTTTGTAACTAATTTTATCAGATGCAATGCAACGGTACAAACTTGCTTTTAGTTGGTCAAACTATTCAAGAATACTTTTTTATGTGAACTTTTATGCATAGTTCGGAAATAACCCGAAAAACTAAACATTGGACGAACTATTTCATATCCAAAAGTGTGCACAAATTTGTTATGAGACCTATTTTATTTTATGAATAGGAAAGAAGAGGTAAACTTGATAGTTTGATACTGTTCATAATTTTAGATATTACAAATCGAACAATTACACGTCCTTCTGAAAAGAAATAATTTCACTGTTATCGTGTAATTTTGCTGCAACCATTTTAATTCATCACAGCCTCTTGCGCACCAGCTTAAATATTATTGTAAAATATGTGTTTCATTTTTAATTATTCTGATCGACCTGCTTATTTGGATCTGATAGTCTTTTTAATTAAAAAGTAATACGAATGAATCTCTAATCTGAGTAAAAAAACAGCATTATGAGATTGCAAGAGCACCTGGCACATATTAATATTGTTTGACAACCGGCTGGCAAGTTAAGATGTATAGATTTATACATATCTACACTAATATTACAAAGAGGAAATATTTGATGGTTGTAAAAAGTTTTCTATCAATAATGATAAAGTTCAAACAAACACAAGCCAAAACATTATCTGTGTATAAAATTTGTTTTTGTTGATTTTCTCACTCTAATGTAAAAAAAACCTCTAATGTTATATGATTATTAACGGGATATTTACCGTGGTAAGGTTGTGGAATGAGCTCCCGATATTTCGGCGCAGTTACATGCACCATGTTCACGGGAAGAAGAGTCTTCCCGTGTGTGAACATGGTGCATGTAACTGCGCCGAAATATCGGGAGCTCATTCCACAACGTAAGGTTGTGGTACGGTAATACACGGTAAATATCCCGTTAATAATCAACTTTAGAGAACAACCGTGATAGTTTAAAACAGTGTAAAACCTCTAATGTATGACCTATCAAACAAAAAAGAATAGCCAAATCTAATCATAATTGGTGGAAGGACCGCGTAACATACATAAAAAATACAGCTGAATTGGACACTTCATACATTTTTGTTGAAGTCGATCAAAATACGCGTTACTTCACCGCCAACCATTATTTAGAAGTTGGTGAAAAATTAGACTTTGTATGGAGTGTAATATCTACTATTGAACATGTTCGGAAAGAACCTGTCCTAAATTCAGTTAACAAGTTCTTAGCAACTGTCGGGGGTAAGAAATATGATTTTCTCAGCGTTCTTCAGACCGGGGGGCCGAGCAAAGAAAACTTTAAGACGCCATTAAGGTGGTGTTTTATTTGCGAGCGCAGCGGGAAGCGGGCATGCAGTGTGATATACGTAAGCGCCCCGTTGAGATTTAGTGCTACGCTATAATAGGTGACCACAATGTGTTGGAAAATAGTAAGAGCGGTCCTTTGTCAGATGCTTATGTAGCCAAGTATGCATTTGCAGTTACTGCTAGCTAGGTATTAAAAGTTTTGAACATAAAGACGTAGTAGTTCTAAGATCTGCCATTAGTAATTATTTATGTATGAAATAATAATGTATGATGATTTTGAGAGGGACGATCACAGACCATATGGTCTGTGGGGACGATCCTGAAATTATATATAGTAAAAACAATAACTTGATATGTAACTATATAAGACTTCAATTATGTAATTAAATCAATATAATTCTTACATTGTACGTCCGGCATGCACAAACTGTGGTTCCTCAAGCATCGTTTTCGACACAGTTTCTGGAATAAATAATAATTAATTCAAGTTGTGTGAAAGAAATGGTGTGTATCACGAAATAATACTTTCATAGTCTTAAGTTTTGTTCTAAGTAAACCTACACTTTATGGTAAGTACCTGCTACTGAGATTGCCATGCTGGTGGGTATGTCGATAATAGCATGGGCTGGTAGGTAATTTCAGAGAAACTATTTATAGAAATGAAAACTACATGCATTGAAAATAGGTGCTTACGTTAAATAATAACTAAATATACATGGAGTAAATATACAACCATAATAATTGTATATCATACATGACAGTTGTATGTGTAATTGACATTATATGACGAACAGTGTGATTGTAAATTGATTAATAAGTAATCTTAATCTAAATCCAGTAATTCTTAATCTAGATATAATAATTGTACATAATCGTTTATAATCTAATAATCATATGTCGACGCATAATAAAAATCAACATAATTTTTGCATGTCATTGTGATGTTATGTGGAGCGCTACCTACGAGTATTTTTATGTAACATCTTATATTTATATTCATGTTCATGCAAATAAATAGTTTTGAATTTAAATTTGAATTTAAATAATAGTGATCACGTAGTAACTATTACTTATTTTCTTATTTATTTTCTTTCAAACGATGTATGACTATCTAGTTATTAATATGCTCTTAAGTCTTCTTCTTCAGAAGAGTCTATCACTTCTTAAGTGATAGACTCATCCGTTCCGTTGTTTTAAACTAAACGTAAGAGTAGTGTAAAACGACTTCAAATCTTAAATTTTGCTGTTGTTTGTATGCCTTCTTTTTTGTAAGGCTTGCAGCATTTTCCAATATCGAAGCTAATAATTTGTTTTAGCTGGCTTACAAAAACAAGTTCCTTTACAAATATTTACATTAGTTACATTAGTTACTTAGTTAGTATATTTGGTTTGAGTTTCCGACATTTCAGCAGTGTTGCAAGCGTCATGATCACGGATGTAGGCACTAAAAAATTGCGGAACGTTGACGAGCTGACGAAGCGGTTTACCCTATCGCTATCGAACGCATTGAATTCAAGATCCTGAAGGAGGCTTCTGGATGAAGTAGAAACAGCCGTGCGATTCTCTAATGATTCGTCGATGCACTCGTCGACGAGCACACCGAAGTCAAATACTTTATGAGATATCGCCCTACCGTGCGATTCTTTAAGAGCAAACATCGTTGCATCTTTGACAACATCCGTAAAACAAGTGACGTGATGACAAGAAACTTTGGAAAAACAACCTTATGTACAAGGACGATATCTCATAAAGTATTTGACATCGGTGGGCTCAACGACGAGCGCAACGACGAATCATTAGAGAATCGCACGGCTGTACACAAGGTTGTTTTCCCATTTCTTGTCATCTCGTCATTTGTTTCACGGATGTTGTCAAATATGTAAAAGATGTTTGCTCTTAGAGAATCGCACGGCTGTTGTCTATCGTGTGATATCGCCAACGCGTCCGTTTGACGTTTATCCTATTTTATGATTACTAAAATAGTGGATAAATGCAGAGCTAATTAGTAGACATATATATTGATTAGCCGCTAGAGCTCACAAACATAAAATGTTGCCAGTTTATGCCTCTTGTGTTGTAAGCATCCACGGAAGTAGTTTTTTTTTGGGAATTTCACCCATAAAGTGCTAATTTAAATTTGTTTCTGTGCTTTGTATCTCATACAGTCTATACGACTTCACAGCACACATGCTATATATATAGCATAGACCAAGCGAGTGAAGTCGATGGCGTGTCACCTAGTCATGATCGATGTTTTTCATACTATCGTAAATTATATCTACTCTTACGTAATACGTATTGTTAGGATGACGCGCTGTGGGTCCTTTTAAGAAAAACACTTATATTGGCTGAAAACTAAATTATAATTTTACTGCACAACTTGAGATTTACATAAAATATATAGAGAAACAATAGGTGTGTACTGGACGAAAGTTTGAGATTGACTCCCTGAATATGAAAAACAGTTTTATATAACATAAATATTGCTTACATAGCGATTACTTACATATTAAGTTTGTTCATAACACTATGAAGTATGAAGAACAAAGTACTAAGTTGTGTAATTGGTGCGAATATAACAAAGAAGATACATATTTAATTAAACACAAATGCAAAGCTATCACTGCAATGAATCAAATTGAATTCCATTCCTTCTGCGCTAACGATTCTTTATGCAAAATACTACAAATGTTTTTCGGGAATTAGCTGATTTGCCCTGAATTTGTTTGCAGAGTTTTTGGCACAAACAACGGCTGTACGCTCAGCTTAAAAACAGAGGTTTTAAGCTAACCGCAGAAAGCTGGGTTTTAGTGCATGTTAAAAGCTGTTTTATGTTTTTGAGAATTTAGCTTGTCGGTTGTATGTGATATTTATGTAGTGAGATGCAATTTTAAAAATGTATCTGTATGAAGCTGCATAAATATGTATATACACACATTTTTAATGCTATTTTGAATATTAATAAGTCACAGTTAACGAGTATACCTACTACTGAAAAAGTGTTTATATGGAGCCTATAACATGTTGCTTTATACATATACATATTGTTTTGTATTTATAACATATTGCAGCGGGTCCACACCTTTTTAACGACTTCAAAAATGGTGGAGGTTATATGTTTGTACGTATGCATTTTTTTGTATGTTGTGTATGTTAGCCGATTTCTCCCCCATTTGTAAACCGATTCTCAAAATTCTGTTTTTGTTCGGTAGAGTATACTTGCGAGATGGTCCCATTAAAATTTCACCACATTTGGTCAAGCAGTTTTTGAGTTACACTCCAAAAACAAACTTTATCTTGATGATATCATCATTGACGGTGAATGACATTCGATCCCGTAAGTAGCGAGGGTGAAAATATTTTTTTACCAAAAAATGGAACTGACTGCAATACCAAAAAGTGTTAAAATAACTTGTCCAAGTCGGTACCATGGGCACAATAGTATGATATTAGGTACCTAAGTACTTTTGAACTATCATGGAAGTCGGTTCCATTTTATGTGATTTTTTTTTCAAACTATTCCACGTAAAGATGTTCAGAAGTTTTGAAACTCTTTTCTTATCAATAACTCTAAAAATACATTCTTGTTAATATGAATTTATCAGATAGACTAATGGTTAAAAATAAAGTCGCAATTTTTGACAAAAGGTAACATGGTTAAATTTTTCATAAGTACAAAAATACATTATGTCTAAGGGCTTGGAGAAGGTCACAAAAAATTATGTTTACTTTTTTAGGTTTATTTTCTTTTTGTCTAAATTGCAAAGTTTGGTTTCACTTGGCAGGCATTAGTGCTTAAACAATAATTTAATAAAAAGAAAAATATTGCGACATTTATTACGAAATGAACTAACGATAATGTTTTTAAGCTATTCGATAATACGACTGAAATAAAAAAAACAGAGTGATAAATAGATTACTCCTTTATAAGATATTTGATCAATCCTTTGAGTGCAAGTACTTTAAATAATTAAAATCTAAGTAACTACTAAATCCAAATTGAATTCATTGTACCGGTTACAAATGGTAATTCGGTAGGTAAAGAAACTTATCCGAGACTATTAAATTGTAATAATAGAACCTAAAACAGTAGCCTGAACCTGTTCCTTTGAACTCTAAGATCGTATCTGTTTACTTGCTAAGGCGGCCAAACTCTGTGTAACTAACATTTACCTTGCAAACCTTTGAGAAAACAAATTATACCTACTTTGATTTACATTTATAACATAGTATCAATTTCTATTGTATTCACACTTTAAACTTACACAAATACTGCTTACTACCTGGCATCAAACACTTAAATGTATATATGCTGTCATTAGAGCGCACTGCGGTGAAAAAACGCACATATTGGTATTCAAGTTAAAGCTGTCCTATACCACATCGTTATAGACACACAGGAGTAGCTAACTGCATATATTTATTATTACGTAAAAAAGGGTACTTAAACGGTATTGGTTGCATTCCTTCTACATAAATCTATGCGATACGAAATTTTGTGCGGTATAATCACCGCGAATTTGCTGCGGTGACTTTACCGCATGCCGGTTTTTTTAGCCCGATTATTTCACCGCAGTGCGCGTACTTCTATGACTCTCTGTATTTCACAGAATATGCGTTAAAAAACACACAGTATTGTGCAATGCAGCAAGCTCACTTTTCAACTCGGAGACTGTAGATTCCGATGCATCTAGTTTTCTGATATCGGAAATGCCGGTTTTTAATAAAATTATATCCTTTAAAAGCCTGGTGACGTCGACATGGTCAAACGTAATCGGTGGCAGGCGGCAGAGGTCCTTAGCCACATACGTACAAATCACAAAGAAACTTGGACAAATAATATTTGACGAGTGGAATGGGAAATTTGAACAAATGTTGAAGATTGAAATTGAACCAAGAGACGATTGGAATATCCCCATAAGGATGAAATGCTTATAGCAGAGATGGTATAGATAAGCAAACATTGCTACAGTGACCACTTGAATGGGCGACTGCTAACTCCATTTTCAATGAGCTTTTCCATCCTTGGGAGGACATAGTAAATCGTCAGTCATCGTAGCTGTCTTGGTTAGCTACTCAATTCGACTGTATTTATATTTTTTTTATGTTTGTTACCTCATAACTTTCGATAGGGTGGACCGATTCTCAGAATTCTTTTTATTTTGAAAGCTAGTGCTTTCCGTGTGATCCTATTTAAATTGCATCAAATTTGGTCCAGTACTTTTTGAGTTACACTCCGATAACTGATTTTTACCAAAGTAATAGAATGGAAGTCGGTATAATTTTTTTCAAATTGCACTTGTTTGTTTGTTTGGAAGTCATATTGAAACATTTAATGTGACTTAAAAACTTGTTGAAATGTTTGAAGAACTACTAGTAAAGCTTATCAGACAACCCGCACTAGGTCCAGTGCTGCCATGACCTATTAATAGTTACTTTGGCACCTGGCATCAAACATTTTTATGAGAAAGTAACTATATTGGGACGATTATACTTATAAATAAATTGAACTGACTTAACCAGTGATATTTATTCGAAATATTGTCCAAAGAACGAATAACTACGATATAATAATCTGCAAACACGATACGACAATAATACTTCCTTACAACTTGTATAATATTATGTCTTATGCTTAGAAGTTTTTTCTAAAACTGGAAATCTTTGTCGAAAATTTATCATAAGCTTAATATGTAAACAGTTGCCATTGTATTTTAAGGTAAGCTTTAAAACTTATTTACACAAACGCAAGAAAACACTGAATTCAAAGATACCGTATAAATGACAGGGGTAACTGATCAAAAAACCAATGGCTCACAAGTCAAACAATAAAATTCTCTATCATTCCACACTTCGTCAGACACGCAGAATAAAATGGAAACAAAAACAACAGTGGCGAAAAATCATAAATATTTACAGAAACTCGCTCCCAGGAGACAGTTTCAGGACATTGCGGTCATTAGAAAAGTTTTAGTGGCCATTACTGCCTGTTTTATATTACCACAAGCATAGGCCGCTGGAATTTACGCAATGGAGAATATCCTGAGCAAAGCACGGGTGATTTACACTGTAGTATTTATTAAGCCTGGGATTTAGACACGTAATGTAAAGAGAGTAAGGATGCCATGTTATATGTTTTGGAATCAGAATTCTTCGACATAAGCATGAGTATCTGACTGAATAGGCAACGTTTGCCCTATGGTAACCATTACACCTCTCCATGGTAGTTGCATTAACTTTTAACGTCCCTCTAAGATGAAGCTGTCCCATCTTCCAGTAATTGCAGTTGCTTCAGTGTCTTAACACCAACCTTGACACAGTAGGACTTTCACATAACAGCCTTAAGGAAGAATAGCTGGTATTGCATTGGTACTCAACATGACAGACAATTGCAGAAGCTAAACCACCTAGGGTAGGCTTAAACTGGTACCACACTTGGTAAAAGGTAAACTCTTCCAGGAGTGGATGCATCGCTGCTACTGCGCAGAATAAGCGTAAAACATACATAAAAGCGTGGTTGTAAATATTGATCCTGATACCGACAAATTTTGTCGATTTCTATATGAAAACAACAACATCCAACTCTGAGATCATTGTAGTAAAGAAAACACTGGTAAGTACCCATACCAAAGTATCTACTTAGACCGCGCGGCCCCGAGTACGTAGAACGTCATCGCGCGATAAAAGTATATAACGCGATAAATAGACGATAAAATTGGGAAGATGCGGTGGGTGGAGGCGGAGGACGCTTGCCGGCAATTATTACGTAAGCGGCCGGCAAAGTGGTCAGGGTTGGCAGTTTTTAAATGTCTTTGTTTTCTGTTGCGTAGGTAGGTATACTACCAACAAAACGTAGATGCGATGTGTACTTGTTTTGTGGCAATGTTGACATCCCTACACGAATCTCGCGCTGAACCCGCGTGAATCAACGCTAGTAGGAAAGATTTTCTACTTATACATATTTACTTACTTTGCCCATACTGTGATTATATTTTAAAAGCTATGCCAATATAGGAAACATTCCATTACTGTTCCAGCTACTTGTTTTAAGATTACATCCCCTCTTTTAGATTACTTCGTGACTTTTATTGGCAGTTTGAGTATTGTTTTGGTAACATGGATTTATATAAACGCAAATTGGTCGTTTTCTGCTAAGTAATAATCGAAGTCAAAAAGATTCTGTTGTTGGTATTATGAGTAGTGATGAGAAAATTAAAGTTGGTCGTACCTCAAGGGAGCAACCTTGGTTCTTTGATATGTTTAGTGTTATACCCATTAAAAACAATATAATACTCACACACGTACATATCAATAACTGTACTCACATCGCTAACAGAAAAGCCCGCGTCCCAGCTTATTGTGAGTTTTTTTAAGCATTTTTTATGTAACATTATCCCTTAGTTTCTTTCCGTTTTGCTTTTTTGTGTCTCTGTAAATGTAAACCTAAATGTAGAGTTTTTCAAGCAGTAGGCTCACGTATCCAGCCGTGCAATTCTCTAATGATTCGTCGTTGCGCTCGTCGACGAGCTCATCGATATTAGATACTTTATGAGATATCGCTCTTGTACACAAGCCTCTTTTTCTTACGTTTCTGTCATCTCGTCATTTGTTTCACGGTTGTTGTCAAAGATGCAACATGTTTGCACTTAGAGAATGGCACGGTTGGAACTCAATTGTACACAAGGATTTCCTGGAAACAGCGGAATAAAAGTATACAACAAAACTGTTATCAATAACGTGACTATAAATCTAATATCATCATCATCAATAAATTTCAATGTATTTGTCAATGAATAGATTTTAACTCGAAGCATTATATCTTGGCAAGCCTAGCTTAAAAGCCTGAGACTTGTATATATTATAACAGTAAATTCTAGCAGATAACCATATTTATTTGTATTTGTATTTCTAATTATACTTACTTATATTATTTTCTTGGGCATCGTTTCATAAACGCGTCACTGGCACCACGAATGTCATTTTGTTCTAAGCAGCCGTGCGATTCTCTGATGATTCGTCGACGAGCTCATCGATGTCAAATATTTTATGAGATATCGCCCTTGTACATAAGGTTGTTTTACCAACGTTTATTTTCAGCTCATCATTTGTTTCACGGATGTTGTCAAAGATACAACGATGTTTGCTCTTAGAGAATCGCACGGCTGCATAACCTTATAACCACTTACCAATTAAACTTTCTGTAATTTCAGACTACTCTCATGCCGAAAACCATACCAATTTCCTTATTTATTGATATGATATCCATAGTAATGACTATGATTCATCAAAAAAGTCGTTATGAAAGAACGGTTAGAAAGTGGAAGTAATTTTTTTAATTGATGTTTTAAGTACCTGCCGTACTCATTTCTATTTCTTTTATATTAAACTTATTACTTTGCAGCGCCCTACTTTTAAAATGTTAACCTTTTACCTTTATTCTGTCTGCGTACATTTTAATTAATTTATCAAAAGAACTAAATTTATTACTGCCTTAAAGCTAAGTATAAACCAAACACTTAACAAGCACAAACGAGTCCAATTAAAATATCTGAAAGAGTTTTGTCTCAGAAGCGTAGGAAATGCGAGTAAGGTCGTGCAAGCATTCGTTTAAGACTAGTCTGTTTCTCTGACTTTTTACTAGAATTTTACCTTAAAAGTTAATATATTTCTACATCATCATCTCAGCCGTAGGACGTCCACTGCTGAACATAGGCCTCCCCCATAATTTTCCAATAGGGCTGGTTGGAAGCGGCCTGAATCCAACGTCGTCCTGCGACCTTTATCAGGTCGTTTGTCCACCGAGTTGGTAGACGACCTACGCTGCGCTTGCCAGTGCGTGGTCTCCATTCCAGAACCTTCCGGCCCCATCGGCCATCTGTTCTGCGTGCTATGTGGCCTGCCCACTGCCACTTCAACTGGCATATCTTCGGAGCTATGTCGGTGACTTTAGTTCGTCTACGGATCTCCTCATTTCTGATCCGATCACGTAGATAAACTTTGTGTGCGACTTTGAGCTTGCTTATGAGGCCCATAGTAAGAGACCACGTTTCAGTAATCAGGTAACACACATTCATCAAAGACTCTTGTCTTGAGGCACTGAGGTATTTTTAACGAGAAGACTTCTTGAAGTTTCCGGAATGCTGCCCAGCCGAGTCGGATTCGACGATTGACCTCTTTCTCGAAGCTGGACTAGTTTATCTGTCTGTCCTAGTTAGATGTATTCGTCAACAACTTCGAGAACTGAGTTCCCAACTGATACTGGGGTAGGCACAACATGGGCATTAGACATTATTTTCGTCTTATCCATGTTCATATTAAGACCTAATCGTTGGGAAACTCGATGGATGCTTTCGAGCATTGTACTAAGGTCTTCCATGGATTCTGCCATGATTACAATACATCGGCAAATCGAAGGTGAGTGATGTATTCGCCGTTGATGTTGATGCCGAGTCCTTGCCATTCCAGAAGCTTGAAGGCGTCTTCCAATGCAGCGGTGAATAGTTTCGGAGATATTACTAATATAATGATTACTAGATAGTTATATTAAATATATTTTTAGTCCGTTTTTAGTCTTTTTTGGTCTTTTGAACAACTAGGACATGTTTGCTCTATACTAAATGGTACAGTTTTTTGACCATCCGAACCACATTTACAATTTATATTTTTTGTAGGTATGTATTCTCATTAATACTGTTAAATATGTAGATACCTAATTGACCGAGCTAATGAAGCGAGCGAAGCGTCTCTGCTTTAACTGGCCAAATTGACTTTCATCTGTCCGTATATTTGTCAGGGTGTTCGTTGGTCTTCCGGTACAGGTTGCAATTTTCAACCTTGACGAAACTTGGTATGTATGTTCTATTATACAATTGAGTTTTTTTCGTCGGGGTTTTTGGTTCGGGGTGTACTTTTTCTAAAAAGGGGGAAATATGCTGCGGTGCTATTTACCGACCGATTTAAAATAAAATCTGGAAGAGGAACTTCGAATGTAAGCTAATTAGCTTACATTCAGAAACCACATGACCTCAGGTCTACTGATCGCAGAGCTACTAGTCATTATATGTTTTCATGCTTCGTTCCAGGATCAGGGTGAACTGTCCAATATAATACTTACGATTTGCCGGTTATTGTAATCCTCATAAATCATCCTGAGTGCAATGTTTATAGGACACCAGGTGGGCCTTAGTGAGGCATAAAAGAAACAAATATAAAACTAATATATTTAATGTACATCATCTCTCCACCTACCTCACTACCTACTCCAGTATCAGTAAAGAACTCAGTTTTCAAAGCTATTAACAAATACATCCATTAGAAATCAACACTTCAAATTCGATAAAGAAGCCAATCGTCGACCTAACGCGGCTGGGTAAACTGTGTAACGTCTCATCGTTCAAAATGCCTCTGTGCCTCAGTGAGGACATACGGCACTGAAACGTGATCTCACTAGGGCCTCATAAGTAAGCTACAAGCCGCATAAGTTAAGGATATACTCTCGGGGTTTTCTTCAAGAGATCGAAGCAATAATGAGGTAATCCGTAAAGGAACGAAATACATATTTTCACATCTTCTTTATTTCCACTTCTTATCTCCACGAAAAACATCACAAGGGCGTTTTTAACCGGCTTCAAAAAAGGAGGAGGTTATATGTACGTGTGTATGAATTTTTTTTTGTTCGATTTTTCCCCATTTGTGGACCGATTTTCCAATTGTTTTGTTTGGTAGAGTATACTTCCGACGTGGTCCTATTTAAATTTCATCAAATTCGGGCAAGGAGTTTTTGAGTTACACTCCAAAAACTGAAAAGTGTAACGCCCATCATCTTGATGACATCATCTGAAAAGTGTAGCGGATATCTTGATGATATCCTTATTGACGGTGAATGACAATCGATCCTGTAAGTAGCAAGGCTCACTAAAATGGTGAAAAAACCTTTTGTTACCAAAAAATTGAACCCACATCAATACCGACAAGTGTGAAATAACTTGCACACATTCACACACACACACACACACACACACACACATACACATATTACACCCATACCACACAATATTTTATGTTTTAATTTCACCTTTTGATATATTTAAGCTACAAGCTATTTGATAGCTAATTAATTGTACTTAATTTTTTAACTTTGGAACCTCATGTAACCTTTCCGGAGGAGGGCGTTGATAACTGCGACAAAGTTTCTCACTTCTGCAGGTGTCATCGACTCTCGATGTATGTTTGTGTACCTGTATTTCTTTTCTATATATATAATAAATAAACCATTATTATTATTCTATTCCATTTATTTCACAGATTACGTCCGGTCCTTTGCAAAGGCATAAGTGGGGCTGTAGCCAACACTTAGAGGCCCGTTTGATATAAAAATACAATGTAGTATAAAAACAGAAACATTTTGAATGGATGGTTACATGGTATATCTATTACAAATATGGGTAAAATGGCATGGCTATTGATATGTACTTATTAGTGGTACGGGAGATAGTGGGCTATGGACGAGACTACGGCACCTGCCAATTTCAGTCTCATCTTAAAATATTTAGGCAGGTGGTGACTTGCCACCCACTAAACGGCCCCCCCATAAGAGCCACCAATGGTGACAAAAGGGGCAACGTTGGTGTGGATGGCTGAAGGGTGTTGAGAGGTGTGCTGCGGTTTCACTGGAGCGCTACTACCGGCGTTATGCCCTTTAACACTTCCACCCTTGGAGCTTTTTGTTTCTTGCTCTTGCGTCTTCACCCCCAAACGGCCAATTAAAGCAAGCCGGGGGTCAGGGGTCTCATTTAGCCCCAGGGATAATCAGGGTCTACGGTGTCGCCACTCACCGACTATATTATTATATATCATTATTATTATTAAATTTTATGGTAAATTTTTTAGAACATTTTGACATTGCAATATTTCAAACTTGTGACACTTTGTGGTCATAGTTTTTTAATAATTTGACTTCTGTTACTTTTAATTATTATTTGCGGGTAGTTTAGCTTTTGCGGTATAAAAATATAGCAATCGCGCACGTTTGACATAGATAACGGGCGCGATTAAAAATCAGGCTCTCAGTTTGGACGTTCTCATTTTCTATCAAGCAACCGATTTATTCCGTAACTTAAAAGGATCTCTGAAACGTCATCGAGTGCTATTGTGTTGTCAAAGCGATTGTTTCATTAGTAGCCGTGAATCGTGATACCTCGGCCTGTCGCTTTGTCGAAACGGGGGAGCGAAAATTTAATTGTGTTCCCCACTCAAATAACTAAGTGCCAATCGGATTGCGTACTTCAAAGTAGATATATATTAAATTGAGCTCTATTTGAAAGCTATTCAGCCCCGTATGTTTCTGATGGCATTAGAGGATATTGCCAGGTGTATCGAATGACAGTGGATGATGCTTGCACAACATTTTTGATGATAAATAAGATGATGTCTCTACCCCACAGCGAGAATATAGTGGATGATATCATACATGATGTTATATATCTATATAACATCAAGTATTATGTCAAAATAAATTACATGTTAATTAATTTATATAATACTAGCAAACCCTGCGAACTCCGTTTCGCCACCAGATGGCTTCGTTTTTTGTAACATTCCGTTTGGCGCCATCTACTTAAAATATTGGTTTGTAGTACATGCTATGTATCAGAGATGGCGCTGTATGTGAAAAAAGATTTTCCCGCTTTTCTTTTTACATTTTTCCTGAATTTTCTTTACTATAAACCTCACGGAGCCCGAGACCTTTCCAACGAATGCAAAACCGTGGAAATCGATTCGTGCGTTCTGGAGTTATAGCGTCAGGAAGGAAAACCCGACTTATTTTTATATAGTAGAAGATAATATGCAAATGTCTAATAAATAAAGCAATATTTGCATACTTTTTTATTGGGGGGGGGGGGGGGGGGGCGAAATGCTGTCCACTTCCCTTCCGTTACGGGGATAGATCCATTAAACCCGCTATATGTCTTTATATATAAAAATGAATAACGCTACAAGTTGAAAAAGGATAGAATACTCGCTAATTCTTTTATGATGTGTTAATTATTGTCAGCAGAACGTAACCCAAAAGGGTTTCCGTCTTGCCTGCCAGTGATAAGAGATAGCTACTAATAAGATAGAAAAAGATGCCCCTGTAACGGGCCGCCACCTAACCGTGGCTACGGTTAGATGGCGGCCCGCCACAGAGGAAGAGGACTGTCAGTATTGAGAGAAGTCACTGTCCTTATCCTCTACGGCCGAAATAGCAGGCGGTGGTGCTACTCACCTGAACCATCGTATGGGGACCTCGGGTACCCAGACTCGGGGGGGACTGCCGTCCATTTACGGCCTAGGTCCCCCTTAGGCGGTGGCGGCGCGCTATGTGTTCTGGCGTGCCGCAAGAGAGAGGGGTCCGGCAACGGACAGCCGCGGCGGTTTCGCGGCCGTGTGCGAAAGATTTCCTGCGTTTCCGCCAAAAACGGCAGTTACAGAACACCGACTCCCACATAACCACGTTCTCCCCCGGGGCCGGAGTTATCTATTACTCTGCATCAAAAAAAAAGGAGAAGGTTCCAAAAGGAATAACCAAAACCAGATAAGAGCCTATATAATACTACGCAAGCGAAGTCGCGGGCAGTCGCTAGTAAATATATAAAACCACTGCTACTGCGAGCGCAAGTGCTCTATGAAGAAGTGGCACGGAAGGTTTCGAAACCAGTCGAGATACTCGACTATACATACCTACCGCGTAAGATAAACCGTCAAAATAATGTCAAAATATAAAAACCAGTTTAAAAGTACCCTAAGCCGATACACAAATACGAATACTGTTAGGAGAGTGAATAAAACACAAGAGATGAGCATGTTTAAGATATACAGTGCGTAACAAAAAGTTGTAGTAATATTAAAAGGTGTGCATACGTTAGGTACGCACGGCAAAGTATTAAAATTTTATTCACGTTTATTTTTTTCATACAATATTAAAAAAAAAAACTTTTTGACAGCTAGTGCTGTCAAAAAAGATGTGTTTAGTGTGTTAAGAAAACCTATTCTTGGAGTTCGTTTGGAATCAATGCGCTCTGCAATCTACACGCCTTTTTTACCCCTACCCTGCATTCGCCTTCTCCCCGCGCCGCAGTCCAGTCCAGGCCCCACTTACGCCCCCTGATTACCTAGTCTACATTGTGGAGGTCATTGCCGTCTTTGGCCTAGAGTTTAGGAATGAACTTGGTTGAATATTAGAAAAACTTTGGTTACTCATAACTCGTAATTTCTACCACTTCCTGGGAAACAGTAGCTTCCAATGGTACGTAAGCTTCTGCGTGTGTGGTTTTAGTATTACTATACCTTTTTGTTAATAAAATATTTGTATACTATTTCAATTTTGGCATATCTTATTAGATACAGGTGCAATTGCATGCAACAGGACTGTTATATTCATGAATAATCACAGGTTTTTTTTAATGGAAACAGTACTTATGTAACTAGTAGATAATGTGAAAACCTTTGTTTTTTATGAAATAAAATTGATACAACAGTAGCCTATGAAAGTTTCGTTCCTTTCAATTTTATCCGATTTGGATAAAATACCTGAAGGATCAAGGTAGTCAAAACCGGACTACGTGAAATGAATTGGTTATGTGCCTACGACGATCCTTAAAATAAATACGGTCAAAATTGACTTACCAACTTTCTTGTATATTGAAAAATGACTTGAAATCAAATCAATATCATTTATTCAATTTAGTCATACACATATGAACCTAGCTAAAATAAATGAACTCTAAACGGATTTTCTGCCGCGTTCCAAAATAAACGGAAAACTCAGCATCATTATATTTAATTATTAACTGACTTCCAAAAAAGTAGGTTCCATTTACCACTGTATTTTATTGATGTATGTACATCGATTTCTCTGCCAACTTATTTGACTTATTATATTTGCTTATTTTATTTATACTTATTTCAATTCAAACATTATTATTTGGTTTAGTAAGGTATACTTCCAATTTGGTCCCATTGTCACCAAGTCAGGACCTGACGACGGGTCCCAGGGAAATAGGTTCAACTCTTAAACTTTATAGGCACTTATTAAGTTTTTCACATAATATTTTCTAAAGCTCTTCAAGTATTTGCGTCTGCCACTCATCATCTCATGTGGATGAGCTGATGATGAAAAATTTCACTCGTTAACTATAAGAAGTCATCAGTCACAATGGACGTCAGTTTTTCTAATTTCGTATTATTTTTTATTACAACCTTAAATAATTAATTAATTTTAAATTGTTGGTGTAGGTTTGGCAGTGATGGAGTACTTCAAGTTTATTTGTTTTATATGTAATGTGTAAACATTTTACATTAAATTATTTTTACAACCAACTCAGATTATGAAACAAAAGGCAGATGGAGCGTACCGAACACGCAAGCTTCGCCACCAAAGCAAATACAAATTCAAAAGCAAATACAAACCCGCGCTAGTGCTATACACGACTTGTCCGAAGCAACACGTAACAAATGGTTCGTAATTTTAAAGTAAAAATTACCGTCTTGAGTTGTTAAACACTGTAAAAGTAGTTCCCAAAAAGAAAAAAAAAAGAAGATGGAATATCCTTTCACAGATAACTATTAATTATTTGACTTATATGATTTTTAATCAACATAATAACTTTACATGTGACTCGGAACACAAAACTTCGACAGTCATTCGCTTGTGTTGCCAGTATATATTTAAATTAGTTAGCCGTTTTATTGGTAAAACTACATTTAGAAGGTCTAGGGGTTAGTGATGTAACGAAAGTTTGTTTTTTAATATCACAAATGCGGATATTTTTTTATAAGTCTCGCTCGCACGGTTTTTATTCCAAAAAAAAAACCTAAAGACTTCTTAGAAAATACTTTTTATGTCAGGTTTTTAATAAAGTTAAAAATGCGAATACTGGTCTCGTTCGCACCATTTTTAGGGTTCAGCACCTCAAAAGATAAAAAGGGAACCTTTAAAAGATCACTCTCTTGTCAGTCTGTCTGTCCGTGTGTCACCACCGATTTTCTCAGAAACGGGTGGACCTAGCAAGTTGAAATTTATACCAGATATTGAAGTCTATAGTCCCTATTAGGTGTATAAAAATCAAGGTCAGTCTTTTTCGCGAAATAGTGTAAGTACCAAACTTTACCTTAATGTTCAACTTTTTTTATTTTTCGGTATAAGTCTAGGTCAACCGGAAGTACCCTATAGGTTTTGGGTCGAAAACCCATAATATGGTAGTTTCCGTTGACCTAGAATCACTAAATTTGGCAAATATCTCGGTCTTATAGAACAAATTAAGGAAAAACAAAATATGGGCCTCTAATCTCCAAAGTCTGTGAAGAGAAAAATCTGAAATAATTTGTTACCTACAAATTTGTACGGAACCCGAGATGGGCAAGTCCGATGGAATGATCTGTATGTTAATCTAGATTAAAAACTACCTGTGTGCCAAATTTTATTCAAATCAGTATAGTCGTTTTTGCGTGAAAGAAAAATAAACATACATACATACGTACTTTCACTCTCACTAACTGTCGGATATATGTGTAATAATTAGAAAAGTAGGATACCATTAAAATATTAACAAAAACTAATAAACAATGAATTGTGATATATTTACCGAACCTTCTTTATTTATTGGAATTTATTTAGTTATTAATAACCATTATTTTATCCATAACCCTCACCAGTTGATTGTCAATATAACAATGAAATTTCTATTGTGTCTGGGTCGTTCGACTGATGAAGTAATATATTACTTTAGTACTGTATGTTACAAAAGTACGTTTAACTTTCCAATATTATAACAATTTGTTACAAAAATGAGGGAGTTAATTTTTCAATATCTGGTAACTCTACACCCACACAGATGCACGTGTACGTACAGTGCAGTGGCTCGTTGTCACGCACACATAACTATAGAGGTGGCGACACTCGCGAGTTCGGCGCGCTCCATCTGCCTTTTGTTTCATAATCTGAGACAACCAACTTGAATTTTCTTTCCGTGGGTTCTGCTGTCATATGACAATTTATTTGTACTTACATAAGTACTTAGAGAAGTAGTTTTGGTAGTTACATATTAAAAAACATACACAAAAATAGTAACATAACTACCCTAAACAAAAAAATACAAGTATAATAAATCGCTACTTGTGGGCAATGTTCCCAAAATACTGGCAACATTGCACTGTTGTACTGCAATAGCTAATATACATATGTATGAATTATGTATTGAGAGGTTCATGTTATTTCCCCATTCTAAAGCCTTCCCTATATAAATTACTGAATGCATACAACTTTATTATTCGGATTATTTACCGAAAAATTTAGCTGTAGTCGTATTCCGCAAAGGCGAAGCTGCAAGGCGCAGCTAGTCCTAAATACATAAGTTGTGTAATTGTTTTTTTATAATACAAATAAGGCATGCATCAAATGTGCATTATTACCTACGAGTACATGATCTATGCGTGAATAACACTACAATATAGTTGCCACAGCCTGTCTGTATTCTATGCCGTAAACCTATTCATCTCTGTTGTGTTAATGGACTGCACATAGAGTGATAATAGAGAATGATTGATTCAGTATCAACAATACCAGAATTAACAGGAGTGATTTGTATGGGTAAAACACCTAAGTCATAGAATCCGGTAAAACTCAAGTGTTTGACTGCGGAATATTCGCATTTTTTACCGACTTCCAAAAAAGGACTCAATTCAATTGTTTATTTTTTGTGTTTTTTACCTTATAACTTTCGACTGGGTGAACCGATTCTAAAAATTATATTTTTGTTTGGAAGCTGGTGCTTTTAGAGTGGTCCCATTTATATAATATGTAATTTCATCACATTCGGCCCAGTATTTTTTTTATGTTAATTACAATGGGTGAACCGATTGTCAAATTCTTTTTTTGTTTGGAAGCTGGTGCTTTCCGTGTGGTCCCATTTATATGATATATATTAGATATATAATTTCATCAAATTCGGTTAAGTAGTTTTTGAGATACACTCCAATAACTGAATAGAATGGAAGTCGGTTTTTTTTATTGTACCTGTTATGTATGTGATTACTTACGATGGGTCATTAATCTTAAGTGGTTGGGTCGGGATTAAATCTCGTAAATATTGATATTAGATTACTGTCTCAATCAATAATACATTCGCATTTTAATAATAACCAAGAAATATATGTTGGCTAGTTTTTTGCTGACTGTACGGACACGTCACATTCTGTCGACTGTAGCTAGCTACATTAAAATATTATCAATATTTATTTATCTAGCTTTATTTAAAATTTAATGCATATCAAACGCGACGTATCCTTGAGTCATAAAGTGGAATCAAAATGCGGACACTGATAAATAATTTACAAGTTTTCTACAAGCCATATAATATTTTTGCCACATCTGTCGACGTAGTTGGATTTGAAAGGAAAACAGTAATAAAATATGCTAACACTATTTGGTGGCAAAATCAAACAACATACACTAACTATCGTAAAAAAATATGCACACGAATGTATGGCGGTGAAAGAACTTATAGTTAAAATCATTTTAATAGCCGTTCTAGAGTTGTGTGGGAGTTGAAGTGTCATTACTTATTTTAAAAAATTAAAGGTATTTGGCGCTTAAATATTAATCGCATTATAAATCAAACTATAATTGCATCGAAAAAGATTATTGTGCATAATTAAAAAAGGTAAAGGTATTTTGAAAAATAACGTTTTAGTCATAAAACGAACGATTATACGTTGCAGTATAATTTTAAAGGATTTATAGGAAGTGGGCATTAACAAAGATGATTATAGCCGTGAAATAATGGTAAAAAAGTATTTCAAAGGCAAGAAAAAATGCATTATACATACATGCATACAATACATTTTAATAAAACATTGTTCTGAAGTTCATTATAAAATGATGTTTAGATAATTTTCAACGCATAAAAAATTCTTGAATTATTAATAAAAACGTTGTAAAGAGCAGCAAAGGAGTTTATATAAAATAAGCCAATATTATTCGGTTATTAATTTAAACTAAGCTAAAAGTAAATACAGAGAAAACTGTAAAATGAAAAAGAAACAAGGGTTAGTAAAATCAGTAAATAAATTATTACACAATGATCTTTTTATTTTTTATTTATTTATTATAAAGTCATAAAGTCATCCATCAATACATAAGTTATAGTAAAACGTTTAATAACACCAATATACCTCTGCGAGGTTTGTGTTGGTGCTAGGACAGCTCTAAAATACTAATTTAATTAAGTAAGTCTTAGTAGAAAAGTATAGAACAAGGAATATAAATCGTATCGAATATATGAATCGTAAAGCACGTGAAGAGCGAGCGAGCACCGAGTGATGCCGAGTGAATCGTGCCCGCTTCGTGTATTCATGTCGGCAATCTACCTACACAGATGACGTCACAGTCACCACACAAATTTAAAACAAAATGGTGACAAGTTAGTTAAAAGGTGGGAACACATACACGGTTAAGAGCAAATAAAAATAAGAGAATAAATATTGAGGCATCACTATCTTCATCTTCAAAGTTACTGCGAGTCAAAAGGTAACGAAAAGAAGCTGAAACAGAGTACGGGTGGACCACTCAGACAAAATAAAAAAGTCAAGACAGAATGTTGTGAACAGAGAAGTGAGGCCGGGTGAAACTACGCCTCGGCGTGTCCATACATATTTACATACAAAACCTACAACAAAACTACGCCTTGTCTCGCCAATCGAACTATCGCGGCGCGTGGAAACAACACGTAAAGTTTTAATTATCATTTAATTTAATTTATTAAATATTGATATTTTTTTAATAACTTTAATATTATTTGAATTACCATGACAGTACCGAGTCACGCACATGGTGTTTAGAAAACCGGCCTCACTTCTCTGTTCACAACATTCTGTCTTGACTTTTTTATTTTGTCTGAGGTGGACCATAGCCTTAAGAAATAAAGTTTAGTTATTGGGGAAACGTTAAGCTGTATATAAGATTAGATTAATGTGTAAACAACAAGGAGACAAAAGAAATCTGTGAAGTTCCAGAATTTGCATCAGAATAGATGAAGAAGCTTTTAGACATCACACACATCACAAAATGAAACAGTTCATAGCTGCTGGTGAAAAGGAGACAATAGGCAAACTAAAAAAAAAACAAAGTATATTTACCCAACTGCGGCGAATCACAAAAGGAGGGATACTTGTTTGATCTGTATGCATGTATGTCCGTTACTATGTGCGCTCGTAACTACTCAACGCCTCAGCCAATTCTGTCAAATGATACGATCCGAAGCATACGTGAGATTTGACTTTTTCTGTGAGTACCGTCCCAATAATCTCCCTATCGCCGGTTTACCTTACTAGAGTTAGATATTTGACACTATTTGTATGGAAGTTATGTCAAATTTCTATCGGTAGTAAGGAAAACTGTGGATAGATAGATTATTGGGATCCCCCATAAGCCTCTCTTGTGCCTAACTCTATGCTATGTCCTATGCCCCTATAGGACATATAATTTCTCTATCATAATACTACATGTGAATAAATATTGGCTTATCCGGAGCAGTAAAGCTCTTTGAAAATGAATTCGCCCGGAGTCGTACTGCCCCCATACTTTTTTCTACTGTGAAGCAGTAATGTTCGCAATACTGCGTTTTGGTTTGAAAATTGAGTTATATTAGTAATATTATTATATATTAGTATTTTAGTATTATATAAGAGGAAATATTTAGGAGTTTTAAATGTTTGTACCGAATAAACTCACAAACTACTGGACCAATTTCAAGCATTATTTCACCATTAGAATGCTATATCCTCCCTGAGGAACATAGGCTATATATGGTTTACTATATATGTTGGTTCAACATCATCTTCATCGGAGTTCAGCTAGTATTTAATCAATACTAAAAAGCACAGAACTGGGAAGTGCATAACATATTGAAAATTAAAGGAAAATCTTTTCTGATATACATTTGTAACGTTCTTCGCCCAAACATAATTAAACTTAATATTTGAAACAGTTTTATTTACTAGTGGCTTATTATTGCCAGCTTGAAAAGCGATAACAGCATTGAATTAGTCCTCTTCTTTAAAAGATTGAAAGCGAAAACACATTTATTTTCTATTTACTGAATTTTAATTTATTTCTTCCTTAATATTATTATAGTTCATTCATTTTCTTAGAGCTTACTTACATCGTTTGAAAGAAAAAATGCCCACTATCTCTTGAGCTTTTTATCTTTAAAAAGTAGTGTACGTAATAAAATAGACGTCGGCAACTCAGACGTAGAAAGAAAACCAAAGTTAGGTTTGAATTACGCGTGTTATGTAAATCGAGCCGAGTTGGGTTTCGTAGAACTTGTTGAAAGCATCTGTGAGCTGGGATCCTTAAAAATTCAGAACGCTAAGAGAGTGAGATTTGGAAGTCACATAGTGGATGTTCTTAGGATGTGGTAATAAAACATATACGACGAAATTAGACTCTAGTGCTTTGACGTTAAGTCAGAGCACTAGAGTTTAATTTCGTTTAGGCGAATAGGAACATTCCTTTTCTACATATTCCTATATGTACATACATAGGAAGATGCAAAAAACATACCAAAAAATGGAACCGACTTCAACACTAAAATGTGGAAATAACTTGTTGAAGTCGGTATCATGATAGTTCAAAAGTGCCTATTATCACTATATTGTGCGCATGGTACCAACTTCGACAAGTTATTTCACACTTTTTTGTGTTGTAGTCGGTTAAATTTTTTTTTTTTGGAAAAAATATTTTCACCATTTTTAGAGACCCTTGCACTTACGCGATCCGATGTCATTTACTGTCAATGTTCATATTATCAAATCATTAAAATAGGCAAAAGAGTGTTACTTAAAACTGCTGGACCGAATTTGATGAAATTTACATGGTAGGTACCACCTCGGAAGTAAACTCTAGCAACAAAAAAAGGGTCATCAAAATTGGCTAAACAACGAAGTTATCGCGGATAACTTCGTTGTTTAGCGTACGCACATAAAAAAAAAACGGTCGAATTGAAAAACGTCCTTTTTTGAAGTTGGTTAATAAGGCAACATGTCGCCATAATGCGATTGCAAGGAGTAACATGGACATTTTATTTAATTTGTCTTTTTACTATGAAGGTCTATGGGGTCTATGGGAGGCAACCACATTACCTAAATTACTTCTTTAGTAATACGAGTCATCGGTAAGAATAATTGGTAATTATGAGCAGAACTCTTTGTGAGTGTTTGTCTGGGGAAGTACTGGCCCCATAGCTTACTTAGCCCCATAGCTTTACTGTGTTTGCCGTGCTATTCTCTAAGAGCACACATCGTTGCATCTTTGACAACATCCGTGAAACAAATGACGAGATGACAAGAAACGGAAAAACAACCTTGTGTACAAGGGAAATATATCATAAAGTATTTGACTTCGGTGTGCTGCTCGACGAGCACATCGACGAATCATTAGAGAATCGCACAGCTGTACAGGAGGAGCAACATACAACATAACAAACATACTGACATTTAAAAGTCAATTTGGCCAGTTAATGCACATACACTGCGCTCGCAGCGCTCGATGAGTCAACAATATTTTTAATTTCTCAGGGATACGAGCGCAGTGCAGTTCGTCACTTGCTCCGAAAAATATATATGGGTACATCCTCTTTCATCTACATAGAATTTAAATATCAACTTATTAATCACAATTACAGCAAAAATACTTGTTCAGCATTCTTCATTATAGAAATATGTTTAATACCTACATATATACAATCAAACACTCGTATCTCCGTACCTAGGATCTCTATGAAGCGAGAAGATGGACTCTCTTGGATTAAACATTAGAAACATCCAAGGATTTAGAATAAGTATGTCTGCTTATTAATACTTCCAGGGATCCAATGTGGGACCTCTCACTGCAATGACAGAGTCACTACTAAAAAACGATATTAAAAATATTTAGTGACATTTCCGCTGAAAAGAAAACAATGATTTTGGGCTATAATGCTTTGGCTAAATAAACCAAAACCGATTCGACACGTGTTTCGCCTCTACACGAGGCATCCTCAGGAGATGTTGACTCGTCGAGCGCTAGACTGACAGACTATCGGTCTAGCGGTCTTATGCGGGAGGGAGGGTGGTGCACACCCCCAAATAGGCCAAAATCATTGTTTTCTTTTCAGCGGAAGTGTCACTAAATATTTTTAATATCGTTTTTTGATAATGGATTTCCGCAAAGTAACGCCTGAATCAATAAATTATCTAGAGTCACTACCAGCTAAGCTATATGAGTACTACCCCGGGATGATCCGAGACGATATCCAATGTTACTCCATATATTCACTTTCTTTCCCAACAAATCTTGTCTACACTTTCTGCCTTTCATCGCTCCACACTTCTCACCTCACGTTCACTTTATCACGGAACTTTACACTTTCCACACCCGATTGATGGAAACTTTTGGATAAATGGATACCCCTCTTTGCACTCTTCAAGTTATCTCCAAGTTTAACTTTCACCGTGAGATGGTTAGAAAATGAGTGCGCCCTGAACGAGCAGACTTTCTGATTTGTTCGGAGTTTTGATGATGTCATCTTCAGAACAATCTCATTAGAATTTGAAAGTGATCATTGTGGTGAGTGGCACTTTTGTGATATCAACTAATTTATACCGAAATCAAGAATTGATTTTCTTAAATTAAAATTATAACAATCTATTTATAAAGTCATAATGAATACTTAATAAGTCTTATCTATTCTATGAAAAGATTAATTGATAGAGGTAGTACATATTATATTTTTATAAGGAGCATATTTTTCGATGAGTAGTTTCAATTTTAATGTATAAATTATTATACCGGAGCCAATTTAGATGAATTAAAGTTAGGGATGCTCGCAGCGGAGCTGAAGCGCTCGTAGCGGAGCTTGGCTTGGCGATCTTAACCGATCAACAAATTAGATAACACTTGCTGTGGTCAGAAGTTGGATGGGTGACCGCTAGTGGCATTATTCAACTGAGCGCTTCCGTGCTTCGGAGGGCACCTTAAGCCGTCAGTCCCGGTTGTTTGTCTTGAGGAGAACAGTCGTTAGGCTATGTCAAAGACCTTCGGGCGGCCTGAAAAATTTGTCGTGGGTGGCTACTAACCTATCCACCAAGCCGCATTGGGCCCGCGTGGTGGATTATGGTCCAACTTCTCTTTCTGAGAGGAAGGCTCAAGTCCCAGCAGTGGGAACAAAAATGGGCTGATTATGAAAGTAAAGGTTGTACGACAAAGAATTTAGTAATGCTGTTGCTAAAAGACGCACTTATAAATTTTATAAACAACTACATAATAATGCTAGTCCTGTAAACAGCTATCATGATTCAAAATTTCAAAGAAATTCACATCTTCACTCACTCACAAAATATTGTCTCTTATCTCTCTTATTATTGTGTCCGACTCTACCTGAAACCTCGTTCGTTCAAAATATATGATAGAGAACAAGAACTGATTATTTTCTTTATTCTACTCCATCACAAACGCCAAGGGAAGCGAATTGTCACATATAGGGTGTTTGGTAGAGGGACCGACAAACCAAAAGAGCGTGTTCGGGGGACCACTTGGAAAATACAAGTTGGCCAAAAAAAATCCCCGATCCCCCAATATGTTTAACTTTTTTTTGTGATTTTTCCCTTTTTCTCCGAAATTGTACCTATTTACCACCATAACATTTGTAAAATCTGTTTTAGACCGGATGTTTTTAGTTGAATTTGGTTTCTAATACATCTTCAGGCCACGCAAAGCAAAATTGGATACAAAACAGAGCTAACTAACTGATTTAGTTAAAAAAAGTTGGGATGTCGGGGATTTTTTTGGCCAACTTGTATTCTCCAAGTGGGCCCCCGAACACGCTCATTTGGTTTGTCGGTCCCTCTACCAAACACCCTGTATAATTATTTACGCTCTTTCAACGATAATGACGTCTTGCTCTACTGAGCGCTAACACAAAATGCGTCAGTTCCCCTCCCCGCAGGCGAACGCGGGGGATGTTATCCATTAGTCTCGGCAAACGTGTTATTGAGTTTTTTCTAACAAAACTGTTAAGCCACGCCCCTATTTGGTTAGCAAACAATGTTTTCATGTTCATAACTATGAAAACACGGCGCAGCGGACCCGGCTTTAGAATATAAGTGTGATTAACCCTGTTACTTAACCCTTCGCGTCCCGGATACGTAAATGTACGTCAGCTTCATTCATAAATCTTTTGTTTTAATTATCACGGTATAGGAAGTAGTAAAATGTTCTATGAAAATATTCAATGAGGTTAAATTATTTCAAGAGATTTCATATAGAATTTCATATAACGGCCTTACTTATAAACGCTGCTTAACTTTAAACTATGTTATTTAGTAGTGCGAACAGCAAATTTATTCTGCGCTGTATCGTGACGTTATTTACACGTTTAATCCAGCGTTAATAAGTAAGCCTATTGATAAAATATAGTTTACTCAAATATGGTATGTAATGTTGCCATAACATCTCTAAAAAGTATCCAGAAAGCGAACTCTACCGGAGACTTATTTACAACTGTCCAGTAAGAAGCGGAATTTTAAATTTGGAATCTCCTACTGTCCAGTAAATAAATATGTAATTTACTTAAAAAAACATTATACAAGCCTCAACCAGTAAGTAAGCCATCTTGGCCTGATACGAGTATATAACCTCACCTGCGGTTCGGTCCGGTTAACTTATACTTGGCCAGGAAGGTTTACTTACTGGATTCTGCAGTAATGTGCTAATACTTGAGTAAAGAGGTAAACACGAACGAAAGTTGTTATAGGCGCTTGCTGCCCAACTGGTGCGTGCGTATATATGGGCTAGTCTATTTTGGTCAAATATCAAGTACGAATCGTAGGTTAGTTAAGTAGAGAGTAGAGTTTGACATTATTAGGTCAGATTTAATATTATCTCAATGTAATAAACAACTAAGTAATTAAAACTTACGAATTTTATGGAGCAATTACATTAAATTGGTGGCCCGCGTTGGGTCACCGATGGTCGACCGAGTCTGGCTTAACTAAATTCGTTAACGAAATATTTTGTCAACAGTCGAGGGCTTTTCGTTTTATCTATTTCATTGTAAATAAAATGGCCCATATCGAAATGGGTAAGGTGTTTACCTAATGGGAACTGAGAAGTACTGCAGCAGGACAGAACAGAAGATTAAGAAACTGAAAACAATTAAAAAAGTATATTATGTTGTATATTGTATAAACATTTTGATCTTCGAGGAGTTAAATATTGTAGCGCTTCCCAGTTTCCTCAGAATTTGAAGGTTTCCAAAAACAACGTATTTTTTTCTTTATTGCATCATCGCTTACTATTAAGGTAAATCATAATAGGTCAGTAATGTACTTATTATATTGTATTACTAGTGAAACTGTACTTAACTTAAATAAGAAAAAACAATTATAAATTTAATTTCAACAATTGGCGTCGTAAAAATATTGTGATAACTGTGATATTGTCTACTAGTTTTTTTGTAATGTCTAAATTCAAAAGCTACTTTACCACTGAACCATATACTTCGCATTTCTTGGGATGCATTCCAGTATGTTTTCTGAAAAATTAATTGTATAATTGGCAACTATGGCCAGTTGCCACAGTTGCCAATTATACAGCGATTTTAAACCGATTTTAAAGCATCGTATACTATTTAAAAGCTACATTATTCCTGAGTAGTAAGCTATATTTGATTAATTGTCGTCATCATCATCCATCACTACGCGGTTAAATCGCGGCTGTATTAAGCATAAGTATTATGTATTACATAAGTACTGTCTTCTATAAAATCATTATACTTTAACATTCCTATTTCTGGAATGAACCAGAAATAAGAATGATGTGCATAAAGTATATGGTGAACCAAAAAAAATGTACCAAAAATCGGATCCGACTTCAACACTAAGTTAAATAACTTGTTAAAATCGGTACTATGATAGTTAAAAAGTAGGTTAAAAGTAGCTTTGCCTATGAGGGGACTAAGACGACCCATAATGAAGGCCGCCCTATTGCGAACAATCTGTATGTGTTTCGCGAAAGTGAGTTGGCGATCAAGGGTGACGCCCAGGTATTTGGCAGATTTAGCCCAAGGGATGGGTTCGCCGAATAGGACTATGGGTGACGGCATGAGAGTCCGCAGTGTCTCAGTGAAGTACACTGCTGCACTTTTGCTAGGATTTACTGCAATCCGCCATTTACGAAACCATGCACCGATTACGGTGATGGCTCGTTGGATGGCGCATCTCTGCCTGACCTTGAACCAGCCAGTAGAGTAGATTGCAGTATCATCCGCAAACTGAGCGATCTGAACATTAGGTTCAGATCGTGAGATGTCGCTAGTGTACAGCGAGAAGAGAATGGGTGAGAGTACAAAGCTTAAAACACCTGCGTGAATGGGATGCGGGGAGGAGAGCGTTCCCTCGGTACGATAGCTAAACGTTCGATCCCTGAGGAAGTCTTGTAAGATGAGTACAAGACGGTCTGGCACACCCAGTTGGTACAGCTTGAATATCAAGCCTTTGTGCCAGACTTTGTCGAACGCTTTCGCTACGTCGAGGAAGACAGCTATGGTCTTTGGTTTCTTATTGAAACCGCCTAGGATGTCCTCCGTTACGCGGTGAACTTGTTGGACGCAAGAGTGTTTGGCTCTAAAACCAAATTGCTCATCGGGTAGGAGGTTATTGGACCTAACGTGGGACCAGAGTCGGTTCACAATGAGCCGCTCGTAAATCTTCTCGACTGCCGGTTTGCCTGGTTTGTGAATACCAATGACAATGGCATGCTTCCAAGTGACTGGGAAGGAGCAGTTGCTCATAGCCGCATTGAAGATGCTAACTAAGAGATGTACTTGCGGGACTGAGAAGTGTTTGATCACCTTGTTATTGATACCATCAGCACCAGGGGATTTACGGAATTACGTCTTGAGGCTCTTGATCAGAGACATTACTTCGGATGATTTTACCGGTGGGAGGAGTGGGAGGTCAGAGATGGACATAGAGCTTTTACGTTCGACTTCAGATTCCACCGAATCGAGGTGATTCTGGTCGACGTGATCTAAATTTAGAGTACACTGAGCCTCGAGGCTATCAGCTAAACACTCGGCTTTGTCTTCGTCAAGGAACGCTATGGAGAGGGAAGGTGGCCTAATGAGTGGAGGCATTGTCGTTTGTCCGTCAGATTTCAGAGCTCGAGCCAACTGCCAGTATGCCTGGTGAGTTTGCTCAATCTCTGACAGTTTGTCGTCCCACCTTTGATCACGCAGCTCACTCATGCGTTTCTTTACAGCACGCTGTAAATAGTGCATGGTGGCTTTGTTCTCTGGGGTTGGCATCGAGTGCAACGTTCATTGCTCGTCTGTAGAATAAGATTTTATGTTGAAGTATACTATCATCAAGTATATACTTCATTGAGGAATTACTTAGCAACAAGTACTTGTTTATAAATACGAGTGTTAGTATAGTAAAAGACAGATGGCAACTAGGTGGAATTGTAGTATTAGACTGACTTATAGTTTAATATTAGTTTCACAATTAATGGATTCATTCCATGATTGCATTCTATTTATACATCCTTTAACGTCCCAGTACTGCTTGAAGTCTCTTAAACGTAACGAATTTTCATACAAGTGGTGGCGCAAACTTAATAAACTTAAAATTTAATTAACTTGATTTACGTTCCTACTTTAGTTAAATTAACTTTCGTGTGCAAGTCCTCCCTGCGGTTTGCCTGAAGAATAATTTAATACGTAGCTTTCATTTTAAGTACCAGGTAACTTATCATAATTTATTTGAAACAATTGCAATGCCTTTACTTTACTTAAATCTATTAAAACACAGAACACCTTCTTAAGTGATTTAGTTTTGACCTTATTTTTGAAGAAATAGAAAGTGAATAGAAAGCTTTGTAATGGCAAATTAAATATTAATTAATTTAAAAGTGTTGGGCACGCAAAGTGTAATGTGTAAGCGTTTTAGAGCGATTAAAACATTAATTTCCTTACAAGCTTTTAAGTCTACCAGAAGTGCCTAAGAATTATTAAAAAAATAGTGTCAAGATAATATAAGGAAAGTTTGATGGTATTATTTTTGTAAACATTGCGTAATATTTGTAATTCTCCTTCTTGTGACATTATATTAATTATTTTTTTCAATAACGAGATCTTTGAATTAAACAAAGATAATTTTTAATAGCTTTATATTGCTTTTAGAAAAGGTAAGATAGCGTTTTCAGCAAGTAACTGGCAGCTATGATTACATCTTTCATGGTACGCGAAAAAACCTTACATAGTAAAGTTTCACTAGCGATTATAGCCTTAAAGTTTTTAAAATCATCTCAATAAAAGTAGCAATATATCTTATTAACTTTTGTATTGTACATCTTTGACTTTTTTACAGCAGAACCCCTAAAATACTTTTACGAGGCCCCACAAAAAGGCCACCAGAAGCACAGGAAAAGTTGGTAGACAGTTGTTCGGAACTCCATGACGTAATAAACTGCTTGAAAACATTCACTAGAATTAAGCCGAAAAAATCCGGTCAATTTATCGTAAACTTTTACTCTGCGTGGTTTTCGTGCAGGAAAGACTGAATTTATATTTTTGTGAATTTGAATTCAGAGAATTTGAACGCACAACTATATGCTATATTTATAATATACTTATCTGAGTAGGAAATCATCAACGTTAATTCAGATAGTTTTCTGTAAATCAAATTAACTTAAAACAAAAATTTTCCTTAACCCTAGAAAGATAACCTACGCTTCAGAGGCGCCCGCACGAATTAAATAGTACTATATTTTTTAATACGAAACCCGTGTATATCTGTGTTTTTAAGCCAACTCAGTCGTCGATCAACCGCGTCGAGGGCCAGCTGTTTTTGTGCGGTAAGTATTATTGTTTTGGAGTTATGACGAGTTGAACGAGTTGATGCGCTCCTGAGGCGTATGGTTATCTTCAAGATCGACGTATGTATGACTGTCTAAAAAAAAAATTATAAGGTACTGATTAGCTTTCCTAGACTTTATACTTATATTTGACTTATACTATACATATTAATAGTAAAATACAATATTTTATGATAGTTAAGCGATATTCGTGATTTTTGTTAGTTTTTTAGAGGTCTACTCATTTGGTTTCAATTATTAATAATAAACAAATATAAAGTACAATATGTTTCGTTTATAAAAATGTGTCACCTATAATACCATTTAAATTATAAAATCAATCACACAAATCTTGCAAAATAATTTAAATATAAGCGCCGTGGCGCCTCCGAAGCGCATGGTTATCTTTTATGTAAGATAGAATATGATTATCTTTCTAGGGTTAAGCACATATTTTAGAATTTTACATCTGAAATTATACTAAATTAATTATTTAAACCTATTTAAACTGATAGCATAGGTTACAAAGCTAATTAAAATCAGTATAAAATTATAGATATAAATTATACTTAAAAAGAACATATAAATCACTTTTGAGGTTGATAATCTAACTACATAATATAACATGTGTTATACAATTAACTTACTTTTCATCGACACATGCATAACACAAAGCAAACATTATGTGCGTAGGATATTTTAGAAACGATTTCGGAAAATTTATTGATCCAAAATAATACAAAAATGTACTGATTGAGATACTTAAACTAACTTATTGTGCCTTAGGTCATGGCGTACAAACGTCGTCGTCCCCGAAGGGTTCCCGCATTGACGTGGCGGGGGAGCTCAGTAGCCGTGGCTCGGATCACCACGGTGAAGCCAAGAGGAACCCAGGGGCCGCGCCGGCGTTGGGGTGCGCTGGCTGGCTCAGGCGGGACCGCTCCTATGGGCTTTGGCCGCCAAGTCCACATAGGAGTGGCGGGGTCCGGGAGCTTTGGCGCAGACTCGAGGAGGTGGGGCCCGGGCGCTTTGGCGCAGGCTCGAGGAGGGGGGCCCGGGCACTTTGGTGCAGGCTCGAGGAGGTGGGGTCCGGGCGCTCGGCGCAGACTCGAGGAGGTGGGGTCGCGGGGGGGCTATCCCCTGTGGCTGACGTAGCAGGCGGTGGGGCTACGTATCCGACCCACCGCAGGGAGACCACGGGCGTCCATACACGGGAAGTCTGGCGCCCATTGTTGGCGGGTTCGGTCTTCGAGGCAGTTGCGGCGCGCAATGTGTTCTGGCGCGCCGCGAAGAGAAGGGTCCGGCAACTGACAGCCGCGGCGGGTTCGCGGTCATGTGCAAAAACTGTGCCGCGTTCCCGCCAAAAGCGGCACTGACGGAACACCTCGGGGTTTTTGTGGGTAAACGAACTCCCACATAACCACCTACCTCCCCGTGGTAGGTGGTATCCATAAAGGATTTCCCCGGGACAAAAACAAAAAAAAAAAATGGCGTACAAACGTCCCCCCCGAAGGGTTCCCGCATTGACGTGGCGGGGGGGCTCACTAGCCGTGGCTTGGCTCACCACGGTGAAGCCAAGAGCAACCCAGGGGCCGCGCCGGCTTTGGGGTGCGCTGGTCGGCTCATGGGCTTTGGCCGCCAAGTCCACATACGGGACGGGAGGAGGTGGGGCCCGGGCGCTTTGGCGCAGGCTCGAGGAGGGGGGCCCGGGCACTTTGGTGCAGGCTCGAGGAGGTGGGGTCCGGGCGCTCGACGCAGACTCTAGGAGGTGGGGTCGCGGGGGAGGGGGGGGGTTATCCCCTGTGGCTGTCGTAGCAGGCGGTGGGGCTACATATCCGACCCACCGCAGGGAGACCACGGGCGTCCAGACACGGGGAAGTCTGGCGTCCATTGTTGGCGGGTTTGGTCTCTGGGGCAGTTGCGGCGCGCCATGTGTTCTGGCGTGCTGCGAAGAGAAGGGTCCGGCAACGGACAGCCGCGGCGGGTTCGCGGTCGTGTGCAAAATCTGTCCCGCGTTCCCGCCAAAAGCGGCAGTGACGGAACACCCCGGGGTTTTGGTGGGTATATGGACTCCCACATAACCACCTACCTCCCCGTGGTAGGTGGTATCCATAAAGGATTTCCACGGGATAAAAAAAAATAAAAAAAATGGCGTACAAACGTACCCACCATAGGTACTCTTCATAATTAAACTACACAATGTCATTAGCCCCAATAAGGCTGGCTGGTAGTGTCTAGTATAAAGACTCGAAATTAATTTTATTCTATATCCAAACCTAGCATAGAAATTTGCCAGAGTGTAACGCAAAGGTTAGGTTACAAACTATGAGTTATATGAAACAAAGTAACAAACAAAAGAAATTATACAAATAAAATTGCAAGAAATGATTCAATTAATCCTTGCCTACGTTGTATAAGGTTTAAGGTTTAAAGATATTTATTCTCAATAAGACACATACAGAGTCACTCACTTGAGAACTTAACTATTTATAAATATTATCTTCGCCTTATCATTTCTAAAAATACATTAAAATAAAATACATTATATTTTGTAATACATATCCAATAAATATTTACAGCTAACTTCACACATTTGATTTGTTTACTTATCTCACTTTGCATCACATAACATTATTCTAAAAGCTTGATGTCCGATATCAAATAATCAGTGTGGTGCTTTTTATAGGTGCTTAGTTTAGGTTTCATATTCTACTAAAGTTGATATTTTATCCCTGTACCGCAATATGTTTGAACAACGTACTCGTCTTACAATTATTTGTCTACTTTGCTGAGTAATGTTTCGTTTTTTTAAACGAAATTTCCTCTACTTTAGAATGTTGTGATACTTATTTTCAGAGGTAACAAGAGTCTAAGTCAAACGCGTCACAAAACTTTTAATGAGTGTTACTTTATAATAAGGAAAAAACAACGATTGAAAAAAACAACAAAGTGAAACAACAATTCGCAAAGAAACTGTTCCTAATGCTACCTGGCCTTGCGTTTTCCTTAAAATAGCCCATCTCTTTCTGAAACAGCTTACGGAAAAAAGTTTTTTTTTTGCGTTATAATTACTAAAAGTTACGGCCAAGTCGTGTTAATTTGATCTCGGGTCGGGTCGAATTCTTTTTTTAATTATGTTTTTAAGGTTCTGTTCTGAAGTAACCGGAGACCTTTATTAATTCGCCCAGTTTGTTAGTAACTTTGTTTCGCAAGTTCAAGATTTGAAATTTGAAGAATATTTATTCTGAAGGATAATTAACTTTGCACAACATTTATACATGATAGCATGCGACGAAATGGGCTACGTGTTTTGCTTATGGTAAGAAGTATTGCCGCTGGGTATAAAAGAAAGTACATCGTATTTAAGTAAATCTAAACAATTTTATATTATAATATATTAATAAACTAAACGCATATTGCGTTTAGTTTATAAGCACATAAACATTTCGATAGTCAAGAAATTCAATATCTAGCTAGTCTAGAATATCTGCTTCATAATGTTTTGCGAATTTCTCTTACAGCCCGATTTACACATCAATAAGTACTTATAGTACAGTAGCCAGTTAAGAAATCATTCAGTTTACTAACAAGTAGTAAGTTGTAAGTACCGTCCAAACGTATGCGAGTAAGTAGTCATAAGTTACCGTTTCGAGAAGAAGACTAGTCGCGTCGGTGGTTTTGTTTACTACTTACTACTTGTCTACAAATCTAAAGACTGAACTAAACCCGCCCGTCTACATGCCGGCCAGTTAAGTTCGCGAAGTGCGGGAGACGCGAGAGAGGGGTCTAGAATCGCGATCTATTTAACTTAACCTTATTAACAACTTACTACTTAACTCGCTTTTGCTGTTCAAACGACAATAACAAATTTACTCGCTGATGTTGCAAGTAAACTCGCTACTGTACTTATTGAAGTGTAAATCTGGCTTACTAAAAATGAGGTACATAACAGCTCAGTGGTGAAACTCGGTAAGCCAGAAACTTATTTTTTTACATAATTTTCTGGGGATCGTCCCCGACATAAAACAAACTAGTGCCATCACAACAAATAAAAAGATAGCAATAATAAAATTACTGTCTTTAATAATATCACTTAACTAAGTACCACCTAAATAACAATCCTATGTCTGGAATAAAACAGACGTCTTTCTGGAATAACGAAAAAATAAGGAAAATTTCAACAACATAAAAATTTACAACCTGCATAAATGAAGTCCCATCTGCGCGTTGTGCTACACGCTACACAATATTCTAACAAAAAGGTCACATTGTGTTAATTTGTGTAACAGCCAAATAAAAGGCTTTTCTATGTCTCGCCCACGCTAATAATGCGTGTTATAATGTATTTACAAAAAAATATTCCAAAGGTCTATATTTCATATCCCTGTTTTGCATAACCTCAAAAATTTTATATAATTACTATCACATATTTAAGCAGAATTTCCAAAAAGATCGAAATAGTTTCGTAGATAAATGAAAATTGCTGTTAAGCGTTAGTGGTTTCAGGATATGACGTAGTTATCATGAACGTTAAAAGTTTTATGCATAAGTTTGAAATATTGGATATAAACGAGCTTAGTGCACTTTCTCTCAGGCTCTTATGAGTCTCGGCTTTTTTCTATAACGTTGGTAACTGCTGCTTTTAGGGGGAGAAAAATATTGATAAAACAAGTTAACAAGTTTCCGCGTGATTACATCGTTGGAAGGTAAACACGTTGGCTACGTCCTCTAAACAAGAGACATTCGAAAGAAGGGCTAGGTCAAGAGTACCCTGAATGGAAGCGATGATCGTATATGAGGGATTTCCAGGGTTAACTCTAGAGAACCTTTCCTTTATTATAGTGATAATTCATTGTGAATATATAATGTTTGCCGTGGCGGTGCCGGCTTAGAATAGCACCCCCCCCAACTCTACCCGTGGGTGCCGTAGAAGCCGGCTAAGGGATAACAAATCAGAAGGTGGGCAGCAGCACCTTCCCAGTCAAACACACACAAACTGCGCTCGCCAACCCACCTGCCAAGCGTGGCGAGTATTGGCAAAAACCCCTCAATGGATTGGACAAAAAGAACCAGGCCCCCAGTCCCCGGCAGCCCCGCTATTCCTGGCTACGGTAGCGGCCACGGTAACGGTGGGGCAGGGGGTGCTAAGATTCCCCGGCAGACGCCCGGCTACCACCCCCAACGACGACGACTGGCCCTGGTAACACACAACATACGCACGATGAGGACAGACGAGAAGATATATGAGCTGGAAGAAGAAATGAGTAAGCTACGCTGGGACATTGTGGGGTTATCTGAAGTCCGTAGAGCGGGTGAGGACACGATAACCCTAAAATCAGGTAACCTACTCTACCACCGGGAGGGCGACCAACAGTCCCAAGGTGGTGTCGGGTTTCTCGTCCACAAGTCCCTTACTAACAACATAGTTAAGATCGATAGCGTTTCCAATAGGGTCGTATACCTAATACTCAGAGTATCCAAACGATATTCGCTGAAGGTCATTCAGGTATACGCACCGACGAAGTCGCACCCGGATGATGAGGTGGAGGATATGTATGAGGACATTAGTCGGGCCATACATACCTCTGAAACGCACTTTCTAGTTGTTATGGGGGACTTCAACGCGAAGTTGGGTAAGAGAAGCGAGGATGAGTCGAAAGTGGGGCAATTTGGCTATGGACAACGGAACCGTAAGGGACAGAGGTTGGCCGACTTCCTGGAGAAAGAGGGACTCTTTATGATGAACTCTTTCTTTCAGAAGCCACCTCACAGGAAATGGACCTGGCTGAGTCCCGATGGTTCCACGAGAAATGAGATTGACTTCATTATGACCACCAAAAGGCAAATATTCACTGATGTCTCCGTGATCAACAGGGTTAAAACCGGTAGTGATCACCGAATGGTAAGAGGCACGGTGAATATTAATGTCAAACTGGAGAGGTCTCGTCTGATGAAGTCTACGCTCCGACCTACTCGTGCCCATATTCAAGACCCCGAGAGCTTTCAACTTGAGCTGTCCAATCGCTTCGATTGCCTTGAGAACATCGCTTCAGTGGACGAGATCAATAACAGGTTAGTAGAAACTGTCCATACAGTGGGTTCCAAGTACTTTAAACCCCACCGTACAGATAGGCCACAGAAACTCTCCAACAATACCCTCAACCTCATGGCTGAACGACGCTCATTGAAACTGCAGTCTTCGGATGATGCTGAAGCATATAGGCTGCTCAATAGACGAATATGGAAGTCCTTGCGACACGACATTCGGATCTTTAATACAAATCGTATTAAAGAGACGATAGAGCGGAAAAAAGGCTCCAAAGTGTTTGCAAGAGACATGTCTATTGGGCAAAGCCAGTTGACGAAGCTGAAGAGAGAAGACGGCAGTGTAGCGTCGACCAAAGCGGAAGTGTTAAGAGAGGTCGAGAGTTTCTACGGACAGTTATACACCTCGGTCGCTAAACCTGTTAGCAGCTCGGCCAAAGACCCAAGAGCCAAGCTGACCCGACATTATACCGAAGATATCCCGGACATCAGCCTGTACGAGATTAGAATGGCCTTGAAACAGCTTAAGAACAACAAGGCGCCTGGTGACGACGGTATCACATCTGAGCTTCTGAAAGCGGGTGGAACACCGGTACTTAAAGTCCTTCAGAAGCTCTTTAATACCGTCTTACTCGAAGGTTCAACGCCAGAAGCATGGAACAAAGGCGTGGTGGTGCTGTTCTTTAAGAAAGGTGACAACACTTTACTTAAAAATTACAGACCCATCTCGCTTTTGAGCCATGTTTATAAGCTGTTTTCGAAGGTCATAACGAACCGTCTCAGTCGCAGGTTTGATGAATTCCAGCCTCCGGAACAAGCCGGTTTCCGAAAAGGCTATAGTACCATAGACCACATCCACACGCTACGGCAAGTTATACAGAAGACCGAAGAGTATAACTTGCCTCTTTGTCTAGCGTTTGTGGACTATGAGAAAGCCTTTGATTCGATCGAGACGTGGGCAGTGCTTGAGTCTCTCCAGCGGTGCCGTATTGACTATCGGTATATTGAAGTGCTGAAGTGTTTGTACAAAAACGCCTACATGTCAGTCCTAGTACAGGAGCAGAGTTCGAAGGCAATTCCATTGCAAAGAGGCGTGAGACAGGGAGACGTTATATCTCCGAATCTGTTCACCGCTACATTGGAAGACGCCTTCAAGCTTCTGGAATGGCAAGGACTTGGCATCAATATTAACGGCGAATACATCACTCACCTTCGATTTGCCGACGATATTGTAGTCATGGCAGAATCCATGGAAGACCTCAGTACAATGCTCGAAGGCCTCCATCCAGTTTCCCAACGGGTAGGTCTTAAGATGAACATGGACAAGACGAAAATTATGTCTAATGCCCATGTTGTACCTACCCCAATATCAGTTGGGAACTCAGTTCTCGAAGTTGTTGACGAGTATATCTACCTGGGACAGACAGTCAAACTAGGCAGGTCCAACTTCGAGAAAGAGGTCAATCGTCGAATCCAACTCGGCTGGGCAGCGTTCCGGAAACTTCGCGAAGTCTTCTCGTCAAAAATACCTCAGTGCCTCAAGACAAGAGTCTTCGACCAATGTGTGTTACCAGTGATGACTTATGGCACTGAAACGTGGTCTCTTACTATGGGCCTCCTAGATAAGCTCAAAGTCGCACAACGAGCTATGGAGAGGGCTATGCTCGGGGTTTCTCTACGTGATCGAATCAGAAATGAGGAGATCCGTAAAAGAACGAAAGTCACCGACATAGCTCAGAAGATTAGCCAGTTGAAGTGGCAGTGGGCAGGGTACATAGCACGCAGAACAGATGACCGATGGGGCCGAAAGGTTCTGGAGTGGAGACCACGTACCGGCAAGCGCAGCGTAGCTCGTCCACCGACACGGTGGACAGACGACCTGAGAAAGGTCGCAGGACGACGTTGGATGCAGGCCGCTTATAACCGGTCCTTTTGGAAAATCATGGGGGAGGCATATGTTCAGCAGTGGACGTCCTACAGCTGAGATGATGATGATGATGATATAATGTTTATAACGAATATAAATACTAATTCAGTTTCAAAACTTTATTCAAAAAAGAAAACACATCGAAATTGAAAAATATCGAACTTCGCAGTATAACGTTTTGGAAGGTTTTTAAATTACTAGCAGCAGGGAGTCTGTGGAAAAGTAATAATACAATCCGGCTAAAAGCAAAACCACAGATTAAATTGCAGTTCTAGTTGCAAAACTGTAGTAGAGTTTCAACGGAAACTAGAGTGTGATAAAAAATGCGTTGATGCCACCGTCGCCGCTTGATAAAGTGCAGCGGCAAAAACGTTTTAGACGACCAGATTTGGTGTCTGAAAATAAACAAATTAATAATATAAATAATAAAAAACCCCTTTGAACAGTAGAAATATCGAAGAAAAACAAATTTTCACTTTCAGCACAAGGAAATGTGATCTACTCTGTAGTTTATGAAAGTATAGCACTAGTAATTTGTAATTAAAAGGTCTACCTAATTTATTAGATTTAGGTAGGTGCTATGCAGCGCTGAGTATTTTATGATTGTAGTATGAGTATTTATGAGTAGTATATTATGATCATTATAACTTACGATGATGGTTTGAGTATATTGGCATTAAATTGTTCATGATTAAGTATTTGTACTGCTTTTATATAAATAAGTTTATATATAATTTATAATAAGTTTATACATATTATTTATTATTTATATATTATATATATTTTATATTTATATATAAATTTTATTTTGTATATATTTTTATTTTTATATATTTATTATTTATGTATATTATTTATATCATATATTTTTTATATTTATATTTTTTAATAAGTTTATATATTTTTATATTTTATATCTAACATTACAAAATTGTAATGGTAATAATAAACTTATATTACTTTTGAACCTGTGGTAATGTTTTAAAATTACGAGTTACAATCATTTTACAAGCATCGACATTGAAGTACCTAAAATATCTTATGATATTTTACTTTGTTACAAAATACTTGGTACCAGCTAGTATTATGTAGTCCAATAGTATAGTTTAGAATAAGTTCTACTCGTACTTTACATACAAGGCATAGTCATTACGCTGTGTTAATTGGGACTATTTCTTCTGGGATGTTTGCTTTCATCAGGATAAGTACCGGATCAAATTCTACAAATAAATTGTTTGGGTCTATTCTGTATGCGTTCACTGCTTTGTTATTACTACTTCACTACACGATTAACATCCAATCTGATCGCGCAACTAAATCGTCTCGTCTACAAATCGCCATGCAGTACGAGTAAAGCAACTACAGAAAGATCGTATGGCAGTAGACAAAATGCAGCCATTACGCTGCGTGTGCAATACAGTATGAGTTGTGGCTTGGTCAACGCTACTGGATTAGATGTATGTAGTGCATTTTGCGCTTATGTGTCAGCTTGTTCTTGTCTCACTAAGCTTTTAGTGGAGCTATATTTACAATTAACCTTCTTGTAGTTTGCTAAACAATATAAGAAGGTATACTTAGACGCAAAACGCAGTTTAGGTGGACACCATTTCAAACTTTACAAAAAGTCTTTTTTTTTAAAGGAAAAGTTGACAATTGAGCAAGCGGTTCACCTGATGGTAAGTGATACCGTCGCCCACGGACATCCACAATACCAGAGGCCTCGAGGATGCGTTGCCGACCTTTGAGGAAGAAAGAGATAGAAGGGGTGAGGGTTTAGGGGGAGGGGGAGGAGGAAGGAGAGGGAGAATGGGGGAGAGGGGAATCGGGCTTCCAGAACCTCCCGCAAACCGACTGAAACGCAATAGCAAGCTATTTTCACGTCGGTGTTATATGGGAGTGTGGTACTTCCCCGATCGTGCCAGCCCTTTCAGGTGTTTCCCTACAGCGTGGCACTACCACTGACATAATGAAAAATCATGACACAATTTGACATGCTTTTCCATTTTGTAATAATGCTTCCAAATCATCATCACCATTGTCATTTAATGACAAGGAAGCATTATTGTGCTTAAGATTAAAATACTGTATAACAAATGATACTAATGAGCCTTGACTTTTCAAGATGATGACCTAATAGCAGAGCCATATTATATAGCTCTCAGTGATACTGTAACTGCATGGTCTGGCAAGATCGTTCAATGGACTTGCGGCATAATTTTAAAAAGATTTACCACGTTCGAAAAAAAATTAACAACTACTAGAAAAATTTGAGTTCTGATTATGATTGATATTCTAGAACCTATATTATTATATAAAGTCTGTTCTACGTTTTATGTATTCATCATCATCATCATCTCAACCGTAACACGTCCACTGCTGAACATAGCCCTCTCCCTCAAATTTCTAAAAGGACCGGTTGGAAGCGGCCTGCATCCAACGTCGTCCTGCTAGCTTTATCAGGTCGTCAGTGCACCTTGTCGGTGGATGACCTACGCTGCGCACGATTAGACGAACTTACTTTGCTAACAGCGAGAATTCCTATTTAACTATACGTTGCACGTATACCGTATACGAAACCGAAATGCCTCAACTCGAGCTACGAACGTGTCTACGAATTTATTGGAATTAATTCAAGCACTGAAACTTTGCTCAGTCTAGACTTCAATTCGATAGCACTTGGAAATCAGTTCTGGACCAAGCCTAAGGCAGTCAAGCATCTGTCGCTTACAGACCAACAGAGTAGCAAAGTTTCTAAATAGAGTGAATCTAGACTGTTATTTGTTAATGTTTTACTCGAACTCTGCTTGGAAAGTAAAGGGCTAAAAGATTCTATGATCTATGAATTACCTAAAACAATCACTTTATGACAAATAAGTATGTTCCTACTTCACAAATTTCTTTGCATTAGTGAAAACTATGCTCTTTAAGAATTATTTTTATTGATTATTATTAACATTGCGACGTCTTTGAGTCCACTTAATCACATACTATGTTTCTGTGTTTGCTCGTCGGCTTATAACTTTAAAACAGCCGATCGAATCTGCATGAAATTGTAAAGGGTAGCTCGTATCCATGGAATTTTTAATTTGTTGGATTGAAGAGGGTTGTGGATGTTGAGGTTCTAAAAGAGGTTGGCGTTTTTTATTAGATCAAGTGGAGTATCAAATAAAATGGTTCGTATTGTATCGGGTGATCCATATGGAGGTACTTTTTTCAAAACTAAAAATGTTTTAATAAAAACCAATGTTTGTTACCAGTTATGAGTTATGGCACTGAAACGTGGTTTCTTACTATGGGCCTCATAAGTAAGCTCAAAGTCGCACAACGAGCTACATAGAGGGCTATGCTCGGGGTTTCTCTACGTGATCGAATCAGAAATGAGGAGATCCGTAGAAGAACGAAAGTCACCGACATAGCCTAGAAGATTAACCAGTTGAAGTGGCAGTGGGCAGGCCACAATAGCACGCAGAACAGATGGCTAATGGGGCCAGAAGCTTCTAGAGTGGAGACCACGGACCGGCAAGTGCAACGTAGGTCATCCACCGACACGGTGGACAGACGACCTGATAAAGGTCACAGGACGACGTTGGATGCAGGCCGCATCCAATCGGTCCTTTTGCCAAATCATGAACATAGGCTATGCTTAGTGGTGGACGTCCTACGGCTGAGATGATGATGATGATGAAATTTATCGGGTTTTGGCGAATAACGCGAGTAATGTTGGCTTCCAGTTGCTCAAGATGTGGTCATTTTGGTCGTGTGATATCTAATAATGTAATTTGACTTTCAAACTTACAACAAACACATTCCTCGTAGGATGCTGATTTTGTAATACAGCTGAATAATTAGACGATATGCGTGGCTAAGTCTTACCATATAGAAATGTCAAACTATACTGAACATAAATACCATAAAAGGTTACCACGACTCACGCTTCATCTGTCAAAACCCATAGACAATAAATTACCTCTAAATGAATCACCCGATATATTTGAAAACTATAATGGGATCGGTGAAGTAAAAAAACAGCTTCGCCGAATGGGAATGATTCATCTGAATAAGCCTAACAACATGCACATTCATACCCAAGCTCCAAAGTATTTCATGTACCTTTGGAGGCATAGATACACATATCAGCACAACATAATATTACAAATGTTTGCCCAATTATTGGTCATTCCACTTGACCAATCCGATTCGAAAGCAGGTTCAGTACAAAATGAAGTAGCGGTATATACAATTTGATTGCTATCTTTCTACTTTGGGTAACATACTATCAGTTGTAGTGGCTCACAAACCTTAACAGCTGTTCAGCTGCGACTTTAAAATTTGTTGATATGTGCCAATGTCGTAGCCGTTCACTTTGTAAGACACCTTACACGGCATATTCAATTTGGTTGCTATCTTTCTACTTTGGGTAACATACTATCACTTGTGGTGGCTCACAAACCTTAACAGCTGTTCAGCTGCGACTTTAAAATTTGTTGATATGTGCCAATGTCGTAGCCGTTCACTTTGTAAGACACCTTACACGGCATAATCAATTTGGTTGCTATCTTTCTACTTTGGGTAACATACTATCACTTGTGGTGGCTCACAAACCTTAACAGCTGTTCAGCTGCGACTTTAAAATTTGTTGATATGTGCCAATGTCGTAGCCGTTCACTTTGTAAGACACCTTACACGGCATAATACATTTGGTTGCTATCTTTCTACTTTGGGTAACATACTATCACTTGTGGTGGCTCGCAAACCTGAACAGCTGTTCAGCTGCGACTTTATAATTTGTTGATATGTGCCAATGTCGTAGCCGTTCACTTTGTAAGACACCTTACACGGCATAATCAATTTGGTTGCTATCTTTCTACTTTGGGTAACATACTATCACTTGTGGTGGCTCACAAACCTTAACAGCTGTTCAGCTGCGACTTTAAAATTTGTTGATATGTGCCAATGTCGTAGCCGTTCACTTTGTAAGACACCTTACACGGCATAATCAATTTGGTTGCTATCTTTCTACTTTGGGTAACATACTATCACTTGTGGTGGCTCACAAACCTTAACAGCTGTTCAGCTGCGACTTTAAAATTTGTTGATATGTGCCAATGTCGTAGCCGTTCACTTTGTAAGACACCTTACACGGCATAATCAATTTGGTTGCTATCTTTCTACTTTGGGTAACATACTATCACTTGTGGTGGCTCACAAACCTTAACAGCTGTTCAGCTGCGACTTTAAAATTTGTTGATATGTGCCAATGTCGTAGCCGTTCACTTTGTAAGACACCTTACACGACATATTCAATTTGGTTGCTATCTTTCAACTTTGGGTAACATACTATCACTTTTGGTGGCTCACAAACCTTAACAGCTGTTCAACTGCGACTTTAAAATTTGTTGATATGTGCCAATGTCGTAGCCGTTCACTTTGTAAGACACCTTACACGGCATAATCAATTTGGTTGCTATCTTTCTACTTTGGGTAACATACTATCACTTGTGGTGGCTCACAAACCGTAACAGCTGTTCAGCTGCGACTTTAAAATTTGTTGATATGTGCCAATGTCGTAGCCGTTCACTTTGTAAGACACCTTACACGGCATAATCAATTTGGTTGCTATCTTTCTACTTTCGGTAACATACTATCACTTGTGGTGGCTCACAAACCGTAACAGCTGTTTAGCTGCGACTTTAAAATTTGTTGATATGTGCCAATATCGTAGCCGTTCACTTTGTAAGACACCTTACACGACATATTCAATTTGGTTGCTATCTTTCAACTTTGGGTAACATACTATCACTTTTGGTGGCTCACAAACCTTAACAGCTGTTCAACTGCGACTTTAAAATTTGTTGATATGTGCCAATGTCGTAGCCGTTCACTTTGTAAGACACCTTACACGGCATAATCAATTTGGTTGCTATCTTTCTACTTTGGGTAACATACTATCACTTGTGGTGGCTCACAAACCGTAACAGCTGTTCAGCTGCGACTTTAAAATTTGTTGATATGTGCCAATGTCGTAGCCGTTCACTTTGTAAGACACCTTACACGGCATAATCAATTTGGTTGCTATCTTTCTACTTTGGGTAACATACTATCACTTGTGGTGGCTCACAAACCGTAACAGCTGTTTAGCTGCGACTTTAAAATTTGTTGATATGTGCCAATATCGTAGCCGTTCACTTTGTAAGACACCTTACACGACATATTCAATTTGGTTGCTATCTTTCAACTTTGGGTAACATACTATCACTTTTGGTGGCTCACAAACCTTAACAGCTGTTCAACTGCGACTTTAAAATTTGTTGATATGTGCCAATGTCGTAGCCGTTCACTTTGTAAGACACCTTACACGGCATAATCAATTTGGTTGCTATCTTTCTACTTTGGGTAACATACTATCACTTGTGGTGGCTCACAAACCGTAACAGCTGTTCAGCTGCGACTTTAAAATTTGTTGATATGTGCCAATGTCGTAGCCGTTCACTTTGTAAGACACCTTACACGGCATAATCAAGTTGGTTGCTATCTTTCTACTTTGGGTAATATACTATCACTTGTGGTGGCTCACAAACCTTAACAGCTGTTCAGCTGCGACTTTAAAATTTGTTGATATGTGCCAATGTCGTAGCCGTTCACTTTGTAAGACACCTTACACGGCATAATACATTTGGTTGCTATCTTTCTACTTTGGGTAACATACTATCACTTGTGGTGTTTCGCAAACCTGAACAGCTGTTCAGCTGCGACTTTAAAATTTGTTGATATGTGCCAATGTCGTAGCCGTTCACTTTGTAAGACACCTTACACGACATATTTAATTTGGTTGCTATCTTTCTACTTTGGGTAACATACTATCACTTGTGGTTGCTCGCAAACCTGAACAGCTGTTCAGCTGCGACTTTAAAATTTGTTGATATGTGCCAATGTCGTAGCCGTTCACTTTGTAAGACACCTTACACGGCATAATCAATTTGGTTGCTATCTTTCAACTTTGCGTAACATACTATCACTTGTGGTGGCTCACAAACCTTAACAGCTGTTCAGCTGCGACTTTAAAATTTGTTGATAATATGTGCCAATGTCGTAGCCGTTCACTTTGTAAGACACCTTACACGACATATTTAATTTGGTTGCTATCTTTCTACTTTGGGTAACATACTATCACTTGTGGTTGCTCGCAAACCTGAACAGCTGTTCAGCTGCGACTTTAAAATTTGTTGATATGTGCCAATGTCGTAGCCGTTCACTTTGTAAGACACCTTACACGGCATAATCAATTTGGTTGCTATCTTTCAACTTTGCGTAACATACTATCACTTGTGGTGGCTCACAAACCTTAACAGCTGTTCAGCTGCGACTTTAAAATTTGTTGATAATATGTGCCAATGTCGTAGCCGTTCACTTTGTAAGACACCTTACACGACATATTTAATTTGGTTGCTATCTTTCTACTTTGGGTAACATACTATCACTTGTGGTTGCTCGCAAACCTGAACAGCTGTTCAGCTGCGACTTTAAAATTTGTTGATATGTGCCAATGTCGTAGCCGTTCACTTTGTAAGACACCTTACACGGCATAATCAATTTGGTTGCTATCTTTCTACTTTGCGTAACATACTATCACTTGTGGTGGCTCACAAACCTTAACAGCTGTTCAGCTGCGACTTTAAAATTTGTTGATATGTGCCAATATATATATATATATATATATATATAATGATGAATGTACTTTTATGACTCTACCGCCACGTTCCAAAATATAGAGATATAGTCTACCGAGAAGAAGCGGCAAGAACTATTATTCACTTCCTAGATATCGACGAGTGCGAAGAAAGCAGCGATGTTTGCAAGAAGTCTGAGGTCTGTATCAACATGCCGGGAGCTTAAAACTGCAAGTCGAAGATTAGAAGAGAGAAGACGAAGCGGCAAGAACTTCGGGGCCATTCTTTTCATATAATTTTTACAATGTTTCTACTTGGGTGCTACTATTATTACATTTTATAGGTGGCAGATGACAACTGGCTCAACTGTGCTCAACATTTTATCTTTCCCCATTAAGTTGGTTTATGAATCAAATAAGTATTCGATAATGTAATTAGTTATAAACAATCAATATTTACGGAAAATAATTTCAAATATAACATTATTATTTATATAATTTTATAATTTAATCCATACTAATTATTTAGCTTTGGTTATATTATCAGATGCGCCATAATCCGACTAACCACCGCAAATATTCAATGACACCGCTTACTAATTTACATAATTAATTCACTGACACACACAGGAATGTGAAATATTAAAATTGAGGTCTGTCCCTTAATTTAAATTTCTAAATAGTGGGATTACTATGAATGGTTAAAATATTTTGTAACGACTTCATTTTACATAATCCTGTATGGAGCATTTTTTTATCCATATTTAATTTAGGGACTTTGTCTTTTGACATGCCAGTCCCATCATTACCTTATTCTTAACTATCTAGCACACAGTTTTATAAATTTTTATTGCACCCTCCGATGCAGGTTCTGCTAGTACATATATGAGTAAATATTAAATACTAATACATTTAAATACATATATACAAACTTAAATACATTTAAATGGAACATTTATTTTATTTTTAGGAACATAATCAAATCAAGTTACTGATATAAAATAAATCTACCTATTACAATAAAACTAATTCACTAAAATATTTCTAAATTGTATATAAATTTAAAAAAATAAAAAAGCGACGTTATCAATGCCTTTGCCTTGTGTTTCAGACACATTCCATACGCAAATTATATACATGGAACATTTAAAGGGTGTTTTGATAATTTCAACTATGGCGAACTAATTATTTTTGGACTTATTATACTACTAGTCAGGCGAGAAAATCATTCGACTTATGGTTAACTTCACTCCTTACCTAAAAATTGTATTTGGTAAAGTAAATAATCTTTCTTAGCAATCTTTGCGTGAAATTTTACATCACTTTACTCTCTCAATTCATTAATAACCCGCGGCATGGGTATTTGTGCATATGTGTCCCAGTAATTCAATTTGCTACTATGTCTATTAAACCCAAACAATACTAGAAATACTTTATGCCGCTTACAGATACGAAATAGCTTCAACAGATAATTTACTACAAGGAAGGATTCATTTATAAATGAATCCTTGCTACAACTAAATTACCGCGACGCGTTTTTTTAAATGGCGGATTTTCGCGGGGTGTTTGCGAACACTGGTTCTTAAATTTAAATATCGTAGGACGCTCGCTCGGTCTTTAGAAACGAGATATCTACCATGTATTGTATTGATTTTGAGCTCTCGATATTTCGGCACAGTTGCATGCGCCATGTTCACGAGTAAACTGAGAGAGATTAAAGTAAATACAATACATGGTAAATATCCCGTTTCTAAAGTTCATTCTTGCATTAGTGACCATGTCAATTTAAAAACTTATATCGCAAACACATACTATTTCGAGGCAAAATGCAGTTCCGCGATATCTAAGAACTCTTACGGTTAAGTCCTTACAACCGTGTTTTAAATGGAGTTGATATTTAAGACGTTTTAATAACGGTTTTGATGTAGCTGATTGATAAACAATACGTGATGAGACTGACGTCAAGTCGTGCACCTTACGTGCACTACGTTTGCCTATGACAGTAGCAGTGCCATCCAGAGCTCAGAACTGTAGTTTTTCTTGGCACTGTACTGTTCTCGTAAAACCGCGGCCATGTTTCGGGGCGAGTGTCTTCCACCCAGTAATTTAATTTGCGACTGTAACCTTCAGTTAACACAATAATGCTTGCGTTATATTATATAAATTTTAATGTTATTTTAACGGTTTAACTTACGCGGTACGGTAGTCGAATATCTCGACCGGTATCGTGACCGTCCGGGCCACGAAACCGGTCGAGATATTCGAGTGTTTACGAAAGTTTAAATCAAATTATATAAGTTATTTAGACACTAGGTAGCTATATATTATTATATAGAATATCTGGCACTGCGGTGATACCATAGAAGACAGCCTCTTGCACAAGAAGCCTACCTCTTAGTAGGTTGGGTTTCTTCGCCTCTTATGATTCGCGTCCTGTCAGCGTAGAGAGTATTCTAATCCGTACTCTTTCGAAGAATATACGTAAGAATAACATTATATTGATATTGTGCTTTCACATTATTTATGTGCCAATGGCAATAACGATAAATAAATCGTTTACAAGATACAAGAATAGATTACAAGAAACGATTCTTTTTAAGACTTAAGACTCAAAGATTAAAATTAGACATACGTAAATGTAAAAATTATACGTGTTGAAATCTTTACCAATTTTAATCAATATAAACAATCAATTAATAGTTGCACGAATACGTTTCACGCCAAGAAGTTATGTTTTTCCTCCAGTGAATGAAGTGAGACGAATCAGTTTGAAGATTTATTTGTTTGCAAATTATCTAAGCGGTTGGATAAATCATGAACGAAGCCAAAAAGCGATGAGGCTTTCGTCTTTTAAGCCTATGTTGTTGTTTCGGAAAAAGTGATTAATAATATTAATTGACTACATATAAATAAATTATGACAACAAAGAGGAGAGGTAAGGAAAATATGTTTGGAGTAAAGTTACAGCCTTTTCAGATAACGAGGTAAAACATATAAAGCCATCATATATTATTTTAATTATTTCTTTTTGCACATTTTCGTCCTGAGCTGACTTCGTGGTCAGCAGATGCGGATGCGGAATGAGCAGATAAACTCTAACGAAGAAAATATGTACCACTTGGAGATAATTATAGATACATCTAAAATTATTGTCTCGTGGGGTTCAGATACAGGGCGCTTAGTGAACTAGCTGTCTTTGAAGAAATTACAGGTGACAAAAGAACTGGTGCTTACTTCAGCCAACATTTTAGCCTAGCTATACAACGCTGACCGACGACCTCATAAAAACCGCGGGGAACGCTGGATGCAGGAAGCGAGTAGCCGGTCCAAGTGGCGTTCTATGGGGGAGGCCTATGTTCAGCAGTGGACGTCTTCCGGCTGATAATGATGATGATGATGATGATGATACAACGCTGGTGCAAACGGTAATTTGCCAGCCTTTTGGGCACCGTACCCCCAGACAGTGTTTTACTTTAATTAATTTTACGTCTGTTTCAAATTTTACAGCCGTTGTCAAATAGCAGATTTCTGACTACTATGCAGGGGCATATCATGACGTAGCACGCTGAACCCGACCCCGGTTCCGGCCTGTTTCAAAAGGGGGTTTATTTACTGAATATATAGACGGGATTTGCGTTAGTAATTTTAAAACTTTCGCGATGTGAACACATATTATTTATATTATATTAACGGGGCTTAATCGCATTAGTAAAAGCATTTATTTACCTCTACGTTTGTGTGGTCACAAAATAAATCTGCGATCGCTAAACATCTGCTCGAGTCAGTACCTAATCACTGGATTGAACTTCACGACCCCAAAATTCTCTCAACGGAGCGTCACTATTACTCGACAATTACTTGTCACTATTACTCGAAGGGTTGAGATTAAAAAACACTGTAACTTCAACCGGGAGGATGGTTTCAAACTGGTCTGTCAAAAAATCTGTCGATATCGTTAGTGTAGTGTGTCGGGACAATGACTTTTTATAACAACTGTTGGGGGTATGTCAAAACATATCTTCATACTACAAGACAATGACACCCGCCTCTTCAGTCCGCTCGTGACCACGATCAATGCAACTTGATCGAAACGTCGAGGTAGATAAATACTATTACAAACGCGATTAAGCCCTGTTAATATATTATAAATAGGGATTTGCGTTTATGTGTCTCTATCTCTCTATTTGTTATCACAAGTCCTCTCACTTAAGCAATGGAGTGGTAATACGATGTCAGGTGACGATAAACCCAATTTAAAATTAAATACTAAGCTTAGGAGGAAATTATGAGAGATTAATTTTTTTATTTTTGTCACACTATTTTCAAATACCAAATAAAACACTTTCTTGTTGTCAGACATTTTAGGGTTTATTCATCCTCGCCCATAGAAGGAGTGACTATTTAAACTCTCAGCGAATCTAGACTCTCGAAAAGATTATAGTCTAGAGAGTCGCTGAATCGCGAAAAAATCGCTGGACACACCTAGAACATTTTGTAGTCCTAGAGTTATTTTTATTATTACCTATCAGGTAAGAGCCTAGCCTGGTGGGGTTCGAAGGTCAGCGTATTCAGGTTTATTGTGCAAGCGAAACTTCTTACATTATTACTGAGATATACCATAATTGAATTTCAAAGCCCCTAAAGATCCAAATGTAAATAAAGGATCTACACAGTTATAGCATAAAATGTAACTTGAATAAAAAAGGTAAAGAAATAATTAAATTTATAATTATGTGTATAATATAATGTTGCATATCAAAAACACAGTGTTAAGTCATTTTTATAATTGTTGTAAATTAGGAAATATATTAAATATTTTATCTTTACTTCATGATCTCATGAAATATATTACTATTAGCTATGGCCGTGGTTTTACCTGCGTGGTGACGGATGGTGATGATGAAAAGTATCCTGTGTCTTATTTCAGAACCAGAACCTGCAGTAGACACCAAGTAAAAAAAATAACTTAATCTGTTTGGCCGTTCTGGCGTGATTGAGTAACAAACATTTATACACACATTTAAATTATCGCATTAATAATATTACTAGCTGTGCCCCGCGGTTTCACCCGAAAGGTGATGGATGATGATAAAAAGTATCCTATGTGTGAATCGAGTGCCTCATCCATCTATCTACCAAATATCATCTAATTCCGTTTATCATTTTTTGCGTGATTGATTAACAAACAAATATATAACAATACATAAAAACTTCCACATTTATAATAATAGTAGGATTACTGTGATGATAAGACTTTAAATGATTTATATTTTTGCCACCGTATATAAAAACAAAGCATTACAGATGCGCTTCTTAAAATTCGTTTCCTAAGAAAAGTCTCAAACATTTTTACCGTAACTATTAAAGAGTTGTAACCCTATTCTTGTGCAGAGAGGCAAGCGAGTGTAAACTGAATTGTAGTTATAGTTGCTTTGTGCTAATGGCGGCGTACATAGATGCACCCATATCTACAAAACTAAATTGTAGAACACTATATAAACAGAAAGTTATTTGCTTTTCTAAAGTTTAGCGCGGCACCTATTTGAATCAATGTATAGGCTGATTTACGTCAAATGGTAAAGACTATATTGGGGACTGGCAGAAAAGGAAAGAAGGATTAACATTATTATTGTACAACCAGGGTACAAAATGAAACACTGGTCCAATGTGAAGTCGTGTATTGACATAGAATAATACTTGTATCCGAACCAATTCTCAAATAATTTTAAATATTTCGTACACTCCCGCGCAACTGTGATACAAACACTTGCGCGATGTAGGAAATGTTTCTGCGACACTGGCGCCATCTCGTAACAATGTCTGTCACTAAAACACGAACGAATTAGAATGTTTTAGGGTTTATGGTTCAGATTTGTACCAATAAATCTGCATGTACATTAACTAATGGTAAGCGCTACCTTAAATTAAAAGAGTGCCGTGTCGCAAAGATAAGCCTTCTACATTCCGCCCACCAAGGACAAATTCAAGAATTGTCCTTTCACTCCATCCGCCCACCCTGACGAAATTTACAAATTAATTTCAAGATATAATTAATCTATATGGAATCTGTCCTTAATGGGCTGTGAATTCATCATACTAAACAATTCAACACATTATGTTTTACAACTTAAAAACTAAAGTTAAGTGGACTGTATTTTACCAACAATTTTAACAATATAATATGTATAGCTTAAATTGAACAATGATCAGACGGCTACTGGTAAGACACATAATTTTGATGTAGGCCGTTTGATAATAGAATTTTTCGTTCGTAATGTAACAACACGTGTTACATTGTCTGATCCTGGATGTTTAATAACCACTCGGCCAAGCAGCCATCTACAAGGAGGCAATCCATCTTCCTTGACTAGAACGATGTCTCCTATTTTGGGTTCAGGTGTTTGGTAAGACCATTTGTAACGATGCAGAAATTTTGTAAGGTATTCTTGGGACCAACGTCTCCAAAAATTCTGCATCATCTTTTGAGTTAGCTGCCATCTACGCAAGCTAGTCTCCCTAGACTCTTCAAAATTGTGATCTGGAGCTGCGACAAGATGTTCACCAACCAGGAAATGTCCTGGCGTCAAAACGTCGATTGAATCTGACTCAGATTCAAGCCGTGTCAGTGGTCTTGAGTTAAGGCAGGCCTCTATCTGCGTTAACACTGTGGAAAGCTCCTCATATGTTAACGTGGATTCTGCTATGACTCTTTTCAAATGATATTTAATCGCCCGCACGCCCGCTTCCCACAGGCCTCCAAAATTAGGCGCGTGAGGCGGTATAAAGTGCCAGGTCGTGCCATTATTAGCTAAAGACTTAGCTACATCTTCCAACAGAGTTGAGTTTTCTGACGCTATTAAATTCCTGAGCTCACGAGACGCTCCGACAAAGTTTGTACCGTTGTCACTCCATATATCCGTGCAATGACCGCGGCGTGCAACGAAACGTTTAAAAGCCGCCAGAAAACCTGAAGTAGTCAGGTCACTGACTACTTCAATATGAACTGCCCGAGTGACCATGCAAACGAATATGCATATGTAGCCTTTGATTGACTGGTGACCCCGACCCTTTGATGTTCTTATATTGATCGGACCAGCGTAATCAACTCCGCTACATTTAAAGGCTCTAGTTGGTGTAACTCGAGCCGCCGGCAATTGTCCCATCAGTTGAGAAGAAGTTCCCGCGCTGTGTCTTACACATTTGACACACTTGCGTACGTGAGCCTTAACCAAAGGTTTTGAACCTAATATGTAATATTTGGTTCCTAGATACGCCAACATGAGCTGAATACCCCCATGAAGCGTCTTTGCATGAGCATCAGCGATAATCAGATCGGTTAAGAAAGATTTTTTCGGCATTAATAATGGGTGCTTGGCATTATCACTGAGCAGTGATTTATCTAAGCGCCCTCCTACTCGCAGCATACCCTTGCCATCGATAAAGGGATTTAAAGATTTTAGTGGCCCTCTTATCCGTGCCAAATCACCGTCCCTCCTTAGAAGTTCCAAGTCTGCTTCAAAGTGTTCTTTTTGACATTGTTTTATACACGTTTCTAAAGCGTCCGTCAACTCCGTAAATGTGAGAAAGCCTGAAATGTGCCTCTCACTTAAAGATTTTTTCATATCTAGGAAGCGTCTACAATACGCTACTACTCTCACTAGCTTCGTAAGTGATGAAAACTTGTTCCAGATAGGTATTTCTTCTACAGTAATATGAACCTTTACTTCCTCTAGCTGTGTTCCTAAATTTTGCGGTCTGCTATATTGAATACTCTCGTTATGCAAGAAGTCGGGACCATTAAACCAGTGAGTATTGCTGAGAAGTTCTGCCGGGGTAATACCTCTTGACGCGCAATCCGCACAATTTTTCCCGGAACTCACATGTGCCCACTGACTGGAATCCAGGGTAGTTAGGATTTCAGACACCCGATTCGCCACAAAGGTTTGCCAGCGACTCGGGTGACTGTTTATCCAAGCTAAGACTACCGTTGAATCTGTCCATGCCCGGATATTTACCTTCGGAATTGTTAGTATCTCCGCCACTTCCACTAACAGACGAGTGAGAAGCACTGCCCCACACAATTCCAATCTAGGAATGGACACCTGTTTGATTGGTGCAACTTTAGTCTTTGCGGTCACTAATGCAACATGAACATTGCCAGCTGTGTCAACCCTACGAAGATAAACCGTTGCCGAAAACGCCAACTTCGACGCATCGGAGAACCCGTGCAACTCCACGAGTGAATCATTCGAGGTTGTGCCAACCCACCGAGGTATTTGTATCTGGGATAACATGGGTAAGTTTTCCTTGTAATTATTCCAATCATCCAACAACTTACCAGTTACTTCATCATCCCATGCTAATCCAGCTATCCATAGCCTTTGGATTAATATTTTTGCTACAATTACACAAGGTGCTACCCACCCTAGTGGATCATATAAACGCGCGATGTGTGAAATAATCTTTCTTTTTGTCACAGGTCCCTCTTCCATCGACAGTGTTACCGAGTACTGGAAGTCGTCGGTTCTGCGATTCCAGGTGATTCCCAATAACTTTACTACTTCGTCCATTTTTAATTTTAAGTTCTCTCCCACATCCTCACGTCCTTTGCTCATTTGTTTGATTGCATTTAATAACTCCTCGCTATTACTCATCCACTTTTGTAATTCGAATCCACCCTTTCTCAATAAGTCGTTCATTTCTTGATATATAACAATTCCTTCTTTTACAGATTCACATCCCGAAAGCAGATCATCCATATAGAATTCATTTACTACTCTTTTTGCCGTTTCAGGATACACGGCGCCTTCATCGTGTGCTAGCTGTTGGAGACTCTTCACGGCAAGATAAGGCGCAGCCGCTGTACCGAAGGTTACTCTTAGTAATCTGTAGTCTTCTACCCTTTCATAAACACCATTTTTCCACAACAGCCGCTGATAATTTGTGTCAATTTCTGCCACCTTTACTTGACAATACATTTTTTCAATATCCGCTGCTAAGCATATCGGATATTTTCTCCAACGCATCAGCAAGTGTCTAAGTTCCGGCTGTAATGTAGGCCCTATCATCAATGTATCGTTCAATGAGATTCCATTTTTGTACTTACAGGACGCATCGTAGACGATCCTTACCTTTGTCGTATCTTTGTCATTTTTCACTACAGGATGGTGAGGTATGTATACTCCTTCAGTATTATCTGTTTCTGTTTTAGGAACTTTCTCCATGTATCCTAAGCGTAAATATTCTTCCATTACATCTTGATATTTGTTTTTTAGATCTTCATCTTTCTTGAACCGAGTGTATAAAGCATTTAACCGTTTTTCAGCAATCTCCCTAGAGTTCCCATTAATACATTTAGCTACATCCATCTTGAAGGGAAGCTGGACTACGTATCTTCCGTCGATATCTCTTTGTGTCGTTTTAGCGAAAAATTGTTCGCAGCTTTCTTCTTCTTCAGTCATCATCCTTTTCTGTGACTTAGGATCCGCTTCCATCTCCCAAAACCTTTTCAGTAAGTCATTATCTTCAACACATAAATGCATTGCAATAACATTAGCTGATGAAGCTTGTGACTTTAGACACGTACCAGAAACAATCCATCCCAGTGATGTCGCCTGTGCTAAAATATTGCCACGCGGACCTTTTCTGATTCCGTTTTCAATTATTTGACTATATATTTCTGCACCCATTAACATGTCAATTTTATTGGGTGTGTAATATTGAGGATCGGCTAAAGGAAAGCTTTGGTCTAGCCAGCTCATTTCCTCTAGTTCAATCTTCTGATTGGGAAGCAAAGTCGTGATCGACTTTAGAACATACGCTTGAGTTTTGATAAATTTATTATTATCAAACCTTGAATAAATTTTGACGTCTGCCATAAATTTTGAGACAGTTGTATTTTTACCTTCCAAGCCTGATACTATCCCTTTCACTGGATACCTTTTTAAACCTAGGTATTGAACCGTTGCCTCTGTAATGAAAGAGGCTTGTGATCCTTGATCTAACAAGGCCCTGATCAAGTAACTTTGACCTTTAGACGACTCAGCCCGCACAAGGGCTGTCGCCAAAAACACCTGACGCTGTACGGGCAGTTTACCGAAACACGAGACCACTGGCGCGGATTCTACTACACTGGAGTTCGCTGGTGATTTACCAGTTGATGAGCCGCTTGTTACCTCTCCAGGTACTGAAACGCCAGTGTTGAAATTATGTGGACTACCAACTCCACCTGATCCAGTAGGATGAAGCAACGAATGATGCTTCCCCTTGCATACCCGACAAGTCAATTTACTAGGACAGTACCTAGCCGAGTGGTTACTACCCAAGCAGTTGAAGCACAATCGTTTGCTAAATACAAATTCACGTCTCCTGATAACGTCATCTTTACAAAATTTTTTACAAGTAAAAAGCTTATGACTTTCATTACAATATTCACATACTATATTTGCAACGTGCATGACCTTATACTTATTAGGATGGCTTTGAGTGGGATTTGAGGCTCTACATTTAGTGGTTGGTTCTAACGATTCGAGAGCTCTAAATCTTGATTGTAGAAAATCACGAAATTGTTCAAATGTAGGTAAAATATCTGATTTATCTAGTGAGACCCTTAATTCCCACTGCTTGCGCGTTTCCATATCTAATTTGTTAGCAATTATGTGAATAATAATTATATCCCAAGTTTCTACATTGACACCAATATTTTTTAGTCCGTGCAAACAATCTGCTGTTGTGTCGGCAAGATCTTTCAACGTTGCGGCTGACTCAGAACTAGCACTTTTTTGGCCCATTAGCCGCTTCAAAATACAATTTGCCAAATATTTTTTGTTATTATATCTGGCCTCTAGTTGGTTCCAGCATTCTTCATAATTCGCGGCGGTAATAGGCAATTGTCTAATAAGCTGTTCCGCTTCGCCTGTTAAATAACTCTTTAAATAATGAAGACGCTGAACGTCATCCAACGAGGGGTTAGAGTGTACCAAAGACCTAAATAAATCTCGAAACGTTACCCACTCGGAATATTGTCCAGAGAAGTTAGGGATACTTATTTTAGGTAATTTCCACGCTATAGAAGAATTAATTTGACTTGAACCTTTCGGAACTGTAGTTAACTGAAAATTCGACAATTCGCATTTGTAATCAAAATATGCTTCCTCTGTTTTTTCATACAAGTCTCCTTTTACGTAATCAGTATCTTGTAATTTAGCCCAATCATCTGCCTTATCCAAAATCTCCTGGTGAACCGTGGTGAAACGGATCCACAAGTCTTCCAAATTTTTGAGCCTAGTCTGAACGTAAGGTTCCGTTATACGTTCTTTAGGAGACTTTTTAAAGTTACTATGTGCTTTAACAATTTTTTCGTACACATCCCTTTGGGAGATTGACAATTTGGAAGTCATATTGACAGAGTTTAGATTGTAAATCAAGCCACACTACTTCACTAAGCGCAATTACAGATCCGAAAGTCAAATCAGCAACCGATACCTTTTACAAGTTTTATAAAACAACCGAAACAAAACCACAAGGTAATATAATATTAGCTTAAATTTTTACACGTATAAAATGTATAAATTTTTACCAAGTCCAAAGTTCTTAAAAAATTACAAGTGTAAAATGTTTCAAATTTTTCTAAGTCCCAAAAACAAACTTAAAAAAAATTACAAGTATCAAATTCTTGAAAATTTTACAAGTGTTTGAAATTGAACAAACTTTAACAAAAATTGGGCATGGATTCCCCGTCCAACCAAATTTGCGAAATTATTCTAAGTCCTAGAAATATCACTACACCAAGTTTAAGTCTCTAAGTTTATTTCTTCTTCAACATAAGGTTGATACTTGCTTGAATAAATGAATGTATAGAGTACTCACGATTTTCCACGACTCACACTTCACCGAAATCCTGACGTCACACCAAGAGCCCCCTCTGCCGGAATCCTTAATCCATCCCTGGCTGGCTCCTAGGTCTTGTCTGCATGCAGCACCCCTTCTCAGTGCTGGTGGTGATCCTCTTCTCACCCTGGGCTTCCTCAGGCTGCTAAGTACCTCCTACTCAGCGCCAGATGAGGAGCTGATATCCACTTCCTCAATGGGTCAGCCCCACTGATAACTCGCCCCAAGCAGCGATCCACTGCCTATAGGTGCGAAGCGATGTCCGCTACGAACGCCTGGACCAGTATTCTGGTTCCAATACCCTAACAATCCGGTACGAAGGTCCAAAACTATGTACAACCAGGGTACAAAATGAAACACTGGTCCAATGTGAAGTCGTGTATTGACATAGAATAATACTTGTATCCGAACCAATTCTCAAATAATTTTAAATATTTCGTACACTCCCGCGCAACTGTGATACAAACACTTGCGCGATGTAGGAAATGTTTCTGCGACACTGGCGCCATCTCGTAACAATGTCTGTCACTAAAACACGAACGAATTAGAATGTTTTAGGGTTTATGGTTCAGATTTGTACCAATAAATCTGCATGTACATTAACTAATGGTAAGCGCTACCTTAAATTAAAAGAGTGCCGTGTCGCAAAGATAAGCCTTCTACAATTATATTAAATTATATCATAATACAGTGTTAATATGTCTATTACGCTTTCACTGCTAAGATAAAGGCTTTGCTCTCAGGGGCAGCAGTTTTGAGAACCAACGAAGATGCAAGTTTACTTCGCCAAGTAAGCGGTTCACCTGACCATAGGAGTTCCAGTGTCGCCAATTTTGTTTTATTTAATTATTGGATTACGATGTTGTTTAACCATGTAGTGTGTTCAAATCAGTAGAAAAGACATGATCTTGTATGTAACTTCAATTTGTGTTTATATTAATTCCAATTAATTTAGTTTTTGATCAGTATCACGCCTCATATTAAGCGATTTTTAATTTTGGCGTAGACTACCCCGCTGGTTGAAAGTTAAAGATCTTTTATTTCACCATACAGATTTAAATAGGAGGATAATAAGATCAGAAGGATGCAAACGCTTCAGGGAATACATGGTAGACGTCCTTATGAGATGAGATTCGTCTTGCCTAATACCTACCAACTCCAAGAGTGCAAGTACTTCTATGTTAAGGTTTGAAAGGGGCTGTACAAGTAAGAAGTAAATTACTAGGCAAATGGGACTTAACAACTACGACTAAAAGTGAGAAAAAACATTGCAGTGCAGCACATACATGCATATATAAAGTTACTAGCTGATCCGCCAGCGGCTTCACTCGCTTAGTCTTGGTATAGTGGTGAAAGTGCCGTTTTGAAACCTCGAGGTCATGGGCAGTTATTGGTTTTAGACTATACTCTATCACTGTACCAAATTTCAACCAGATCCGTTCAGCCGTTCTGCCGTGATTCAGTAACAAATATCCAGATATCCATTCACCCATCCTTCTAAACTTTTACATTTATAATATTATATTTATATATATGGCACGGGTGCTAGTAAGAACAGCCTAACTATTGAATATACAAATAATAAACCATTGTTTTCCTTTAACAGTTCATACTGTTATTGAGTTACCGGTTATTTGATGGACTTTGAGGATACAGTACGTTTGTAAGGCTTCAGTATGGAACTTGTATTGTAAGTTCTTTAAACGAATCTGTTGTAGAATAAGCTTTATCATTCGACTAAGGACTGTTACATACATTTGGGTAGAGATTAAAATGACCATGAAGGTTTCACCAATTCAGCTGTTTTCAAAAACGTCCACATAAAGCAATCCACAACATTCAGCTTGTGGCTGGAAGTGCCGGCCAGATGATGGCTAAATTATTTGCCTGGTCGTTGGCGATGAAATACTGAGACACAGAGCATTATGGTTCTAAGTTTTGTGTGGCACTACCTGTTCTCGTCAACCCAAGATTAAGCTTTTAGTCCCATTCGCTCATTAAATCTAGTTCTAAGTCCTTCAATTCTTAACACAGTAGTGAATTCACTACGACCGATGATTTCACACTACAGTATCGAGCCAGAGTATGCTGCGATGAAACTCATCAAGACAGAAACTCACATATCCTGCCATCTAAAAAACTTCATAAAAACATAAACGTTAAACCTCTTTAGCTGACACACTACACACACACTTACACACGTACACTTTACCTGATCTCGTGCTCAGTCACGAACATCTAACTCTTCAGCATGTTAGCTATTAGCCATATTACATACCACTTATATTGCTTCCCATTAAATTTGGTTCACCGTTTTGGGTCGGTGGAAGTACAATAGTAAGTATGATTATTCTAAGCTTACTACAAAACTCTCCTGATTTATAATAGTTTCGTAAAAGGTGAGAGTAGGCCCCCTGTTCAGCCGTATAGTCGTGAAAAGGTAACAAACAAACAGAGTTACTTTCGGATTTACGAGTATGTTACTAGTTGCGCACTGCGGTTTCACTCACGTAGTAATGGATGATAATGATGAAAAATATCGCATGTGATATTACAGCGACTCTATATTATGTACATACCTAATTAAACTTAAATCTGCTCAGTCGTATAATGACCTGTGTAAGGTCCTTACCTGTCCCATAACAGAACTTTTTTGGGTATAATAGCATGCAACTTTTTATCCACTAACAACATAGTAATACTACTTTTAAAAGGATTTTATACTCTTAAGTTCTTTTGCATTTCATCAAGTACATCACGTCTTACATTGCTAGAACGTGATGGAGCTTCCAGCTTTCCCATCTTTAGTTTGCTTCACTTTAAAACTACTTAATGTTAGTAGGATCATAAAAGTAGACAGGAATAGGCTGAAATGTTTCACTGTATCCGATGATGACTGATGGCGCAAAAGCCACTTAAGAAAGTACGGATCTGCATAAATTTGACATTGGAACAATTCATTGTTAGTTCACCTAGTGTCAAAACTGTCAAAAGTCACGTCAAATTACGCGAATTGACTGAACTATTTGATACTACGTCATAGTCAAAATACGTCAAAACGTCTATCGTAATCCATTATTATTTTAAGCTTGCTACTCGTATATTGACGTGGTGGTACCAAATTTAATGGTAAGGTTGAGACACTATTATTTTAATAGGTAGGAGTAGGGCGGAAGGAAACTTGACGTGGAGATAGTTTATATCGCGGGAAAAGACATAGGATACTTTTACTCTTTTACCATCATAATCCATCTCCACGCTGGTGAAACCGCGGGGTGTAGCTAGTATTAAATATGTATGGCATTGTGAAATTACAGTGTAATTACTTTTTTGTATTTGATATGCTAAAGTTTACCTTTTTTTTTAGATTCGGGAGGAGGAAATCCTTTATGGATGCCGCAGAGCAGTATCTCTGAGGTTATGTCCGAGTCCACCAGTGGGGATGGGAGAGCCAGTATGTACGGACTAAAACCTTCTGCCTCTTTTCTATACACTACAGACGCTAGGTCCGTACCCTTACAATATTAAACCTTTTATTAATTACTAGTCTGAACCCCAAGTATCTAACGAGACTTATAGACTAAGTGTGAGTCCAGTCATATATATATATATATATATATATATATATATATATATATATATATATGTATATATACATATATCGTTTTTTAACTTTTTTTTACTTTGACTATTACATTAATTTACAATAAAAGTTACTAATTTACAATTAACACACTATTATAAGACTTAAAAATAACATTTTATCTTCCTGCTATCGAGACCGATCACAGGAGAGCCGTCGCGACCTCTTCGTTCCTGTCCTTCATTGTCATTTTTATATTGTAGTCTGTAATGGTCTTTATGGATGCTCCTGTCGCCCGCCCCACGAACCGGCCAATTGCACCTGAGCTGTCATCTGTGTGATAGATGCAGTGAGCTGAGTGCCGTGACACTACCAGCACTGCATGCGAGACGCTCTTCGCAGTTTTGTCACCTTTTTCTTCGTCTGTACAATGAATATATATGCTAACGTTTAGCTTGTTAGACAGTTGACAGTCGGTGATTTGATTGAAGTTGGTAGCACACTAGACCCATAGCCCAGTCGAATTAGCTCAAAAAAGGTGCAAATCCGGACTAAAATATAAGTATGTACCAATTTTTCTTTGGAATTCGCTAGGGAAGGTCACTGGCAGTCTGAAAATCTTGTAATATGTAGGTATCTAAAATTCTCGTATCGCAGCGTTTCTTATCAAAGTCCTCCTAAACGGCTGGACCTATTTGTATGAAATTTTTTGTGTAGATTCAGTAGGTCTGAGAATAAGTCATAAAGTGCTTTTCATCATCATCGTCTTGATCATCCATCACCACGCAGGTGAAACAGCGGGGCGCAGCAAGTTTTTTTTTTAATTGATATTATATTTATTATTGAGTACTATTTGCAAAATTTAATACCGACTTTCATTCTATTCAGTTATTGGAGGGTAACTCAAAAAGTACTGGACCGAAATTGATGAAATTTAAATGGGACCACATGGGAAGTACCAGCTTCAAACAAAAAAGAATTTTGAGAATCGGTTCACCCAATCGAAAGTTATAAGGTAACAAACATAAAAGAACCAGTCGAATTGAGTACCTCCTCCTTTTTGGAAGTCGGTAGAAACAACTTGAAACATATTGGTTTTAAATCTTGTACATGTTAAATTATTTGAATATCGACGTTTTGAATACTTATAAGTGGTCAGTCCAGTCAAGAAGATAACTCGCCTAATGTAAATTAATTCTTAGATTTTTTTGGTTCTAGCAATACATTCTATATTTTGGCAGTGATTTGATGGCAACAAACCGCTGATGGAACTTGAAGGTGGCATGTCTGCCGGATGCTGCCAGCTCGCTACTAATGGAAATCTTAGCTCACTATTCATAGATCTGATGGACCTCAGCGCACAAATTAAGAGGTTTTTCGACTTTTGAGACGAAAAATATGAGATCCATTTGATGTAGTGATATACGCGTTTCGTATGTGCTAAAAGGATTTAATTCATATTTAGTATTTAACGTTAATACCATGTTATTTATTAAAGGTAGCCTATAATTTAATGAATCATTATATATTATTTACAAAGTATCAAAAGTAAACATTAAAACTAATCTATAAGCCCCACGGTGGGGGTTAACACCTCGGAACACCGAGGACCGTCCGGGAGGCCTGCACCGGCATCAGCGAGCTGCTAGCCTTCTTCGACGACATCGGGTGACTGGACTAACGCGCACCACCCGACATCATGCACAAAGTGCCGCATCAAGACGGCATGGGTGCGGAAAATAGCCCGCCGACCAAGTACCAAGTAAGTACCCCACGGTGGGGGAATATTATTAATTATAACATAAATATAAACAATAATATTTAAATACCAAATATTAAAAGAAACCACATACATGACAAAATCAATCTTAAATTAAAATTTTATTATGAAAACTAACGTGGTTTGTACACATTTTAAATATGTAAAAACGGGATTAAATCACGTACAAAAAGTCAGATCTTTCCGACTATAGTTTCAACCACATCCGGTAGTATTTTTCAAGGAGAGTGCAGAACGTAATCATCATATTTAAATTAAAATGTTCATAGGTTGAAGTTTTTGTATATAATTTGGATAAACTATTAAACGATAATAAGTTACATTTCGTTCGTGTTATGTAATTTAGCCACTCACATGCCTTTTTACGTAATATAATATATTATATATATAAATACGTACTTCATCATAGTGACACGAAATTGCGTTATTTCCATCTGTTAAAGTCGACTAAAACCACCGATAGTCACCTCCCTATTTTAGTTTCCTTCCTTCACAATGGCCCATCCCTCAGCTCGGCTGACAGGCGATCAAATCCATCATTCACTTTTTATTACCACGAAAAACGTAACCCAACGGTTTTTTATCAATCACCAAAAATCAAAAGGCTCAAGATTTCCCTGTTTTTTATGAAGCACGAGGAAGCTTCTATAACGAAGAAAGGAATACATGACATAATTACTTGACTGGTCGGCTGGCCAGCTCCGCAACTGCCTGCACTCAGAACCGCCAGTAATAGCCCAATCCCATCTGTGAGTTTTTGCATTAACATCCCAATACCTAACATTTTTGGACCTTACGAGTCGGATTTCCAAATTAAAAAACCAAGTCACCTAATTCTCAGTCCATTTATAGCAATCTCCAACAACAAATGAACATAATTTTCACCCATCGATTCCGTAAGCAGAGTTGAAGATCGAGAATAATACGAACAATAAAACTATATTTTTGTTATTTACACCGATTTATGATCATATTATGGCGTATACATCATGATTTTTACTGTAAATGTAACTGTTACTATACATAATTTAAAATGAATAATGTTTCGGGGTATCGAAAGTAGTCCAATTGTACAGAATTGAACAATCCGGTGGTGATGTAATTACCAGCTACAAAAAGCTCTGGTGTTGTAATTGAGCTGAACAAGCATACTTTGATTAAGCATGTCATATAAGTTGCGAGTGATCTGTTTGACAGTGGTAGGGGTGTTTTATGCGTTCAACGCAGCATAAAGAGAGTAGATCGTTTCGTTTGCTCTTAGAGTTATACTGCTAGTTATTACTGCTAGAGCTTAGTATATTCGTGATCATGGCGCTTGCAACAGTGCAGGGAACTCGAACAAAACTATTACGGTAAATATTCCGTTTTTAATTTCAGCTCCTGTTTATGTCACCGTGATAATCTATAAACTTTTAAATGTGACATGTTTGAAACATATATTTTTATCAACTCATTCACATAATGCAAATTAACTATAACTTAAAATTATATACGTCAGAGACTACAATGTGGTTGTGTGTCTCCTGAAGGCGTGACGTCATCAAGTTAGTATATGGTACGGGTAAGCCAAGAAATACTCTCGTAAACTGCTTTGTACTTTTTATTTACAATGTGTTGTGGAGATCCACACGCTACGGCGGCTCGTGTTAGAATGACTCTGACTGAAGCTTGATGATGATATTTTATTATGTTATTTTTTTAAATTAAAAACCCCAAAATACGAGTATGTATGAAATCCCAAAGGTGCGCTATTCAGCTACCTTTCAGTCCCCAATAAAAAGCATCCGTTCATGATTGCTTCTGACGCCGTATGCCGTATTTTACCGATGTGAATCCTTAATGTGCGTCTCCGCTACGGTTTGGTCCATGGTGATGAGCGTGGCTCTAGATTTGATGGATGCGGCAAACATACTCAATTATTCTGTAAAACAATATATATCATTATACTATTTGTTTACATTTAACAAGTTCAAATATGTCTCAAACCATTTAGAATTGGTTATATGAAAACGTTATAGATATCGTTTATTTATTTCCCGATGTTGGTTGTATATACTCCGTGAGAGGACCAAGATTATGTAGGATATTCCTCGGATGACAGTCGTAAGAGGCGAGGAAACCTGACTTACTAGGTAGTAGACCTCTAGTGCAAGGTGCCGTCTTGGTTGGTACCACCACGCCAGATATTTTACCGCGATGCAAGTAAGCATTATTGTGTTACGGTCTGAAGGCCAATTTCTGGGCGAAAGAAACTCGAAAATCTATTTTTCTGGGCGATGAGCACAGGGCAGTGGTACGCATAAGTACAGATCGTTGCTCTGGTAATGCAACTATAACGTCTTACCATCGGGCCAACGCCTTCCCGTCTCGTCCCTTAAATGCGAGAATAAATTACCAACTAGCCCAATTTAGAAAAAAAAAATATTGATGGAGTCTGTCCAATTTGTGTTGCGCTCGACAAGAGAGCTTACTTTTTGGTATCCTTATATAATTTTAATATCGAAATACAGCCTGAACGTGTATACTTTTAAAGGCATGCATATGCCGTATTCCTGAAACGTATATTAGCGTAGACAATGGACGCCTATGCGGTCCTTCTGTGATACCTTTAAAAGGTAAGGCTGTATATTTTTGACGTAGTAGTTGGAATTATATATAATGAGTCAATAAAGAAATTCGAATTATAAATGTTATTATATGTATATATATAATAATATATAGTGTTAAGGTACGCGAGTATAGAATCCTCAGTGCTGGAGTCCGGCGTGTACTTGGCCGGTTATTTTTTTATTGAATAATGACAATATAGTTTTATTGACCAATTAACAAATTTCACGGCAATATATTTAAAAGATGGTGAAGAAAGGTTCTCGAGTGGTGACCACGCACCGGAAGACGATGTGTAGGCCGGCCCCTCGCTAGGTGGACTGACGACCTCGTCAGAACCGGTCCAAGTGGCGTTCTATAGGGGAGGCGTATGTTCAGCAGTGGACGTCTTCCGGCTGATAATGATGATGAAATGATGATAGTTAACCGTACCCTGCTTTATATTTATAAGCCCTTTGCTGGTTAGCGTTAATACAGATCTGGGTTAATTTTGTATGGCATTTACTGTCAAATCTCCGGTCAAGTCAATCCCAGACAGGGTTTGAAACTAAATTAGGTTCGGCAATATTTCGTCCACACTTTCAGTAATTTCAACGTCAGTATATCAGCGGGTATATCCAGTCATCAAAAATCCCATGCGAGTGGAAAAATTAATAAAATTGAGACCGTATCCTGGCTTCGAATTAAGCTAATGCGTCCCTGAGCGTACATCCAACCGATCGTAATTAATGCGCCAGAAGCATTTGTATCGCGCTTCAATAATCACTGTATAAAGTATACCAGTAAGGAATCTACCTACCAAATAAATAATATTAATATTTTTATACTATCAACGATCACGGTATTGGCCATTACATTATCATTGAGATTGTGAATTTTGAGCTCTGCAGTCAAGTTATTCTTTAGCATCTCAGTCAAAGCAGCGTCACTATACATATGGTAAACACCCGAAAAATGTGCAAAAAAATAAGGGTTTATGTGGGTCACGTCTCTTCTATCTTCAGATCCTCTCCCGTCTGGACGTACACAAATATTGCTATTGCACAAACGCTATGGCATGGCTAAAGTTACTTGGGTCGTCGACGGCGAGAGCTTCCTAGAATGAAAACATTTATGCAAGTGATCGTAATGTTCAAGTATTTTTTTCAACAGCATATTTTTAATAGCCTCATCGATTATTCGATGTCGGTTGTCGGTTTACTATCCGATTAGCGATTTGCAGACGTGATCGTATGTATTTACTGGTATGTATATATATTTTCATACCACCTGCTTGAAAATGTGCACTTACATATCACGCAATCTCGACAAAAAACAAGGCATTACATCCCCGGCGCTGTAATATTGTATGAAACTCCTATGGGCGTAAAGTAATTTGGATTTGGAACGTTATTTGTAGGAAAACTCCTGGTACGGAGTAGATACGGGCATTGTGAAGAGAGTTTATTCGAAAACCGAACCGCTCACTACACACACAGCATACAGAAAAAAAAAGAATAAAGTGTAGATTGTAATGAATTTGGAGCAAAACACGATGTTAGTGTTATTTTAACAACTTCTATAAAATGTGTATTTGTCCCGAAATATAGGGAGCTCCAAAAGCAACTAAAACGTGGTCTACATCCCGTGTGTACTAATTATAACTTAGTTAACAACCGCAAAAATCTCAAATAGTGTTTTCCGTAATATGTTCTTTCCAAAAATATTACTCTGTCTTTCCATAACTGAGCAAATTTGTCTAGTTTGAATACTAACTAAACAACTGTTTTTTTTATATAGCTCTGAGTTTTAATTGTCTCGCTGTAGGTAAGGAAAATACAGTATGCACCTCGAGGCTACAGCATGTCTTCGTCTTGGGCGGCTTGACCCCTCGCTCCACTCAGGACTCTACATAAATCCCTCATTCCGCTTGGGGATTAAATTTTAATCTCCTTGCTACTATTAGGGATTAACGTTATACGTCGAGTCCCCGTTATACTCATAGTTCAATATACCGCCCGTGACGCTAGATACTGCTTTACTCGCTCGGTGCATAATCTAATATTATTCTACATCTACAAAGATAATATCTCTGTACTTTTTAAAATGAAAGAAAATTGAACTGACTTCACTAATCTATGCACTGCAAATGAAAATCTATTGTAAATGTGCTGTTTTAACTCTAAAACTTCGAAATAGTTTTGGTTAGATTTGCTATATTCTAGTACTTGGTACATATAAATGTTAGTATTAAGCATTTATTAGCAGTTATTAGCAGTAGCAAAACATATTATTCCTTAAGTTAAGACTTGAGTCTAACAATTTAAACATTCAATAATAACTTTTAATTATTTGGAACTAGCCTAAGCCTTATAGTATTTGTATCAAATTCTAGTCTAGTACTATTAATCTAGGTACTAAAGTAAATATTATTTAAATATATATACTTTTGATTTCGAAACAAAAACCGTGCTTGTTTATGCCATACAGGCAAAGCAGTATAACAGTAAGGTACGTATCTAGTGAACCGTTATTAGTTTATGTAAATGTTATAATTTTGTCCCCTTGTATACCCTTTTAAAATACGGAAACATCGTATGTAACATTTTAGCTGAAGTTTCCATACTGTAAGTACTTCTATACTGTCGTAAGTATAATACTGCTTTTGTATGAAATGACAAATTAAATTAATTAATTTTTCGTTTTCGTAGTACATGCCACATTTTAGTAACCGCTGATTAAGTCCACCTCTTCAAACACGTTAACGTCATGAAAATTGATTAAGCCTAATGGGAAATTGAGCCGATTGGGGACCGTAAACAAAAACCTTATACCCTAATGATTGATGAGAATTGGAGGAAGGTATGGCAATAATTCAAGTAAAAACCTTATAGCATTCAAAACTTAGACTTTTCATATAGTCAACACTACTGATGAAAATCTTGTCTTAATGACTTTGTGATTAGATCACAAAGTCATCTTCTAGTCTAAGCCTAGTCACTAAGTCATGTTGAGGAAACCTACAGCATAGTGAGAGGGTAATGTTCAGTACTCATCTGGATAGTGACCCACCACAATTTTTGAAATTGGTTTGACTTTTTTGTGTATTTTCACACCATAATAATAAAATAAATATAATAAAATTAAATTAAATTCATTCATAATTATGTCATTGCGGTTTTATTCAGTGGGGTTCAGAAGAGCTTTTTAAATCTGCTAAAACGAGCTATTTGGGTTGTGACGGCTGGTAGACGAAGTGGGGATATTTTTAAATTATTATTTTTCACACAAAGTTTTTTTGTTTTAATATTAAAAATTATCTAAAATTCAGTAGATTTTTATGTATATAATATTTTAAGCGACAGTAAAATTATTTTTTATCTGTTCTCATCTTAAATTAATTTGCAAAATATTTTTTTAATGTAATAAAAAATCTGACTGGTGCGAAGCCGCTGGTGGCTTTGTTTTTTTCCCCCTTTAAGCTGCGAAATTACCAAAAACCCTTTTTTAGTGCACGCTTTCAAAATAAAAGGCACCAACTGCCATAATTTCAAGTTCGTAGTCTCAGTGGTTTAAGCTCCGCGTTGATCAATCAGTCATTAGACACTATGGTATATTACTGCTTGCGACGTTGTCTGTTTGTATTTAATAATTTTATCGCGATCCCTCAGCACTATCCGTTCAATTGGAATAAAAAGTACGCCTATAGTAAATATAAGCATAATATAAGCATGTTAATTCCGGGTATAAGCTATTTTAATTCCAAATTTTATCTTATACACTCCAGCAGCTTTTTCACTAGTAGGATTTTATTATGTGATTATACATAAGTAAGGATTATACTTTTTCGTATGTAATAGTTGGTAGGTTAATGATATTATGGCAGAAATGAGTAACGCAATGTCAATTACTTCGTGCGATTCTCTAAGAGCAAACATCGTTGCATCTTTGACAAAATCCGTAAAACAAATGACGACATGACAAGGAACGTTGGAAAATCAATCTTGTGTACAAGGATGATATCTCATAAAGCATTTGACATCGGTGAGCTCGTCGACGAATCATTAGAGAATCGCACGGCTGGATATGGAAGAGCGGAGGCTCCTACTTCAGGCATTTTAAGCAGAAATGGAGATTACTAATACTTGCTTTATATAGGATTATTTTTGAATTAAATAAAATAATATTTAATTTGAAATAGAAGTTTTTGAATTGCGCACTAGTGCACTAAGTAGACTATTTTACTACGCTGAGGTCTTAAAATTTAAAGTTGTACGCACATGTACGTATGCACCAATCAAACCAGCACAATGTTTCATAAATATATATGCTTTAAACATAGTAGATACTAGCTGACCCGCCAGCGGTTACACTCGCTTGGTCTTGGTATAGTGGTAAAAGTGCCGTTTTGGAACCTCGAAGTCCTGGGTAGATCCCCGGGTTGGACAGTTACGGGCTTTTTCTGACAAATAAATTTTGAAAGAGTGCCCCGTAGTTTGCAATAGACTCGCCTCTTAGGTCCAAAAAAGAACCCCTATGCAAGATTGTGAACTTTTAACACTCGCAGTAACGAAGGTTTATACAAACTATCAACCCCAAAAAACCCTTAGGGGTTGAATTTCATAAAAATCCCGTCTTAGTGAGCACCTAAGTCCTACAAAGAACCCTCATGCAAAATTTTAAACTTTTAGCACTCGCAGTAACGAAGTTAGATACAAACTATCAACCCAAAAAAACCCCTTAGGGGTTGAATTTCATAAAATTCCGTCATAGTAAGCACCTACGTCCTAAAAAGAACCCGCATGCAAAATTTTAAACTCCAAGCATTTGTAGTTTCTGAGATTTCGTGATGAGTGAGTGACCTTTCGCTTTTATATATATAGATTAAGAGACCATAGTGCAACAATGTCGAAATATCGGCACCTCTTTACAAATAAATACCACGGTTTTTACCTGTAAATAACAATAATTATATATATTTTTTTCAGAAATTATTACAATATATTAGGTATATATTGTAATATGTACCTAATAATAATAATGTATAAAACAGATAAATAACAATAGTAAAATTGGAAATCATTGCAACATTTCATAATTAGCTCTTGCCAAACAGAAACGACAAAAGTCAAAGCAAAGTAAATCCAACAAAGAAAACAATAAATAGATATCACGAAACAATAACCGTCGAAACACGTTCACTAATTGCCTAAAGAGCAATATCATTCTATTATCGGCCAAGAGCTAACGGTCAATTTGTTAAAGATGTATTATTTATCACGGACAAATATGTTTATACTAATGTTTTTACTCGCTGCAGACTGAGTCATAAAACGTGGGAGCAGCAAAGCTAGTATATCGTTCTTGCTTCCACTCAAGGGCGGGTACAGTGCTGCGCATTATTGCTATCGATAAACGTTATCGATAGTGTAAAATTTAGTTGTTATTATTTGAGTAAAACAAATGGTTTACAAAAATAGAATAATAATATATGTTTAATTATGTCACTAATTAAATTAATAGAGCGAATTTTTAAAACGTACATTTCTCTACGATTATTTATAGTAAATTAGCATTGCACTTACAAGTAACAGACGAGGGATTAATGAAAAACCAATGACTCACTACATTACAATGTTTTACCATCCTATACGTAGTAGTAAAATTGTTTATTATGTGTCTGTACATTGTACCGTACACGTGGAATTGAAGATTCACTCGTTTTTATCGATAGCGATGGTTCGCCCGTACAACATGCTCACCGCCCTAACATTACTACTTACAGCCGTGTTGGTGAGTGATATCGTAGTACTACGGATTATGCCTCCAACACTAGACAGAAAATAATACTGTTCATATAAAATGAGGTACGGTTATTCAGCACGTGGTCTTTTTGTGTGAAAAAGGAAATGTCTTGGATTGACAGCTGACGCAGAAGATAATGGGTTTGTTGGCCAAAACAACAATATACTGTTAATCAAGAAGCAGGTATATTTCTTTGAAGGTTGAGAATCGTGAGAGAATGTGGTGAATACTATAACATTGCCTAATTTTATAGCAAACATAATCAAATAAGACTACAGGGCGAACATGATATTTGTCATTAATTCCATATATTATATTAGCCCAGTAACATATAGGCTGGGGTTAAAGAGCACAGTAGAGAAACATGAAATATTACAAATTGTGCAAGTAGCGTTATGTGTTTCGTCAAATCATAAATATATATTTTTTTTAAATCTACCAAAGGAACAAAAATTGAATGCTTAGAATTAGAGTAAATAATTTCGCCCAAAAAGTTTCTAAACTTTATCAGTATCCTCAAAATTACAACGAATATAAGTAGAAACAAGTGGTTTGAGTTTTGCAGAAATATGCACCTTCCCGAGTAAAGCAGTACTCCAGGTTGTATTAATAAAATATGCTTCATATTTCAGGTTGTATTAATAAAATATGCTTCATATTTTATTAATAAATTATGCTTCATATTTTATTAATACAACCTAGAGTAGATGCTAGTATGCTTAATGATACAAGAAAAATAACAGTACTTCAAACACCACAAAAAAGTAAAGAGGAAAAAAATACAGATCACGCCACCATAAATCAATATAATTTTATAACTTTAGTGTTGGTCTAGACTTTTTGGCCTATGTATAAAAAAACGCGTCACGATGTTTCACAGCATTAAAACAAAAAACAAGGTAAATTGACTATAATTACAAAGAAAAATTTATAGAATTAGTAGAATGTTTTAGTATTCTCTAGCATTGTAGATTTTTGTTTATTAATAGTATTATTAGAAGGTAGCAGCATGAATGTAAACTTCTTACTAAGACTAACTTTCACCTCTCCTCCAACAACGATTTCGCCATAGATTTATACGATTAATTAACATCTGTTATCGACGTTTTTTTCTTTAGCTGCTCCCTTAATGGACCCTTGTTACGCGGCGGTTCAGCCGTTAAATTGAATTTACTTGCCCATTTTCCGTAAAACAGCTTTAATCCGCTTAAGTTTTTCGTGTTAGTTTTCGAGAAGAACGAACACGTCTGGGAAACTGTTACACGTCAACCAAAAAATAATTTAAGGATAATGGCGCCGAAAGCCTACCAACAGGAGCCGATACCTCAAATAGGTATTTCGTAGAATCTTTGGTCTAGATATATTTGATCTAGCATAAAACTAGCTGATGCCTATAATTAAGGGAGAATGGGTTTGATAAATAGGTACCTATCGGTGCCGTACATATCTAAATAAAGCGGTATTTATTATTACGGTAAGCCTCTTATGCTTAGGTTTTTGGGTGATACCATCCTAGAGCTAGATTTTCTGCTTCCAACTTGTAGTGTGTAAGCACTAATCGGATTTGAAGGGTCGTAGCAAGTGTACTGTTGTGAGCGTAGGAGAAGGCATGGTACCTTAATAAAGTTGGTCTATCAAACCAGAGTCGTTTTATTGTGATTCAACTCTATTCACTTCTTACATTTATCAGCCGTTCATCTTATCAAGGTTGCTAAATCTCCATGTAATAATTGCGAAATCTATGGACTAGCAAACAAGCTGTCGAGTTTGGGATAAAACATCATATCAATCCTGTACTGGAAAATAAGATGTTTTTTTTACAAAAGTTGATAAATTTAAGTAGTTAAAGAACTCATTGTTAATGAGTTCGTCTGGAAGTCTGGGGAAGTAATGCCACCATATCTATTTCTAACGTGAACCAGTAATGCTCGCGTTACTGTGTTCCGGTTTAAGGGTACGAGTGCCTGCAAAATTACAAGCACATATGACTTAACAACTGAATGTCACAGGGTGACACGCGTTGCGAAGTTTTCATTACTTAAAATGCCAATTAATGACAGTTTAAAAATGTTTTCTCCATACTTGTGTTCCAGGTAAGCGTAGCCTTCAAAATTAATTTTACTTTCTTTTTGTAAACAGAACCACTACATACCAGATAAACCTTGCTAGTTTGTAACTCATTAAGCGTTTAAAGCTTAACAAGCCCTGCTGTTTGAGTACAACTTAACGTTGAATTAATCTTCCTAAGATACTTGCATTTAACCTAACATTTCGTTTCAAGAATAACTATAAAATCGCGTGACGTTGCGGTTCTGCAATCAACATGAATCAGTACTTAGAGATACGGGGGATGGTAGTGTGGTCTAATTCATAAAACATCGCTTATTTTATAACGATATCGTTTAAACGTCTGTATATCTTACTACTCCTCGTTTTATAGCGTTTATCTAAATTCGGAATAAAGATGTATTCTGACACATATACGCGTATATATAATTTTCTTATGTAGTGGAAGATTTATGCTTTACGAACAATAGTAAAATAGTAGCAAAACCTCAATAATGCGATCCTCGAATTAATAATATACTCTTATTAAGGTGCTGTCATATGATGATGTCGATAAATATGAGAGTTTTTAAAGCAGTTTATCTCATCTCAGCAGCAATTTAATTAAAACTACAAAAAATAATATGACATTTCTGAGACTTCTAAGTACACATTGCCGGAAATAAAAAAAAATATTTTAACATACTAGAGAACATTCAAAAAATTAAAACGTACCACTTAATTTCACCTTTAAAACAGTTTTTCTCTTTATTCACTATTGTTTTTGTCATGAAACACATATCATAAAGTAGCAATTTTTAATACACATACATTGACAAATTATTTTTTATTTAAGAGTGCACATTATTTTTTTATTAGTACGTTTAGTACGTTTTTACGAGATGCTCTTGCTTAGTTTCAAGTAATGGAAATTTAACGTAGCCAAGCGCTGAGCTGACAATGCCTTAACAAAACATTCAATAAGCAAATCGTCTAGGTCGACATAATATAACGGGCAAAGTTTTAATTGGTCTATCGCACATTCTTACCACGTCAGAAGTTTCTACAGGTCTTGTACAAATAAAAAATAATAATATGCAGGTTAAGTTATTTGTACCTTGAAATGAAACAACTTCTAACGGGTTGCATTGAGTATGTTTTTTTTCTTATTCGAATATCAACCGACGTTTCCAGTCTTAAGTAGACTGCCCGAACTCATAGATATACAGGTGTCCCAAAAAATAGCGTCAAGAAAAAGTCCAGAAATAAAACAGCCCTGGGGGTACCCGAATCACCATGTATGTTCTGCGATTTTTTTTAGTTTTCGAGTTATACATTGTTTGTGAATTTTGCAATGTTTGACTTGATAACTTTAATTACGTTCGATAAATCATGACTTAAATGTTCAACTTTAAAATCTGAAGAATTCCTAAGACTTATTTAAGCGCCATGAAATCACATGACAAACGTTTTAATTTAATGTTGAGAGTGTACATAACTCATATTTAATATTTTCACGTAATTTAATCATTTTACATCAACATTTTCATAGTTTTCATCAGTTATTTAACTGATTATTTTATGCATAAAAGAAAAAAAAACCAATTAAGTAACAAAAAACTCAAAAAATAATCTACGTTTCTTAAATAATTCAGACAGTTAACAATTCAGAAAAAATCCATAACTCGAAAACTATAAAATATCGCGGAACATACATGGGGGTGATTCGTGTACCCCAAGGGCTGTTCTATCTCTGGATTTACTTTTACATTATTTTTTGGGACACCAGTATAAAATAGGGCGAATTCTGTGCCCAAACTCACAATCACTGAAACATACTATAATCGTCAGAATTGAAATAATATAATAGTATAGGATCCCATTATAGAACGACCTTCACCGAGATGCTTATTTGATTAAACATATTTTATATTTCATTTAATATGTCAATAAACATGTTGCATATGGGTTGCCTAGCAAATTTTAGCCCAGGATATGATTAATTAATTATTACAAAAAAATTATATATTTCACCGGTTTGCTTATTAGACAAATTCTATACCAATCGAAAGTATGAAGCCATTTTTTTCAACAATAAATAGTAGCACGTTTTTTCAATTATAACTATAACGACAATCTACTCCAAAATGTTGCACAGCATATACGAGTCTATCGCTATCCTTTTCATTTTCACGAACAAATAGCATGCGCACTCTCTTTCTTGAAATGGGCGGACATTAAACAGCTGCTATGCTGTGTCCTTTTCTATAGTATAGGATGGTTGGTTGGGACCTCTCAGTCGCACACATTCACTCGCAGCAATATTTAACTTTTTTAAATTCGACAACCGGAATTCGGGACTGATTTTTCGCAGGCAACCCTACCACCATATATACCACCGTGTTCAGAATTAAATAATCTTTATTATCATATAATATTTATTCAATAATCAGACCGGTGACAAATGCTAGTATCGATTTACCTGTTTATACCTGGCAACCTCAGGGTAGTGACCGGAAAATAATAGACAACCTAACTTTTGCATATTTTATGGGCTTCATACTTTCGATTGGTATAAAATTTGTCTAATAAGTGGTAACCGGTAAAATAATAAAAAAAAAATATAATAATAATTAATCATATCCTGGACTGAAATTTGCTAGGCATCCCATATGCAACATGTTTATTGATATATGAAATTAAATATAAAACACGTTTAATCAAATAAGCATCTCAGTGAAGGTCGTTCTATAACGGGATCTTAGACTATAACACTAGATTGTATGCGTTTAAGTTTAATGTTGGCTAATTTTAATGGTCACAACTTAAACGCGTCACTCTTATAAATCATTTTTGTTACCTCCACTTTGCACAAGTGTAAATTAATTGGGGAAAATAGTTTGATTATTGAATACTGAAACGCTTCCAAACAAAAACTAAATTTAACATCGAGTGAGATTTATGATGATAAGACACCCAGTTTGCTCGTAGGCTTCATATGATTATGACATATCACTTGAATTTTTTTATAAAATATTTTTTTTAAATACATGAATCAAAATAAGGACTTGAATTTAAATTAAGAAACATATATATTACCCATCTAGATATGTAAAGGTTGTATGTCAACTTCAAATATTAATTGAACATTTTATTTACTTGGGCCAGCTGTTCTAGACTGTTATGCAAAGCAAGCGGCTAATTGTTCCTCCTAGAGTTGTATGCCCGAGTTAGATCGCCTCGACTAGACTAAGTTTAAGACACAAACGTATTTATTCATAGATTTATATATATCATTATTAAAATTATAATATATCACACTAATGTTTAAAAACAGAAAGCATTGATAGCCCAGAGGAGTGAGATAGTCATCAAACGCTATCCTATAAAGTGTGAACGAATGCTTCAAGTCTATAAGTGAATATTTGTGTTTTTTGTAAATCGATAACGAGTCGGGCAAGTTGCTCACCTGATGTTAAGCTGATGCCAGCTTTCTCATAAAAGTTCATACCGTTTAGAGTTTTAAACTACAACAGTTTAAAACCCTGCATGGCAATGCAATGCGCTCGTCAATTTATATATGTTCAAAAAGCTTAGTATGTTTACAAAACTTACAAAACCGAGGTATTATATTTTTTATCACCTACGATATTTTTTTTCTCATTTAATTTTTTTACCCACCCTACGGACGGATCGAAGCAAGTAATGTTATAAAGTGCGATGTCACGATGAAATTTCCTTCAATATTTGTGCTTTCCCGCGTTTAGCTTCTCATAGCAAATGAAGCAAACTCTTTACTTAGATAGAGCAAGTATATGTACTACGTACGTATTTTAATCTAGTCGTGCCCCACGTTTATATAGTATGATGTAGATATGTATATATAAATAGTATATGATGACGAAGAAAAAGTGCGCTATATGTTATTCCAGCGCCTCATCTATCTACATACCAAATTTGATTAAAATCAATTCAGTAGTTTTTGTGTGAAAGAATCACAAACAACCATACATCCATACATACAAACATTCGCGTTTATAATATTAGTAGGATTGAAATAACTGACAGTTCTGAAGAAGTTGACATAACTACATAAAAATATATGATATAGTTACATATCATTTATCCCACTAATATTATAATTGTGAAAGTTTGGATGGATGGATCCATCCATCCATCCAAACTTTCACAATTATAGATAGATGTTTGTTACTCAATCACGGCAGAACGGATGAACGGATCTGGTTGAAATTTAGCATAGAGATAGATTACAGTCTGGAATTATATAGTCTGGCGTATTTTCATCATCATCATTATCTATCACCACGCGGGTGAATAAGCCTATACATTGACAAAATAACAAGATCTCCGCCTACGTCAAGATCGTTATAATGACTTATTTTATGTCAATAGAGTTCAAAAAAACGCTGTTTTTAACAGCTCGATACACTAGATGGGCTCGGAGATAGAGTCGACATATTATCCATCTTTGTTGTTCAGCCGACTGTAGTCGAGCGATTCCACCATCACCACGGAGGTGAAACATTAGTTTAGCGATCTTGAGTGAATCGCCTGCAATAGTTTCGCCTATATATCCTCGAAGGGGTAAGCAGCGGTATTTTAATAGGATACTTTTCCTCATCATCACTAGCCATCATCACTAGCCATCACCACGGAGGTGTACTGCGGGGCGGTAATATCAGTCTAGCGGTCTTGAGTGAATCGATACGTTTGCCTATATATCCTCGAAGGGGTAAGCAGCGGTATTTTAATAGGATACTTTTCCTCATCATCACTAGCCATCACCACGGAGGTGTACTGCGGGGCGGTAATATCAGTCTAGCGGTCTTGAGTGAATCGATACGTTTGCCTATATATCCTCGAAGGGGTAAGCAGCGGTATTTTAATAGGATACTTTTCCTCATCATCACTAGCCATCACCACGGAGGTGTACTGCGGGGTGGTAATATCAGTCTAGCGGTCTTGAGTGAATCGATACGTTTGCCTATATATCCTCGAAGGGGTAAGCAGCGGTATTTTAATAGGATACTTTTCCTCATCATCACTAGCCATCACCACGGAGGTGTACTGCGGGGTGGTAATATCAGTCTAGCGGTCTTGAGTGAATCGATACGTTTGCCTATATATCCTCGAAGGGGTAAGCAGCGGTATTTTAATAGGATACTTTTCCTCATCATCACTAGCCATCACCACGGAGGTGTACTGCGGGGTGGTAATATCAGTCTAGCGGTCTTGAGTGAATCGATACGTTTGCCTATATATCTTCGAAGGGGTAAGCAGCGGTATTTTAATAGGATACTTTTCCTCATCATCACTAGCCATCACCACGGAGGTGTACTGCGGGGTGGTAATATCAGTCTAGCGGTCCTGAGTGAATCGATACGTTTGCCTATATATCCTCGAAGGGGTAAGCAGCGGTATTTTAATAGGATACTTTTCCTCATCATCACTAGCCATCACCACGGAGGTGTACTGCGGGGCGGTAATATCAGTCTAGCGGTCTTGAGTGAATCGATACGTTTGCCTATATATCCTCGAAGGGGTAAGCAGCGGTATTTTAATAGGATACTTTTCCTCATCATCACTAGCCATCACCACGGAGGTGTACTGCGGGGCGGTAATATCAGTCTAGCGGTCTTGAGTGAATCGATACGTTTGCCTATATATCCTCGAAGGGGTAAGCAGCGGTATTTTAATAGGATACTTTTCCTCATCATCACTAGCCATCACCACGGAGGTGTACTGCGGGGCGGTAATATCAGTCTAGCGGTCTTGAGTGAATCGATACGTTTGCCTATATATCCTCGAAGGGGTAAGCAGCGGTATTTTAATAGGATACTTTTCCTCATCATCACTAGCCATCACCACGGAGGTGTACTGCGGGGCGGTAATATCAGTCTAGCGGTCTTGAGTGAATCGATACGTTTGCCTATATATCCTCGAAGGGGTAAGCAGCGGTATTTTAATAGGATACTTTTCCTCATCATCACTAGCCATCACCACGGAGGTGTACTGCGGGGCGGTAATATCAGTCTAGCGGTCTTGAGTGAATCGATACGTTTGCCTATATATCCTCGAAGGGGTAAGCAGCGGTATTTTAATAGGATACTTTTCCTCATCATCACTAGCCATCACCACGAAGGTGTAACTGCGGGGCGGTAACATCAGTCTAGCGGTCCTGAGTGAATCTCTACGTTTGCCTTTATATCGTCGACGGGGTAAGCAGCGGTGTTTTCAACGCCTACGTTTCGCTATATATGTTTTTGGTCTCATGTAATAGGTCGCAAGCCTATTTCCATCTACGAGGCACTGTTCCAGACTGGACTGGACTGTTATTGTGTATATCTTTCTCTCTCAGAAAAACCTCATAACTGTCCAATCCGGGCATCGAACCCATGACCTCGAGGTTCCAAAAGGGCAGTTCCACCAATATACGAAGACCAAGCGAGCGAAGCCGCTGGCGATTCAGCTAGTTATTATTATGAATACTACTTATCATTCTTTAAGATTCGGCTAGGACTTGCGTGATAATTACCTCAAAATTTCTCCGACCAGTTATTAATAGCAATGGTTAAAACTCTTAAAACTATCTTCTCCAAAAGAACACAACCAAAACCTTTCTAAACCTTTAAAGTTGCTTATTCTTCGAAACCGTGCACTGAATACAATTTATACAATTCAGTGAACAAGTGAACCGAGAACTACAAATCTCTATACCGCATATTTCAAGGCAAAAAGCTGGCTTGAGCCAGAGGGCGGGCCGGGCCGTCGCCACAACTCAAGCAGCCGGCATAATGACCCGATTGCTGTTCACCCGTTTCGAAAATCAGATGGATCTTTGGTTTGCGAGATATTGAAGCAACCTAAATACAAAAAAAAATACCCTGACTTAAAAGTTGCGCCATGAGAAAGGACTACAAAAATACCAGGAAAATTGAATACAATTTTCCATGAATGAATGAATGAATTACTCAAGACAAGAGTCTTTGACCAATGTGGCATTGACATATGGCACTAAAACGTGGTCTCTTTCTATGGGCTTCATAAGCAAGCTCAAAGTCTCACAACGAGCTATGGAGTGGGCTATGCTCGGGGTTTCTCTACGTGATCGAATAAGAAATGAGGAGATCCGTAGACGAACTAACGTCACCGACATAGACAAAAAAATAAGCCAGTTGAAGTGGCAGTGGGCAGGCCACATAGCACGCAGAACAGATGGCCGATGGGGCCGAACCAACCGCTTCCAACCGGTCCTTTTGGAAATTTGTGGTGGAGGCATATGTTCAGCAGTCGTACGACGTCTTACGGCTGAGATGATGATAATGATGATGGATACAATACAGGTTAGAATGGATGCCAAGTGGCATAACACATAAAAGTGAGTAATGGGAATGATATTTAATTTAATTTCACTTACGCATGCTAAGTTAAATCTAATCTCAGATTGACAGAAAAATGGAACGAAATGGAACGGAGTTTCAAACTGCACCCTTTAGGTTTGTCGGACTAGATGATTTAACCAACTTTTACATCTAGACTCTTGCTCTAAGTATTTAAATTCTCCTCCTGTTTTTATTTCGACTAAAGTCGATTACTAGAGCCAACTTTTTTAACTATTTAGCTTTATTGATGCTGCAACACTGTTTTTATAATTATTAATTTTAACATATTTATATAAGACTAGCTGCGCCTCGCTGATACACCCGCGTGGTGATGGATGATAATGATGAAAAAGTATTCTATATCTTATTCTAGTGCCTCATCTATCAACAAACAAATTTCATTAAAATCCATTCTGAAGTTTTCATACGAAGGTCTCGTGCTTGCATTATAATCAAAATAAAAAAAAACATTCCACCTGCATTTGTCAACAAAGTCAATATGCCCTTAAACTTGAATATAACCTCCACCTTCGTACCAATCTTCGACTCTTCAAATATTTTTATTAGGACTTTGTAATATCAATAATAAATATTACAAAGTCCTAATAAATGAAAGAAAAATTGGGTCATGCAGAAAAGACTGAGTCATAGAAAATACACAGCCTTTTAATATAGTCGGCACACTAGTTCCTTACTGTGCCTATAAAATCGTCTATAGACGGTTTATTGACTTACTTTAGTGATCATAAAACATTAAGGAGGTGATTCATTGATACGGTTTGTAGGAAATTCGAGTTTAGCAGTTGGTAGGTATTTGAAATTGACCTATAACCGTTAAATTGTCGCAGGTGGACTTTCGCAACAGGTTCATCAGTTTGATAATGTGGGGCAGAGTCACTTACGTCTGCATCTTCAGCAACCTTCAGCATACACGTGGTCCCTGTGTGGTATTAATCAACTTACATACAAAAAAATATTTTAGTATACCTCTTTTTTACTGCCAACAGTAGGCAGACAAGCAGGCGGCCTACCTGATGGAAAGTGGTCACCGTCGCCTATTGTCGTTTGCAACACCAAGGGCGTTGCCAACGCGCTGCCAACTTCAAAAAGGAATAAAAGGAGCGAGGGTGGAAGGGGGAATGGAGGGGAGAAGTAGAGGGGAAGGGGGATTAGGCCTCCAGAACCTCCTACAAACCGATTGATACGCAATAGCAATAGCTATATTAATTTACGTCGGTGATAATGTAGGAGTGTAGTACTTCTCCGGTCGTGCCTGATCGTATCTTAGCGGTAACCAACATAGTTTCCGGTATTCAGCTTCAAAACTGTTGTGTGAAAACACAAATGAGTTAAGCTTAAGGGGTACTTAAGCAAAGCAAATAGCAAGCTAAAATGTAGAGTAAAAGAAATAATTTTTTATGAAATTTGAATGGCCGAATGAGTAGATTAAAAAAAAAATCTTGTTATTTTTGCGGGCTGCAATAATGTATGCAGTAATGTAACACATTTTCCGTTAGTAGTAATTAAGTTAGAAAAAAGACTTGTTAATAAAACATTGAAATGGTTATTGTAACACTGATAATTTGTTTGTCCTAAGTGTCCTAAGTCAAAGTATTTTTCTGAACACTTACTTTTGACAAAATTTTGCATTAATTACATACGTTGTAGGTATGTAGTTTATGCAAAATAAACATTTTTCTTACTTTCTATAACTATGTTTTAAGTTGTGGAACCAAATAATACATGTAGGCCTATCATAAGCCCCTTATAGCAGGACAGTTAAGCTTTTTAATGAGCTGTCCTGCAAATTCGTACCATGACGGACTCTAGCAGGCCAGCCAACTATTGACCACGTGACCTAGCCGGCCAGCAAAGGGTGCCCTGCAATCGACTATAAGCGTGCCATGACGTGTTTTTTGACATATATATCCATCAAAGTAACCTGCATATCTGCCACATAAAGCAGGCGCGCTAAAGCATTTTGTGACCCATTAAACTTAAAAAACTGTGATTTTCTATCAATTTGTGCAAAATAGTTTCTTTTACTATCATAGAAGAATGTGGAACGCACTTGGAACACCGCCTTCATACTGTATGCAAATAATAACCATCCGGGTCGTTTCTCTGAGATTCCACTTTAAACTGTTGTTTACTAGATTGTTAATATCATTACAAAATATTTGTACATTGTGTAACTAATGTTACTTGAAATTAATTCACTAAATCACACTACACTCTAGCTCACAAATTCTGCTGGATCCCTCAAAATATTATCATAACGTATTTTACAATGCCTGTGAATAATATTGGAATATATATAAACTTTATACATTGAACTGATTTATAAATCCGATATTTACCGAATATAAGGCTTATCTTAGTTTCAGAAAATTACATAAGCCAACATAAATGAGAGTTTACAAAGTCATACAAAGTCGTAGAGCGCCATCTCTTTCACGCAATGTGTATAATTTAGGGCCCTACTTAGCCCTAGCAGGTCAAAATGTCAGTCAAATTAAGATAATGGTACGATTTTTGGCAGGTCAATTTGAGATCCTTTTATTGAACTGCTCGGAATTTGACAAGTAATCTAAAAGTTTATCGTAGACCAGCAGGTCATTTTGAGCCTCCATCTATAATATGACTTGACCTGAGGAGTCTGACACATAACTTAATAGTTGCAAGTGTTGACAATCAAACTGACAGACCTCGTACAATGAATCTCTGGCTACATTCAGATCAGTACACCTATACCCTCATGATACGGTCCGTCAGAGCCCTACATTAGGCTTGAGCTTTAGTATTATCTTGACGAAAAAAAAATAGCGTCAGTCTGCCTAGTAACTATTCTAAATAAAAGGTTACTTTGCCCTATAACATAATAACAATTCAATACAAACACAATATAATGACCCTTTATTGTATACCCAAATATACAAAAATTACAAGGCAGTTTATTTGAAAATTGTTATATGTACCATTGGCGGTCTTTCTGGACATTGCACATTCCGGTCAGCGCGCTCGAGTGGGACGGACGTGCGCTCAAGTGCTCCCCGAGAATATTCCGATCGGCCTAAAAGTGCTTGCGCTTTTAGTGCCGGTTACCTGTATCGTTTCGATTGAAGAGGATTAAGTGTTGGACTTCGCTAATAGTGGATTTTCTGTGTGCAGATTCGACGTCAAGCCACCGCTTCGTGTACCGTTCGGCGCACGGAGGCGTTCGGCTCGGCTCGGCTCGCGTCGCGAAAGAAGCGCGCTCTTGTAAGAGCGCTTCGACACATCAATCACCTACATTGTTCATTGTCTAATCAAAACCGCTCTTCTCAGAGCGACCTCTAGTTTAGATTTTTTTAATTTTTCAATTTTCAATTTTCAAAGTCGAGCCAAACAAATCCACGCTTCACGTGGTCTTCTGGACGATCCTTGCGGTGTTAACGCCACCCAGTTGGGTGCGGACCCGGTGCGTCAAGCCTTTCCTCCTGAGCGTGGGAGGGAACGGCTAAAACCGGACGGGCCTGCCTTCACCGGCCTTGGGGTCTCCCCTCGCCGACGGCAGGTATCTCCTTCCCACCCTACCCTATCCTACTCTCCTATTCTCTGGGCAAGTGTTTGGTTGGAAGCCGGGTTTTACTCGGTCTTCTCTCCTCGCCCCCGGAGCAGCTAGGGCCTCGCGTTTAGGCACACATCCCTCTGCACAATAAGACTGGCAGAGGGCACACAGTAGGGACACCTAGGCACTCACTCTCCCGCCTGTACCCGGCGGGAGTGGCATTCACCCCTCACTCGCATCTCGAGTATTCCCCTCGAGATGTCTCTACTCTCTCCCTCCCCCGCTCTGAGCCTCCCGCAAGGCGCTTCGCCTCAGGCGTTCGTCTCGTGGGTCTCGAACTGTTACCCGGAAATGCTTTCCGAGTATCTCCAGTCCAATAGGGACTTTAATGAGAGACCCCGCTTCACGGACTCCCAAATTCCCTCCTCCGGCTCCCTCCCTCCGAGGGGGCCCTTCGGCTCTTCGGCGTTCAAGCCGTTAGATAGCCCTCTTTCTCCCGACCCTGCGCCTTATGCGCCCCGCGCTCCCCGCGCACCTCTACCACCCCGCGATCGCTCTCCGGTCCCTCGGACCATGTACGAACGCGCCTACGACTCAGCGTCCAACTCGGAAAATGAGATGGATGTAGAGTTCTCCCGCTCCCGCGCTAACTCTGTTGGCAACATCTCCAACGACGGGTTCACTACCGTCGGAAAGAGAAAGCGCGTCCCCAAAGCCGCCTCAGAGGCTCCCTCCCCGCCACCCAAAGCGGCCTGCACCGCCCCGGGAGCGAAGCCATCAGGCTCTCTCGCTCCCACCTCCCGCGACCCTCTCGCTCACTCCGATGCTCCCGCAAGCATCGCCGCGTCTCAACGCGACGTCTCCTCTCAAGGAGCGTCAGTTAGACGCGAGAAACCGCCGCCGCCTCTGTTCCTTCAGGACAAGGCGAAGTGGGACATGGTCTCACGACTTTTGACGGATCGTAAGATCCAATATACTAGCGCCCGCTCAACCCAACTGGGTATCAAAGTCCAGGTGCCGACCCCAAGCGACCATAGGGCGCTCACCAGAATTTTAAAAAACGAGAGTATAAGCTTTCATACTTATGCTCTCGAGGAAGAGAAGGTCCTACGCGTTGTCATACGCGGCGTACCAAAAGAGGTGCAAACCGACAGTGTCCTCGCCGACTTGAAGGCGCAAGGCTACCCCGTCCGCGAATGCCACCGGATGTACAGTGGCAAAGATCGCAAACCCTACGACCTACTATTGGTCATCCTCAATCGCACGCCAGAGGGCAAAGCGATTTTTAATGTCAAAACGGTAGTGAACCTCTCGGGGATCACCGTTCAACCCCCATTCCGGAACCGAGCACCTGGCCAGTGTCATAACTGCCAGCTATACGGTCATGCCGCCCGTTTCTGTTTCGCCCGCCCGAGGTGCGTCAAGTGCCTAGGGGATCACGGGACAGCCCAGTGCTCTCGCACTAGGGACTCATCAGACCCGCCTAGTTGTGTCCTCTGCGGCACACAGGGACATACCGCCAACTACCGCGGTTGCCCTAAGGTACCCCGCGCACCCAGTGGGCCGGCTAGGAGGCCTATTCCCCCTCCTCGCCCGGTCACTACCCGCTCACAAGGCAACGGCCCTAAGCCTAACCTTACACCCGCACCGCAGGCAACACCTGTTGTCCCCGCGCCCGCGCCCGCGCGCAACGCTTGGTCTAAGCCCTTGAGCATGGTACAAGCAAGCGCCCCCCTCACCCCCGCCCGCCCGCAGGCCTCTGCCAGCGCGCCGGCTCCTAAGCCCAAACCGCCGCTCTCTAGGCCTCCAATGGCTGGGCTCATGGACGCCCCAGGTCAATCTGACCTGGCGGCCGACATAGCCCTTGTCATGGACTACGCGATGGTCATAGACGTGGACGAAGTACGTGCATTCGCGCACAAACTTCGTACTGCCACAAACGACCAAGACCGCTTGCGAGCCACGCTCACACACGCGGGTTTAATCAGCGCAGTGAGGCGCTACGCCCTCCCCAGCGTTTCTTAGGTATCATCCAATATGGATAGTACACCGAAACGAATTAAGCCCCACTCAGTCACCGTAGCGACTTTTAACGCTGACGGCCTCTCTAGTCAAAAGGACGAAGTTCACGAATTTTGTAAGACCCATCAGGTCGATATCCTATGCGTGCAGGAGACCTTTTTGAAACCAGGTACAGCGAACCCTAGGTATGCAAATTACCGTTTGGTTCGTAATGATAGAGTGGCCACCCCAAAAGGTGGCACTCTCATCTATTACAAAAGAGCTCTGCACTGTATCCCAATTGTTACTCCACCACTTAGAATACTAGAAGCCTCTGTTTGCTTTCTAGCGATGTCAGGTCATCAACCTGTCATCATAGCCTCATGTTACCTCCCCTCTGGTAAAGAACTATTACAGACAGACTTGGAAGCCCTCTTCTCTCTAGGAAGCTCCGTCCTTCTGATCGGTGACTTCAACAGTAAACATGTCATATGGAACTGTACTAGTAACAATAGTAATGGTAAAATCCTTGAAGGCTTGGTCAGCCACTTAAACTTTGATATTCTCTCCCCTCTGGAGCCCACAAGATATCCCTATGTTGACAACCAACGACCAGACATACTTGACATAGCACTTCTCAAGAACGTCACCCTCCGGTTGCGCTCTATAGAAGTGTTACACGAACTGACTTCAGACCACCGCCCTGTATTGTTGAAATTAGGCCCCGACCCGACGGACATAACCCCTATCACTAGAACGGTAGTGAACTGGAAGCAACTGGGGGAATCCCTCCAAGCTATCAGTTCACCCGCTCTCGATAGAATCCCCGATGACATACAGACAGTAGAAGACGTGTCAATTGCGATCGAAGCTCTCAGTGACCACCTCCGCACCGCAGTAGGTGAATCCTCAAAGCAGGTCCAAGTGGCGGATGGTCGCCGCTTCGAACTGCCCGAGGGTGCGAGGAGGTTACTGACAGCTAAGAACGCCGCCACTAGGGCGTATGACTCGATGCCAACCCCAGAGAACAAAGCCACCATGCGCTATTTCCAGCGTGCTGTAAGGAAACGCATGAGTGAGCTGCGTGATCAAAGGTGGGACGACAAACTGTCAGAGATTGAGCCAACTCACCAGGCATACTGGCAGTTGGCTTGAACTCTGAAATCTGACGGACAACAGACAATGCCTCCACTCATTAGGCCACCTCCCCTCTCCATAGCGTTCCTTGACGAAGACAAAGCCGTGTGTTTAGCTGATAGCCTTGAGGCTCAGTGTACTCTAAATGTAGATCACGTCGACCAGAAACACCTCGATACGGTGGAATCTGAAGTCGAACGTAAAAGCTCTATGTCCATCTCTGACCTCCCACTCCTCCCACCGGTAAAATCATCCGAGGTTGTGTCTCTGATCAAGAGCCTCAAGACCCGTAAATCCCCTGGTGCTGATGGTATCAGCAACAAGGTGATTAAACACTTCTCAGTCCCACTAGTCCATCTCTTAGTTAGCATCTTCAATGCGGCTATGAGCAACTGCTCCTTCCCAGACACTTGGAAGCATGCCATTGTCATTGGTATTCACAAACCAGGCAAACCGGCAGCCGAGCCCTCCAGCTACCGTCCCATAAGTCTCCTCAGCTCTCTGGGGAAGATTTACGAGCGGCTCATTGTGAACCGACTCTGGTCCCACGTTAGGTCCAATAACCTCCTTCCCGATGAGCAATTTGGTTTTAGAGCCAAACACTCTTGCGTCCAACAAGTGCACCGCGTAACGGAGCACATCCTAGGCGGTTTCAATAAGAAACCAAAGCCCCAAGGGACCATAGCTGTCTTCCTCGACGTAGCGAAAGCGTTCGACAAAGTCTGGCACAACGGCTTGATATTCAAGCTGTACCAACTGGGTGTGCCAGACCGTCTTGTACTCATCTTACAAGACTTTCTCAGGGATCGAACGTTTAGCTATCGCACCGAGGGAACGCTCTCCTCCCCGCATCCCATTCACGCAGGTGTCCCTCAGGGCTCTGTACTCTCACCCATTCTCTTCTCGCTGTACACCAGCGACATCCCACGATCTGAACCTAATGTTCAGATCGCTCAGTTTGCAGATGATACTGCAATCTACTCTACTGGCTGGTTCAAGGTCAGGCAGAGATGCGCCATCCAACGAGCCATCACCGTAATCGGTGCATGGTTTCGTAAATGGCGGATTGCAGTAAATCCTAGCAAAAGTGCAGCAGTGTACTTCACTGAGACCCGGCGGAATCTCATGCCGTCACCCATAGTCCTATTCGGCGAACCCATCCCTTGGGCTAAATCTGCCAAATACCTGGGCGTCACCCTTGATCGCCAACTCACTTTCGCGAAACACATCCAGATTGTTCGCAATAGGGCGGCCTTCATTATGGGTCGTCTTAATCCCCTCATAGGCAAAAACAGTAAAATGTCTCTTAGAAATAAGACGACTCTTTACAAACTTTGCATCCGCCCAATCATGACTTACGCATCTGTAGCGTTCGCCCATGCTCAGAAACACGACCTCCACAAACTTCAAGTGATTCAGAATCGCTTTATGCGCAGGGCAGTGGGCGCTCCGTGGTACTTGCGGAATGCCGAACTGCACTGCGATTTCACCCTCCCCTCTATTACGCAGTATATGAAAGACTGCTCCCGCCGCCACTTCGACAAAGCTCCCCACCACTCGAATCCCCTCGTGGTCGAAGCGGCGAACTACTCCACTGACATAACCGATCCCCACTTCCTTCCTCCCCGTCGCCGTCCAAGGCATATTTTGGGTGACCCGGACGACCCCATCGCAGCCGTTACTTCGGCAGCTTTAGCGTCGTCCCAAGTGAACCCCGGTAATGGTTGTAGACCCGACCAGGGCTGTGATCCCGATCGCATTGTAGGCTCCGGCCGAGATATTCTTCGCAGCCCCAGTCGCAGTCGAGGTAATTCACACACACACGATTGTAGTCCCAGCCACGGTGCGGGTGGGAGTATACACCGCGGCCCCGGTCGCGATGTTTCCTCCGGCCCAGCAAATGGCTGCGGACGAGGTAACACTGGTTTTCTATGTAGTCCCAGCCACCATGGCTGTGGGCGAGGTATTACACATTCTTATTGTAGCCCCACCCAAAGTACAGTCATGAGTGCACAACGCGACGATCCTGGTCGCGGTGTGGACCCATGTCGCGGAAATGGGTGGAGGCGAGGTACACAAGGTTATGATTTAGTGGTAAACACAGTCAAACACCGAGCTCGCCGGCGAGCTCGAGGCAAAAGTTATGTCTTGGTTAGATTCTCTCCAAATAGTCGTAGAGTTAAAATTCATAGGGCCCACTTTCAACGGTACACTTATGTACCGGGGCGATTCTCTCCTACTCCCCTCTCTCCTGGCGACGGCCCAAGCCGAGGTCCGTACCCTAGTGGTGCCCTTGAGCAAGTCGCCTACTCCTCTCCTTGCGGCGAAGCGTCTTCAACGCTCGCCTTAGGCGGTGCGCCCTCTGCGCCCGCATCTGGCTGAGTGCCATCTGCGCTCGCCAACCGTCCGGTGACGCTGTAAATGCCGGTAGAGGCAAACAGCATTAGTCCGTTCTAAAAAAAAAAAAAAAAACTTTCTGGACCACTTTTGGATGGGCAGAATAAAACTAGGTAAACAGGAAAAATGTAGCAGTATCAGTAGATAGAAGCTCAGTAAACAAAGAAGAAAAAAGTTAATAAAGGAACACATGTTAATCATTACATTGCAATTTTAGTCACCATTGGATTCGGGTCTTTAGATTGTCATCATTTTATAGCAATAACATCGAGGACGAGAATATTCGCATGTTTGGGTATCGTTTGAGCAGGCTTCAGTTCTGTAATAAATAGGATTGTAGTATTTTGTTCTTTCCATTGAGTTTACTTTTTCTATGCTGTTAGAGTTATACGAAACAAGTACGAGACCTTTCTGGTGTTAAGCAGTAGCCATTGCCTATAAATGTACTTCCCACAAGTGATGAACTGCCCAGCACCCGTAGAACGTAAATTGTTAAGACTCATGTTAATGTAATTTCTACGGAACCCATACCCTTCAACTAGGACATCGTAATCCGAATATTACTACTTCGTGGTATAAATTTGGTGTATAGGGGCAGTGCTCGTTCACAAAGAGTTCTACTGCTTTTAAAGTATTTGGATTTGTAGTGTATGTTTGCAAAATAAAAAGGTTGTAATTTAAGCAAAATAAAAAGGTTGTAATGTAGTTATTCTAAACCACCACCATTTTACTATTTTAGGACACAAGCTGCTACGAGGCAGGCCGCTTGGTTGCAACGCAATCTTAGATGCACTTTTTTGTCTATGGGAGACTACCGACTAATTTAAAAAGAAAGAGTATCCATTACAAGCTTTGGCACATGATCAGGTACAGGTACGATATGATGCAAGTGAAGGTTCCTTAGGATTGCAATATATTATTTTACAATTCCGGCTGCTTGTCCAACCAGCGGCCTTATTGTCTATCTTTACGTAGAATGGGAATGGGCTTCATTTTGACATTTGAATTTCATTCTGGGTGAAATCCTGCAAGCTCATTGACTGGAACCATCAATGGGAATGAAAATGAAGTGACATTTTTTTCTCATTCAAGTTAGACAATAAGTCGGCCGGATCCCGACATAAAAATATTTCATGGGACACTATCGAAAAACAAGGGGATAGAACTCTTAACAATTAAAGATGTTTAAATGGTAAACCGGCAAACACTCACGTCTATCATCTAGTCATTATACTCTAACCGGTGTGCGGGCAGTACTGATGCTCATCTTCATGGCGAGCGTCGTCTAGAAGCCTAGGTTTTACCGTTTAATTATGAGTTCTCACGGAAGTTTTATGACAATTTTATTAAAGATGTGGCTAGTGTCATCAAAATTTAATAAACGGTTATTAATAACGGTTCAGAGAGAACTTAGTTGCTCTGAGACGAGACGAGATGAGATGCACTGTTAATAACAAAACGGTTTAACTAGGTATGGGTATAGTTGCATTACAATCATTGTGACTGTAATATAGTAAAGTGTATAATGTATTATAAGAAATACATAATCTTTACCTAGTAAAATAAAATCAATATTGTGTTACAAAATCCCCAGTTCTTCAGAGTCTCCCGCTTTCAAGCGTTTAATCGCACGGAATGGTTTACGGGCTCGACTTCCGAATATTTTGTTGACGCTCGGTGAACATACGGGAAGGTGCCCCAAATATAATAAAATATGTTATAGGTAGACATGTTTTTATAGTTCCTATCAAAGATTTTGATACCTCTTTGTATCCATTACTTTAAATGTCTTGACCTACTTATAGTGATTTTGCATTTGACTACTTACCAAAACAAGGCCCTGCGCTCGTAGTACTGCTTTCTAGATATAAGATATGTATGATATGCAATATACAGGGTGTTTGGTAGAGGGACCGACAAACCAAATGAGCGTGTTCGGGGGACCACTTGGAGAATACAAGTTGGCCAAAAAAAATCCCCGACCCCCCAATATGTTTAACTTTTTTTTGTGATTATTCCCTTTTTCTCCGAAATTGTACCTATTTACCACCATAACATTTGTAAAATCTGTTTTAGACCGGATGTTTTTAGTTGAATTTGGTCTCTAATACACCTTCAGGCCACGCAAAGCAAAATTGGATACAAAACAGAGCTAAGTAACTGATTAAGTTAAAAAAATTGGGGTGTCGGGGATTTTTTTTGGCCAACTTGTATACCCCGAACACGCTCATTTGGTTTGTCGGTCCTTCTACCAAACACCCTGTATGAAACCAAAATCATCTTTCCGAGAAGGAAGCACTTCTTTAATCTTTTTAAATAAAGAAGCTTGTTTAGAACATAAAACTAAACTAGCGAACAAAATCTATTTTTAGTCAATAATAATAATTCTTATTCTGTTCATGCTCAAGTCCATTAATATAACGCTTGCAAGTGACAGTTCTTAAATTTGCTATTTCTGTTTAATTGTGGGTATGTTTTGCTAATTTAATCGTCATGTAAGTTCGTGCTCTCTAAACTAGTCTAAACTGATGTTAAACTACCCACATTTGAATAGAATAATCGTATGTTTAGAATTATAATTCTAATTGTTACACGAATGTGGGTTTTAGTGTTAACATAACAAGAAGAACCAATAGTTTAGAGATTTTTTGTTTAGTGACAAGCGAATCAGTACCAATGAAGCCCTTTTATTTCTCTAATTATAGCCCGAAAATATTAAACAAACTAAAACAATATGAAATAGTTTATACATGTTACTTATTTGCTAAATGTCACCAAAATCCAATCGAATTCAAGCTGTCGTTGAACCAACACACAAATACCAAGTGTACCAAGCTGGTTTCGCTCGGTCAATAAAGTAACGCTACATTATGCCTCTAGTATCACTAAAGTCAGCAACATTTATTCTACTTCTACAGTATCTATAAAATACTACTCTAGCCATATTAAATCTTAGTACTCGATCCGAGCAAAATCACATGGACCACGTTTCCCGGAGGCAACTTAAATACAACTACACCTACGTAACGCAGCCCATTGTAACTCGTATTCAGGTACTATCTGAGTACCATTATCCCTGTTCCTTTTACTCGGGCTATTTCACCCGCTAGTTCCTTACTTTTATTGGAACTCGTAACTTGCATCAGAAAATATACATGTTCCGTCGACCATTCTTTCGCCACGTGTGAAAATTTAATGACGGAAACTAATATGGATAGATCTCGGGTTCAAAGATTGTGGGAAAAAAAAAGTGGCTTGCAGCAAGATTATTTTATTAGATTTAAACTCGTATTCTACAAAGATTGTTTAGATAAAAATATTAAGCAATTTAAATTTTGAAGCGATGAGAGCTCGAAGGAAGAGAACGGTGGTCAAAAATCACAAGAGAGTTTAAAGGCGGTTTGCATAATATTATATGTATGAACTTACTAGCACTAAGAGCAGAGAACTCACAGCAAGACCATGATGCAAGAAAATGACTTATATTATAAGCAGTCATTGTCTTGCTGTTGAGTTCTCTCCTGTTCGTGATAGTGATAGAATTAAAATTAGTATTAAAATTAAAAATGCAACGATTTCAACACTAAAAAGTGTGAAATAGCTTGTTGATATTGGTAACATGATTGTTCAGTACCTATTATATAAGTGCCTATTATCATAATATTGTGCGCATAGTACCGAGTTACCGACTTCGACAAAAATACTTAGTAAAAAATACTTTTTCACTCTTACCTTACTCTTACCCTTGCTACTTATGGGATCAATTTTCATTCACCGTCAATAAGGATATCATTAAGATATTTATCTCAAAAACCGTTTGACCGATTTCGATTAAATTTGAATAGGATCACTTCGAAATTATACTATTTCAAATAAAAAAAGAAATTGGGAATTCAGGCCACAAACGGGAGAGAAAGCGGTGATCATATATACAATACATACAGTCGAAAATATAACCTCCACTTTTTTGAAGTCGGTTAAAGAATTGTGCCATCAGAACAATATTCAGCTGTAAATGACTGCATGAATTCTACTGAAGCGGCGCTGGTTACATATACCTTTTTAATAATACATGACTATAGACCGATAAAAAATAACATTTACTTGAAAATTAACAGAATAAAATTCCCAAAGATATTAAAATATGCACGTGCTTTTATAAATTCGTACCATGACCTATTTTAATTCAAGTAGGAGCAGCTAAGTATATTTCCACGATGCATTAGAGCAACGGCATACATTTTCTCATTGTTCAATTCTTCTTTCCTTTTAAAATGCAACATTATTGTGGTTTTGCTCATGATGTTCTTTGTCTCAAAGTGCTGGAATATATACAATGTGAAAACGTTCATGCAAAAGTAGCGACTATGAATAGTGTTACGTTTCAGTAAAATAGCGACAAGCAAATTGTGGAGACAAATATAGTGGATTTGCTATATTTTTATTATACTGCATTGTGTTTTATATGTGTTACATAGAAAGTGTAAAACAGCTGTTTCGCTGGTTAATTAATAGTTTGACACGAGAAACCGACAAACACTTTTGCATTACATTTGAAGACACGAGTACGAGTCCAATGCGATGAATGGATAATATAGGAACGACATATCCTTCAGCACAGCTGGTTATCAGGCGAGATCATACGTTGAAAAAAGAAAGAAACGGACAATAAACAGAACCAATAGGTCACGATACTCAGAGGACGACTAAAATGATCTCTAGGTATGTTTCAGGTTATGAAACTTGTGTAAACTTCGTCAAACGATATGGCTTCCGCGAGGAACCAGCCAAATATTGCTGCTTATATTTATTTTATGAAATATTAGAAATTTTCAACAAAAATCATGTTTCAAACGACGACGCTCTGAACATTGATAAATTGAAGGTTTTAACAATTTTCTATTGGAAAATTGAAATACGGATGTAGATTTTGTGTTTTTTGAAATACATGATTCTTATCGGTGGTGAGTTAAACGATTCAAGACAATAGTCGATAGTATGTTAGATGGTGGTATGAGTATTATTTTATACAAATCCGAGTATGGGAGTTAAGTACCCATACGGTATTTAATTTGCTTATATAATCACGAGAGCAGTAAGATATTTTAATTCGTGAAAAGATTTCCTTTATAAGACCAACAGAGAGTGTGTATTATAAAGCTCTTGCAAACCTCTCTCACGTTGGATCCAAATCAATTAAGTGCATGCAAACTAATTCCATACGAAATCCTATTACTGGCAGTAACATTGCAACTGCATTTACCGTTTATTACAGTACGATATGACAGCGATTCGTGTAGCAGAATAGTCCTTCGGGGGAGCCTGTACCTAGGTTCAGCTACCGGTATAACTTCAAGGCTCATTGACTTGTTTGTTAAGTTACAGTGAACGTATGTTTATTGGACGAACTATTTTTAATTAAATTCAACCGTTGAGAGTTTTAAATACTGCGTTATACAAACTAGTCTTAAAGCCATATAAGCTCATAATTTGAGCAGTTAATCTGAAGAGGAATAACTATAATTTGAAGGTTTTGTTAGAACGTCAGAACCATGGTATAAAGACTCAACAATGTGGTGAACAACAGTATGGAACATAAGCCTAGTTGATAAAATAATTATCTATGCTAAGTTGAAGTCATAGGGTTGTCACTTTTAATGTTTTACGGTATTGTAAAGATGTTATCATTATGGCGTAACCTTTTACAATTTTAGGCGGAAGCGTACACAAGCCGCGGTTGGGCGCGCAGTTGGCGCCGCTGCTCTGGTAGCGAGGGGGCAGGGCTCATGAGTCTGTTTTCGGGTGTTTATCACGCATTTTCGGGCTGAACTGTACTATGTTTCAACTCCAAAAAATTTATTTTGATATGATATATCTTCATATGTTTTGATATATATGAAGAAGCGTTTAATACCTAGTAGTTAAAAAACTATTACATAAAAATACGTTTATTCTTTATAAATTTCAAATTATTGACGGCAAAAAAGTTGATAATTTCACTCAGCCGCAATCTTGTATCTCTATTTTGTCAGTACTATCGGCTTCAATACCCTCAAAAACCATAAAAACGATACCTGTGACGATATACCTAGTTCATAATTTTACAGTCTATTGCAGCCGCCATCTAAGATTTGTATTTTGTGTTATGTTTTACGAATTTATTTTGATCGATCATACAAGAAGACTATTACAAGTATAAAACAATAAATTATTCTCACCGTTAAAATTTTATTCAGCAGGAAGTTTAAAAAACAATAGCTCCGGTTTTGTTGCAGCAGAGTTTAAACAGCCGTATACTACGCAATACGCACGTGGCATTGACACGTGACCTACCATATGATCATTTAAATAAGATAGTATAAGATGATAGCAGTCAGTCAAGTGTGACATTTCATATTTTTGATTATATAAAAAAGGTTATGATGTAGAAATAGTTTAACACTCACTAGTGACGGCACCGCGAGAACCGCTTAGGGCTCTCGTCGATGCGCATGCTCGTGTGAGTGGGCCTTTTCGAAAGTTTCTAGGTAGTTTCCGTACTGTTTTCTATGTTTTTACTCTACTAGAAGCAAGTTTTAAAAGCTGCAGACTTAAATAATAGTCTTGGTGAGATTCGCAATTGGGGGTTTCTTTAACTAAAATCAAAATGTCTGTTGACTTTGACCACCCTGTCAATTCTATGAAATCATCAGCTCAGTTGACAGGGTTTGCTAAAATCAATATTTAAGATCACATAAAGATTAAGTCCTGACCATTAGCCAAGCAAAATAGGGGACAGGTCAAGTATTTTTATAAACGCTTACTATTTTCGCACTACAATTATTTTGTAGCTGTTGCTAGGTCTGGAGTCAATGCCACGTTTAATAATATAATGGATTTAGGCCACGCTGATATATCTCGGCTTAACCGCTCTCTGGTTTTAACACAATCATGCAAGCACTTAGATTACCTGCATAACCAAAATAAGCTACAGCGCCCGCTTAGAGGCTGTGCAAAAGTCGCCCAACAAATTGCTTGGTGTAGTTGTAGACGCCAATAATTTTTTCAGACACTGTTTTCGGTTTTTTACAATACGTAATTTTCTATAGACCATAAATGTAATAAAGTTTCATAAAGATATTTTTAGCATTTCTAACGAACTCAAACCGATCTCCTTTACAGAAAAATCTAAAAGCTTGGAATTTAATGGCATATAAAGACACCGAACTATCTCAGTACCGTCAGTCGGCCAGATATATCAGTACATTTTCAAGCACCATTATTTTTTCTTTATATTAAATTACATTACAAGATTTATTTGTAGTAGTGTAAATGTGTGCAGCGTTTATTCTGTCCAAGCTCCAAGAATATTGTCTTTGGTTATCTTGTTTGCTCTTCTTAACCGACTCAAACTATAGGTAGTATACCTGTGGATTGACTGATAAAATAAAATACTATTTTCTCAGGTTGTTAAATTTATAATTAATATTATGAGCTCAGAATTGACCAAAAACTTTTGTGAAGTAATATCATTAAGACCTTGATTACGTGAAAGGTTCAGCAGAGGCGTCCTAACACTTGCTCTTTGCAACAGTTTATGTTCTTGGTCTCATGTAAACGCGGGCGAGCTAATCTTACCCTGTTGTCGGCTTTGCAACGTTTCTGTAGGACACGGCACTCCAATATTAGAACAGTATTGCATATTTTTTATTTGACTATGATAGGGGCACTATTGACATCCATATACACAGTAATATAGGCTTAATAGGCTGGTCTTCTGGACTGAAAGATTGGTTTTCTACCAACTTCCAATAAAAAGGTCCTCCTTTTTATTAGGTACGTATTAGGTTACGTAGGTAACCTAAATCGCCTCAATTCGCCTGTATGGTTTTTTTATGTTTATTACCTCATAACTTTTGACTGGGTGAACCGATTCCGATATATAATTATTTTATTGTTTGAAAGCTGGTGCTTCCTGTGTGGTTTCTTCCATTTGAATTGGGCTGGTACGTCCCATTTTAATTTATCAAATTCGGTCCAGTAGTTTTTGAGATACACTCCAATAACTGAATAGAATGGAAGTCGGTATTCAATATTTCAAATTGTACTTGTTAAGTTACTTAGAGAGAGATTTTCGATCTAGAGAGTCAGGGGATCAGTGACTTTCACTACTCTGTCCTTACTTAATATTTTTTTGTTATCCACACAAGGTCTTCAGGTCCCAATACTAGGCAGAGCCTGCCCTATGGTAACCTAATGACTGATATACATACTTACATTCACATACACACCCAGACGCAGGTTAAATTGACATGATTATATCTGATATTTCCGGGGATCGAACCAGCGGCTCAGAAGGCAGGGGTGCTACCAACTGCACCATCCGGCCAGTCAAAATAATGCAATGAATCGAACAAAATGAGGTCAAGGTTTTTTTTCTATTCTGCAGAATTCAATGCCAGTTTAATAGAGAACAAACGTTCAGTTCCAAAAAGGGTCGAGCGCAATCCCAAATCACACCTTAAGGTCTTGAAAACGGCTGTGATGAATAGACACTTTTCTTTAACAGTATTGTATTTCATCCGTTTTCTTCGATACGAAAGAAAAAGTAAAAAGGAAGGTTAATTCCCATGGTAACCAAAGAAGACTATATTAGGTTGATGTTATCAAATGCACCGGGAGTGGTGATGTATAAAATATTATCAATATTATATATCTTTTAATTGAGGCGTATAATATTTTATTGCACGGCGCTTAGTTTTACGCAGTGGTTATTATTAAACTCTTTCTGTAAAGTAATTAAAAAATTTCGTACAAGAATACTACTAAATCTACGCCGTCGTTAGTCTTTTAACCGACTGCAAAAAAGTGCTCCTATTAAAAATTTATTTGAAATTCGTTAAATTAAAATTCAATTTATTTCTCAAGCGTCACAAAAAAAGTTGTCTTTTTGGTAGATTTTACTCAACAAACATTTAAAAAATTAATAATCGTCAACTTAAATTCAACAAAACATACAAAAAAATTGTGCCGCTTGGGTAATAACAATAACCTTCAATAAACATTCGCCGTAAAACCATGGAATTATGACCTCGTTTCAAATTGACGTCTGGTGCTTTTTTAGTTCTTTCGTAGTGTTGTGACTCTTCATAATGTAAGAATAATCGAACTAATTGATAACTATTCTAAAAGCCTAAGAAACCATTATTATAGATAAGCTGTGCTCCCCGGTTTCAACCGCGTGGGTTGGATGTTGATTATGATGAATCAAATATAGCTTAGGTTACTCAGGCATAATGTAGCTCTCTATTCGTACACGCTGGAAGTGTGTGCTGCATGGATCCCGCAGCGGCACACGCTTTCAGCGGAAATAGGCGGAGATCTCTCCCTGCCGAGCGTGGTAATCTCCATGCTCAGCAGCGAGAGATCGTGGCAGGCGGTGGCCACCTTTTGCGAAGCGGTGATGGCGCAGAAGGAGGCCACGGAGCGGATCAGGGAGAATGATGGCCGAGCTGATCCACTCCGGCGCAGACGACCGGGGGAAAGGAGGAGACGGTTCGCACGTCTCCCCCTTCCTCCGTAGTGGGGTCACTGGTGAAGAGTCGAGGGACTCTTCGCCGGCTAGCACGCCCCTACACGTCTAGGGGGTGACCTTGGTGAGCAAGGTCATCCCTTCACAGGCGCTGAGGCCCGGTTAAGATCAATCCGGGCCTACCGCTGGGGCGAAATAGTGAATGCCAGAGCGACCCCGTCTCGCCCCTACCATACTTTCTATTCGTAAAAAAAATATTTCAGAGTACTTTTTGTGTTTATAAACTTTAAACAAACAATCAAATCTTTCCTCGTTATTATTCGAGTAGATAAGGATTAATATCAAGGTACCAATAATGCGCCCTAGTTTTAACCAGCGTTACTATGCATTATTTAACATGAAATAATACTCATTGTGACATTACTGTAATAGTTATATATATAGAATAGTTATACTAGTAAATCTAGAAATTACAAGACACTCTTATTGTAGTGTATGGATGGACCTCTATTCCCATGTAAAATTGGAAGTATCCATTGTGGCCATATGGACATTTACACTATATTTATTTACCGACTTCCAAACTGTTTTTTTTATGTTTGTTACCTCATAACTTTCGACTGGACGAACCGATTCTCAAAATATTTTTTTTGTTTGAAAGCTAGTGCTGCCTGTGTGACTCCATTTATCGTACCATCAAATTCGGTTTAGTAGTTTTTGAGATACACTCCAATAACTGAATAAAATGGAAGTCGGTATTACATTTTTCAAATTGTACTTGTTTTTTATAACTGTAATTATTTCTAAAACTTTTTCTTATTTAGTGAGGGCACTATTCTTGATGAGAGCGCACTACTAGGGGTAGGTCGGGTCTACTAGGGTCGTAACACTACACGCTTCTTGAATTTAACTTTTCTAATATCTCTCTAACTCTCAAACACGTTGTATAAAGTCACGTGACACCATCACGGTGACGTCACGTCGCGCTCGTGAATACACTCGTAAACTTCAAATTGAAGGTACGTTTCAATAAAAAGGGACGGTAATTTTTGAGTTAGATGGGTTTGTAGCAGTTTTCAGCAAAATATTGAACACAATATTGAACACGCGATAATCTTATATGAAGTACATAAAACAGTAAACGCTGCTTGTTGATGTTTCATATAATAAACAACCAAGTACGAGTCGGAATCGTGCAACGGGTGGAACCCCGAAATACTTCTCCGTATTTATCTTGGTCATAAGTCCTTTGTATTTCTCATGTGGTTTTATATCAATTTGATTAAGTGCGTTGTGATGAAATAAATATCTATATTTATCAGGCAGTGGGGATGGGCGGAAAATCTCTAAAAAAGCAAACATTTTTCCCCTAGATTTGTGTTGTGTGAGTTTGAAGTGTAATATTGGTGGATACAACAACAGTTGTTCGTAACGGTCCACGAGTGTAGACTAAGAGTACATCATGAAACATTGTTTTTGTGTTTGCTCGCCAATGTGTTAGTGATGAATCCACGCCTTTCCTAGAGCCAAGTCGATACCCGATCTCGCCTACCTATGAAGCTTGTGATAGGCGCACTCGCTATCAATTTTAGTTCTACAATTAACCGCAAGATGGCACTGTTCTTTTTGTCATACATTTTTTACGGCAGTCGATACCGAGCATCGATTGGTCTCAATGTTGTAAACTCATGGTAGGCCTACTGGCGAGGACATCGACTTAACGACTGGCTTATTAATGTGACTGCGATTCTGACTATTTGAATGGGAATGTCACTATACAAAACTATATAAGTAAATTGTTATCTAAATTACTTGAGTAATGGCAAACGTACAAACTTACAAGTATGACAGTGCGCAAGCCCGACTCACACTTGACCACTTTTCTACCGACTTTCAAAAAGGAGGAGGTACTCAATATGGCTGTTTTTTTCTAACTTTCGATAGGGTGATTCGATTCTCAAAATATTTTTTCTTGTTTGAACGCTGGTGCTTCCCGTGTAGTCTCTTTTAAATTTCATCAAATTCGGTCCAGTAGTTTTTGAGTTACTATTGTAAAATTGATGTTCATATGACTGTGATTATTACTTAGGAATAACTAATACGATAGAAAAAAAATACTTTTCTTGTACCCCTTATTCCATCAAAGGTCACACGGCTAGACACAATAGAAACTTCATTGTTATAATGATATCGACTCTTAAAGGGTTACAGTGATTTCTCTATTTTTATATATTTTATTTTTTGCTAAGAAATCATGTCAAGTTACAATAAAACATGTTTTGTAATAAACAACTGGCTATCATGGTTCGTGTAATAAAGTGATTTATGTAATGTACTCGTAATAAAATACACTATTGAATATAAATACGAATAAGTTGTTCGTCTGATGGTAAATGAAATGCCCACCAAACAGTTGCATTGCGACCTAAACATACGACCGTCGCACTTATCTGCGTTTGTCATACTGAGATAAACGGTTATTTTTTATGTGGTATTCTAGCTATCAACGAGCTATGGAGAGGGCTATGCTCGGGGTTTCTCTACGTGATCGAATCAGAAATGAGGAGATCCGTAGAAGAACGAAAGTCACCGACATAGCCCAGAAGATTAGCCAGTTGAAGTGGCAGTGGGCAGGGCACATAGCACGCAGAACACATGGCCAATGGGGCCGGAAGGTTCTGGAATGGAGACCACGGACCGGCAAGCGCAGCGTAGGTCGTCCACCGACACGGTGGACAGACGACCTGATAAAGGTCGCAGGACTACGTTGGATGCAGGCCGCTTCCAACCGGTCCTTTTGGAAAATTATGGGTGAGGCATATGTTCTGCAATGGACGTTCTACGGCTGAGAAGATGATGATGATGATGATTCTAGCTTTACCAAAAACCTATGTTCTATAACCAGCAATCCAAGTTAGTTAAAACATAAAACCAGAAACAGGTCCAGAAAACAAAATTCTTTATGAAGACCTTTAAGTAAAAAGCGACAAAAGTTTTAGCTTCTGCTATGAGCCCGCTAATTTGTTAACGTAAAATCTGAGAACGCAATAAGAAACTGGATATCGTCCGAACCCATTGATTTGATTTAGAATTTCAAAATATTTGTTATTTTAGTTTTCTTAGGTTACTTTTCTTTTGCGATTCTTTTACATTGAAATTAAACGACTTTCAACGAATTAAATCGCGTACAATATTATATTATTTTAAACCGACATTTCGAACACTTTTCAGTGAACGTCTACCCGTGACCATGTTCACTGAAAAGTGTTCCAAACGTCGGGATATTATGAAATTTACGATTTAATCCGTCTAAAAATTGTAATTTCAATCTGATTAGAATTCACAATTTACTTACTAAAAAATGGGTACGCTAACAAAAAAAAAATGTCTCAAAAAGGTAGTGTACAAACTTGTTAAGTCAGTGATACCTAATCTTGATGATTACTAAACTTGTAAAAACTAAAACACAAAGTAGTTTGCTAGCTGCTTTTTTATTTTTTTTGACACAAGCAAATAGCGTTATGATAATATGCAGTTGTCGAAAACAATAGCATTATACCTATACTAGCTGGTGCCCGCGACTATGTCTGCGCACGATTAGTACTTCGATTAGCTTAACATCTTCTCCAAGGGCATATCATCTTTATACCAAAATGTCATAAAATATATGCATATTGTCAATCGCAATTGCTATGATAGTATTATATGAGTAAATTTAAATACTTAGTATAATAAAAATAAAATACAGGACTTACGTACATACAAATATAATATTAATCACTATGGAAAAAAACTGTCATTACATTTTATCACGATTGACGGTATTTGTGTTGCATTTCATCACGCTTGACGGTGTCCGAGCACGTCTAGTGTATCGAGCTGTTAAATTGACTTGGCTGTTTACTAAGCAACATAAACTGTCACAAACTTTGACAGGACTGTCATCATTACGATCATGACGAAGCCGGAGATCTCATTATTTTGTCTATGCTGTATCCAAGCATATTACGCTTTTTCACCCGCGTGGTGATGGATGATGATGATGATGATGATGAAAAGTATTCTATGTGTTAATCCAGCGCCTCATCTACCTCCATACCAAATTTCATCAAAATTTCTCCCGCCGTTTGTGCGTGAATGAGTAACAAAGATAACAAAGTCCACACATCCATACATCCATACTCACAAACATTCGCGTTTATAATGTTAGTAAGATTTATAGCAAAACATATAATATAAATTCACAAAACATTAAAGGATATTCACACAAATTGGTAATAAAAATTACCAGCCAATTTAACGTTTAATTGAAACAATTCCGTTTTTGCAACACTGAAACACTGGCTTCTGCCTTTAGGCAGTGTATTTATGTAACTGATCGTGAACTGTTCAATTTTGTATCCATTACCAATACAGGTTTAATACATTTCAGTGAGTGTATTTTAATTTACGTTTTAATATTATTGTGTTATGTTGTCACAACATTATTGAATAGGTAAAATTAATTTTTCACAAATGTACCGTAAATAAAACTGTACTCACCGGACCTGAAACAGATTTCTACTTTTTTTCAATTTTAGACAATTTTCAACACTCGGGAGTATAAAAACGCTATCGCTGCCTTCATCGCCTGTCATCCGGCAGACTTCTGCAGTAAAATGACAACATTGTATAGATAATTTGAGCGAGTATTTTGATAAGCTAAAATAAGTCAACTAAATAAGCGTCATAAACGTTCTTAGAGGTCAGCAGCACGTTACAACGCCCTTGGTGTTGCAAACGTATATAGGAGACGGTGACCACTTTTCATCAGGTGGGCCGCCTGCCTGTCTGCCTACTTTTGTCAATAAAAAATATATTTGACTATACATTTTTTTCTATCCGATCAGCTATAGGCGGAGTTTGCTGGTAGACCCTGCCTTCGAAGCGTTCCTGGTCAGGGCAATTAATTATGTGATGAGTAAACATGTTTATAATCTAGATCTTGGATGTTTGTGATGCGTTTATATGTGTGTCCATGTGTGCCTTCCATGACACAGAGAATTCTAGTCCGGAGGTGTGAGTGTGTGAACGTTTCACATTATTATTGCTTTTATTATTATTTGACATATTTCACGGGTTTCACCCGGTCCTTTACATAGGCATAAGTGGGGCTGTAGCCAACACTTAGAGGCCCGTTTGGTATAAAAATACAATGTAGTATAAAAACAGTAACATTTTGGATGGATGGTTACATGGTACTTATATCTATTACAAAAAAGGGTAAAATGGCATGGCTATTGATATGTACTTATTAGTGGTACGGGATATAGTGGGCTATGGACAAGACTACGGCACCTGCCAATTTCAGTCTCATCTTAAAATATTTAGGCAGGTGGTGACTTGCCACCCACTAAATTGCCCCCATAAGAGCCACCATCAATGGTGACAAAAGGGCCAACGTTGGTGTGGATGGCTGAAGGGTGTTGAGAGGTGTGCTGCGATTTCACTAGAGCGCTACTACCGGCGTTATGCCCTTCAACACTTCCACCCTTGGAGCTTTTTGTTCTCTTGCTCTTGCGTCTCCACCCCCAGACGGCCAATTAAGGCAAGCCGGGGGTCAGGGGTCTCATTTAGCCCCAGGGAGAATCAGGGTACGCGGTGTCGCCACTCACCGACGGCTCGTCACAAAGCCGCCCCTGCGGTTTTATTATTATTATTATTATTAACTCACAGCTGGATTATGGGACACCTGACGAGCCCTCATGTTGAAGTTTTCACTGCCCTTTGGCAGCTTTGATGATTACTGGAACCAAGGTGAAGACGAAATATGCGTTTAGTTAAATTTTAATCAAATTTCGTAAATTCACTTTCACAAACAAATTTTAAATTAAGTTAAAATGTATTCATACTGTGAACAGAATAGTCACTCTCCAACCTGCGACTTCTTTGTCCCTGCTCCCCAATCTGCAATTCTAGAGCCAGTTTCGAGGTCGATTTGAGTTACATTTCTCGATTGCATCATAGCTTTGGTACGCGATAACGATGTGTCAGTGTCATAAGATTTAGGGTGATATAAAAAAGGGTTCCTGCGAATGGAGTCCGTGTAGAACTTTAAAATAGGGTAAGCGCTCTTTAATCTTATGCCTTCCTCACCATTCCAATCCCGAGCTACTCACTCTGGCCTAGCATTGCATCCATATACTGTTTGAAATGTCTTACCACGAACCAAAAAGTTTGGCAGTTTCTATTTTTGAAAGAAATAATTGTAGAATACTCTACCGGCGTACGTATTTTCTTGCAGCTATGACCCTATGTCTTTCAAGTGGGGTGTGAAAAAGCATCTCACAGGTCATCATAGGGGTGGCAATTAGTGCAGCTGTAAGATGATCAGCGCTTGTTATTTCGATCTTCGCTTTCCATTAGGCGAGTGCGAGTCACTTTGATGAACCATTATATTAAAACTTAAAATAGCTCTGGGTGACACATCAATTAAAATGTGCGACTCGTGACAACCTGCACCTTAGTCACACTGTAATAAAACTAGAACGGACCTCATACAGAAACTCGTATTTTACATTCTGACCAAAATATAAACATATTTTTGGCCAACAATAAAGCTTTTCCAACAGAGTGACATAGCGGAAGCGCATTAGAATAAACATCAGCATTTAAAAAGAGTCTAAATTATTGGAACATTTACACAGCGAAGATAAAAAAAAATATGCTACAGCAGGGGAATAATTTGCGGTAAGTTGGGCCATTAACTTTTATCTCGCGGGTAGGCCAGGGCAGGCCGGATGGTGAAATGGGAATGATGGTACAGTGGTGTAAAAAAATAAGTGCGTTGGTCAGAATTAGGTATTAAAATGAGACGATTAAGTCATCCTGGTGATAGAAGAGACGCCTGCAGCCCTCATACTTTTTGCAACAAATTTAAATAATTTTAATTTTAATTATTTCTAAAAATATCAGTTCTGAACTGATTGACTGACAGTGACAACAGTTAAGAACGGTTAGGTATGACTTTCCCAGAAGTTTTACGCATAACAATAGTTGCTTGTAAACCAAACGCATTTGACTTACATGATGAATAACGTTTTATATATTTGAAATATGTTTACAACGAGTAGCTCACTTAATCAAAGCGCCATCTATTGAAAATAAAACGGCTATAGATGTCAAAATTTAACTTTATAATAATGGAATTTCAAAATATTCTGTAAAATACTTTTAATCTTGTTTTGCAAACTCAATCTCAGTTGAATTACTTTTGTATTCGCACGTAAGAGAGTATGTACAACGCATTTCCACAATTGACTTCATAATAACTGCCAAGTACTTTCTACTATTTTAGACTGTACAAGAATTTGTGTCCGCAACTGTACAATTGCGATGACCTGTAGGTAATGGAAAAACATTTGGGTACTTTGCGGTATTCAGTTATGCTGGTTTTTGGGGAAATAAATATTTTGCAGCCGTATGAGGATTTTTTACCATGTGTTTAATTTCTAGCAAGATCTGATCTGAGCTGAGATCTGGTCGTTGTGGATACTAGCGTAGTACTAAATACCCTGCCACAAGTAACGATTACTACCCTTTTAGGTTTTCATAAATACAAACAATATTTTGTAAGTAAGTACTAGATATAAGGGGCAATCATTAAAATACATTATTATTCTCATTAGTTTTTGGTGTTTGACCATTGGGTTTTTTAACATAATTCAACATTTATATAAGATAGTTAATGCTCGCGACTTCTTTCGCATCGTAGGCTCGGTTTTCGGCTTAGCCATAACTTCTCCTTTTCTTGGTTTTTCTTTCATAAGAACCTTCTCCTGAAAATATGTAACAAAAAAAAAAGAACTAGCGAAATCAGTAAAGCCGTTTTCAAATTATAGCGTGACCAAGAAAAATAGGGGTTCATTTTTATATTATAGATACTCGTAGATAGATGTGGTCTTAAGGTCTTAACTAGGTAAAAACTTTACTATGGTAGCCTGATGACTGATATACATATACATACCCAGACACAGACATATTCACGCACACAAATGTTTGATCTGTCCAGGGATCGAAACCAGGACCAGTGGCTCAGCGGTTGCTATGAACAGCAATTAAATGTTTGTTCATATTATTATTCATAAATTGCAAAGATGCGCATTTGTGATTAGATTTTGTGAATGCTCCTAAATTACTACTTCCTTTGCGTGCTGGTGTTAATGTGTGTGACTTGTGACTTATCATTAAGTGATCTCTTGCTGCACTGGGATCTTGTTAACTCTGTTGTTGTATCTGTCCTTCGTTATGCTCGGGAATCAATATAACGCACTTGTGTATCCCCTTGATGCATAATCTATTATTAATTCATTAGCAAGATTACTGTACTAGTGTTAGTTCAGGTTGACTAAATTGAATATCGCTTTGTATCGTGTAGACGGGAAAGGGGCCTGACCGGAACTATGCTCGGTTGAGACGAGGGTAGGTACTAACCCGTTGACAACTGATTGCCGAGAAACCGTACTTACTTTAGTAGCAGTAATAGTAATAGTAGTAGTAGTAGTAGTAGTAGTAGTAGTAGTAGTAGTAGTAGTAGTAGTAGTAGTAGTAGTAGTAGTGGTAGTGTTATTTTATTGAAAGACGAACGAAAAGGTTTTAATGTTCACGACCTCCAAGTATTTATATATAAGTATTTGCCCTTTTATATATAAAACATATTTATATTTTAAACTTATATATAAGATACTACTAAGAGACTTACGCTTAAATTATAATACTAATTATAATTTAAGTGTAAATCAAGAAGTTATTTTTCGGCTTTCATTTAGGGGCTATTAGTCGTAAACGACTATGTCTATTCATCATCATCATCATCTTAGGCGTAGGACGTAAACTGCTGAACATATGCCTTCCTATAATTTTCCAAAAGGACCGGTTGGAAGCGGCTTGCATCCAACGTCGTCCTACGACCTTTATCAGGTCGTCGATAAAGGTGCGTCCGTGGTCTCCATTCCAGAACCATCCGGCCCCATCGGCCATCTGTTCTGCGTGCTATGTGCGCTACCCACTGCCACTTTAACTGGCTAATCTTCGGCTATGTAGGCGACTTTCGTTCTGCTACGAATCTCCTCATTTCTGATTCGATCACGTAGAGAAACCCCGAGCATAGCCCTCTCCATAGCTCGTTGTGCGATTTTGAACTTGCTTATGAGGCCCATAGGTAAGAGACCACGTTTCGGTGCCATAAGTCATCACTGGTAACACACATTGGTCGAAGACTCTTGTCTTGACTCACTGAGGTATTTTAGACGAGAAGACTTCGCGAAGTTTCCGGAACGCTGCCCAGCCGAGTTGGATTCGACGATTGACCTCTTTCTCGAATGTCTATTATCTATCTATATACGCCAAATCTTTTTTTGTTGTGTCAATTATGGTCAGGTGGTCAGGTATGGCAGGCCGAGCCTACTATGCGGATGAAGTCGCATAATATACAATTAACTAAGTAGATTAATATAGAATGACGATGATAAACATACCGATAATTATGATATTTCAAACGCAATATTAGAAATATATTTATGAAACAAAGTGACTGGTAAAAGGTATTGAGCTCTATTATACCCACATACCTGTCATTGGCTGCCACTGAACACGGATAATAAATTAATATCACACAACTAATGGTGTCCTTTGTTCGGAAGTTCACAAGTAGAGGAAATGGCCCTTTGCAACTTACATCAATAATACATTAATTTTAAATCAATGAGTGGAAGTCGACATTCATAATCATAATCAGCTCATTTGGTTCCCACTGTTGGGACTCGAGCTTTCCTCTCAGACAGGAGTTGGGCCATCATCGACCACGCGGGCACAGTGCGGCTTGGTGGATAGGTTAGTGACCAATTCATGTTGAAGTTTTCAGGCCAACCGAAAGCCTTCGACATAGGCTAACGACTGTTGTCCTAAGACAAACAACCGGGACCGACGGCTTAACGTGCCCTCCGAAGCATGGAAGCGCTCAGTTGAATAATGCCACTAGCGGTCACCCATCCAAGTCCTGACTGCAGGAAGCGTTGCTTAACTTGTAGATCGGGTAAGATCGCCAAGTCAAGCTCCGCTACGAGCGCTTGTTCGCACAGCGTGACATGAATATATAAATAATAACATGTTGAAGATTATAGTTATATAATAACCTTTATTGAAATCATGAAATATGGCGAATGTGTGTGCGTTCACACACTACCATTTTCCGCGGAAGAAACTGATAAGTATTGTAAGTATAACTACATCCGAACTTCACCAACATCAGATTTAATTATAAGTGACCTTAATTTTACATTGGATAATGTCAGATCTGAACTACGTAGATTAGACCCCACTAAAGGTACTGGAGCCGATAATATTCCACCATTGTTTTTAAAATATACCGCAGATACTATTTGTTTTCCAGTGCAATATATATTTAACCTATGCATACGCGAGGGTATTTTCCCTCATATCTGGAAAGTTGCTCGCATAACACCTATCTATAAAGAAGGATTAAAGAAAGATGTCGAGAACTATCGCCCCATCTCTATTTTACCATCACTGTCGAAGCTTTTCGAGAGACTTATACACAATGCAGTATATCCTAGCTTACACAACATTATTATACCTCAACAACACGGATTTGTTCGACGTCGATCCACTGTTACCAACCTTTTAGTATATACTACTGAAATATTCAGGAACTTAGATAAGAACAAACAAACTGACAGTGTGTATACCGATATTAAAAAAGCTTTTGACAGGGTGGACCAGTGAATTCTATTAGACAAAATAGCATATAATGGTATTCGTGGTAACTTGTGGCGCTGGTTTAAGTCATATATTACGAATCGCAGCCAGAAGGTAGTAATCAACGGTTTCGAATCCGATCTAGTTCCAATTAGTTCCGGTGTCCCCCAAGGGTCAATATTAGGACCATTACTCTTTATACTATATATTAATGACATCAAAAACTGTTTTAAATTTTGCAATTTCCTTTTATATGCCGATGACTTAAAAGTATACCACACCATAAATAATTATCAAGATCACTTAAATTTTCAACAAGATCTTGACAGGTTCTCGGCGTACTGTCTTAAAAATAATCTACTACTAAGTATTAATAAATGCAAATCAATTACCTTCACACGTAAATTAAACGTAAGCAGTTATACATATGTCTTATGTAACACTAATCTCGAAAAAGTTCAGATCATAAAGGACCTAGGAATAACCCTAGATAGTAAATTAACATTAGACGTACATATTGAAAATATAACAGCTCGTGGATTCAAAATGTTTAATTTTGTCATAAGATCCTCAATTTATTTTAAGAATAACGTATCTATTGTTATATAAGTCACTGGTTCGATCACAATTAGAATATGCTGTGTCAGTGTGGAACCCGCTTTATAAGTGTTATATTAAAAATATTGAAAGAGTTCAAAAGAAATTTTTACGCTGTATGCATTACAAACTCTGTCATAATATTATACCGTATGAAAAACTGCTAAATAAATATAAATTATTAGACTTAAGCTCCAGGAGACAACAGCTAGATGTAATGCTTTTGTATGACTTAGTTCATAATAGATATGACTGTTCAGAATTGGTCAATGAGCTTCGATATAAAATACCTTTTAGAACTTCTCGCTATAAACATAAAGTATTTGCTATTGCAACTTGTCGCACTAAAGCTGGTCAACGATCACCACTGTATCGTATGACAAGTTCATATAATGATCTTTTCAATTGTATAGACTTATTTCATGAACGTGTGGGTTGCTTTAGGAGGTATGTATTGGACCTTCTTGGAGGTAAAGGCAGCGACCAATAACGGGTCTAATTAATTTAATTTAATTGTTTTATTAGTTAATTGGTTTAATTAATAATAATTAATAAAGCAGTACAAGTCCGTGAACAGCATCACAATTATTGTGATGCTGTTCACGGACTTGTACTGTTTTATAGCTAATTCAGCTCATAACAATAGGAAGTTTCAATTATGGTTTACTATTCTCGAATAATGTAAAATAAGCTTATAATGTAACTGCATACTTATATTTTTGTATATTATCATACTTATCTTTATTTTCATACCATATTGTATTCTAGCTTTTTGAATAATTTACACTGTTTGCACGTCAACAACTTAAACCTCATAACCTCATAACTTCTTTAAGAAATTTGTGGTCAACGAAGTTGGTCTCACACTTATTGTAATCTAGAATTTAAACATTTATATATAATTTACATTGTGAAACTGTTAGTTGGTCCTTAAAAATAAATTAAAAAAAAATAAAAAAAAATAAAAAATAACTAACGGCATGACAGTAAAGGCAAAGTAAGTATGAAAGTAAGTAAAAGTAAGTAAGTAAAGGTAAGTACATTAAATAAAGGCGAAAGTATGTACGTTGTTTGTATGTTTGTTACTTATTTACGCTCAAACGACTTGGTCTATTTTGTTGAAATTTGGTAACGAGGTAGATGAGGCTTGGGATTAGCAAATGCAACTTTTCATCATCATCATAATCCATCACCACGCAGGTGCTACTCGTGTCTTGCAATCCCTTTCTTGATTGGAAGCAGGTCTGTTGTTATCTCCTCCACTGCATTTCTATCCTCCGTTACATGGACTTGAAAAATTAACGAATGACTTGATTATTCCCGTTGCCGTCAGGATGCGAATTTTAGCAGGCGAGGAAACCTGTCTAACTAGGTGGTAGGTCCCTTGAATAAGAGGCCGTTTTGGTTGGTATCACTGTAGTGCCAGTCATCCTACTACGAAGCAATAGTGCGCAAGCATTAATAGGGTGTGAAGGGTACTACAGAGACTCAAAAAATAATATATAATATATAAAAAAAAAAATGCAAAGTTCAGTGCTACGTAAAACTACAGTTCTACGCTCTGGATGACACTGCCACTATCTGTCAAGTGTAATGCTTACCATCAGGCGTATGAATTAACCATCTCGTTACTAAATAATTGACCGTGCGAGTCCAAAGTACGAGCGAAGTGTCTCTGCAATAGATGTGCATAAACGCTTTCGTATGTCTAGTGACTGGCAGGGCTATTTTGTATCTCAGTTGCAATCAATTGATTGAAATTTAATAAAATGGCGGCTTTATGTTATCTACTATTATCTAACTAACATTTTTGTTATTGGAGTAGTTAAAACCGACATAAAGCCGCCTTTACTCAAGGTTTTAATCAACATTTGATTGCAACTGAGATAAGTAATAGCCCTGCGGATATCCAACTGCTCTCCTCTACAGGGCACAATTCTCAACCGATTCTCGTGAACTTTGTGAGGCGGTTCGGTATCTAAATAGGTTTATTTTTTGGAAATTTTCAAAGTGAAATTAATTTCAAAGGATTTTAGTATTTTAAAATGAAACTAGATGTCGTTGGCATTTTGAATATTTATTCAGCTTAAGCGATGCGAAAACATACTTGCGAGGTCTACAGCTCACAGAGATTGTAATAAATAATAATAAAGTAAGTGTAATATAATAAATAATACAAAACCTCCAGCCTGTTTAGCACCGCATGTTTTAATACACATCCACAAGCGTCCATTGACCTGCATTAAGACACATCGATGGAATACAAAACTTCACATTACATAGTGACCATTTCACTCGCTAACCTTTACATTTTAGTGTCAAGAAAAATGTTTGGTTTTTTATCCTTTTTCTGTGACTAGTATTATGTTTTGTTTAAAATACTTGTCTTGCTTCAGAAACCGGTGAAAACAAAATATGAAACCGTTGTTATTTTTTCCATTATCCTTTTAATTTCATTATTTCTCATCTTCACAATATAAATCGGACATAACGCACCTTCGGTGAAGTGAAGTAGAATTCTTAAAATTATTTAGAGTACGACATTCTAACGTTCTTTTATCCGAAGGAACAAAGTCACCCATTAAGTTCAGTCTTATTTCGTCAGAGGTATATTCTGCCTTTGTTACATTGATGCGTTTTATTGATATATTGGCGAGACTAAACCTCATTGGTCAGTAACAGCATACCCACGCGCGGAGAAGGTGTGTACCAGAGCGTCAAAGTTGTTCAGGTAACCATGTCCCTTATTTGTTTGAGGTTCTGCAGGGACAAAGTCACATTTAGTGCACTTATGCCCAAATTTTAACCATATTGGAGTTCCAATTTAAGGAACAAAATCGTCTGAGCAGTTGTTGTCCCTTTGAATGTCCTATATATAATCCCTGAATTCAACTTGAATCTAAACATAGATGTTAGAAGTAAATTTGAAATTGTCTGAAGTGAAAATCATAAGGTTCACAGAATGTTCAGAGACATAATATTTCAGAAACAGCTTTAAATCAGTCATTTGGACAGAAGCAACAGTAAAATACGCAGGACTGGTAATGGAAAACAATTGATATAACATTGAATGTGTTGTACTGAAAATTTGAATATTACCCTTGTCTCACCAAAGCAAAGGTACGCATATACGAAGAGTTAACTAATTTTGAAATGACATAGTGTGCTTACATTTTTTGCAACACTGTCTCTCTGCTTCAAAGAGAAGTTACCAACAATATTTTATTTCATACCTGAGTGGTAGTAATGGTTTTGTTGACTTAAGAAGCGGTTTGGTTTAATTTTTTTTTTTTAAATCTTTGGCACTGACGATATAAAGTGCGATATTTAGCACGAAATTAATAAAATAGCTGTGATGAGTAATCTTTGCTTTTTAAAAACAAATTTATGTAATCGCAATCAACAAAATGAGCTTTTTACGGAGAGGTTTTTAGTAATGTAGGTCAGTAATACATCGAACACAGTAAGCAACTAGTAGCTAGATAGAGAAACTCCGAGCAAGCCATTCATTATGAAGAGCTAGCATTAACCGTCTTCCAGTCCATTGTCCGGGAAAAAATCTCTGAATACCTCACATTCTATTTTGACGCGAATCCTAACGGGAAAATACTTAAGGCGCGAGAATAAAGAATTCGAGATGCGAAATACAATCTCGGAACGTACTGGGCTATAATTCCCTTCATTACCGAGTGTCGGTTTATTAAATCCAACAAAAAAATCTGTTCCGTGTAAAAGGTGAAAGGCAGAATAAGGGGGAATAGGGGAAAATTCGTATTCGCTCTTAAATCATGGCGAGACAAGGTTAATGGGGGCGAAACCCCGGCCTCGGGCGGTCACGTAGCTTAGACACAGTCAATTCAGTAAATAAACTACAGTGGACAACTTCAAATTGCACCACCAATGCAGGTGCAATTTGAGGCGAACATCGACTATTTCTCTTCGCATTACCTAACACATCACGCATGTATAGTTTACTAATATAGCCGTGTTATTAGAAAATAATAATGTTAATTGAGGAGAGCGACGTTTTAATAAAAAAAATAATAATGATTTTATTTACTACTGGCTGCGCTCCGCGATTTGTCCCGCGTGGTGATAGACGACGATGAAGATGATGAATCAAAACTTTCTTCATCAGGGATAATGTAGGATACCAATGGTGAAAGATTTTTTCAAAACAGTACTGTAGTTTCTGACCCTATTCAATTCAAACATACAAATATTTCCTCTTTTTAACATTAGTATAGAAGTATAGACTAATGAACGAAATGCCGTACACACTAAGCCTTATACGGAATCAACTCAAATCAAAATTAATAATTGTTATCAAGAGTTTGATGTTATATGGCTTTGCTTCGGCATGAAAACGTATACGAATAGGCCGCAGTTAAGCTTAGTACTTACTTACGCCCATAGTTTACTTGATCTAAACATGGCGCCCAATGACCGTTATAAACAGTCCACACGTCATGTGGACACTAAGAACATCAGATGGTCAAGGTAGGAACGCTGTCACACATACGCCATTTCTGTCCCATCCCAATCCTGCATTTATTTATATTTAACTATTTCCACGCAATATGACTCATTCAAGTCATACATTTTGCGTCTAGACAAGGGTGCTTCATCTTTGACCGTATCACTACTTTCTAAATGTAAGAATGTGTTAAATGCTACTTACCTTTTGGATCAAAAAATATCTCCACGCCCTTGTTCTGAATTGGGTATCAGCTTTTTACTCATTACGAAAAACCTTGCTTGGCCGCCTTGCTTTGTATGTAGCCGGCTCTAATCGATTTGTAGTGGGTCCTACTGTTAGTTGTCTACTGTGACTTAGATGAAATTTAATAAATTCCATCTCTATTACGTTTCTTTTAAACCCTTAAAATAGCATTGTTTGCTTTTAATATTTTTGGAGCAATTGTAATAGAATGCTGAGATGAGAAGGCCTGAAATAGAAATGTAAATTGGAGAACATTAATTTAAGTAACGAACAAATTAAATTCTTGATTTTGTTGTTTTAATTAAGCTTTTAAAAGTATTGTAGTTTAACCTTATGATTGTAGCATTTAAAAAACGTATATAATACAAATGGTTTTACGTTATTAATTTTAGCTGGATGTTTTAATAGTATCTATAAGATACGTAACTAATGTTATATTTTCTCATTTCTAAAACTATAATTAGTTCAACTTTCGCAGTGTCTCTATACTATGATATATATGGCTTGATAATAGTGACAGTTCCATATCCTCTTATAAGGATGTTGTTAAGTTTAGTAACAGATACGGTAGCAATAGTCTCATTGAGATTCAGCCATGCGATGCTCTATGAGCAAACATCGTTGCATCTTTGACAACATCCGCGAAACAAATGAAGAGATGACAAGAAACGTTGGAATAGCAACCTTATATACAAGGGCGATATCTCATAAAGTATTTGACATCAGTGAGCTCATCGACGAGCTCGTCGACGGATCATTACAAAATCGCACGGCTGGAAATAACTGGAAAATTATTGGACAGGTGGTGGCCCTATCTGTAATTTAACGGTCTGGTGGTAAGTAAATTGGGTAGTTTTTGTTATTAATTTTAATAATTAATTTTAATTTTAATAATGTTTTGTTATTGGCTTTGCTTTGAGTAGTAAAATTTACATACATAATGATATTTTAATATAATAACAAAAATATTATAAATAATATACTTAATATAAAATTAAACAATATCAACGGCAGTAATTGTTTTGGGGATTTTCACGCCCCTTCAAATATTTTATCGCGAGTTTCTAAGGCTTCACTTCTATAAAATCTTGGAGTTCTCAAATTGCGAGTGAACAGGGATTTGCTAGGCTTGCGTACTACATTATAGACCGTATAAACTTTTATAACGAAATACAGTGGAAATGTTAGCTTATGTAAAGGCGACTGTAGGTCTAGGATGGAACACTAATTATATAAAAAATGAAAGTTTGTGAGTATGTTTGTTTGTCTGTTACTTCTCCATGCTCAAACGGTTTTACTAATTTTGAAGTACGCTGGATTATTACGTAGGACTTTTCATCATCCATCAACACGCCGGTGTAATCGCGGGGTGCAGTTAGTATTTAACCACATACGTTGCAGTTCCTGGAAAAGTAAGTTGTATTGTATTGTACTATTGTATTATTGGCCAAAAATTGCGAATCGCGAGTCAACGGGTTAAAACATACGAATTTTCTTTTTCTTTATATATATATATATATATATTATATACTGTTTCTCTATATTTATACTGTGACATCGGTGAGGTCGTCGACGAGCGCAACGACGAATCATTAGAGAATGTCACGGCTGATTTGCACAAGTGTATCTTTGTTCGAAGCTAATGTATTTGATATTTTTATAGCCATGCAAATTGTTCCCGATTGACGTAATATCAGTGGAACTACAAAGTATTTAGATAATTGCAACAATTGTGACACAGATAACTCATAGTTCGTTCGATGAGCGCGTCGTATTTTTAATCTGCATCGCAGGTTATCCTACAAAATCGTACGAGGTTACAAGCAGAATCTTTTTCATTTACTCATTTAAAAACTATTATATCACAGTAATAATACTATCAGTACGCTCTCCATTACCTCCAGTAATCGAGGTCTTTATTCCAGGGAGTTAATAGCCGCCCCCGACTGTGGCGTGGAAAAATGGCTCCCTCTCAAATGGAATGCCCGTGCTCTCTGAATAGAGTTATTAAAATGTTCTTTCAATTGAGATGATAATGGTGAATCAATATTGGCCAAAATTTTAAGAGATGGTTAATGAGGTCTGTCTCTAATGACAGTTGTTTTATTGCGGAAAACTGAAGATTTAAAAATGCTTTTCCATAAATTGAACATAAAAATGCAATCAGTCAGTCTCCAACATTGAAAACTAAAATATCTCGGAAGACTTACTTCAAGTCTGGACCTATCTATATTATAATAACGAATGCCCGCGACTTTGTTCGCCTAGTTGGAACGACCTGTGGCCTTGCCATAGCATCTCATCTTTTTTTTGTTTATTTTTTTTGTAAGAACATTAAAAATATTAGAAATATTAAGTTATAGAGTGACCAGGAAAAATAGGGGTTAATTTTTATATAAGTATATAAAAGGTCTTATGAAGATAGAAGTATATGCGTAGATAGGTCAATCTCTTTCAATAGATCTTTATGAGGATTATTCAAATTGCTTTACTAAGATAAATAAAAATGGATGTCTGTAAAGTCGGTTAACGGACGATAATTTTACGTGATACTTGCGTTCGCGCTCTCGCATGCACGCTTGGTTCAGGCAGTACGTAACAATGAGTCATAATTTTTTTGTGCGTGCAGCCGGCGTTCATTGATTTATAAGACGTTATAATGTCACAATTAGAAGATATTAAGAGTTTCAAAGCCAAAATAATGATAGCCAGTCGCCAATCCAACGGCAACCTCGCCCCGGGCTTAAGCTTTCAATAAAAATAACGTCTTGATATAATCAGCAGCATAATAGTGGGGAACATTCTGGTGCCCGCCAGACCATCAAGTAAAATAGTATACCAATAAGCAGTAGTACTGAAACATTTAAAGAAATCAATATATTAACGTTGCGTTCCTTATACAAGGTTACTGCTAATTAACTGGCGATACGCGACAGGCGTGATGGGTATCGATAACAAAAACTAAAAAAAATGAAAAAAAAAATTTTTTTTCATTTTTTTTAGTTTTTTTTGGAGCAGCGGCGGCGGTGTCGCATGTTGGTGTGCTCCGACGTCCATAATGAACGACGAATAATGAACATTGTTATTCCACATTTTGAATATCACGCTTTTAAAATTGTTTTATTTTTAGTGTAAAAGTGGTCGTTTGACAAAAGGTGTGATTAGATTATTTATTGGGGACAACAGAAGTTTAATGATGAATAAGTTAGGTAGATACCTACATGTCGGGATTGCCTTTGGCTTGTTATGAGCAGATAGGATGTAACGCTTACCAAGAGAGTGATGGACATGAAATTTCATGGATAGATTAGGTAGCTAAAACAAAAGATGGATGGACGTCGGGGCACACTGACATGCGACATCGCCGCCGCTGCTCCGCGGCGCGCTGCACTTCGAACCAGCGATATCAAGCGGCGGCCGCCGTTTCAATCACTAAGCGATCGCAACGGAGCGGGTGGGTGCGCGAGCGTCTTTAATTCAAAACAGCTGATGCTTTTACTTAGTGATTATTCTTTTTTATTGTTTTGTTAGTGATTCTAAGCACCATACAGTATTGTGTATCGCTTATTATCTCATTGATAACTCAAAGACAAGTTGAAAAAAAATTGTTTTTGTTATCGATACCCAACACGCCTGTCGCGTATCGCCAGTTAATTAGCAGTAACCTTGTATGTATTTAAAAATATAATGTATGTTCGTAAAAATTTACTTAAATATAAGTTAAATAGTGATCATCATCATCATCATCATCTCAGCCGTAGGACGTCCACTGCTGAACATAGGCCTCCCCCATGATTTTCCAAAAGGACCGGTTGGAAGCGGCCTGCATCCAACGTCGTCCTGCGACCTTCCTCAGGTCGTCTGTCCACCGTGTCGGTGGACGACCTACGCTGCGCTTGCCGGTCCGTGGTCTCCACTCCAGAACCTTTCGGCCCCATCGGCCATCTGTTCTGCGTGCTATGTGCCCTGCCCACTGCCACTTCAACTGGCTAATCTTCTGGGCTATGTCGGTGACTTTCGTTCTTCTACGGATCTCCTCATTTCTGATTCGATCACGTAGAGAAACCCCGAGCATAGCCCTGTCCATAGCTCGTTGTGCGACTTTGAGCTTGTCTATGAGGCCCATAGTAAGAGACCACGTTTCAGTGCCATAAGTCATCACTGGTAACACACATTGGTCGAAGACTCTTGTCTTGAGGCACTGAGGTATTTTTGACGAGAAGACTTCGCGAAGTTTCCGGAACGCTGCCCAGCCGAGTTGGATTCGACGATTGACCTCTTTTCGAAGTTGGACCTGCCTAGTTTGACTGTCTGTCCCAGGTAGATGTACTCGTCAACAACTTCGAGAACTGAGTTCCCAACTGATATTGGGGTAGTAAAATAGTGATCACCACACGTTTAATACTAGAAATACAAATAGGATGGCTGTACCTAGTTTTAGACTTCCGAAGACTAATAAGTCATTCCTAATTGTGTGCGTTTTTACAATAAAATCCCAAAACACATAACTGAGCTCACAGCGGGCAAATTCAAGTTGACCGTAAAAAACGTTTTTTTAAAAAAAGCTTACTATAAAGTTCGACATTATATAGAAGATAAAGATGCTTGGAATACTCCACTTCTGGCAAGCTGTCACTCTGCCACCTATAAAATGTAATATTTGTAGTTCCTAAGTAGAAACATTGTAAACATCTATATAAAAAGAATGGCCCCGAGTTTCTTGCCGCTTCTTCTCGGTGGGCTCTATATATTTAGGAACGCGGCGGTAGAGTCTTTAAAGTACATTATAATGAAAAGTTGACGTTCATAAGTGCGTCTTTGATGCCTAAATTGAATAAATGATTTTGACTTTTACATGCTTGAAAATGTGGAAATTGTTTTAACAACCTTCTTCGAGATAAATCGAAATTGCTGTTATGACCTAAATACATGCAAGCAGCGGCCGGCAAAAGTTGTATGGAAATCCATATCTGTCGTGGTTTAGCGGCCAAATAAATTACATAGTGAACACATACCTGACGTGTAATATAAAAATGGAACGATCTTTTACTCTAAAACATGGCAACCAAGGAGGTACCCTATAAAAGGTTTTAAGAAAAAAAATTAAACTAAAAAATATTGTTGTTGGTTGTTCGTCATTGATTAAGAAAAGTTTAATTTGCACGCATTATTTACGAAAAGTACTATACAAGCCTTGGCCACAACTATAGGCATTCATGGACTTACGTATGTGTGCCTCGGCCCACATTTACACGTTCGTCCATCAATGCCTCTAGTGACATTTTTATCTTAGTGCTTCAGAGGGCACGTTAAGCAGTTGTTTGTTCTAGAACAACGGCTAGGTAGACAATTTTAACAATTAATGGCTGGATAAGTGATGGAATTTTGGTAATTGATGGACTTACGTATGTGTGCCTCGGCCCACATTTACACGTTCGTCCATCAATGCCTCTTTTGCTGGCCGCTGCAGTAATGTACTATAAAAATAGGTAACCTTCTTAATAGATAAAGTTTAACGTATAACTTACAGTTTGGCAAAAAAAAAGATAGATGTTCGACTTAATGTTTTGAACGTTATTAAATGAATGCTACGGTGTTACAAGTTTATGAGATAGCAATGCTCTCATTTAATTTTAGTATTTTTTTCCTACTCTAAAGGCCTATTTAGACCTGTGCGTTATTCGCTACTACTGTGGGTAGCGAAAAATACCACGCGGAACTCGATGGGTAAATAGTATGAAGTTCCATAACTGCAGCGAGTCTTGAAGCCTAGTGAGGCGGTATTTTCACTTGTTTGGCGAAACTAGTTCCGCCGCCCCGCTAACCGTTGCCAACGAATATCTCTACCGCGCGTGGTAGCGATATCCGCTTTAGTGTGAACAGTGAAATTAACGCATACCCTTTCGGATTTCTCTATCGCTCGCGGTAGCGAATAACACCCAGGTCTGAATAGGCCTTAACTTAGTTTTCATATATCATCAATAGGATTTAGTTTCTACAATAATTGTTCAATTGATGATTGAGCACAATCGAAGCAAATTAATGTAACGTAGGTATTAGGAACTTTCCCTTCGTTTCTCTGTTCATAATTAGTTAAATTGTCAATTTGCTTTGTTATATTATTATTTTTTTATACCGAACTGGGTAGCACTTGACCACTATCTCACCTGATGCTAAGTGATGATGCGATCGATGATGGAGCGCGCTTACCCAGAAGATACCTATGCACTCGTGTTTTGAAGACCCCCATATCGTACTTAACCGGAAACACCGACTCAGGGAGGGTGTTCCATTCCCTAGCAGTTCGTATGATAAACGAAGAAGTAAATCGCTTCGTCCGGGTAAATGGCATATCCACCATAAAGCGGTGGCGCTTCTGAGTATCTCTGGATGTCCGATAGTTTAATTATATTATTGAGTACATATAGTGATCAACATTTTCCGGAATAATGTATCGACGAGAGTTAAAATAAACATGATGTTTTTTCATATAACACAATAAATACTTTCAAATGGCTAATTTAAATGAAATCCTGCTATATTGAGGTCAAATTAATGCGTCGTAAAATAAACAACACATGCGAGAGTTCCCATCGTGTTCCGACATTAATGGCATACAATGTTATAAATCACAGTATTATATCTTGCGAGTTATGCAACCTCTTTTTCCTCTCTTGCTTGTAAAATAAAGTATATACTTATCAGCCCATTACGTTCCCACTGCTAGGTATCTCAGAGAGAGAAGAGAGAACAAGAGAGAGAACGGAGTATGGTCCATAGTATATACCACGCGGGTCCAATGCGTTTTGATACCCGTCAAAATTTTCAGGCTACCCAAATGCATACAACATAGCCTATTGTCTAACACGAAGATCTCATCAAGCAACCCTTTGCTTGATGTGATCGGCAAGGCAAGCTCCGCAGCGATCGCTTTGGTGTTTGTTTATACCTCCTACCTGCCCTTATCCCAACTATATGTTGTTCTCCATTGTGGTACATAGCTTTGAAGTTTATGGCTACTCACCTGCCTTGAACCAGTCATCAACATCATCTCAGCCGTATGACAGTTGGACGCGGCCTGCATCCAACGTCGTCCTGCTACCTATATAAGGTTGTCTGTCCACCTTATCGGTGGACGACCTACGCTGCGCTTGCCGGTCCATGGTCTCCACTCTAGAACCTTTCGGCCCTATCGGCCATCTGTTCTGCGTGTTATGTGGCCTGCCCACTGCCACTTTAACTGGTTTATATATTACTGAGCTATGTCGGTGACTTTAGTTCGTCTACGAACCTCCTCATTTCTGATTCGATCACGTAGAGAAACCCCGAGCATAGCCCTCTCCATAGCTCGTTGTGCGACTTTGAACCAGTCTTCTTTGGTAAATATGATTATTAGTGCAACCCTTCATGGGTCAAGTCAATACGGGCAATTAACGCACCTGCTGCCAACGGTTTGTAATACAAACCCCATTGAAATTGGCCATCAATGTGATTTGTAAAAATTTCTTCCATAAATTCCCATTAACGTCTCATATATCTTGTTATTTTGTGGAAAAAACATGTAGAAATCCCCATCAGTAAAAACAAAATAAGAAATAAACTACAAACAAAATACGTTTGCCGTGACCATAGAGATCTATTTATTCTTTAGTATTTACGGAATGGATTCTTATTGATGTGCTACTATTATGTTTTTTAAAACTATATAGGTGATGTAGATAAATATATAGGTATTTACTCATTATTGAACACTTTAAATTCAACAATCAATACAGATATACGGATAGAAAAGCGCAATAATCCATCAAAGGTCATTGGTCATCATGCGGCCAGACACAATAGAAATTTCATTGTTATAATATAACGACTCTTGAAGAGTTGTTTGACTAATATCTTACTGGATGGTAACTTCACCCAATATCAGACTTAACTACCTATATAGTTTATCCTATCCTACAAATATTATTAACGCGAAATTTTGTGAGTATCGATGTGTGGATCTTAGTTACTCTTTCACGCTCGAACGGCGGTGGCAGTTTTGATGAAATTTGGTATGGAGGTAGATGAGGCGTTGGATTAACACATAGGATACTTTTCATCATCATCATCATCCATCACCACGCGGGTGATAAAGCGTAATATGCTTGGGCACAGCATAGACAAAATAATAACATTTGCGCCTACGTCGAGATCGTAATGACAGATCTCTCAAAGTTTGTGTCAGTTTCTGATAGCTTAGACAAAACCAAAGTCAATTTGACAGCTCGATACACTAGTTTATTATAGTTTTATTTTCTTATTAATATATTTTTTTGTAATGTATTGATGTTGTACTATGTGTATAGTTTGTATGTCAGGCTATGATGGGACTGTCATAAACCCGATATTTAAAAGTTCCTAAATTAAAAAAAAATTAATAACAATATTTTTGTTTGTTTAATTATTTCTTGTTGCTAATAAAGAGTTTTATTTTATATCGTTAGGTTACAGAACAAACGTAAGTAATGTATTGTGTGCAAAGTTCAGTTACTGTTATCTACCGCACCGTTGTTACAAATGTAAATTACTTATACTTCAGTGACTTCTCTGTAAGCATATTACCGTAATATTAGTTAATGGATCACGTGAGACTAGAATATTTTGTGGAATCCTGAACCAGTTAAAATGTAAGGATGGAATTTGTCAAAGCAATCTTGTTGTATAAAATATTTTAAAAGTGATTTACTATAAAAGATATTTTTATAATGTGAAGACATTCCTCCTCTTAGCGTCGTTTTTCCTCATTGCTGAGGGCCGTGACCCCCTCCACGGATCACCTTCTGCCGAATGAAGTCTTTTCACCTTGATCTGTCTTTAGCATCGTGTATCGCATTATGGACTTTACTGTCAAGTGCGGTACGGATTTGATCCGACCAGCGCATTGGACTTCTTTCCCTTGGTCTTTTGCCTTCTAACTTGCCTGTGTTGACAAGTTTTTTCTAGGCTGAAAGGTTTAAAGTCATGGGTATCAATAAATAAAATTAAAAAACACAATGATTTTCATTAGTAAAGTTGATATCATCCAATCAAACGATCCAATTTTCGTCACCAGCTGATAAATAACAGTTCTTCATATGGCCACTATGTTTTTTAGGGACACATAATATAAAATTTTGAGAGTCCACTAATGTCACTAAGTTAACTTCAAGAAGCGCTCTCAGACGCGATGGACACACACCAACTCAAGAGGCAACAGGGGCCTCCTTATAATCATGGATTCAAATGGCGCAAGATAGAGAGAGCTGGAGAAAAATGGTGACACAGACTACACACCAAAATCACGTCCCTAAGTCATGAGGATACGACCAAGAAGAAGCCACGATAGAATATAAAAAAATAAATTATCAAAAAGTGAAGAGACTTCTACACTAAAATAAAGAAAGATACGACTTTGGAGAATTTAATAAGCTACTCGAAGTACTAATCCTGCGCAGACATAGACGCGTGCACCAGCTAGTATAATACATGACGTTCTTATACAATCGTTAACTAATGTATGTATCTAAAACGTTAAATTCAAGTAACAAACAGCTATCGGCGACCCCTTTCAGCTTGACTGATTTCAACTGTGATTATAGAAATCCAAAACCATAAATAAGGCCCTATTCTGCCATTCACCCGCTGGACGCAAATCATTCGAGCTCGCTATACTGTTGTAAAGCTCTTCAGAATTCGTACTGAATGGAAATCAAAGGCAATATAGTGAGGTACGGAGCCCCTGTAATCATGCCAATGGAGTGGACATTTGAACAGAATATTTAATAGTTCCAATGGGACTAAAGCGGAGTTAGACACTTAATTGAAAATCGAAGCTAAATTAATGAGGCACTTAACTTGGAATATATGTTTTCGAGCTTATTTGCGAAATAATTCTCTTGCAAGTAAGATGCAATAGACATAATGTTATGCCCAAGAACCGTAGCCAAGAAGTTTAGTTAAGTGCAACCAAAACTTCAAAATTTTCTTAATTAGGATACTCACTAGATTTATATATATGTCTTTTTGTATCAAAACACCTCACAAAGGTTAAATTTTAATTACTGTTTTAGTTTGAGTCGACTTATATCAATTATTTTAACCGACTTCAAAAGAGGAGGTTTCTCATTTCGACCGTATATATATTTAATGTGAGTTTGCGGATAACTTCTTCGTTTATTAACCGATTTTGATGATTCTTATTTTGTTTGATAGAGACTACATCCGTGGTGATTCCATATAAATTTCGTTAAATTCGGTGAAGTAATTTTTGAGTTACACTCCAAAAACTGAAAAGTGTTGATTTATCTTAATGATATCATCATTGACGGTGTATCCCGTATGTAGTCATTCAATAGGGTATTTTTTTTTTATAAAAATGTAGAAACAATTTCTACACTAAAAAGTATGAAATAACTTGCCGATGTCGGTACCATGCACGCAATATTGTGATAATAGGTACTTTCGAACTATCATTATACCGACATCAGCAAGTTATTTCACACTTCTTAGTGTAGAAGTTGGTTCTATTTTTTGATAATTTTTTTTTGGAGTGAAACCTTGGGAGGGCCTTGAGCGCTTTTTGTGTGAACAAATATTATTTGTATTTGTATAGATAATTTAGTTTTGAAGTGAAAACTTCTTAAAGCGCGATAATGGTTTCCATGACTACCTATTATTGTTGATTGTGGGTCTTAAAAATAATTCAAATAGTAATCACTTCTGTCGGCAGTCCCCAAAGACTGCCCCACATGATTTTTTCTACCGACTTCCAAAAAAAAGGAGGAGGTACTCAATTCGACTTTTTTTATGTTTGTTACCTCCTAACTCACGATAGGGTGAACTGATTCTAAAAATTCTTGTTTGAAAGCTGGTGCTACCCGTGTGGCCCCATTTAAATTTCATCAAAATCGGTCTAGTAGTTTTTGAGTTACATTCCAATAACTGATTTTTACCAAAGTAATAGAAGGTATTAAATTTTTCAAATTGCACTTGTTGTTATAACATTAGTGGTCAGCTAAAGATAAGAAAAACTGGGTTCAATAAAACATTTGATTGTGTATACCTATCTATGTTTTAATATGCTTTTGCTTGTAAATAAATCATAAGTAAGTAAATTACGCGAGGCGGCCACTTTGGTTATAAAAAAACCACGATTTATTAAACACTATGTTTAATTTTTTAATTATTACATAAAGTCCTTAGGGTGTCCGATCGCTCTGAAAATAAGTGACGAAAAGGCGCCGCGGGGTGCTCGAGCTCTTCTTTTATGTGCATGATGGTGACGTATTGACTGTTATGCAACTCTGGTAAGTATAGTAAGTGCAGAGGTCTATTGGGATATAACAAGTACAAAAATGTTTTTGATCGTTACTCTAACAGCAAATGGATCAGCTTTAGTTTCAAGACTGATGCATGTTTCAAGGCATTCAGCAAAAGATTGATGCTAGATTCCAGTCCGGACTTTAATAAATGATTAGATCGAGTAGCACGTTCGGCTTCAGGTTAATTATCGGTGGAGTAACCTGAAACTTAACGGTTGGTTTACCTTGTGAGCAGGGTCCGTGGATCGTATGAGGGGCCATTTTTTATGCATTTGAATTGGTTAAATCGGGTGTTGGCCGGTGTTCGGTGAACGATTGATCAGGTCGTGGTTGGGTTAGTGGAATCGATAGTGCGGTTGCTACTTAAAGTTACCTTTTGATTCGGAGGGTCACTTGATTATTACTAGTTAGATGGAAAAAATAGTGAAGGATTCTTTATGTCCAGAGATATCGCCCTTGTACATAAGGTTACTTTTCCAACGTTTCTTGTCATCTCTTCATTTGTTTCACGGATGTTGTCAAAAATGCAACGATGTTCGCTCGTAGAGAATCGCACGGCTGTTGCACAATAACAGGCGTGGTTTTAATAGCTTAAATTTGACATGTCTGCCGATATACTAAATGTTTCATAGGTATACTTTTGAGAACAGATTATATATTTTGTGTCGAACTATGATAAGCGTGTGATAAGCTTGCAAAATCAGTGTCATCAGAGAACTACAGCTTTATATATCGTATATGTGTGATGTGATGTATATATAATGTGAAGGAACCGTCTTAGTTTATAGCCGCGCATTGCTGCAACAATAAAACTGGTAAGCATTAGTGTAACACAGAAGATGTGTGTTTGAATCCCGTTCGATAGTGTGCTTTATTTGTCTAGTTGTAAAATTTGCTTTCTTTTAGCCGGGGTTATAATGCTTCAAACATCATAATAAATAGAAAGCATAACTATGTGAAACATAATTGGTTGGTTGATTGATTGATTTACATTGTTCGCTGTAGCATTTGAAATTACTGGCATGTGAGAACCAAAAATCAATGTATTTGGTGACGAGCACAGTACAGTCCTACGCAAAAACTTTCAATGGTCTAACTGTCACGGTTCATAAGATACAACCTGGTGACAGACAGACAGACGGACAGCGGAGTCTTATTGATCCTTCCTACACCGTGATAATTGAAACAAAAGATTTATGAATGAAACTAGCGTATATTTACGTGCGTGTGTATGGGTGCGCAAAAAAAGTGAACGCTTGACACTCAAATTTAAATTGTGCCATTTTTATGAATCCAACACATCATACCTGTATACATGACCAAAATAAATCGGTCAAAAATATATTAAAAGCAAAATACTTTTAAAAATGTAATGTAACCTTGCATGCTACCGACTACCAAAAAAAGGAAGAGGTACTCAATTCGACTGTATTTTTTTATGTTTATTACCTCATAACTTTCGACTGGGTGAACTGATTCTTAAAACTCTGTGCTTCTCGTGTAGTCCCATTTAAATTTCATTAAATTCAGTATATTAGTTTTTGAGATACGTTCCAATAACTGAATAGAATGGAAGCCGGTATAAAAAAATTCAAATTGTAATTGTTATCTTATGTAAAAATGTTCACATTAAAAATTTGCTACTGCTGAAAAACTTGTGCATGTGCAGTCACCACTAATGCCCGTATACAAACTGAAACAATAAGCCAACTGTATGCAAATGTATTGTAGAACGAAATACATTAAAGTTGCATCTGCCTGCGGCTGCGAAAACGTCAGGCCGGGAAACTTGTACCACTGTGTACTGTCTTGAGAAAACATAGAGTACAGTAATTTGTCTACTGTTTAGTCCTGTACATTAGCTGTCATAGATTGTCAAATTGTCTGCCATTATTTCTAGGAAAAATCCTGGAGGCACAATTATAGTAAATGTAGCTCCAATACACGCGTGTAATCAATAAGAATGTTGTTCAAGAAATAAACATTGAATTACTTACCAATTCTCCACTACACAATCTGTAAGAGAAATACAATCTTATAATGGTATATTCTCAATGAAAAACATGGTCTAAATTAATGTGTGGCATGCAAGTACATCGCAAGATCTCTGGAGCTCGTTTGCGTATATAAACGGTTCGTCCTTTTTTTTCTTTTGCTCGGTGGTAGGTTTTGCGAAAAGTATACGTCCAATAAATAAAATACTTTAAAACTATCTTGTATTTAGATAATAGTAAGCTATGGCCGTACTAAGTTCAGATTCTGATAGATATAATCAAATGCAAGCAGCTGAACATATGTGTTGTTCATTTTACAATCGATTTTATTTGTTTTTGTAAGTTTACGTCAGGATCTCGTCCATACACTGTATCGAATATATCGTATACTGTAGTACAATGTATTTAATTTCACAATATCATCGTCTGCTGAAAATTTCAAATAAAATATTAACGTATTTCACAGAGGCGCAGTAGAGGCCAAGTTTTGTTAGTGTCATCTAGAGAGAAATTTAGAAATTTAGTACCACTTTGGCATCGCCTAGCTGAAGGCAGTTTGTTCTATTTCTTATTGACCTGGTACTTACAAGTGTATTTGTTGTCTAATACTTTATATTTGTATTTCGTTCTGCCATTTTTAGTTTAAATAGTTCTTACCTAATATGAGAGAAATGAATATTTCTCATATTTTTGCTATTATTCAGTAAAGTATCCAGTTTAGATTTAGAGCGAGTTTATGAATTACTGTTCTTAAGAATACTATATTTTTTACATTATACTTAGTACTCATGGGATGTACACCACGATTTCCCAGGTTTTCGAGTACCAATATTTCGGCATAGTTACATCCACCATGTTCACGGGCAGACTGAAGATGCAAACATCCACCCGGATGTGAAAAAAGATCGAAGTTATTTAAGAGCAGAAAAACGGTCTTCCCTTTTTCTCACTCTTTTACTACCGATACCACTGGCATTCAAACTCGATGGTATTGATACTATGAGCATCCCGGGGTGTACAAAATCAACTGTAGCTGCGGAAATTCGTATATAGGACAGACAAAGCGAACAGTGTCGCGCTGAATCAAACACACCAAATCTACACAAACTAGACTGACCTTTAAATTATGTACTTCGTTAATTCATTAAAAATATTGTACGCCGCAAAGCAGAACACGTTGTAAACTTTTAATCTCTTTATAACATTTTATATATGTTTTATAAATTATCATTTAATTTCATTTTAAAAGTAAACAAATACTTTGGTTTTTTAGGGACAAAAAGGACTTTACTTATAAACGCTGCTTAACTTGTAATTACGATATTTAGAAGTGTCCACAGCAAAATCTTTTATCGCTATACTAACTTAAATTGAAGAAGATATGTTACTTTAGCTAGTTTTTACTAGCATAAAAACTAATGTTTTTTTCTACATATTTAACGTTATCAAATGTTTTCACAATCATATCCCGCACTAAGAGCCGTATTTATAAACAAGCAAAACTAATTACTTAAGAAAAAGTAATTACCTACTTAAGCGACGATTTTAATTCTATAGACTAAAATTTGTCTGAATTTATAACTATCAAAGGCTAGAATTCCCAACTAATAGTCAACATTTCCTTTGCTTAAGCAATGAGAACACGTCAATTTGTCTTTCTAATTACCAAAGTGAAGTAAGTATAAAATAGTTGTATAAAAATGACATTGGCAAACAAGTCTGAACTGTGAAGGATCTATTATGCTGTATAAATTAAAATACCATGATAACAACCTAATACAAGTATAAAAAGATACATCTAATTTTTATAGGGATATAGGGATATGTCATGCTTTACTTTAGTAAGTAACGTTTATAAATACGAGCGTTAGAATCCCTGTACCGCCTGTCACAGATATCAAGACCTGAGAACTAATATTTCTGCTGTCACACAAATCTTTGCCCCTGCTAGGGTTCGTACCCGGGATGCCGCTCTTCGTAGGATCACTATCAAATAAGCTAATGGAGACGCCAGCTTGCTATCTTCACGTTGAAAAAACGTCAGAGTACCGTATCTAGATTGTGGATAGGCACGTAGACGGACTACGACCGAGCAGCGCCAGTCATAGTCACTTTAGCTAGAGAGATCGGCAGGAATATTCGTACGTTGTATAACGTGTAACAAAAAAGTGTAGTAATACTAAAACCACACACGAACACTGAGGATTGCATACACTTGAGACCTAACTACTGCGTCCTAGGAAGTAGTAAACATTCTGAGTTATTAGTTCAATCAACTAATTAAAGTAATACCTACTCAAGCAGAATAATATCTGAAAAACTAGGCCATACATGTCATGACCTCCAGAACGTAGCAAGGTAAAAAACGGCGCGAGGAGAGGGGGCATGCAGGGTAGGACGGAGCTTAGTGAATAGGTGGCCTGGGGCTTGCAGAGTGCATTCACCAAATGAACTCCAAGGATAGGCATGTCTAATAGGGCTGTCCAAAAATAATACGGATAATGTTTTATTAACTTTGTATGATAACAATTATAAGCAATTTAAATTTTAATACTTTGCCATGTAAATCCTGTTTTTTGCTGGTAGTGCCACGCTGTAACCCCACAGCCGAATAGGCCGGCACGACCGGGTAAGTACCACACTCCCACATACTTACACATACACACCGACGTGAAGTAACATAGCCTGCTATTGCGTTTCAGTCGGTTTGTGGGAAGTTCCAGAGGCACGATTCCCCCCTCCGTCCCCAAGTCCCCCTATCCTTCCCCTTCCCCCTCCATCCTCACCCTTCTATCTCTTCCTTCCTATGTTCCTTCCTCTAAGGTCGGCAACGCATCCTTGAGACCTCTGGTATTGCGGATGTCCATGGGCGACGATATCACTTACCATCACATGACCCTTTTGCTCGTTTGCCAACCTATTCCAAAAAAGTGTTAATTGGCATCCGTGATGATTTTTTTATAGTTAAGCTTCAGTGCTAATTCGTTTCTATATTTATAACACTACTTTTATCGAACAATAATCAGAAATAAACAAACAATCTATTTTGGCATCGCCTAATTAACTTATAAAATAAACAAACTAAAAGAGAAAGCGCCCGAGGCTCAACACTAAGAACTAATTAGATCTGAGACCTATTTAATATTGCCCGTTTATAAACCATTGTTATTTTCCTTTGAAAATGTTGAATCGTGCAGAGACAATAGCGAATAGCTTGCAAAACAAAAGAGTAAAATTATATCTCTCAGCTCGCCATCAAAGACAGTAAAGTAGTTAAATTATTCTGCACATACGAAGGAAATTACGCTTAAGATGGTTTTAATGTTGGAAATGAGCTTGTGAATTTCTTAAATTTATTGAGAAAGTTGCGAAAGACCGTGATTGTCTGCCTTGCTTTCGCATCAAAGGCAGTTCAGTTAATAGAGTTCAAATAATACTGAATAATGAGATAATACTCTCATTGCTAATACAGTTATATTCATTTGACTATTGTTCATACGCAATTATGCGTAACATAATGACGTTAGTAACTTTTGCCCATAAAGTATTCACTGAGACGCTAACTGCCCATTATAACTTAGGTCTTGAAGATCCTTGAGGATTTAACGATTTTTGGTAAATTTAACATTAGTGTTGGCTACTGCCCAATAAATATATAACAAGTACAATTTGACCGACTTCCATTCTATTCAGTTTTTGAAGGGTATCTCAAAAACCACTGGACCGAATTTGAAGAACGTTAAATGGGACTACACGGGAAGTACTAGCTTTAAAAACAAAAATAAAGACGTGTGGCAATCGGAGACTGCTGCGGTAAAGCTATTGCATAGTTGTTTTTATTAACTTATGCAATTATAATTATTTAACCAATGCCATCTAGAGGCGAGTTGCTGAACTAAAGAGACAAGCGTGATATTTCAAAAAGTCATTAAAAGTTCTGCTATTCATCGATAGATGCCAAATCAACTTATGCAATTATAATTATTTAACCAATTCCATCTAGAGGCGAGATGCTGAACTAAAGAGACAAGCGTGATATTTCAAAAAGTCATTAAAAGTTCTGCTCTTCATCATATGCATGCATATTTTCGTTACGGAATTTCTGGATTCGGTCTCCACGCTCAAGCCCCGCGATAGAAGCTATGCAATAGCTTAAAAAGAATTTTGAGAATCAGTTCACCCAGTCGAAAGTTATGAGGTAACAAACATAAAAAAACCAAGTGCAATTTGAAAAATTTAATTCTGACTTCCATTCTATTACTTTGATAAAAATCAGTGTGAGTGTAACTCAAAAACTACTAGACCAAATTTGATGAAATTTAAATGGGACCACACGGGAAGCACCAGCTTTCAGTCCGTAGAAAATATAGTGGCCTACACATACATAAATAATGTTGATTAACTTTTGCTTGTTGACATATAAATCTTCATTATCTTAGATCATACATTTTCAACTCCCACAGGATTTAAATAGTCAGTCCAGTGAAAAGTCGACCTCATGTAATATTTTTTTATGTTATTATGAAATGGTACATGCACAAAGCCCCCCCGGAGTTAAATGGTAATCTTTACCCAGAACAGATGCACTTCGTCACACGTAACGAACTGCACTGCACCTGTAACTTTGACACGTAAGTTATTAAGTCTCATATTCCTGTAATTGCGCCAGCACCCCGCCGTGCGATTCTCTCAGAGCAAAAATCGTTGCATCTTGGACAACATCCGTGAAACAAATGACGAGATGACAATAAACGTTGGAAAAGCAACCTTATGTACAAGGGTGATATCTCATAAAATATTTGACATCGTTGAGCTCGTCGACCAGCTCGTCTACTAATCATTACAGAATCGCACGGCAGAACATTTAAACGAGAACACAGTATTTTGAATAATACTGTTTCGCGCTAGGAATAGTTGGCTATAGTGGCAGTACTTTACCGGACTAACTCATCTACAAATAGTTCTACTGCATTTAAGGTTATATAATAATAAATCGTAACATTATTTTTATGGATGTCGCGATTATCACACATTGAAATGTAATATCAAAATATCTTGTAGGATATATTTTTAGTCCCATGTAATAGGGGTCAGCATATTGCCATCTACGGGGCTCTGTTTCAGTCTGCTATTGAAAATTTCTTTGTCAGAAGATCCTCAACCCGGAGATCGAACCCATAATCCCGAGATTCCAAAACGGTGCTCCCACCACTACACCAAGACCAAGCGAGCGAAGCTGCTGGCTATATAATTTCTATGCAACATAATTTGTTGCATAGAAATTGTTTACAAATGTTACAATCAAATTCTATAAGCGTATATGACGTTGGGATAAAGAATGGACGATATTATATTATACTCGTATGGCTTCAGCGTGAGTACCTCCAATTATTTTCCTCGCTGTGTGCTGACATCTAACAAACACAATTTTAGATTATACTCGTATATATATTATTTTGAACTAGCTCAACAATAACATTGTTGCATTACCAATATAAAACCTTGACTGGGTTGGAATAATATAAATTGGTAATTTTAAATGCGTAGGCATTATAGGCGTAGGTACCACTAATGTGTTGACTACACTAATGTGATTACTTACATGAAAAAAAGATCACTGCAATCAGACAATAAGTAGAAAGAGTTATTTCATTTAATATGGACAAGTTCTAGCTATGCAATCCTCTTAAGAGAACAGTCATTAGGCTATGTTGAAGTCCTTTGGGCTGCCTGAAAACTCAGCCTGGCGACATGGGTTGGCAACTAGCCTTTGTACCAAGTCACACATGGGCCCGTGTAGTGAACTATGACCTACTCCTCTCTCTTTTAGACGAAAGCTCAAGTCACAGTAGTGGAAACATAATGTGCTGATTATGTAGGTACTGAAGAACCCTATATTTTGAAACATATGGTCACATAAACTAAAGACTCGTGCGAACGAAACAACAAGTGCAGCGCGCCATGTGGGCGATATGAGAAAATTAGAACAAGGGTTGAACGTTTGGTTCACACGCGAGGGGTAAATGGGTCGAAATGTGTTTAATTTTTTAATCATTTGCTGTTGTTGGTGATAGTGATTATTAAGCTGATAGGGAAGTTGGTGAACTGAATAAATAATGTTTCTAATTACCAACTTATATCGGTCACGTAAGCAACATAATTGAAGAGTATTTGAATAAGAAAATAAATATTTATGCAGTGATGACCTCTTTTGCCGCGTTGAGTGACTTTTGGTAGTGGCTTAACTTTAGGGTTTGCGTTACCGATATGCTTGTGTCGCGTCACCAAAATGCTGCTGAAGTTTTCAATTCTTTTGGTAGGCCATACGACTGCCTTATTTTACCAGACATTCATAACCAGACCATTTTGTTCCCACTGATAGGACGCGAGCCTTCCTTTCAGAGAGAAGAGTTGGGCCATAATCCACCACGCGGACCAAGTGCGGTTTGGTGGATAGGTTAGTGGCCAACCCATGTGGATGTTTTCAGGCCGCCCGAAGGCCCTCGACATAGCCTAACGACTGTTGTCCTAAGACAGACAACCGAGACCGACGTATGTAGTTTGATCAAATATTAAGCATATATTCAGTTTTACTGACATAATTCACAATTAATTTAAATTATTTAAATAAGAATTATTCCCCTTCTTCTGACACACAACGGACGTATGAAGGGTAGGTGCATTGTGTGGAGAAGATAATCAGCAACTCTCATAGATCTTATCGATGCAAAACAATCAAATAATCTAAATATTAAGCTTTTTAACAAGGCTAAGGTGTAGGTAAGTTCTAGAAGCCATTAAAGACACGATAATCAGTGTTATTATCACCGCAAAGTAGTCATGTCATAATATTTTTAACAATTTTTATTATAGAAATATCAAAGCAAACATATCATTATTTTATCTTATATTCGGATCTGTGTCCAGATGCTGACCATCCAGGAAAACCTTTCTTCTCCCTTTTTCCAACTGACACATCCCAACGACTACTAGAAAACCTGCTTGAGAAGAGTTGCTGTGGCAAATTGACTCCAGCGTCACCTGAAGAAGAAGACCGGTTTTCCCAGGCTTGGTTCTGAGTCTAAAGTCCAACAAGTATCTTTAACTAACCATCGAAGGATTTAACGCAAGTACAACACGCAGTGGCTGTTTTACATCTTGTACTAAAAGTTCAATTTTAACTACATATTCATTGCAATTGTAGAGAAAAAAATTCACACCATTGGACGGGATTCTAATCCGCGTCTTCCGACAATCCGTGTCAGACGCCATGACCACTAGACCACCGAGGGCACGAGGTCCGAGCATCAAATTATGATCGTCGTATGACGACGACGACCTATTCAAACTTTTTTACAAGAATCACACTGAGTTACCAATAAAATTAAACACTGAATAACTTTACTCGTATTATAATGTTTAACAACAGTGAATGACTAAAATGGCAAACACAATATCAATTCCAACATACTGGAAACCAATTGTAACAAACCGTTGGATATTTGTGTTTCATTCAAGTTTAATCGATTTAAACGCCGATGTTATCAATCGGTCCGAACTGTTTTAGTACAGAAACCGGATTGTCATTAATTTTATGGATGTAATGAAATGGAGTTAAACAATTTCGAACATATTACTGAAGTAGTCTAAATATAAAGATTAGTTTTGTTTTGATTCTGAGACCCTAGTCTGAGTTTGTTAGACTGTTCACCATGAGTTTATCGACATTTGAATATCAACGTTATAGTATTGTGTCCAGAAAAGCGCACCTATCAGATAATTTCCATTTCTTTACAATAGCATATATAGTTTATGTAGCGCGAGAGAGTCATAATACAAGAGATTCTTGTAATATGACCAGATTAAGAGTACATTTCGATCATTTTGTCAACTTAGGAAATCCAAATACTGACTCTAACACGGTGAGCGTCTGATCGCTGGTTTACGCGTTCGCTTGGCTCTGCGACTAGAGTGAGAATTAAACATAATATAGTAAATCAAAAACCAAGTACGAGAGCTTGACTCCGCTTGTCAAAAACACTCAAGCTAGGGACTTTGATGAATCAGTTTTATGTGATTGTGGTCCACGGTAGATTATATGGCGGTTTATCGTTGTAGATTACACCCTCAAAATGTTGCTCTCTGTCGCAGTAATTGTTTTGTAATTGTGCCCACTGCCATTTCAACGGGCTAACCTGCTCGCTATGCCTTTCTTCTTCTATGTCGGTAACTTTAGAGTTCGTCTATCGTCGATCTCCTCATTTCTGATTCGATGCTGTAGAGAAACACCGAGCATAGCGCTTTCCGCATAGGGCCGCAATGAGAGTCCACGTTTCTGTGTAATGTGTCATCACTGGTAACACACACTGATCAAAGATTTTTATTTAGGGAATTAAGGTATTTTGAATTAGTAGACTTCGCGAAGTTTCCGGATTTGACGATTAAACTCTTTCTCGAAGTTGGATCTGCCTACTTGGACTGTTTGTCCTGTAGATGTATTCGTCAACAACTTCGAGACATCAGTGAATATTTTGTCTCTTAGGGATCATAATGTAGTCAATCCAATTTTTCGTGGAACTATTGGAACACAGCCAGGTCAATTTCGTATGAGGTGGTATCTAAAAGAAAGGGGTCATCCTGTAGAGTCATTCTTTCTCCAGTAACTTGGCCAACCTCTGTCCTATATAGTTCCGTTGCCCATAATAGCACTGCTCTACCTTCAACTCATTATCGCTTTCCCAACTTTGCGTTAAAGTTCCCCATAACATGGAAGTGCGTTTCATGTGCGGTATGTATGGCACAACTAATGTCCTCATGCCTCATAACTCTCCTTTACCTCATTATCGGGTTGCGACAATTTTTGCCGAAATGTATTCGTATAAATACACCTGACCACGGGAAATTAATTCGGGATTAATTGCCGCAACGGTATAGCCAATGCAAGAGGTTATGTAGCAGCCAATTCGCATCACTACGGCTGAGGGAATAATAATATGCCTCAATTCTAACCCCCTACGGAGTAAAGTCATTCTTGGCCAGAGTCTGCGAGTCCTCATAAATTCAACTAGTGGTGCTTTATCTACCGCTACTGAGACATGAGACATTTCGATAATCGCTATGTACTAATACGAACCTACTACTGAAACAAAAATGGACTACGTTGTTTCACCCCAATTTGGGTGACCACGGCTTAAATAGTAATTATTTACGATGTCGTTAACATGTAACTTGACGTTGTAAATTATTTAGATTTGGATCTTTATTGCTATAGTTTTAAGTTTTGGAGTTATTTAATTAAGCAACCTTGCAAGTTCCGTTAGTATAGATGGATACTATTTATTATTGTGACATTTTTATAGTTAATTTCAAAGCAGATGGATAAAAAAAGCCCAACAATGGCTATCCTATATTTTTTTTTTAATTAGTTAAATAAATATTTACTTAAACATCTTTGGAGACTGGCAAAAGTACAACCGTACGAATCCAATTATAAAGGAAGATTTTTTTACTTTGAAGCAAAGTTAGTTTGTGTACCAAGCTTTTGATAAAGTTGTGTTTCGATGGTGTTTAGAGGTTTAAAATAAATCGGTATTTCCTGTTATTTCTCGTTTTACCTGTAAACAATTAATGAACACGCCTTCATGATACGTTAACATATTCCGTAAACAACTTTAATTGGTTCATTATGAGTTCAATTAAAAGTTTTTGTAAGCCCGTAATTATAATGTTTTCGTTGTTTACTCACCAACAACAAATTATCTACAAAATGTTTCCATGTGCTAATTTTCAAGAAACATGTTCTACCCCAAAATAGCTTTTGTGTACGAGTGAAGAAAACAAAAAGGTAATAGACACACGCTTAAAAATATAAAAGATCTACCTTTTTTGTTATAGTCATGCTGTTTGTAACAAATCCTTGTTACTAACAGTAGTTATTGAATTTAAAAGAAAGAGACAGAGATCACAATAGATCAGAGGGTAGCTGTGAGATACAGGGATCAGTGTAATGATTAGCTACAAATTGGCTGTTATTTCACTTAATCAAGTGCCCATGTTATTTAAATTAGGGATTTGAAATGATTACATTATTCATGATGAAGGCCGCGTTGTGTTCATTGTTGGTGCATTCTTTGATGTAAGCCTCTTCCCTTTTTTTCCATTCCTGGCGATCTTGTGCCCGCTGCATCCAGTCCCGGCCTGCGTGTCGTCTGATGTCGTCAACCCAGCGCTGCGGTGGGCGGCCTCGCCCTCTTGTGTCTCCACTCAAGAACTCGCCTCACCCATCGACTCGCAGCAACAATTATTAATTGTTTGTTAATTTCTTGGAATATTCAGTGATCATTATAATAATGACCTAGTGCTAATTAAGTCCTGTATTTATCTTTGTGTGTGTAATGTGTGTCAGTAATAAATAAGAACAAAACAATCAATTAATCAATCTACTTGTATGACTCTTCTTTATGATGTTGTTTTTCTCAATATTAAAAGGCAAATCATGAAAACATAAATTACACATTGTGAGTGTTTACTTTCAAGATTTGGCAGTTATTTTTACTGATCCTTGTCACGAGAGTTGAAGTTACAACCAGGGCTTAGAACTGAAGTTTTATATGACATAGCACTGCTTCGACGCAGAGTATCTGGCACTGCGGTGGTACCTACTAAGATGACCTCTTACACGAGAAGCTTACTCATTAGAATTGAATCACGTATGTGGAGGGAATATTTTTAAATTCTGTTCATTCACGGATTTTGCTGTGCTATAAGAAGAATTTTATAAAAGATGTATACAAATCTTAAATTTTCTTCCACCCTACTCCCTTAACCTTCATTTGCCCACATCCACCCCACGCAAGCATGACGCAGTACAAAAAGCTATCAAAGCTAATTGTGTGCCAACGAAAAGAAATTTTCGATGGAAAGCCCGATTGCGCCGATAAGAGCCCATTAGCGTAACTTGGAGGTTTCTACTTGGTGCATACTGCTCCTTAGGGTTTACATGATGTTGTTTTTAGGAAAGAATGACACATTTTTTTTTGTCTATAAATGACTTTATTTGATCACATCAGCTTAAGTCTTGACTTTATCAGCTATAATACACATATTCCTAAAAAATCCATTACTAATTGGTTTGTTGTTTTTTATTCCACGTTGAGTAACATACGTATTAATAGTGACTCTGATTGTCAACTGGGTCTTTTCAAATATTTACATATAAAAACAGTTGACGCAGAATGTGTTTTAGGCCAAGTTTTGCGTAGAACTACGCTGCGCTCAATATCATGGGACAAATATTTCTTCAATATCGCCCGCTAATTTTATTTGTTCCAGTGGCACCTTTCAAATATAAACTGTAGCGCTGCCAAATTACGGCTACAGAAGAATATCTGGCATTCTGTGGGTATCAACCCCCAAACATTAACTTTTGCACAGATGAACTTCTATGCTTTTTTTGTTTTGATAGGTAAGTATAGTCAAGTTGTTATATAAATAGAGTGATATGTAAATATTATTATAAGATGCAGACACATGTAGTCAAAAGTTGCGTAGTCAAAACGGAGAAGGCTCTGATCGGTTCCAAAACTGTTTGAATATAGAACCAGAGTGACGTAGAAAAGCGTGATACATTTAAAGCGTATTTCTAACTATGAATGTTATATTATCCTGCACCCGCGTAGCGATGAGGCTAGTTGAGCTGAACTTTTCAAATTCTATGTAAAGATCTTGCAGATGTGTTAATGTGCCTCCTCTATCTACCTACCAAAGTTCATCCATGCCCGCTTAGCCACTTTTGTGTGGTTGAGTATTCAATATCCATACATCCAAACTTTCACATTTATAATGTGAGGATGCATAGACGATGAAGCGATGAAACGATGAAAAGGTAATTCCAACTGTTCCTAGAGTTTAACAAAAGATAAGAAAAATGAGCGTTTATTGATGTCCACCAACCAACGATATGTTTTTTAGAACTATCCTACACCTAAAAAAATTACAAAATAAAACTAAGGATACATTATTAAATTATTGCTATCTACCCTCTTCATTCCTTTACACGAGACACATTCCATGGGGGCAGACAGAATGCGTTTTTTCTTTTCTGTCTGGAATTTATCTCACTTAGAATTACAGTCAGAATCATTAACTCTACCATGCACTCTAAGTTAATTAAGAGTCTGTCGGTTCTGGTAGTACCAATAGCCATCATGTGCAATCCCAACTCCACGTGGTATCCAATGAAAACCTTGCGTAGTGGTCCATCAACTCCTGAGATGTATTTAAAAATTACCAAAACAAAGAACGATCTTCTTTTTACCTATCGGTTGTAGTGATTCGGCCTGATTCAATTATTATTTGCACCAAGCTTGGCCAGCTCCGGGCTAAACAAAATGTAAATTATAATTAGAGGCTGCTCAATGGTCACCCTACTCTCATATATTTGAACTTAACGAGTTCTTATTTTGTTTTGCTCGCGTGATTGTTTTTAAGTAGATTTCGACAACTTTACATAGATTTTGTGGCGATTTTTGTAATAAAATCTTTTAATGACTACTTTTGTGAATAAAATAGCTTGAAGACTTAATTATTTTGAAACTTTCGGTTTAAATCATTTTTTATATTGCCATATATTTTCTCTATTATTGGAACCGCATTTGTGAGTTTGTGTTATGGCTATATCTGAAGTAATGTATGTATTGAACAAAGAGACAGATAAGACAGTTTATATTTTAGTTTTTTTTTATTATTGATTTATGGAAGAAATATCCTCTGCTAGTCGATTTGTATGAACAGTGGCCGGTACCTATAAAAAGGGTGACTTTTTCTCCTTTTTTGTTTTCTTAATATAATTATTGAAATATAATACAAAACAATTTTGTTCGTACCTAGTATACATTACTACACATTAGTATAATACTAGAAGAGAAAATAAATAATTATAAGAAAAAAATCCATACTCAAATAAAACATTAATTTCATGATTTTAAACGCCTATCATTGATATTTTTAAGTATATTTTTGTTACATTAAAATAAATAAAGTCATGTAAAGCTTCGTCCACATTTGTAACATTTTACTGAATATTATCCCGTAACCGTATCTGAAACACGTGTCAGTATCGATAATGTGGACGTCTTTTGTAACGCGAACAATTGTAACAAGCTGCAGTTACGATTCAATCCATTCCGAATACTGAAAGCACAGAATGTACGGCAGGACAATGTACGGAGTTACGATCTACTAGGTCCAGTGTGGACGCTGGTATGTATACTGTCACGAATCTTAGTTACTTATTACGAGCCGATCCATCGCAAGTTGGTTTTTTCAATGGATATTTTATTTTTATTCGCTATTGTCCGCGTGACTAGGAAACGTCCATATTTACGTTTAAGACACGCGTTGAAGTACGCGAGACGACACAGATACAGATACGGAGTAGGAGTGGATCACGTCGTGACGTGTCCTGGTACTTCATTTATGCTGCGTGGTTCCGTGGAATGGCATCGCGCTATGCCACGCAGTCTAGTTCCACACCTTGCGTCTACACTTTTAAAATTTCATCGTACATGGTTTGTGACCGTGTCAGCACACCCAACATCATCCACACTTAGCGTAACATCCTGTTAGATGCCACGTAGTCCGGTCCGTTGTCATGTAGCAAGTATGGATGCACCCTAATTAACTTGCTTAATTTAAAGTGCCACTAGCAGTCTTCACAGAATCAATTGGTTGCATTACTTTGTTGAACAGTAACAAACGACAAGACAAACTCCACTACTAAAGCCTAACCTGACTTGGTGAAGGATCATAGTATCAGATGGTGTTTAAATACGTAGGTAATTAGAAATACGAAAATATGAAGCATTTCACAATAACAATCAAAGATGTATTGCTATCTTATACTTTCAAAAAAAAGCTTTAGTACCTGCGCTAAAATACGAGTAGGAAAATGTTTAATGCCTTATCATCATCATCTCAGCCATAGGACGTCCACTGCTGAACGTATGCCTCGCCTATCACTTTCCAAAAGGATCGGCTGGAAGCAGCCTGCATCCAATGTTGTATTGCTACCATTATCAGGTCGTCAGTCCACCTTGTCGGTGGACGACCTATACTCTGCACTATCTGGTCCGTGGTCTTCACTTCAGATCCTTCCGGCCCCATCTGTTATCTGTTGAGCGTGCTATGTGACCTGCCCTCTGCCTTGTCAACTGGCTTATCTTCTGGGCTATGTCGGTGACTTTAGTTCGTCTACGGATCTCCTCATTTCTGATTCCATCCCATAGAGAAGCCCCGAGCATAACCCTCTCCATAGCTCGTTGTGCGACTTTGAGCTTGCTTATGAGGCCCATAGTAAGAGACCACGTTTCAGTACCATATGTCATCACTGGTAAAACACATTGGTCAAAGACTCTCGTCATGAGGCACTGAGGTATTTTTGACGAGAAGACTTCGCGAAGTTTTTGGAACGCTGCCCAGCTGTTTTTAATGCCTGCGACGGGGTTTTTCACGCATTGCAACTCAAGCGGGCAGGGCCCGCACGTATTTTGAACTACATTTAAATTTACAACATTAACAAGGAACTATTAACACATATGCATCTTAATTTAAGTTTAATTCATAAATCTTTTGATCTAAGTGTAAATAGGATGGCGAGCGTATTATACACATATGGTTTTGTTTTAAGACTCTTTGATATTATAGTGATGTTCTATTATTTCAAGCCGATGTTTCTAGGATGCATAACTTTTACTTCATAACTAGCTGGTGCCCGCGACTATACGTCTGCGCAGGATTAGTATTTCGAGTAGCTTATTATCTTCTCCAAGACTATATCTACCTTTATACCAAAATGTCATAAAATTTGTACATGGTTGCTATAATAAAACGCAATTGCTATAATAATATTATATGAGTAAATTCAAAATACTTAAAATATCAATCAGTAAACATTAACAATAAAATGATAATGATAAAAAGTATCATATTTGTTAATCCAGCGCCTCATCTACCTTCATATCAAATTTCATCAAAATTGCCCCCGTCGTTTGAGCGTGAAAGAGTAACAAAGATCCACACATCCATACATCCATACTCACAAACTTTCGCTTATTTAATATTAGTAGGATTAGTAGGAAATAGTTTTAAAAAAGTAACAAATCTATTGCAATTAACATATCTGATCTGAGAAACGCTATAGGGCATTAACGCAAACGTACCAATTAACACAACAATCATTCGTGGATAGTAATTCATTTTTCGGATGCAACCGCGAGGTGCAGCTAGCAAGCTGCGTGGTCATCGATGATGATAATGATGACGAAAATGGTCCTAGGTTGTAATCCAGCATCCAATCTACCTTCATACCAGCGACCGAGTCCAGCCCTTTGAGCGTGAAGAAGTAACAAACATTTTTGCCTTTATAATATTAGTGTAATTAATTTGTTGAACCGGAATTATATGTATGTCTATCATGGATATTATTGAAAGAAATAAAGAAAATACATTTATTCATAGCAATACAACAAAACATATAACACTTGTACTTATCAGGTTGTAGCCAGTGTTAGAGTTGTATTGCCACGAACCAGCCCCCTTTTTTTTCTTTTTTCGCAGAGAAAGATTTTAGACCCTGATCACCAGCTCCAGGGAATGCTGGTGCGCGTGTGGGAGTCTACGCCAGAAGGGCGGCATACCCACCAAAACTCTGCGGTATTCCATCCTCATCGACTATTGGCAGGGGCGTAGGACCATTTGCGTTATTCAGCCTCAGCCCCCACCGACGTCGCTGCCCACTTAGGCAGGCCCAGCCTCTGAGAAGGGTGTAAAGAGCCCTCCCCACCTCGTGGGATGCCCCGAAACACGCGGGCCATCCACACCTCGTAAGGACCTAACGCTAATTGGGGCCACGAACCAGCCCCAACTCAGCATAATGCTGGTTGCGGACAACCGGCGCTGGTCTTCCGTTGGGACTGGTGGTGACATCGCGGGCGTAACGGGCGTTATGTTAGGTACAGAAGTACTTATAATAAAACAGGTAATGTTATACAGTAAGAGACAGACAAAGTAAATAATAATTATAATCATCTAGGCGTTTGTATATATATTTACTAAATAGCACTGGTGCTATTTATATATTATTATACATATAAAAGGCTTATATAGTGGAAGCATAGATGTACCTATACTATATTTACGTATGATATTTCACTGACTGGAATTCGGTAAAAGTGTGAAATTTCCATCCATACCGAGAGAGATGATTTAATGTTGGCAGGGCGGGTCAGACCCGTGGTAATGATTCTAGCAATTTACGATTGGCACTCAAATGCAGGCTCATTGACTTGCGATATACCCCGTTGTTACTGAGAAGGGTACAAGGTACGAAGAAAATAACATTTCAAGTTTGATTGTTTTTACGCTATCGTGGCAATTTTAAATAATAAATTTTAGCGAACTCTGCCTTCACAGCTGGCATTTTAGTTGACGTAATTAAGTGTGATCAAAGAGCATAAATTCGTTTAGCGACACCGTAAATTCTGTTTATTTAAATTAAATGCCTGTGTGATAATCCCAGGTATAAAAACAAAATAACTAATCACATTAATATTAAGGCGAAAGTTTGTAAGTATGTTTCTAGGTTTGTTACATCTTCACGCTCAAACGGCTGGACAATTTTGAAGAACTTGTGTGGGTAGATAAATAATAATATATTTCTTTCATACACTCATTTCTCAACACTAGGATTCTCTGTGTTATGGGAAGCTTGAACACATATTAACACTTATAATACAAATAAAGTACAATTTGAAAAATGTAATACCGTCTTCCATTCTATTCAGTTATTGGAGTGTATCCCAAAAACTACTAGACCGAATTTAATGAAACTTAAATGGGACCGCACGAAAAGCACCACCTCATCCTCAAAATTCTTTGTTTGAAACAAAGAGTTTTGAGGATCGGTTCACCAAGTCGAAAGTTACGAGGTAGCAAACATAAAAAAATACATTCGAATTGAGTACCTCCTCCTTTTTTGGAAGTCGGTAGAAAACATAATAAAATTCTCCGAGTAAAAGATCACCGTGCGCTTTTAAAAGCAGGATCACTCTCAAATAGACCATTGGGTCTTTGAATGGGGTATAAATGCGTAATCAGAAGTAACGAAGAATAATATTTGTATATATTAGATTCTAATACTTTTATCAATTTATTACCAGATCGGACGAGGACCACGGTTCGAGCCCGGAGCGGTGTAGTGTGAATTCTCCTTTAGCAGAAGCTTTCAACCGATTGCACTCTGCTAGCTCAGTCGTGCTCGGGGCCATGTGTTGCGACTTGCGACTTTTCACTTCAATTCTATTTACTCCCTAAGGTGCAATCAAGATGCCCCATTTATGGGTGCAAAGAATTGGCCTGAAAAAATAGTAAGGATTTATCATTTATTATGGTTCACAAGTGCATATATTAAAGGTAGGTACAATATTCAAAGCAGTAAACAATGCTAATCGAATATATATATTTTCCAAATGGAGGAGGTAAACATATCAACTAAAGTAAAGCTGTTTTTAGGAAAATAAATTCAATTATATTCCTTGTTACACATGCACTTGCTATGATGAATTCATCTCAATTTGGACAATAAATAAAGCGTCAAAATCAAAATCATTTATTCAATTTAGGCATCAAAAACGCATTTATGAACGTCAATTTTTCATTATAATGTACTTTAAAGACGCTACCGCCGCGTTCCAAAATATATAGAGCCTACCGAGAAGAAGCGGCAAGAAACTTGGGGCCATTCTTTTTATATAGATGTTTACAATGTTTCTACTCAGGTACTAATATTACATTTTATGGGTATCAGAATGACAGCTTGCCAGAAGTGGAGTATTCCAAGCATCTTTGTCTTCTATATAATGTTGGACTTTATAATAAGCTATTTTTATCAGAACGTTTTTTACAATCAACTTGAATTTTCCCTAGTATATTGTATTTTAATGTAAAATAAGTATATATGATATTACTACAAAAAAATCTAGCTCTATCTTAAATTAAATTCAAAATAAAATTAACCGTTAAAAGAAACTTTAATTAGTTTTATACGGAGTACTTCTATATAAAGAAATTATGAAGAATTCATCAAGTTCAAATGTAATTAAAATAATTTAGTACAATGTTTAATAAGAATTTATATGCGTGACTTGCAAAGCCATAAAATGCAATTACCATTGCCACTGTGTTAAATGTTAATTATTTACAAGTAATGAACAGTGGGCCAAGCACGAAAATCTGCTTCAGTGTAATGTTATCGTATCATTTACGTATTCGGTACAAACTATGAGTTATATGTGCCAATATTGTACCTACTAGATAAATGAGAGTTTGTACTAAATACGTCAACGATGCGATTACGTTACACTTAAACATATTTTCGTGCTCGTCCCGCTGTCAAAATAGTAAATCCCATTACTTGAGATCAATCAAAGATGAGAAAGTGAACTTGTGACTATAAGTGACTATCGGGGTGGCGCAGTTGGTAGCAACAGTGTCTTCTGAGCTGGCGGTCCCGGGTTCAATCCTTGAAGAGGTCAAACAGACCTCTTGAATTGAAATTACGTGAACATGTCTGTGATATTACTATGAATATTGATAATTGAAACTTCATCAATTATTCATACTAAATATCAACTCTATTTAGATGTTGTATTGAAAAACATTGCTGATATCGGCTGAGTGCACTCTGATATCGGTCTCTAGGTTTGTAATTAATTATATTGAAATCTAATTGTTTAGTAACATTATCAATAAAAAGTTATCGGTGTAAATTAAAGTTTCTATATAACAAGATTCACTTTATAAATTATTCAATACTTCACTTTAAGCTATTCGATTTTTTGTGTATGTTCACTGACTCAGAAAAATTATATAATTATATATGTTGTAATATTATATATAACGATATATGTTAGAGAGAGCTCAGCGTGCGCTCCTTAAAGTAATGTACTTCAGACCTTACTTCCTCCAGACGTATTATGTACTTCTTTTAATGTATTATCTGTCCGTAAACTATTTATTTTACGAGTCACTTTGCATATGCACTCTAAGCTAAGCATAATGATTTAAGCTTTTTGGCGAAGCGACGGAAGGATAGAGTATTTGTCACCAAAGCTTACATAACTTTACAAAAATTTATTGGTCAAAATTTAATAACAGAAGAAGAAAGAAGAAAAAATAAAGATAAAAACGAATCTATAAGCCCCATGGTGGGGGGAAAGTGGCCGAAACTCTGGCGGCATTGCCACGCTGGATGGCAATGCTAAGTTTTTGCCCAAAGTAGGCGCCAGTATTTCGGTCACCCGTCGCCTCAACCAAACATTTCACCAGATCCCTAAACAAGTTGACCTAAATTTTTTAACATAAACTTTACATAATTTTTTTCGCATTTGTTTTTTTTGTTTTCCATACCTTTGTTTTCTTGGAGAAAATTGAACCTTCAACTAATAAATTATAGTTTTAAAAAATATGATTGCAAAGCGAAAGTTACGCAATGGCTCCAGAAGTTTACTTACGACGCAGCTGAGAAAGTTAAACAAACTATTTAATAAAATTAATAATCATGTTCTTACATGTAACCATTTTTAAATTATTAAGATAACTACTCCTAACAGTTTTTTCACAGCGCGCCGTAAGTACGTACATACACTTTCAGGCAAAACATGCACACACACACATACATACACACATTTTTTTTCATAGTTATATAAATACTTACCTTACTTCTAATTATTGGCTTAATCATTGTAGTGCCCTGAGCTATAATTGGCATTCGCTGACTTGCGAAACACTGTCTCACAAGACACAGTTTTTTTTAAAACTGGTTTGTGACGTAGGGTCCACACAACTGTAAAATTAGCCTCTTATTACGAGTTTACGTAACTAATTGTAACTGCGTACATAAGGCTTACAATAAAGATCGTACGTTACGTTATGCATGTAATGAAATGTTCTTAATTTTAGATGTTAACGATTTTGGTAAAACAACTTTAGCACCTTTGAAAACTCTTTGAACAATGGATGTGTTGATAAAAAGGCATATTATAATTTATCCTGCTTTGACGACGAACAAGTTTAATGACATCGCTCTGATTGTGCTGCGGAATTGTGCCACAGAATTGACTTCGGTCTCAACGCCGCTTTTCTGGATCTCCTACACATTGACCTAAACATATGGAAGACGGTTTCTAGTGCACGTGATCCCCAAAACGGTAACTGTTCAGATCGGTTAAACTACCGTCCCATAGCCATGACGACTTTCTCCAAGATAATGGAATTCATTTTTGACAACCAGCTCATACTTTCTTAATTTTAAGAAAGCGCATCTTCCAAAACTTCCTTCGTAGGGGCTTCCAAGGAATTGTTCGAATGAATCTCAAGTTTTTTGGTAGATCGGATCATCAAGATTGTTGTCGATGGGTCGTGCTCCGACTCTAAATCTATCAATGCTGGTGTACCGCAAGGCAGTGTGCTACCTCTGTTTATCCTGCACATTAATGATATTTTGCAGTTCAGTGATTTTCATGGTTATACGGGCGACAGTACCAGAAATGCTTCTTATATCTCGGACGTATGCGTCGGAACTAACTTGTGTCTGCAGTTGAGACCTCTTGTCTAATATCTCGAAGTAGGCCGACTGAATTTAGTGCAGTTAAACCCCAAAAAGACACAAGTTTGTTCGTTTACCCCTAAACTACCGCCCTTTGTTGTATCCATCCGTTTATTTCCTAGCAGCCTCAGCCAGTATTGGAATACTTGACGTTGACATATCGAGCGTCGTTCAATTTTGCTGTCCAATCTACTACCGTGCGTTTCTTAGAGCATTTTCTGCCTCGCACTACCGCTTTATGGAACTATCTTCCATCTGAAGTATTCCGTAACCGACACAACTTAGGGACTTCAAAAATAAAGATTTTATTAGCTTCTTAAAGGCCAGCAACGTATCTCGAGACCTCTGGTGTTGTGGATATCCGTTGACGACGGCAATCACTTACCATCAGGTGTGCCCCTGTTCGTATGCACCCTTTTATAAAAAAACATGTGAAAGGAAAAGTTATTTAAGTTTGTTTGTTAACATAGATATGTATTGTTATGACCTCATAATTTTACTTTAACCTGGATATATAACATATACCAGCTAAAATTAACAAATGCTAGTTTATAAAATCATGGTTCTTGCATCAAAACACGTAACCATTAGTTAGAATTTATAAAATAAAAAATTACTTTGGGGGATCATAATAGAATAACCATTTACTCTATACCTAATTCCAATCCGACCCAAACTTTTGTCCACAATTCTATTACCCTGACTTAGCACAAAAGAATATCAATGCCCGATATCTCTCTATAGAGATATCTCAAAACGTTTCAATCAAACTTTCTCTATTTGTCCAACACTTGATTCTTCCCCTGAATTCATGAAGTCTATTATATAAATAAAGTTGGGTAAACAACAAGAACAAACTATATTTCCGTCGGTAGACGCTTGCAATGGCCGCTCAAATCTGTTTTCTACCAATGATTTGTCCTCAGAACGTACGGAATCTCGGTTGGGCGCCAGCCAAATGTGCAACTTGTACCTTTGCAACTTTATACTCAACTATTTCTTATCACAATGTAATAGAGTTCAGTTTCACATAAATGGAGGGTAGATGTATATTTGTAAGTATCTAGCTTAAATTCTGTTGGGCTTCCAGGCTAGTGCCAGACGGAACACTGGAGAGGCTCTCGTGATCTCTCCATGAAAATAATATTTTATTACCATCATAATACCAATTTCGATGGTGTTTGTGTTGTTTACTTTGCTTTGATATAATAATGGAATCCTTGGGGTCTTTTTTTGTAAAGATAAACAAGTTTTCTTTCATATACAAAGAAAATAAGGGACACATATCATGAACTTATCTACTAACTTATGGCTTTTGTTCCAAAACCTCGGAGAGCTTTTTGTTGTCCTTATAACGTAGAGATATGTTCCGTCATTTTTCGGGCTGTATTGTTTTATATTTGATATATAATGGTAGTTTCATTAGGTATTTTCGAGCACTTTCAATGTTTTAAATTTTAAATTTTAAATAAACACATGTAAATTGAAAAATCCACAACATTAAATATATTCATCAAAACCACAACATCCATGTCAAAGAAAAAGATTATCTATATAAATCTTTTATGTGTATCCATCACTGATAACAAAAAAATGGGAAAGAAATGATATTAGTAGGATCCAGAAAAGGCCACAGGTTGAATAAAAAATACTTCGTACTGTCCCGTAATAGGACGTTAGCAGATATAAAAGGATGCCTCATACTATAGACGAGTATATAGACCAGTATACATCCTAAACATTTTCGTCGGCGCATTTGTTACTAAATCCGGCCGAATTATATCCCACAGGAATAAATTATGAGGGCAGGCCATTCCCTCTCAACAGCACGGCTAAACTTTAATTAAGCTGCATTTCCAGTGAAATGGGTTCCCTTTTCAAACATTTAGAGGCAACTTCGCCGAGTCAAAATTATGTCCAACTTTATTAAATAGAACGAAAATTTGAGATAAATGCTTTTCAAGAATGCACCTTGTTTATTTGTTAGGTAACGAAAGAGTGCTACTGGATTTTGTGCTAATTACCAAAAATACCTACTTACACGGCAATATTTGGGTGGAGCCATCCACTGTGTGTATGATTCTGTAAATTCTACATACCTACGTAATCATCGGATGATGTCAAACTGGTGACAGGAATAGTTAGTAGAACTTACAAGCAAAAGTGCGCCTTAATACTTTCGTAATAGCATTAATTCTGCTTCTAAGCTGTATTCTGCAGCCTTAAGGTGCAAGTTGGTAGCCGGCTACATGAAGCCGCAGCAAACGACGTGTCGCAGCGACACTACTGGTTTTTATGTATGTATTTCTATGAAATACCATTCTTAGTTAGCAACATGAGGGCATGCCATTCGCCACTAGCGTCGCGTCGTCGAGCGGCAGCCTACAATGTCGCCCGACCGCAGATCAGTAGTGCCGCTCGCGGGTACCAATCAACCTAGTAAACAAAACTAAACTTTTCGTATTGCTTTTCAAATAGCTGATGCCATATGCAGTTGCCGTCTGTGTTCGCGTTCGAAATCATTACTGCAGCGACATGAAGGGCCGACACGTCGTCTGCTGCTGCTACGTGTAACCGGTTACCAACTTGCACCTTTACTGTGTTTAGGATTGACGAACACTATAATATAGCAAGATATAGCGGAAAACGGCATTATATAACTTTATCTCAGGTTGACCAGCGTTGTGCTTTGCCGTGTTCTGCGTGAGTTTGCAACTGAGAGCAAACGTGATGCTTACCTTTGGGTGACGACGACCCACCACGTAATTTAATATAAAATATATAATCAACTGTGAAGATAAGATTTTTGGTAATAAGACAAATGAGACGTTCGTAGTCGAATTAGCGTATTTGTTCATAAATATTCAATTTGGATAAGTAACCTTTTCTATGATAAGTTTGTATGGGTGACCGCAAGTTGCGTTCTCAATTGAATCATTGTACAGAGAGAACACGCGCAGTCGGGCAATCTGAAAACTCCAAAAGTACCATTTTATTCTTTAAAGAAAGAAAGAGAGAAACTACAGAAAATACATTTATTCTTTATATCTTACACCATAAATAAATAATGTTACACTATAGAACGTATTGTATACAGCTAGTTTCGCAGTTTCCTGCTAGCTATACGCTCGATGATAGGGGGGGGGGGGTTAAGTGTGGTTGAGCAGTTTCCTGCAACCAGAGAATAGGTAAGGAATAATTGGGATGGTAAATACCTGCGGAGGTGAGCTCTGTGTCTGATGAGTGCTGGTGACCGTGGGTCCTCGTGGAGGCGTCCTGCTGTCGACGGCGTGCTGAATGAGCTGAAGAACTATTGTCACTTGGTTCTAATGTTTGTATTGTCCCTTTGGGTTGTGCACTGGTTTACGCGGCGGGCTGAATGCGTGTGTACACACGTGCTGATTTAGGAGTAGTGTCTGGTTGGGCCGAACACACCCTGAAGGTCACTCGCGGCGAAGTCATTCGCGGTGACTCGTGCTGATATAAAATGGCGGTGCCATGCGGTTGCTGCGCGGCGGTACACGTCCGCCGGTCGCGAGTACAAAAAGGTGACTGTTTCCGCTTCCTTCCGCAGCCGCTTTCTTCTAGTTATGACAGCTGCAGGCGAAGCGGTGGTGGGGCACGCGGGCGCGGTGCGCCTTAAGGTGACGTCACGCTTTGGCGTGAACATATTCCCCACTCGGCAAAGGTGTGGTGTGGTGGTCAATCGACAGTCAGGTGGTCGTTCTTGATTTCCACCACTCGGGTGACGCCATCCCTTCATGGGTTCGTCTTGTGGCTCATGCGCCAGTGTAGAGGCGGCACCTGGTCGTCCACCATCAGTACCAGTTCCCCGACTTGAGGTGGGCTGGATCGGGGAGTCCGTTTGGAGCGTGTTTGGATGGTGTGCAGGTAGGGTTTGGACCAGGATTGCCAAAGGTGTTGGGATAAGGGTAGGACGAGCTTGAACCCTTTTGTGTGCAGAAATGGCTCGTCCTCCTACCGAATACTCAGGTAGGGCATTGAGCTGACGGTTTAAAAGGACATGACCCGCGGCGAGTAATTCAAATTCCGTGTGGTCAAAAGAGAGTGGGCTGAGAGGGCGTGCATTGAGCTTGGCTGCAATGCGCGTTAAAAGAGCTGAAAGTGTAGGTGCGATATTGTTATTGTTGGTTGCAAGAAAGTCTTGTATTTCCCTAAGTTCATTTCTAGCGCCTACATAAATTGTACCGCAATTATATCTAATTAACGTCGGTACACCGCGCCTAGAAACAAAACGCTGTAATGCCGCAAGGAACGCTTCCGTGGATAACTCAGATACCGGTTCGAGATGGACCGCCTTCGTGGCTAGGCATGTTACAACACAGAGGTAGCCTTTTAATAGCTTGGTGTTTCTCAGTGTACTGGATTTTATCAAAAATGGTCCAGTAAAGTCCGTCGTGACTTTGCTAAATACGGGCTGAACGTTTACGCGGTCGGCGGGTGAGTCGGCCATGTACGGAGCCTTAGTTTGGACGCGGAAACGTAAACATTGTATACATTTGTATACTGATAACGTCCAGAATTGCTGGCGCAAGGGTGATTGCAGAATGTCAGCACCTAACTGACTTAAGGTGTTTGCGATGACAGTTTGTCGTCGTGTTGTGTGTGTGTGCTGATTCTTTGTGGGCTGAGTCGGTATTTGTTGGATGTGCCGTCCTAGTCATTGCCTAGGCGGCGGTGAAGGACGCGAGGTAGTGCGCGGTGGAGTACGACGGGAGTACACCATCTGGCCCGTATCAGGTGAGGGACGGCGCCGTGGTACCTCGCGCTGTTGTACCGGCAATAAGCGCACTGGTAGTGCGTAGTATCGTGTACATACCCGAGGCTTGTGACCCTTTACATTACTACATGGGTAGCAATGGTTGTCACCATAGTGAGGTTGCGGGTTCGATACCTGTTTGGGTCTTGGCGCGGAGCTGAACGGTCGTGGGTTCGAACCCTGCGCATAGCGCGGAGGTTGTGGGTTCGAAACCTGCTGAAGTGGGGACGAGAAGCGCGCGGGTATAGTCGCGGAGCCGATAGGTTGCAGGTTCGAATCCTGCTGAGCAGATGACGAGAAGCGCGCGGGTATAGGCGCGGAGCTGAGAGGTTGCAGGTTCGAATCCTGCGCATAGCACTGAGGCTGCAGGTTCGATACCTGCTGAGCAGATGACGAGAAGCGCGCGGGTATAGGCGCGAAGCTGATTGGGTGCAGGTTCGAAACCTGCGTATAGCACAGAGGCTGCAGGTTCGATACCTGCTGAGCTGATGTTGAAAAGCGCGCGGGTATAGGCGCTGAGCTGAGAGGGTGCAGGTTCGAATCCTGCGTATAGCACTGTGGCTGCAGGTTCGATACCTGCTGAGCTGATGGCGATAAGCGCGCTGGTATAGGCGCGGAGCTGAGAGGGTGCAGGTTCGAATCCTGCGTATAGCACTGTGGCTGCAGGTTCGATACCTGCTGAGTTGACTGCGAGGGGCGCGCGGGTATAGGCGCGGAGCTGAGAGGTTGCAGGTTCGAAACCTGCGTATAGCCCTGTGGCTGCAGGTTCGATACCTGCGGAGCTGATGATGAGGAGCGCGCGGGTATAGGCGCGGAGCTGAGAGGGTGCAGGTTCGATACCTGCTGAGCTGGTGACGGAGGGGGCGCTAATGACCATGTTTTTTGTTCCAATTCTACAACGAGAATCTCGTAGTAGGCGTCTATTGTCCTTTCATACTGCTCGTTGTAGAATTCCTCCTCGGAATCTGATAAGCCTACGGTGTCCAATATTATATAATACGCCGCGTCAAATCTATCGCGGGTCAATCTTACGCCCGATGCTCTGGCATCGAACTCGGGGCTATAGCGCCTTGGTTTGCTAGACCTCAATGATAACGCTTCCAAATTAAGCTTAATAATAGCGATTTGTAACTGTCTAAATCTGGCTACCTGTGATTCAGAAGGCATCGTTAATCGTCGTAGGCGAAGTCAGGCACAAGGACGCAAGCAAAATTAAAAGGAAATAAAAATATTAAAGTATTTAATCGTAGGTGAAATTCCGCACCTCCCTTTTCGGAAGTCGGTTAAAATAACGCCTAAATTAATAACGTGTGTACGAAACCTTATATGAGCTGATGGTTTAATTACTTAATTAATTATATTCCGTAAATTTCGTTATGTTATTTACGTAAATTCTGTACGGGACCCTAAGACGTTTTGTGCTGGTCTCTTAAATGTAAACAATTAACTTACATTAATTATTTCATGATAATCACGAACACAAGTAAATCTTTTAACAGTACTTAGTATTATTTTATAATTAAAATCAACAAAGTACCTGGCCTTTAGTTATGTTATTTACGACTTTCTTGCAAACAATAGCTAACAATCATAAAAACAAACGCCTCATTAACGTTATCGTTAACGAGTTTGGAATTTCAAACCAAACAACTCTGCAGTATTATTGTCTATTCTGTGGCGCGCGAGTGTCAAACGAACAATGATAGCGTACTTCGTGAAATGTGGCTAGACGGGTTAGTTTGGCTTGGCAAATCGCACTGCCGGTTCACTCGTCTAGAAGCTTCGGATTGATTTGTATGACGTAAGGGGATTTAAATTAAATTAATAAAATGAAGTTTGAGTTAATATTCGATATTTGGGAATTAACTCGTGCTGATCTTCGGGCTGATATTGGCAATGGACTGTATTAAAGGGAATTTGAATTAAGAGCTGATAAAAGCTGAAAGTGAAGGATATTCACTGGGTCGTTATCTCGTTTCGAAGGAAAATATAGTTTGTTTACACCATATTTCGGTCGAATGAGATATTAAGGTGCCGGTTCTTTTAATTATCTCGGTTCGATGGACCAATTGGTAATTAATTATCCGTGCTCGTAGGAAATTATAGTTTCGCAGTTTCCTGCTAGCTATACGCTCGATGATAGGGGGGGGGGGGGGGTAGATGCGGTTGAGCAGTTTCCTGCAACCAGAGAATAGGTAAGGAATAATTGGGATGGTAAATACCTGCGGAGGTGAGCTCTGTGTCTGATGAGTGCTGGTGACCGTGGGTCCTCGTGGAGGCGTCCTGCTGTCGACGGCGTGCTGAATGAGCTGAAGAACTATTGTCACTTGGTTCTAATGTTTGTATTGTCCCTTTGGGTTGTGCACTGGTTTACGCGGCGGGCTGAATGCGTGTGTACACACGTGCTGATTTAGGAGTAGTGTCTGGTTGGGCCGAACACACCCTGAAGGTCACTCGCGGCGAAGTCATTCGCGGTGACTCGTGCTGATATAAAATGGCGGTGCCATGCGGTTGCTGCGCGGCGGTACACGTCCGCCGGTCGCGAGTACAAAAAGGTGACTGTTTCCGCTTCCTTCCGCAGCCGCTTTCTTCTAGTTATGACAGCTGCAGGCGAAGCGGTGGTGGGGCACGCGGGCGCGGTGCGCCTTAAGGTGACGTCACGCTTTGGCGTGAACAACAGCTTTATCATATGCTATACGCACTACATATTATCAATGCTGATACCACGAACATATATCTTTCAACCCATTCTAAGCCCGTAAGGTGGAGTATGAGGTCTATACTCTTTTAAATATATTTCTCTTCATTCCTATTTTTGAGCTATGAAGATGGGTTCACTTAATATAGTAAACGACATTGACGAAATCGTTAATATAGAGAGTCATGTACTTCAGTCTATAGATATTTTGCTAACTCACATTCTAATTTTAAAATACTTGCTTTCAGTATCAGGAGCCAACGACGATAGTTACAACTACGCACACATACACTCACACTCGCGCACTCACACACACACACACACACACACTATAACACACACACACACACACACACACACACACACACATTTCCATTTTTTTAGCCTACTTGTAGTACTAATTGTAAATGACCAATGATATTTAAAGCGATGCAATATTTAAAATCGCATTCTGTTAGTGTAGTCTGAAAACGTATGAGATAAATTAAAGGTAAGTGGTATCATCGTAGATATATATTGTAAATCGTAGTAGGCTTTTGCTTAGTTTGGGACTCAATGTTAACAGTTTTATATATACTACAATTATTTTTTGTGAACCTATGTACCACGTTCGTATGTCATTATATTTGGAAAATAAATATGTGTGTATATTTGGGAGAAAATTTCACACTTAAGGAGCACACTTTTATAACAAAACACTTAAGAAGGTCTAGCGCGCATAGTCGCTGGCGGGTAGAATAACAAGACCGGCTACGGAAATTAGTTCTCGGTTACTCATTGATTTGTATCTAAATTGAATGAAAATTAAATTGTGCGAGGTTATAAATATTACGTTCTCTATAACGATTATTGATGAGACATGTCATAAAAAGTAATCGTATAGCTTCTCAAATCTCTTTGTACGTTCTACTAAGAAATTAAAGATTCCTGAAATAATAAGCCAAATTCTGCTTTCTACAAAAATTACTCTATTCCCAGTAAAAGCTCTGTGGAATTCAAAAAAGCTATTACGTGCTTCCCACCGTCGCATGTTAAACACGTACTAAATAACTCGGTAAATACAATGTTTTTAATGGCGTGCAAAATGAAGTTGCAAATATTTTTATGACTAAGTTGAATATTTATAGCTCCACAATGAGTCTGGTTTCAGTATACCTGTGTTAATAGTTTCTAATACCAGATATTCGGCCTTGAAGCAATAGTGCGCAAGCATTACTACGATATGCCCGAGTTACACGAGGCTAGTTTTTTAAGAGCCAGGATAGCAAGCTAGTGATAGTAAGCTAGGAAGCTAGTAGGCTTCGTGTAGACCAAACTAGCTTTATTTTTAACCGAGTAAGCTAGTTTTCAAGCCAGGACATTTTTATTTTTTTTTTTGTTTCGAACTGTCTAATGCTGTTTGCCTCTACCGGCATTTACAGCGTCACCGGACGGGTGGCGAGTGCAGATAGCAGTCAGCCAGATGCGGGCGCAGAGGGCGCACCGCCTAAGGCGAGCTTTGAAGACACTTCGCCGCAAGGAGAGGAGTAGGCGACTTGCTCAAGGGCACCACTAAGGTACGGACCTCGGCTTGGGCCATCGCCAGGAGAGAGGGGAGTTAGAGAGAATCGCTCCGGTACATGAGTGTACCGTTGAAAGTGGGCCCTATGAATTTTAACTCTATGACCATTTGGAGAGAATCTAACCAAGACATAATTTTTGCCTCGAGCTCGCCAGCGAGCTCGGTGTCTGAATGTCTTTACCTGGGAATCGTTATCATAACTTTCAATACCTCGCCCACAGTCATTACCTCGGCTGGAGTCTACACCGTGATCGGAATCACTACCTTGACTAGGGCTACAAACTGAATTACCTCGTCTCCCACCATTTCCGCGACATGAGTCCACACCGCGACCAGGACCGCCGCGTTGTACACTCATGCCTGTACTTTGGGAAGGCTACAAATAGAAAGTTGAGTACCTCGCCCACAGCCGTTACCTGGGTCGGAGTCTACATCGAGGCCGGGGCCGCGGTGTAGACTCCTGCCCGCACCGTGGCTGGGACTACAATCGTGTGACTGCGATCGAGATCACAGCCCTGGTCGGATCTACAACCATTACCGGGGTTTCCTTGGGACGACGCTAAAGCTGCCGAAGTAACGGCTGCGATGGGGTCGTCCGGGTCACCCAAAATATGCCTTGGACGGCGACGGGAGGGAAGGAAGTAAGGATCGGTTATGTCAGTGGAGTACTTCGCCGCTTCGACCACGAGGGGATTCAAGTGGTGGGGAGCTTTGTCGAAGTAGCGGCGGGAGCAGCCTTTGATATACTGCGTTATAGAGGGGAGGGTGAAATCGCAGTGCAGTTCGGCGTTCCGTAAGTACCACGGAGCGCCCACTGCCTTGCGCATAAAGTGATTCTGAATCACTTGAAGTTTGTGGAGGTCGTGTCTCTGAGCATGGGCAAACGCTACAGATGCGTAAGTCATGACTAGGCGGATACAAAGTTTGTAAAGAGTCGTCTTATTTCTAAGAGACATTTTACTATATTTGCCTATGAGGGGACTAAGACGACCCATAATGAAGGCTGCCCTATTGTGAACAATCTGGATGTGTTTCGCGAAAGTGAGTTGGCGATCTAGGGTGACGCCCAGGTATTCAGAGGATTTAGCCCAAGGGATGGGTTCGCCGAATAGGACTATGGGTGACGGCATGAGAGTCCGCCGGGTCTTATTGAAGTACACTGCTGCACTTTTGCTAGGATTTACTGCAATCCGCCATTTACGAAACCATACTCCGATTACGGTGATGGCCCGTTGGATGGCGCATCTCTGCCTAACCTTGAACCAGCCAGTAGAGTAGATTGCAATATCAATCAGTTCCCTCGGTACGATAGCTAAACGTTCGATCCCTGAGGAAGTCTTGTAAGATGAGTACAAGACGGTCTGGCACACCAAGTTGGTACAGCTTGAATATCAAGCCGTTGTGCCAGACTTTGTAGAACGCTTTTGCTACGTCAAGGAAGACAGCTATGGTCCCTTGGGGCTTTGGTTTCTTATTGAAATCGCCTAGGATGTGCTCCGTTACGCAGTGCACTTGTTGTATGCAAGAGTGTTTGACTCTAAAACCAAATTGCTCATCGGGAAGGAGGTTATTGGACCTAACGTGTGACCAGAGTCGGTTCACAATGAGCCGCTCGTAAATCTTTCCCAGAGAGCTGAGGAGACTTATGGGACGGTAGCTGGAAGGCTCGGCTGCAGGTTTGCCTGGTTTGTGAATACCAATGATAATGGCATGCTTCCAAGTGTCTGGGAAGGAGCAGTTGCTCATAGCCGCGTTTTTAATAGGGTTGAGTTCCATTTTTAGGCTAGTAGCGCCCCGCCACCGCTGATTTTACTAATCTGGCTTGTATACTAGCTTCATGTGGCCAGCGAAGCTAGTTTTCAGTTGGCTAGTAAACAGGAACCACGTGTTTTGTAAATTTTCCTTAAGTGTTTTGAGATTTTAAGATGCCCAAACTAAGTATGGAGATTAAATTAAAGTTTGTACAACTATACTGGCCATTAATAATAATAATTATAATAATGTCATTTATTTCAGATTATACAAATCCATATTATACATTAAAATAATTAATTAGACGATCATATTATAATTAAAACATTTTAAATCGAAAATTATTGAAAACAGACACAAAAACACACGACATTACAAACAGATTTAGGGACACTATTACAAAACAATTATTATATCTTCTGTCCCATGAGCACAGACATCCATTTGTGCTGTATGGGACAGTCAAGTCGGGCAGCAACCATCTGCAGGATACTATTGCGGCTGGCTCGCACTCGCTGTCGTAGGGATGCGACTTTCTTGCGAATGATTGCATGAAAGTCGTCCGTGTGTGCTTCAGCGAACATCTGAGATGCGCTGCAGAAGCGAGGCAGCTGCATCAGCACCCTGAAGACGTCGTTATACTGGATGCGTAGCTCACTGGCAGTTCGTCGAGTGTGATTAATCCATAGGCTACTCGAGTAAAAGGACTGACAGTACGCCTTAAACAGAGTTATCTTCACTTCCCTCGAGCAGCGAGCAAACCTACGTGCGATCATATTGCCCCGGACTGCCAGTGCTCTACGCTCCCTTTCTATGTCAACATCATGTTTCAAGTCCTCAGTAACAAAGTGACCCAAATATTTAAATCTGGTCACCATCTGCAAGGCCGCACCATTTAGCATAATAGGCGGAACGTGGACAGGTACAATATTCCCACTCTTGAATATGAGCACTTCACTCTTCTTTGAGTTATACTTCAATCCATGTTCCGCTGCATATGCCTCACATATACCAATCAGTTTTCGTATCGTATCATCCGCATAGCTAATATTATTGACGCTTACACCGTCAATAATACATCCCGTATGAGTGCCGCTAAGCTCGCCGATGAGGCCGTTTATATACAAATTGAACAGCAGAGGAGAGGAAATTTCACTCTGCCTTACCCCACACTCCATACCGTACGCATCAGACAAAGTACCCGTGAACCTAACCTGGTTCTTCTTCTGATGATAGGAACTACAATTGTCCTCGTCATTTCATGCGGCAAATGGCCATGACATAGACACTAGTTGTAAAACATAGAGAGCACGCGCGGCATGTGCAATGTGCATTAATGTTAGTGGAACGCCACTACTCCAAGTTAAGTCCACAAAGAAAATTATAAACGTGATTCACGTACAAAAAAAGTGTGGCGAATTAAAGAAAATGGGTATTGTCCCGTACCGTTTTTGTAATTCATCTTCTACTTCGTCTAGTGCGAATTGGCACAGTTTCCAAAGTACTTAACTACTTCAGTCGAATAGTGTTTTCTTGGCATGCAATTCGTGTTGGACGCGTGGTCAACTTGGTCATTGCAATAGTACTAGCTTAAAATAATGAAGCCTCATGAAAACGCAAAAGCAGCAAGCTAGGAAAATTTTGTAGAAAACTAGTTTGCTATCCTAGCTTGGAAAACTAGCCTTGTATAGCCCGGGCATTAAATCTGGGTGGCACTGCAACTGTCATGGGCAAGTGTAGTGTTTACCAACAGGAGCACGGCTTGTCCGTCGGGTTACTTAGTTACATATAATTTTATCAAAGTTCAGGGAATTGGTCAAGCGTTTGGTTGAAGCGTCAGGTGTGACCAGAACGCTGGCTCATATTATGCACATTAAATAAACGTGGATATTCAGTCAGCATTTTGAACTTTATTCTTTCAACAAATGGTTTACAAATATTTATAAGTGTTTTTTTATCCTTGCTCATTATTTTGTCCATGTTTTTAGTTTTTATTTACCTATTATTTACTTTATTATATTTATGAAATAAAGGCTTTATAAAGTAAATAATAATAGTTTAACAAATAAATTAATAAATATTCACACACTCATACGCGTGCGCTAGGGTTACCTGCTTGCAGCATCAAAAACATCCAACACAAACATTTCTGCTCATTAAAAAACTATTTGCCAGGGACCGAACCTCGGACCCCTGGGAAGGTATGTTTTTTTATGAGAGTCGGTGATGAGACGAGCATGTCACCCGCTTCATTTTAAGCGATTGCCCATTACAGTTCAGTTCTATTCAGAATTTCAAAACAACAAAAATCTAGTATAGCCTTGCACTGCGTCACCCTGAGATATAAGATGTGAAATCTCTTGTCCTTTCTTCTTGTGAATTTTGCTGTATTCATTGCCTTTTGAATCAAAACACAGAAATGTCCGCACTTCACGGTTGAACTGGCAAAAGTGGTAGATCTCCAGGATGACTCTGCAAAAGTCCTAAAAAAGGCGCAGCACACATAAGCGCTCATCGGTACACTTCATTACTACAACCAAGGCTGAGACGACTTTATGAAAAAGAACATCTATACCACTACAGGCATATAAATAATAATAATAGTCGGTAAATGTGCTAACAATGGACATACAGTCATTTATGTTTTGTGACGTAAGCCGCCAAACTCCAGAGTTTGGCGGCTTACGTGTCTTGCGAAACACGGAATACTACTCCTTTGATTTCTAGTCTCTTTTGTTTGTCAAAATTTGATGAAATTTAAAATAAAATTCAAAGAGATGGAAGTACGTATCCGATCTCTAACCTTAACGCCCCTTATTCAATTGAAAGAAATATCCAAAATTCAAATGGAATGGTTTAAATATCAATTTGTCGGCACGCCGAGTTGTTGAAATCTCCATTTTTGCTCGGAAAGGATTCGCATTTTTCACAATTACTTGGACGTTTCCACGTTAATCTATCTTCTTTGTCCCGTATTTGAGGAACAAATCACGTCATTGGTTCCTATTGTTTTGGCGTTGACCAAATTACTGGTAGGATGATGGATGGGATCAGATTCAATTTTTGGTAAGATTTTTAATTTTTTGAACCGATTCTGCTTCGGTTTGGGCATAATTTCACATTTAAATGAATTCATCAATTTCTGGTGATAACCTGCCTCTATAATGATGAAGTGACATAAAGATGCCAACGTCAAAACAAGCAGTTATAAAAACCTGAAATCTGAATTTACAAATACCTACTTAGTTTAGTATTTTTAGTATATTTCGTATTACTTACTTGATTGAAAAATATAAATTATAAATATAGAATTAAATGTACGACTAAAGCAAATGCTTGCCTTGATTTATGAATAAGACTTCTCATGTGGTCTGATAAAAGATACTTAAACTAAACTTACATTTTTTATTTGCTAATTTTTTTGTATTTTTTATTTATTTTTCATATATACATTACTTTACTCTTTTTATTTAATAGTCTTCTAATGAGACCAATAGTTTTAAGCCTAATGATACGTACATCACGTTTACATAACCAGAACTATCCTTGCAGTAGACCACTCCAGTCTAGTTCTCCCACCCATGTAATTAGTTACCTTTTTGAGGCCAAAAATTCAACTCAAATTTTTTTCATAAAATGTAAGTGTGTCCCCAAGAAGTTAAGAAAAAACACCATAAAGCTGAAGCCACTGACATAGCCAAAATAATAAACCAGCGCAGCCATAGGTTATCTACCAATAAGGTGGACAGACGACCTCATAAAGGTCGCAGAACGATAATGGATGAAGGCTGCTTACTAGTAGTGTTTTTAAAAATATATAGGGTGAGCCTTTGTTCAGCAAAGGAGAGTGCAGCTGAAAGATACTGAAATGTAATTTCTATCCTAATGTCCTCATTATTTGTAAAACTTGACATTTTCAGCTGATTAAACTAAGTCAAATCAAGTGCTCATATAATACCTACATAGTTGTGATTGTGGTTAAATGTGTTTGTGGTTTAAGTACTTACTTACTTTTTGCCGGTCGATACATCTGTCACGTTCTAGCGAGGCTTTTCAATCTCTGCGTGAGGCATAGCCACCTACCTGAAGATCTTATGCGCACTGTAGTGGTACCTATACCAAAAAATAAAACGGGTGAAATCTCGAGCATATCCAATTATAGACCTATTTCCCTGGCGACGATTGTGGCCAAGGTACTAGAACGAATTATACATTCCCACATAACCTCCTTAGACATAGACGATGGATAGTTCAGTTTTCGTTCGCAACTTTCAACCGAAATGGCAATTCGTTAAGAGAGGTTGTCAAATATTACACAAAGAACGATACTACTGTAAATGCATGTTTCCTGGACCTGAGCCGTGCATTCGATACGTTGAATCACGATCTTTTGTTGACAAAAATGCACGACTCAGGGGTGAGTGATGGTGGTTGATGAGGTTGTTGAGCTGCTGTCGTACTGGTACGGCAATCATTCCAACAATGTCAGGTGGGGTTCCGAAGTCTCCGATAGCTTCAGACTGTCCCAAGGAGTAAGGCAAGGTGGGGTGACCTCTCCTTACCATTTTAATTATTACGTTAACGACTTGATCGTGGAATTGAGCGGCACCCCTGTCGGGCTCAAGTTGGATGGCAGATATGTCAACAACCTGAGCTACGCTGACGATATGGTGCTGATTAGTCCCACAATCAAGGGTCTACGAAAGCTTTTAGAAATCTGTGAGCAGTATGCGAGCAAGCACGATTTAGCTTACAACAGCAAAAAAACAGAAATGGTAGTTTTCAGGTCGGGTAAAGGTCCCCAATTCGTGCCTGCGTTGCGTTTGAATGGACAGTTAGTAAAGACTGTGGAGTGTTTTAAGTACCTTGGCCACATCGTAACATCAAATTTAAGTGATGATAATGACATAGAGCGTCAGAGACGCGCTTTGTGCGTGGTGGGCAACATGATTGCAAGAAAATTCTACAACGCTGCCCCGGACGTGGGAACCACGTTATTTAAATCTTTTTGTCAAACCTTTTACACGTGTCAACTTTGGACCGAATACACAATGAAGTCGCACAACTCCATCAGAGTCGCCTATAATAATATCTACAGGCAGCTGATGGGGCTATCCCGGAGCTGCAGCGCGTCCGGAATGTTCTTCGACGCACGCATCGATACTTTCAACGCAATCCAGCGTAAAAGGATAGCCTCAATCATGTTAAGAGTGACAGGTGTAAAAACGGCAGTGTAAGGAGTCTGGCAGACCGCCTGAAGCAGACTGCAACCTACCGACGTTGGTTGGCAATTGCCACCTGATATTTTAATATAATATTTTTACAATTTAATTTTATTCTATTTTTATTATGTTTTTTTTATGGATCATTAATCTGAAATAAAGTCTTATTATTATTATTATTATTCCTTTTATTCGAAAAGTTTCTCGGATTTCATCCGGTCCTTTACAAAGGCATAAGTGGGGCTGTAGCCAACACTTAGAGGCCTGTTTGGTATAAAAATGCAGAGTATCAAAAACAGAAAGAATGTTGGATGAAGGGTAACATGGTACTTATAACTATTACAAAAATGAATAAAATGGCCAGGCTATTGATATGAACTTATTAGTGATAAGGAAGATAGTAGGATATGGAAGAGACTACGGCACCTGCCAATTTCAGTCTCATTTAAAATTTTTAGGCAGGTGGTGACTTGCCATCCACTAAACGCCCCCCATAAAGGCCACCATGAGTGGTGACAAAAGGGGCAACGTTGGTGTGAATGGCTAAAGGGTGTTGAGAGGTGTGCTGCGGTTTCACTAGAGCACTACTACCGGCGTTATGCCCTTTAACACTTCCACCCTTGGAGCTTTTTGTTACTTGTTCTTGCGTCTCCACCCCCAGATGGCCAATTAAGGCAAGCCGGGGGCAAGGGGTCTCATTTAGCCCCAGAGAGAATCAGGGTCCGCGGTGTCGCCACTCAACGATGGCTCGCCACAAAGCCGGTTTTATTATTATTGGGGGTACTGCGGGTTTATTATTATTACTACTATTTAAGAAAACTACGTCAAGCATTTAATAGCAGATACTTCCTTTATAACAGATATCACTATTATTAATAAAAAAACATAGTTAAAAAATAGTAATTATATAATATAGTTAAAAAATAAAAATAAAGCACGAAGTGGTTACAATCCAGCATCGCTGCCTATAGATACCTTAGTCTTTGTGGATCCGACCGCAAAACTGAGGTCGTATTTCCCTTTTTACTGTTAACCCTTCATCAATTGAATACTCTAAAATACATGTTTCGGTTACTGGTTCATCATCTCATAGTCATATTATTTTACCAATGATAGTTCATCTTACGGGCTCATTATGTGTACTATTATGCCATTATTGATAATACTGAGTGTCAAATTTGGCTGCTAGAGGTAATGAGAGAATGTTAAAATCGATTCCCACATATTTAATTTCAAAAATAATTACGTATTTTTAGACAGGCTTATTTTAATAGAATTTCATACAGTACACTTAAAATATGTAATAACGCGAAAACATAAGCTTAAAAAAGGTAGACATGGAATAACGCTCCGAATGAGATGCATGTTTCTACTCGCATTGAAGTATGTTAGGTTTTTGCTACTCATTTGGCACATATAAGATGACTCTTATAACCCGAAAAATATGCAATCACAAAATTCCAAGTCGTCAGGCAAGCGGCTGGTCTTAGAACCGAAGTCAAAACTTATACATGTGTAACTAGCGAGAAATAGTGTTCCGAGCATCCCTCAAAGGCAGCATATGGGTAAAAAGATGAATGACCTCAAAACAATATAATGTAACGTAAGAATTTCTTATTCGTTTGAATATCGTAACGTAAACAAACCTTCGATATTTTCCAAACAACAAAACCCACCGTCACACCTGCGAAGCTAAATCTTATTAATCCCAGTAACGTTCGCAAAATTATGCTCGAAAACCTAAGCCTGCGCACGGGGACGTTAAATTTGGCGAGCTGAATTAAATTAGCCGCACACACTGTATATCATACAACCATAGTAAAAGGAGTATGATACAACGCTGCGTCGCTGTGCCCTAATTTAACTGTTTATATTCATGACGCCAACTCCACGTTGCGTCGCTGTGGCTTTTGTTTATCTCGTGAGGGACAAATTTGTGGCCGAAAAGTTGGTCTCGTGAGTTGGGCACTCGATTCTGCCCCCTTTTTTGCTTTATTAAAATCAATGGTGATGAAACGGCTCCTGTCAAACTTTTTGCTTGTGGAAAAACATGTTGAATGGATGGCGGGAAAAAGCCAATGGAGGTCATCGTGTCCTGTCACATTTTCTTTAACATCCTATTGGTAGTATTTTTTAATAATTAACACTATGGATTCTCGTGTTCCGTACATTTTTACCGTTAGTAGTTTGTTGAAATTATAACAGTTTACATATTTATGCGTAGTCCAAGCATTCACTTGAAGACTTAACTAATATGAAACTTAACAATAAAGTAAGCCCATATTTTTCTACCGACTTCCAAAAATAGGACTACTTCTCTCTCTCTTTCTCTCCAAAAAAAGGACTACTACTCAATTCGACTGTATTTTGTTAATGTTTGTTACCTCTTCGACTCGGTGAACCGATTCTCAAAATTATTGTTTTGGTTGAAAGCTGATACTTCCCGTGTAGTCCCATTTAAATTTTTGTCATATTCGGACCAGTAGATTTTGAGTTACACTCCAATAACTGAATAAAATGGAAGTCTTTAATTTATTTTCTAATTGTAGTTGTTTATAAGTAGTAAATACACTCATTTTTGGAAAAAGCAGGCATTATTTGTAAAAAAAAAAGCAGCAAAATGTTTATTTGAAATTGAGAAAACCGTTCCAAAAAAGGTTTATTCCTATTATGTTACTGCCATATTATTAATTACTTATTCAAGTGTCCCAGTTAAAAAAATTACTCCTTCCAAATTCAAATTTTAAACATAGTCTTAATTAAGAATCCTGCATATAGAATATATGAATAGTATAGTGCAGAATAATGGCATATTGCACGAGCTGAAGTTATTGCTGATTCCAGCAGGCCTACAAAGGCAACATTGAGCAATTATTCTCTAAGAGATTCATTTCCTGAAATCCCGGTAATTACTTAGCAACTCCTCTATTTTTCGTAAAATGGCCAAAGTTTCGAGTGAATCATACGAAATTCACTTCATCAGCAGATTCATATTTGACGATATTAATGCTCTACGCAAAAACAATGAATGAATTAACAAAATAGTAAACCAGCATATATTATTCGCGTATTTTCTTGCTATAATAAGTAATAGTGAAGAGTTTGTTTATAAAAAATGTTTATTTGGATCATTAGATAGTAAAAAAATTTTTACTGAAAGCGAAATGGTCTTTGAGGCGTCCTTTTTTGCCATACATGTGACAGATTAATAATTATTATGAAGTCCTGCTTCAGCTTCGTTTTGAGACATTTTCACACAAATCCTAACACTATACGGTTAGGCTAAAACTCAATTTTGACTTAAATTAACATCGGAGCTGAGGAATGCCGTTGCCGCGGAGTGACACATCAAGGCACGCTCAAGAACATCCTGAAAAGCTGGCTTAGACGTATACGCGCTGTCATTTTAGCCAGACGGGACCACTCTCAAAACTAGACTTTTACGTTTTTACTATTAAATTATTGAAAAGTTATATGAAAACATATTTGATTGTACGTAGCGAGCAGCCGTGCGATTCTCTAATGATTCGTCGATGTGCTCGTCGACGAGCTCACCGATGTCAAATACTTTGAGGTATCCCTTGTATAAGGTGAGGTTGTTTCTCTAACGTTTCTTGTCATCTCGTCATTTGTTTCACGGATGTTGTCAAAGATGCAACGATGTTTGCTCTTAGAAAATCGCACGGCAGTTTCACGACTGAAATACACATAGTTCAATAAAATTGTTTGACAAACAAATCGACAGATAGTATTCTTTAGTTATTTGTTTGACGTTTTTGAGGTTACACGCTACAATCAAGCGAAGGTGACAGTGAAATAGGTTAATTACTTGAGTGCCATTTTTTTAAAAAGGTTTGGTGTATTGTGTTATGTTACTTAATGTTATTTTTACTTCTAACTAATATCTAGCTTATGCTGTTTCTTTTTTATTATAAAGGATCCCAAGCTCTTAGAAGCGTCTTGTAAAATATAGCAATACATGTGTCAGATGCATAACTGTTATGTCCTGTTAATTACTATAATATTTTGAAAGATTTTTACCACTATAAAAAACCTGATAAAATCTAACACTATACAGTTAGTCGAAAACTCAATTTTGACTTAAATTAAACAACTTTCCGAAGAAGTGGGAGAGTCCTTTCATTAAAATTGTTCAACCGCAACGTTTTATAAGACTCGTAAGTCGGATTCGTGAAATAAAACTAATTAAAACGGATCCCGAGCCCTTTGCGGCGTTCGTCGCCTCTGAAAGTAATGTATAACATACTAAACAAACAGTAGCTTAGTTTCGACTTTATAATGAAATGTGATTAGCGGTTCTTAGAAGTTAAAAAAAACAAGTATCTGGTACTATCTTACTGTAAAAATGCACTGTAGATAGTGAAATTACTTTATGTAGTACTAACTTAAAAGACTCCTCCGATCCATTACATTTTCTAAACAAACAATAATACTATAGCTTACAATTTTGATGCAACTTTATCTAATAACAAGTTAACAATTTTTATACATGTGTTTTGTTTTAAGTTTAAGCGCGTCCTTGATGCCTTATTTAAATATTTAGTTTTGGGTTTATCCAAAAATATTTCAAATTTGAATTAAGTATGCTGTATTCAGGCTCTAAAATTCGGATGCTTGAATGATGGTTTACAGTTAAAACAGGCGAGGCGGAAAACTATAATAATAATTTCATACCGAAACTAAAAACCACGCATATTATACACATGGTATAGTAATACTGGAAGGTGTGACATATACCTAGTTAGGATTAACATGGCAAAAGGGCAAAAATCTAAATAATAAACGCTTATAAGTACATAATTTTATTCATTAAAAGGTAAAAAACCTTCTGTTTTTTTTAGTCAGGCCTATAAGACATTCCTATTTTTAGAGTCCGTTGGGGTCATTGCGCTCTGCAATCCCCACGTCATCTTTATATTCGGCTCCATCCCCCTATCCTGCATGCGCCCTTTCCCTTCTCAGCCCAGGCCTCGATTCAGCCTTGTTTACTTATAACTCGGAATTTTACTACTTTCTGGAACAAAACAGTTGAGTCCCAATTGTATGCAAGCTTCTGCGTGTGTGGTATTCGTATTACCACAAGTTTTTGTTACACGCTGTATAGATTAAAAATACAATATTAAATTGGCCAATAGAAAATTCTACTATACAAAACTAAAATTCTACACAATTAAAATCATTAGTGATTCATTGACAATGCTTATGCTCGTTCATAGAAAAATTAAAATAAATATAATTTGAGTTTAGGATTCCATAATTCAAAAGGAACCCGAATCTGTAATTCCTATGTAGCTTACTTGTTTTAAATCAAGGAAATTTGGAAAAATATTTTATAATATAATAATAACATATTGATTTTTTGTAAAGACGTTGCTTATTCACTGTCGTATATCTCCACTGTCGTAAGAGCGTTATTTGTTTAATGTTTAGAAACGCGACGATAACGGAATAAGGTGCCGCGTCGGTGTTGAAAACGTCGCCAATTCCGCTATCTGTTAAATATTTTATCGCGCTCTATTTGAGGCGTTACTTAATTCAGAATTGTTAAGGGGATTTCCTAGAAATAATGTATATGTTTTATTCAAGATTTCTTTTGGAAGAGAGCTGAAAGCTACCTGTCTCCGATTGGACATACATTTTTGATTCTCTAAGCAATTAGTGAAATGATGCCATCTTTCATGATGAAAAATCCAATATTTCTGAACCCTCTTCTTAAATTTACATTTGATACATCGTTGTATACGTAAAAACAGTATCAGAAAACAGATCATTGAGTACTGCGGTGACTAACGGCCGTTTTCAATATTCTATGTATCCAAAGTTTTCCTTACTATCAATAGAAGTTTGACATAACGTCCATACAAATAGTATCTCTAGTAAGGTAAATCTGCGATAGATAGATTATTGAAAACGATCGTAAGACGGGCACTGGCAGAACAGTCTTTCTATCCTTATTGTATGTCAGTTCATTAAATCTCCTCTTGGGCTATGTGAAGGGATTCACTAAAGGTTCTCACGGTATGAATGGCTAAACTAAAAAAAAGCAAAAGTAACCTAACTCTTTGTAAACAACAAATTACAAAATCGGCATTGGAACTCCATATCTCAATGTGGCTAAAATTGTATATGTCCGATTCGAGGGTAATATAACCGGTTATGGTTTATGAAACAGAAACTGTTATAAACCATCAAACCGCTGCACAGCATTCCTCGATAAAGTTTAGAGAGTCCGATAAATGATTTAAGTCAAAGACTTACAGCGGTTCCATTTGCGAAGCGATCAACGAGTTTTAAATTTATTTAGGGTCTTTTTTTTTGATTATCCACCTCACTCTTACAACTGCCATAACACTCAGGGATATTGTAGCTATCTATAAGTGAAATATTTTTATAATGGGATCAGTAAATCGGATGTCCTACAAAAAAAAACTCAGTCACAAAAACATAGTCAGGTTTCAGTAACAAATTTTACTTATTATCATCATATGTTATTTGATTATCCAGCAGTCACGTTTAAGAAACTAGCCAAGTGCGAGTTAGACTCGCACACCGATGGTTCCATACTACCTCACAACATATTAGTGTTATTTATTTATCATTTACACCAGCCCCTCTCACAGTAATAATTTCACAGTACATATCCGGTTTTTTTTAATTTTTATTTTTCTTTAAATTTCTCACTTCAGTCACACCATTGATAAAGAATCTTGACAAACGGACTTCGAAACGATCCTTTTTTTCTCTTGTAGTACGGGACCCTAAAATACTGGTTCCAAGGATTGTAATCCTGATGATAAAGACTAGGGATGAAAGGGAGCATTGAATCTGAATGAAAGTTTTAGATTATATATCGATTATTATAGCTTCATTACAGCTTGCCAGAAGTCAGTATTGGCGAAATCGAGATCGCTCTTGGACAGCTTAAAAATGGAAAAGCCCCTGGAGAGGATGGCGTTACAACAGAGCTACTAAAATCAGGAGGTAAACCCGTACTGAGGGAGCTCCTGAAGCTTTTTAACGCTGTCCTGTTCGAAGGGAGAACTCCGTGGAGTTGGAGTGTGGTCGTCCTGTTCTTCAAAAAGGGAGATAAGACCCTGCTGAAGAACTATCGACCCATATCCCTTCTAAGCCACATCTATGAGCTGTTTTTAAGAGTGATCACGAACCGTCTTGCGCGTAGACTCGACGAATTCCAACCACCGGAACAGGCTGGGTTTCGGAGCGGATACGGCACATTCACACAGTGCGGCAGATTATACAGAAGACCGAAGAGTATAATCAGCCCTGTGTCTAGCATTCGTGGACTATGAGAAGGCCTTTGACTCGGTTGAAATCTGGTCTGTTCTGGAGTCCCTGCAGCGTTGCCAGATAAATTGGCGATACATCCAAGTGATGAGATGTCTTTACGAAACCGCCACCATGTCAGTCCAAGTACAGAATCAGCAAACAAGTCCCATACCGTTGCATCGAGGAGTGAGACAAGGGGACGTTATTTCCCCGAAATTGTTTTCAAATGCAATGGAGGATATGTTCAAGACGCTGAACTGCAAAGGACGTGGCATTATTATCAACGGCGAATACATCTCTCACTTGCGATTTGCTGACGATATCGTCATCGTGGCAGAGACGCTGCAGGACCTGCAACAGATGCTGAATGACCTGGTTGACTCTTCTATACGCATCGGCCTACGGATGAACTTGGACAAAACCAAGGTCATGTTCAACGAACATGTTCTACCGGAACCGATTGCGATACACGGCGCCGTTCTCGAAGTTGTTCAAAAATATGTGTACCTCGGGCAGACATTGCAGTTGGGATAAAACAAGTTTGAGAACGAGGTGAATAGAAGAATTCGGCTGGGCTGGGCAGCGTTTGGGAAGCTACGTCGAGTCCTTACTTCGCTGATTCCACAGTGCCTGAAGACGAAAGTCTTCAATCAGTGCGTCCTACCCGTCATGACATACGGAGCCGAAACGTGGACACTGACGGCTCGAATAGTCCACAAGTTCAAGGTCGCTCAGCGGGCTATGGAAAGGGCTATGCTCGGTGTTTCTCTGAGGGATCGCATCAGAAATGAAGTGATCCGTCAGAGAACCAAGGTCATCGACATAGCACACCGGATCAGCAAGCTGAAGTGGCAGTGGGCTGGCCATATTAGCCGTAGAACCGACAACCGTTGGGGTAAACGAGTTCTAGAGTGGAGACCGCGTCTCGGCAAACGTAGTGTAGGACGTCCTGAGGCACGGTGGAGTGACGATCTGCGCAAGACGGCTGGCAAAAACTGGATGCGAGAAGCCCAAGATAGACCTAAGTGGCGTGCAATTGGAGAGGCCTATGTCCAGCAGTGGACTGCTACAGGCTGATGAAGATAGCGTCATTGTTCTGATATAGGTTTATAATTAGTTAAGACTAGGTAGTTTATTTACTTCATCATACTAGGTACATTTGCACGTTTTGAATCGATTTGAATTGAATAGAAAATAAATCGGTTTAGTCGTTCTTTTCACTGCTCCGTTCACTAATATAGTCATTATTTTTTCGAGCAAGCTAGAAGACGCACGCGCCTACAACTTATAAAATATGAAATGAAATATATTTGGTTCGGAAACACACAATCTTATATTAAACCATAATATAAATACAAAATTAAAATATACGCATGAGATTAATATTAATAAAAGTAAAACAAAGAAATATATATTATAATAAACAAAACACATACATACATTCCATTATAGGTATTTATACAATATTGTGTGCTGTCACCAATATAGGTCCCATCTCAGCATTTAACTAACATCTAACTTAGATCCTAAATATTAGTTTCATCAAATTTCGGTGCTCTTTTCACATTCACCATGCCAAAGCGATGAAATGATGAAGAATCAATTAAGCATTACAGGAAGAATAGAAAGTAGCTGGAAAACAACAGTAATATCGGCCTCGAGTTATTTATTCTGATTCTGATTCAGATTTCAAACAAAATGAAACTAAGCGTTTGCTGCCTACGGAATGGTATTAAAAATGATACTAATAATTAAACGCATTTTTAAGCTTGCCTAGGGGTTTAACTGCAGGTTATTCACGATGGAAAGAAATGATGCTCGTGATGAACCTTGTGATTGTTAAAAACCGGGTGGTATGACTTTTTATTATTTTTCACAGGTGGCAAACGAGCTGATGGAAAGCGTTCACCGTCGCCTATGGGTATGTGTAACACTCGAGGCATCACATATACGTTGCCAACCTTTGAAGACTCTGTTGACGGACTTTAAAGATTCCTATATTGTAGCCTCCCGGAAATACTGAAGTAGAAAGCTTATTCCACATTTTGCTAATTTGAGTAGAGAACCTATGAGTGTTCTGAAAACGAGGAGCTACAAGGAGTATGGATCTTTTAGCAGTTAATGCGTAATCCCGTTTATTTTCCAGGTTGAACTGAACCAGGTTCAGTTTCCTCAAATGAGAGATCAGCTCAAGAGAAGTCTCAAATTCGGAGACAAGTTTATTCCTACCTTCTTTGACGAGGGCGCGAGTGGCATTTGCACGACCGGTTTATTGTGCATCGCCAGTGCTGTCGTCCGCATAATGTTAATGCTGCTAATATGCAACATATCGTTAATGTGGAGGATAAAGATCGTCGGTGAATATACAGAACCTTGAGCAACGTCATTAATTAGTGTACTTTCGGAGTAGGAACCGTCGAGAACGACTTAATTCTCTGATAGAATATAAATTGGCTATCCAAGTGCATATCCTCTCGGGTATGTCATAAGATGTTAGTTTGGATAAGAGTACCTCGTGCCACACCCGATCTAAGGCCTTGACAATGTCCAGACTAACTGCATGTGCCTCCCCTCTACTTTTAACAGCTTCAGCTCGGTGGTGAGTAATATACATCAGAAGATCACGAGCTGATCGGCCTTTGTGAAAACTGTACTGACGATCACTGATGAGTTGGTGTTCCTATAGGTATCCAAGAAGCTGGGTGTATCACTCGCTCCATGATCTTGCAGAGTAGAGAGGTATGGGCCTTTAGTTAAGCTGTCCGGTCGCCTTTCCTAAAGATTGGGTGGACCAGGACAATCCTCCAAGATGATGGTGCACATCATGTTGTATACAAAAGTAGGAACAGAGAAGTGTAAGAAGTGCGCGATAAGAATTGATCACAATCAACACAAGTTATTATGACGACCCACTCGACTGTCGTACATCGAGGGATCCGAGTTCTCTGTGTACCGCGACTGCGGGTCACACACGAAGGTATTTCTAATTTCAACATTACTGCCATACCGTATTACTATGCGTAATACGGGTATTCATTAGGTCGTTAATTTTCTACTGTGTCAAATAATTATCTTTAAATTTTTTTATCTTTATGTGACTACCCTTAACTTCTTATGTTGAGATATAAATTTACCAATTGTTGTTTTCAGAAGATGAAGCCACATATACCTAATGACAACAACGTCGAAAACACGATGAGCATAGAAATTCGTCTTAGGGCCGGTGACGCACCCTCGCAATTGTTACGACCATCGCCCGCGTCATGTTTGCGCCGTGTTGATAACAAACGCATCTTGTGCCATACCTATAGATGCCCTGTTACCATACATTTTCTATTTCATGGCAAGGCAGTAAACAATTTATTGAGGTGCCATATCAGTACGTAAATTCACCGAAGATCAACAATATATATCTAATACTTTAACACATAAGCCTAATGTTGCTTACAGATTTATTTTTGATCTGAAATGGTTTAATGAGTTTTTATGGGCTTGGAGGAGTCCTAGTTATTAGTACCGATTCATCCAGACGATAAAAATATTAACGATTTTATTTACCTTGCGGATTATCACCAGCAGCGGCAACTTTTGAAAAATAATAAAAGAGGTTGTCGATTTTTACGGTTTCGTCACATTTATATGATACGCTTTATATCGGAAAAACGTACAAGGAATGTCTTTAAAATATAATCTTCCAACGGAGCTTTTTATATAATAATGATCGAACTTCGCCTTTGAAGTTCGTTTGATCATATATTATGTAGCGAACTTTCACAAATACTCTTACTAAAATATACAAATCCATTTCAAAAACCTGGTTATAGCTGTGTAATACAAACAAACAGTTAATTGTTATGACGGCAATGCATTTATTAAAAAATCGGTCCATACTGTGTACAATTGAAATAATTAAAATTAAAAATGTTCTATCTAAATGTTCAAAGTGATCAAATATACAAGCATTTTTTCCGCTGGATTACCACAAAGGCAAGGCTCGGGAAGGCGCAAGGAAATATAATACACAAATAGATTTCTTAGCTCAATATACAGAATACGTCACAACATCATCCCTACAAGTATAAAATGACCAAAATCATTGTTAAGAAAAAACAATCTTATAAACTAGTGAAAGCTAAAGCTGTTCAATAGATGTCGCTCCGTCACCGTAAGATGCTTAGTCAGATAGAGAGTTTAAAATTCGAACCCGAACCTCGGTGGCCTAGTTGGTCAATGGCTCCTGACACGGAGAGTCAGAAGACGCGGGTTCGAATCCCGTCCGAGGATGTGAATTTTTCTCTCTATTAATTTCAATGTAGTGAAAGCTCGTCCAATCTATCCTACTAATCCTACTTCCTACTATCCTACTTCCTACTAATATTATAAACGCGAAAGTTTGTGAGTATGGATGTATGGATGTGTGGATCTTTGTTACTCATTAACGCACAAACGGCTAAGGCAATTTTGATGAAATTTGGTAGGGAGGTAGATGAGGCACTGGTTTGACACATAGAATACTTTTCATTATCATCATCATCCATCACCACGCGGGTGAAAAAGCGTAATATGCTTGGGCACAGCATAGACAAAATAAAAAGATCTCCGCCTACGTCAAGATCGTAATGATGACAGTTCTGGCAAAGTTTTGTCAGTTTCTGATAGCATAGTCAAAAGCCAAGTCAATTTGACAGCTTGAACATTAGACACACCAGCTAGTGATTTATAAATTTAAGGATCTACATATATATCTTTTCACTTAAGCCAGACATCGGTTTCAAAGTGGTCTAAACCGTTTCAGAACTATTTAGAAAACCGCCCTTTGATCGCGTTCTCGATTGCTGCATACCGGTGGCAATATTCCTGTAGGAGTTTTCGTATTCATAGTTTAGTTTTCGGCTTGGGAGGTCGAATGCGCCAAATGGTCTTTTGTGAGAATGTTGAAGTGGAAGTTCCAATGGAATACTTACTTATCCTTATGTTCTTTTACCCACCGTTTTTTCACCATAATATGGTGATAATTTTCGAGAATGGCACAAATGTATCGCAATCCGGATCAAATATTACTACATTTATATGAGAGGGATATATAATTACGGAAATAGAATAAAACACTGTAATTTTCAATAACTTTATATTATTATATTTCAATCAATATCTTTGATTCGGGTAGATAGGGCAACACAGTGTCACCTACAAAAAGGGTTAAAATCATGTACACTTCATGCTAGTCTTATTCATATTATTAAATTATTCATATTATTAAATTTTAGTACAAATACAGTGGTGTGAGTGACTTCAAAACTAGCATTTAAATTTAGTTTTAGACTTGGTGGGAAAAAATCGGTATAAATATGTCATGGTGACAAGCTCAGTGCATTGCAACGTAGACTTTTGTACTTTAAAATATATTTACCAAAAAATTAAACTTAAACTAAATAGTGCGAAATACTTAAACTTAAATAAAATAATAAACTTCTTGAAGTCGGTACCATGATAATTCAATTAACTGCAGTGCAGTGCAATATTGTGCACATGAACGACTTTTGGTAAAGAAACCGGTACTAGTTTTTGGTTAAAAAAAAATCACTATTTGTTGTGACCCTTGCTACTTCGGGATCGATTCTCATTTACCGTCAATGATGACATAATCAAGATAGTCGTAACACTTTTCAGTTATTGCAGTGTAACTCAATAACTACTTGACCGAATTTTATAAAATTTAAATAGGTCCATCTCAGTAGTATATTGTAAAAAAAAAACCATATTAAAAATATTTAGTGACACTACAAGGGAAAAAAAACAACCTTTTATTTGGGTTTTCTGGTGTGTTTTTTATTTTGTATTCTTCCTATTAAGCAGTTTGTGCGGTGAGGCAGGGTGTTGCACACCTCCAAATAGGCCAAAATCATTGTTTTTTTCTTTTTTGTTTCAGCGGAAGTGTCACTTAATATTTTTAATATCGTCTTTTGATAATGGATTTCCGCAAAGCAACGCATGAATCAATAAATTAGTATATTGTACCAAAAAAAAAGGATGTCGATAATCGGTCCCCAAATGAGGTCAGTTAGCTACCATACACAATTTAAAAAAAACATACATTAAGAACATATAACCTCCTCCTTTTTAAAAGTTGCATAAAAATTCTGAAGAGCACTAAACTGTTATGGGGAAGCGTGATTAGACGAGCTAGAGCTCGTCACCGTCAACTTAATATGCAATATTATTTTTAAACAGTGTGCATTCGAGTCGGCAAAAGTTACAATATTTCTATGGTCGACAACGTCTACCGTTAAGCAAATCTGTATACTAGTACATATTCTCTTCTCTGAGTAGTACCAATCTATTGACTTACCAGACAACATATTTATTATTACCAACAGCACAGATATAATACAGCGTTACAATATTTTTAAATATACCAGCCAATAACAGGCCTAACTCTATAGTACAACTAAGAATTAAATAAAAACAAATCGTACTTTGAAAACTCACAAACAATAGGTACATTTGCGACTTAATGTGAATAAAATGATAGGTAGCGAAGGAAGTACAATCGACTAAATATCCTAATATTTTATAACTAATACTATATAACTAACTAATAAATGTGCCCCAACAGCGGGAGCATGAGCTGTTAAGATAAGGGTCATATAGGTAACTAAAAAATAAAAATAAAATTGTATACAATATAATAAATGAATCTAAAAATATGTATATATATATATATTTGTAGCTAATTAATAAGTTAATTTTAAACATTCACAGGTTTAACGTCTAAACATATTTTTAGACGTATTGTATATGTCTAAATCTGAAAACTGTTTATTGAAAACTGAGCACATCCGAGAAATAGAGGCGTTTCTTTCATAATTCGATGATTTGAAGTTAATCATAAATAGAGTTTATTGCCCGTCGCCTGCGCATGTTCTGCAAAAGAGACTATTTGTATGTCAACACCTGTAACACACTAGCTGATCCGCCAGTAGCTTTGCTCGCATAGCGTGATGATGTATAGCATGTAACCTTCCTCGATAACTAGGCTATCAAACAATAAATAATGTTTCTATTCGAACCAGTAGTTTTTGAGATTAGCGCGTTCAAACAAACAAGCTTTATAACATTGATATTGTTCCGTTATCATAAACTTACATCTCACGTATCGTAGATATCTTAAAATATAAGGTTATCTCTAATAATCACGTAGAATAAATTGATGTTGAGGGTATGCAAGAAAAATCACAAGCAAACCAGTGGCGCTCCGACCGCTGTTCGTATTGTTTCAAACCATGGAGTCTCGTATCTGTGTAAAAGTGAAGTCTTTTCCTCGCCCTTAACACCAAAAATCGGCTGGACATTAGCACAAACTCCGGAGTCTGGCCATCATACGCGTGTGATTCAATCTATTTTCAAGGAGATCCGCAAGGCTGACGACTCGTGAACTAATTGAAGGTGTATTAGATGGAAGCTGCGTGAGATGCGGATACATACCCACCTAGGTATTCACAATTTGGTTATGGTGTCTGACATCTGACAGTCCTACGAAATTTAATTACGATATTAATTGCAACTGTCCCAGTGTAACAGTTAAGTCACCAACTATTTCGGATACGTGCGGACGCTACCAGTATTGATATACTGTTTCCAATAATAGGTTAAGTTGAAAGGATAGCGTATTCAAAGTAAAAGTACTGGCCGAATTAGAATTAAACACTATGATGTTCAATGTTTTATATTATTATATAATTTCAATAAATAACTACCTTTGATTCGGGTTAATATGGCAACACAGTGTTACCCAGAATTAGGGTTAACATTATGTACGGTTCATGCTAGTCTTATGCCTATACGAAATAAGAACGAAAACAAAAGCAAATTCTAGTAATAAAATACAGTGTTGTGAGTGACTTCAAAACTAGCATTAAAATTTAAAGCAAAAGGTAAACAACGAAACAAAAACATCGTCACAGCAATTATTGGTCAAATTGAACCATCAGAAGGCGAGGCAACACGTCAACCCGCCGATAATTGGCTAAGTGGGTCTCGGAATTAGATCCCACTTCTGTGGTCACGCGATCACCTACGAGGGCTGCGAGGGAGGGTTGGCTGGTAACTACTTCAGGGTTAAGTTTTTCCTTTTTTCTTTATTGAGTACAGTATGGTCGAGGGAATGACTATTGGAGCGCATATCTTTGTGATTGCTTGAACTAACAGAGCCTTTCCTTGTATAAAATACAATATTAGGAAAATCTGTTTTATTTTTAAATCAGTCAAACTCATTGTATATTACCTTCACATACGACTTCAATTGTATTTTTTAAGAATACTGAAAATAGCTTGAATCAATGTTGATTTTAATTATAATGAAATAAACTGGAAAGCACGAACAGATACGTAACAAAATAGTGAGTATCGGTTCACATCAGCCTGCAAAGAAAGATGCAGCCAATTTCAATCCTGCTCCTTGTTTTGAATTTTTTTCAATACTTACTATAGTTATATTATGTAAATTATTAACAAAAAGTTCACTATATATTTACACGTGCAGGATATAACAGAACAGAACTTTATTTGGAATATGTTTTATAATTATTTAAACTGCTTATATATTATGTTTTATTATAATTATAGTATCTGTTAAATAAAACGGAAATATTGTTTGGGATAATAAGAATTCTGTAATTTTTAAGACAAAATTAGCTAAATTAGTTTTATAGCTTTGACGTGAAAGGGTAAAAAACATGCAGCGACTCTTCCAAACAGACATAATTTACATTATTTTATTTATGTTTTATTAATTCCACTGTATAGAACTTATGAAAAATATAATCATACTACTACTATTAATGCAAAAGTTGGTGATAGTGTTTGTTTCGAGTACGTATTCATGATAAAACAGTTGAAATGATTTGAAATAAAGATTTCTTATACCCAGGAAGTTCCTAAACATCACGATCCCCTTATTCTAAGTGGACAACGTCACGGATAGTTTTTACCGTCCCGTAAATGTGAAAATCAACTTAATGTAACTTCATTGGGAACTATTTTTATTATGATTATCATTATTCGTGATTCAAAGTCTGTAATATACTATTATTTTCAACTTTACAAACTAAAAATCTTCAGTCTCTAATTTACTTTAAATGAAGACAACGGTCCCGATAACTCAGTGGGTATTGGCCTTCGAAGCGCGGGTCCCAGATTATAATAATATAGTAATTATATCTGCGCTCCGCGGTATCACCCGCATGGTGATGGATGATGATGATGATGATAAATTAAGGTATATTATAACTTTTGTTCATCAGGAATAGTGTAGAATTGTAATAGTAAAAGAATTTTCTAATCGGTCGTGTAGTTTTAGAGCCTATTCAATTGAAACAAAAATATTTATATATATATATATATATATGATTAGTATAGATTTGTGTGATGAACAGAAATGCATATTATTGTCGAGTATTAGATATTGTGATGTATTAAGGTTTATGTTCATGCCTCCCGCGACAAAGTTAATCTTTGTGTGAGCGTGTCTTTACTACAGCATAATTTAAAACCGTTTAAAAATACAAACAGTTGCCACATCCTTCAATCATATAAAGTCTTTAGGGATTTATACCTTCACTATTTGTGCTTTCCCCACTTTGTTGCATGTTTCAGTGCAATATCACATAAAGAAATGCTTCACCGTAATGCGACCTTACCCATACACTCTCGTAATAATGTACAATTACAGCGATTGCGTGCAACTTATTTCCCGTCTATATTGCTTAATTTGTACTGACTTTTATGGGTGAAATATTCAGCTTTTAATTTTTTGGGATTTGTTTGTTAATTAGTGACACATTCGATTCAGTGTTTAAATGAAGTGACTTTTAATTACTTAATAAATTCCAGGACTTCTTCGTATCCAGTTCCAACTCTTAGACAATATAATCTTTCACTACTAACTACTATACAGCATGGTATTATAAATGTGGACATTTCGCTTATTTAGCCAATATATCTACACCTCACTATTTTTTGTTGTGGTATAAAATATAGCTATAATTTAAATTTCTCCATAATATTATTTTATTTTATTTAATAATTTTATTTAATTAAAATATAATTTAAATCTGTCTCAACCAACCATTGTTCATGTAAAAAATACGTATTATTTGCGACCTCACTCAAATTTATTTAAGTAAAACTTCAATATCCCTACTCTTGTTTATTTTATTTATGATACAGTATTATATTTATCATACCTTATGTTTATTTATGATATATGAGTATGTACCCTACAACCTTTGTATGTTATTTTCATTGTCACTGCTGCACTATCTTCTCCACTTATTGGTCACAGCTGAAAACCAGCGTTGGGTGTTGGTAACATACCCAACTCATGCTGAGCTGTATACCAGTTAGGTACTTGTCAAGTATTCAGGCACATGAGACGAGCGTAGTGTACGTAAATCCGTAGTCTCTGCCTGCCTTCCCCTCCAGGGTTCAGGCGGTGCGTTATGTAAGTGTCTTTATGTTTCATGTTTGTTCCACCTGGTTTATTAATTTGTTATATGTCGGCTCTGTGTTCTGTATATGTTTAAGTACCTAATAAAAATGTTTCTTTCTTTTCTTTCTTCTTACTACATTTGATAAATATTAGGCACTCCATTTGAATCTTGATTTTAAATTGATAAATGAAACAGTATTTGAACCAGGGTTTCATTTGGTAAATAATATAGACTCGATTAAAATGTTTGATTTTATTATTGTATGTATGGTATGCAGGTATTCTCCCTGATGGCTTGACATTCTTACACTTAACCATTTACAATCACAAAACTCTTTAATTATATTGTTATTAATTACTTCAATTTACCTTATTATTTCAATATTTGTCACGCGTTCTTTGGTGATCTTACTAAAAGACGATATATCTTTCGGCGAAACATCGCGACATATTTAAAAGCAATTTTGGGGCATGCCTAGACTATAATAACAAACATGCTAAGATTGATATCATTGATCAACACACATGTAATGTCATGCAGAATGTGAAAGCTTAAAGGAAGAAATAAATGTAAATGATCTAATGAATTTGTTACAATGTTAAATACAGCAGAAAAAATCAGCATCAAAAATGAAGCAACGGTCATCGTTATGGTCACTATTCAATTCCACCATTTATAACATTAACATTAATCCACTCACCTTTTCCACTCAATTATTAAGAAGTGAGAAGGCAACGAAACACGATTTATTTGCCACTCAACGGCGTCTGATTCAGTATATTACATTATGTAAATGTATTATGGTTCAAATAAATTTATTATTTAATAATCGCTCAGCCTAAAAAGCTGTGTTGCGTGACGGAAGAACTTTCAGCTGTTATTTGGTCATACGCGTTAGCGAGTCGGTGCTAGGAACCAATATTATTGTTTTAACTAATACTATTACGGGTTGTAAAACATTAACCGTCTTTTTCTGCTTTTGTTTAGGGGTTTTAGTCGTCCAACGACTGTCAGTCCATATTATTAACTCTTAGATCCACACTGAGGGTGCTATCAGACAGAGAGCTGTCACGCGTTCACGCGGTCAATTTTGCGTTCGTTGTGTTGTATTACGTTACATAGATATTATTAGATATAACCAAACAGGAGGCGTTCTGACCGCGTCGGTCAACTGTGGGTTGTATTACCTATGTAAGGTAATACAACACAACGAACGCAAAACAGAGCACGTGAACGGGTGAACCCGTTGACTCTGTCTGATAGCACCCTTAGCAACTTTAAGGCCTATTCAGACCTGATCGTCATTCGCTAACGCTGTGGGTAGCGAAAAATACCACGCCGCACTCGATGGGTAAATAGTATGAAGTTTCGTAACTGCAGCGAAACTTGTATCGCCTAGTGAGGCGGTATTTTCTCTTGTTTGGCGTAACTAGTTCCGCCGCCCCGCTAACCGTTGCCAATGAATATCTCTACCGCGCGCGGTAGAGATATCCGCTTTGACGTGAACAGTGAAATTAACGCATATCCTTTCTGATTTCTCTATCGCTCGCGGTAGCGAATAACGCCCAGGTTTGAATAGGCTTTTATTCTTCTTTAGCGATCTTATATACGGGTCGATATAGAAACCTAACTGCGATGGATGTTTGCGCTGGATACTTTGGCATATCATTTAAATCCGATGTGGGTAGATAAATCCTTCCTCATTACATGCACTTCGGGCACATTCCGTCAAAAAGTGATGTGTGCTATCTTTGATTCCACATAGGTGACAATCAGGGCTATTGACTTTTCAAATTAAATATTTAATGCTATTAAAAAAAAGTCTGCATAACGCAATCATTATTTATAAAATATTTGCTGTCCTAATTACACTATGGCAACAAGAAATTTCTGCTTAATAGGGGACGTTCATTAGTCCACGTTTTAATGTAAGACGGATCCAATTGTTTATATAAACTCTGTGTTTTACTGTATAAGTATTTCATTGAATTAAAATAATCATCTAAAATTCTTTTAGTAACCATAATATGCAAAAGTCGAATTACCTTTCTGTACGTAAATAGGTTAGTTTCACAAAAGAAATAGACTCGTTTAGGGGTGTGTGTTACTTGATCATCAAAAAGCAAACAAAGTCTAGCATGTATTAGTTTACCTGCTCAGCAACACCATACTTCGATGTCTCATCCCCATATGATGATTACAATCGAATAGAGTTAAAATTCGATGCTCGGACGACGTGCGTCGGTGGCCTAGTGCTAATGGCATCTGACGTGGATTGTCGACAGAACCGCGTTCGAATCTCGTCCAAAGGTAATGTATTTTATAATATAAAACTAATATAAAATATTTATAAAAAAATTTAGTATGTTCATAAATATTTTTTTCTCTTATAAATTGCAAAAGATTGCTAAACTTTATTTTTTTAACACTGGGTTGGCCACTAGTCTATCCACCAAGCTGCACAGGGCCTGCGTGGTGGATTACGGCTTAACTCCTCCCTCTGAGGGGTAGGCTCGAGTTCCAGCAGTGGGAACATCGGGGGCTGATTATGTTTTTTTGTCATGTATCTTAAACGAACAATTAAAAGTACAAGTGCACGATTTTATTAAAGTTTAAAAAAATAAAAGACGCTTTTCTTCCATTGTGACACGTGGTCATCAAAAGGACGAAAAGTCATGAAGGCCGAGAATTGATGCTTCTACCCATCCTAATTAGAGTAATGCAATAATTAAAAACCCGAACATTTAAAATGTAGAGAAAAATATATAACATTTAATTTTTGGTCTTTTAGGAAAATAATGAAACAGTTGCACAAGTGTTACTTTTGTAATCGTGGCAACACTGTAGAATAAATATCAAAACACCTTCACCCCAGGTTCACCCTGACGCATTGTGTCGGCGGAATCTCTACTCCCCACAAATCCTCAACATATTTCACGCGCATGACGCTTTCTGCCATCAATTAAAGCATTATCCGCTATCGCTCCCCACCATGCCACTCGTCCCTAGTACAACGTTTTGCCACAGTTGGATATCAAACAGTTGGTTATCTTCGTACAAATTATATACTAGTACGAAAGTATCTGAAAGTGTTTGTTTAACTCAGATTAATTTGATCCGTTATTTCAAGGTGCTGTACCAGATTATTTAACTCTAATTACCCATCTGTACTATCAGTTTGTCCGTCATTATGTAATATGTCTGTCCTACATTCAAAAGGAAGCGTAGTAGCTATTCAGATGAAATTTTCATATAGGTACTTTTTAAAATGATGTTTATGGTTCTGCTATATTGTAAAATTAGTAATAAATGCAAACGTCAAAATGTGTGTTAGGTGTGTGTAAAGCATACATACAGAAAGTAAATATGATGTTTAATGGTACATACACATGTTCTACGTATGGAACTCTCGGAATTACAACCCAACTCTCATTTGATCAATAATTTTGTACATTACACCAAGGTCGTAAAGTCTTGGACGAGAACACCTCACATTTTGAATGTAACTAGTAGATAATAGATTTGCGTATACAATCTGTGTGCGTTGAAAGATAAAAGAAAGAACAAACAATTTTGTTTTATGACCAAATTGCAAGTGAGATTTTTGTTTTATGTTGTATAGTATGAATGTATGTTACTGCGAGATCTATCTGTAAGTATGTTAAGTGAAATATAAAAATACAATTAGAACGGTGATTAGATCTATCTCTACAGTGACGAAGGATATATTACTATATCTGATAAGACTACAAATTTGTAATGAAATAAAAAAAATCACCTGAATTAAATTATCATCGAACGTAAAGTAAAAATAAAGGTTTAAAAAGTATAACAAATAAAAAAGTATTTAAAGTTTACAACACTCGTTATACCTACACAGTAAATGCTAAAACTAATTCATAAGAAGTAATTACGATAGCGAAAATAAAACGCCTTATTGTTTTGAATATTTTTAATGAACCTATATCTATTCAATATACGTATCCAATAATCGAATTTAGCAACAATATAAGTAGGTACTTGTAGGGACATAAATCGGCGTAGACATAATAATATATAGACAGTTTTATATATGGACATGTTTCTACTGAGACTATTGTCATTATTGTCATTTTTTTTACTTTATTATCATTTTAGACCTTAGTCGCCTACCCAGGTAGATATATGAATAAAATGATATATTTTGTTGCTGTATTGTGAGATATGTCAGACACAATATAAGTAGGTAATAATATGCAGGTAGGTAAATGAATAAAATGATGTATTTTGTTGCTGTATTGTAAGATATGTCAGACACAATATAAGTAGGTAATAATATGCAGGTAGGTAAATGAATAAAATGATGTATTTTGTTGCTGTATTGTAAGATATGTCCGACACAATATAAGTAGGTAATAATATGCGGGTAGGTAAATGAATAAAATGATGTATTTTGTAGCTGTTTTGTGAGATCAGATTTATCAGATCATAAAGAGCTCTTAACATAAAAATGAGTTAGTTATGCTACTGCGTCATAGCAAACTATGGCTTCCACGAGCCAGCACCTCCCACTTCCTACCATCGTGACTGGGGACCGTTGGATCCGAGCCTAAAATGATCGATAAACTCTAGTGCATAATTAACAGGCAATTGCCTTCGTAGATAAAGGATTTGGTAGTAGTGTGTGGCCGTGGAGAAAGACGTTTTAAAAAGGTTTTATAATTGTTGTATATCAAGGTCTTTGACATGCGCTGATAGTGATTCTAACTTGTAATTACTCTAAAGACTTAAAAAGTTACAATGATTAGAGATGCAATTTATTCTGTAGTATTTAAAAATAAATAAAATATATAATATAATGAATAATGAGAAAACATCCATGCATGACAAAGGTCTTCACGTCCCAAACTGATGACTGATATACAAACTTATATAAATATATACACGCAGACACAGACCAAACAGACATGTTCATGCACTTAAATGTTTGACCTGTCCGGGGCTCAGAAGGGAGGTCTACTAACAATTGCACCAACTGGCCTGTCAAATATGAATCCTAATCGTTGCAGGCAATCGACAAGATCTCAATCGCTGGTTAAAGGATAAGGACTTTTCGTACTTATTATCACTCCACCATTGGCCATGATATTTTAAAATGAGACTATAAAATGTGACGATGGTGATCCGTGCGAAATACTGTTTGGAATTTGTCCCAAACCTTAACCAGACATCAAAGTTCACGAAATCTGTACCTACTTATAAGATTATCCATTAAAAAATGTTCTGTATTTCCTCGCTAATAAGTAACGAGTGAAAAAGTGAAAAAGTCTATTAGTAGTCGTTTTTTGGCATAAGTGTAGGTATTGTAAATATTATTATACGTGTTTTAGCGATCCTCAAAAGAAAACGGAACACCAGAAATAAAAAAGAGGATTACTTTGTTGTTTGTCTGCCAAGACCCTTTTTCTCAGGAACAGGTAGGTAGAGGTATAAAGTTGAAATTATCAAATATTTGGGTCTACGGTCTCTTTCAGCTGTAAAAAAATACAAACTTGTAAGTTAATGCGATCAAAAATTATGAATGATGACTTATGTCGCATATTTTGCGATTTCACAAGGGAAACAAAACCTATGGGGTGCTTCCCGTTGACCTAGTATCATGAAATTTCGCAAGAAGCATTGTCTTACAGCACATAATCATCATCATCATCATCAGCCTGTAGCAGTCCACTGCTGGACATATGCCTCTCCAATTTCACGCTACTTAGGTCTTACAGCACATATAAAGGAAAACATTTTAAAACAGTAACTATGTAGGTAGTTTAATAACAAAAAAAAACAAATTTACGTGTCTAAGGATCGAACAGCATAGTTAACTTTGTCCTTTAGCCTAGTTTGTCCCTAGTAAGAGCAATACTGTTAGATGATAGAATCTACAGAGCTGCGGAACGGGATTCGGTGCGCGAGCACAAGTTGCACTTGGCTGGTTTTTTATTGCTTCTAAATATTTTAGTAATGCATTCATCGGTTTATTAGATCGTGACTTAGGCTGGACAGTGACTTACTAGGAGACTTATGTTATGTCACTGTGAATCGTCTTCGATGTCTTGAATGTAAGTCTTTAATTTATTTATATTAACTTCACAAATTGAAAACCAGCTCACCACATACTTGTATATATACAAGTCACCTTTCAAGCGTCCGTTGAATTTTAGTCTAATATGAAATTTTGCGTAAATGTGACGAAATCGTGTAGTTGAAGTAATACCAATTGAATTAAGTACGAACTATCATTCATGTAGTACAATTGTAGTACAGGAGTGTGTACAGTGGTCGTAGCGCGGCACAAATTTAAGATAACCCCGATTTATTATATTAAGACTAACATTTGCATAATTTGGTTTGTTTATCGACCTATAGGTATCGCAGTAAGCGACTTTGCAAGGTCACGCCTGAAACCTAGGGCAATAGTTGAGATTATGTTATTGTTAGTCGTTTTGTACTCCACACCAGTTAGTCACCAGTAGTTATCTAAAAGCTCAGATTATGAAACAAAAGGCAGATGGAGCGCGCCGAACTCGCGAGTGTCGCCACCTCTATAGTTATGTGTGCGTGACAACGAGCCACTGCACTGTACGTACACGTGCATCTGTGTGGGTGTAGAGTTACCAGATATTGAAAAATTAACTCCCTCATTTTTGTAACAAATTGTTATAATATTGGAAAGTTAAACGTTCTTTTGTAACATACAGTACTAAAGTAATATATTACTTCATCAGTCGAACGACCCAGACACAATAGAAATTTAATTGTTATATTGACAATCGACTGGTGAGGGGTTATGGATAAAATAATGGTTATTAATAACTAAATAAATTTCAATAAATAAAGAAAGTTCGGTAAATATATCACAATTCATTGTTTATTTGTTTTTGTTTAATATTTTAATGGCATCCTACTTTTCTAATTATTACACATATATCCGACAGTTTGTGAGAGTAGAAGTACGTAGGTATGTATGGATGTTTATTTTTCTTTCACGCAAAAACGACTATACTGATTTTAATAAAATTTGGCGCACAGGTAGTTTTTAATCTAGATTAACATATAGAACATTCCATCGGACTCGCCCATCTCGGGTTCCGTACAAATTTGTAGGTAACAAATTATTTCAGATTTTTCTCTTCACAGACTTCGGAGATTAGAGGCCCATATTATTATTTTTCCTTAATTTGTTCTATAAGACCTTGCTTTTTGCCAAATTTAGTGATTCGAGGTCAACGGGAACCAATAAAACGGCTAACTAATTTAAATAAATACTGGCAACACAAGCGAATGACTGTCGAAGTTTTGTGTTCCGAGTCACATGTAAAGTTATTATGTTGATTAAAAATTATATAAGTCAAATAATTAATAGTTATCTGTGAAAGGATATTCCATCTTCTTCTTTTTTCTTTTTGGGAACAACTTTTACGGTGTTTAACAACACAAAACGGTATTTTTTACTTTAAAATTACGAACCATTCGTTACGTGTTGCTTCGGACAAGTCGCGTATAGCACTAGCGCGGGTTTGTATTTGCTTTTGAATTTGTATTTGCTTTGGTGGCGACGCTCGCGTGTTCAGTACGCTCCATCTGCCTTTTGTTTCATAATCTGAGTCTAAAAGTATGTTCAACAGTGTTGACTTAAATTCTGTTCTCGGTTGTCAATTATCAACTTTACCGCGTTGCCAGGAAAATATAACCTCAATCTTATTGTCATCTTTTATTTATGTCTGTTACCAAGCTGAACAATTTCTAATCAAAATAATTCTGACTCTTGGTAACAGAATATTTTGTACTGCGGTTGATAATGTTTTTGTAAAAAGCATACAATACAGCTTACGCAAATAGTATTGATATTAACTATGTAATGGACCGTTCCTTGCTATATTATTCACAATTTATAGATAACTAACTTGATTAGATTGTGAATTCATCTCGGATTTTTTTATTATCTTGCCGTTTCATATAACATAAAAATTATTGAAACGTTTTGTTGTATTTCACAAAGTACAATTACATATAATTGTATTGCTTTTTTACTTTTACTAGTTTCAGATTCAGATTTAGATTACTATTGTACACGCTGCTGGCCTACGGTTACACCTACGTGTAAATGACTATCCCAATGGGAAAATTCCGGGATAAAAGTAGCCCATATGTTATTCCATCAGCGTCTTCCTATAGGTAGTCAAATCGTTCAGCTAAATCAGTTCAGTAATTGGCAGACTAATACTTAAACATCCATGCATCCATCGAACCATTAAAATACATTTTGCATGTAAATGAACGATATACAAATCATGAAGATATTTCACTAAATCGGCTGCTTAGCGACCAATCGTCATCTATCGAATAGCTTAAAAAGATTTCTCCATACGACGATTATATAGACTATAAAGAAATAGATAGATGATGCGGGCTTGAATCCCGTCCGACGATATAATATTTTCTCTCTAAAAAGTGTAATAGTTAAAAACCTGATTTTGAAGTTCTAAATTACCTTATTGTTTATTCTTAGCATTATGTATGTTTTATAATCTAAGAGAGAAAAGCGTGTATTTTAATCATTATGACGTAAATACTTACAGAAAACAAACAAGCTCTAAAAGATTTAAACATCGTCAACAAAAAATAAAACCTATTCATAAAGTTGTTTTCAAAACCACCAAAACACCTTCAGGTTCATATCTCGGCTCAAAATCGGATTAAGTCGCAACTTAACGAGCATTACCCCATTTTGCATAAAATGTATAAACGGTTTTTATATTATCAGCTCGGTATCAAGTAGGTAATAATAATAATTTAGTGGTCATAACTTTAACAAGAAAGAAAATCTTTAGCTTGAGCAGACGTTAATGATGCTATAGGCACATTAGCTTTAGTGAATACAAACTGTATATTTTAACTCACAAAAAGTAATTCATACATTTATTTTGGCAGACAGCGAAGTTTTTAATATGTATTCTGTGAACGAATATATTTATATGTAATTGGTAGGTGGTACGCTACAAGCTGGTTAGGATGAATTCGAACGAAACTGAAATGTATTTGAGGAGCTTTATGACCTTTTGGGTCATTGGCTGTGGCTTCATTAGATCAGATCCATGGTACCTGTAGAGTCTGTATCAAGAATATAAGTATAGTATTTAATATTCTTAATCTGCGTATATCGGATGGTGTGAATGACATCTGTCATAGATGTCATTAAACGGCGCGGTTAAATCTGTTGGTTAATTTGATATTTTAATAAAATATAAAATAAATACTATCTTATAGGTCTAGTGGATCATTTGTTAAAATAACCCTACAGTACCAAAGTGTTCTATAAAGATACGAAATAATGTGGCGGCAAATAGTATAAAATTTAATTTAAATATTAAGCGGAAAGAACATGCAAAAGAACAAACCAACGTTATGTTTTTTTATACAAATAATAAAAATTAACCGAACTCTGAACTGCATACTGCGAAAACCCTTGCATAAAAGTCTCTTAACAAAACCAGGCAATAAGTGACGGTCGAAAGTTGCATATATCTGAAACTTTAGCTCTTATGGAGGTGGATAATTTGGCCCTGTTACTACCTAATACAAAAATTGTTAAGACTGAACTGGAAATCACACACAAAATACAATCTTCAAATATAGCGCAGTATGCATATGCATACTTGCAATGTTGAAAGCACTCAAACAAATTATCATGATTCACAACACGTATGCCAATCATATTATCGACAGTATTCATTTTACAGAGGGTGAAGCGACAGGTATTTTGCTTGGTCATCCTTTTTAATATTCAGTCCAAGCTCTATTTTTCTGATGGTTGTTATGATACGAAATCTATTGTTTTGAAGTCACGAATTAATAATCGGATGTTTTCATGATGAGATTGTCTACAGCAATCGATGACACGTAATAATAAATACAGAAATAAAAAGCTCTGATAATGTAAAATCGAAGTACGCCGTAGTAATTTTACATAAAGAAAATGCTGTTGAGAAAGAAAAAAATTGCGATAAATATTTTGTGGTGTATTATATACATTTTTAGTCCTTTATTTTACCCATTCCAATTTTAAAAACGAAAGTTCTTAGGATTTAGTGAGTGAGTGTTTATGTTTAATACTTCTTCACGATGACACGGTGAACAAATTTTAGTGAACTTTTGAATATGGATATTTTAAATCGGCCCTGTTGGCCTAGTTAGTACTGATCTACCTTCGAAGTGAGTGACTTTAGGTTCGATCCTAAACTGTGGAACTTACTGCCGATGTCTATGTTTCCTGATAAATATAATCTACGAGTCTTTAAGTCGAGAGTGAATCGGTATCTTCTAGGTAAGCGCGCTCCATCGTAGATCACAACTACGCTTAACATCAGGCGAGTTGTGGTCAAGCGCTAACCTATTGTACATAAAAAAAAAAAAAAAAAAAAAAAAGATCCCTGGTAAAAAAATACACTCTTTCTTTGCTGTTTGTGATGTATTTATTCATCCCTCCCACGACACATAGAAGCCTAGTGCCGCACTATATGATGGCGGTTTAGTGTATGTATTATTTATTTCATATTTATAATAGATAACTGTTCACCGGCCTAACAGGTTCAATTTATCCAGAGTATTAGGGTGCTTATCAGAGAGCGGACACGCGTTCACGCGGTCAGTTTTTGCGTTCGTTGTATTGTATTACGTTACATAGACACACCCACAGTTGACTGACGCGGTCAGAACGCCTCTTGTTTGGGTATATCTATGTGATATTATACAACACAACGAACGCAAAACTGACCGCGTCAACGCTTGACCGCGTGACCGCTCCCTGTCTGATAGCACCCTAAGGAAATTCCTATTGAATTTATATTAGGTATCTCTTTCACGGTTTTAAAGAATTGCTTATGTTTTCCCTAATTGTGCATTGCGCCCAAATTCAGATTGCAATAGCCTCAATCAAATTAAGTAGTAGTAGAAACATGGAATGTCAAATTAACTGATACGATGCATGACCATTGCATGCTACAGTAAACATAACGTATCTGGAATCAAATATTAAATCACTCAAAGTATTAAAATCTTCATAATGTCTCATCTTTCACATTTCTATTGAACAGATTTGTTTCAAAAATAAAGTTATGTGCCTACCTGTTCACCTTCATTCAACCTGCAAAAGAATTCACTAGCATTACTCCGTCCGATAAAGAATCCTCTCTACGTCTTTAGTACCTCATGCCACGCGACCCGAAAAATTGTCTGTAATATCAAAAGCAGTATACACGTCCTTTAATAATGAGCCAGTGGACGGACAGTGCCCAGCGAGGGTCCGTCCCATAGACGATATAATTCTATGTAAAGACTGGGTCTTTGATTATTTGAAGTGGCATAATATTTAGGTACTATAAACGAGTTTGACACCAGATTTGGCTCACTTCACATGATCCAGAGGTGCATGCCAGAATATATCCTAACTTCCTTAACAATCCTTAACCATAGTTACGTTTATCATTCGGTGAGGTAGGTGGTCGGTCCACTTTGTTGTCTTAAAAAATCGTTAGGCTCAACCGCACGATGTTCGGTTTGAAAAAACCCGACACCTGATTAATTTAGGTGAGACGAATACAAGTTTAATTTTTCCTAAATATTTTACATCAATAACTTTAATTATTTTAGTATGATGAGTGTTACAATCGAGTGAATTCATACAAACAGAAAATATACTAAAGGCAGTCTAAGATAATTCTTAATATACACCAAAATAATTATATACCTTTATAAATCTACGCACAAGGAATAGTATATACACAAAAAGTCTAGCTTCTGGTGAAGGTGGTAGTGTTCAAAACTATAGCTGCTAATGCAGAATTCCATGCCATGATGAACTATATTACCTAATGTTTGTCCTCGTTGGCACCCAGTATTATGGTAACATGTTGCACTTAACGCTTTTTCTAGTGCCAGAAAATTTCTTGAGGTAATTTCGAAATTTATTTGCAGAAATCAAAGTAGCACTAGATATACTCCGAAAAGTTAAACATTCCAAAGTACTGAGCATCAAGGAAATTAAAGGTAAAACGAGGTTGTAAGGGAAATAACTACTGTAAATGGGACAAGCCATGAATAGTTTTTGGACGACGTCAAAAAGTAAAATTCGGGTTGAAATTTGTGGAATGACGTCGGAATAAACCGAGTAAAGTGGTTGTATCTTTGCATACAACATCACGGGTCTGTCCAAATTGAAGAACCGGCGCACCCATTGTGTTCCAAACACCCGGACACTCATTTTTATTATTACGGGGGTGCCATTTAATTTTCTCCGGTCGTGTCCGTGTGTTTTAACTGTCGTGTGGGAATTTTTTGCAGGACTTTTGTGCGTGAATGTATACTGTATAGGTATGGCAAAGGGACTTTTTTGCAGTGTACCTTTTAGGAATGGGTTGATTGAAGTTGTATGCAGCAATTGGTTTTTATTTGGGTGCTTAATTGAAAATGTTCATGTGAACTGGAACTGTGAATTATATCTCCGGTTTAACGAATTGGTTGAGCGAGTAAGAATGGTTGAAACATTGCTAATTATTATTATATTAGTTGAATTCAATCCTAAAATTATTATAGAAGTATTTAAACGCAATTACGCATGCGGAGTATGCACTGTGTAGTTTTGTTAATTTTAGGAAAATATTAGCCTAATTATGTTAGTCTCACTAGAAAATATTAGTCTCACTAGCAAGTGAGACTTTAACTGTTTGGGACCAAATGTAGTCTAGAGGGCACCACTTGTAACGTCACTTGATTTTGTATTGACTTTGTAATGCTCGCTATGCACAGATGCTATCTGATCTGTGTTGAAATTGTAATCGTACTTCTTGCCTTGATAACTCGTCGAGTGATGCTGATAGTTTGATTTGATGAAATGTAATTAATTGAAGTAAATTCGGTAGTAAGTTTATTCTACTGTTGAGTGTTAAATGTTAAGATTTAGTTAATTGGTTGGAACACCCTGGGATGCAGCACTTCGAAGCTTGGAACATATGTGGATGGACATGGTGGGATTGCCGTGTCGAGCTGATGTGCTCACGATGTGCTTTAGTTGGTTACCCTCTCCTGACTCATGCCCACTGCCTATTTCTCTCCCTTCCTACTAACAGACTTACAGAGCTGATATTGCTACGTACGATGCATCCGGGAATTGTTGGTAAGGCGAACTGTTCCTACTTATTGTATATTATAGGAAGCTATTGTAGGAGTAGGTTGAGGCAATAACTTGTTTGTTTGGAGCTCCTTGTATCGAGGACATATCGTAGGCCTCTGTAGATCATTTGATGACTATTTGGTCTTATGCTTCCACTGCCAGTGATTTGCAGACTAAGTTGATCTGGCACCCTTTTTTTTTTTTTTTTTTTTTTTTTTTTGTCCCGGGGAAATCCTTTATGGATACCACCTACCACGGGGAGGGAGGTGGTTATGTGGGAGTCCGTATACCCACCAAAACCCCGGGGTGTTCCGTCACTGCCGTCTTCGGCGGGAACGCGGGACAGATTTTTCACACGACCGCGAACCCGCCGTGGCTGTCCGTTGCCGGACCCTTCTCTTCGCGGCACGCCAGAACACATGGCGCGCCGCAACTGCCTCGGAGACCAAACTCGCCAACAATGGGCGCCAGACTTCCCCGTGTCTGGACGCCCTAGGTCTCCCTGCGGTGGGTCGGATATGTAGCCCCACCGCCTGCTACGTCAGCCACAAGGGATAGCCCCCCCGCGACCCCACCTCCTCGAGTCTGCGCCGAGCGCCCGGACCCCACCTCCTCGAGCCTGCACCAAAGTGCCCGGGCCCCCCTCCTCGAGCCTGCGCCAAAGCGCCCGGGCCCCACCTCCTCGAGCCTGCGCCAAAGCGCCCGGGCCCCACCTCCTCGAGCCTGCGCCAAAGCGCCCGGGCCCCACCTCCTCGAGTCTGCGCCAAAGCGCCCGGACCCCGCCACTCCTATGTGGACTTGGCGGCCAAAGCCCATAGGAGCGGCCCGCCTGAGCCGGCCAGCGCACCCCAACGCCGGCGCGGCCCCTGGGTTCCTCTTGGCTTCACCGTGGTGTACCTAGCCACGGTTACTGAGCCCCCCCGCCACGTCAATGCGAGAACCCTTCGGGGGGGTTGATCTGGCACCCTACATTAACCATTTCCACAGATAACACCACCGAAAAAATGGATTTCACCATGTAACAATTTTGTACATTTTAGCACTCCAAAAATATTTACTACACTCGCCGAAAGTGCACACAATAAGTTAATCTGACACTTTTTCAACGGTTCAAGGGTCCTCTACGTCAAATTTCGTTGCGAGGCTCTTGTCATAGCTGGCCCACTTCGGATAAACTCGGATAGACAGGTCAGGATGTCCTCCTGGTTAGAATAGATGAAGAGCTAATGGACACGAAATTGAAACATCTTGTTTTCAATGTAAAAACCTTATTTCTATTAACCTTAATAAACCTTATTTATTCTTCTACATCAATCTCAATTTGCCGTATAGGTTATCTATATTTATCAAAATTTTACTTTTATCGTTTTAGTTTACTATCTGTTTTATATAAGAAAACCATAAAAGCCTATAAAATATGAATAGCAAACATTACTATAATGAAAATGTATTTAGCATCATCCAAGTTTATATCATACTAGCCAAATATAACATGTTGCTACCCACTTATTTGTGCTATTTTCCAATTCTAGACCCAAAGTTAGTACAAGTTAGTGTAGGACGTCCTGAGGCCCCCCCGAAGGGTTCCCGCATTGACGTGGCGGGGGGGCTCAGTAGCCGTGGCTTGGATCACCACGGTGAAGCCAAGAGGAACCCAGGGGCCGCGCCGGCGTTGGGGTGCGCTGGCCGGCTCAGGCGGGGCCGCTCCTATGGGTTTGGCCGCCAAGTCCACATAGGAGTGGCGGGGTCCGGGCGCTTTGGCGCAGACTCGAGGAGGTGGGGCCCGGGCGCTTTGGCGCAGGCTCGAGGAGGGGGGTCCGGGCACATTGGTGCAGGCTCGAGGAGGTGGAGCCCGGGCGCTTTGGCGCAGGCTCGAGGAGGGGGGCCCGGGCACTTTGGTGCAGGCTCGAGGAGGTGGGGTCCGGGCGCTCGGCGCAGACTCGAGGAGGTGGGGTCGCTGGGGATTATCCCCTGTGGCTGACGTAGCAGGCGGTGGGGCTACGTATCCGACCCACCGCAGGGAGACCACGGGCGTCCAGACACGGGGAAGTCTGGCGCTCATTGTTGGCGGGTTTGGTCTCCGAGGTAGTTGCGGCGTGCCATGTGTTCTGGCGTGCCGCGAAGAGAAGAGTCCGGCAATGGACAGCCACGGCGGGTTCGCGGTCGTGTGGAAAATCTGTCCCACGTTCCCGCCGAGGGCGGCAGTGACGGAACACCCCGGGGTTTTGATGGGTATACGGACTCCCACATAACCACCTACCTCCCCGTGATAGGTGGTATCCATAAAGGATTTAGGACGTCCTGAGGCACGGTGGAGTGATGATCTGCGCAAGACGGCTGGCAAAAACTGGATGCGAGAAGCCCAAGATAGACCTAAGTGGCGTGCTTTTGGAGAGGCCTATGTCCAGCAGTGGACTGCTACAGGCTGATGATGATGATGACCCCATTACAACGACGAATATGCTAAGGAAACTGAGGCGACATTGTACTAAAGATACCCTGTTTAGCCGTGCGACCGAGGCCATTCGACGATTTAATCCCTGGCGAATCGTTAACCAGCTTTTTATAATATAAAACTTGTTTTTATCATCAATTTTTAAAGAGAGAAAAAGAAGTTCAATGAAGGTTGGCTAGTCATTAAAAAGGTATAGTAAGTATACGTGCAGTCCTACAGCACCCCATGCATTCTCAACTACCTACTAAACTAAACATTCAATATATCTAAAACTATATACTCGTAGAATTTCCTTCAAATCTGTATAGCCATTATTTTTATCATCCCACAGGGATGGCACATTCTTCGGGGATATAGAATATGTATCTATATATATATAAATGAACCCCTATTTCTCGTGATCATGACATAACTTGAGAAAAATATATCTAATTATTTTTTTTTTTGTGTTAAATAACGTCAGGAGAAGGTTCTTAGGAAGAAAAATCAAGAAAAGATGGGAGGTTTTGGCGAGGCCGAAGGCCGAGCCTTCTTCAAGAACGAAGTCGCGGGCAGTCGCTAGTAATAAAATATATCTCATATTATATGTACAAAATCTGCCAAATGTATTATTAAATTTAATTTCTAGCCTTTACGTAGTAAATATAATATATACATAAACATCCCACGCATTTTTTCACGTTAAAATATAATAGTTATATAGAATCTAACCTCTAAATCGGGCTTAATTTAATTCAAGATATCGTGCTCAGTATTTTTATTATCGTTTTCAGGGAAATTAGGTACAATATCTCTTTTCATCTCTGCGCATGATTCAAATGATCACGCTGATCCGTTGCTGCATGTAAGAAGGACAAACGCAATTTCGAATACATAAATTTTGGTTGGGATAGACATTAATATATTATTATTATTTTATCTATGTTTGTTGAAATACAAATTACTAAACCTATTATTAATTTAAATCTTGATATTTTGTGGCCGCATAGTGCCAAGATTAGAAGTAGACGCGCTCGTAGCGGAGCTGGACTTGGCGATCAAGTTAAGCAACACTTGCTGCCGTCAGGACTTGGATGGGTGACCGCTAGTGGCATTATTCAACTGAGTACTTCCGTGCTACGGAGGGCACGTTAATCCTTTTGGTCTCGGTTGTTTGTCTTAGGACAACAGTCGTTATTAGGCTATGTCGAGGGCCTTCGGTTGGCCTGAAAACTTCGACATGGGTTGGCCACTAACCTATCCCCACTGGGCCCACGTAGTCGATTATGGCCCAACTCTTCTCTCTGAGAGGAAGACTCAAGTCACAGCAGTGGGAACAAATGGGCTGATTATGATTATGATAGTGCCAAAGCGACAGTAATGAAATATCAATAAAGAACATGTCACTAGTCACTTCAGAACTATTTGTACTCAATATTTTAACATTATAATATGGTCTCCACTGGCTACGTCATCCATGGCTCAGCCACTCGGAGCTTAGAGGCCCACTTCAGTGACATCTTGACACGTGGTCACTGGACAGCAGATAAACTTGTTTATTGATTTAAGATGAAAGCAAGGATTCGCTCACGGATGTAAACCAAGGGAATCCCGAAGGGTCAACCAGTATTGGAATAATCTTTCATAATGTTTATATATTTTATTACTTTGACATTGTATATTTAATTCATAATTGACATAGGGATCAAATTATAATTTATTTAAGTAGTTTTCGTTTGCTAAAACACGACATTGTTCAGTTTAACGTTGTGTGGTGTTATTATTGTGTAACTTTATTTTGACAGTCTCAAGCATGTCTACCTTCACCAACTTTTATTATTGTTGCATGCCGAAAGGCTGAATATAGCCGAGCATTTGAACTTGTAACAACTTATTAGGTAACCTATATTCGCAATAAACGATTTGAATTTGAATTTGAATTTGGAAAAATAGATATAATAAAAAATAAGTATATGTTTAAATTAAGATTAAGCCTTTGAAAAGTGCTTTCCGTTCTTCTTAGGGTTCCTTACCCTAAGGGTAAAACGGGACCATAATAATAAGATGCTCTCCATCAGTCTATCTGTCTGTCTGTCAGCAGGCTGTATATTTATATATTGTATCATGAACCGTGATAGTTACACACTTGAAATTTTCACAGATGATGTATATCTGTTATTGCTATAACAAAAAATACTACAGAACAGTTTTAAATAATATTTAAGATTCCCATACTATCACGATATAATAAACGTAATATTTTGTCGTATAGATAATGGTACGGGACCCTTCGTGTGCGAGTACGACCCGCACTAGGTTGGTATTTTTGCTATGCTTTGCGTAAATATACCTATATAAAGTATATCATTTTATCATTGTCATAATAAATATGATTAAAGCACATTACGATGTAACCAATAGATAATGTGGTGAGACCGGTTTATGATAGATTTTCTACCCACTTCCAAAAAAGGAGGAGGTACTCAATTCGACTGTTTTTTTACCTCATAACTTGATTGATGGAACTGATTCTCAAAATTATTGTTTGTTTAAAATCTGGTGATTCCCGTGTAGTTCGACTTAAATTTCATTTCATACGGCTCAGTAGTTTTTGAGTTACACTCCAATAGCTGCAGAGAATGGAAGTTTGTTTCTAATTTTTCAAATTGCAATACGTAATATTAGTCGTAACTGATCCTCGGTGGCTTAGCGGGCATGACGTCTCCGACGGATTGTCGGAAAATGCAGGTTTGAATCCTATCTCATGGTTATGGTTTGAATTATATCCTATAAAGAATCGTAGTTATCGCAAGTTATTGTTAATATATGGATAAAATTAAGTAAGGATTAAGGATTACCTGTATCGCGGGAGGCAAAAACAAACACAATAATACATTACATTATCCAAGACAAATTATAAAAATATTTTCGACGACCAGGGATAAAACCTGGGACCCTGTACTTTGGAGACAGGGTCACTACCATCTAAACTAACTGATCCGTCAATTCATTACACTAATTTTATTCATCCGCCACAACGCTATACCTTTAACTTCAAATATAAAATGAAGCCTTTCATAGTTTTTTTTAAGTAAAGATATTTTTACTACCTAATCTATTGGAATATTAGGCCATATTAATATGTTATTGTAAAGAAGTTGTCTAATAGTTAAAAAGTAAAACAGAAACGTAAACAGGCAAGTTAAGCGAATTATAAATTAGTAATAAGGAATACAATCAAAGGAAAGCTAGTTAGCTAGCTTTTTAATAAAATTAGATAAGAAACTCAAAAACAATGTCGATCAGGGCAATTGGTAGGTAATAAAAGAAGCTTTTTTAATTCCTACTATTATATACACATTTATTTATTTAATCAATTTGAAATAGCGTTGTAATGAATAACAGTATTTGAAGAATAAAAGATCCAAACTTATCGACAAACTACGAGTAATATGAGATTAGTTTCCTGTTGTATATTTATTAAATACTGAAACCCAATCCGGTAAGTACTCTATCGGCAAAGCCGTTCGCGTCACTCTAATCCGGTATTATACCGGTATATTCGTGCGAACGGTTCTAAATCCGGTATATTTGGTCGAACGTTATGTGGAGGTGTCATCATTCCGTTCTAATCCAGTTCGCCGGTCAGACGGCTTCGGTATCCGATTACGGTCCTTTGTACCGTTTGGTAGTGTTGGATTAATTAGTTAACTTTGATTGGGGTACTAATATGGGGTTATAACCTACTCACATAAAATTTCAAATGGATGGCCTTTTAAAAAAGTACTCATGCTAATATAGTATTACTGTTTAAAGCACTAACGCCTACTTAGCGATACCAAACATTGCTATTTTAGAGAGAAAAATCACATCCGTCCGAAGATGTGAATTTTTCTCTCTATAACTGTAGTGTTTGGTACTCATGCTTATTTATTAAGCTTTTTATTTACTGAAAACTATAACTTAATGTTTATAGATAACCAGACCATTATGTTCCTACTACTGGGCCTGGAGCCTTCATCTCATAGAGAGAAGATGGGCCATAATCCACCACGCGGCCCAGAGTAGCTTGGGGGATAGGCTATTGGCTAATCCATTTTGAAGTTTTCAGGCCGCCTGAGGGCCTTCGACAAGGCCTAACTCGTTGGTCAAGAACCAGAATAGCGTAAGGTCAAAGATTCAAAAAAAGTTTTATTTCACCATTCGCTTTATTAATCCCTATATTTTTATGTGTCTAAAAACCAGAGCGCTAACTTAGACTATTGTCCCAAGACAAACAACCAGTTTAACGTGCCCTCCGAAGTACGGAAGCGCTCAGTTGAATAATTACAACAGCGGTCACTCATCCAACTCCTGACCGCAGCAATCGTCGTTTAAAATTGTTGATCGGCAAGTCAATCTCCGCATGCAAGCGTTTTAATTAAATATTAACGAAAAATAGAGCATTTACACTGTTCATTGTTGTCTCTTCGCACTGCAGTTTCCATTGTAGGTCTTTAGACCTATGCTTAGAATCTATGCTGAGAAGTTTAGTAGCATGCTTATTTACTGACAATGATTCAATCTGCTACAGTTCTCGGCTTCTAAGTTTGCCTGTCCCTAACACGCGTTAACTAGGAGATAGGTCACTTGTGCAAGAACCCATCTTAATTTGTACCACCACAGTACCAGATATACGCCGCGAAACAATAGTGCGCAAGTGTTACCGTGATAGGTTGTGAAGGGCGCTGTAGTGCGAGATTACTGGGCGGAAAAGACTCTAAAATCTATGTCTCGGGGAGATTAGCATAGTACAGTGCTACACAAAACTGCAGCTGTAAGCCCTGGGTGTCACTGAAACTATCATAGACAAACGTAGTGTTAAAAATCAAGCGCACGACTTGCCCATCTTGTCACTTAATTGAATTAAAAATAACTCATATAGCAACAAATAATTTATATTGCAATTAATAAACTATATAGCAACTAATAAATTATAAAGAAAAAGTTATTTTCATTTATTGTAATGCGACTAAGTGGAATACTCCACTTCTGGCAAGCTGTCATTCTGCGACCCATAAAATGTAATATTAGTAGTACCTAAGTAGAAACATTGTAAACATCTTATTACCTGTAATGATAGATGTAAGTTTTTAGATAAATAAATAAATAAATAAAAAAAATTCTATATAAAACGAATGGCCCTGACTTCTTGCCGCTTCTTCTCAGTAGTCTCTAAATATTTTGGATTTTTTTTTTTTTTTTAGAACAGACTAATGCTGTTTGCCTCTACCGGTATTTACAGCGTCACCGGACGGTTGGTGAGCGCAGATGGCACTCAGCCAGATGCGGGCGCAGAGGGCACACCGCCTAAGGCGAGCGTTGAAGACGCTTCGCCGCAAGGAGAGGAGTAGGCGACTTGCTCAAGGGCACCACTAAGGTACGGACCTCGGCTTGGGCCGTCTCGCCAGGAGAAAGGGGAGTAGGAGAGAATCGCCCCGGTACATAAGTGTACCGTTGAAAGTGGGCCCTATGAATTTTAACTCTACGACTATTTGGAGAGAATCTAACCAAGACATAACTTTTGCCTCGAGCTCGCCGGCGAGCTCGGTGTTTGACTGTGTTTACCGCTAAATCATAACCTTGTGTACCTCGCCCACAGTCATTACCTCGGCCGGAGCCTACACCGTGATCGGAATCACTACCTTGACTGGGGCTACAAACGGAAATACCTCGCCTCCCCCCATTTCCGCGACATGGGTCCACACCGCGACCAGGATCGTCGCGTTGTGCACTCATGACTGTACTTTGGGTGGGGCTACAATAAGAAACTTGAGTACCTCGCCCACAGCCGTTACCTGGGCCGGAGTCTACATCGAGGCCGGGGCCGCGGTGTAGACTCCTGCCCGCACCGTGGCTGGGGCTACATAGAAAACCAGTGTTACCTCGTCCACAGCCATTACCTGGGCCGGAGGATACATCGCGACCGGGGCCGCGGTGTATACTCCCACCCGCACCGTGGCTGGGACTACAATCGTGTGTGTGTGGATTACCTCGACTGCGACTGGGGCTGCGAAGGAGATCTCGGCCGGAGCCTACAATGTGATCGGGATCACAGCCCTGGTCGGGTCTACAACCATTACCGGGGTTCCCTTGGGACGACGCTAAAGCTGCCGAAGTAACGGCTGCGATGGGGTCGTCCGGGTCACCCAAAATATGCCTTGGTTATGTCAGTGGAGTAGTTCGCCGCTTCGATCACGAGGGGATTCGAGTGGTGGGGAGCTTTGTCGAAGTGGCGGCGGGAGTCTTTCATATACTGCGTAATAGAGGGGAGGGTGAAATCGCAGTGCAGATCGGCGTTCCGTAAGTACCACGGAGCGCCCACTGCCCTGCGCATAAAGCGATTCTGAATCACTTGAAGTTTGTGGAGCTCTCTGAATATCAACTTCAAGGCGCAACGTGTCCGTCTGATGAAGTCCAGGCTCCGACCAACACTGTTCCAAACCATTGCAGGATCTGAAACATTCCAGTTAAACCTGGAGAACCAATTCGCTGCCGTGAAAGCCACCACAGACGTAAACCAGAACCTCGAAAATGTGACTCGGGTCCTCAGGGAAGAAGGTACGAGATTTTGTTACATGCAGCGTAAGGGCAAGAAGGCCAAGCTTTCAGAAGAGACTTTGGGGCTAATGAAGGAACGACGTGAAACCCCACCCATCACTTCGTCAGAAAAGCGGACTCTAAACCGAGAGATCAACAAAAACGTACGACACGACCTTCGGTGCTTCAATACTCTTTCGATCAAAAGAGCGATCGAGCAGAATCGGGGGTCAAAGGTGTTCGTACAATCTCTTGGAAGAAGTCACCTGACGAAGTTGACCACAGCTAGTGGAAAAGTCGTTGCTTCGAAGCCGGCAGTCCTTTATGGCCGATTATACGCATCGCATGCATCTCGACCTGATCCCGAAAATAATCCTAGAGCCACGTTAACACGCCATTTCACCGAAGACTTGCCAGAAGTCAGTATTGGCGAAATCGAGATTGCTCTTGGACAGATTAAAAATTGAAAAGCCCCTGGAGAGGATGGCGTTACAACAGAGCTACTAAAAGCAGGAGGTAAACCCGTACTGAGGGAGCTCCAGAAGCTTTTTAACGCTGTCCTGTTCGAAGGGAGAACTCCAGAGGCGTGGAGTAGGAGTGTGGTCGTCCTGTTCTTCAAAAAGGGATATAAGACCCTGCTGAAGAACTATCGACCCATATCCCTTCTAAGCCACGTCTATAAGCAGTTTTCAAGAGTGATCACGAACCGTCTTGCGCGTAGACTCGACGAATTGCAACCACCGGAACAGGCTGGGTTTCGGAGCGGATTCGGCACCATAGACCACATTCACACAGTGCGGCAGATTATACAGAAGACCAAAGAGTATAATCAGCCCCTGTGTCTAGCATTCGTGGACTATGAGAAGGCCTTTGACTCGGTTGAAATCTGGTCTGTTCTGGAGTCCCTGCAGCGTTGCCAGATAGATTGGCGATACATCCAAGTGATGAGATGTCTTAACGAAACCGCCACCATGTCCGTCCAAGTACAGAATCAGGAAACAAGTCCCATACCGTTGCATCGAGGAGTGAGACAAGGGGACGTTATTTCCCCGAAATTGTTTTCAAATGCAATGGAGGATATGTTCAAGACGCTGAACTGGAAAGGACGTGGCATTAATATCAACGGCGAATACATCTCTCACTTGCGATTTGCTGACGATATCGTCATCGTGGCAGAGACGCTGCAGGACCTGCAACAGATGCTAAATGACCTGGCTGACTCTTCTATACGCATCGGCCTACGGATGAACTTGTACAAAACCAAGGTCATGTTCAACGAACATGTTCTACCAGAACCGATTGCGATACACGGCGCCATTCTCGAAGTTGTTCAAAAATATGTGTACCTCGGGCAGACATTGCAGTTGGGAAAAAACAACTTTGAGAACGAGGTGAATAGAAGAATTCGGCTGGGCTGGGCAGCGTTTAAGCTACGTCGAGTCCTTACTTCGCCGATTCCACAGTGCCTGAAGACGAAAGTCTTCAATCAGTGCGTCCTACCCGTCATGACATACGGAGCCAAAACGTGGACACTGACGGCTCGAATGGTCCACAAACTCAAGGTCGCTCAGCGGGCTATGGAAAGGGCTATGCTCGGTGTTTCTCTGAAGGATCGCATCAGAAATGAAGTGATCCGTCAGAGAACCAAGGTCATCTAAATAGCCCACCGGATCAGCAAGCTGAAGTGGCAGTGGGCTGGCTATATTAGCCGTAGAACCGACAACCGTTGGGGTAAACGAGTTCTAGAGTGGAGACCGCGTCTCGGCAAACGTAGTGTAGGACGTCCTGAGGCACGGTGGAGTGACGATCTGCGCAAGACGGCTGGCAAAAACTGGATGCGAGAAGCCCAAGATAGACCTAAGTGGCGTGCAATTGGAGAGGCCTATGTCCAGCAGTGGACTGCTACAGGCTGATGATGATGATGATGATGAAGAGATGGACTAGTGGGACTGAGAAGTGTATGATCACCTTGTTGCTGATACCATCAGCACCAGGGGATTTACGGGTCTTGAGGCTCTTGATCAGAGACACTACCTCGGATGATTTTACCGGTGGGAGGAGAGGTCAGAGATGGACATAGAGCTTTTACGTTCGACTTCAGATGCCACCGAAACGAGGTGTTTCTGGTCGACGTGATCTACATTTAGAGTACACTGAGCCTCAAGGCTATCAGCTAAACACTCGGCTTTGTCTTCGTCAAGGAACGCTATGGAGAGGGGAGGTGGCCTAATGAGAGGAGGCATTTTCTGTTGTCCGTCATATTTCAGAGCTCGAGCCAACCGCCAGTATGCCTGGTGAGTTGGCTCAACCTCTGACAGTTTGTCGTCCCACCTTTGATCACGCAGATCACTCATGCGTTTCTTAACAGCACGCTGTAAATAGCGCATGGTGGCTTTGTCCTATTTAATAGAAACTACACTGAAAAAAATTAGAAATTATGCTGACTACAGACACAAACGCAAGAGTGAGAATTTTTCAAGATGCATTGAACCATTTTTTCAATATTGCTTTCCCAAAACTAAAAAAACAAACACGGTCAAAACAGAAAAAATGGACTACTCCAGGTATAGAAAATTCCAAGAGAACTTTAGTGAAATTGGAAATACTACAAGAATATGACTATAGTGAATTTAGAAAAGTTAGGATCAAAAAGTATAAGAAAATATTGCGTAAAACAATGATTATTGCAAAAAAGCAACAGTACTGATATAGGATACAAAATTCTGAAAATAAAATCAAAGAGTCCTGGAATATCATTAATGAACAAGTTGGTAAGAATAAAGATCAACGAAAAAAGTCCTACATAGAATCAGTAAAAAATGATAGGGGAGAGGATATTACAGAACCTTTTCATATTGCAGAGATGTTCAACGATTTCTTTTGCAATATCGCCCATAAATTAACTAATAATTTAGAAGTTGGAATTGCATGAAGTATCTTGATAACATTACAAAACTAGTAACAAATATTACATTCTATCCATTGGATTATAAAGAACTAAAAAAGATTATGACAAATATAAAACCAAAATCAACAGAAGACATTTATGAAATGAGTACAAGGACGATGAAAAATATAATTTTGAGCAACAGCAACTTATTTGAATTGACACTTATCGTGATAAATTTTTGTTTGAAGGACGGAATATTTCCCGACGTATTTAAATCAGGAAGAATAATACCAATTTTCAAAAAGGTGGATAGTTCAGATCTTAATAATTACAGACCAGTTTGTATATTGCCAACATTTTCCAAAATACTAGAAGCCGCTATTAAATCTAGAATAGTAGAATATTTTGAAACTAATAATCTGTTTAATGTAGCACAATTCGGATTTAGAAAAGATCGATCTACAGAAATGGCTATAAGAAAAATAATTTATTTTATCCTTGACTCTTTGGACAACTCTCATAAATGTGCAAGCATTTTTTGCGACTTGTCCAAAGCTTTTGATTGTTTGCGGCATGATATACTGGTCCAAAAGCTTCAGTTCTATGGATTTATTGGAATCGAACTGAATATGATGAAATCTTACTTAAATAATCGTAGTCAAGTAGTTTATGTAAACGAAATAAAATCATCAGCAGTTACTGTAGATGTAGGAGTACCTCAAGGTTCAATTTTAGGTCCAGTATTGTTTTTAATTTATATTAATGACCTAGCGAGCTGTATGCCAGACTGGACGTATATAAGTTTATTTGCGGACGACACGCATGTAGGTATAAGAGATAAAAATAAAGAAAACTTAAAAGTAAAATTAAGTAAAGCTATGGAAATATTAAAAAAATGGTTTAATACAAATGGTATTCTTCTAAACCCTGACAAAAGTACTGTATTGCATTATTATTCTAGGCTAGGTATTGACGGGAATTCAACTACAAAGGAAAATTTGTTTTTAGGTTATACTATCGATAACACAATTAATCACTCTGCACATATTGACAAAATTTGCAAAAAACTTTCAAGTGCTAACTACGCTTTATTTAAACTTAAACATTTGGTTGACAAAAACACTATTATATCAGTTTACTATGCCTACATGCATTCTATTATACGGTACGGCATAACTATTTGGGGTAATGCCACAAATATAACAAAAGTTTTAAAATGCCAGAAAAAAGCAATAAGAATTATAAATGGATTGAAGAAACGTAGCCCAGCAAGGGAACATTTTAAACGTACAAAAATAATGACTGTTATTTCGCTTTACATATATAATAGCTTATTAGAAATACATGCAGACAAGGAAAATGTAATAAAAAAGAAAGATATAATTCCGTATAACCTCCGTGGTAAAGAAAACTTGGTCATTCCAACGACTAGGTTAGCTAAAGCTCGAAAACAGGGACGTTATTTCAAATTATTGATGTATGACAAGCTACCCATTAGTATAACTGAATTAAATGACAACACATTCAAAAATATAATAAAACATTTTTTCGAACGTGATCCATTTTATAAAGTAAACGAGTACATGTCAATGCAATTCTTGGAATCGTCATTCTGCTATGTGTAAGAAAAGCAGTAACATTGTTAATAGACAGTTTTAATCAGTATGAATAATTCAGCACATTTTTGACTTTTATGTTGTTATGTCCGATAATTAATGTTAAATGCGTGAATCTTTTAGTATGTAAGTATTATTTAATATGAATTAACCCGGCGTCATTGTGGCTACTAAACAGAACTTGGCCGTTGTGGCCGGGTAAATTTTACCCATGTGCATTATTGTGCACTGAATCAAGTTTATGTCAATATTAGTTTTCTATAATAGGGAAATAGGTAGTTAAATACATTATTAATAAAAATCAAACATTTATTTATCATAAATAATAGCACAATAGGCTTTACCCCAGGTTTTTGTAAAATTATGTTTTCTGACCTTGTGCGGACGTTGCGCGTTGGTCCGAGGTGGTTGCGAAGACCATTTGGTGGAATTGTCTTTACCAATATAAAACTGCTGGTTACTTGTTGAAACAATTACTTCTTGTTCCGTATCACTGCCTTGACTTCGCTCTGAAATATGGTCGATTTCACCCTCGTCGTCTGAACTGCACTGTTCATTTTCACTGGCGTCAGCTTGTTCAAACAAGGCTAGGAGTCGACGTTGTTCGCTTTCGTAAGACATGGTTCATAAAACTGTGAAAAACGATATGCAATTTATCAATAAACAATAAAAAACAACAAATATGCTGTCTTTATAAATGTTACGTGGCCATTGTGGTCGGGTATAACTTACCCGCGCGCTCTTTACACACGTCTACACTACGAGGTAGCCACAGCAACACTAAATAGAGAAGAGAATACGCGAACAGAGGTCAACGACCGCAGCTACTGTAACGGACAAAAGACGCGCGCATTTTGTTTTAAAATTATGACAGTTTTAAAATGCGTCGGGTATTAGATACCCGGCAACAATGACGCCGGGTTAATGTAAAATTTGTTCTATCGAGAGCGGGTGAACTGATAGCTTGGAGGGATTCCCCCAGTTGCTTCCAGTTCACTACCGTTCTAGTGATAGGGGTGATGTCCGTCGGGTCGTGGCCTAATTTCAACAATACAGGGCGGTGGTCTGAAGTCAGTTCGTGTAACACTTCTATAGAGCGCAACCGGAGGGTATCGTTCTTAAGAAGTGCTATGTCAAGTATGTCTGGTCGTTGGTTGTCAACATAGGGATATCTTGTGGGCTCCAGAGGGGAGAGAATATCAAAGTTTAAGTGGCTGACCAAGCCTTCAAGGATGTTACTATTACTATTGTTACTAGTACAGTTCCATATGACATGTTTACTGTTGAAGTCACCGATCAGAAGGACGGAGCTTCCTAGAGAGAAGAGGGCTTCCAAGTCTGTCTGTAATAGTTCTTTACCAGAGGGGTAACATGAGGCTATGATGACAGGTTGATGACCTGACATCGCTAGAAAGCAAACAGAGGCTTCTTGTATTCTAAGTGGTGGAGTAACAATTGGGATACAGTGCAGAGCTCTTTTGTAATAGATGAGAGTGCCACCTTTTGGGGTGGCCACTCTATCATTACGAACCAAACGGTAATTTTCAAACCTAGGGTTCGCTGTACCTGGTTTCAGAAAGGTCTCCTGCACGCATAGGATATCGACCTGATGGGTCTTACAAAATTCATGAACTTCGTCCTTTTGACTAGAGAGGCCGTCAGCGTTGAAAGTCGCTACGGTGACTGAGTGGGGCTACGTTTCGGTGTACTATCCATATTGAATGATACCTAAGAAACGTTGGGGAGGGCGTAGCGCCTTACTGCGCTGATTAAACCCGCGTGTGTGAGCGTGGCTCGCAAGCGGTCTTGGTCGTTTGTGGCAGTACGAAGTTTATGCGCGAATGCACGTACTTCGTCCACGTCTATGACCATCGCGTAGTCTATGACAAGGGCTATGTCGGCCGCCAGGTCAGATTGACCTGGGGCGTCCATGAACCCAGCCATGGGAGGCCTAGAGAGCGGCGGTTTGGGCTTAGGAGCCGGCGCGCTGGCAGAGGCCTGCGGGCGGGCGGGGGTGAGGGGGGCGCTTGCTTGTACCATGTTCAAGGGCTTGGACCAAGCGTTGCGCGCGGGCGCGGGCGCGGGTACAACAGGTGTTGCCTGCGGTGCGGGTGTAGGGTTAGGCTTAGGGCCGTTCCCTTGAGAGCGGGTAGTGACCGGGCGAAGAGGGGGGGTTAGGCCTCCTAGCCGGCCCTCTGGATACGCGGGGTGCCTTAGGGCAACCGCGGTAGTTGGCGGTATGTCCCTGTGTGCCGCAGAGGACACAACTAGGCGGGTCTGCTGAGTCCCTAGTGCGAGAACACTGGGCTGTCCCGTGATCCCCTAGGCACTTGACGCACCTCGGGTGGGCGAAGCAGAATCGGGCGGCATGACCGTACAGTTGGCAGTTATGACACTGGCCAGGCGCACTGTTCCAGTATGGGGGTTGAACGGTGATCCCCGAGAGGTTCACTACCGTTTTAACATTGAATATCGCTTTGCCCTCTGGCGTGCGATTGAGGATGACCAAGAGTAGGTCGTAAGGTTTGCGGTCCTTGATACTGTACATGCGGTGGCATTCGCGGACGGGGTATCCTTGCGCCTTCAAGTCGGCGAGGACACTGTCGGTCTGCACCTCTTTAGGAACGCCGCGTATGACAACGCGTAGGACCTTCTCTTCCTCGAGAGCATAGGTGTGAAAACTTAAACTCTCGTTTTTTAAAATTCTGGAGAGCGCCCTATGGTCGCTTGGGGTCGGCACCTGGACTTTGATACCCAGTTGGGTTGATCGGGCGCTAGTGTATTGGATCTTAAGATCCGTCAATAGTCGTGAGACCATGTCCCACTTCGCCTTGTCCTGAAGGAACAGAGGCGGCGGCGGTTTCTCGCGTTTAACTGACGCTCCTTGAGAGGAGGCGTCGCGTTGAGAGGCGGCGATGCTTGCGGGAGCATCGGAGTGAGCGAGAGGGTCGCAGGAGGTGGGAACGAGAGAGCCTGATGGCTTCGGTCCCGGGGCGGTGCAGGCCGCTTTGGGTGGCGGGGAGGGAGCCTCTGAGGCGGCTTTGGGGACGCGCTTTCTCTTTCCGACGGTAGTGAACCCGTCGTTGGAGATGTTGCCAACAGAGTTAGCGCGGGAGCGGGAGAACTCTACAGCCATCTTATTCTCCGAGTTGGACGCCGAGTCGTAGGCGCGTTCGTACTCAGTCCGAGGGACCGGAAAGCGATCGCGGGGTGGTAGAGGTGGGTGGGGAGCGCGGGGCGCATAGGGCGCAGGGTCGGGAGAAAGAAGGCTTTCTAAGGGCTTGAACGCCGAAGAAACGAAGGGCCCCTCGGAGGGAGGGAGCCGGAGGAGGGAATTTGAGAGTCCGTGAAGCGGGGTCTCTCCTTAAAGTCCTTATTGGACTGGAGATACTCGGAGAGCATGTCCGGGTAGCAATTTGAGACCCACGAGGCGAACGCCTGAGTATATAATACTCGAGATGCGAGTGAGGGATGAGTGACACTCCCGCCGGATACAGGCGGGAGAGTGAGTGCCTAGGTGTCCCTACTGTGTGCCCTCTGCCAGTCTTATTGTGCAGAGGGATGTGTGCCTAAACGCGAGGCCCTAGCTGCTCCGGGGGCGAGGAGAGAAGACCGAGTAAAGCCCGGCTTCCAACCAAACACTTGCCCAGAGAATAGGAAAGTAGGATAGGGTAGGGTGGGAAGGAGATACCTGCCGTCGGCGAGGGGAGACCCCAAGGCCGGTGAAGGCAGGCCCGCCCGGTTTTAGCCGTTCCCTCCTACGCTCAGGAGGGAAAGGCTTGACGCACCGGGTCCACGCCCAACTGGATTGCGTTAACACCGCAAGGATCGTCCAGAAGACCACGTGAAGCGTGGATTTGTTTGACTCGAAAATTGAAAAATTGGAAAATCGAAACTAGAGATCGCTCTGAGAAGAGCGGTTTTGATTTGACTATGTACGTGACAACGATGAGTCGAAGCGCTCTAACAAGAGCGCGCTTCTTTCGCAACGCGAGCCGAGCCGAGCCGAACGCCTCCGTGCGCCGAACGGTACACGAAGCGGTGGCTTGACGTCGAATCTGCACACAGAAAATCAACTATTAGCGAAGTCCAACACTGAATCCTCTTCAATCGAAACGATACAGGTAACCGGCACTAAAAGCGCAAGCACTTTTAGGCTTTAATATATTTTGGAAGGTGGCAGTAGAGTTTTTAAAGTACGTACGTAATTGAATAAATTATTTTGACTTTGACTTTGAAGAACTGGCAAAATATGGGTTGTATAGAAATAGCTCGTTTTTATATAAGTACCGTTAAAATATATCTAGAATCAACGGTTCTCTTAGTAGGCATAGAAATTTGATATCTAGTAAGGGAGTTCGTCGATAGATGGAATATAGAAACGTTTTTATAATGTTATTAGGTTATATAGAAATGACGCGCCTTCCATATATTTAACTTTAAAATTATATCTAGAATGAACCTGCAATAATATTTTGATCGTGAAATATAGGCTCCCTCAGCTGTCACCGAAACACAATAGATAATCTATTGTTATCATGAGTAGGGGAGAATTGGGGCTTCTGCCTCACACTCTCGCTTCGCTCGAGTGCGATGCAGAAGCCTCAATTCTCCAGCACGACATCGGCCGACCTACCGCATCGTATCATGTCATGGCAAGCCGATGCGCGATGCTAACGTGCTTAATTATTATCGGCGCGCGATAGCGCATCGAGTGTCTCGAGTAAGACACCGCGCGTGCCGAGGCGATACGCGATACAATGTTTTCATTTGCGTGAAAGCTATTTTGTTACACGACTGGTTGATGTAACTAAGAGATCTTTCCTGTGTAAAGGAGACTAATCAATAATATGCTCGCCTCTATTCGGTTTGCAATGCGTTTTGATACTGCTGCGGTTTGTATAGAGACTGCATAACATTTAGTTGTAAAACATTTGACTTATGTAGTAGCCTTACATGTCTATCTAGGTCACAGTTAGCTTGTTTTGTAATCGTCCATGTATTAAATACTAGAAAGATTGATTCATATAAAAAATCTCTCCAGGGGTTGCTTTACGGAACTCTAGTCTCGGAAAATAACATTATATATTTATCCATCGTATCCACGTAAAATATAAATCCAGCCTTCGTCATTTCACTTGACTTCCAATGTTTTTATTTTTTAGGTCAGAGTGACATCGTTAGATTATGAGATAGTAAGATTTTATATTATTGACGTTCACCTGATGGCCATTAAACACATCTGCTCATAACAGTAACAGATCCACATAAAACTTTGATCGACAAGATTTTGTACCGCCCTGCGCTGCGCTCCACACCCTCGTAGGCAAAAGATGTTATGCCTCACAATGCCCAATAATTTCACTGTCTACCATGCACTTCAAACCAAACACAGCGATGCTGGCACATAGCTGCTTGGTGGCGGAATAACTCGCAAAGCGGTGGTGTCTACTCAGACGAGTTTTAGCATACGAAAAAATCACCTAGTAAATGCTAAGAACTTTTATAGTAGGTAGGTAAAACTAAACTTTAGATCTTTATAGTATGTGAACTAACAGTTATAACTGTAATACTTAGACGTTTGTGCGATGTTAGCAGCCAAGATTGATAAGGTTATTTTCAATTAAACAACGTAATAACTACAATAATAACCTTGAAGCGATGATAACTCAATGGTTGGCGTGGTCGGCTAACGTCCCGAAAGGCGCGGGTTCGAACCCCAACAATGAGCATGAGCTTTGGAGACAACATCGTGAGGAAACCATAGCATGGTGGTAGGGCATTTTCTAGCTCGTGATCGCCTGGCTAGCTACCACCCTCTTGTAGAAAATCTGTTGACAAACACCTGATGGTGTTCCGGCAGCCTCACTCGAGAGCCAGTGTGCCATTACAGCTGGTAGCATTTGCCACCATCTTCGGCTACAGCGTCACATAACATCAAGTGACCTGGTAGCCAAATACCTAGACTGTGAACTGTAAAAAAAAACAAAACAAAAAAGTGAATAGAATATTACTAGTTCTTGAAGTGTAGAAGTTGCTTTTTAAGGGGTATAATTTATTATGTGTCGCATAGATGTAATTAATCAAAATATAGTTTTAAATTCCCTACAGAGCCAAACAGTATATAGGGGCTTGTTTTTGGAACATTTTAAATTATCACTTTATGTATCTTATCTGTGAACAATAAGTAAAGCATAGACCGAGGTTTAAGGATAATTAAAAATTAGTTTAAGAATATTTAGCACAAAATTGTGATTTCATTATGTTTGTGACTGAAAATAAGGAAGGGCTATGCATCAAAATACCAAATAATTAGTAATTATTAGGATTTATTTCAAGATATGGGTGGTTTTAGACCAGATAAGTACATGCGACTTCCTTATAAAAATTTCGTCTCAGGTATCCGCGACGGCGAGGCGTCGCTAACATAAATGGAATTGTGAATAAAGCCTCGACCACGGTGAGCGTTCAATGCTTAAATAAATTTAATCTGTATTCGCATGCGGCATACAGTTCATTACGATCAGTATCATATAAATAACATGTCAGCACTTCAATATAAAAATTATGAAATGGTGTGTGTGTACGCGGTTTAATAAAGTGATGTTATAAATAGATGTGCATCGAATAATTTGCTCATATATTTTATTGTTCTGCGATCTGTGAAGTGACATTTGGATCGGAAAGTATGTAAGTGTTTTTTTTTTAATTGCCCCTCAAATATGTTAACATTTCTATCCTGAATAATTTTAGTTTAACTTCAAATTAATAGTAATCATCATGAACTATTCCTTAGACAATATTGTTTTAAAATATTTGGCTATAAATTATTAATTTTTGATTTTTTTTATCACTTAAAAATCAGCCTAAATTCTTAACTTAGTAATTAATTTAGGTACTTATTTTGACATCATTTTTGATGGTATTTTTATTTGTTGTTTTTTTATACATTGAGCTTTCTTAACGATTGATAATTTCGATTTCGCAGGCCGGGTTGGTCGCAAAACCCTTTCTGGGCTGATGAAACGGACGCTGAGTCCGATGTAGAAGCGGGTGGTAGTCTACCGCTAACACAAGCAGCTCCACCTCCATCGGAAAAGAAAAAAGTAGGTGGTGCGAGCACTGCGAACAAGAAACGAGCCAACAGCACTTCGTCAGCGCCGAAGAAAAAGAACAAGACGGTTGAAAAAAACTCTGAAACTGAAGATTTGTCCCTAGGACAAAATTTATTTCTTGAGGTAAGATACATTTTGTTATCTATTTACATTATTTCATAGTGAGTAATATTATAATATATTATTTTTGTACTCAATTGCACTTATCACATATAAACTGAATTGAATATGGTGTCATTAAACGCTTGTGCATAGAGTGGTCTAAAATTAAAATATTTTGATACTTCTGTACTACGAGTGTGTGCGATATTTAATTGAAATCCTTACAATAACTTTATTTCGTATATTTTAGGAGGCGGTTGAAAGCAGCTTGAAGCAGTTGAAGCCGGTTCGAGCGGCATCACTGCAAAGCTTCTTGTCTCAGCGCAGGGCGAGCGGCTACACAACTCAGCGAGATCTCGTAAGAGCTGGTGAATACTACATCGAATTGAGGGTTTACAACTGTCGTGAAGCGGAGACCGAGCCAGCCGACGAGCGTTGGAAGAGAGCGCTCGTCACCCTCAAGCTGTGCACTGATGCAGACACAGCTGTCTGGCGCGCTGTGTCCAGCCTTGTGCAGGCTGGTAAACAAGAATTTAAATCTATTCAGCCTATTATGTATCCGAAACCGCGCTGATGATATTTTTACATTTTTATAAATAAATACTATATATCTTTCGATTTTATAAGCCTAATTTACTTACTTTTGTTTCCTTTACAGCATACATATATGAAATACTGAAATGTCAAATGCAAATACTGAAATACAAATATTGAAATTCAAATACTGAAATTATAAACTCAAAATTTGAAATGACAAAACTGATTTAAAACTTAATTCATATATTATTATTTTTTATCAATTAAACATTATTAAGCAGATTTTGTAATTGAATGTTTCAGTTCCTAGTTGATTTCATGGCTTGGCTGTAAAAAAATAATTAGTTAATCATAGTTGTTACGTACTTACCTTGGTTTATTTACAGCTCACAAATATCAAATACTGAAATGTCAAATGCAAATACTGAAATACAAATATTGAAATTCGAATACTGAAATTATAAACTCAAAACTAGAAATGACAAAACTGATTTAAAACTGAATTCATTTTTTAATTCATAATTGAATGTAACAACATTGACATTTCAGTAGCTAGTTGATTTTTGTGGTTTGGTTGTAAAAATATTATAATTAGTTTAACATAGTTGAAGTTAATTTAGCACTTATTTACATATCAGAAAAACAGAAATCTATGAACATAGCCTACTTTATCTTGCTCTTCTATAATTAATATGACTATGAAATTAATTCACTATTTGAATAAAATCTAAGCGTTATAACTATATAGAGACTGAGATTTACTATTTTGAATATTGATACGCGGGTCGCATTCTGAGTAGGATCAAAATGGTATTTTGTAATGAGTGCGGGGTTTATGTTTCTCACATATCTTCACATAAAAAGTCACTTTATCATAAATCAAAGTGTCTCCTTAACTCAGAGTTTCAAAATGTGCATATAATCGCTAGCGCCTTCAAAAACAGAATAGTGAGTTACAGAATAAATCCTGATACGGAAGATATCATCACAGCGCCTGAAATTTTCTTGAATAATATTTGCGCAACGGTCAATGAACTAATAAGAAAGTCCTTGTCTAAACACAATGCTTTAAAAGTCAATATGGAACTATTTGTGTCATATTATTTACCAAAAAACAATGAAAAGTCTATAAAGTCTTTTAACGTTCAATTTACTACAGTATTTCACAATACGGATTTACCTTCATTTTACAAAGAATTTTGTGAAAAGTTGATATCTAAATGCTCAGAATTTGAACAGTCAGAATCCGGATGGGCGATAGAATCTGTCAATTATTTAGAATTGAATATTAACAAATACAACCCATTAAGAGCGGGTACTTATATTAAATTACCGAATAAAATACAAAATACTAAGTCATGTATAAACATTAATAATGTGAATGATAAAAAATGCTTTTTATGGAGCATTATTGCGCACATGTATCCTGCAAAGAGAAATCCAAACAGAGTAACATCATATCCGCACTATGAAAACATTCTGAATATTTCAGGTATGAAGTTTCCTGTGAGTTTAAGTGATATTAAACTATTTGAGGAGAACAATCCAAATATTTCTGTAAATGTGTATGGCTTAGAGAAAAACTGTGATGTGTCCGGACCTCTTTATAAAACAGCTCATCGAAAATTAACACATGTGAACTTACTTTTAGTGCAAAATCATAGTCAAAACCACTACTGCTTGATAAAAAATTTTGAAAAACTTATACATAAGCAGCTTACAAAACACAGAAGCAAAATATTTTTATGTGATGAGTGTTTTGTTTATTTCGAATCGCAAGAAAAACTTTATCGACTAGTTTGCCCGCGCAACAAAACTGCAAGGATTTTTGAGGTCCAAAGTGTCGGAGCAACAATTGTTGCAAGTAAGTGTCACGCGCGTTTTTCTTTTGTTTATTTTTTAAAGTCATCCCAATGTTTAACCATAGAGTTTAATTCTTTAGCGTAATATATTTTCTTTCTATGGCAACACTACACACGGACATGTTCTATCTGTGAACTTTAAAAAAAATATATAATCAATGTTTATATTTTCATCTGTGTTTGGCGGCGAGGTTATGTTTTGTGCTATAGTTTTTAGTGAATTAATCGGGTTAAACTCATGATTTTGATACAAATTAAACATGAATATGATCGTGAATGTGTAAGGAATACTGATAAAATGTGATTTAAGTTCTGACATCAAAATTTTACGATATAAATTTGTCACGAACCGACAACACTCGGTAAGCTAATTTCTCATTGTTATGATTGGTTATAATTTGCTTTATTTTGAATAGATTATACTTTTACATTGTAAAATATCACAGAAATAATGTTGTCAAGTAATTACACCCACTCAGAATATGATAAATACGCCATATCATGTCAGGATCGATAAAAAATCGAAGTCACGTGACAGTTAAATTCGCTTGTACTAAAAATTCAAAACTTGTAATTTTTTTTAAATATTTCTGATATATAATTATTCTTTGAAACCTAGTTTGGTTTGTAGGATTTCTAATAAGAATTCCAATAAAATAAAAAAACCAACAAGAAAATTTATATTTCATACAAAAAAAAATTTTTGGAAATCACCATGTCTAAGTCTAGAAAATGGGCCCCCAAGTTGAAAAAAAATCATTATTGGCCGAAATTTCAAAGTAGCTCTTATTTTTTATGTAATTATTAATAACCTAAGCATATGTTACTAGGTAAAAATAATATTTCTGTTCTAGACATTCAAAATATTTATAAATATCAAATCAAAATCCTGTCTTGGGAAGCATTATTTATTGATAAAACTTAATTTTTGTGGTCAGATTGCAAGTTTTTTTTATGATATTATTTCTTCTACGAATTCAAATATTTGAATGTAATTAGATAGATATGTGTTTTTACTATTTAATTACCGCAAAAAACCTATAGGTATTAATGTAAAATTTTTAAATTACAATTTTTTTCCATATCAATTCTGATTTTTTCGGCTACGTCAAGTTTGTCCTCGTGTAACATAACATTTTACTAATACATTTGACATGAATGTTTATGTATCAGATTTCTTGGTTATTCAACTATCTCTGACAAAAATTTCGTCTCTTAACTCGCTATAGGTATGGCACAAGAGCCATTTATTCCCAACTCGGCGCAAACTTTTGACGCGGGTGCAGGTCGTAACACTCAGGAGCAATCACGAGGGCGCCACAGGGCTCCTTAGGCAAGCTAGTCGTTATGGCCACATTTGTGCGCGAGTTAAAACAGTATTGCCTCCTTCAGGAAGTAAGTTATCGTTTTCACACTTTGAAAGAACTCGAAATATCCCAATTGTAATATACGGTGATTTCGAAAGTTTACTTAAAGAATATTCTGATAAAAACAAATCACAGCATGTTGAAGGAATACAAATACATGAAGCCACCTGTTTTGCTTATTACATATGCTGTAAATCTAGACCGTCTCTGAACAAGTTTGTTAGTTATCGAGGTCCTGACTGTGCAAAAGCATTTGTTGAAACTCTTTGTAATGATGTAATGGAATTACACCAAATATTATCAACAAATGTAGATATGGTGTCATTAACCGAAAATCAGAAAAAAACTCACGAAAGCGCGACTGCTTGTCATCTTTGCAAGAAAGCTTTTATAAAAGGTGATATAATTTGTGCAGACCATGACCATTTTACCGGATATTATCTAGGCGCTAGCCACAATACGTGCAACTTAAACGCGACAATATGTAAATTTATTCCAATTATATTTCACAATCTTACCGGATACGACTGTCATTTATTTATTAATGAATTGTCAGCTATTGTTGGTCGAATCAATTTAATCCCAAAAACAAAGGAAAAATACATATCATTCACTAAGTTCATACCTGTTAATGCCAAAAATGCTGCACAGCTAAAATTTATTGATTCTTTTAAATTTTTAAGTTGTGGATTGGATAATTTAGCAAAAACATTACATCCTGATGATTTTATTAACTTGAAGCACTTTTATCCTGATAAAAAATCATTTGATTTATTGCGTAGAAAAGGTATATATTGCTATGATTATGTTAATTCTTTCGAGCGATACAATGATATGTGTTTACCGGAAAGAAATTGTTTCTTTAATAAAATGACATCTGAAGAGATTTCGGAAAAAGATTACGAACATGCTAAAACTATTTGGAAAGAGTTTCAAATACAAGATTTAGGACAGTACACTGACTTATACTTAAAATGCGATGTTTTACTGTTATGCGATGTATTTGAAAAATTTAGATCAATGAGCCTGACTCATTATAATTTAGATCCTTGTCATTATGTATCCTCCCCATCCTTAAGTTGGGACGCAATGTTACTGTACACCAAAATTGAGCTTGATATGATTTCCGATGTTGAAATCTACCAAATGATTGAAAAAGGTATAAGGGGAGGTCTTGCACAATGTAGTCTACGGCATTCGAAGGCAAATAATAAATACTTGTCTGATTATAACAAAAATGAGCTAGATTCCTACCTTGTATACCTTGATTGTGTAAATTTATATGGCTATGCAATGATGAAATGTCTACCAATCAAGAATTTCAAATTTTTGACAGATGACGAATGTATAAGATTAAAAGAGAATATTAAATTTATATCAGATAATAATAATCAAGGGTACATACTTGAAGTAGATCTCGAATACCCGACAGAAATTCATGATTTACATTCTGAATTACCATTTGCACCTGAAAAATATATTCCGCCTAATGGAAAATGCGAAAAACTAATTGCAAATTTGCATAATAAATGTCAGTATGTTATACATTACACACATTTAAAAGAGTGTTTAAAACATGGTCTAAAGCTCTTGAAAATACACAGAGTTTTAGTTTTTGATCAGAAAGAGTTTTTGAAACCTTACATAGAACTAAACACAGCACTCAGGCAAAATTCGTCATCAGACTTTGAAAGAGATTTTTTTAAGAAGCAAAACAACTGTATTTTCGGTAAAACGATAGAAAATAAAAGAAATCAAATTGATGTTAAACTTGTTAATGTTTGGAAAGATGTTTCAAATAGAACCAATAAAATATGTGGCGCTGAAAAATACATAAGTGCTCCGAACTTCAAAAATTTGTCAATTTTTTCCGAAAACTTGGTAGCTATTCAATTGCAACAAAGTAAAATAATCTTAGACCGCCCAATTTATATTGGTTTTACAGTTCTTGAGCTTGCCAAAACCCATTTATACAAGTTTCATTACTCAGTCATGAAAAAAATGTATGAAGAAAACATTCAACTTTGTTACACAGACACTGATAGTCTTTTATATTTGATAAAAACTGAAGATTTTTACAAAGATATGAAGGGCAGCCTACAATATTTTGATACCAGTAATTTCAGTGATAATAACTTTTACACCATACCTCGCGCTAATGCTAAATTGCCAGGCTATTTCAAAGATGAATTAGGCGGTAAAGTTATTTCGGAATTTACAGGATTACGTGCTAAGCTTTATTGTATTGATACTGAAACCTCATCGATCAAGAAAGCTAAAGGGGCAAAAAAGTCTGTAACCAAAAACCTTACTATGGAAAAATTTAAACGATGCCTATTTAAAAACGTAGATATTAGAGATGATATGTATGTAATAAAATCTAAGAATCATAGAGTCTTTACCCAGAGGTTAAACAAACTGGTGTTAAATAAATCTGATGACAAGAGACAGATTTTCAAGAATACTGTGAATACCTTACCTTGGGGCCATTACGCCAATATATTGTAAATTTATAAAATACTTTTTCATTTGTAATAAACTAACGTGTGATTATTACTTTTAGGTTAAAAAGTATTTTACTTATTATTTCAAATGTTATCAGTTACTGTAATAGAATTTAAATTGAAGTGTTTATCTTATTTTGTAATCTTTAATAAATAAAATTGTACTTAATTATCTAACATTGTGTTTGCATTTATTATCTATTTCCGCTGACCAACCTAAATACTTAATATTATAAGAAATTATTGAGATAAAACAACCAAAATACATGATGCCAGTTTATTTTTCAATTACAATAATTTATGCACAATTAAATTAATTTTAATGGATAAGGAGAAATATTTTTCATAAGTCACAGTCGTAAAGTTTTTTTCCTATTTGTCTTATAAGTGAATTTGCAGCATCCATTATTACATCATAGTTATGGTTTTCTTCAACAACATACTGAGCGCTTACACTCGAATTCTCACTATCACTATAGTAACTGCTATCATCTTCTGGATTCTTGACATCATATATACAGATCTTGATTAACTTTTGACCCGTCTTCAAATGAGTGCGACGCACAATATTTGTTGTTATTGAAAATGGAGGAGATGCAAAAGATTTTCTCTTTCGAAAAGGCTTTCTTGGTTTTACGAGCGATTCTTCCTTATCAGTATTTTGAGAATTTTTAGTTTCATGAGTTGCAATTTTTGTGAAGTATCTTGAAGTATCATCCGTATCTTGTGCATAGTAAAATGGGTTGATGATAAGATCTTCGCACTCTTGAGACATATTCACCTAAAAAGAGAGAAAATTGATTAAAGTAATTATTATTAATTCATGTTAAAGTAGTTATTATTACAAGCTTAATTATTATTTTTTAATCAATTCAAATATATTTTTTAAAACTTACTTAATTTTAATGTGTTTGCTGAACAAATGTGAAGACGAGTGTCAGCTGCAAATGTGAGCGGTGAAATAATGAAATGTTTTTAACAGGATAATACTTGAACTTTCGCGGAACTACATAAATGGCATGCGCATATTAAATATTATTTATTACTGTGATGTGATCAAATAACCCCGATAAAATGGATCAAATGAATCATTACCTGGAAATGTAGAAACAAAATGATGGTGTAATTGGAACATATGTACATAATAGCATTACATTGCATTCGAGTAACAAATACGATGCTATTTAATAAGAATACGCTGTACACCAGTATCAGACATCATTATGAAGTTGGTCAAACAGCCCACTACCTTAGAAATTAATGATATAGAAGTGAGATCACAACCCAATACTGTCAGACACAGCGTTTTACTCCCTAACACCATTCGCTGTATAATTTGTGGGCCATCGAATTGTGGAAAAACCAACGTTATGATTAATATGTTATTGCATAAAAATGGACTTAAATTTCAGAATGTTTATCTGTACTCAAAAACAACGTATCAACCAAAGTACTGTTTTTTGAGTGAAGTGTTCAACTTGATTCCTAATTTAAATTATTTTATGTTTAAAGACAGCAAAGATGTCGCTGATCCTGAAAGTGCTCTACCAAATTCTGTTTTTATTTTTGATGATGTCGCATGTGAGAATCAAGTAAATATTCGCAATTATTTTTCTATGGGGCGACATAAAAAAATTGATTGTTTCTATTTATCCCAGACTTATTCTAAAGTTCCGAAGCAGTTAATACGAGATAACGTAAATTTGTTAATTGTTTTCAAGCAGGATGATATTAACTTGAAACATATTTACAATGAGCATGTCAATACTGATATAGACTGGTTACAATTTAAAAAAATGTGCTCTGAAACATGGAAAGGACGACACTCGTTCTTAATAATAAATAAAGATAGCGAGTTAAATAACGGTAGATATAGACATGGGTTCGATACGTTTATTAAATTTCAGTGACTTTATATAGAAAATACATGCGTTTTATATATTCAGTACAACAGCTTCAGTCCAAATTACTGGTTGTGAATATACTAAACTTCTAACATGGAAAAAAATATGAAAAAGCGAATACTTACGTCAGTCAAAACAATTAAACAAAAAATAAAAGCTATGAAAAATAATGAAGATACTATCAACTATAATTTAGATAAAGTATTTAAACCTCTTATTGACCCTTTGAATAAAATTGCTGATTGTAAGGAAATTAAGTCACCAATCAGTGATAAATCTACTCTTTACACAGATGTGGCAAAAAATTCCTCAATGCTCTCTAATGATTCTAGCGATATAAGTGAAGATAACTTTAACGATGATGCTAGTTCGTATAAAAGTGTCAATACAAACTTATCGTATGATGGCAACAAGAGAGAATATTTGACGCCGGTTAAAGATGAAAAAATTGTGACCATGCTAAATACCCCTTTAATGTCTATGTTAAACAAAGATAACTTACTTGAGGAAAATAATAGTTTAAATGTGCCGTTTGGTATACGAAGTGAAAATAATAAATTGTGGATGGGTAGCGTACCAATTTCTTTTAAATTGATTGGCACTCACTCTAGTGGAATGCAAATATCTTTGATTTCGATAGGCGATAAAAGTTATGAAATAACAAACGGCATTAAAGAGCTATTGTTTAAAAAGAAACCAGACTTAAATTTAGTTTCAGAACAAGACCGGATTACTTACAAAGACATATTAGAAAACACTCATGCTCATAAACGAGATTTTAAAAGTACTAGTCAAATAAAAGGTGATAAAGGAATGAAATACAATCAAATTGTTAAACCATTATTTTACGAATATGATCAACTCTTAGAAAATAAAGTTATTAAACGTGGTGGTAGTTTACCTTGTTTGAAAAAATCGTATAAAAAGAATACTGATTTTATTTATTGGGATGATCCTAATGAACTGATCGAAAGACTTAAACTATTGGTAGCATCCAGTGATGCTGGTAATACTAATCATGACAATGAAATTATATCATTAATAGAAGAATTGAAAGAAGCAGGTATAATTAAAGAATAAAATTACAACATTCAATGGAACTTGCTTAGTTTCAACATTCTGCTCAAACATGAATGTCGATAAATTCGGTCTCCACATATACAAAAAACGTAAAAATAACTACGGTTTTAATATAGCTCCAGAATGTGTGATAAAGCAAATTGATGCAAAAAACTTAGATGCTCAAAGTAAAAGACTTAAAAATCTTGGACACCCTCAGGATTCATGTGATGCTGTAACCAAAGATTATGTTGACAAATGCATAACTGACCTCTGGAACAAAGTTTCGACGAACATTAAATTAATTACAGAAATAAGTAACACATTAACTAAATTAGAAGACCATTTTCAAAACAGTAATAAAAATGAGCAAAAGAAGCGTAGTAAATGAAATTCATACATATGCAAGGATAAATTTTCCCAGAAGGCATGTTGTGATGAGAGATATTGATGATCTTTGGCAAGCTGATTTGATAGATATGCAATCTGTTTCAAAAATAAATGGTGGCTACAATTATATTTTAGCAGTTATTGATACATTTTCAAAATACGCCTGGACGATTCCACTGAAAAATAAAAATAAAGATTCAGTTTCCGAAGCATTTCAGTCTTTATTACAAAAAGGTCGTATCCCTAAAAATTTGCAAACTGATCAGGGCACAGAATTTTACAATAATAAATTTAAAATAATACTTAATTTGCATAATATAAATCATTACTCAACATACTCTACAAAAAAGGCGTCTATTGTTGAAAGGTTTATTAGAACTATAAAAAATAAGATTTACAAAGAATTCAGTTTACAAGGATCTTACAAATGGAAGGATGAACTATTGGACAAAGTAATCAAAATTTACAATAACAGCGTTCATAGAACGATCGGTATGTCGCCAGCGCAAGTTGGAGATAACAATAAAGATCTTATATTGAAAAGGTATAATGAAGTGTGTAAATGTTACAACAGAAAAGAAAGCAACATATTGAAAAATGGTGATTTTGTGCGTATTAGTAAGTACAAAGGAACATTTGAAAAAGGTTACACCCCAAATTGGTCCACTGAAATTTTCAAGATTATCAAAGTTCAAAAATCTAATCCCTATTCTTATTTAATTGAAGATATGAGACATCGCCCCATATTAGGCGCATTTTATAAGCAAGAACTTCAAAAAACTGAACACCCTGATGTATATCTTGTGGAAAAAATATTGAAAAGAAAAGGAAATAAATTATATGTTAAATGGCTAGGCTTTCCATCTAGTGAAAATAGTTGGATTGATAAAACAAACAAATTATAAAGTAAGCGCATCATGAAAAATTAGTCAGTTTCTATTTGGTTATGAAAGAGAATAGTCATCTTAATAGTTTGATTAACAAACTGCCCTTCGAACTTCACCTGCCTGGGTATAATTATTGCGGACCAGGAACTCGATTGGCAGAAAGACTTGCTCGAGGAGATAAAGGAATAAATCAGTTGGACGAATATTGCAAACAGCACGATATAGCTTATAACAAATCATCTAATTTGGTTGACCGACATAAAGCGGATATAATTTTACTTAAAATGGCTAAAAAGAGAGCAACATCTTCGAATACTAGCTCTGGAGAAAAAATTGCTGCTAATTTAGTTAATACAGCTATGCTTGCAAAAGTTAGTGCTGGAGCAGGACTAAAAAAGAAATTTAAAGCTATTGTATCGCACACAAAAAAATATATTCGTAAAATGAAACCTAAGTGTCAAAAAATGGCAATCGAATTGGCTTTTGCTGCTGCCAAAGAATTGTCCAAAGATTTGCCTATTCAACTACCGCGTGTTATACCTGTGCCCAAAACAGGAGGCTTTCTTCCTTTAATACCAATTTTTGCAGGATTATCTGCTGCTGGAAGCCTCGCTGGTGGTGTTTCGGGAATTGTAAATACTTACAATGAATACAAAGCTGCGAAGAAACGTCTTTTAGAATTAAAGAGACATCATGATAAAATGGAGGGGTTAACCATAGGTAAAGGTTTGTGTATAAAACCTTACAAAGAAGGGTTAGGAATATACATAGCAAAAAAAAAAAATAGTCCATATATTACCTAAGCGAGCTCTTACTAATATAGACCTAATGAAATATTCTAAAAATATTCCATACTTTAGAGGTGTTTTTATGAGAGATGGATTACCTCAAATTCCATTTCCTATTGAATGCGGTATAATTAATTTGGACAGCTCACAAAATTCTGGTACACATTGGGTGGCGTACACTAAAATTAATGATTGCGTTGAATATTTTGATAGTTATGGAAACTTGAGGCCGCCAAAGGAATTTATTAGGTATATGAAAAAGTGTAAAGTTATCTATAATTACGATAATTTTCAAAAAAATAATTCGTATAACTGCGGTCATCTATGTCTAGGGTTTTTAAACAAATTCTGGCGCAAACTCAGCATTTTGAAATAACGAATAAATAGCATGTTATAACTATCTTTTTTTCAGTCTTTGTAATATCTCTGTTCAGCTCAGGACAATGTCATTCACTTTATCATTTTCCGGAAGTCAATCTGTGTTAGAAACAACGTTTCATCCCCCCTTAGTTTTAGAAGAAAGTTATGAGTGTGGTTTATTATATTTTTCTGTATTTAATGGTATACCTAACGTAACTAGCAATAACAATGTGTTTATTTATGGTGAAAATAATAGTCAAATTCAAATACCAAATGGTTCGTACGATTTACAAGATATTTATGAATATATAAATAATAATATTGACTGTGAACTCAAGATTGAATCGAATTGCAATACTTCAACAATATCTATATTCTGCGCAAAGAGTATCGATTTCCGAGCACCGAAGAGTATTGGGAGAATCTTAGGATTTCGAAAAGAAATACTAGAAGCAAATAAATGGCATGTCTCTGTAAACCCAGTCAACATTCTTCCAGTGACCGTGATAAGAATCGAATGTGATTTGGTGCAAGGATCTTACAATGATGGCATATCATCTCATATAATTTATGAATTTATACCAAACGTTTCACCAGGCTATCGATTTATTGAAAAAGCAATAAATGCCATATATTTTCCAATTAAAAATAAGAACATTGCATCCGTTACGGTAAAAATTATTGATCAAAACGGAAATAACATTAATTTTGGTGGAGAGAATATTCAAATGTGTCTTCATTTACGAAAATCAATATGATTGTATTTAATGATCAAAACTCTAATATAACATCAAAAACAAAGTTAAAAAGAGCTATTCTAACATAAACACTCAAGAAACAAAGACGTACCAAGATATCGAAGATTACAAAAGAAAACAAAGATTTCTTACGAGCTCTTGGTTTCAAAATATGAGTATCTTAAATATTGACGATTCACCCCATTTCGATAACTCTATCGAGGGTTACGAAATTCATACCTACAACCCATATAGTAATAGCTTCAAAGAAAATGATGAAATCCGTATATCGATTCATCAGCAGGATATATACGTATTACCATCTTCAAGTTTTATATATATTGAAGGACGCGTCAACGTTTCTATGAAGGATGCCTCAGGCAAAGTTGCAAAAAAGAGTTTGAAATTCACAAATAATCCAATAGCATTCCTGTTTCAAGATATTCGTTATGAGATTAATGGTATAGAGATCGATCGTATTAGAAATGTAGGAATTACTTCTACAATGAAATCATACGTCTCTTTGAACAATGAAGACAGTAAAGTAGCAGCCGTATGGGGATGGGATATGAATGGGTTTAAAGTTAAAGATGACTCCTTTAGTGTTCTGATACCACTTAGTAAACTGATAGGGTTTGCGGAAGATTATAATAAAATCATTTTAAATTGCAAACATGAACTCATTATGAGTAGAAATAATACTAACAGAAACAGTGTTATCTCTGATCAAAATGATACTATTCAAATTGATATACTAAGGGTTCAGTGGAAAGTGCCACATATTAAAGTATCTGATCGTGAGAGGCTTTCTTTATTAAAATATTTAGAAAAAGACAAACCCATACATATAGCTTTTAGGAATTGGGACTTGTATGAGTATCCTCTATTACCCAAAACTACAAAGCACTCATGGTCTGTAAAAACAGCTACTCAATTAGAAAAACCAAGATATATTATTTTTGGCTTACAAACTGATAGAAAAAATAATATAGCCAAAGATAGTTCTTTATTCGACCATTGTCACCTAACAAACGTGACATTGTTTTTAAATTCACAATATTACCCTTATGATTCGTTAAATATAAACTTTGGTGAAAATAGATACAGTATATTATATGAACTGTATACCAAATTCCGTCAGTCGTACTATAATCTCCCAACCGATCCGTTGTTAGACATAAGAGAATTTAAAGAAAAAGCACCTCTGTTTATAATAGACTGCTCAAGGCAAAATGAAAATCTGAAATCTGGCCCTGTAGATGTTCGTTTGGAAATAGAAAGTTCCCAAGATATTCCCGATAACACAGCTGCTTATTGTCTTATCATCAACGACCGAGTTGTTGAGTACAAGCCTTTGAGTAATATTGTGCGTAAAATATCATGAGTGTGTTTGTGGACGTGCAAGGATTCAAAACGGACTACAATGAATTCATAATAAAAGAAATAGCGATAAAATCTGGTCAACAGTTTATTACACTCCAGTTTAAGCCACCATTTTCCTACAACGAATTAACAAATACAGAAAAAAAGAATGTTTGTTGGATAGAACGAAACAGACAGATATTTTGGGATGAAGGATTTATACCATATTCATATCATACAATTTATATTAGAGGACTCATAAAAAATAAAACTATTTACGTTAAGGGCTTAGAGAAAGTGACATGGTTGAAGAAAATTTTAGGATATAATATGGATCAAAATTCATGTATTTTTAATCTAGAAGATAAAGGTTGCCCTAACCTGCTTAGTTTATATAAAGACTACAAGTCATGCTTAGATGTATATCGATGTATAAATCACTCCTCGCATTGTGCTTTACAAAATGTTACTTGTATGCAAAAATGGTGCTTAGAAAATAAATGTTTTTGAAGAAACCAATTTTATTTTTAATTATTAATTCCTCATATACCCTACCCTACTAGAATAACTCGCTCTCGCTTCTAAGATGCAGCAGGTTGGTTGTAGAGAATAAATTATTTTTTAAGAGAAGTATCTTTCAACTGATTGAATCAGATCATTGATTGAACAGAACCAGTTCAGATCAGATAGATAAAGTACAAGCTGTTCATGAAATAACAGACTCAGTTTTAAATGGTTGTGACCCGATCAGATATGGTTGACCGATGTCACGCTGGATAATTAGGACTATCTGCTTCACTTGCTTCTACGATGAAGCAGGGCGGCCGATGTCGTGCTGGAGAATTGTGGCTTCTGCATCACACTCGAGCGAAGCGAGAGTGTGAGGCAGAAGCCCCAATTCTCCCCTACTATCATGGATAAAGACAGCGGAGGGGTAAGAGCTAATTGAAGAATATTTACTCTTTGGTAGTGACCATAACTGTGGAAGTAAATCACTCTGTTTATAGTTCATTTCATTTTGAATCTGAATTTTTATGCGAACTTATAAAGAAAGGCGGTCGAGAGAGCATACTTGTAAACCGTCGTAAAAATTTTAACGCTTGCTATAAATTTTATTTATTCAAGTTGGGACAGTGTAAACAACAAGGAAAGTTATTTCATTGTTTTATAAAATTATTGAAATGTAACCTGTATTTTATTTCTTGAAGCTATCGGTGAAAAAAATCATCGTGTCGAAATCTACAGTGTGACGTAAGTCGGCGCGCTACGTCGGCATCGCGTCGACGTAACGCTGTCACTGCGACGTTTTACGTATTAATAATCATAGTAGGTATACACACGGTGCGCTGCGTCGACGTAACATATACACGAATGAACTACAGCCCCCGAGATGGATCGGGCGGGGGTGTACTCATTGCGACGCCGGAACGGCAGCGGTCAGTTGTTTGTAAGTTGATAGGAAGGACACATGCAACCTCATTTCGTTTTTTACGTATTTTTGAAATAAGTTTTTAAATTTTGCAGAATAAATGAGTAGCTTTAAAGAAATTGAGATAGATTACTTCATTACTTCAATTCAGGAATGACAAATTATATGGAATAAGTCACAACAGTCAATTTTATAGACACTGCGATGCTATTACAAAATGTTCGCCGCATCTGTCCGTCACTGGTGCGACGATTGAATGTTACAACTGCATCGTAGTAACGCTGCGATGGCGCAGCGTCTGTGTGGCCGGCTATGCGTTAAAATATTTACATTGCGACGACGCAACACAATGCAATGCGCCGTGTTAACCGGCTCTAAGAGCGAGGCCCCATTAGTGCGTTGCGCTGCGTTGCATCGCGTCGTCGCAATGGAACAACGCATTGTATGCCACACCTTCTGAGACGCAGCTGCGACGGCGTGCATACCCTCTTGCGTTGCGTTGTCGCAGCGTCAACGCAACGCAAGAGGGTATGCACGCCGTCGCAGCTGCGTCTCAGTTCACTCTTCGCAATGGATAGATACAAACGTGTTCCGTCGTCGCAGCGGAGCTCCAACAACGCAGTTCATCACCCTCCCTCCCGCTTCGTCTCTTGTCCGTCGTTCCGTTGAAAAGTCGCGCGCGACGACGCAACGTTCTAATGGGGCATGTAGTAAAAAATATATGGAAACCACTCTAAGAGTGAGGGCCCCATTGGTACGTTACGTTGCGTTATCGCGGCGTCAACGCTGCGACGTTTTACATATATATTTTGTGACATGCCCCATTAGTGCGTTGCGTCGCAGGCGACGTTTCAACAGATCTACGAACAAGAGACGAGGCGGTAGAGAGGGTGATGCGCTGCGCTGTCGTAGCTCCTGTGCGACGACGGACAGTGTTCCACTGCTAGAGGGGCAAAGTATTGCTTCTAAGTTTATTTCGATGACGTGAGTGCCCTCATGCGTTGCAACTGTTATAAATATTTAAATGATGTCTACAATTTAGAATGTTGTTTGATGACTAATTACAATTATTTCCTTAAATTTGTATGATTAAAAGTAGTTGTACCAACTTCGGGTGATTGGTCGAGGCTTTGACAGGTATCGACGCAACGACCAATCACAAGCAAGTATAATGGTGGGGATAAAGTTAGTCGGCAGGCATTCTCAGAGGTATACCCGGCCATTCGTTTTCCGACCTCAGTGCTAGTCACTTGGAAATACAACTATCGCTGTTAATTTTTACCAAAACTGTACTGCTGTATCTATATAGCAATAAAGCTGATCGTTAAAGTTATAGTGTGTTTGTGCATTTAAAGTCCTTACTTCTGAGGGTTGGACTAGTACGGTTCACATCTCAGAAGTGGGATAGCAACTTAGTGCCCACAAAAGGATCGGAGATACGCTTAAGTATTTGGCGTACTTAAAAAAAAAACGTAAGTGTTCTTTGTTAATTTAATGTATATTATGCTTGTCTACCCTCATAAATTTATGAATCTATTGTGTACGTAACTGAATTCATATTATTATACTTTGCTATAACCAAATTAACGAAAGTAGGCCTCAAGTTTACTCTTGTAACGTATTTTTTTTCTTTTCTTATGTATTTCTTTACGATTGCGGTTATTTACCAGACTACTAAATGATTCGATAGTCCTATTGTAACAACTTCAGAACTAAACTGTATTTACCGTAACGGAGACATTCCGAAGGTTTATATGGTAAGTCATGCATGTTAATCTTGCCAGGGTACCCCCTGGAGATGAACATGTTTGGTAGTTCTGTTTGTTGTTTGAAAAACTGAACTATATTTTACTGTAGTTAGAACAACGTCAGAACTAAACTGCATTTACCGTAACGGAGATATTCCGGAGGTTTATATGGTTAGTCATGCATGTTTATCTTGCCAGGGTACTCCCTGGAGATGAACATGTTTGGTAGTTCTGTTTGTTGTTTGAGAAACTGAACTATATGTACCATAACGGAGGCATTTCGGAGGTTTATATGGTTACTCATGCATGTTAATCTTGCTAGGGTACTCCCTGGAGATGGACAAGTTTGATAGTGTACTATAAAGTATGGGCAGGTCAAAAAAAATAAAATCTCGTTTACAAGTTTATTAACTCAAGTGTTTTCTTTTTGTCGAGGTCACGAGAACATGGATGAACGTAGGTCTAGTTCTCGAAGAGAATGTGATGGACCTAGACGCACCTCTCGCGAGACGCTGACGCCGCCGCTAGAATGTCATGATGCAACTCGAAGCCGAAATACAACTATCGCTGTTAATTTTTACCAAAACTGTACTGCTGTATCTATATAGCAATAAAGCTGATCGTTAAAGTTATAGTGTGTTTGTGCATTTAAAGTCTTTACTTCTGAGGGTTGGACCAGTACGGTTCACACAACGTCGTGCATAGACGCAACGCAGATGTAGCATACAATGCGTTGAGACGTTGCGACGATGCGACGCAATGCAACGCGTCGCACTAATAGGGCATCACTCTAAGGGCAGTTTTTGGCGCTTGTCTGTCTAGTTACCACTGTTTGAAAATTACTCCCGTAAGTGTACCGGCAGAGCATAAGTCGCAATCCTAGATGTAGTGTGATACCACCTTCGACCGCATTATCAGTAGCTCTACCATGTGTTGGCAACATAAATGTCATCTATAGTCAATAATCGATCTTGCCTTCCTATTAACCTTGTGATTGGCGTACTCGCTGTCAATTTTAGTCCTAGACCGCGAGGTGGCACTGTTCTTTTTTTATACATTTTTTGCGGCAGTCTATATCGAGCATCGATTGGTGTCAAAGTTGTAAACTCGTAGTATACCAACAGCTATCACTGACCATCAAGAAACACTAGTCTTAGATGTATAAAAAAATGAACCGTGCTTAGGTAATGTTGAGTTACTGGAAGTAGCAACTACTGGATCGTAATTTTATATTTGTTATTGTTTTATTGACATGAAAACCATAGAGATGAATAAGTCATTTGTCGTTTCTGATATATTGATGGGATGGAAATGGTTTATCTCAAAGACAATCATCTTGAACGGTGTATAGATTCAAAGGTGCTACTTATTCACTGGACCATTTACCACTATATATAACTTCAACGTGTAATATAAACACATCACTTTGAAACTACTTGTTTTCTTCAGTCTTCAGTAATAAAGATTTTTATTATTGTAACAAGTGAACTTAACATTGATCACCCTAGATTATGAAGACGTATAACCTTAAACGCCCAAAAATGTTGTTCTGTAAGCACGAACCACGCTTGCCAACTTGATTCTCTCATCACAAAAGTATTTAAACGATCGCTCCAAACACCACATCGACATTATGCGACTCCACGCGCGGGTCAGCTCTGTAATGAATGCGTACGCAGACACGCAGCATTCTGTTTGCAAAAATCGACTTTCACACTTCCCTTTTTGTATTTGTAGGTTGTTTAAAATTAAAGCTTATGGTGCAGGAAATAGAAAAAGCAAAAACATCATGTTTAAAATACGTTGTACATATACATAATGTACAGAGTTTAGTTTTGCAAGCAATGACTACTGACACACTTCATATATCACATTTTCATATATCAGTTATTTTTACACACAAGCTCTTCAACCTCGTCTTCTTCGGATCTTCTTCGGACCTTGAGCCTTGATGGCCTAGATGGTCATGGCGTCTGGGACGGATCGTCACGCGGGTTCGAATTCCGTCCGAGGATGTGAATTTTTCTCTCTATAAATTTCAATGTTCAAGCTCTTCAAGTTCCAAACTAAGCAGCACTGTACTATGGTAACCTGATGCCTGATATATATACACAAGCCCATGTCAAACAGACATGTTCATTGCATACAAATGTATGATCTGTCCGGGGATGGAACCCGGGACTATTGGCTCAGAAAATAGGTTTGCTACCGACTGCGCCGACCGGCCAGTCAAAATATCATGCGTAAAGTTTTAACCTATCTGTTTACCGTACCTAATTCTCAATCTTTACTCACGTAGTTCTTTATTTTTTTAATACTCAATACATATCTCTTTATTGTCTTGTATTAAATTAATTTATCTGTCCTAAATAATATTATTCTAGACTTATATATCAGTAGACGGTTTTTAAAATCTAAAGTTTTCGGATCGGTCTATTCGTTGTGATGCTGCCTGAAAACGGAATAAATTAAAAAAAAAAGTTTTGTCTCGTGTACATAATATACAGTGCAATATCCCAAGTTTTGTTGATTTATATGTTAAGAGTTTGTTTTCGTGTACATAATATGCAGTGCAATATCCCAAGTTTAGTTGATTCATATGTAAGCTAGCTGACAAGCTTGCGCTTTCGCTCGTTTGGTCTATGGGATATCAAGCCAAATAAATTCAACTCCCTCGTTAGAGTAGCAATTTCCAAAAATACTTTATAAGTGGGATGCTTACAACATCATCAAAATTCAAGATTGTACCCACAGCGGTTAGACTCTGCATTGATAATCGGTTGTGACAATTAATTATAACTATATGTTTATCATAAGAAGAAACATTGCGTTGCTCCAAGTACGTTAAGCAGCATAAAAATTTGAAAATATCAGTACCTACAACATAGTTCAGCATTTACAGTAAGGTCACAAAATAACTATTAAGTGTTGGACGCTTATTTAGGGTCGGCTGCCAATCAAACGGTCACCGCTTCGAATGCTCAGGTTTGATCTTTCAGTGAAAATTCATGCGGCGGATTCACCATCGCAAGGCAAGCGTCGAGCTTTGGTTTTTTGGTTCAATTTGGTTCAAAAGGCACACAAGTGTTCAATTAGAACCAAAAGCGTATTTTATGAATGTACATGTAAAAAAGTTTTCCTACTTCCTATGTTTGTTACTCAATCATGCAAAATGGACATCGATTAAATTCGGTACATAGATAGATGAGGTACTGGACATATACACGCTACGTACAGACTATAACACATTAGATATTTTTCACCATCATTATTATCCATCCGTACGCGGGAAGCAGCTAGTTACCTACTAATAAATTATTATCTAAGGTCTAGTTTTCTGAATGTGTATATTTATATTATTTGAGCGAATATACGAGTATGTATACTTGCGACGATGCTCTACTAAGACTTTCAGTATTTTGTAAGATTTCTTTTAGAGAGTGTGCTATGGAGTTTCATATTTTCAGCCATCCGCATTTTACCATTGAACAACAATACTTACTTCCATGAATCATCGTTACATTATATACTCCAAACGCATCTTGTCTACAAACGCTTATATTTCGGTCATTTTAAAATACTTTCTTAGATAATTTATTGATACAGGCGTTATTTCGCGGAAATCAATTTTAAAAACGATATAAAAAGAAATATTTAGTTACATTTCCGCTGGAAAATGCTTATGACTGTAATGCAGTGTGCACCCCGCATTACTTGCAAATAGGAAGTGTACAGAATAACAACACACAAAACAACCCAATGAACCAAAAACGATTAGACACGAGCTTCACTATACACAAGGCATGCTCAGGCGATGATGACTCGTCAAGCGCTAGACCGACAGAAAGCGAAGTTGTGGCTGTACACCCCTCTCGCATTACTTGAACATAGTAAGTGTAAAGAATAACAAAACAACCCAATGAATCAAAAACGATTCGACACGTATTTCGCCTCCACACGAGGCATTCTCAGGCGATGTTCACTCGTCAAGTGCTAGACTAACAGAAAGCGTAGTTGTGGCGAAATCCAAGTGTATATTTTTTTTGTGACAACAATGAAATGACAGGGTTGTATATCTTCGTTCAACGATCATTCAAATGTGCAACGTAATCACTGAATAGAATGTCCTAAGCGCTGAGCTTGGCAAACTGCCAGATATGACATGGGGTAAACAACAGTGTTATGTTAGTTTGCCTATTGTAATACAACCTATTATGTGTCATACTTTATAGTCTGGTACACTGTAAATCTATGAAACGAGACCCTGGTCACATTGTTATCATTATATTTTTCTTAAAGTGAATCTAGTTGGCAAACTGTGATTGTGGCATGACGTTTACGATCAGGCGAACGATTCGTCTGTATATGGTCACTTACTAGTATTATAAAAATAATATCCAGTTTTGCCATATGCATGTCACTGTATGAAAAAATTTAAGACCTCTAAGAGATTTCGACTTTACTTTCAACATTCGTCTCAAAAAAGATATGACGTGGACTACAGAAAACAAGTGTGTGTTACCATGAGAAATCTATTCGTGTACCTGTACTATTTACTCATGTTTTTAGCAAATAAATTGATCTATATCATAATCCAAAATACGAATAAAAAAGTTTTGTTGATAAAACCGTAAAGGTCCGTAATGGTTAAAAATATAAAAATGTCACAACAGTATATCCATTTTGGACGTAGATAGGTGAGAAATTTAAATATAAAATAATTGTAAAAGTGTTATTAGTCCTTAGTTATTTACAGGCCATTTGGCTTAAAAACTTCTACCCCTATTTTAACCCCAGTATCATCGACTACATTCGGCTCATTTACAAACTTTAATAAAATTTAGTGACAATAATGAGTTACATACAAAAAAAGACCTGAGATGAAGCATTAGGGTAGTCACTCGCCAGACGGGCACAAAAATTACACCATCATGAGGTGACATTCTCACGATGCGATGGTGATGAAATCTACTGCATGATTCTTGCATCAAAAATTAAAGCCCGAGCTAGCAGTCTGCCGGTGACCGTCTGGTCGACGGCCGAGATAAACATTTTACATATTCTAAATCCTGAATTTCTGAGTGCTGATATTCTTCATGACGTAACTTGACGCTAAAAAACCGAATACTGCTGCTCAAAAAATACATTTTTGTAGTATACTAGCTGGTGCCCGCGACTACGTCTGCGCATGATTAGTTCTTCGAGTAGCTTATTATTTCTCCAAAGGCACATCTATCTTTATACTAAAATTTAATAAAAATGTACATGGTCAAACGCATTTGCTATAAGAGTATGATATGAGTAAATTAAAATACTTAGTATATATATATATATTATCAATCGGTAAACATTAATAATAAAATACAGGACGTACATACAAATATAAAAATAATCACCATGAAAAAAACTGTCATTACCTTTCATCACCCTTGACGGTATTTGTGTTACCCGACACCGCCGCAAACAGCCGGCGTGCACTGCACGCGCGCGACCCGCGGACCCCGTCCGGCACGACCAGTTACATGCGAGACAGCGCGCTGGGATTGTCGATCAGACCGTTCTTAGTAGGTGCTTAAAAAATAAAAGACCATAAATGCCAAAATTTCAAGTCACAATTCAGGTTTATGTATTAAAGAACCAGTCAGTCAGGACAAGTAAATATAGAAATAAGTTCGGTTAGATGAAGATTTATTTATTTATTTATTTATTTTTGATTTTGATTTTTTCGGGATAATACGTTAACTATATTGAGGTGGCAGGTAGTACTCTCTTAAGAACATTTGATCATTTTAGACTCATAAAGTCGTCTCCGGATTGATAACACCATACCAATATTTTTTCCGTAATTCCTTGCACGCTTACCTATACAAGAATAATTCAAAACTCCAATCACTGACTCAGGTGTTGCCGACGCTCGCCTTGGCGACTTGCCAGATATGGCGTCTAGTAAACAATTCAGTTTTTCGAATTTCGTACGAAAACCGCCATGGCAGTGACTAATGGGCTTAATGTTAACTCACTTGTTTAATGCGAGGAACAATTTTATGGTGTTCCGATTTCAGGGATTTTTTTGTATCATATATAGGTAGCGCGTAGCGCTCGTCGTGGGTGGAATTAATGTGACTTGTAAAAACCAAAAATGAAAAAAACCTTGCTAATATTTGGGCGTATGGTATTTTTTGTTATTTCCAATACCTTGGTAAACTGCTATTGTCCTGTGGTCAATAGAAATCAATTTCAAAATGAAGATGAGCAGCACATTTACTTTCAAAAGGTTATATATTGTGCCTTACCATGGTAACTTTTTTGTAACAGAGATTTCGATAGCTTCATGAGTCAAGGCTTTAAATTATTCAGTTCCATTGAACTGAAGCCGTTTGGAGGACATGCTACCTTCCTTTATATAGACCATGTTAAACTTTAAAATCGTAGACGTGAACATCTATTAATCAAATCCTACTTCCTACTAATATTATAAATACGAAAGTTTGTGAGTATGGATGTATGGACGTGTGGATCATTGTTACTCTTTCATGATTAAACGACGGGGGCAATTTTATTGAAATTTAGTATGGAGGTAGATGAGGCGCAGGATTAACACATAGGATACTTTCATAATCATCATCATCCATCACCGCACGGGTGAAAAAGCGTAAGATTCTTGGGCACAACATTGACAAAATAACAAGATTTCGGCCTACTTTAAGATCGTAAAGATTTTTGTGTCAGTTTCTGATAGCCAAGTCAAAAGCACCCTATCATTTTGACAGCTCGATACACTAGATGTGCTCGGCGACCGTCAAGGGTGATGTAACACAAATACCTTCAAAGCTGATGAAACGTAATGACAGTATTTTCCATGGTGATTAATTTTGTATTTGTATATGTACTGAATTTTATTATTAGTGTTTAATGATTGATTTACTAAGTAATTACTTACTTAAACTTACTCATATAACTATGTAAATATTTTAAGGCATTTTGGTATAAAGATAGATATGGCTTTGGAGAAGATAATAAGCTACTCCAAGTACCGATCCTGCGCAGACACAGTCACGGGCACCAGCTAGTATAATCTCTATTCGATTAAAAAGGATTAAATCCAAGGAACATTTAAAGTTTCTAACATAAATGACAAACTGCAAAAAACCTGTTTACGTTGGTACGGGCATGTAATGAGACGAGAGGAAAGTCACATGACGAAAAGAGTACTCAATATAGAGGAGGGCATACGAGGCCGAGGTCGACCACCGACCACTTGGATGACTACTATCAAGAAAGGCGTGAAAGCAACAAATATAACTGCCAATATGACCCAAGCAAGGCATCATGGCGCAGAAGTACAAGGAAAGCCGATCCCAAATGATATGGGATTAATAAGGCTAGGAAAATGAAGAATCTATATTCGATCCGGTTTTTTAGAGTAAACCTGTTATAATTAGAGGATTGTAAGCTGACAAGTATATATTTCGAACACAGTGGACCGAGCGAGTGCGTGATTGCAATAGCTTGGGCTAAATGCTTTCGTTTATCAGGATGTCCGGCTGTCATTTGTCAACCGATTCCCGTGCAATTGTGTGAGTAATTATATGGAACTAATGTTCGAATCAGAGTTTGGAAATATTTAAAATAAAATTAATATCAAAGGTTTTTAGTATCCTAGCGGCAGTAATTTACGATACAGCGCGTGGCATGATTTTGACAATTTTGATGTGGCTGGATATCGATAAGATTACAAGAATATTAAAAAGATACATACATATTTTGAATTACCAAATTTAGATGAAATTTGGTATATTGATAGGCGAGGCCTTGAAATGTCACATGGGATACTTTTCAACATCATCATCGTACTTCACCATGCGGGTAAAACCGCGGGACGCAGCTAGTATATCTATGATTCCCCGAATTGGAATAAATAGTATTTTTTAAAATCACAAAGCGTCATAAGGCTTCTCTAGATATTTTAAATAGTAAAGAGTCCAAATTTGTAAAAACTATAAAAACAACAAAGTATTTTAATAATCACGGTACTCAGTAGCCTGTTCCTAACGGTGGACGTAAAATGAGACAATAAAACTGGAAACATACGGGATATATAGATGAATGTATTTTCAATAATACACAGGCTGTTACTCGTTATCGTAACGTAACAGCGGGGGTTTATTTATTTCTCCCATTTAATTTGTTATTAGTTCATACTTGATTTGATTTTTTTTATATTATTATATAGGTTTAAATATGTTTATAGCCACATCTTTGTAAACTTGAAACAAGCCAGTTATTAGACACTTAATTTTAAATAATAATAATGATACATTTAATTTTAATATTTGTAGTATACTAAAAAAACCTTTATATCGGTATAAACACCTGTCTCCTTGATTAGAGTTTATTCAATCTTCTAGCATCTATGCAAATAACAAAATGGTTTTTATTGTATTGCGTTGCTTTAACGCATTAATGCAAAAAAAATACATGATAGGTTATATCTACAAGTGTTTCAAACAATTGTTTAGTAATTTTTTTAGAGACTGTTTTTCTTATGCTTTAGTCGTATTAGATCGTCCAAAATATGATCTCGTATATTTCAAAGGGTGCGTGTCTCCTTGGCTTTGTGCCAGCGCTGTTCTGGTTTTTGCAGGACAGAGGTTATTGCGATAAACGGTACCTTTTGCCCCGTGTTCAACACTCATGATTGGAAGGATTTCAAGATACTTGATTAAATAACTTACTGATCAAACTGTACTCCGCTAGTTTCATACTGTTGATATACCGCACAGTAAATGACGATCCCGTTGGAATATTTTAAAGCAATAGCAATAATAGTAACAATTATTATGCCAGGGTATACATATTGTAAAAATAAATACGCGAAATCGCTTTATTGAAAAGATCTATTGGTGTTAGTGCCACGTTGTATGTCTATGGGTTACAGGCAAATGGGCCGGCACGACCGGGGAAGTACCACACTATCACATAATACGAATGTGAAGTAATATAGCTTGCTATTGCGTTTTGTCGGTCTGTGGGAGGACCGGAGACCCTAATCTTTCCCCTCTCCCCTCATCCCCCGCTCCCCTCCTCTCCTTCTCCCTTCCCCAGGTCCCTCCCATCAATTGGGTCACCTGCCTGTCTGTCTACTTATGGCAATAAAAAAAGGTTAACACACAGTTATTCTTACGAACTTTTAAAATTATTGGTAGGTAAGTGTGATTAAGAGTACATAATATATTATTTACAAGTATGTTATTGATTTGACAATGGGTAGTATTAGTAGATTATTGTCGTTGACTTAATTAAAGCAATTTATGGTCGAGTAACCTTGGAAAGGACAAGGCGTAACCAAGGACTATCCAACTGAATTTGAAGTCACGTCCCTTTTTTAATAAACGAGGACGAGGATTGCTATTTCTGCTGAGATTTGAACTTACCTAATGTATTGAAACTTTAAAAAGAGATGCGCATTCAGTCTATCAAAATAAATGTTATATACCAAGTACAACCCCATGAATCATGTATAAAATTTAAATAAAAAAATATAAAGCAATTTCTATTATTGTTGCGTACAATTTCGGCATGTTATTTCGTTGCGTAGCGAAAGAAAACAATTGAATGATGGTTATTGTATTTGATAAAAAAACAGAATAATAATATCGTTATCTTTTTCGGCAGTTTGAAGCACATGTTGTAAAAGAAAGCAGTACTTGTTTAATGTTTATTATAATGCCAGTTTTTATTGCATATGCGAAAATTAATATATATTTTTCATTAATTGTATTTTATTCAATCTATAGGAATCGCTTTCATTGTTTATAATGGTATATATTTCGTTTTTAAAAATGTATGTAGAAAAAATAATTTTTTTTTAAAAAAAATGCATGAGAGTTATTTTGAAATTGATAAAATATGCATTTAGATATTTAGCTTTAGAGGTCGTGTAGATGTATTGGGAATAAAACAATGCATAGCCCTATATCTATCTGCTACTTTTCTAGATTTACCTTAACTATAGCTATAAGTATTGCGTACATAACAAACGGTACACCGTTTTCAAAAACAATAAAGTATATTGACTTCCAAATTATATCACAGTAACGAAACTGAAGAATAATTGAAACAGTTAAGGGAATGGAACTTGTAACAAGTTATATTCAGAATTGATGTTACAACTCTATAGAGATCGTGTAGCTGTAATGGGAATAAAACAATGTATAGCTCTATATCTATCTGCTACTTAACTAGGTTTACCTTCTCTAGATATAAGAACTGGATAAATAACAAACGGTACACCGTGTTTAAAAACAATAAAGTATTTTGACTTTCAAATCATATCACAGTAACAAAACTGAAGAATGATTGAAACAGTTAAGGGAATGGAACTTGCAACAAGTTATATTCAGAATTGATGTCACAACTCTATAGAGATCGTGTAGCTGTATTGAGAATAAAACAATGTATAGCCCTATATCTATCTGCTACTTAACATGGTTTACCTTCTCTAGATATAAGTACTGGATAAATAACAAACGGTACACCGTTTTCAAAAACAATAAAGTATATTGACTACCAAATTAATTCACAGTAACGAAACTGAAGAATAATTGAAACAGTTAAGGGAATGGAACTTGCAACAAGTTATATTCAGAATTGATATAACAACTCTATAGAGATCGTGTAGCTGTATTGAGAATAAAACAATGTATAGCCCTATATATATCTGCTACTTAACAAGGTTTACCTTCTCTAGATATAAGTACTGGATAAATAACAAACGGTACACCATTTTTAAAAACAATAAAGTATTTTGACTTTCAAATTATATCACAGTAACGAAACTGAAGAATAATTGAAACAGCTATGGGAGTGGAACTTGTAACAAGTTATATTCAGAATTGATATAACAACTCTATAGAGATCGTGTAGCTGTATTGAGAATAAAACAATGTATAGCCCTATATCTATCTGCTACTTAACAAGGTTTACCTTCTCTAGATATAAGTACTGGATATATAACAAACGGTACACCATTTTTAAAAACAATAAAGTATTTTGACTTTCAAATTATATCACAGTAACGAAACTGAAGAATAATTGAAACAGCTAAGGGAGTGGAACTTGTAACAAGTTATATTCAGAATTGATATAACAACTCTATAGAGATCGTGTAGCTGTATTGAGAATAAAACAATGTATAGCCCTATATCTATCTGCTACTTAACTAGGTTTACCTTCTCTAGATATAATTATTGGATAAAAAACAAACGGTACACTGTTTTTAAAAAGAATAAAGTATTTTGACTTTCAAATCATATCACAGTAACGAAACTGAAGAATAATTGAATATTGGAATTGAACTTCTAACAAGTTACATTCAGAATTGATGTCACAACGCTACTTTTCACAATCGTTCAATGTTATCACGAACAAAACACACCGTAATTAAACAACTTTGCCGCGAAAATGGATGGAGTGGAAGGAAAATATTTAATTATTAAAACCGACCGTTGAACTTTTTACCCGTCCAAAGAGGCGATTCTCAATTAGACTCGTCTTTTTGGGTCGAAATCGTATGACAAAATCTACATTTTACTTTTTGAATTAAAATGTTGCTTCAATTATATTGTTAGGTTTCCATGTGTAAATATATTTCACGTCTGAAGGAGTCGACAGAGGTAAATAAAAAGACATTTCACTAGTCATGTCATTGGTTTCACTGCAAAAGATAAAAAGGACTGTCTCGTGTAATGGGGTTTATTGTTATCTAGACCTTTTTTACAGACTTAAAATAGGCGTAGGACTTTGACGATTCTTTTTCTACCGACTTTCAAAAAGGAGGAGGTACTTCATCATTCGACTGTTTTTTTATGTTTGTTACCTCGTAACTTTCGACTGGGGGCACCGATTCTCAAAATTATTTTTTTGTTTGATAGCTAGTGTGTCCATGTGGTCTCATTTGAATTTCATTAAATTCGGTTTTGTAGTTTTTGAGTTACACTCCAATAACTGAATAGAATGGAAGTCGGTTTCAAATTTTTCAAATTGTACCAGATTTTTTGGTAGAGTATATTTCCGAGGTGGTCGCATGTAAATTTCATCAAATTCGGCTCAGCAATTTTTAAGTTACACTACATCAAAATAGGCGAAACATTATATTTTTAGTTATTGAACTGAAAAGTGTTTCGCCTATTTTGATGATTTGATAATATTATCATTGACGGTGAATAATATCGATCCTGTAAGTAGCAAGGGTCTCTAAAAATGGTTAAAAAAACGATAAATAGAGCCGACTTCAACACTTAAAATGTTGAAATAATTTGTCGAAGTCGGTAACATGCGCACAATATTGTGGCACTTTTGAACTATTATGTTACCGACTTCAACCCTTTTAAGTGTTGAAGTTGGTTCCATTTTTTGGTATTTTTAACTTACAAATAATAGGCTAGTGTTGGACCACTACCTTACTTGATGGTAAGCGATGATGCGATCGAAGGTGATATCACAATAGACCTAGAATAGTGACTGGCTCTCAAGGACAGCTGCCGGAATACTCTATTAGGTGCTTAGCGACAGATTTTCAAACTTGTGTGTAGTCTTCCAGACAAACGCCAGAAGTACCCTACCACCATGCTGTAGATATTATCACGTTTTTACCTTGACGGAAAGCTCAAGCCTAAGGTGGTCATCCGACACTTGTTTACCCTGGGCTTTTTCTGGCTGGATAAAAATAGTAATGAAAAAGTGGAGATCGTAAAACTTAATCTGTTACCTCTCCATGTCGGAGTTTAAAGAACAGTCATCTTATCTTACCAGCTGCGGTCATACTAACCATTAATGGAATCAATGCATTTCAGACTATCCAGTGTACCATTAGAACACAAAAGTTTTACAGGAGAATATTAGCTTAGAGCATCAATAAAACATTTTTTTTTCAAATAACCTGTACCGTATAAAAAACTGATCAAATAATCGGCCAAAAACTCTTTCGATGCTCGAACAGCGCCCAAACTTTTTAGAAACTACACAAGCGTTGTTTGCAAACAACAAGTCAATATTTCACTTGAAAACAAACGTATTTTCGGTACTCCAGCCTTAACGGTTGTCGGGAATAGTGCCACGATGGCTGCCTACGACAAATTAATAGGCCATAACCTGGGATATATAGTTATTGGCTTACAGGTGTCTATTCACAAAAAGAGTACGACCTTATGCGGGTGGGTCGTTGGAAGCTGGCTGAACATGTGCAATGCGGTTTTTACGGTGGGTGTAAATGGGATCTGAGCAACAATTGGGGTAAAAGATATTTCGGAATTGGGGTGAAATGGTATTTGTCTTTTTAATGGATGAAATAAAATTTAAATAAAACACTTTATTGCAAATAAAATATTTTGCGAACATTTGGACAGTGATTTTGTAATTTATATGTAATTTATAAAATATTATGTGCAATATTACGAGGTTGAATATGTGTACTAATAATGTAATAGTTAATCAAAGTCAAAGTCAAAGTAAAAATCATTTATTCAATTTAGGCATCAAAGACGCACTTATGAACGTCAACTTTTCATTATAATGTACTTTAAAGACTCTACCGCCGAGAAGAAGACGCACAACAAGAGTAGAAACATTGTAAACATCTATTGCGTATAGTAGAATATAATCTGTGATACGATAGGCTTCAAACTCTAATAATGTAAAATGGTGTACTCTAATAGTACACCATTTTTATTATAGATGTAACTAACAAATGACCCAATCGTAAGTATACTTTTTAGCAGTATTTTTTTGACTGAAGACTTGCCTTTATCTTTTTGCAGGTTTCTCTAAAGATTGAGTTTTCTTGGAGCCAATTCGAATGATGTCATGCGAAACATAATCTTAATACTCAGAAAGACTGGCCTTGGTGTTATCGCTTACGCTACCTGCAGCAGATATCGCTTGTATTTCTGTAACACAGTGATACAGGTCAATGCAAAAATGATAGTTCTGTGATAATGAGTAGTCGTGGCAAGCCACCCAATCTGCATTTTATATTTAACCAGCTGCTCTCCGAGGTTTCACCCGCGCGGTGATGGATGATGAAGATGATGATGATGATGAATCTTATAGAGCCTGTGTTACTCAGGGTGAATGTAGCTTTCCAATGGTGAAATAATTTTTAGATTCGGTCCATTGCTTTTTGAGCCAATTCGTCACAAATATACATACAAATCTTTCATCTTTATAATATTAGTATGATTTCCTTTCAATTTTACAACTGATTCAATGAATAATGTAATATAAAGTTTTAACAGCGTATAACGTTGTTAAAAAGCCTAAAGCTTTAAAAATATGGCAACACAATAATATTTTACGCAATTTCGCGCAACCACTTATGAAATATGGGTAATTACTGGTATAAAAGGTTGGCAACATTAGCCTGGAAAGTTTGGCGCATAGCCAACACTTACCTTGGTAAAGCTCGTTTGATAAGAATTAATAGGTATCAAAATTTGAGGGGAAACAATTTAATACCGTGAAGTTGTATGAGACTGCAAATTAGTACATTTTAAAACCAATAGAGTAGCCTGACAGCATCTTAAGCTTTGCCCTAAATAAAAACATATGTAAACTAAATAATATCGAGTCGAGTCCATTTGTAAATGGCAACATTTCACGCAGAACTAATGAGAGTAATGAGGTAAAATGTGGTTATTTTAGAATACCACAAACATAGCCGTTCAACTATTTCGGTACTAATTATGCACGAGTTATTGAAAATTGTTATTCAATTAACATAGTGATTGGAAAACGTTGAAAATAATTTCCTCGAATTATTTATGAGCCCCATTGTCGATCCATTTTAATTTCAATAAATAATTGATTTGAAAACAGTTTATAATATTAAATGATTTTGATTAGAGAGCCAATCAAATCCACTGATGTAACAGACGTTTCTTACGTCTGATGCTAAACGCCTCCTGTGACTGTCACCTGCATGGCTATTATGTATCTCAGTTGCTAACAAATGTCGGTTGAAATCTTGAAAAATGGCGGCTCTGTCACTTTTGACAACTCCAGTAAGCAAACATATTAGTAAGTTGACTATAGCTGACAAAACTGATATTGAGCCGCCATTTTTTTTTCGTTTTTAATCAACATTTGCTAGCAACTTAGATACATATATATACCCTACAGGTGTCATAGTTCAACCGTGCGATGATGCGTGATTCTCTAAGAGCAAACATCTTTACACCTTTGACATCATCCGCGAAACAAATGACGAGATGTCATGAATCGTTGGAAAAACAACCTTATGTACAAGGGCGATATCTCATAGAGTATTTGACCACAGTGAGCTCTTCGACGAATCATTATAGAATCGCACTGCTGTATCATGTACTCCGTCTGCTTCCTGAGATAAAAGCCGTTAAGTGTCATTTAATTATGCTAATCTCGCTGGTTATTAACCCCTTTAAAACTAAACGCAGTAATAAATACACACTTCTGCTTAGGGCTGGTACTGATACCAGAATTCGTAGGTGTTTGTTAGGACGTTATGTGTTCGTAGTTTTATTAGGTAACTAGGTACGCCCCGCGGCTCGAACCGTGCTTTAAATGCTTACTACAAAGTGTAGGGTTCAAAATAGCTTAGATCTTATTTCAAAATATTTTCTACTTTCTCCAAGCAAATCAGCCAAATCTGTTCAAGAGTTGAGGCGTGAACTTATTTTGTAATAGTATTATGAACTGCTTGTCGGTTTTGTTCCTCATTATTAAAAAAATGTTTGTTCTTGATATGAATTCGAGTATTCTGCATAGCACAGTTTGGAAATGATTTCTGTGCATATTTGTGTTGCCCTCGCCGTGGCTAAAATCAAAACATCAGCGTGGTATTCGTTCTTATACTATTGGTATTATAATATATCAATACGTTTTAGAAAATAGGCATTTCATAATTGTAAGGGAAGAAACATCAATAAAGGCTTTTTTCTACCGACTTCCGAAAAAGGAGGAGGTGCTCAATTCGACTGGTTTTTTTTATAGGTTTGTTGCCTCATAACTTTGAACTGGGTGAACCGATTCTCAAAATTCTTTGAAAGCTGGTGCTTCCCGTGTGCTCCCATTAAAATTTCAAATTAGGTCCAGTTGTTTTTGAGATACACTCCAATAACTGAATAAAATGGAAGTCGGTATTATATTTTTCAAATTGTACTCGTATTTTATTTATTTTTATTTTGTTCATACCAATGTATAAGCATGAGTTCTTGGCCTACCAAGACGGAGTCCTACATACAATATGTACCACTGTAGTTCCAATTATTCTTCCTTAGATATTGTACTTTCTTTAGGTATTCTACTTTCTTTAGTAGCGTGCATGTTATGTTGTGTTTAGATTAAGAGGCGATGAAAGCAGTATAATTTTAGCAAGATTTATATTATTATGTCTTATTATGATTAGGCGAAATTTAACAACGTGCAAAGGTTCTAGGTGATATTGTTACTGTTATTGATAGACATTGTGCATATAATGCAAAATGTAGAAATAAAAGAAGAAAGAAAACTATTATTTCTTCAAACAAGCACTGTACACAACAACATGTCAACGATGACACATACTTAGCATATCTCTACAATGTATGTTTTAAAAGTATATTATAAGTAAATAGTAATATAAGTTTGGGTGTAAGAGGTAATATACAGCATTGCTAATTCTATTCCTGAAATGGTTTTCACTTACACAGGACTTTTGACTGCTTTATTGACGTGACTGACTAAATGATGTAAAATAAGGGAATCACTAATCAGATGAATCAAATATTACACGGTATAAATACTGACCTTATTCAATAGCTGTACATAAAAGTACGTGACGTCGTATATCCATATCTTAAAACGTTAAACCGTATTATTATTGATGTGGAATCGAATCACAGGAACAGAAAGGAAGGAATAGAAACAACAAGCGAACAAAGCTACGGGTGTGTTAGCACCAAAGCAGAGAGATTTTTTTCAAAACCTTAGTTTTGATGTGTATAAAAGGCATGATTTATTTACTTTATCACAGACTTTGTTCGTTAATCATCCTCATCTCGAAGATCTGAAATCTGCCATGTTAGGGCAATACTCACTGACCTATTTGCCGAGCCGCATTAGCCCGCACTGACTTATTTGAAAAGAGATTTTTTTCAAAACCTTAGTTTAATGTGTAATTTCATTAATGCCATGATTTATTAATCTTATAACAGACCTTGTTCGTTAATCATCGTCATCTCGAAGATCTGAAAACTGCCATGTTAGGGCTAAACTCACTGACCTATCTGCCGAGCCGCATTAGCCCGCACTGACTTATTTGATAAGAGATTTTTTTCAAACCCTTAGTTTAATGTGTAATTTCATTAATGCCATGATTTATTAATATTATAACAGACCTTGTTTGTTAATCATCGTCATCTCAAAGATCTGAAAACAGTCATGTTAGGGCTATACTCACTGACCTATCTGCCAAGCCGCATTAGCCCGCACTGACTTATTTGATAAGAGATTTTTTTCAAACCCTTAGTTTAATGTGTAATTTCATTAATGCCATGATTTATTAATATTATAACAGACCTTGTTCGTTAATCATCGTCATCTCGAAGATCTGAAAACAGTCATGTTAGGGCTATACTCACTGACCTATCTGCCAAGCCGCATTAGCCCGCACTGACTTATTTGATAAGAGATTTTTTTCAAAACCTTAGTTTAATGTGTAATTTCATTAATGCCATGATTTATTAATATTATAACAGACATTGTTCGTTAATCATCGTCATCTCGAAGATCTGAAAACAGTCATGTTAGGGCTATACTCACTGACCTATCTGCCAAGCCGCATTAGCCCGCACTGACTTATTTGATAAGAGATTTTTTTCAAAACCTTAGTTTAATGTGTAATTTCATTAATGCCATGATTTATTAATCTTATAACAGACCTTGTTCGTTAATCATCGTCATCTCGAAGATCTGAAATCTGCCATGGTAGGGCTATACTCACTGACCTATTTGCCAAGCCGCATCAGCCCGCACTGACTTATTTGATAAGAGATTTTTTTCAAAACCTTAGTTTAATGTGTAATTTCATTAATGCCATGATTTATTAATCTTATAACAGACCTTGTTCGTTAATCATCGTCATCTCGAAGATCTGAAATCTGCCATGGTAGGGCTATACTCACTGACCTATTTGCCAAGCCGCATCAGCCCGCACTGACTTATTTGATAAGAGATTTTTTTCAAAACCTTAGTTTAATGTGTAATTTCATTAATGCCATGATTTATTAATCTTATAACAGACCTTGTTCGTTAATCATCGTCATCTCGAAGATCTGAAAACTGCCATGTTAGGGCTAAACTCACTGACCTATCTGCCGAGCCGCTTTAGCCCGCACTGACTTATTTGATTACTAGGGTTAAAAAATTGAATCTTTTCCAAACAAATAATCGTTCAAGTCGCTATGAAAAGTAGTCGAGCTTCCATCACAATATAGTTCTTTTATAGCAAAACTTAGATGTTATAGCTCTTTGTTAAGTAAATTTGAAAATGAACCAACAATTTTTATGTACTATATAGACAGATTTTGTAAGTACCTATACAGTCAACTTTTATGAAGTATAAAAATATAAACGACCAAAAAATACAAGATACAATAACAAGAATGAGAGCTAATAAAAAAATAGTTGACTTCTCCTTTATATTATGTTTGTTTTGCTACAATTGTTGTAGGTAAGGGTTGATTTTATATGGGGTGGAGTTTTTCAATAACACCACATACATGTACAGGATTCTACAGATAGTGACAAAAGGTTGCCATAGAGGTAAGAACCAACAAACAAATCAACGTCTTCTGATACAGGTCCGAGAAAAATCTTAATCATTTTAAATAGTAGATTTCAGTAAAAAATAGAAGTTGGAAAAAGTATAGAGTATAGAATAATATATAATATTAATATAATAATGAAACATAAATATAGAATATATAATACTCATTTTTATTGGCGTAGTTTTTATTCATGTTTGATGAGTAAAATACTGGCTTTTAATAATTTTTCAAACTTTTCGTGAAACTGATGCAACTATAGTAAGTGCATCAATAATGCTCTTTTTCTTCGGAGCCATCTTAGTTAAATGAGGATATATTTAATTAAACATGTGAGATTAGCATAGTTTTGTTTTCTATTTTGATGCAAAAACTGGTTTTTTATAGTACAATTTAAAAATAATAATAGTACGAGTACAATTTTAAAAAAATAATACCGACTTCCATTCTAATCAGTTATTGGAGTGTATCTTAAAAGCTACTAGACCGAATTTGATGAAATTTAAATGGGACTACACGGGAATTACCAGCTTTTAAAAAAACAAACATAAAAAACATAAATTCGAATTGAGTACCCCCTCCTTTTTTTGGAAGTCGGTAGAAAATTTTCAAATGAAATCGACGGACTGATAGGTACGTTGTATCTTACGAGTATATCAATAACGCTGTTTCTGTTTCGGAGGCATCTAAGTTTGACATCAAACTTAAATGGTTTTGTTTTCCAGTTTGATGAGCAAATATGGTTAACAGAATATTTATAAAGTCATAAAAAAGTTTTAAAGTCAGACTGAAACGTTGTATAGTATATCAATAACGCTGTTTCTTTTTCAGAGACATCTTAGTTTGACATATTTAAAATGGCATATATTGAATCAAAGATGCTAGATTAGCCTAGTTTTGTTTAAAAGTTTGATGAACATAAACTGGTTTTAGAAAAAAAATCAGTTATGGACAGATGTACTCGTAAACGTTGTATAGTACAACAACTGTTACTTTTTCAGAGCCATCTTAGTACGACATCGTTATCAAAAGGTGATATAGTTAGTCAAACATGTGAGATTGGCATGGTTTGGCTATCCAGTTTGATAAGCATAAACTGGATTTTATAATATTTTTTAAGTTGTAGATAGATACTTATACGTTGTACAGTATATCAATAATTATGTTTCTTTTTTGAAGCCAGCTTCGTTTTGCATTCGTGTACCTACTGTCCTTTACTATTCACAGACTAAATAACGACCATATATTGGTCAACATGTGCAATGCAAGAAACCGTAATATTTTTTGTGTTACAAAGGAAGCTAGGCACGCAGATAAGTAAACGCTAAAACACAAACACAGTTATGCTTGTACACACTCTACTAGTACTTATTTATTCTATGAAGTAGAAAGTGATATTGAGCATTTTCTACATATCCGTCTAAAATTAGACATAAATCGAGAATGTAATATCGTCGATATCTATATAAGAATATAACGAGACGGTCTCGTTTTATTTGATCGATCTTTTACCAATTCATCCATAATATTTATAAATTATGACATTGTTTTATATTTGTATATATTTAATATACCATAACCTCGCAGTTCTCAGGGAATACCTAAGGAGATGCTTATATATATTAAGAATACTATGCAATCGGGTAGAATAAACTTTGCGTGGAAAGCAAGTAAGGCTGGACAGAATTAAAGAGATTTCTTTCAAAATTCTTTCACCATTAGAAAGCTAAGTTCACCCTGAGTAACATAGGCTATATAAGATTCATCATCATTCATCACAGCGCGGGTGAAACCACGGAGAGCAGCTAGTTTTATAATATTTTATCCCGACCTATACGAGATTGAATCCTTTTAAAGTTGTTAAATTTTAATGTATAAGAAATTCTAAAGCCTAAGATATCATTAGATAACATAATGTAGATGGTACAACTTGTATTCGATAGGGAAATTGACTAAACTGGTATAAAAATAATTAAAAAATGAATAGGCCACATCAAAAAATCGCTCTGTCAAATTTCTACTTATCAATACGCTACTGCCTAAAACAGCAGTCAGCGTGTCCTTTAAGTATAACCGACGCACAAAACTTAAGGTTGAAAACTCGCTGCAGGGCTAGAACACCCACATTGTAAATAAATGATCGCTCAGCGAGCTATAGAAAGAGTTATACCTACTAAGCATTACTCTATAGCATTCAAATCAAATAACTAATCAGAAATTGAACTAAATTCATAGCTGAAGGAATAAACAAGCATAAATTGCTTTTTAAGTCGACAGGTGACGAGACAGGCTAATCACTGGCCAGTTTTTTATCGCCACGCTTGTCAATAAAATGTCAATGCCTTGGGAAATTTAAATTATATTTCAAAACCCTCCATGGCAATTCACTGCGCTCGACGCTTTGAGATATAAGATTTTAAATCTTTTGCCCTGTAATTCCGCTGGAAATGTTGTCCTCTAAAACCGAAACAAGTAATGTTTTAGTTCTATTGCTTCAGAGTTAAATAACTGGCTTCGGTGTGATACATCCCCAGGTGAAATCTAAAAAACTAAAAAAGTCCTGCCACACACACCCAGTTGAACGCTAGCTGGTAGTATGCGAATAATCCGAAGATCAAACTCAGTATCGTTAATCATTAGAAGCTTATGTCCAACAGTAGACAGATGCAAATTAATGTCGTCGAAGACTTCCATTTCACCTACTGGCATAAAAAGGATACTGCTGAAAACGAACCACGCTGATATAATATTAAAATTACTTTTTCGCAGATGATAACGACACTCAAAAAACTTCTTGCAAATGACAACATTCATTTATTATTTTAGGCTCCTCTAAATAAGAGTGACACATTCGGGCTATTTGCACAACATTAATTCAAAGTAATGCAGTTAGCGCCAGTGGTCGTCTGCTTATTATACTTGAAATTTGCTCAAACCGTCAGTGTAAAGTTGAGAGTGTGGATTTAGTAGAGTCTGTACGGTAATTTTTGTATGACATATGATGTGACGAATTTAAAATGATGATAATAATATAAAATACTAGCTGTGCTCCTCGGTTTTACCCGCGTAGTGATAGATAATTATAATGATGAATCAAATAGAGTGTATGTTACTCAGGCATAATATAGCTTACTTAGCTTCTACTGGTGAAATCTTTTTTTTATCTTTTTGAATTCGTTAATGTAGCGCATATATTAACACGGAAAAGTAGTTATCGTGACGTAACTGCAAGATAAGGGTATAAGGAACGATATAAGGATGTTTTTTTGGTATTTTTTCCCACCTTGGGTTACACCATCAAAGTTTTTAAACGGAGCCTTTTCTTTTTTTTAAACTATATATAGCTTATGTTTCTCAGTGACAATGTAGCTTTCTAACGGTAAAAGAATTTTTGAAATCGATCCAGTAGTTTTTATGTTTATTTGTTATAAACAAATCCTTCCTTTTTATAATATTATTATAGATAATATATATAGATTAGTAAAGATAAGTGTACTAACTTTTAGTAAAATATATTTTATACAAAAGGAACGACTTTCAAATCGCCTTATTTAGCCAGCTTGGCTTGACATTTAGTATGAAAAAATCAAAGCACGATGATTGTTATGTTATATTGTTATTTATGTATGATCTACAAAGTCACTATCTTTTCATAATGCCATCGCAATATTTGCTATTGTTCCAAGTACAATCTAATGGAGTACAGGCGCTGATTCCACGTTACAGTCAAAGCTGTCTGAGATTACTTTCGATGGATTATCAGTCAATCACAGTACTTGTTGACATGTTGACTTCGTAGCAAATAATTAACGCTAATCATTGGGAGAAGCCATTGGTTTCCGAAACACAGTATTCTTATTATACTAGTTCGGGAGTCTTCGGATTCATTGCTACTTACTTTGTAAACATTTTACTATGCCAATAAAATACATTTGCTTAGATTTGATTTGATAACACGTAAAAGTTGAACATAATATGCTCATCATAGTTGCAGTGCACTGTATCTGTACCGTTCTCGCCCGAGTCATAGTTATGTAGTTGGTCTATTCGATAGATATTATAACAGGTCACTCAGAGAAGAAGCTCCGCGCGGGAGTTAAAGATAATTTATACTCATCACCATCGACAGCGTGTGATAGGCAATTAATAGTAAGATGCGAGGATACCGGATTTTCGAAGTACTGGCGTCTTTTTTATCAAGAATCCGTATTGATTCAATTATTCCATTGCAATGCCAGATATTTCCCTCGAACATAAGTGCCCAAGTACGCCCTGCAAAGGTAAAAACACAGTAATGCTTTCAGGTTGATTTGATACGCAATAACTGGCAGTGTTATCTACTAAGAAAGAATATAATAGAAAAGTACTTCCTAAATACTATGACGGTAGTCTGAAACCTACAAACTACGAGGGCACAGGTTTAATTTTATCATTATCTCCTATAACCGTGGCGCACTCGTGATTATTCGAATTTCCTTGAAAATAGCCTTCATTTGCAGGATCAGAATACCGGGTAAGGGGTGCATTTAGCTTGTTTTTAGAAAAAAATAAAAGAAGAAACCATATGGTTGTAAAATTTTACATCTTTATGAAAATTTTATACTTTACAAAATAACATACTTATGGGATACGTAAAAGCGGAACCACGGCGCGCAAACATATAAATTAATGTGATACAAATATGCAATGCATAAAAATATTAGAGTTCCTCACTGTGAATATTTTCATGCTTTACAGGCTTTGACACTACGGTACACGCACACATTGTATATTTATAATTATTTGACTGAAATAATCAACTAAATGGAAAAGTTATTTATTTTATTTAGTAATACAACATTAAAATTCAGATCTTTTATTTAAAATGGTGAAGAATTGGCAATTTATTAAATGTCTAAGAAAAAGTAACAAAAATGGCACTTCTGAGATCAACTTATTTTTTTAAATTAATACTAAACTTAAATACTATTTTCGCAGCATTCAAGACACCTTACTGCTTAGTGATCGGGACTAATCCATTTGTAAAAAGTCTTGCACCACTTTTTTGTCGACTGATTTTGGGCTTTCGAGCAGAGTGCTCATCGACCAACTCATCCTGTCTTTGGCGTCAAATCGTGTTGAGACTCTTGGGATTCTTGAGCTGTGCTGCCCAAAAGTTCTTCAATTCTGAATTTAAGCTGTTGGGGAAGTGTTTTAATGAATGCCCGATGGATCAAAATTGTTTTTATTAAATTGAAGGACAATTGTCCTTCAATTTAATCCGTGCAAATGTTATATTAGATATTTTTTTAGGTTGAGGCCATTGAATTATTTGAATAACAGAGCGTTGATTCCAACAATGTTTCGCGTTGGCGATGGTAAATTATTGTGCTCAATAGGTCTGTTTGGCGATTTGTAGACTGGACCGCGATTTCCAAATGCTAGTTGCGACAGTTTTACACTTTTATCTGAATCTAATGTTTCGTCAGATTCACTCAAACTTTCCTCTTCATTTTCATGGAGTTCTGACTCACATATAAGGCATGTAATTCTGATTCTGGTTAAACTTCATCATCTTCGCTCTTATTCACATCTTCAACTACAGTATCTAGCTCATGAAACCACCTTTCCACTTGTGAATCATTCATGACGTAATCGGTTATAAATCTGTAAGAAGTACAAAATTAATATATATTTTACGATTCTAAAATAATAGTTATTTAATAAAAATACAAATATACATACATATTATAACCGGAGAACATTATTTTAGCGTTATAAATCTATAATACACGAAAAACTAGTTACCTGATTTTGATACACCAATACACGCACGGACTACTATAGTAGGCCCGCGCTTTTGGCGTCAAATATCTCGCACATTCGTTCCCGCGGAGATCGTGAGGTTGACCGACATATATATCAGACGAGGCTTACCTGGAATCACTGGTTTCTAGCGCGCAAAACTAAAAGGTCACCGTAAAAAGAGTAACACTGGTCTACTGTAGTAGGCCACGCGTGTACTCTAGTGTTAATTATATTGATTGAATACTATCTCACTAGATGTTCAGTGACAATGTGTTCACTAGATTTAGAATGGCAACTAGATGTTAAGGACAGCTACCGGAACACAGTGATTTATAGGGTCCATCAGAAATAGGGGTCTTGAGGATCGTAGTTAGCCAGGCAGGCACCTGTGGATTTCATCAGTAGGGATACTGCGGCCGTCGGATTGATAGCCTATCACTGTAAATACGTTTATAAATGAGTTTTTATTTAATCTATACTGGAGTTTCACTAAGTAGGTTAGGCTTTTTGTAACAACTTTATATATTCAGACAAATATCAAGTATCTTTTATTATGACTAGGTCCTTTCTCCAACAAAAATCTCTCCCAGGTTTTCCTTTCAACCCTTACCAAATAAGAGAGAGTTCAGTGACCTCATACATCATCATCAATCAGTTGTGTTGAAAAAATCTATTGTTATTTCAAACAGAATGAGGTATTCCTCTTTTAGAGCAGAGTTAAAAGCGGCATTATAATGTAACATTTTATGCAAATGAATGTGCTGGCTTTCAGCCTTTCAGCCATTTTACTGGAAAATGTACAATGGAATGGTTATACAAGTAGTGGTGCACGTACGGGATACAACAGTGGCAGAGTTACATACAAATTATTGGTTGCATTTGAGTAAGATGTTGTGAACGAGCACGAAGGTTATCTACAATTGTTACCCCAGCACAGTAATCCCATGAACACACTTCACACAAATATTATAAAGACGAAAGTTTGTGAGTGTGTATGTGTGTTTGCATGTTTGTCAGTTTGAGAAATTTAGTGAGGAGCTAGATGAGGCGCTGGATAAATACATAGGATATTTCTAATCCTCACCATCATCATAATTCATCACCACTGTGTGACGTTGCTAGTAAAGGATATTAACCCTGAAGTGACTTATTATACTATGAATTTAAGTGTCAAGACGGACTAACAGCCGTGCTATTCTCTAAGAGCAAACATCGTTGCATCTTTGACAACATCCGTGACACAAATGAAACATTGGAAAAGCAACCTTATGTACAAGGGCGATATCTCATAAGGTATTTGACATCGGTGAGCTCGTCGACGAATCATTACAGAATCGCAGGGCAGTTCTCTATATAGTAAGCCCAACACATTCATATGACAATTACAGTGCTACCCAGAGTTTCACGCTCTTAATGTTAAGCAGCACTGCACTGCGCTTGTAATCTTAATACTTGCTGCAGTGCCAATCTAATGACATTCCTGAACAGTAATGCTTGCATATGTTTGCTTTTGCGCGTAGCACCTAGCACTGCTTAGGTACTTATGAAGAAGACTCTTGCAAAAAGGTCCTACCATATCTGGCACAATTATCCAGGATAATTCCAGGATAGTTGTACCAAGATAGATATACCAGGTTGTGTAACGCGACTGACAACATCACGGGGTCCATGGTATATGATTTGGTAAACTGGACCGTCCCACAGTTGTGGGTGATTTGGCAAACCCGTAAAGCTTATAAAACACTTGATCACATCACATATCTTTTTTTATTTCTTTAGTACTTTTTAACCGAGTAAGCGAAGTATCTCTGCTTTAACTTAGTTTGTTAGGTTGTATGTACGTGTTTCCATACTACAGGTTCATTTTCCAACCAATCTTGACGAAACTTGGTATGCATGTATTTAAATATTTTTATAAAACAAAATGCCTAAATGATCTATTTGCTCTTTTGATAGCAAACACCTCTCGTAGTTATGACAGTTGCATTGGCACAGCTTTAGACTAAAGTTCGAGATAACAATGCACTGCGCTTATCACCATAGATATTGATTTAGAAGCCATATTCGCTCAATATTTCACGTGCCCTTCGGGTACTTACCGCAATAATGTTTGCACACTACTGTAGGACTAAATATCGGACACTGTCAACAATAATAAATCTAGTACCTTGATGACCGAGTTTTGCTCGTAATTAACCTCAAACCAAACACTCAATGGCTTAGAGTTGCTTAACAACGCCATCTATTGCCAAGTAGCTTTAGTGTTTTGTTACACATATACACTTACAACCATTGCTCATTTAGAAGTATTAGATAGATTAAAAGACATGCCGTAAACCTAGTAAAACAGCCTATTATTTGGATGCAGTTAAGCATAGTAAGTCCAAGCGCCATTTTCAGTTTTGTGGGAAATGATATAAACTCGTTTTTAATGGCAGGAGATTTGCATTTAAATTTTCTAAAAGTAATATATGTATATCGAAGCTTCTTTAGGTATATTAACATGCTACATAAAAAAACCACAAAATAAGTAGTTATTTTGTAAGATATAGCTAAAAATACACTTGGACTCTCGATAAATATGATGTTCTCATTTTGCAAAACGAGTCCATGTGACATTTATGTCGTTTAGACTCCTCATGCGTAACTAACTTAAAAAGAAAACGTTTCTAGCTACTTGCTTAAAACAATCTTAAAAATCCAGAATTACTCATCATCTTAAATTAGCGAGAAGATAGAGAGGATTGAGAAACAAATAAAATACTATTAAAATGGAACAGGTTATATTTAAATTCCACAAAATAAGCGAATAAAAAAAAGAACTATCCCAGATGATAAGTTTTCTAAGACAGACAGACATAGAGATGAGAGACACAAAGATACAGACATACGATTGATGATTATATTGATGAATGCCAACCCCAACCCAAAAACATGTCGAATAAGTTGGAGACTATCAGAATCTACTCTTCTTTGACATGTTCTGATTCAAAATCTAAATGGCCATCAAACCCTTCAATATCATCATCAATCGTTTCATCTGCAATCAAATTTTTGTAAAATGCCAAAGCATCATTTGGGATATAAGGGAAGAGCGACTTTAAATCTTTTAGTTTTTTTACTGACACAGGCTTTCCATTAGGGCAAAGCGGTTTAATCATGTCTTTAAAACTTGTGTGTCCTTTTATACCTTTCTTTCTCTCTACATCAATTTCTACACTTCCTTTTCTTCTAAAACAGTTGTCTGGACATTTATTTTAAATGGATGATCTTTTGTAACCTTTATTTGCCTTATTTTTAACCAATTTACCTTCTCTCCCATACTATCTTTTTTCCTGTTGACAATACCTTTTTCCATTTCTTCAGTGCTTATGAAATCGGTTGTATCCATTTTTATTGTTTTCAATGGATGTGGACCAAAATCGTTATCATTTTGTAAGTAACTATGCCATCAAATAATTAAGACTTCTTTTTTCTAAGGTGCTCTTCGAGGATAGCTTTCATCATCAGGACTATTTTTATATTTCTGTTTTGGCCGCCGCAACTATCGGACCACAGAATAAGGTTTTTGACTGTGATTATTTTGCATCACAAGTCTATGCGACAAATTTTTGAAGTTCAGAATCAAACTCTTATTTATTAGTTTTGCAAAACCAGTTCAAATAACAATGAAACTGACGCGTGGACTACTGATGAGTAACACACTACGTCGTTTGGGCTGGTAATGTATAAATAGAAATGTGTTTTTTGTTATAAAATTTCGATGTTAGTTTTAAATTGGTTTTTGGACTTGTTTTGCGTATCAAAGTATATCGTTTGCCATAGAAGGCGCTTGGACTGGGTATTAAAAAAAAGTACTAAGAGTGAAGCTGCTGCACTGACTGTTTTTTATGGCTAATTATTATGCCCTAGTGGTTACAAAAATTCCAAAAAATCGAAACATGGAATTTGGCGCTTGGACTACTTATGCATAACTGTAGCCATTTCGTTGGCATGTTAGTCATCATTCATAATTTATAATTGTTATTTCTCAAGAAAAACAATGACGAAATACAATTTACTAAATTATATTTCTTACTAAGTAAGTACATAAATATAATTGTTACATAAAATAATTATTTACTAAATTAGTGACTTGCAAAGCCCACACTAAGAAAAAGATCTTGTGTCGTGGGCGTCTGCTTCCTTCGAGGTCTCAGTATTAATTACAATGGAGTACAGTGCAATGAAAAATTTAGTTTTCTTTCTTTCTAAAAGATTACAATATTGAAATTTTGAAATTTTATCTTGTTCATTCATTTACTAAAGAAAAAAGAAAATTGAAATTGTAATAGGTGATTAGTACTGTGATAACAAGGGTGTGTTTTTGTATCGTGGAGGTTGTGAGGGTGAGTGTGTTTGCGTATGTAGGTGTGAGTAGAGTGTGTGTATGTGTGAAATATATAAAGATAGAATTCAAGTAAGTAACACTTCTTAATTTTATAAGATTTATAGTTAAAGCTTGGGTACTATTTTGCATAACTATTGTGCTACTAGCCTTCGGTTGATGCCTACTTAACCCAGTATTATAATAATGTACCTATAACGGTTCTTGTATTGATATAAGCATTGTATTTATTGTGAGAATTTCGAAGAGCTGGTTTCGGAATAGTAACTATTATGACTACTACAATCCGATCCGATCGATCTGTTTCCGATGGGAACCTCACCGATGTCAAATACTTTATGTGATATCGCCCTTCACACAAGGCTGTTTTTCTAACATTTCTTGTCATCTCGTCATTTGTTTCACGGATGCTGATTTCTCTGCTCTCTGAGTCTCGCACTGATTTTACGTTAGAATTAATGTTCTAATTATTTAACTAACATGGTTTTGCTTTAACACCTTGTTCTCGACGTCATTAAATTCGATTCGACCTGCTTGGATCGACATTCAATACATTTTCTGATAGCGCTAGCTAAGAGATACACATCATCTTTTTAAATAATATTTATAGGTTGTAAAAACTAGGTATAGTTGAAAATCTCAGACTTATTTAGATGAATCATTCCGTTTAGTATAAAATTACAAAACACTATAGTGACGATGAATAAACCCTAACAATTTTCATATTTCGTGTGAAAATGGTTAGGAGTAAGCTTCCTAAATTTGTTGCTTCAGGCAGCTTCTATAACGTGTCCTATTAAGCTTAGCAAGGATTATTACGAACATAGGCGGCGTTTCGGTCGAATCGTGCCTACAACAAAAGATACCACTAGTTCGGGAATAGTTTAAGGACAAGTTTTTTGAAATGTGTGATAATTAACGGTCGTTTATCTAAAAATGCTATTCGAAGTATTATCACAACTAATGGTCTCAACAAGTTGTTTGTGATCTATTTGTCTTTATAATTATACGTATGCTGCGGGCTATTTTCTTTAATTAAGATTTCTATTTATTTATTTATTATAAAAAAAAAAAAAAAAAAAAATTAAGTTGAACAAGTAAGACAGATATGTAAGGGTCCGCTTTGATCTTAATATAACAGTACACTATACAAAATAGTATTCCTACACGAAAGATTTATATTTTTATATAATTATTATTTATTATTGATGGCGGAATAATTAGTTTGGTATAGTTATAAAATCGGTCTGTATATATTAATATAATACGTTCTTATAAACATAGGATATCAATAAGCTTTATCGGACCCAGGACACAATAACATGCAACTTTTAAGGCTAACATTGATGACTGAATAAAGCAGCTGAAATTAACAAGTACAATTAGCAAACATTAATACTGACATCCATTCTATTCAGTTATTAGAGTGTATCTCAAAAATTACTGGACCGAATTTAATGACGATGAATTTAATTTAAATAGGACCACATGGAAAGCACCAGCTCACCAGCAGCACCACCACAAGTCGGTAGAAAAAAGTGGTTATGCGCTACAATTGTGTGTCAATCAATAACCAGGTTATTTTTAATAGATTTACATTAATACTAAATTTACATATTTTTAATACAAAAATTTCATGAAACCTTACACCCCCGCCAATCATTCTTTTCATAACTCAACGCTGACAAGTAGAAATGGCCTGAGAAAAAAATCCAAAGCGAAACAAAAATAACCGACCAGTCCACGCCGACCAAGTTTAATAATACTTCAAAAACTTTCCAATAAAGGAACAAAAGATATTCCGTAATTGACACCCGTCATAAAACAAAAAACGAGAACTAGCGAGAACTTTGTTCGGAATCACGAAGTCGAGAGCGTTTCAAGTGGGGGTTGAACTTTTGACTGCCAGTGACAAACTGGAAGAGAAGTAGGTGGGCGACACACGGTAGGTGTTTGTACCGCGTGGTCAAACGGTATATGTGTTCAGGTAAGCAAGTAACACAGAGTGTTTTGTACATGAATACTATGTATATGTAGACTGCATTCGTTTATCTAATGTTTAATGTCTGTCATTCTTGAATGGAACAGAATCTTTGACTTATAAATTTATTTATAACTAGTTGCGCTGCGCGGTTTCACCCGCGATTGTGATGCATGATGATGAATCAAATATAGTGTATGTTACTCAGGTAAAATTAAGCTTTCTACTGCTGAAAGATTTTTTTAAATCAGTTATTATAGTTTTTGCGTTTCGGTTACAAACAAACAAATAAATAAAGGAATAAAATCTTTCATTACGAATAATGTGGCTTAGTTTGTACCAGCGTTACTATTGCATATATTGACGTGAAAAAGTAGTTATTGTGACATAACTAATGTGTTGGACATATGGCACTCCAGACTTTTTAGTAGATATTAATGTCCTCTATAAAACTGTGTTATATCACTTTGCTCTATTGTCAATAGTTTATACAGCGTACGCGGTATAAGGATTTTTCGGCAATACGGCGGATTTCGGTACATTTTAACATGAAAAAGTTTTTTTTTACATAACTTCAAAAATCAAACATTTTGGTAATGCAATTTTTTTATAGATATTGACATCTTTATTAAAAAGGTACATTACGTTGGTATTGGTAATAGTTTTTGCAGCGTACACGATATAGATTTTTTTTGGTATTTTTTCTACCTCCTGGGTTACATTATCGAAGTTTTTATACGGATCCCTAACCTTTTTGAAAATATCATATAGCCGTTTTTGTTTAGGGATAATGTATGTATAGGATTCTAATGGTAAAAGATTTTTTGTAATTGGTCCAGTTGTTTCGGAGGCTATTCAATTCAAACAAACAAATGAATCTTTACTTTTTATAATATGAGTGTAGATGTATTGCAGATGTAGTGTAGATACGAGTATGTATCATTAATTTTGTCTAACATGGGCAGGCCATTTAAATTAAAAAATCACCTGAGTGAAGATCCTTTAAATATTTTTGTCTTTAAATATACTAGCTACCACCTGCGATTTTTTTGTGACATGTATTTTTAATAACTGGTATTTCTTGGCATCGCGCCCGGTACCAGGTTATCGTTGAGTTTCGTTGAATTACCCTGTACGCTAATAGTAGTTAATGCAACTGTTATATAAGAAGGGGTATTAAAACACGAGAGTCTGTTTATCATGTATATACGAGTATATGTGCGATAATAGGTAGACTCGAGTGTTTTAATACCTAAGTTATATGCAGTTTCATACACTACTTTATCTTCAGTCATAGGAAAAATTGAAATTAAACAAAGTAGGTAGGTTACAAGGAAGTAATTTATTTGGTATATTATGTAATTATTTTAATTGTTGATGGTGGAGTTATGAAATTGAATGTTAATTACTGCATTCTCGTCAGATGCGGTATATCTGCTTGTAGTTGGTGCTGGTATGTTTATATTTACTTCATTGGCTTTATTTTCTATGGTGTTCATTATAGTGTTGGACACTTGTATCTTACTTATCATTGATTCGTCAATGTAACTCTCTGCCACAGTCGTAGATTTCCAGCCCCGCTTGAGGGCGGTAATGTCTCCTCCACCGTCTACTAGCAACGTAGCAGATGTTCTTCGGAAACAATGTCCGGTAAAAGTTTCTGGGTTAGGAAGGTTCAGGTAGTGTGCGACAGCCTTTCCAAGACTTCCAAATTCATTAATGCCAATTTTCTGACTGTAGCAATATCCAGCACAATAATTAATAAAGACACTAGGCGTTTTACAAGCAATTGGTTGAAGTTCAATGTATTTCTTACAAAGTTTAAAATATGATCCTGTAATAGTAAAGGAACGGTTTATTTTCGTTTTGGTATTACAAATCTTTACTAAAATAGTCGACTCAAAAATGTCCACATCCTTCAATTCAATATTATACAGCTCTTGTCGTCGACATGCACCCATTATACCAAATATTACTGCAACCTGCAACAAGTAATATATAAATGAATAAGTATTTGTTTACTTAGCACAACTTGATGACCAAACATTCGCATATGTTGCAGTAACTTACCTTTGTAAAAAGGTATAGTTGATCAGGTGCTTCATTCAAGAACATATTCAACTGCTCGGGCGAGAAAGTGTTAGACTTTTTCGCTTTGTAGCCCTCAGATTTGCGTTTCAAGAATGCTATTAGTTTTGAATATTTAGTCATATCAACATTGTGATAGATGCTTAATGTAGACTTGATCATTGAATTGAAGTGCATGCGTGCGCCTTTTTTCATATTGAGCCTAAAACCATAGACTAGTTTAATAAATTAATAAAAAAAGATTATATATAAGAGAGAAATAATGAGTTTTATGATACAGTGGGCGGTACTAAAATGAGTTTTATTCTTAATTTTATGTATATGTGTTTATAAAGTGCGTCTGTATATAACCGTATTTGAATTCGTAATTCGAATTTTTCGATTTGAGTGTATATAAAACTACTTATTCCAAACTCTGTTATTGTGTTACTTCAGCCAGTCACTTCAACAGTAGTACGTATTATATAGCGTTTATAATATTAGTAATTATATTTATTGTGGACTAGTTATCATAATGCGACTTCATACATTTGATATAAGATTATAAAGACTCCTTGGGAACTTACTGTTGAATAAAAAACTCGGGATAAAAAAATCTATGTGCTAATACCGGATACAAACGATCTCCACTTCAAATTTCTTCAAAACAGTTTTGTTTTTGAGTGATTGAATAACAAACATCCCACCATGAAAACGTTCAAAATTTAATGTACGTGCTATATCACTAGTATTGTCTAAATTAAGATATATAAAAAAAAGTTTGTGTACAAAAATAAGCATTACAGTTTCTCAGATAAATAATGAGTATTTGAATATTTTCATAAGTAAGAAGGAATTATCATTTATCAACCGCCTTTCAAAACGAAAGGAGGAAGTTCTAATATTGTTTTTTTAATATATTTACGCATTACTTTTTACTGAGTAGTCTGATGTTGATATAGTTTTTTTTGTTTGGTAGAGTATACCTACTTCCAAGGTGGTCCAATTTAAATTTCATTAAATTCGGTCAAGTGGTTTATGAATTACAATGGAATAACTGAAAAGTCCTTTAGCTATCTTGATGATATGGTAATTGATGGTGAATTACAATCGATTCCGTAAGTAGCAAGGGTCAGTAAAAAGCGTGTAATTTTTTTACATACATTTTAGTGTTGAAGTCGGTTCCCTATTTTGTAATTTTTTTTTTAGAAATATTATGTTAATTCTTTGAAGCTGATTGTCAAAATTAACCTAAATAAGAAAGGGGTACGTTTAATAAAAGAGAAAGTGAGAAAATATATATTATCACAGGAAACATATTATTTCATTTAATATATTCATCACAATTGATTACTTTCATCTTTTTTTTTCAGTGGTCTTTAACTCAAAGAAAAAGTAACAGTACAGTGAAGTATCAGCCCATTACATTACTAGTTCTGGGACTCGGGTCTTCCTCACAGAAGGCTGTACCATAATCCAACAAGCAATCCAGAGCGACTTGGTAGGCCAAGGTAAGTTTTAGGCCGCCATAAGACATAAGATCTCCGAAATAGCCTAAGGCTAACAACGGAGGGCACGTTAAGTGGTCCCGGCGGTTTAACGTGCCGTCCGAAACAAGAAAGTGCTATGTAAAAATGCGAATAGTGATGACCCATCCAAGTTCTCACCGCAGTTACGGATGCTTAACCTTGTTTATCAATTAGGAACCACAGGGTGAACTCCTTTGGAAGTAAGTTTTCAGACACATAACTTGGGCAATACCTATCAAACCTATCCTAAATACGTTCTCATAAACTGAACTGGCATATTTAGCAGTTAAGCTCTATCCGAGTCATCGATGCGAAACTCCTCAAAGCCATATTGCCGCAAAACGACATTAGGAAAACTTCGAATCCTATCTGATATCGCAACTTACCCTGCATACATCCGTCGGGCTTAACCCTACGTGACCTTGCATACGCCACTCGACTTTGTGGAATTCACGTTTTGAATAGACAAGCGAGGTGAAGATATTAGGGAAATGGTTACAAGAGACTCGCATTTATATTTCATATTTTCTAGTTTCATGTCTGATTCACGTTACGTACGACACGATAAAAAGTTCCATTCAAGCCTACTTGTTACTGCCTGCATAGGATAATTTTCGGCTCCGTTAGCTCGATTGGTAGTAAGGACTCTGTTTTTGAAGCGCGGGATCTCAAATTCGATCCCCTGGTTGGCGATAATATTTATGTTATGAGGTGTTGCGTTATTGTATATGTCAGTACCTCCCGTAGCACAGATAATCATAGTGCAGGAGTATGTCTGTATAGACATTACGTTACGTTATTATTATTAAACCCGCCAAGCTGCCTTGGCATACCTGTATGCCAAACAAAACTTTCGTAAAGCCGCCTTGGCATACAGGTATGCCAAGGCCAAATCAAATAAGGATCTAATTTAAAATGTTATCTATTCAAATATACAATAGATTTAAGCTAATGTTTTGTTTTTTTGATGCTGTAAAGGACCTGGAATTTTTTTTACATAAAAAAATATTTTTTGAAAGATACCAGATTGGTAATATCAACAAAAAAGCGACAGTCACTTGTTTTTTAGCGGGCTTTTTGCAACTTATTTTTGCAAATTTGATCAAAGTCGCCAGCTCACTAGGTTAAGGTTATCTCAATGCCTAGGAAATAATAACGTATTAACATTCCTAAAATATAAAAAAAATGAATTCCCGAAGAATCAGAATAAAAAGTACTCTAACTTCTAGATATCACGTCTATTTTATTTCAAAATCCCTGGACGTGGATAAGTCATATAGGTACAAACTCACTCATGACTCAGAGGTCGTGACGGCTCTCCTGCAATCGGTCTCAGTGGCAAAAAGATAAAATGTTATTCTGAAGTCTAATAATAGCGTGTACTAATTAAATAAAAACTTAAGTAATAATAGAGCAACCGAAATACATATTGTATGTTTACATGACTGGACTCACACTTAGTTTATAAGTCTCTTTAGATACTTGGGGTTCAGACTAGTAATAAATAAAATAAACAAATACAATTTGAAAAAAATAATACCTACTTCCATTATATTCAGTTATTAGAGTGTAATACAAAAACTAGTGGACTGAATTTGATGAAAATTAAATAGGACTACATGGGAATCACCAGCTTTCAAACAAAAATTACAAAACAAAAATAAATTTTGAGAATCGGTTCACCCAGTCAAAAGTTATGAGGTAAAAAACATAATAATAATAATAAAATATCCGTGATGTTTTTTAAATAAAAGGAATATTAATAATAATATTTATTCAATTCAAAAAGGCGTACACTTTTATATAAAGCATTATCATAAAAAAGCATGCAAAGTAAAGATAACATATTAATTATTTAATTATTCAGCCATAACAATTCCATATTTTGTACATCTGTATCAAAAATCTTGTAACACAAGCCCACACGGCAGGATACCCTGAGTCTGTGAGGGCTAGTTTACTTCTATCTGTGGTTCATGAATTAAGAATTGACGTGCTTTTAACATTGTGTAATTTCTAGAGTAATAGGCACTGAGTATACAATAGGTACTGTGAGTCATACAGTCTTGTTTACAAGAAGGTGATGACATAGTGCGATCTTGAATAGGTTTCTTAAGTTCATCATCATGTTACATGTGGGAGGCGAAAACTATATGAAATAGGTGGGGGCTAAACATAAACAATAGTGTAACGAGTATTGAATCTAGTAATCGTTATGTAATGCTATTTCGCGTATGTTATTATTGTCATATATTGCTTCTGAGCAGGTTTTCTGTGCTAGTGTAATCTAGCGATAGTAAGTAAGTTTTTATTTTCTTTTACATACATATTGCGTGTCCTTGATTATGTTTAGTTTCTTATATTTTTTTAATATATAAGCTCGTATGTTCCCAAGTAATTATGACATCTTTGTCCAATATTTCTTCTTGTCTGCATTGTACACCATTTATGAGTCCGTCTAGATTTTGTTATTACTGAATTATCGCTAGTGGTTGATAGGGCAGTTTTGTGGAAACGTAATGCACTTACTAAAATAAAAAGCTGTCGAACTGTCAGTTCATTAGTTTCCCTGTACAACATGTCTGTTGGGTACTGGAAGGGTTTTTTGTGTGCTACTTTGAGAACAGCACGCTGTGCGCGTTCTATTTGCATAAGATGCGTTGCGTAAGCGGCTCCCCATGAGGTAATACAGTAATTAATAAGGGATTTACACAGCGCTGCATACACCATTTCTATGGTTTTGAGATCTGCTACTGTTCTGAATCTTTCAAATACGTACAAAAGCTTCCTTAAACGAGAGACTCGCATTTATATTTCATATTTTCTAGTTTCATGTCTGATTCACGTTACGTACGACACGATAAAAAGTTCCATTCAAGCCTACTTGTTACTGCCTGCATAGGATAATTTTCGGCTCCGTTAGCTCGATTGGTAGTAAGGACTCTGTTTTTGAAGCGCGGGATCTCAAATTCGATCCCCGGCTGGCGATAATATTTATGTTATGAGCAGAAGTGTTTGTTCTCAGATCTTTGAGGTGTTGCGTTATTGTATATGTCAGTACCTCCCGTAGCACAGATAATCATAGTGCAGGAGTATGTCTGTATAGACATTACGTTACGTTATTATTATTAAACCCGCCAAGCTGCCTTGGCATACCTGTATGCCAAACAAAACTTTCGTAAAGCCGCCTTGGCATACAGGTATGCCAAGGCCAAATCAAATAAGGATCTAATTTAAAATGTTATCTATTCAAATATACAATAGATTTAAGCTAATGTTTTGTTTTTTTGATGCTGTAAAGGACCTGGAATTCTTTTTACATAAAAAAATATTTTTTGAAAGATACCAGATTGGTAATATCAACAAAAAAGCGACAGTCACTTGTTTTTTAGCGGGCTTTTTGCAACTTATTTTTGCAAATTTGATCAAAGTCGCCAGCTCACTAGGTTAAGGTTATCTCAATGCCTAGGAAATAAGAACGTATTAACATTCCTAAAATATAAAAAAAATGAATTCCCGAAGAATCAGAATAAAAAGTACTCTAACTTCTAGATATCACGTCTATTTTATTTCAAAATCCCTGGACGTGGATAAGTCATATAGGTACAAACTCACTCATGACTCAGAGGTCGTGACGGCTCTCCTGCAATCGGTCTCAGTGGCAAAAAGATAAAATGTTATTCTGAAGTCTAATAATAGCGTGTACTAATTAAATAAAAACTAAAGTAATAATAGAGCAACCGAAATACATATTGTATGTTTACATGACTGGACTCACACTAAGTTTATAAGTCTCTTTAGATACTTGGGGTTCAGACTAGTAATAAATAAAATAAACAAATACAATTTGAAAAAAATAATACCTACTTCCATTATATTCAGTTATTAGAGTGTAATACAAAGACTAGTAAACTGAATTTGATGAAAATTAAATAGGACTACATGGGAATCACCTGCTTTCAAACAAAAAATAAATTTTGAGAATCGGTTCATCGAGTCGAAAGTTATGAGGTAACAAACATAATAATAATAATAAAATATCCGTGATTTTTTTTAAATAAAAGGAATAATAATAATATTTATTCAATTCAAAAAGGCGTACACTTTTATATAAAGCATTATCATAAAAAAGCATGCAAAGTAAAGATAACATATTTATTTAATTATTCAGCCATAACAATTCCATATTTTGTACATCTGTATCAAAAATCTTGTAACACAAGCCCACACGGCAGGATACCCTGAGTCTGTGAGGGCTAGTTTACTTCTATCTGTGGTTCATGAATTAAGAATTGACGTGCTTTTAACATTGTGTAATTTCTAGAGTAATAGGCACTGAGTATACAATAGGTACTGTGAGTCATACAGTCTTGTTTACAAGAAGGTGATGACATAGTGCGATCTTGAATAGGTTTCTTAAGTTCATCATCATGTTACATGTGGGAGGCGAAAACTATATGAAATAGGTGGGGGCTAAACATAAACAATAGTGTAACGAGTATTGAATCTAGTAATCGTTATGTAATGCTATTTCGCGTATGTTATTATTGTCATATATTGCTTCTGAGCAGGTTTTCTGTGCTAGTGTAATCTAGCGATAGTAAGTAAGTTTTTATTTTCTTTTACATACATATTGCGTGTCCTTGATTATGTTTAGTTTCTTATATTTTTTTAATATATAAGCTCGTATGTTCCCAAGTAATTATGACATCTTTGTCCAATATTTCTTCTTGTCTGCATTGTACACCATTTATGAGTCCGTCTAGATTTTGTTATTACTGAATTATCGCTAGTGGTTGATAGGGCAGTTTTGTGGAAACGTAATGCACTTACTAAAATAAAAAGCTGTCGAACTGTCAGTTCATTAGTTTCCCTGTACAACATGTCTGTTGGGTACTGGAAGGGTTTTTTGTGTGCTACTTTGAGAACAGCACGCTGTGCGCGTTCTATTTGCATAAGATGCGTTGCGTAAGCGGCTCCCCATGAGGTAATACAGTAATTAATAAGGGATTTACACAGCGCTGCATACACCATTTCTATGGTTTTGAGATCTGCTACTGTTCTGAATCTTTCAAATACGTACAAAAGCTTCCTTAAACGATTACTAAGTGTATGTATTTATTTTGTCCAAGATAGGAGTTCATCTATGTATATTCCTAAATATTTAATGTCGGTAACCTGATCTAGAACCGGGCATCTATTGTTGCATTGGTATTGTACACCATGTATACAACTACACAAGTGTGTAGTTGTATACATGGTGGTTTGATGGGTGCTGTACGACTTGATATACGAAAAGCTATAAATTTAGTCTTATCAGCGTTTAAAGTCAGCAAGTTTAGTTCTAACCATTTTACTATTTGTCGTCATCCGTCGTTGGTGGCCGTGGACACCGCATCCCAACTAATTCCATTAAATATAAAGGCTGTGTCGTCGGCGAAGGCAAACATTTTAGCATACGGGATTTCTAACTGGTAGAGATCGTTAAGATATACTAGAAAGAGTGACGGGCCTAGCACGCTACCTTGAGGGACACCGAAAGGCACATTTTTAAGGTCACTCGAGTAATCATTGACTTTTAACCGCCGCCTTCGATCTGCGAGGTATGACCGGAACCATTCCAGCGCAGTACCACGAACTCCAATGCACTCTAGCTATTTTAAATAGTATGGGTCGGGAGACGGTGTCAAATGCCTTCGCCAAATCGAGGAAGACGTCAATGCATCTGTGACCTATGTCAAGTTTGCCAGCTACATAGTCAACTAGAGAAGTAACGGCATCTTCGGTAGATCTGCTGGCGCGGAACCAGAATTGGTTAGGGGAAAGGATATTTTCCCTTTCAAGAAAGCTTATAAAGCTCTTATTTACAACTTTCTCCAAGATCTTAGAGAGAGATGACAGCAAGGGAATCGGTCGGTAGTTTGGTGGCAGCTCTGTGTCTCCCGTTTTATGGATAGGGTATACATTTGCCACCTTCAGGGATTCTGGGAAGATACCTGACCCTATACTTAGGTTGCAAATAAATGCGATAGGGGCAGCTAGAATATGTTTGGCGATTTTTAGTAAATAGTTGGTTATATTATCATTACCTGGGGCTGAGTTCGACTTTAGTGCGGCAATTATTTTTTCAATATGGCAAGGGTCAGATGGGGCTAAAAACAAAGATCTGGAGGATGGAGAATTGATTATGGTCTCTATTGAATTAGACAGTTCTTCTTGTGTTGTCTGCAATTTTAGAAGTTTAACATTGGCCAATATTTCTCCGACTGAGGCAAAATAGTCATTCGCTTTGTTTAGAGCCTGTGTTGGAGTGAGGGCAGTTTTAAGTGAATCTAGATTTTTGCTTTCCATTGTTTCAATGATACATACATTTTTTATTGAATCTCCAATGTTTTTTTTCAACAGATTAATGTTATGTTCATTTTTAAGATTTTGTAGGATATTATTACATATGTTTCTATAATTTTTGTATTTTCCTTGTCTTAGTTTATTATTTGGTTTCTGTTTCAATTTTTGCTGTAGGAAGTCTCTCTATTTGATACATTTGATTAAACCTGGCGTGATCCATTCCTTACGTATATATTTGGACTTTGGTACTGTTTTCGATAAAACAACTACAATTTGAAAAAATATACAGACTTCCATTTTATTCAGTTATTGGAGTATAACTCAAAATCTACTGGACCGAATTTGATAAAATCAAGCTGTCAAACAAAAAAATATTTTTGTGAATCGGTTCACCCTATCGAAAGTTATGAGGTAACATACATAAAAAAAACAGTCGAATTGAGTAGCTCCTCCTTTTTTTGGAAGTCGGTAGAAAAATACAGTCAAATTGAATACCTCCTCCTTTTTTTGAGTCGGTAGAAAAGAGAGAGAAAACATTCTAACGGTACGGATCTAGTGTCTGTAGTAAAATGTAGGAAAGAGGGAGGAGGTTTTTTTAGTCCTGTACGGACTAAAACCTCCTCCACTGGCACTTCCACTGGCATTCCCATCCCTGCCGGTGGACTCAGACATAAACTCAGAGATATTTCTTTTCTGCTGTATCCATAAAGGATTTCCTTCTCCAAAAACTTTAAAATTAAAAAAAAAACACAAACTTTTTAGTTACACTATATCTGCCTGGTATGTATTGTAATGTTGTTTAGTTCTAAGGAGATACACAAATAAAAAAAACATACACACACAAAGACAGCAAACGTTACCTATTTCTTAAAGCAGGAAAATGTTGCAGGCACTTTATATACGAATTTTATAAACACATACATAGATTTGAAGTGTCTGTTTAGAATGCCAAAATAACAGCTTTTTACTGAATGCAGTTATAACTTACATAATTTTTTTCTGTCTGTTTGATCCAGCTAATCTCTTAAACCGCTAAATCAACTTAAACGGAACTTTCACTAGCAGACAGCTGCTAATATATGGAATAATTTAGGAAAATGTTATTAAAAAAAAAAATTGTACACAAAGTTTGTGTTGTTGTCAATTTTTTGTTGTCTTTTGAACAGTACTGATTTGTGCAATACTAAATAATGTCATTTAAAGTATACTAAACATCAGTGATAAATTAACATACATTTTGCCAGACTCTAAATTCTACACTGTCCCTAAATCTCTTTTAATCAATCAAACAAACACATGATTCTACCATCTGTACTCAAACATAGTTTTAAACACGTTCGCCCTAGTAAGATGTTTATAAACATAGACTTTTTTAAATATGTAAGGTTTGTGATAAATACTGCGACGAATCTTAGAAAGAAATGATTTCCTTCAACTACAGTGATACAAAACAAGTGGCTAAATTAATATAAAATTGATACAAAAATAGTCTCCAAAATGATCTTATAATATATTTATATTATTTGTTAATACTTTAGAGAATCCGCATTACTTGTATTCGAAAATACAACTGTTTACGGCCTAATTTCAAATTAATTAGAATTATTAATTATTTTTTATTTATAATGGTGGTTGCAGGTAGTTTTGTGTATAATTCATAACCATAGTCGACCGTGAAACTATTGTATCTATGACTGTATCATGAAAGCACTGACAATGTAAGGTGGTTATTACGTGTGGAGGTTGTAATTGGCTTTTCTTAAGTTATTTACTAAAACCTGTTATGTAATGATAGCTGTAAGCACCCAAATAAGAAAATAGGCATAGTCATAGGGAATTGCTGCACGAATGAGACTTTGTTTTATATTTGACATGTACAGTGCAGTCCTACCTAAAACTTCAAGCAAAAGCCTGATGTGGAACTGGAACTGTCTCGGTCAGAAATTAACCTTTTACTATCAAAACTCACTCATCATACTAAAGTTATAACCTTTAGCCATCTCATTCTTTGATGATTAAAAAAATACGGGTTCTTCGATAAGCAATCGTAAAGCAACTTTGTATATCCAGAGCTTTTAACGCGACAAGCTTTCCATGCAAACATTGAGGGGGGAAATTAAAAAAAGAGAAAAATAGGTCACATGTTCGATTTGGTTTTCCAACCCCGTGTGCTGAACGTGGAACGCTGGTAAAGTTCCTTGAATTTGTAAATTGACGGTATGTGATTTTGCACTCGCATTTCATGCATCTTGACTGCAAATTTTTGTACGAAACTCAATCTTTATAAACCAAAGAGGAGAAGTGAATATGAAAACTTTTATTTTAAAATTTATATAATAAAAATAAGCAAAAAAGAGACACAAAGAGAAAAATTACACATTAGTTTATAATCTACTTCTAAACTAATATTATAAAGAAGAAAGATTTGTTTGTTTGGTTGTTTGAATTGAATAGGCTCCGAAACTACTGGGCCGATTAGAAATATTCTTTCACCATTAGAATCCTTCATTTTCCCTGGTGAACATAGGATATATAATATTTTCAAAAAAGTTAGGGATCCGTATGAAAACTTCGATGTAACCCAAAGTGTGGAAAATATACCAAAAAAAGTTCTTATATCGCGTACGCTGCGGAAACTATTGCTCATAGTCTATGCTTTTGACAATAAAGCAAAGTGACGTACCTACTACAGTTTTATAGAAGACGTCAATATTTACTAAGAAGTCCACATTATCATAATGTCTATCTATTACAGTTAATAAAAACATTTTCATTTTGAAATATGCAATAGTAACGCCGGTACAATCCAGGCCACATTATTCGTACCTTGGTGTTAATCCTTATCTACTCTAATGATAAAGAGGAAAGATATATAATTGTTTGTTTGTAATGAATACATGTAAATTACATAACCGATTTAAACAATGCTTTCTTTTTTTCGAGTTTAGAGCTACATTATGCCTGAGTAACATACGCTATATTAGATTCATCCTAATTATCAACCATCACCACAGGGGTGAAACCGCGGAGCCCAGCTAGTGTATTTATATACTTCTTATGTCATAGTGTTCTATGAATAACTTAAAATATATATATCTAACCTTTATATATACGGGTGGTTAATATAACCAATCGAATAACTGAAACATATTAGAAAGCAAAAAGTACATTTGAAATAGAAACGCTATCGTCCGCTATTTTTATTAAATTCAACTTGCGCGAAGCGTGACTTGGCATGCAAAAGTCGAAATATTTTATCGCTGAATATTGAAGTTTTAATTCAAAGGCCTAAGAGCTCTCTAAAATAATCGTGTTCGTATATTTTTAAATAAATTTTATCGGTCATTTTGTTCAAAAACGCTGAAAAGCTTTTAAACCGAATACGGTATACAATTATACCAAACTATACGTATAACAAGTCATTTGAAGGCAGAAGCGAACTTGCCATAAAAGTTCAAAAACGTTTCAAAGCTTTAAAGGAACCATTACGTTATACAAGTGTCCTTAATTCCGCTGTCTTCAGCTCTTGACTGACAACATAAATCACTTTCTTGCAAAAGATCTTGCTATTTTTATTCCCTTGCGGTTTTTAGTTCTCTGTGTCTGATATGAACCTTTACGGAGCAGCGTTAGTTATTGAACTAAGCGATGTATGTGTGCTTTACTTATGTAGAATGCTTGGTACAGGGACATGCTAGCTCAAAAGCAGGTTAACATGTATGCATTGTTGAGGCTTAAACATCGGAACTATCTAGGCTGTCCAGAAGGAAATTATGTAGATACCCAACACGCAAACCTTCGGTTCTGCAAAGGCTTATCCAAATTACTTTAGACTGAGCTGGCCTGATGCCAGTTTTTTGTGAAGTTGCTGTTTCGAGATAACTGCACTGATTTGAATGAGCTCTGCATCGGACATTGTCTTGTTATTCTTGTATAGGTTTAAATATTATGTTTGTGAATTTAGTTTTTAACCTTTATGTTTTGTTTTTCGATAAACATTCGTTTATTATTTAATAGTTAATAAATATTTAGTCTTCTTACATTACGAGTGAGATTGATAATATTATGTTATACATTACGACATATTCTTGCCATGTTTATTGAAGTGAAGCACAAGTACTTCATTGAAATTATAAATTTACTTCTGCTTGGCTGGAGACCGCTTGTGGCAAGCAGTTTTTTAAGCGCTGAATAGTACGAAGGGCATACCAAGTCGTTATTTTCTACCGGCCCCCAAAAAAAAGGAGGAAGTGTTTATTTTTTTGCTTTTTTTTTAGGTTTGTTTCCTTATAACTTTCGACTAGGTGAATCGACTCTCAAAAATCTTTTTTTGTTAGCAAGCTGGTGTTTTCCGTGTGGTTCCATTTGAATTTCATCAAATTCGGTCTAGTAGTTTTTAAGATACACGCCAATAACTGAAGAGAATGGAAGTCAGTATTAAATTTTTCAAATTATACTTCCTATTTAAATTTCATTAAATTCGGTACAGTAAATTTTAAGATACGCGCCAATAACTAAAGAGAATGGAAGTCGGTATTAATTTTTTCACACTGTACTTGTTGGTCACTGTCTTGGGAGAATAAAATCTCTGATACTAGTTTGCCTATCCGCCAACGAGGACAGGATTTGAAAGTGTTTTTTTTCTTGTTACGATAGGACGGGCAAGTTGCATCACTTTTGCCCGTGACACATGTGTAACCTAAATCTATAACCTATAAAGTTGTGTGCAGCATGGCTCTGCACCCTTCGCAACGATCCTTAAAGTACATTTCCCTGCAAATGTTTACAAATCAAATCAAATTTAATAATTTATTGGCAAGAACACATGTAGTAGAGATTTTATAAAATACAGGACACAATGTATTCTCTCTGCTGGCAGACGTGCAAATTTCCTATATCCAATACTATTCATATTTTAAAAATAATCTAACACAAAATCTAACCCCCAAATACAAGCCATTCTGATAGTTTACTTTAAACATATTCCCATCCAAGGTCTTAATGTCAACTGGTAAATAATTAACTAGAGTTATGCACATAATTATATACTTTTTTTTAATATAAATTCTTACGAGCAGGTGGTTGACAAAGTAAATTCACGAACCTTATACTTTTTTGGGGAGTAAAAATTTATCCACGGTTTTAAAAAAATCTGGCTGTTGTTTGACTAAGACACAAACATATTATCTAATATCCATACATGGTAGAAGAAGTATGTTGCATGCTTTAAAAGAGGTATGCAGCTGTCTAAAAACCAAGCCTTGTTTTACACTGTTAGACATTATCATAAGGATAATGTTGACATAGAGCGTGAGCGTAGGGCTTTAGCAGTACGGGGCCAATATGTTGGCATGTAGATTTGCTCGTTGTACAGACCAGGGCAAAATAACGCTATTTAAAGAATTTTGCCAGGGTATGTACACTGGTAGTCTATGGTTCAACTATGCCAAAAGCTTGTTAGACGGACTTCGCATCCAATACAACAATGTGTTAAGGTTGCTGTTGGGACTGTTCCCCGGTTCTGCAGTGGCTCGGAAATGTTCACACAGTACCAAACTGATGGCTTACACGCCATCATTCGTAAAAAAGTAGCAGCAGGATCGGGGTAGGTGACAACCCTATTTTACAAATGAAGGCGGAAAGTTTATCTTCGTCTTTTATAAAGCATTATTTTAAATTGTTAGTCAAATAATATACATAAAGTATATATTGCGTACTTACTGTTATTTATTATTTGACTGTCAATATATATGGTATTTATTTTTTGAATGTAAATTTTATTTTTTAAGTTTTTACTAACATTCTATTTTAAGTACCTATACTAAGTTACTAAAAACATGAATCTTTGTTATCCGAAAATAAATAATTTGAATTATCGATAGGTACATTAAGGCAGTAGGTAATGCCTCAAATGGTCCATACTGGTCTCTAATCAAAGAGAGCCGTGGGAAATATTTATATAAGACTCTTGTCATGAGAATTTCCGCAAATGGAACGTTATGGCTGTGAACGAAAATCAAAGGTAGATTGAAATAACAATAACACACATCCGCACAAGTGTTGGTTAATACCTCACTCAAATAACGCATAAATTGCTTAAGTTTCCTAAATCTAATAAAATATGAATAACTAGCTGCTCTCCGCGCTTTCACACGCGCAGTGATGAATGATGATGATGATGATGATGAATCTTATATAGCCTATGTTACTCAGGGTGATTATAGCTTTCCAATGGTAAAAAGAATTTTTGAAATCGGTCCTGTACTTTTTGAGCCAATTCGTTACATACACAATTACATACAAATCTTCCCTCTATATAAAATAAATAAAAGTAAGAATAAGACTTGTAAGATAAGAAGTTAGATTTATATTTAACAAAATATTCTGATACAGAATATTTTGTTGAATATTGACTGAACGGGTATGGTTGCAACATTTTAGCAGATACGTAAGTTATGATTTTTTAACGAGGTAATCTTGCAAGTTTTTTGGTTACCCTGTCTGAGGACGGCGATTAGTTTTTCTTTATTATCTATTCAGTAAAGTTTTACTATTGTTCATTACAGTTCATACAGATTTATGTCTAGAATAAAATTTAAATTAAACAAATTAAGCATATAACTTAAAAATTCAATAAAATTGCATCCTGATGAAACAGAATACGATTTAAAAACATATTTTGTTGGTAATAAAATGCAAAGGACAGAGAATAATAGTTGCGAAGTAAAATACATTTTGGATTCCATCGATACATGGACACTAAGACTCGTGAGAAACAAATATAATACGCAGCATTTTGATATAGGTAAAAACGATTGAACTAAAATTTAATAAAATAGGGGAGGACCATCAATTAAAAAGTGATTTTCAAATGACATGCTTTTGTTATCTATGAAAATATCGTCTAGACTTTAATATTAATTTGTTAAAGTGCTTTAACATGCTCAATATAAATTAATGAATTAAGTAAATTGTGGAATGCTCTGCCGGCGTACGTATTTCCTTGCAGCTATGACCCTGCCGTGCGATTCTCAAACGATTCGTCGATGCGCTCGTCGACGAGCTCACCGATCTCAAACACCTTATGGGATATCGCCCTTGTACATAAGGTTGCTTTTCCAGCGTTTCTTGTCATCTCGTCATTTGTTTCACGGATGCTGTCACAGATGCAACGATGTTTGCTCTAGAGAATCACACGGCTAGGTCTTTCAAGCTGGGCTTGAAAAAAGCATCTCTCAGGTCATCATAGAGGTGGCGTTTGTGGTCATCGCTTCTTGATACCATCGTCACTTTCCATCAGGCGAGAGGGAGTCACTTTGAAGAAAAATTAAAAAAAGACGTGTGGCACTCGGAGACTGCCGCGGTAAAGCTATTGCATAGCTGTTTTTATCAACTTATGCAATTATAATTATTTAACCAATGCCATCTAGAGGCGAGTTGCTGAACTAAAGAGACAAGCGTGATATTTCAATAAGTCATTAAAAGTTCTGCTATTCATCGATAGATGCCAAATCAACTTATGCAATTATAATTATTTAACCAATGCCATCTAGAGGCGAGTTGCTGAACAAAAGAGACAAGCGTGATATTTCAAAAAGTCATTAAAAGTTCTGCTATTCATCGATAGATGGAGTCGAAGTGGGGGGTGTTAGGTTATTTTCGTTACGAAATTTCTGGATTCGGTCTCCACGCTCAAGGCCCGCGATAGAAGCTATGCAATAGCTTAAAAAAAAGTTTAATTCTTACGTATTATGTAGCATTGATCTTCTTGGTGCTCATCAAACTTTTGCTGAAGGTAACAATATGTTATCTAATATACAAACCAAAATGTTATCTGTGTCACAGAATTTGACATTTATAGACAATTATACTCCCTAAATTATTATATTTTACAATCTATGTGCACAGGCTGAAAACTTTCAGCGGGGTAGTAAGGGTTAGTACCTTATCCGTTTCAGCTACTCGAAAATGGTCTAAGGAGACTATCTATATAACTGTAATTTTTTTTTTAATCTGTGAATGGGGATCGAAATTTTATAAAAATTATAGATTGTTTCCTAAGACCATTTCGAGTAGCTGCTACGGATAAGGTACTTATCCTTACTGCCCTGCTGTAAATTTTCAGCTGTACATTGATTTGTTTCTGAATAAATTTAAAAAAATGTTAAATGGACGAACTTTGAAGTATGACGTACGAAAAAAAACAACAATGGAAATCATTTCGTAACTGGCTGATTAATCGCAGAATAAACGTACAAAAAAAGCATACCCGCTAATTGAAACCCTCCGGGTTTTAAATTTGGTTAAACATATGCGGGGTGTCCATTTAAAACTGGGGTCCATAAGCATGTCCATTTACCAAAACACTTTTGTAACTAACGTAAGAGGTTTCTGAACGTGGTAAAAGGACCCAGCGATTTATATGCCCGCCGCTACGGACAACGAAAGTAATTTAAAAGATATATTACCAGAAAAATGCACGAAAAGTACTCCAGCTGTGCATCATGAAGGATTGATTTAGGTATTTAGGTGGTTATTGTGAAGAGAAAATATTGAGAATCTGTGAATGACCTGAAAATTATGACGTATTATATTCCATGCTAAATCTCTTTTTATTTCGTCTTATTTTTAATTAACCCAATTAATCGCATGAGTCTGGACCACAATAGTGCATATGTATATATGTGCATATGCATATGCTGACTTGCGCATGACATACGTCAATGTCTCGATCATAAGCGTTACACTTTCACATACAGTCTCAGTACCACGACTTTAAGAGATTTCAGGAGATTTTGAGCCAATTTTTCAGACCCTTACGTAAATGGCATAGTCATATTACCCAAGCTGTACACTGCTGCTCTTTAAGGCAGAATATAAGGCACTGTAGTAGTACCTACCAAGACGAACTCTTCAAAATGAACTATAATGTGTAACTTGATTAGTATTACCTAGGGACTATACATTGCATATTCTAGTTATGTAGGCGGCTTAATGACCTAGAACAGCTTGAATCTCTTTACCCATTAGGGGTGGTATGTTCCAAACTTCTTCCTTATTGGAAGCTTAGAACATAAAATCACTGCCAAAAGTCTAGTTTGGAACCCCCAGTGGTTTAGGCTCAGTAATCAGTAATCAGAAATCTATTTATTGGCAATAGATAGACTCGTTAAACATAATAAAAACATAAAAAATATAAACCTATGAATTGGATACTCATGGATGTAACAACATGGGTACGTACTATTACAATTACCTAAACTGTCCAAAATACTTCAATAATTACACAATTTTAACTTTAAAGAAATATATACATATTAGGTATAATAAAACAGTATTCCTTTTCAGGACAAGGTATCCGACACACCAGCATGTAGTTAAATATAAATTACCCTACATGTACCTACGAGTATATATAAAAATCAACCCCTATTTCTCATATAACTTGAAAACGGCTTTACCGATTTCAGTCATCTTTTTTAAAGAGGTTTCTAATACTTCGTAGAAGGACATTGCATTTTAAAAAAATTTGAGAAGACGGGAGGTTATGGCGAGGCCGAACAAAGTCACGGGCAGTTCAAAATAAATCAAATGTTACAAATTAATTAATTATATGTCAAGATTTAAATTGTACGAATTCGTCAAAGTTGTAGAACGTCTGTTCGATAAGCCAGCGTTTGAGGCGAGCTTTGAAACTGTTTAGACTTGCAGCCGCAATATTAACTTGTTCTGAAAGCTTGTTGTATACTGTGAGGCCCATAACATGAGATATTTTAGACCATTTTCAAGGGACCACCTTGTTCTAGTGAAATTCCGTTATCTGGTGAATGCCGCTCCGTGCGCTGAGTACAAAACCTGGAGTCGCAAGGAGCAGCCGTATTCTGCGCTTCAACGTATTCTGTTAGCTTTAATAAGTTCATTATGCGCTGCGGTATTAAAACTTAACGTTTGAATATTCGTAAGTACAGATCAAGCATTGTAAACTGTTTACATGCAATATCGCGACCAACGTTCATTCACATAATACAACAGTTGCGAACCGCATTGAGCAATTTGTTCTGTTTTTAGGCATATTGCTATGACACCGGCCCCGCCGCCCCTCTTATCATATCTCACTTATTTCTGTGATCTGTGTCCTCAAACCTGTACTATGACAACTAGGGCATTGTAGCAATTGAAATCAATTAGCGAATTGGACTAAACAACTATGACGTCTAGAGGTGACGAGTGTAGTGCAGTGTTGCACACAACTTTGACCTTAAGTAGGGGTGACGATGACTATAAGGCGAATAGATCAACTGTCTCGCTACTAACTAAAACGAATATGTTAGCTAGTAGTAGTAGTTAACCAATGTGACACCCTTATTGGCCTAGTTGGTAATGACCCTGCCTTCAAAACGCAAGATCCTAGGTTAGATCCTGGCCCTAGCCTGGGGTGTCTATTTATCTCATATTCGCTATGACCATACACGTAACCTATGACGCTACGTTATCTTCAAGGAATGCTAGTAAAATTGTATGGGTAGTCCATACACGATCATTCCATTAAATATCGCAACGCAACGCGTTACATGTTTGGCTGGTCATAGCAAATAAGGCCCCAGGGGTCTAACCTGGGACCTATTCAACCCTAGTAAAATATTTATGTAGACCGGAAGATATTGGTTTTAGAGTCTTAGGTTATTTTATTTAGAGGCGCAGGGACCTTACACGCGGAATATATACCGGAGTATATTTCCCACAGCGCATACGCGACATCCATTGGGTTCCGGTGCGTACAAAAAACTCCTGGCTGATGTTCCTTACCAGGTTCGGGCGATTATACCTTAGCTCGAACAGGTTTTCCCTGTCGATATAAGGTAATTGCGATGGTTGACGTCTCCGAAGAGGACAAGTTCGCTAGTTCCAGACAGCCTGGAAGCCATTAAGCCATTAGTCCGACAAAATTTGAACGTATAAGATTCTTTGTGTGTGAACGATGTGACTAATAAACCTATAATATTAAACCTACATAATACTGTAAGCATTATCTTTGGGTATGCTAAAAACGTGTAACGTAGATTAATGGCATTGACGTTTAGTAAGCATTAGAGCAAGAAGACAATAGATTTAGGTACCTAAGTGTGAAAGAGAAATAAAACAGAATGACCGTGCACGACAAGCCTTTCATTTTCCTTTACATAGCGCTGCGAACAGGATTATTTTGTAACAAAAAGTTGTAATGTAGAAACCAACATTTTTTTTGTCTTAGGACATGTAAGTATAAGTGAAATTTAAAAATTCAAATTCTTTCATTTTGTAAATTTCAAAGGGCATGTAAGCATTATCTTTGGGTATGCTAAAACCGTGTTACGTAAATTATTTACATTGAAGTTTAGTAAGCATTAGAGCAAGAAAGCAATAGATTTAGGTACCTAAGTGTGAAAGAGAAATAAAACAGAATGACCGTGCACGTCAAGCCTTTCATTTTCCTTTACAATACCAAGTGAGTGCAGTCGGTTTCTTTATGTTATTGTAATGTGTGATACGATAGTTTTCAAATACCAGTTTAATAGTTAAATATTTTGCTGCCAATAAAAGAGCTGTATATGTATGTATTAAAGAAGCACTTTTATCGTAAGCGCAATTTCATATAATTTATTACATAAACATTTCTTACAAAGAATTCATTAATGTCCTAACCTACAATAAAAAATATGATAACAATCCCATTTTTCTACAGACTACAAAAAAGGAGAAGGTACTCAATTCGACTATTTTTTTTAATAGATGTTAAAGCATTACTTTCGGTAGGATGAACCGATTCTCAAATTTATTTTTTGGAAACAAGGTGTTTCCCGTGTGATCCGATTTCATCAAATTCGGTAATAGTTTTTGAGTTACACTCCAATAACTGAACAGAATGAAAGTCGGTATTATTTTTTTCAAATTGTACTTGTTGTCTATTTTGTTAGCGTCAAGACTTTAAAGGTTTAGAACTTTTTATTAAAACCATTCCAAATAACAATATAACTTATAAATTTGCAAACGTTCATACCAGCTGACTCTAAACCTACCCAATTAAAGTTTGAATGTTTTTTGTTCAATATTACAAAAAGGCCAAAGTAACTCCGCGACTGGACATTTATGTATTAGAATAAAATATCGCTGGACCCCATTACGTAATAGGGCTATAAAATGTTTCCGAGTGATATCACGGACGTATTTCGTAAGAGATATACTGGCCGCCACCGGTGTGTGGATACTGTTTTTTTTATTTCTTTTGTAGTCAGTTAAATCGAGGGGGAAACGGAAATAATAAAGTTTTGTATTTACATTAAAGTTATTTTGACAGGCCTGTTGGTCTAGTGGTTAGTGACCCTGACTGCTATACCGGAGGTCGTGGGTTCGATTCCCACCCAGGACAAATGTTTGTGTAATGAGCACGATCATTTGTTCTGTGTCTGGGTGTAATTTATCTATAATATGTATCTATTTAGAAATATATAAGTATGTTTATCAGTTGTCTAGTACCCATAACACAAGCTCTGCTTAGCTTGGGACTAGATGGCGTTGTGTGATAGTTGTGGAATATTATATTATATATTAAGTTATCAATCAAACAGTTTTACGTTGGCGTCCCGTAGACTCGTCAGTTGCTTTATTTGGCCAATAATACAATAGTTTTCTCAGAAAACATATTACGATTATACGAATTGCAGCGTGTGTGGTTAAGTCTAATTTGAAATAAATAGTAAAGAAGTAAATATAAAACGACAATTAAAACATCTATTTCCCCCACGGTCAGGTAATAAAAGAAAATATGATTTATCACACTATTATTACTTTATATATTATTATAAAGGCTAAAGTTTTAGTGTGTTTGTATGTTTGTTACATCTTCACGCTCAAACGGCTGAACCAATTTCGATAAAATTTGGTATGGAGGTCGAAATCAAAGTCAAAATCATTTATTCAATTTAGACATCAAAGACGCACTTATGAACGTCAATTTTTCATTATAATGTACTTTAAAGACTCTACCGCCGCGTTCCAAAATATATAGAGCCTACCGAGAAGAAGCGGCATGAAACTCGGGGCCATTCTTTTTATATATGTAGATGTTTACAATGTTTCTACTTAGGTACTACAAATATTACATTTTATGGGTGGCAGAATGACAACTTGCCAGCAGTGGAGTATTCCAAGCATCTCTGTCTTCTATATAATGTCGGACTGTATCGCCAATTTCTTAAATGATATAACAAATGTTCGCTTATTTTTAGCTCCAGTGTGTTGCCTTACAAAAGCCTTAGCCTAAGCCTTAGAAAAGAGAGGTAGATAAGGCGCTGGATTAACACATACGATACTTTTCATCATCATCATCTATCACCACGGAGGTGTAACCGCGGGGCGCAGCTACTCGTATCAAGAAAAGTAATGTAAAGAAAATGTTTGATTGTTTGTTGAACGCGCTACTCACTGAAACGAGCAAGACGATTTAAAAACTTTTTTTTGGGATCATACCCAGATTCATGGGGAATATTATAGGCTACATAATGTATATAGGCTATACACATAGGCTTTATTTTATGTAGATAAAAGAGAAAGGGAGAAAACAGGGGTGATCCAGCAAAGCGCAGCCAGTTTATAATATTACTCGTAATTGCCCGCTACTTTCTGTGAGCAGAAAAAGGTTATTGTGATGACACGTTTTTTTAGACATTGCATTATCGTTAAAACGAATAATCAAACAGACAAACGTCAAACTAACGTTAACCTATCGCGTGTTACGGGTACACCATGTGTACGTTTAAAAAAGTGCTAAGCCATGTCGCGCATACACAAAGTGTAGGTATACACATTTTAAGACCTCGAGTTTGTAACAAATTGTATCAGATCTAATACACTTCACCAGTATAAACTTGCTTTTAGTTGGTCAAACTATTCAAGAGTAGTATTTTTTATTTAAACTTTGATGCGTAGGTCAGAAATAAAACGCAAAAACACTAGACAAGGGACGGGTTAATCGCAACCGTCGACTTTAGTTTCATTCATAATGCTATTATTCTAAGTGTAAATAGGATGCCGATAACATGTTAACACTCGAACCCCCGCACTAGGATTCCATATCCCGAGAGACATTAATACACACAATAACACATCAAAACATTCAAGGCCTAAGAATGAACATTGTATGTTCACGATACATTAATGAAACGTTATTTTTGTATTTTTTCGTCAATCATCTTAGAAAGTTTTAGTAATATCCCCACTGTTTTAGTAGACGGTGACTTAGACAGGATAGTGACTTAATAACAGACTTTAATATACTTACTTGTAATATATTTTGACTATCCATATTTTTTTTGTTGTAGGTAGTGCCACGCTGCAACCTCGCAGCCGAATGGGCCAGCACAACCGGAGATGTACCACACTCCCACATAACACCGACGTGAAGTAACATAGTTTGCTGTTGCGTTTCGTCGGTTTGTGGGAGGTTTCAGAGGTCCGATTCCGCCCTTCCCCGTTCTCCCTATCCTTCCCCCTCCCCCTCCACTCTCTCCCCTTCTATATCTTTCTTCCTCAAAGGTCGCCAACGCATCCTCGAGACCTCTGGTATTGCGGATGTCCGTAGGCGACAGGATCTCATCTCTCATTACCATCAGGTGAGCCACACCGCCGAAGACTTGGAGGCGGCTACCCAAGAGTTGACCACAGCTCTCCAATCCTCCCTCGAGGCAGCATCGCACACCACCACGCCGGTAGAGAGGGTGCGCCCCTCCCGGCATGGATCAGGAACTTGATCAGCGAAAAAAGGGAGAAGAGGAAGCTGTGGCAGCAGACTCGCTGCCCACGATTAAAGAGTGAGGTGAACGCGTTGGTGGAGCCCGTGAAGACCGCTCTCAAAGATCATGCCATGCATAGCTGGGACGAGCACCTGGACTCTATTAACACAGAGACTCCATCAGTCCATCGACTCTGCCGCCAGCTATAGTGCACCCCGGAGCCTACCAGACCACTGGTCGGGAAGGACGGCCTTCTGAAATTCGTGGCCACAGACCGAGCTGAAATCTTCGCCGAGCACTTGGAGGCACAATTTCAGCCCAACCCGACCAGTGACGTCACACACACAGAAGCCGTGAGTAGACACGTAGAAGACTACCTCACTACACCACCGGACGAGACTGAAGAAGAGGAGGCGCATATCATCTTTTCACCTGGCAAAGTGCAAAGACTGATCATGCGCCTACCAAATAGAAAAGCCCCAGGGCTCGACAGGATCTCCAACGAAACGCTGAAGCATCTACCACCGAGAGCCCTGGCCGCACTGACAAGGATATTCAATGGAATAATACGCTGTGGCCATAACCCCAAGAGCTGGAAAACGGGTGTTGTAATAATGCTCCCTAAACCCGGAAAGGACCCGAAGAAACCTGACTACTATAGACCGATCACGCTGCTTAGTACCCTCTCGAAGACATTCTAGAGGTTACTACTACCATACCTGGCACGGCACATCACACCTCGTGAGGAGCAGTACGGGTTTAGGTCAGAGCACTCTACAACACTCTAGTTGACGCGCATTATCAACGTTATGGTCACATGCCATAATAAGAAGGAATTTACAGCTGCAGTATTACTCGACATGGAGAAGGCCTTCGATCGTGTATGGCACGAAGGCCTGCTATACAAGCTATCGAAGAGCCCGATGCCGAAAACCATGATACGAGTAATAAGATCTTTCCTTACGGACCGGCGAATAGAATAGAAACAGAACAGAACAGAATAGAAGGAGCTTTATCCGCCGAGAAGCCGGCACTTGCAGGAGTGCCCCAAGGCAGCTGCCTCTCACCAATACTATACGCGTGGCACACCAATGACATACCACTGGTGGGCCACGCGAAACTCGCACTATACGCAGACGATGCAGCTTTTTATACTACATCCATCAAGACTGAAGAAGCTGTCAGAAAACTGCAACCTACACTTGATGCGCTCCCCGAATGGCTTGCCAAATGGAGGATGCGCGTCAACGTAAACAAAACGCAGGCCATCATAACCGGCAAGACAAACACCCCAACGCAGCTGAAGATTTTGAACTCAGAGATCCCATGGGCCCCGGTGGTTAAATACCTCGGGGTCCAAATAGACAGAAACCTGACTTTCCAAGCTCACGTAAACACGATCGTGGGGAAGGCGAAAGGAGCTCGCGCATGCCTAACGCCAATACTACGCTCAAAGCTACCACTCCGGGTGAAGACAATGATTTACAAGACCTATATTCGGCCCCGTCTTACATATGCCGCCCCGGCGTGGTACGCTCAAACGGCTACCTACCTCCGCAAGAAGATCCAAGCTCAAGAAAACCTGACACTACGCGCCATCGTCGGAGCCCCGCGCTATGTGCGAAACACGACAATAGCGAAGGACCTGAAAATAGAGAGCATCCATACTTTCATCGAGCGGCTAGCAGCAAAGATGTTCGCCACGGCGGACGCATCAAGATTGCCACACCTGAGGGGCATTGCCCCCCATCACACTCGTCCGCCCGATATGGGCAGAAAAACGAAGCCATACGCCAGAGAACTCGTTCCACAAGAGAGCCAAAACAAAGACGAAGAGAGTTTGGATGCCACAGCTGTATCAGTGCTGCCCCCAGTGGCCAGCGACTGTGCAGTCGATCGGTCCGCTGGGCTTCACCCGTGTAGGCGGGGGTTCCACCCGGCGCGGCCTTGATCGCTCAGTTACCTTTTGGTCACTGGGGTGGCAGTATCGTGAGGCTGTGGTATGACCAACCCAAAGACTGGCCTGTCGTAACGGGCTAAGACGAGCCAAAGAAGAGGGCAACCGCCCTGAAACTTTTTCCCCGCACAATTTATATGTGCGAGAAGAAACCCAACGAACTCAGGTGAGCCGCTTGCACGTTTACCAATCTATCCCATAAATATATATATATAAAATGTATATATATATATATATATATATATATATATATATATATATATATATATATATATATATATATATATATATATATATATATAAATAATAGTTCATATATTGACAGTCTGGTTCGAGTTGAAATTAAACCACAAGTTATATTTTACATTTTGATATTGTACGTCAACTATTGCGACCATGACTTTCAATTGTTAAAATCATCTAGATTACAACTATGTAATATATACGTACGTGATTTTATATTACTTATAATAATACATAACTTTATCAGCTTGAGCAAATAAAGACCGCTACATTGGTGTTTATTATGTATGCATTCTTTAAACTAAAAAAATCGAATTATGATAGTTCTTGTTCTGGTTAGGCTAAAGTCCAAATTAACACACTAATTACTACTTAAAACACTTCTGAATGACAACAATACAATTAGATATTTCTCTGAAATTGTACATTTTAGACAGATCAGTCGTTGTTAACTTGGTGCTCGCTAAACTAACGTAAAAATACAGATAACTACTAAGTATTTTTTGCCAGTGCCTCAAGACAAGGTCTTCGACCAATGTGTGTTACCAGTGATGACTAATGGCACTGAAACGTGGTCTCTTAAGCAATCTCAAAGTCGCACAACGAGCTATGAAAAGGGGTATGTTCGTGGTTTCTCTACGTGATCGAATCAGAAATGAGGAGATCCGTAGAAGAACGAAAGTCACCGACATAGCACAGAAGATTAGCCAGTTAAAGTGTCAGTGGGCAGGGCACATAGCACGCAGAACAGATGGCCGATGGGGCTGGAAGGTTCTGGAGTGGAGACCACGGACCGGCAAGCGCAGCGTAGGTCGTCCACCGACACGGTGGACAGACGACCTTATAAAGGTCGCAGGACAACGTTGGATGCAGGCCGCTTCCTACCGGTCCTGTTGGAAAATTATGAGCATATGTTCAGCAGTGGACGTCCTACGGCTGAGATGATGATAATGATGAAGTAATTTTTTGTTCGCTAGTTTAGATTAGTTTTTAAACGTGTGAATAGCTACCAATGTCGAAATCTTCCTAACTCTTTAATTAATAACTTAATTTGCGTTTACACACCTATAGAGAATGAATCTTAGTGTGAGGGCCATAAGATTCACTGTCGCGTGAGGCACAACAATAAACGAGATCACAATAGCATCCCAAACCCGTGAAAAATTGATCAAATCCAGGCATTTAGTCTAGGACCCAACGCGTTGAAGGCTGAGACCAATGGTGATAATGGAACTGAAACGTAACTACATAGACGTGACATACACACACGTGACAGACATACACGATAGTAAAATATTGTAACATACATTTCACGATATTTTAGGTAAGAAGTTTTTTAATAATAAGTTTATTATTTTATTTATTTTTGGAACGTTAATACCTCCGCAGTTAAAATAATGAATACATATAAATAGAATAAAGCCTCTTTGAAGTTTCGATAAGACAAGCTAATTAGCTGATATTTAATGTAAAAAGCATAAGTACACAGATACAACATCTCTTAACTGAAAATAATAAATTTATTTCTCACAGTAAAATATATATATTATAAAAATGAAGCCGAATCAAAACCAGATAAAATTTTAATCGGTGCCCGAAAAATTATTCGAGCAAATAATTGAATTTGGCCAGATTAACATCACAATCCTGTCTTTATAATTTAACGAGTTTGATTGAGATGAAACACAAATTAGTGAAGGTTGTTTTTACTCTTTTGAATTTCATATTTTTATTTAACAAAATAGCTAATGTAATGTCAGTAATTTGGTGGACGAAGTACTGTTTTGGGAAAGTTTCAAACTGCGATCTTTATTAATGGATATATTTTCTTGTTGTTATTAAAAAACCGGCAAGTGCAACACGAAGGGTACCGCACCATTATCTATAATTCTCCCATACATGACTTTTTTGCCATTTTTATAGATAATAATACAGAACCCTTCGTACGCGAGTCCGACTCGCACTTGGCGGTTTTTAGTATTTTTTGTTTAAGCGGCAACAAATATACATCATCTGCGAAAATTTCAACTGTCTAACTATTACGGTTTACGAGATACAGCCTGGTGACAGACAGACAGACGGCCGGATGGATAGTGGAGTCTTAGTAATAGGGTCCAGTTTGACCGTTTGTGTACGGAACCCTAAAAACTTATTTCATACTGAACCATTCTAGGTCATCATCTCCATAAGTCAGAAATATGTAAACATTATTTTAGTAATTTCGGCAACAAAAACTCACTCAACAATCCATCCATTCAAACAGACATACATTTGCATTAGTAACAGTGTCATGAAAAACTTTGAGTACTTTAACCTACTTAGGAAAAAGAAAAGAGTCCATATATAGCATAAAAGTTCCAAAAACAAATAACAACTAGAGCTGGCTCAAACAAATCGTTACGCCTTTTTCGATGTTCATAAAAGTTCTCAAATCGAGTAGCAAACCCCAAAGTTTAGCAGAAGGCCTCGCCACTTGGCTTTCCGCGGCAACTGCCGGCGTCAAGACGGCCTAGCATGAAACCGACCAAACTTCGCCCATTGCCGAACACTTTAATACGAGTTTCGTGGTGTTTCGGGACGTTATCGTTATAAAATCGACGTCATGATTTTCCTCTTGCCCGAATCTCGGAAAACTCAATTACGAATTTATTTTTATTCCAAAAGCGAACATCAAAAATTAGGATCGCAGTTTAATTAAACAAAAAACCACATCAGCAGGGAAAGCTTTGATTGTATCAACCGAAACAGTAGCAGGCAATGAACATGAAAGTACGATCACCACTAATGATGTTTCGTTTAACGACAACAATAAAAATACAAATAGCCCTAGCGGCCATTCAGACGAAAATTGACTAAACACGGCACGTGGTCCCCACTCGGGAGGGAAATGGCTGTGTGAGGATACAAAACATTTGATATTGTCCCTCCCCTACCCCTATCTATAGCTACGGGTTCAGTCGTACGGGCCACTCCGCCGTGAGCAGACGTCCCATTCGAAAATTCAAACTTTCAGTTACGTCATACGTATTGCCTGAGGGTGAAATTACGAGTGTCCCTTTTGGGTGTATTAGTTTTGGTGGTATGGTGGTTCAATGATTTTGGTGAGATGGTGCGAAAGCGTGGAGTGAGGCGTGTTGCCTTCACGCACATATGCGTCACGCTTCTGTGGTTCATCACCTGTTTTAACGGTAAGTTCTGTTTTAAATATCGAATTGGGTTAGGGTTTGGACCCGTTGCGGTTGGGTGGTTTCAACCGTTGGAAGCGGGACGACGGACGATTGGATCTGTTTCGTTGGTACCTTCCTAGTTGTTTGATATATACCCGTGCCACTACAGTTGTCGCTATTGTTATAAATAGGGAAAACAACAGGCTAAGCAAAACTTTGCAATTTGTACAAACGTGTTTATAATTATTTGTTTTAATTCGGGAATAGTTAAGTCTTTTTAAAAGTAAAGAATATATTAAAATATAGCATGTAAACTAAGCTACAGATTCAAAGAAAACTGAAAAATCAAAGGTGCTTTCTAAACTTCAAATAAAAAGGTAACTGAAACTAGACAAATGCGATGTATGTAAAGGAGTTTTTAACACACTGTATGGTGCTATGGAGTGAACTATGTCTTGGTTTTGTAGCACTACAATAGAAATATTTTAGTAGTATTTGATCTGGATCAATTTATAATTAGCTATATTTATATAGTACTCGTATTATAATTAGTGGTCAAAGCTCAAGCAGATTTTCGGTGCAAAAATTATTCAACAGAACTATTGATGAATTTGAATCTAAAAATAAAGGATAAGACAATACGTGTACTTACCTAATAGTCTGCAACTTCTTGTTTTATTATTACTAACTAATTTTGAGTTTTCGTTTGCATTTTTAAGAACAGCATTATAGAAAAAAAAATTGTGCCATTTTATTGATATACCTTTATTGACAGAAATATTCAAAGTAAATAAATTAAGTCTAAAATTATTAAATAAAAAACTAACCAGCAGCATCAATGTGTAGATTGTATGTATATAAAATAAATCTAGTTAAATTATATATGTACATTTATACGTATAACGATAACCTAATTAGCTAAAATATACAGCATTTAAACTACAAAAAAGAGAAAAAGATTAAATAATATAATAAAATTATATTATAAAGATAATTAGAGTATCAGACCTATATCATGAAACGATTAAAATGAATTCTTCGTTCTAATAAACATCAAATAGTAATCAAATATAATTATATGTGCATGTACTCCGGTAACATAATTGTATAAAATAATTATTAGATGAACTTACATTTCTGTTAAATTATTTACCGAATAATTAATAATAATTTAATAATGAAATGCCTCTTGTAGGTGCCCTCATCTAAGGTATACTTCATTTGATGATAAACTTTTCTAGTAATGTATGGTACCGAAGTTCTGTTAACAATAAACTTCTTACCTATATCTACCGTATCTCTAAAGACAATATAATCGGCATGGTGAACAATGAAGTGAATTCAGCGCTGCAACTCAAGATCGAGTTTTGACTCAAGTTAAAGAAATACTCTTTTAAACTTAATTAAAAGATTTCATGTACCACAATCATATAATTAGATCGGGAATTAAGTAGATACTCGTAAGTCATTAAATTCAAACTTAAATTTATTTAAAATATTGTTCTATTCCGAAGTGCTACCTTGTTTAGTGTAACTATTCAAGGACTACGGCTGCAACTTGCTGTGGTCAAAAAACTTTGTTCTATTCCAAAGTGCTATACTACGAGTAGTTATGTGTAACTATTCAATGACTACGGCTGCCACTTGCTGTGGTCAATACTTAGATGGGTCACGGCTCGCTGCTAACATTTTTAACCGAGCATGCTTCGAGGAACAAGTTGAGCCGTTGGTCCTGGTTATTGTTTTATAAAAATAGTAGCTAGATAATACTATGAGAAGCATTTGAGCGGTCAAAAAACTCTTGACAATACAATAGGGGTGGCCAGAAGGCTTTATCCACCAATGCGCCAACACACACTTATCCCATATGGTGAGCTTTGGATTTTCTAACATTTGTGGCTCATACTCCTCTGATACCCATACACACAGAACATAATGGTCTCATAATGCTTATAGATTATAACTATATAAGCCCTAGTAGTGGTGCGAACCGTTTCAGGATACGTTTGAATCTCTGAAATCCGATTAGATAGAAAACTCTTTATTTGTACACTAAAGTTGTAAAATATAAAAGAGAAAAACATACGATAAAAATATGTATATCATAGTTGTACAAAAGGCGGTATTATCGCTTAATTCGATTTCTTCCAGACAACCTTTGGGTAGGAAGAATAGTATTTTCAGGGACAGTGGTGAATAGTATCAGCGTAAGTATAGACAATATTGAATAGGTACATTTATTTTTATATTGACAATCCCCAGGTGAGAGGTTAATTATAATAAGTGGCAAAATAGATTTGAAAATTTAGAAAACACCAATCTGTGACAGATATAATTTTTTAATTCGATATTTAATGAGGGAGAATGACGTACTGGCAAACTATTCCAAAGGCGAACTGCCTGCACGGTAAATGACGCATTGTAGAACGATGAAGAGTGAGAAGGTGTTTATAACGCCAGTGTTCCTGATGATCTCAAAGGCAGATAATTTTGGTAGTGTGATGATGAGAGATAAAAGTATATGAATATCATCCAGGTTAAAAATATTAAATTGAAACTAAAATTTGTGGTTTTATGTAAACCAAAACCTGCAAACAATGTCACGTGTCAATATGTAATTTCGTGAAGGGGATTGTTTTAAATGTTTAATTAAAGAGTGATAAAAATTTGGACTCAAGAATCTTACCAAACCAGACATTAATTAATGAATTCGAATCTAAAAATAAGGGATAAGATACAATATGGGTAGGTAGGTACTTACCTAATAGTCTGCAATTTCTTGTTTTACTATTACTAACTGATTTTTGGTTTGCGTTTGCATTTTTAAGAACCGCAGTATAGAAACAATAATATTTTTTTTTTATTTGCCATTTCATTGATAAACCTTTATTGACAGAAATATTCAAAGTAAATAAATTGATTATAAAATTATTCAATAAACAAGTAACCAGCAGCGCCAATGTCTACATTGTATGTGTATAAAAAAACTAAATAATATATATATATATATATATTTAGATACCTAAATTAATTAGCTAAAATATGTTGAAATAATTGAATTATTTTCAGAACAATATTTTTTATAAGTAAGGTTTTAAGTTAAATTTAAACTAATATGTCATAGGTAAAAACAGCATCTAAATCACAAAAAAGATAAATTAATCTAACCTAAATATATTATGTAACGATTAAAATGTATTCCTGATTCTAAAAAGCTGCAATTTGTATTATATGTATTTTTTTAAATGTACATGTTGAACTTTGAATTAGCGTCATTGGAATAACTGTGTCAGAAACCATGACTTTTTGGTCACCGAGAACACGCGGGTTTGAATCCCATCCAACGATATATTTTTTCTCTTTCTTTCTAAGAGTGCATAGTTTACTTACTTGAAGCAGTTTTATCTCTTCAAGAGTCCAAAGTTTGTTTTCGGTAAGCAGTCGTCAGTGCTTTAAGCAATTAATAAGTAACAATATATAGGAAATTATAGTATCAAATGCGGATCAAGTAGCAGTCAATACCTGGGTTGAATAAATACCTATTTGGGTATTATTGAGTATTTTAAAAATTATAGTGAAGCGAACACGTTTATTTGTAACTAGCTGCGTTCCGCGGTTTCACCCGTGTTATTAATGAAAATATATATTCATCAGGGTTAATGTATCCTATATTTATCATGCCTATGTTAATCAGGGATGATGTGGGATTCTAATGGTGAAGATTTTTTTAATATGGCCAGTAATTTCGGAGCCAATTCAATTTAAACGAACAAACAAACAAATCGTTTCTCTTTATAATAAGTATAGATGATATTACATTAGATACCTACATTACAAGTAATTTGACACCTTAAAGGTGACCAGTGCAGTACATATGAAGGGTTTTGACCGGTTGTTGTTTAAAACTCTGAACGGCATTGAACTGCTAAGGGCAAGCGCTTACCATCGGGCTAACGACGTACTCGTCGCGTCACTGATATTTCAATACAGGTCTTGCGTTTGAATTTTTTTTTGCTTTGAATATTTTTTATTGTTAAGCATTTATCAAATTAGTAGCATTTTACATTATTTCGCATGAATTCGGATTCCATTCATAAAATACTCATTGTGTTTTTTACTTTGAAACGCGTGAATCAGCTAAACGATTCATGTTTGTTATCCATGTATTGGTATATACATTTATATGGATATTATCCTGATTGTTGCGGAGTTTATTTAAAACTAATTATGATGTATCATACACAAAAATAATCTTATTCAGTCACTTAGACAATACACAGAATAGATTTATTGAAAAATGTGTTAAGCTTCTGAAGTAGATTCTAGAGCAATTAAGCAATTTGGAGGAATAATTAATTTATGAAAAAAGGGAAAACATAGGGACACGCCAATAGAGGCAATAGTGCTTTATGCTTTAGTGGAGGCTAGACTTCAAAACCTTGAACATAGACGCAAAGTTGCCAGAGCTTATCGGTGTTTTACAGGATTCACTTCGGAGAATGTGTGATCGATCTCCACAATCTTATTCCCTCATCTCCTTTCTTTCATCGAACAACAAGACGCACAGGAACACGGCATCCGTACATGGTCGATATTCCGAAAATACGCACGAAGCGCTTCAAATCTAGCTTCATAATGCGTAAGGCTGAAGTATGGAACAACCTACCAGCGTCTATATTTCCCGACATATACAATCTGGGAATCTTCAAATACATAGAGAAAAGGTACCTTTTAAGCAAGCATGTGCCACCGTCGACCATGTCATCACTTTTCATCACATGAGACTGTGGTCAAATGCTTGTTTAACAATTAATGTAAAAAAATATTGCTGTATTTGTATTATCCAGAAAGGAAACGGAAGACTACGTTTGTATGGAAAAATGGTCCTTGTGCTTCCTCTTAAGATATTTGTATCACTCTGATAGATATCCTTTTTTACCGTTTATTACTCATAATAATGACAGCCAACAGTTAGTGCAGTAAGTAGTTTCCCGGTATTCTAAGCGTGAAGTTTCAAGTTCGATCTCTAACCGGAGCAAATATGAATATGTTATGTGCAGAAATATTTGTTCTAGAGTCTTGGATGTCGTGATGACGTTTGTGTGTTCTCTCGTGATATATGGAATTCTTTTTTAATTACTTATATAACCTCATTTTGCGAATAATTAACCTCGGAAAGTTTCAGCAAAATATTGCAGCAAAACTTTGCATCGCAAATTTTTCGGAAGGGGACCCCACCGATTATTATCATAGATCTTTAGTTAAAACCGAGACCAATGAAGTTTGTCCAAAGGTTAAAATGTGTACAAGTGGGAGGTTACTACTACTTCTACTTGCAACCGAAATGATCAATTGTACGTGGGAGATGCAATTACATCGCAACATACATTTGTCGGCGTCTTTTCTTTTCGGACGTTTTTTCTTTGCAGCAATAACCCTGCGTCTTTCGCGAGGTATGAAAAAGCAACTCTCAGGTTATCATAGGGGTCGTGATTAACGCAGCCATAAGCTGCTCGTCACTTCTTGATTGATGTTGATCTCCGCTTTCCATCAGGCGACAAGGAGTCACTTTCATCATGGACTAACTATACAAGAAGACCAACAATCACATACAAAAAAAACGTACACTGCAAAAAGATCAAAATCCCGTATTATTCCTAGATGGCGCTATCAAATAGCCCGGAATTTTTAGTTTGTATAGTTAGTCCATGCTTTCATAAACATTACTTAAAAAAAATTGTTGCTATGTACTTTCTACTTACCTGGTCATCAAGACTTGCTCCAAATTTTAATCTCAAAGAATGAAATCCCCAGAGAAGTTTATTCTATATCTTATCATGAGTTGAGTAGATAGGTGTAGCGTTAACTCTAAATTCTTGATTGCTTACAAATTAAAACAACCGACAGGACGAAAACAAAATGTTAAACAAGCAACTTGAAAGATACTAAACGCGAAACTTGATTAGGCAGCCGATATTAGAAGACTTCGAAACTACAAGCAAAGTAAATTAATCCGACGGTGTGTACCACGCACGAAACATAAGTTTCAGATTACATATATTACTCACCAAATGTATAAGCTGTACAAAGTACATCACCCACGTATTAAGTTATCGATATTTATCGATGATAAAAATCTGTATTAAAATGATTAACTCTTTGATAATTATATTAGTAGAAAATGACATCGGGTACAAGAGAACAGTTATATCCATAAAATTTTGATAATTAATATCTATTTATTATCTAATAAAGCATTTTTAAACCGTAGACTTGCCATTCGCCATGTCGGGGCAAATAATACAAAATATTTCTCAGAAATAAAACTACTTTTCCAGGAATTGTGATATATGTGATTAAGGCTTAAAATATGCGTAAGTGTAACGTGATCGTATTGTTGACTTAAAACAATTGAATTTAGTACAAACAATTTTTATTCTGGTACACATATGCCAGAGATAATTCATAGTTTATAGGACGAAGAGAGGCGCGTTTTTAAATTATTTATGTAAGAATAAAAATATAAATGCTTATAGTACGAATGCTATTTTGTTTATTCCTGCTACGACCTCTATGTCACCTACGGTTTCGTGTAGTGTTGTGCTGACCATCCGATTTAAATAACTTTATGACTTGATTCCAAGAAGAATTTAGGTAATAACAAAAAATCGTGTCTATGAAAATTAGAAGAAGCGAATTTCAAAAGCCTCACCTATTACAGCTGGTGTCATAAAAAAAATGTGCAATAATGTGGTTAGTAAAAAAGGTCTCATGGGACTTTCCCAATAAGAACTGTATTTTACAACTAACTGGCCCACTATCAGTGACACACCGACAGCAGCTCTACCTACCGGACATAATTGTGTTTTCAAACGATCCGGGAAACCATTAAAATATACACACAACCTTTCATCTAAATATGTCCAGCTGACAGCTGAGTTAGGTGACGAACACACGTGCAGATTGATTTTATTATACTAGCGACTGCCCGCGACTTCGTTTACGTAATAGGCTCGTCCTTCGGCCTCGCCATAACCTCCCATCTTTTCTTGGTTTTTCTTTCATAAGCACCTTCTCGTCATAATAATTAACACAACAAAAAAAGAATTAGCGAGATTGTTCTATCCGTTTTCAAGTTATAGCATGACCAGGAGAAATAGGGTTTAATTTTTATGTATAGATGAAGATGATAAAAAATATAACAGATTTTAAGACTTCCAAGGGGATTATCGAACCAAATGTAGAGATTGAGTTTGCCAGAATATGCAGCAGTCCTGATTACTGTTTCATGTCAACAGTATTGTTTTTTTTTTCAATACGGACACCACATGTTTCTGCAAGCAGCTGTATCTACTAGTGAAGTATTATTCTAGACAGGTTAAGAAAATCTATATCTTCTCTTGTTGTAATGTACCTATAATGATTTCGTAAGCGTACAATAACATTATCAAACATATTAAATATAACTTTCGTAGACTGGTACAGGTAAATAATGTCTAGAACTTAACTCACGAATAGCAATACGTAGGTAATATCACAGTGTAATAATTTACTACACTGTGGTTATATCAAGGTTTTCTTTGTTTTATTACCTAGTGAAAAACACCGCAACCACATAGTAAGAAATACTGCCAACTACAAACAATATTATGAAATGTTTTTCAAGTTTATGGAATTCATGTTAGCCTACGCTTGGTTTAATTGGAGTAACAATTACCTACAACGTGTAGTTATAAAATCACAGGAAGGTCACGACATCGTCAGGGTCACCATTAAAATAGTAAACGTTATTATTACAAATCCGATAATTTTGTTTAATTTCATTTTTGGTTCACGTTTAATCGATTTTTCATATGTTATTATACAAGCTATAGACAAAAGCTTCGCTCAGATAATGATTATCCACCGATAAAACTTTTTCGAGATAAAATTGCTATATAACAAACCAACTTTTCGATGTTCATAAGCAAACAACTTGCCAAGATCGTGCCGGGCTATGCCTACTTTGTACCATAAGATTTTTTAGTTATGTTCGTTAGTGGCAGTGATAACCAGCATTTAAATATTTATTTTATGATGTAATTAAATAAAAAGCTACTGAAGAACGAAAGTTTGCAAAGATATTTTTTCTGTCCGCTTTATAAGACAAACTATCTCTAAATAAAACACCTTGATTATTTTGTAATTTGATGTCAATTACTCGAACAGTTCATATGTGTTTGGGACACTCCTAAAATACATGGATACGATTAAATTTTTTTACACTTACATATAATTAAAATTGAGATCGATATCTTAATCTACCGACTTCCAAAAAGGAGGAGGTACTCGATTCGACTGTATTTTTTATGTTTGTTACCTCATAACTTTCGATACGGTAAACCGAATCCCAATTTTTTTTTTAAAGCTGGTGCATTCCTTGTGGTACCATTAAAATTTTATCAAATTCGGTTCAGTAGTTTTTGAGTTACACCCCAATAGCTACATAGAGATACACTCCAATAACTGAATAGAATAGAAGTCGGTATTATTTTTTCAAATTGTACTTGTTTTGATTGTGTATTTTTGATGACTCTAATTTTGATTTGATTGTTGTAGCCAAGTTTTCTCTATGGCTGTAAAGGATGGAAATCATAATTTTATAAATGTTGATATGCAAAAAATGGTTTCGTATTTATTATAGTGTTAGCGACTGCCCGTGATTAAACAAGGCAACTGTGACCCAGATAAGTCATAGTTCAATAAGTTAGCAATACTATAGCATTATAAAATAATGCCACTAGCGGCACCCATCCAACTCCTGCCCGCAGCAAGTATTGCTAACTTATTGATCGGTTAAGATCTCCAAGTCAAGCTCCGCTATGAGCGCTATGTCCACATAGTCTGATATAATAATTTATTTGAAAGGCATGGATCACATGATGTTGGACAACGCAACATGCAAAAAGATTTTCTTGTCTTTATGGAGGTTAAGTCAAACAGGTTTGTATCATAACATTTAGCCTTTAACCAGAAGCCGTAGCACAAACGATTTTGCGAAAATGTATTCGTATCGTAACCCATAACGAGTTAGGCTTCGGTGTACAAACTATAACCTATCTGCTTGTGCTGTGCTTCTGCATGTGCTTCGGAGGGCACGTTAAGCCGTCGGTTCCGGTTGTTTGTCTTAGGACAACAATCGTTAGGCTATGTCGAAGGCCTTCGGGCGGCCTGAAAACTTCGACATGGGTTGGCCACTAACCTATCCACCAATCCGCACTGGGCCCACGTGGTGGATTATGGCCCTCTCTGAGTAGTCTGACTCCTCTCTCTGAGAGAAAGGCTCGAGTCCCATCAGTGGGAACAAAATGGGCTGATCATGATATGATTATTATGTGTACATATCAAAAACCCAAATCAAGTCTTCCGCGTAAACCTTGAGCATACCGAAAAGACTGCTCGTTTGTCAACTAAACTTAACTAAACTAACTAAACCTAGTAACAAAAACTCTTTAATTTTAATTTACTTGAAAAAAGGACCTGAACCTAAATCAAAAATACTGACAAGTGAAATAGGCAAAGTAAAAGGGGCTAACAATGTTTCTGACAGACTGACTTTTAGGACGATATCGCGTTTCCGAAAGATATTTTGCTCTATACAGTGTTTTCTTAGGTACCTACTTACATATAGAATATTACATCAGAATATTTTTCTCAGTTTATCAGAAGTTGATATAATATAGATTATATTGCAAGAGCATTCCGTTATACAATTATATTATATGCAATTAACCTTCATTGATCAAGTTCATTGGTCAGTGAATAACATAACAGCGTTGAGCGAATTGTAAACAAACAACAGAACTCATAATTAAATAATATGGAACAATTTATTTTCATTTTATGTACCTATTTACTACGGCCATTGTCTTCGTGTGACTGAACATTTAAGATTTAAGCTCTTGTTTCAGCTGTTTTTTTATGCAGCTAGCCAAAACTAGCCAAGTAACATAATGATGGAATCCAAATAAAATCTTCAAATAAATATATGATTTAAAAAATATTATTAAATTATGAAACTTTAGGCCCGCGGGGGCCGTCCGCTCTCAACTTGTTTAGGGATCTGGCGAAACGTTTGGTTGAGGCGACGGGTGACCGAAATGCTGGCGCATACTGTGGGCAAAAACTTATTTGCCATCCAGCGTGGCAATGCCGCCAGCGTTTTGGCCACTTTCCCGCCAATTTGGCTTATAGATTAGTTTTTATTTTTACTTTTAATACTTTGTAAATAATATTGAAATTTCTCTATACGCAGTACAGTATAATCTTATTTTCGTTAGAACATTAAATATTTAAATAATAGATCCGTTTCCACTCGTTAGGTACACAAATAATTTAGCAAGGCCAAAAGCATCTCAAATGATCATTCATTACATTCATGTGATTCGCGGCCTTTGAAGAATATTATGTGCGTTATTTAGTCACATTGCCATAGCGATAAACAGCTTAATTTGCAATTTACAAATCTATGTATAAATAATATAAATTACGTGTTTATTAGGTACTTACTTAACCCGTTGAATGGCGATTCGCCATATTTGGCCAACAATACAATAGATTTCGCAGAAATCTACTTACATTTCCAGGAACTGCAACGTGTGTGATTAATTTTTTTTATAATTGGCTGCAATACATATACAAAATTGTAAGGTAATACATATTTTAACTCATGAAACGTATGATTAGGCAAATAATTACCCAACCTAGCTATCAATAATAATTACCTAACCTAGCAATTAGCAATGTGTTATTGTTTTCCCTAAAAGCGAGGCCAGTCACCTTCACAAAAAATGGTCATTTGTTCCGATTGTATTTTGCTGTTTTGTAAACTACACTAACACTAACTAACTTGTACACTAACCAACTAGAAATCGGTGGCGGCAGTTCGTTTAAGAAGTGAATAATATTATTAACTACAAGTTTTGCGAACAGTAGACCTCGCGAGCACATGCATAGTCTTATCAATGGCATTTTATCACAGTACTTCACAACTTATTATCTCGGAAACCACTTGACTAATTATGCTCATAATTGAAATTCGAATTTCGAAATTCCTCTTTAAAGTACCTAATATGTGTAACAAAAATTGGTCGGTAAATAGTAGCGCAGCAAATTTCCCCCCTTTTTAGGAAACGAATCCCCCCACTCACAAAACGCCGACGATAAAAATAATATTGAACAGTAGAACATGCATACCAAGTTGCGTCAAGATTTGTTGAAAATGCTACCTGTACAGGAAGACGTACATACAACCTCACAAACACACGGACAGATGAAAACCAATATGGCCAGTTAAAGCAGAGATTCTTCGCTCGCTCGGTCAATAGTTGCTTATAATTATCATTATTTTCTACAGTAACTAAAACTTTTGATTTCATTGCTTTTTTACATAATCAAACACAAATAAAACTAGCCTATAAAATAAGCCTACAAAATATAATAAGCCTAACCTATAAAAACGTCCTGCTAATTTTACGAGACACTGAAATGATCATCCCAATTCGACTTAAACGCTTACCAGTCCCTCAGATTGTCATCCCAATTCGACTAAAAGTACTACCGCTGAGAACCGTTACTAGAAACGATAGTGGGGTAAATCGACCGTCCAACACAATCAAACATATAAATAAATTTATCTACAAAATATATTGAGCCCAACTAGCTAAAAAACTCCTGCTAATTTTACCAGGCACTCAAATCATCATCCCAATTCGACTAAAGCGCTTACCAGACCCTCAAATCGTCATCCCAATTCGACTAAAAGTACTAACGCTGAGAACCGTTACCAGAAACGACAGTGGGGCAAAATGTCAGTCCGACACCATCGAAAATAGAAATACGACTAAATCTACCTACAAAATATATTGAGCCCAACTAAGTAAAAAAAGTCCTGATAATTTTACCAGACACTCAAATCATCATCCCAATTCGACTAAAACGCTGAGAACCGTTACCAGAAACGACAGTGGGGCATATCGTCGGTCCCTATACATTGTTTCTTACGATCGTCCTTGAACCTTGCGAAGGACGAACTGCCGATCACACCCTGTCAAATGTGGCATAAAATCTACAACGTTCCAGTCTCAATCTTTATGACGGTTCGGTTAAACTACATGATAGATAAGAATACGATGTACGGTTTTAAATTAATTTCGTAAGGGGCGTAAACGGTTCGATGTTTTAGAGTAGGAAACGGGAATTTGTTTGCCGCTCATTCAACGACCGGTTTGTTTTATTTGCTGTGACTTTGAATACTAGCGTTTTATTTTGTTACCTTTTTAATTTCTGCGCAGATTATCAATATATATATGAGTTATCAATATTGTGCAAATCGTTTCTTCATACGGAAGATAAGAACCATCAAATTTGGAATTTAAGAAACAACTAATCGTGCCTCAAACATTCTAACGGTAATTGACGCTATATAAGCCTTTACTGTAACGACGGATTAAAGTATCAAAATTAGAGAACTAGCTGGTCTGCCAGCGGCTTCGCTTGCATCAAGAAGGTCAGTGACAATACTGACAGCAGCTCCACCAGCCGGCTACAATTCTATTTTTAAACACCAGGAACCCATTGATATATACACACAACATTTCATGCAAAGTCCAGTCCAGTAGTTGAGGAGAAATTAGGTAATAAACACACGTTATTTATTATCTCAGCCGTAAGACGTCCACTGCTTAAAATGGCCTATGTTCCCCCACAAATTTCCAAAAGGGCCGGTTGGAAGCGGCCTGCATCCAAAGTTGTCCGGCTATACCTTTATCAGGTCGTCAGTCCATCTTGTCGGTGGACGACCTACGCTGCGCTTGCCGCTCCGCTGTCTCCACTCTAGAACCTTTCGGCATCATCAGCCATCTGTTCTGCGTGCTATGTGGCCTGCCCACTGGCACTTCTACACACAACAGCTTATCTTCTGTTATTTATAATAAGCATTATATATATTTAAGAAGATACATTCAGCTGAATTTTTAATTTTAAAACTTTAAATGTGAAGTGTATATTATCGGATGCTCCTATGGCAATGTCACTATTACTATTACTTTAATGTCCTGCATTTGTTGTGTTCGATATGTAGTGGTTTGTGATTCAATTATATAAAATGTTATCCCAAGCATCAAGCATAGTTATTACGCTAAAAAAGCCTATTTTAAATGTAGAATAGTTACAACTTACTAGGTCAAAATAAAAGTAATATACGTTGTCATTTAATTATTTTTAGTTATTTTACTTAAATTGTTATTTAAGTACTTCAAAGTTAATAGTTACTCTTGACATACCTAATACCTTCATATAAAATTTTAAAATAAATCTTATTGCATCATTTATACAAATAACTAAAAAGTCATTTTTAAAACGAAATTTTAAAAGAATAATACGTCCTAAACTTCTCAAAGCAAGCATATTCCTCTCTCCCGTATTCCGTGATTAAAAATAATGATTGCCTACCAAATGAGTGCTAATTATAATTACATATTGAAATACATCATTGTTATTAATACGAATTGAACCGTTTTTAGAATATTAATTTATATTATAATTTAAAAAAAAACATGTACAATTGGAAAAATTTAATACTGACTTCCATTCTATTCAGTTAAAGTGTATCTCAAAAACTACTGGACCGATTTGATGAAATTTAAATGGCACCACATGGGAAGCACCAGCTTTCAAACAAAAAATAATTTTGAGTATCGTTTCACCCATTCGAAAGTTACGAGGTAACAAACCAAAAAAAAATAAAAAAAATACAGATGAATTGAGTACCTCCTCCTTTTTTTGGAAGTCGGTAGAAAATAGAAGAACCTGTATATTATATATATTTAAATAGCAAATCTTTAGATCTGTGTTGATTGTAAGTCTATAGGAATCAAGGTATAAAGTCAAGGATAACATTCATCATTCACAAAATGTTAGTTCTCTTCCATGCCAATACATAGATAAAAGCATAAATATAACATTGCACATCTTAGCATAATACCGGGCCGATTAACCAAAGCCGATATGTTTGTTTTGGCCTGGCCGGAAGACGGACTCGCTTCCGGGAGAGGATAACGCCATCTATGTATTACCCGCCCAAACAATGCATAGTACGAGTAGTATATTTCGGTTTTGGGGTTGTACGTTATCTAGAATGATTACAATAACGGGTGAACTGATGCAAGAGATATTTAGTAATTCGTTTGTATGTGATATTGGACGATATGTACAATGCGGATTAATAAGTATTTTAATAATACCTAGTTTAAAAGAAATGTTATATTTGTTTTTTCTCGTCTTATATTATGTTAAAGAATTATTCCCGCGCTATTGGAATGCTAATCGTAAGTTTGTGCCACCGCAGTAATAGGTATTCTGCATTTATTAAGTTTAAAAAATAATTATTAATAAATAATAAGGTACTCATTACTTACGATTCCAAATTAAATGATACGTCAAAGTAAATAAATCATTATTAATAATAATTGAACTATTTTATACATATTGCATTGCGTTATACGAATCTGTCATTTAAATAAGAAATTGTTTTATTTAAGTAAACTGCCGTGCGATTCTCTAAGAGCAAACATCGGTGCATCGTTGACAACATTTGTGAAACAAATGACGAGATGACAAGAAACATTGGAAAAACAACCTTGTGTGCAAGGGCGATATCTCATAGTAGGTACTTGACATCGGTGAGCTCGTCGACGAGCGCATCGACGAATCATTAGAGAATCGCACGGCTGATTATGCTTACCATACATGAACAATGTCCAATGGGTCCAGTTGACCATTAATAAATTTTAAAAGGTAGAACTGGTCCCGGGTTGAGTTTCAGACTTCGACGAGCTACCCCCTAACCCAAATAACAGTTTCTGAAATGAAATAATCTCGTTTCCAAAACCGACTAATTAAGCCAAAAAAATTCTCTCAAGCAGTTCAGTTCTATAAAAGATGATTGATGATGATGATTCAATTTTATTATGCGATTTTGAGATGTTTTTCTATATAAGATGAACGAAATTGATTTCATTATCAGAAATAAATAATTGATTGATTGGTTGATGTATGGGTTTGCGCTGATCATTGTTCCGTTTAGTTTTTAATATTTTAAAAATATAATATCTTAAATGTAGATATTTTCGACTTTAGAATATTAAATTTTTTGCCTTTTAGAATATATCTTATGAGTAGGTAATGCTATCTATCATACTTTTCATCATCATTATATGTTTTATTACACGGGCAAAGCAGCAGTACGCAGATAGTGTCTCATAAAGGAAGTATGTTTCCATCCCCAAACATTAAAAGATCAATAAAATATAATACGCCTTCTCATAAATAAAGAAATAACACACCCTTCAACAAAGACACTTAAATAGGCCGTTTCATTTAGAAAATATTTTCGCCCCCCATAAAAGCTATCTCCTCTATAATTTTATTTTCGTCGTATACGCCACTTATCGCGGAACATAAATCAGTTCACTCGGGCAGTAAAAAAAGTATCTTCACTTAATTTCGCTACTACGAGTAGATATGCCTGAGATTTACTGGTGGCAACTTTTCTAAGTTTCGTGATACGCTTATTGGGATCATAAGGAATTATAACAGTGGGCCTAGCACGAAAAATGTCGTAAGTGTAACGTAATCGTATCGTTGACGTATACGATACAAACTATGAGTTCTGTTCGACAGTTGTACTAGATAATCTACATCTACACTAACATAATTAATATAATATTATAAAGAGGAAAGATGTGTTTGTTTGAATTGAATAGCTATTTCTACAAATTTCTACTTTGTGCTTCTTACAATCCTGAGAGGGTTTTAAGAGGCACACAGACAGATAGACCGCAAAGTGATCCTATAATTCAGTTTTTGTGATGCGGAATTTTAGAATACAATGTGTAATTGGGAAATGTGTGCCTAAATTTATACTTTTTCGGATGTTTGTTGTTTTTTAAGTTAGATGTAGGAGGCTTTCTCCGTTACAACTGACCCGATACTGTGTAATTTTTTTTATTTTTGTACCACCGGCTACTTAGTTTTATTAATTTGCCACATAGAAAGGATACATAGGCTGAATTTCCTCTCGAAACTACGCGTGCATATGCAGAGTTGCTAGGGGCTTGTAAATGCAGGGAATACAAATTATTTTTACTAACAGTTTTGAAATTAGGTACATGTCTATAAAACCATGTTATAAGCGATAAAAGCAAACAAATAATGTTTTACTATAATTACCTTTAATGACTGACTACTAAATATCGTCTAATTATAGCAAGACCCACAAGGAGTTTAATTATTGAACATTTTGTTTGAAAGGTGAAATTTATTAGAAACGGAAATGTGGGAGGAAAAAAGGCTCAATATATACCTACTTATATATACATAACTGAGCTCACAGAGGGCAAATTCAAGTTGACTGTAAAAAAACGTTTTAATAAAAAAAGCTTACTATAAAGTTCGACATTATATAGAAGATAAAGATGCTTGGAATACTCCACTTCTGGCAAGCTGTCTCTCTGCCCCCCTAAAATGTAATATTTGTCGTACCTAAGTAGAAACATTGTAAACATCCATATAAAAAGAATGGCCCCGAGTTTCTTGCCGCTTCTTCTCGGTGGGTTCTATATATTTTGGAACGCGGCGGTAGTCTTTAAAGTACATTATAATGAAAAGTTGACGTTCATAAGTGCGTCTTTGATGCCTAAATTGAATAAATGATTTTGACTTTGACTTTGACTTATTATTTTTAAATATTCAAAACGTCTATCCAAAACATGTTTTAGAATGCGGATAATGGTTAAGTTTGAATTAGTATACTGATATAAATAAATTATTTCGACTCGTGGAAAATTTGGAGAATTAACTAAATTTATTATTATTGTATTATTGATGTACGGCTACTAGTGTCGCGTCTAAGGGAGTTTCATGGCGTGGTGACTCTACTTTAGATAGAAGGAGAATACTGAATATGAACATTCTCTAAAGACATTTTAATGATTTGGTTTTCTATTTACGCTTGGATCAAAACATTTCTGATCTGCCGTGCGATTCTGTAATGATTCGTCGATGTGCTCGTCGACAAGCTCACCGATGTCAAATACTTTATGAGATATCGCCCTTGTACACAAGGTTGACTTTCCAACGTTTCTTGTCATCATGTCATTTGTTTCACGGATGTTGTCAAAGATTCAACGATGTTTGCTCTTACGGCCGGTCCCAATAACCTATCTATCGCCGGTTTACCTTACTAAAGATAGATATTTGACACTATTTGTATGGACGTTAGTCAAATTTCTGTCGGTAGTAAGGTAAACCGTGGATAGATAGATTATTGGGATCCTCCATTAGAGAATCACCCGGCAGATAATTCTAACGTCGACAGATGACGTTCGTTCATAATTCTTTTGACGTTTGAGTTATAAAGATAAAAATATTATATTCAGTCATAAAGCTGTTTAAAAGTATCAGATGGTTTAAATCTTTTCATACAAAAAATTCTACCATGTTTTATGCATAATACCAATAAAAAAATTATAGCGTTAAAATATTACCCTAACCCTAAATACTGTTTTAGAACAACGGTCGTTACATCATGTCGGAAGCGTTTAGCTAGCCTGATAAATTCATTACTGTGGCTGGCGTATACGCTAATCCACACTAAGACGTTTATGGCGGATGTTTATGGCCCATACTCCTTCCCTATGAGTAGAAGGCCCGTATCCATGCAGTGTAGACTAGAACTTGATTAAGCTTATGCTCCCACTATTTCATCATAACCTTTAAACTTCACACAACTTCTTCTGGCCCCAAACTAAGTTGAGTTTGTACTATGGTAATCGGATGACTGATATACATACTTATATACATATCTAATATATACTTGTATACATACCCAGACATTTAACTAAATTAATATACTTAGATAAATAGCAATAAAATACAACCACTCAAGACCCAAAAACCGTTGTACGACCGCATTTAATTCGCGTTTTTACGACACGCCTAGTTTACCTTCGTAATGTTGCCAGTAAAACGTACTGTGTATTGTTTTTTCGTCAGAAAAATGATATCTCGCCTTATGAATATTAAAGAGAACAGGATATGGGTAGAATTTTTTGGTATAAAAAAACTGTCAGGCGATCCAGGTGAAATGGTTCATATAAAATGTTTTTGCGACTTTTGCCTTTGCCATGGAGTGTACTTTATGTTTCGCGGAACGTAAAGGTAACATTTACTCTCGTTTTGCCGTTACTTTTTACTGTGAAACTGGCTTTCCTTTTTTGTTTTTCGGATGATGCCTATTTGTTTTGTATTATACTGACCTAGAAACGCCGCTTTAAATAAAACTCCAATACAAAATAATGATTATATATATTATCAGAAATATTTTCGTTCTCTTTTGAAAACAACATGCCAACCAGATTAAATTGCATTATTAATTAATATTATGAAACAAAGCATAGTAAAATGTCTAGCTTTTAAGTGTTTCTCACCCTATTGTTAGGTAAACCTCCTTCTTATTACACTTCCCGCTCTCCGTCATTTAAAATATTTGGTGATAGTCGTATAGTATAGGTTTTGGTAGTTTGCGATACTATGTAGCTTACAGCAAATAAGCCCAGGGTTGCCTCTTGTCATACTAATATAACTATTGATAGACATCTTGTGAAAAATACCATCGAATTGGTACATCTTCTACTAATATACGACGTAATAGTACGCAAATATTACTGTGTTCATATGAAGAGCTATAGTTATTGAAATGTATGGGGAAGAACGAACCAGCGTTCAAAAACGAATTATTTCAGGATGGAGAATGTAGTACTTCGTAAAACTTCAACTCAAAATCTTAATGGTATTGTAATGTAACTGTCATAGGAAAGGTGAGATACCATCAGACTTGCCAAGCAATAATATTAAATTCTTGCGAGAGGTACTTTTATTGTATTTACTTTACTCTGTTAAGTTTTCATAACTTGAGTTTAGGTTGTTTGACTTACTCTTAAATTTGTAAAAGAATATTACCTTTTTTCGAGCTAAGGCTTTCAAGTAAGGACCTAAATCAATGACATCTTAATGCTGTAATTTATCAAGATATAGAGTGTAATCTACGAAGTTAATTTATTTAAGTACGATGGAAACCTAATTTTATGTAGCTAATACTTTAAACCACGACCTTAGAGTATTATGGATTAAATGTGCGGTTCTCATGTATGGCGCATATCCGTGGGCAATGGTATCACTTACCATCAGGTGAGCCGCCTGATCGTGTGCCAACCTAAGCCATAAAAAAGTAAATAGCTACATACACTCTTTACTGAACACTGTAAAATATAATATTCAATTGGATCAAGTCGGTACTGGAACGTTCTTTCTACCTAACCCAATGATAAACAGTGCACACTTTAGAAGAGAGCTAAGGAAGAACCTTGTCTAACATCAAATTATCTTAACTTTTAACACATATCAGGTGCTTTCTTTATATTTGCATGCAAGGTAGTGTATTACAAAGTTAGTTAATGCTGTAAAACCTCATGTATTCTTTTGTAATTAGTTAGTCATATACATTTTCTAAAATCGATCATAGAACAACATTGATCTTTGATTACTTAGGCCGCTTTCAGTGCTCGACCGACCGTCAGTGCGTACGTCGGTCGCGCTTGTCATTTGTATGAAAACTCACAAGTGGTTACAGTGCTCGACCGACCGTACGCACGCGTATACCGTACGATCGGTTGTGCGCGTCAGGACCGACGCGGCGACGGTCCTGACAGTGCTCGACCGACCGTACGCACGCGTATACCGTACGATCGGTTGTGCGCGTCAGGACCGACGCGGCGACGGTACGCGCGGACGGTCGGGCAAGCACTAAAACCGGCCTTAGCAGTAGCAGTTTGTTTTTACTTACCTATGTCGTAAGCAGAAAAGTACTTTGTGAGCTTGCGGCTTGTCTTTTTGATGTCTATGTTTATTTTTGTACTTTCATATTTTAATGTAAGTATTGGTTTATCATAACTATTCTTGATAAATAATAAGAAGGAATTAACGTGCAGTGACATGGCAAAGCAAGGTTAACACGTGGCGATCATTGTCATTACAGCACATATTAGTAAGATTAGATTCTTTTAAATAGTTGACATAGTTTTTTCTACTTCAAAACTATCTCTTCTTTGAAACATTAAAATGGCTAAATCACCTTATCATATGAACATACTGAACTCTTTATCCTGTATTAATTTAATTCTTCATTGACAAATACTCACACTCACCCGCACATAACTCTACAAAACACACTCACTCTTACACGTCTCAATCTTTAACTTGATTTCATAAGTACCTGAAGTGCTTAAAATTAACTGTTATGCTCTAATTTACATATAATTTATTTAAAAATAAATATTATATACAATATACTAATATATATAAAAAATTAACAGATATATTTTAATATAACATCTATATTATATAAACTTTCATATTGAAACTTAATAATAGGGTTAAAAGAAATAAACTTTGTGTAAACATATTTTAATTACATTATATGTAAAACTAAAGCATTGTGTTTAATAGGGCTTAGGGAAAAGGGTGTTGATATCTGTGACAAAGTCGTTGTACTATAGCTGTAGCACTGTTCGCTGCATTTTGTTCCTATGATGTTTCTGTTTCACAAAAACAGATTATTATCAATTAAAAAAGAAGGTCTAACCTTAGTAATGCTGAGTCGGGGCCTATATTCGTGACAGCACGCAATATTGTACATCTGTAATTTAAGTGTTTTGATTTCTTTTTATGTTAATAATTCCATGTGTGTATTTTTATTATGTTTCTAGTCTCATATTCGTGTTATTAAGTTTATATAATATTGTGTGCGTCCAAATAAATATATTTAGTTTCAATGCAACTAAAGTAAATCAGTTAAATAAATAAAACTAAAAAAATAATTTAAGTAATACTCGTGTATAAGTAGCAATATTATAAATTTCAATTTGTATTTGTCGATTTGACTTTATTCGTCTTTCTTTCATGCTTTCTGCTTGCTTTCATTCAACTACTGCATATTTCTCTTATAAAAAGACAACCTGTTCCGCAAAGGACTGAAAACAGTGAATAAAAAGGCCTTTAAATAACTACTTTGGTGTTTAAATTTAGATCACACCAAAATATTCGATCTCCATCTCAATGCTAATACAACCTCCTTGCGCAATAAAATACTCGATACAAACTGCTTGCGCAAAGAATACTCGACATACAAACTCTTTGTGCAAATAACTCTTCGATATTTGATTGGTCGATGCGACAAGGAGTAGAATAAAAACATTAGAATAAAAACTGTTTTGTGTTCTTTGCTGCCATTACTAGAATAAAAAATAATAAGAATATTACTCTTAATTTTAGTAATTGTTCCAATATTAATGTACATTTTAATTAATTTAAGCTTCCTTTATTCATAATTAAATATCTATTTTCGATTAAATTATTTGTTTTTTTCGTATGGTATAAAGTAAAGTATGCAACTCTTTAATAAAGTACGGATTTATATTGAGGGCCATGAATCACTCGCGTCGCTCAGGATTCTAACACTTGAATCACTCACTAGGTTCGTGATTCAATAATCATGAACCACTCCCTACGGTCGTGGTTCAGTCGTTAGAATCATTTACTTGCTCCTTATTCATCTATGGCCCTCGCTAAAATCCGTTCTTTATTTAGTAATTCCATAATATATACTATTTTCAGTTATTTATTAAGAAATCTTAAACCTTAAGTAAATATTTTTTCTGGTATAGGCCATGTGTACGGCCGGAGCCGTGGGCGGAAGACGGTATGTCATAATGACGGGTTATTTCAACTAAAGTTGATTTTTTTAATGTCTTCGTTACATAATTTACCTATGTTCCCATTAATAATATACCTTTCATATAATCGGCAGCCATTTTCTGAGTAATATAGGAAGGTTTGAACGGCCGCGACCGTTCGGGTGTCATCTATCAAAGAAATCACTCCCATCCATAATGTACTGAGCAGTAGCTGATTAATCATCCTGATAGTGGCTTTACCTTATTGATAAATAGGTAGGTTTCACTACTGGTTATACACAAACGTCTACTTGAAGATTGATAGAGATATATCACTACGAAAACTCGCATGATTTCTTTAACTCATTGTCAACTGGAAAACACTCAAATTACGAGTTGAATACGTTGACCTGGTTTTAAATACTTTTTTTTTTTTTTTAATAATAATAATAATATTTATTTACCAAAAAATTTACAGATGATTATAACTATAATATAATGATCTTATTTTAATACACAATTACATTAACAAGGCGAATAGATTATATTAGAGTTAAATTATTACATTAATAAAATTATATGATTATTAACGGGATATTTACCGTGGTGACCTTACCACGGTAAATATCCCGTTAATAATCATATAATTTTAGAGAACAACCGTGATAGTTTAAAACAGTGTTTTACCAACCGGTACGGGCCGGAATTATATAAACAAATACGAGATCTTGAGCGTTTACGGAAAAAGTGTGAGTGTATACGGGAATCGTTGGTGTTTTTAATTAAGTGCCGCGATAATGACTTGATACCCGTCTGTGTACGTATTAAACCGCGACTTAACATTCCTGGCTCCGCAAACGTTCTACACAATGCGAGTGAAAAATTGCTACGGAAACTCATTCGGCATAACCGTTTCCTATTTGACAAACATCAGTGATACCTTACCACGGTAAATATCCCGTTAATAATCATATCGACTAGCTTGCCTAAGGAGCTCTGTGGCGCCCTCGTGATTGCTCCCGAGTGTTACGACCTGCGCCCGCGTCAAAAGTTTGCGCCGAGTTGGGAATAAATGGCTCTTGTGCCATACCTATAGCGAGTTAAGAGACGAAATTTTTGTCAGAGATAGTTGAATAACCAAGAAATCTGATGCATAAACATGAATGTCAAATGTATTAGTAAAATGTTATGTTACACGAGGACAAACTTGACGTAGCCGAAAAAATCAGAGTTGATGTGGAAAAAAATTGTAATTTAAAAATTTTACATTAATACCTATAGGTTTTTTGCGGTAATTAAATGGTAAAAATACATATCTATCTAATTACATTCAAATATTTGAATTCGTAGAAGAAATAATATCATAAAAAAAACTTGCAATCTGACCACAAAAATTAAGTTTTATCAATAAATAATGCTTAACCAAGACAGGATTTTGATTTGATATTTATAAATATTTTGAATGTCTAGAACAGAAATATTATTTTTACCTAGTAACATATGCTTAGATTATTAATAATTACATAAAAAATAAGAGCTACTTTAAAATTTCGGCCAGTAATGATTTTTTTTCAACTTGGGGGCCCATTTTCTAGACTTAGACATGGTGATTTCCAAAATTTTTTTTTTTATGAAATATAAATTTTCTTGTTGGTTTTTTTATTTTATTGGAATTCTTATTAGAAATCCTACAAACCAAACTAGGTTTCAAAGAATAATTATATATCAGAAATATTTTAAAAAAATTACAAATTTTGAATTTTTAGTACAAGCGAATTTAACTGTCACGTGACTTCGATTTTTTATCGATCCTGACATGATATGGCGTATTTATCATATTCTGAGTGGGTGTAATTACTTGACAACATTATTTCTGTGATATTTTACAATGTAAAAGTATAATCTATTCAAAATAAAGCAAATTATAACCAATCATAACAATGAGAAATTAGCTTACCGAGTGTTGTCGATTCGTGACAATTTTTTTGTGTAAACTTTGATGTCAGAACTTAAATCACAGAATTATAGTATTCCTTACACATTCACGATCATATTCACATATAATTTGTATCAAAATCATGAGTTTAACCCTATTAATTCACTAAAAACTATAGCACAAAACATAACCTCACCGCCAAAATATAAACATTGATTATATTTTTTTTTTAAAGTTCACAGATAGAACATGTCCGTCTGTAGTGTTGCCATAGAAAGAAAATATATTACGCTAAAGAATTAAACTCTATGGTTAAACATTGGGATGACTTTAAAAAATAAACAAAAGAAAAACGCGCGTGACACTTATTTGCAACAATTGTTGCGCCGACACTTTAGACCTCAAAAATCCTTGCAGTTTTGTGGCGCGGGCAAACTAGTCGATATAATTTTAGAGAACAACCGTGATAGTTTAAAACAGTGATTAATAAAATTATAATCATTATATATTTATCTTTTGTGCGTCGGACTCCGGACGTCGGAGTCCCGATTCCCGGAGTCGACTTCTTCTTGCGGTAATTTAGTAGGTACCTAGCACAATAATAGATCAGAATACAATTATATATCAGATGCTCATCTTTAGAACGGGAACACTTTTCGTAAATGAGTGATATTATAATGAGTGATTTACGTAGATGAGTGGGATAGCCTGAATTTTCCACTTCCCGCAGCAAAAAAACATATTTTCATAATTTCAACCTCTGAAACCATACGTATTTATAAAAAGATGTATCACAATAATTGGGCTTATTGTGATACAACTTTTTATCCGTATGGTCTAGAAGAACTCAAGGTTAAACATATTGCGTTCGTTTAGTCAAATAATTATTTATAACTGTTCAATATAATTTTGTCAATTTGTTTTTAGATATAATTAAGTGTCTCACGTGACGATTTAGGTCTGATATGACCTTGTACGTGTCAATTATATAAATCATTAAAATAATTGAGGGTTTTTTCTAAGGTGGGTGAGTTCAATTTTTAAAATGACTCCGCTAATCTGATAGATGAGAAATTTGAAAAAGAAATACCTTCAGGTCTTTTGTTTTGTAACAATATCGTGTTTATTTTTTCGTTTGTCAGTTATTTAGGCCCACTTGCACGTTTGCTCGGGTTGAATAAATAAGTCTACGAGTTTGTAAACTTGCGTTAGTCATATCAATTTTCGACTTTCATTTTGCCTTGCTATAAAAGATCACCGGTTTTGCTAAACTGACATTTGTAATCTTTAGATGGGAACATTGAATTGTCTATGCGCTTATATTGTAACCTAACCAATAATGAACGAATCGAAAAAAAGTGAAACTTATATCTATCTCTTTGGCACTACAGTACAATGTATATAGATTTTCTTGTTTATCCTTTGTTGTATAAAATTTGACGACTTTTTATTCTATACGTATTGTCTCGTGTCATTTCGTCCAAAGAGTACATGATACAGCAGAATGTAACCTCAATTTCTTTTGACACAAAACTTCACTATCCCTAATTAAAGACTTAACCCTCCCACATTGCTGGGTTAAATATCAATAAATAATCTTAAATTTACTCCTAACCTTTAATGGTGCAAGATAAATTAATTATTAAACCCCGTTTTAGCAGTTGACATATATATATATATATATATATATATATATATATATATATATAATATATATATTTTATATTATATATATATAATATCATCTTTCACACTTTTTGGTATCAATACCAATATTATAATATGGTATCATGGTATCATCGCATAATAACTTCGACAAGTAATCACACACATAAAGTGTTATGGTGTTAAAATAGGTTCCGATTTTTGGTAAAAAACAGTTTTTCGCCTCTTTTAGTGACCTTTGCTAATTACGGGATCGTTGCCATTCACCGTCGATGATGGTATCATCAAATCATCAAAACAGGCGAAACACTTTTCTGTTATTGGAGAGTATTTCAAAAACTGCTCGACCGAATGTGATAACATTATATATAACATATAATAATTTTAGTTCTCACCTTGAACAATTATTACACTTATTATATGTCACTGTATATTTTATTCTATTATTTCTGTTAAATCTTTCATTATAATTTAACTTCTTCTACTGGGTGTGTTTTGCAAATTGTTTCTTGTAGATATTATAGTAAGTACAATGTGTAACCGTGCGTGACGTCACCTACCGGCCTCAACGGAAGACCAACGCTGGTTGTTTACGATCAGCACCATGTTGAGTTGGAGCCGATTTGTGGCAGAAAGCTGCAAAAATCATTTATTTTATTGTGTTTTGTGATTATTGTTTGGATTTATGCGTTACTACGAAATGTTTTTGTATGTGTTTTGCCATAAATAAAGTCTATTCTTTTCTATTCTATTCTATTCTATTCTATTCTATTCTATTCTATTCTATTCTATTCTATTCTATTCTATTCTATTCTATTCTATTCTATTCTATTCTATTCTATTCTATTCTATTCTATTCTATTCTATTCTATTCTATTCTATTCTATTCTATTCTATTCTATTCTATTCTATTCTATTCTATTCTATTCTATTCTATTCTATTCTATTCTATTCTATTCTATTCTATTCTATTCTATTCTATTCTATTCTATTCTATTCTATTCTATTCTATTCTATTCTATTCTATTCTATTCTATTCTATTCTATTCTATTCTATTCTATTCTATTCTATTCTATTCTATTCTATTCTATTCTATTCTATTCTATTCTATTCTATTCTATTCTATTCTATTCTATTCTATTCTATTCTATTCTATTCTATTCTATTCTATTCTATTCTATTCTATTCTATTCTATTCTATTCTATTCTATTCTATTCTATTCTATTCTATTCTATTCTATTCTATTCTATTCTATTCTATTCTATTCTATTCTATTCTATTCTATTCTATTCTATTCTATTCTATTCTATTCTATTCTATTCTATTCTATTCTATTCTATTCTATTCTATTCTATTCTATTCTATTCTATTCTATTCTATTCTATTCTATTCTATTCTATTCTATTCTATTCTATTCTATTCTATTCTATTCTATTCTATTCTATTCTATTCTATTCTATTCTATTCTATTCTATTCTATTCTATTCTATTCTATTCTATTCTATTCTATTCTATTCTATTCTATTCTATTCTATTCTATTCTATTCTATTCTATTCTATTCTATTCTATTCTATTCTATTCTATTCTATTCTATTCTATTCTATTCTATTCTATTCTATTCTATTCTATTCTATTCTATTCTATTCTATTCTATTCTATTCTATTCTATTCTATTCTATTCTATTCTATTCTATTCTATTCTATTCTATTCTATTCTATTCTATTCTATTCTATTCTATTCTATTCTATTCTATTCTATTCTATTCTATTCTATTCTATTCTATTCTATTCTATTCTATTCTATTCTATTCTATTCTATTCTATTCTATTCTATTCTATTCTATTCTATTCTATTCTATTCTATTCTATTCTATTCTATTCTATATGGGACAACTTAACTACGGGAAGAAATACTCTTCCAAACAAAAAAAATCTAAATCGGTTTATAAAAGACGAAGTTATCCGCGAACATAAATAAAAAATTATATGCAGTCAAATTGAGAAACCTTCTCTTTATTTTTGAAGTCTAATCTATAAACCTTTTGGATTCCCATTCCAAAAAGTTTGTAAAGAACGAAGTACTTTATCAGCGAACCCTATTGATATAAATACACAATCAATTGGGGGCTATGCAAGGTGACGAGTTAAATATTTTAAATTCCTATTTATTCAAACACGGCATTGGTAGTAGAGCATTTTGCAAGCGGATACACCAGCTGCACCCCGCAGTTACACCCGCGTGATGATACATGATGATGATGATGATAATGATAAGTATCATATGTGTTATTCCAGCGCCTCATCTATCTACTTACAATTCATCCAAATCCGTTCAACAGTTCTAGCATGATTGATAAACAAACCTTCATACATCCAAACATTCATATTTATAATATAAGTGAGACTAGCTGCGCTCCGCGGTTTTACCCTGGTTGTGATGGATGATTATCATGATGATGATTCAAATATACCGTGTAATACGGTATACTCCAGGCATTATGTAGCTTTCTACTGGTGAAATAATTTATTGGATCGGTTCAATAGCTTTTACGTTTATCCATCTGAAGATCCTCTTTATTGCATAGATAAGGATTAATAACAAGTTACGAATATTGTTGCCTAGTTTGTACTGGCGTTACTATTGCATATTTTAACATGAAAAAGTAGGTATTGTGACAAAGCTTTACAGTTTGACGTATGGTATCGCTCACTTTTTTGGAGATGTTGATGTCTTCTATAAAACTGTAATTTTGATAGAGCACTTTGCTCTACTCGTATTATCAACAGTAGGTTTTTTTCACGCTTTGGGTTACATTATTGAAATTTTCATACAGATTCCTAATATTTTTGAAAGTATTTTTAGATTATGTACATTAGGAATAATTATCGCTACACATGTAATCAATGACATTGTCTTCTATTAAGGTCGACTGGTGATGTTTTCGAGAATCCGCCACAGGACGGGGCGTGTTTCCGCTAACACTGATAGCCTCCTACGCGAACCGATAATCTGCTGGTTAGGTATTTTAGGTCTTATATCTATTTTAGACTTGGTTGCTATGAATAATTTATTATATTTATTACAACTACTTTTTACTACTAGGTACCTACTTTTGTATTTACCTCTTGATCTTTACGGGAAAGTTTGGGTGCGTGGATGTTTATTTTCACGTTTAACTTACAGAACTAAGCTGACCCTTTCAAGATAGGTAGGTAGGTATGTCAGGATAATAGAGAAAGGCTATATTCTTGTACGTTTTATGTCTTGGTGCTAATGGCAGCGACTGACAGGCTTTCTACAAACAACTTGGTGTTTAGTCACTTTATAAAATTAAATTTAATCTAAGTACAAAGTAACTTGATATAAAATACATCTATCTATTACAATAAAACTAATTCACTAAAATATTTCTAAATTATAAATATACTAGCTGCAATCCGCGGTTCACCCGCGTGGTGTTGGATGATGATGATGATGATGATGAAAAGTATCCTAAGTGTCAATCCAAAGCCTCATCTACCTCCATACCAACTTTCATCAAAATTGGCCTAGCCTTTTGAGCGTAAAAGAGCAACAAACACATCCATGTATCCATCCAACCATCCATCCATCCATCTAAACATTCACATTTATAATATTACTAGCTGCGCCCTGCGGTTACACCCGTATGGTGATGGATGATGATGATGATAAAAATAACCCTATGTGTTAAACCATCTGCCTCATCTACCTATATACCAAATTTCATCAAAATTGGTCCAGCCGTTTGAGCGTCAAAGAGTAACAAACATCCATGTATCAATCCATCTAAACTTTCACATTTATAATATTAGTGGGATAAATATTAGTAGGATTATAGATTTAAAAACAGCAGTCCCTGTCTATGGGTAGAGTGCCCAAAAAGCTGGCAACGTTACCTCGTTGAATAGCCAGGCAGATACGTTGTCCGAGGTAAGTACCAGCTCTTTGGTCACCAGTAATTTCTTTGAGGCGTCTGAATAGCTCCTGTACTAACGCCTTGCATCTGTACCTCAAGAACCCATAGTTTCACAATAAAAAAAATATACTGTACATGTTGTAAACTCTCATTGCACCCGAATTGTTTTTTTATGTCAGGTTGTGGCGAGACCAGTAAGCGGCACACTTTTCCGTAAAAGTTCATCGCCGTTCAGAAATTTAACCTTCAATAGTTCAAACCCCTGCATAACAATCCACTACGCTTGTCACCCTGAGATATAACATGTTAAATCTCATGCTCTTTAATTTCGCAGAAAACATTGTTTTCAAACTGAAACATAGTATTTTTTGCGTACTACTGCTTCATGGTTGAATAACTCACTAAGGTCTAGCAGTTCCCTAGGCGGACTCTGCAAAGTTCTGCCACTAAAAAATCTAATATTTTTACAGAAAAGTTTACTAGTAAGTAAGTAAACATACTAGTACAATTTGAAAAAAATAATACGAACTTCCATTCTATTCAGGTATTGGAGTGTAACTAAAAAAAACAAAAAACTAATTTGATGAAATTGAAATAAGACCACACGGGAAGCACCAGCTTTCAAACAAAAAAGAATTTTGAGAATCGGTTCACCCAGTCCAAAGTTATGAGGTAGGTAACAAACATGAAAAAAAAAACATGAAAACAGTCGAATTGAGTACCTTCTCCTTTTTTTTGAAGTCGGTAGAAAATCAGGGAAACTTTTAACGCGTAAAAAAACTAGTTGAAACGTCCGGGAACTATCATTTGTATCACATGGCTGTCCATAAATCTCACTCCTCGTCGACAGGTTCCCCTGCCTATGCGGTGTCTTCTACGTTTTCGTGGTCCGCTACCCGGGAGAATTTCTGCCCAAATGGTAGGGTAATCAGTAGATATAGGAACGAAAGATAAAGGAGCAGTAGGGAACTTCTTTTCCGGAGAGCTTAGGCCATAGAACAAACAATTTACGGAAAAGTGTTTGTATGGAAAGTATCAACATGTCACGCTTCGGTGAACAAACTATGAGTTATCTGTGCCACAGTTGCCCTATATACATGACAGTTTGTATTGTTTCACGTGAACGACAAGTTACGTTACACTTACGCACTTATTCGTGCTAAACCCACTTGTTGCAGTACTTACTAGTACCATCTAGTACTAGAACTGTTAAAATTAACGCAACTATACAAAGATGTCTAACAAAATAATTATCGACAATACTTATTATACTCTTAAAATTTACTAATAATTTCTTTTATAAATATATGAATAAAGAAAATATTATACATTTTAAAAGACGTCACAATCCTTACTAAAGTAATTTAAATTACTAAATGACGCTATTTATGTGATGTATGTAGAAAGAAATTAAGAAACACGATAAGTAAAAACAAAGAAATGAACTTACCTAAATAAGACCGTATATTGTTAAGTGGACAATGTGGACATCATTATTTAAGAACGTTAATAATGTTTTATGACACATTGAAACGGCTGGTTTAAGCGCTGTTATATAGAATACGTCGTAGCTAGGACTGAAATAGTATACATACACAGTAATACGGTAAATGCGAAGATAACAGTTTCTGGATGGATGGACGTTTGTTTGACGTGAACACAATTGTACCGATAAGCCTCAAATGAGACGAAATCTTAGTATTTACGAGACGAAATTTTACATATTAGGTAGGGTCATCTAAATTTTTAGCCTTGACGCAAAATTATATCATGTTCCTGTGCGAGCATGAATCAGTCCACGATAGACTTGTAACGTCGATAAACTGTTTTTTTCTATCGTAAATATCTTGTCCCTCGCATGGATCTCGCAATAGCTATATCGCAGGCTCTCTTTTATCAATAATTACTGTCACATTTTATCCTATCGAAAACCCTTACTCACAGTGCTGTACCTACAGCTCAAAACTCTGGGTGACATTGCAACTGTCATTCGAAGGCATCACGCTTATCATCAGGCGAAATACTTGTCTGTCTTAGCATTTTCTCAGTTGCCAAGACTAATGTAGGTATATTTACATTGTGAAATATTTATAATCGGTCCAGAAGACTAAAGTACATAAAAAGTTAGTAAAAATCCTATTGACTTATTGACTACTATATATTCGGAACCTATTCAATCCAAACAAACAAATAAATGTTTCCTATAATATAAGTGCAGATTACGAGCTTACCATATTACATAGACTTTGTTTAGCCCCAAATATTTGTAAATAACCTTACTGTTTACACTCTGTTGCCTCACTTGAACCCATTACCCCAACTCCTAAATTTAGTTCATAAAAAGTATAAAATTAGGTCCCTGACTGACACAGATTTTTAGAAAACACCCACATTTTTCAAGTAAACGGTCATTTGCGTCAACCACAAGATGGCCGGAAGGTAAAATATGTTATTATAATGTAGAGGCTACTTTGAAGAGCGGTCACTTTACATAGTCGTTATGTGGGGCTTTTAGGGACCTTAGTATGTATATATGATTACAAAGGGGCCTTCAAAGTAGATGAGTTGGCATTTTTTCACTTTACGACACGACAGCCGCGGCGGTGACATGTTTCGAAGGGTTACTGTAATTAAAATATACTTTGAAAGCACTTTTGCTCTTTATTCGTTGAGTTAATTAAAACCTCTGACAATGTTATTTTTGAAAAGAAAACTTATTTGGCCCGTTGAACACTTTTTGAATGAAAAAAAAACATGGAACTCGCGTCATCGTCATCGAACGCTTGAGTTTTCTTTTCTATTGGCAGTCCCTAAAGACTGCCCCGCATGTTTTTTTTACAGTTTGGCGCAATGCTAAGCAGTGAAACTTTAGTATATGTAACATACCTTCGATTTACAGAATATAAGGTATTATAAAAATTTACAGATTTTAAGTTAACGGCTTTGTTGGCTCAGTTGATAGTGATCCTGCCGTCAAAGCGGGGGGTCCCAGGTTTAATCCCTGGCCAAGGCAAATATTTTTGTGATGAGCACAAAATAAGGATAGATAGAGGTTGCAATGTGTTATTGTAACAGAAGCAACACATTGTAATAAGTGATGCATTAATACATGTTTCAGTAGTTATTTTAAATACAAAACTTATGAAATAACAGTTAATTATTTTTAACGCACTTTTACGCGATTATTTTACATAGCAACCCAATAAAATCCTAAGTAAATGAATTATTTAAATGTAAATAATGGTATAATGTCAAACTTAAATAATCATTCAATAAATGACCAATTAATTACTATTCACAAAATATCAGCATTAGATTTACTATACTTGGCCAACTAAAGATATCATAATCTGAAAACATACTAAGGAACGTGTTAAGGTCGCACATGGCGCAATGTATCAGGGTAAAACACCAATGTACCGTAGGACACCTACCTACTAGGGTAGAACAATTTATTTGTCTATGACGATATACTAATGTCTAATGTGGCATATACCATAGCATACATACGATTTTGCAACTGTATGGTCTATATCCCCTACATCTTAGTATTTTACAGCTGGTTTTGAGCTGGTCGATTAATGTCCTTATTCTTAAGGGATAAAAACCAAAATCAGTAAGGCTGTATGCATAAAAAAGCGTTAATATTCATACATTTTCATAGAGATACTTCTTAGGAATTCGTTTTTGAACTTTCTCTAAAGATAAGACATGAGTGTTAGAGTAAGGACTCCTAACTCGACTCCAGATTAATCCTATACCAGGGCAGTAAACAGCACTCTCAGAACCGGGGGTCACGGAAGTCTTTCGCATTACGCATTATGAAGCGTAGACACCGGTAGAACTCTTTTGTTGTGACTTCAACACGACCATTGAAAGTTAGACCCCGATCAAAAATCACGCCGAGTTCTTTCATGGTAGACACTCGCTATCAATATAATATGTGTGCTTCACTGGAACAAGCTAACGCTTGAAAGACTTTTATCAGGATTGAATATCAATGTATTAGCAACACTCCAAGACCAAATGCAACAATGTCACTTTGCGACCTGTTACAGTCGGTCGGTGACTTGACCTCTATCATGAGTTTTAAATCATCTGCATACAATAAGGGCTGAGAAGCTCCCTTTTTCTTTAACAAATCGTTCACCATTAAGAAAAGTTAAGGTCCCAGAACTGATCCTTGAGTCACCCCCGAGGAGGGAACTAGAAATAACCAAATTTACCATACTTGACGGCGTTTATAAGAGTACATGTAGTCTGTGAAAAAGTTAAAAACACGGGAAGTAAAACCAATCTTACAGATTTTTTTGGAGGAAGACCCCGTTATCGATAATGTCGAAGGCTTCGAAAATTCGAAAATTAAAGTACAGCACATCAACTTTCTGACCTCGGTCCATGCTAGTAAACACGTAGTCCACAAAACAAAAAAGGTTAGTTTTTACCGATTGCCTAGGCTGAAATCCATGATGTCCGTCGCATAAAGTTCGATTAACGCGCTTATAAATTTTACTATTAAGAATATGTTAGTAGTTCTGCGAATAGTAGACCTACCGAGCATATTTTTTCTTCTGATTATCAAAATCAACCGGTAGATTGCGCCGCAACCAAATGCTTCCTTTTTAGAAATAAAAACCCTTCAAATAAAAAACGCTGACCACCAAATTAAATTAAAAAGTAGTAGTACCTGCACACCAAATTTGGTCAAAGTTAATTAAAAAAATACGACATGTACGCGAGTTCCAACATCAGGACGTATGAGAATCAATTTGGCGTGTTACAGAGAATTTGTTTACTTCGCTTATTCGGTCAATATGTATTTATTCTAATAATGATGATGTAATATTAGTGTTTAATTCGTCATCAGCACTTAAGTAAGTACCTACATATAAACTTATGTAAAAGTAAAGTAACACCCCAATTAATTAAAAAGCCAAATAAATTACTTCCATCCCACACGTAGTAAACGTAAATTTCAGAAGTAGCTTTTGTTTTAAATTATTTTGTAACATGCAAAAGTCGTAAATTTTGGTAACTTGACTGTCGACTGGGACTGTAGCGAAACATGAAAATTGTAAATGTATACACGATAATTATTTATGGGCTTTTGGAATAAATTAAATGAGTTTCTTTCGCAGACCCACAACGAATTTTTTTTTCAAAGAAAAGGCATTATGATAGGTGTTTAAGTAGTAGTCTCCTAATTTCAAGGGGTACATTTTTAATTATGAAATAATATTTTTTAATGTAAAAAAGTAAACTTGCACAACTAATTAATTCCTTTATGCAAATATTTAAGTATTAGATTGGAACAGATCAAGATTCAACGATCGCATGATCAAGGTTTCAAGTTAAAGACAAACTATATTTTAAATGAATTGGTTTCAACTAGAGCCCAAATTTATTTTGTTGTCCGAAATAAAATGGAACAGAATAGAATTAGAAGTATTAAGATTATTCTTTGAATTATTAATTCTTGTTTTACATGATAATTGTTCTCAATTAATCTTTTAAAATATTATGAACTAGTATCCCGCTACTTTATCTACAAATTCAAATAAAAGAAATACCTCGGCAACTATGTTGAAGCAGGATAAAATGTAGCTTATGTGCTGATTTTGGCTAAAAGCTATCTAGTATTTCAAATTTGATCAAAATCCTTAGATCCGTTTCAGTGTGAATATGTCACACGCCCACATCGTCGCCCATATCGACAATAGTGTAATATGAAAATGGAGAAGTATTAGAATATAAGTGCATAATAAATAAATGTGAAATAATAAATATAGATAATGACAAAAATTCGTCATAAAGGTAAAGCCACTCTGTAGTAGGTCTTTTGCATAGTCTGCCTGGTGAAGTAACACACCTTCGTAAGTTATTTAACCGTCAAGCAGTAGTGTGCAAACGTATCTGTCTCAGTTTAAAGTGGCAACGTTTCCAGCGTAATTACAGGGTTAGATATTTAACATCTTATATCTCAGAGGGAAGAACTCAGGCATTGTGCCATTCAGAGCTTTTTAGTTTATACTCTGAATAGCACTGAATTGATATGGGCAGGCGTGACGCGTGACTTCCAAAAAAAAATGGGAGATTCTCAAGACGGCGCGTATATTTTTATTTGCGCGATTTATGAACACGCACAACTTTTTACAGAGTTGTCCGATGTTGATAATTCTTTTTTGTTTGGTAGAGTATACTTCCGAAGTAGTCCCATTTCAATTTCATCAAATTGGGCCGTTTTTGAGTTACAATCCAATTAATGAAAAATATTTCGCCTATCTGGATGATATAGTAATTACCAGTGAATACATCGATTCCGTAAGTACGAGTCAAAAGGATGATTTTTTTCCCATAGAACCGACTTCTAACACTAAAAAGTGTGAAATAACTTGTTGAAGTCGGTACCATGCGCACAATATATAATAGGAACTTTTGATCTATTTCAAGTACTTCAACAAGTTTTTTCACACTTTTTAGTGTTGAAGCCTGTTTTATTTTTTGGTAAAACATTTTTTTTACCGTTTTTTGCTACTTGCGAGATCGATTGTCTATTTCTATAAAATCCTGACAAAAATGTGTTAAGTTTTTTATGTACACAAAGGCAAATTATCGTTAGATAGAGTATGAAATTGTAAAAGAATGAGAGGCACATTATTAAAAAAAGAAAGCCAGTCCTAAAGTTAAACCTTTAAAATACGTACACTGCGGTACAACAAGTCTTCATACTCACGTCTTCATTCCCACAAATCTTACGAATGCTCTTTAAAAAGTCGACAGAAATGCTTACGAATAGAAACTTACGGCGGAGACTGTTCAATATTCTGTCCACGCAGCCTCAGAACGATAAGAACGTGTTAGTACCAAAACGCCTTAAGGTACGACCTGGTCGTTTGTTTTAACGCCTTTTACACTAAATTCTTGAAATTATTGAAGTTTCCGAATGGCTTTCTTAAACTTTAATGGTGAGTCGCTGTAAAAACCTGCCGCGCTTTCATTTTTATTTTATTTTTACAGATTTTTTTATTATTTGTTTCTAGCTGAAATAAGTTTGCAGTGTGTCGTACGATTCTCGTTTAGAAAAATTGGAAAGGACATTACATAGATTTTGTAATGCCGACTAAAGAATAAGATGGAAATTGGGTTCTATTAGATGAAATGTGTGTACCTGAGACTGGGAATAGATATATGGGTGTTAATACACATCTTTTAATCAATTTAGTATTGGTAAGTCGAGATAGTACTTATTTGTGTTAAGGAAACAAAGCATGGTGGCTCCTGGGCCTCATTCTCTTAGCTATTGAACCGCGATATCGCAACTTTATGGTATGAAAATTGTCGTTTTTGACAGTTTTGGTAGTCTGCTAGCTATTTAAGTTCGATCGCGGTCCAGCGGCTTGTGATCGATAGTTTTTGGCATAAATGATATTCTGTAAACTATTGAGTTGCGATTGCGTTGCTACCTCAGGGCCTCTATTCTCTTAGCTATTGAACCGCGATATCGCAACTCAACGGTATGAAAATTGTCGTTTTTGACAGTTTTGGTAGTCTGCTAGCTATTTAAGTTCGATCGAGGTCCAGCGGCTAGTGATCGATAGTTTTTGACATAAATGGTATTCTGTAAACTATTGAGTTGCGATTGCGTTGCTACCTCAGGTCCTCTATTCTCTTAGCTATTGAACCGCGATATCGCAACTCAATGGTATGAAAATTGTCGTTTTTGACATTTTTGGTAGTCTGCTAGCTATTTAAGTTCGATCGCGGTCCAGCGGCTTGTGATCGATAGTTTTTGACATAAATGGTATTCTATAAACTATTGAGTTGCGATTGCGTTGCTACCTCAGGGCATCTATTCTCTTAGCTATCGAACAGCGATATCGCAACTCAATTGTATGAAAATTGTCGTTTTTGACAGTTTTCGTATTCTGCTAGCTACTCGTATTTAGGTTTGATCGCGGTCCAGCGGCATGCGATCGATAGTTTTTGACATAAATGGTATTCTGTAAACTATTGAGTTGCGATTGCGTTGCTACCTCTGTGTTGCTACAGTGGTATACATCGGTCTCAGAGTAAATATCAACAGAGTTGTCATTAGCGTATTACTGGAAACGCAACGCACCCAACCAATTTCAGAAGTATCCATGATGGCTAGGAAAAAAGTTTCATTTTATGATTTGGATTTTGGATGGATTCATTTTACTTATTAACATAATTTGGATGGTTAATGCACATACAAAATATGATTATTTTCTTAGACAAATTCACGTATTTTCTATACGTTGTTGCAGTCATGCGAGTCTTTTAGGACATAAGTAATATATATTTATCAACTATGTATATCATAAATCAACAATGTAAAAATAAGATCAAAATTGTAGACGTTGTACAAATGAAAGGTTATTTTTCGTATTTACGTTCACTTCGGCTTTTGCAGCCTAAAACATAAGAAAATAATCATTGTTTATATGTCCTGTACACACAAACACATTTCACCATAACAATACAACACCGTTTTTTTTAATTGTAAACTAAGCTTTCACTAGAATTCCAAAAATATCTTACAGCTGTTGGATACATTTTGGGCATGTGCCCAGACAAAAAATGTGCGACTATAAGCAGTACAAAAAAAAAGTTCTCCAGCTCTGTCACTCCTTGGGAACAGTGTATATACTAATTTCGCTCACTCATGGTATTTATTACCGTGTCAACTATACTCTCAGACATCGATAGTTGTTGATAATTTTTTTGAGCCAAAAACAACGTAGATTGTATTCGATGTTTCATAAAAGTATTAAAACATGGCGGGAAAAAATCCAATAATGGTTATCGTTGATTTTGTTTGTGTTTTTTGTAGTTTTGGCTTGTAAAAGTGATGGATTATTAACTGTTAAATGTTCGTAATGGTGACTTGACTCTGACTACTTGAATAAAGATGTCACTTGATGCAACATTATGTATTACATAACTATTTAACTTGACGAATGGTAAATATACAAACACGTGAGTCCAATTATAAAGTAAACGTAAAAGTATTTAAACACAGTTTTGGTGATATTTAGACAGTTTTTAGATAAAAAACTATTATTTAATGTATTTTTTGCTATAATACCACTGCATTGATGTTTAGAATGATGCTTGATTGGTACAAGTTTTCAAACTTATTTGAGTGGCAACATTCGCAAGCCGTAGCACATACCATTATATGTACTACGTAACCATACGATAGCGATGCAATTGCAATTGAGAGCAGAATACCGAATTTGACATTAAAGCAGTTCAATCGCAGAAGCGTTGCAGTAGTGTGGCGATTGCTCAATAGAATAGGGGCCAGTGGCTTATTAAATTTTTAATGATTTTAATGTTACCAAGTAGGTTTTTGAAATGTCGAAATTCTTTTAATGAAAAAAATACCAAAAACAGGAACAAAGGGATGTTAGGAGTGAAATCGAACTAAGTTTTTTTTTCTCTGTTTGTATGTTTGTCTGTCTGTTTTCGAAACGAAACTCCGAAACGACTGGACAGATTTAAATGAAATTTTCTATGGTGGTAGCTTATATCTCTGGTCAATATATAGGATAGTTTTGATCCCGGAAGAGTTGCCGTGGAATAGTAAAAAATATATTTAACCGTTACCGCGAGGCCACGCGAGCGAAGCCACTGGCGGTCAGCAAGTAAACTTATAAAACATATATATTAATACCAGCTGCGCCCCGTGGTCTCACCTGCGTAGTGATGGATGATGTCGAAGTTATTTTGTTTTATTTTTAAACCATCCTTGTATCACGGCAACCAAAACAAAAAAAGAATTATTAAAATCGGTAAAGTCAGAAGCTATGCGCGTACACACATTTCGGCGATTTATTTTTATTTATGTAGGTAGATTGGACGTTCATAAGAGCACTCTTGTCACCTTAATTGTTTTTTTTTATATCAATAAGTGCTTTAACTCAAATTAAAAGTAGTTATCAATGTCTTATTTACTATTGAAGAATAGCTAGTTTGTATTAATTTAAATATTTAGCGTAGGTACATAATATAACTGCCTACTTTATCTGCAACAAATAATAACAAAACTAAAAATTATTCAAGAGTTCCGAGAAATCCTGGAGTTCAACAACTCAACATCTGTTCCTTTTGGTAGGTATTATTTGGAATTAAATTCTGGGAAAACTTTCGTAATTTATTTATTTATCCGAAAAGTAAAACATTTTAGCTGTTTTCTAGGAAACGCTACATTTCAAAAACATTTTACATTTCACGTTTTGCTTGCGGAAATCACAAAATCGAACACCCAACTCAATTTATTTTCAATCGTGGTGCATAGAAATGAAGTAGAATTTCTTTCTACCCGCATAGCATACGAACCGTTAAGGCTAGTGCACATTAGTGTGACGTGACGTTGCTGTGACGTGACGTTGCTGTCAATAACGTCAGAACGAGACGACATCGTTGCTCAATGTGCATTTGCTCGTTTTCCGCATGGCACTGCTCTAGTTAGGCCAAAAAGAGATAAAAGTAGATTATTTATCACCCATTATATACGAGATGTATATAATGGGTGATAATGATGATGGGTATATGTATGGGTGTGTCATAGTATATGTAAAAGTTAGTATGGACATTTACATGTACCTACTACAAGGACGATTGTAATAAACTGCAAGTAATCATTTTTGATGTTTCCTTGCTATCCGTTGTATATGAGAGAATAGAGCCGTGCAATTCTTTACATCTTTGCATGTTTGACAGCATCTGCGAAACAAATGACGAGAGGACAAGAAACGTTGGAAAAACAACCTTATGTACAAGGGTGATATCTCATAAAGTATTTGACATCGATGAGCTCGTCGACGAACGCAACGATGAACCATTACAGAATCGCACGGCTGGCTGCACACACGTGCGATGACTTTATAGCTCGTTATTTGATTTTAAGTTAGGTAAGTATTTAACAAGACTGATATAGGGATGGCGGGAAAAAAGCCCAGCAACGGCTATCGTTGATTTTGGTTACTTTTCCTTTATTCGTGTTTCTTCGAATTTGACGTGTTTTAGTGGTAGATTGTCAACCTGTAAGTATTCGTAATGATTTATGAGAGTATAGGCAAAGTGAATAAATACAGGAAACGTTCTTTTTCGTTTCCCTCCTCAGTCGACTTAGAAAGTTGTAGTAATGCATCCACCTCATTACTATAACGGACATACATAAGACGGTGCCTTAATGAGAGGCTTATTTATGTTACTGTGACATGACTCTGCTTAAAATGCAAATTTAAGTTGATGCAACTATACATATTTACACAAAAAAACGAATGATGGCAAAAATGTACAGAAATACGAGACCAAATACAAAGGAAAAAATGCTGATATAGTCTGCGACTCTAATCCCTTAAAATATTATAAATTTAAGAGCAGTAGAACCATGTCTTCAAAACAAAACGCACTATTGTGAACATTACTAGCAGAGGCATTGGCAAGACGTGACATCTTTGTGAATGAGTTCGTCCAGGGACGTACTGCCACCAGTGCCACTACTGCCAATAATGTTAGCAATACTGTGTGTTGGTTTGAAGGTATGGTTGCCGGCGAAATTACAGGCACATGAGACTTAACAACTTCAGATAATATATTGATACAGGCGTTACTTTGCGGAAATCCATTATCAAAAAACGATATTAAAAAATACTTAGTGACAAATACTTTTGTTTTTTTTTCAGCCAAGTCAGTATTTTTTTGCGATTTTGGCCTATTTGGGGGTCTGCACCACCCTCCCTCCCGCACAAACTGCTTAATAGGAAGAATACAAAATAAAAAAAAACACTCAAGAAAACCCAAATAACGATCCAAATAACGATTCGACACGTGTTTCGCGTCTACACGAGGCATCATGTTGACTCGTCGAACGCTAGACCGACAGTCGTTTTTTTTTCAATGGAATTGTCACTTAATATTTTTTAATATAGTTTTTTTTTTACTTAACAACTTAATGTCTCCGGGTTACGAGCGCAGTACACTTAGTCACTTGTGAAGAATGAATCTGTTCTATGCAAAGGTTACCAGTTCATATAAAATGGGCCTCGTGCTTGTACCGTTTCCTAACAACATAAAAAATACAATCTTAAATATTTACTCTTTAACAAAATCTCATCATTTGAAATGATGCCTTACGATGACAGCACCCTCTCACTTTTTGAGCGACCAACCACCTTTACCGCACTTCAGACCCGTGATCCTTAAAATAACCTCTGCCCCATAAATGGGTCCTGATAACGCGTCCCAGTTTTAATGTCCCACCGAATGGACATATCCTGTTTGTTGTGTCGAGTTAACGGCTCGATGGACCCGCTTGGGCTGTTCCGGCCTTTTCCGGCCCGTTCCGGCGTGCCACCGTTCCGGTGTTTTTGACCAGTAAAGGTTTTATATTCACCATTATTCCGATTTTTCGTTCCCTTGCTTTGTGCATATGTAAGAGCATAGAGTCGAGTGCAGGACATGCCATGGTCCGTTAAGTTTGGGTGTACTGCGGAACTTAGAATATATTTGCAATAAATCAACGATTTCATAATAAGCGTGAAATTATTTAAAATACTAATTCGAATTTAAGTTTTAAAACTATCTTGAGTATTACAGATTATAATAATGCTAAGATACCGGCTGAACTCACTTGTTATTATGTCCGTTTAAGTCCTACGACGTTTCGAACGTATATTTGGTAAACCATAGCCTAGCTTTTAAGTAATCTTCTTCTTCTTCTTATATATCTATCTATGTAATATAAATGAACCCCAATTTTTCCTGGTCACGCTATAACCTGAGAACGGATGGAACAATCTTGCTTATTCATTTTTGTTGTATCAATTATTGCCAGAAGAATGTTCTTAGGAAAGAAAAACCAATGGAAAAAAACGATATTAAAAAATATTTAGTGACACTTCCGCTGAAAAGAAAACAATGTTTTTGGCCTATTTGGGGGCGTTCGTTTTTTTGATAATGGATTTCCGCAAAGTAACGCCTGAATCAATAAATTACCAAAACCAAGAGAGGTCATGGCAAGCCTACTATGCAAACGTAGTCGTGGGCAGTCGCAGTATTACATAAAAATTAATTGCTGTTCCGCGAAACCGCGGGGTACAGCTAGTAATAATTAAGAAAGTACCTTTAAGTTCAACATCCATAAGTCTATTTTATATGAGTGGTTGATAAAATAGAGCTATCTCTTACTCTCACACGGTATACTCGTATTATACTGTGTTCATTCTCGTGAGTTAAACATGCGCACAAAGTTCTGAAGGACAAAGAGCGCGCCTGGATTTTGGACAACATAAACTAGGAGTACAAAATATAATGTAATAACTTTCAAGTTATACATAATGGAGAAATAATAATTTATAATGAATAGTAATATGTAATTCTGAATAATTTATTTTAATTTTGAGTTAATGATAGCTATTCAATAAAAATTATAAATCGTCAAATTACGCAAAGAAAATTTGGTTTGATAATTTATAATTTTGATTGCATTATGATTAATTCTTTAGAAAGACAAATTATTCAGAAAAAATAATACTAAAAAAGTATTATTCTGTTATACTAAAAGCTTTTTCTCTGCTAAAAGCTTTTTTTTAAGCTATTCATATTGTCTTTTCTAAACATTTATCCTAGCCTCGACGAATCTAGCTACGCCGTAGGCGTCTTTTTCTCTCAAGGAAAAGCTGGTATCGACAAACCCATTAGTGTTAGCATTATCAATAAGAATTTAGCTAATCATATTAACATCCCGTTGGCCTTGTTGGTAGTGAGTCTACCTGCATAACACAGTGTTGCAGGTTCGCAGGACAGTTGCCTGTTATAAAGTTATGGAAATTATTTATGTACCGCTTATTATATATTAATCAAAACGTTCCCGATGCACGCAGTAATCATATATTTTATCACGTAAAATTTAACCATTTTTTGACATTCTTTTTATATACCTATATAAATATTTATTATATATTTTTTATTTTTATATATATAAGACGCATTTTTTTTGTTTCGGCCTTCATTCATCCTACATTCTTACATTTCGTGCTTATATTTATAATTGTATAATACTTATAAATCATAAATATGACAAACTAGCTCACCTACCTTACTGGCCTCCCTTAAATTATAATAAAAGTGTTAACATTCCATTTCTTATTGAAATTTGTTTATAATAAAAAAAATATACCGATTTCCATTCTGTTATAACCGATGTTGATGTTAATTATATTTTAAGAAAAATCTTGTCAGATTTTAATCAATTAATCAAATAATGAATGGCATAACATGGAATGCACAAGTTTTAAAATAAATAAAAATCTCGAAATCGGATCACTAGATAAAAAGTTATGGTTACACATAAAAAAAAACTCGTCCTTTTTTTGTAAGTCTGTTGAAAAAGTGATCAAGTTTAATTTAAAAGTAAAGTATGTTGGTTAATCAGTCAGGAATATTAGGATAAGTAACTATGTATTATAGTTTTCTTAAAAATGGTATGTAATGTTGCCATAACATCTCTAAAAAGTGTTCAGAAAGTGAACTCTACCGGAGACTTATTCACAACTGTCCAGTAAGAAGCAAAATTTTAAATTTGGAAACTCCTACTGTCCAGTAAGTAAGTATGTTATTTACTTACTGGACAGTAGGTCATCCTCTTTAGATCTGCTTAGAAAAAAAACATAGTACCCAGACACAGATTAGAGTTTAGCCATTATAACATGGTTATAGGAGGGCTCCAAATATATATCTATCTCAAAATTTATGAGATAGATTAGATTATACTTAAACAGGCATTTTATAGCCTGTGGCACTTAACGCGACGCAGAAAAAGTATGCACGATGCGTTTTGTACTTAGTAATGTTGTATAATTATAGTGTGGGATTTTATGCTTGTATTTAATAATTTCAATTTATAAATCATTTTGGATAAAAGCTTTCCATTCTAAAACTAACACGGAGATTCAAAAACAATTATATTCATTTTTTTTTTTACTGAAACAAAGTTGTAATGTATAAATAGAACAATGTTCAAAATCAAGCGCTAACCTTTAGTAAAAAAAACAAGGACTGGCAGTATCCAGTTTTATTTTACCGCGTAAATATAGATAGTCCCAAAAATTAGTTCAAGCGAATCTGATTCAGAAAAATAGATGGCACTCCACTTGATTTAAAAGCTGAGGCCGAATTAGGAAAAACTTTCTTTCATTTTTGAGAAAAGCATTATACAAGCCTCAACCAGTAAGAAAGCCATCCTGGCCAACTCATACTTGGCCAGGAAGGCTTACTTACTGGATTCTGCAGTAATGTACTATTAATATAAAAGATATATATATACTAGAAGATCAGTGATAATGTGTTCTGAGTACATTCCAAAGATCTATAACCTCGAAACACATCTTGAAACTACTTCACACAAGAGTCTATTAACCTCGTACTTGGTTGGCAAATACCTAAACGTGAACTTTTATCATTTAGTTTCGAAATATTTGAAACAATATCGAAACTCCGAAAGTTTAATAACCGATAATAACCCCTTAAGTCAAAAGGTTATCACCTTGTCTTCATTATAAACGGGAAACAATATAAATATTATCGCCCTTAAATTTACTTCCTTATGCACACACACGACCCATTTCGTAAATGTACACAAGTGTTAGATACTTAATCACACTGTACAGATGTGTCAACAACTTTGATAAACAATAACATTCCTTATCGTATCGCGATAAGGTTTGTTTTGGATGGTATATGGTCTTTATGGTATACCATTAACACAGCTAATCACCAAACATAAGGCCCTCACGTCACTCTATGATAAATTACACAGAATCTACCCAGACGATTATTGATTGTCGATTATAAAGTGACATATTTATTGGTTCCGTTTTGTATTTTGTTCATGTATTTAGTGATATTATTTTATTGTTAGTATTGTCCATTGTAATTCATTTTGTGTGGTGTGAAATGATCATTATCAAACTGTCTATAATCAGCCATTTGCGTCCCAATAGCTAACACATGGGTCTTCTTGTCAGAAAGAGGAAAATAAAGTCATTAGCGTAAGTGTAACGTAACGTGGCGTCACGTCAAACAGTACAAACTGTCATTTATCTAGGGCAACTGTGACACAGATACCTCATAGTTTGTACGCCGAAGCGTGACGCATTGACGTTTACGATACGAATACTTATTTGCAAATTGTTTGTGCCAGTCGCAGTTGCCCTTGATAAGTTTCAGTTTGTACTGTTTCATGTTAACGACACGTTACGTTACACTTACGCAGTTATTCGGGCTAGGTCCACTGGACAAGCAAGTTGTTGGTTGCTAGAGAGAAAGAAAGAAAGAAAATAATTTTATTCCGGACATCACACAACATATCATGCAAAAATACTGACAGAATATGACAAACATCATAATAACGTAGCGTAATTAACTATTACTATTAACCAGCAAAACACTCACGTATGACTAATATTCATCATCATATATAATAAATAGTCTACACTCAATGCAGGACATTAACACAAAATAACCCCAAAGCCGTACTAAATACGTTTTTTATAAATTTTTGTCCAAATTTGCCGCACGTTTATTTCATGTCGCAAACACGGAAGCCCAGTGGTCATATTTCATCCTAATATTTTTCGACAAATACACGAACAGTATAATTGTTCATCAAAAGTTATTAAAGGGTGAACAAACAGTACGGTCTCTTTATTGATGTTTGTGTTCCATTGTTCTGTGCTATCCATTTGTTTGTTGAATTATGAGTGCGTTGGTTCTGTGTTTTGCAAAAAGTAATGGTTGTTAGACTATATCTACACTATAACATAGTCAAAAGGTAGCTTTATGAGTTTGTTTTATGAGGCACTCTCTGAAACCTGCACCTGGAAAAGATTACAATAAATCATAGTACATCGAGTTACAGAGTTAAACAATGTTCTATCCACACATGCGACTTGGTGAAAAAAGGTGAACAACTGAACACTTCATTTGATTTCTACAGTGTCAGCTGATGTTTTGTCTTGTAGAAGTAAAAGTTCTGTTATGGATTATAGAGCTCTGTAGCAAGTAACACCACTAGATGAAAGAGATAGAAAACCCAATGTCCCAAAATGACGATAGCAGTGGGCTTAGCATAAAAAATTGCGTTAATGTAAGTTTAAAGCATCATTCACGTATACAATACAAACTGTGAGTTGTCTGTGCCATAGTTGTACTAGAGAAATTATAGTTTGTACTGTATACTTAAACGATACGAAAAGGTTACATTTACGCTAATTTTTGTGCTAGGCCCACTGCTATCGTTATTTTGGGGCATTGGTTTTTCTTTCTCATTCATTCCGAAATATCATTAGCTACAGAACGTGTAGGATCGTACATATATCTAGCTTGCACAGCAGCGGTCATTTACAGGCGTGGTCCTCACACTTAGGTACAAAAATTGCCCGTCTCTTCACTTAATCGCAGAAAAAAATACTAAGCCAAACTAGACGTAAGTACCTAGTTCAATTTGAGATTCGTTCCAATCTTTAGTACTATAAGAGTGGCTTAATTTCGCAAGTGAATGCCCTAGTTTCCGCGTCTGTAACTGTAAAGTAGAGCGCTAAAATCTTCGTAAAACCTGGATAATAGTCGGAGTAGCCCAGTTCAAGAGGGAATAATTTACTTTTTCGTTCCTTTTTAGTATTTTAGCCAAAGGTAAAATATACATTTCTGTGAATTCCATTCGAGTGCCCTGATTAAGTTAGTGACTGACTTTTCTCGTTTTGCACTCAATATTTTTTACAGTACATTTTAATGCAGGTGGACTTCTAAACTGTATCTTATTCTTATTCAGATATAGAGCGATAAGTCCAGCCGTGCTCGTCGACGAGCTCACCGATGTCAAATACTTTATGAGATATAGCCCTTGTACATAAGGTTGTTTTTCCAACGTTTCTTGTCATCCCGTCATGTTTCACGGATGTTGTCAATGATGCAACGATGTTTGCTCTTAGAGAATCGCACGGCTGCTCTGACGTCCCTCCCACTTGGAGTCAAAATTGTATTATGCTTGTTTCATTTCACTTGCATGTTATTAGCAAAAATATAACATAATTATTTAATTACCTACTTAATCATACGAGAGCATTGAAACTCTAGAATAATGAAATGTGTGAAAGGAGATGAAATGTAATGACAGATTTTTACATGGAGATTTTTGTAATTACGTAGTATGTTTTATTATTAGTATTTACTTATTGATATATCATATAAACAAAGCATTTACTCATTATAGATAAGACTGCAGCAATTGCTATAGTTTGGGCATGTAAATATTTCATTACACTTTGATTTAGTATATTGTATTCTTTATGTGTTTTTATCATGAGCATTATTCAATTCCTAAAAATAATATATAAGACTATTTATGAACACACATTATTATTTTTATACAAATTACACATTATGTTACGATTTCATATGTCATTGTCAGTTTAACATTAGACACTTATAATCATAATCATTCAAATCAATCTGTCACATTACATTTGGTCATCCTTGACTGCATTTATGCTTTTTCACTTTCATAGTAGAAATCGCGAAATCCGTCAAACGGCTATTGCGGCTAGATCCATGCTAGAGACATGGTACGATTGGTAAAAATTTGTTTATTACTGTCAAATAATATTCTATTATATCCTTTCGACAATTTCTCGCAGTATAATTTCGATTTAATTTGTAATTACGAGTACGTGCGTATTCTGGTCTCATTACTTGACTTGTGTAATTATTAAACTTAAATAACCACTACAAACAAAATAAACATAAAATAATGATTGCATGTTTTTTGCTAGGCAAGAACTTAATATATAGATAGATAGGTAGATAATTTTAATGAGACACCACATTTACGACGTAAAATAAGAAAAAAAAATGCTAAAAAATAGGTGTAACAATAGGCGGTTTTTGATCTCTTCCAGACAACTCATAGGATATATAGGTAGAAGATGCTTGAAAAAAGTAAAAGTTAAAATTAATAAAAAGGACATTGCTTTCTAGGAGTCGAACAACAAACACACACATAGCTAGGTTCAACACGCACACAGCTGCGGTGTCCGTTTCTTTCTTTCCGAAAATTCGAACACAGTAATACGTAACTAATTGTAAATAAAAGACACAAATATGTTAAAATTACCCAATATTCAAATGTAAACAAAACACGAGCACCCAAAATTAACGTTAAATAAAAACGTGAAGATATTGCTCCGCGTAAAACCCCATTTACAGAACAAACACCAAAACTCCTTAACGCCGTAAACCGTAAGCTCAACAAAATGTCAACACTCAAATTACAAATGATTTCGCTTTCGCCGTTAACTAGGATCGAGCCAGGGTTGTCCGTTAGAGAAAATGACATGGCATGACTGTGCACCGCGCTAAGTAATTACATACACGTCATACTCTTGCGTTGAGCGAAAAGTTTTAGGGTTGTCGAGGTGGAAAAACGTCGCGTATTTTAACTTCAAAGAATCAAATAAAAAGCATTTAGACTATTATTATATTATCATTTTCAAAAGCACAACCCACAATTTAATAACGTATAACGAGGCTTTTCGAAGAATACTACTTTAACGAGAACAAGATTTCAAGTGGAAAAAGGAGCCGGAACTGATAGACCCTAAATCGAATGTAGATCACTTCAAAAGTCTGCCAAGCGGACTATATTTATTTCATTGAATTCATGGATAATACGAAGAAGAGACGGAATACTTTGAGAAATACCAACTCATTACCCGTCGATTCATACATTTAATCTTTCTTACTCGTATATATACATAATGTATGATTACGTTTTGTATATCCTTCGTTCGAAATATTGAGCCAATTAAACTTATGTATTTTACATTTAACTATTTACAAAATAATTAAAACTGAAAACCCTACAAATTTAACACTCGACCTACTCAGAGCAAAGAGGTGACTTTAAATAAGTAACGTAATGAAACGGGTTTGTAACTCACAAGTTATTGTGAATTGTTATTGTGTTTAAAAAGTGTTATTTATTTATCAAATGGGGTTTTAGAGATATGATTGGTTTTATATATTTCACCAAATTCTGTCAGACTTAGTTAGACGTAGAAGCCTTAGTTGCGTAGCAGTCATGGCGTCTGACATGGATTATCGGAAAAGGTGGGTTCGAGTCCGGCGTCCGAGGATTTATACTTTTTTCTAAAATTGTAAAGTGACGTTAAGCAAATCTTGCTGCGGTAGTAACTTAAAAGATGACTGCTATTGGCGTATTTAACGGAACTTTTCCGAGCTTTGCAGGGTATACCATGGCGTTGGTTACTAGTGTTGTATCAAGATTTGTTAGGTTATATCAGAGAATTCGGACAGTTCGAGAACTTTGACACTAGGCCTAAACCTCGCGAAACATGGCTCAACCTACAAACAGCGCCATGTGAAATAGGAATCTCTTAAAATTTGTCTAAGGGATAAGACGGCAATAGACTCACCTCCCTAACGAGTCGAGCCATGGAAATGATTGTCTGATGTTCAATATTGGAAATTTCTTCTCATGTTCTGTATAAGACCCACAAGTGTTCATACACTTATCTACCGACTTCCAAAAAAAGGAGGAGGTACTCAATTCGACTGTATTTTTTTTTATGTTTGTTACCTCATTACATTCGACCGGGTGGACCAATTCTCAAAATTCTTTTTTTGTTTGAAAGCTGGTGCTTTTCTAAAGTTCCGTGTTTCATTTAATTCGGTCTAGTAGTTGTTGAGTTGAGTTACTCTCCAATAACTAATTTTTACCAAATAATAGAATGGAAGTGGTATAAACTTTTTCAAATTGCACTTGTGTTAAAACAAAATATTGTGAACAAAAGAAAACCACAAGTCTGTGCATAAACAGATAAATCTAACAAAGAGCACTTGCATTGAAGCCACCATCAACAATAACATCAAAGTTCGCTCTGCTTGCAACTTTGAAACGTTATTTAAAAACACAATCTAGGTGCTTTCGCTAAAGAAAACCCATTATAACTTTACTGGGATGTGAAAAATGAAGGTAGTTTTCATTTCCTAGTGCAACCACTTGCGCTCGTATCCTTGATCTATACTTCTTCACTCTTGCAGTTTTGAACTAATATGGGATAAAAATACGTTATGCGGTAAAGTAGAAAAACAAAGAACAATAAACAAGTAACAATATTGTTCTCTTTGTATAAAATATTGGACGCTTTAACTTACGCGGTAGGTATGAATTTTAAGTGTTTGTCATGACATTACTTAATTGAAGGCCCTTACCTATTACCACCTTGTGGTTCCAGAGTCCTGGTTCCTGGCCTGTGGTCCACCAGAACTTGTGCACGTCATAACTAATATTGGCTAATTACATAATCGATTCCTACGTAACGTTTTGCGTATTCGTTCTGTACATGGCAACACTTCACTGAGTAGTTTGATACACCTCTGGTCCAACCTTGCCATGTTAAATACGTATATTTAACATGGCGCTATTCGAGCTATATACGATGTGGGTCGCCGTGAATCTTTGAGAGATTTATTTAAAGAAATCAATATATTAACTTTGCCTTCCTTTATGTATTGAATATATATGTTCGTAAAAATTTACATAAATATAAATTAAATAGTGATCACCACACTTTTAATACTAGAAACACAAATAGGATAGCTGTACTTAGTTTTAATAATGCGAAGACTAATAATAAGTCATTCCAAGGAAATTGTGTGCGTTTTTACAATAAAATCCCAAAACACATAACTGAGCTCACAAAGGGCAAATTCAAGTTGACTGTAAAAAACTTTTTAATAAAAAAAGCTTACTATAAAATTCGACATTATATAGAAGATAAAGATGCTTGGAATACTCCACTTCTGGCAATTTGTCACTCTGCCGCCCATAAAATGTTATATTTGTAGTACCTAAGTAGAAACATTGTAAACATCTATATAAAAAGAATGGTCTCGAGTTTCTTGCCGCTTCTTCTCGATAGGCTCTATATATTTTGGAACGCGGCGGTAGAGTCTTCAAAGTACATTATAATGAAAAATTGACGTTCATAAGTACGTCTTTAATGCCTAAATTGAATAAATGATTTTGATTATGACTTATAATAGGTACTCATTTATAAGGTGATTTATAACTTTGGTTTCGTATCACTTTCTTTGGCACCCAAACACTATTAAACAGGTAATATTATACCTAGTTGGTACCATTCGAGCTACACACGTGAGCGGTTCCCTTTTTTTATATCTCATACGATATTGAATAGTACTATTTACACACCGAAAAGTTTTCTTTCGGCAAAAAGTACCTATTTACTTACTCGCATAATAACAATTGCATATTTAAATAAAGCACTTAATTGTTTGGTACCCTTATTTTCTTGTTTAAAAAGACAGTGTTTTTGTTCTATTTTTTAGTTAGTTTTTACACTGGAATAAAACTAGGACACTTTCTGGCTTCTGATAAATATGCTTGTAGACAAACTGTGACAGTGAAGGACGGGGATAATTCTTGCCGTGAAGTGTACGATAGAGTACCTTGCATTATAAATTAAAGGACTGGAAGACTTTTGTCATAGAGAAAATGGCGAAGATAAAATATAAGCAGGAATATTTTTTATGGAATTTGTCTGTTTCTAATGTTCAAATAAAAAGTGTATCGAATATATTTAAATTAAGAATGTATGATATGATTGTTATTATTCTGATAAAGTCACTCTATTAACTACATAGTTACTATATATTTAAGATATTATTTGGATCTTACTGCCGTATTTATAAACTAATAACTTAAGGAAAAGTAATTACTTAAGCAACGATTTTAATCCAATCGACTCGAATTTGCCAGAAGTTAGAACTATCAAAGGTTAGAATTCTTAGCTGAGTAATAGTCACCATTTCCTTTGCTAGCAATGAGAAAACGTCAATTTTTCGTTCTTATTGCAAAAGTGAAGTTTTATAAAAATTTAATTCGTACACAAGTCTGAACTCTGAAGGATCTGGTATGCCGTAAAAATTTAAATTTCACGACAGTAACCTAATACAAGTGTAAAAAGGTACATCCAATTTTGATAGGGTCATGTCATGCATTTACTTTAAGAAACAAGTAACTTTCATTGCTCTACTATAGAATAAGATTTTATGTTTCAGTATTCGTATCGTCGAGTGCTTACTTTATTAAGAAATTGTATAGCAACAAGTAATTACTTGTTTATAAATGCGGCTGTTAGTCACAGAGGCATTTTTTTGTAAATGAGTCTAATATCTATAACGAAAAATAAGGAATGACAATTTATTGTTACTTTCATAAAAGGCACACGCGTTGAGGTTAGAATATGCCTAAATCGTTTGACTATATTTTATATCAAAATACCGCATATATCTAAAATATCGAAAACGTAGTTTATCGTTTTATATAAAACATACAATCTTATGCCCGAACTAAATTTATGAGACCGATATAGTGATGTTCAATGCGTATTGGCGAAATTGACCTCAGTATGTTATAGTGTAATTACCATGGCATTGTAAGACTTATTCATATAGACTAAGAACTCAAATAAAGAAGATGATAAGTGAATGCAAAATACCATTTCAAATTTTACGAGTTGTCTGGTATAAACTGATTAAAGAAGTTATAGTAATATCTAATTAATATCGTACATAATTAATTATCAATAAATTTCGTTTTCGTTTAAGGTTTTACTTAGGTAGGTACATATTGCTTTGCACGTAGTTTGGAAAAACAGCCGTAGGATAATCTTACACAACCACACTGGTCCGGTTAAGCCTTGATAGGAACCTAATTTTCTAACAAAGTCTGAAAGAAAACAAGTTTGGTTAATTTCAGCACATTAGAATACTGCTGGGATTTCAGTCTTTCTCTCTCAGAAAGTGATATAGGACAAAATAACCACACAGGTCCAGTGTGGCTTGATGAATAGTCCAGTATCCATTCCTATAGTATCGAAGTTTTGATGCCACCCGGATGCCTCCGACATAGATGAACGACTAAAACGAAAAATAACATTGTCTTATTATCTACCGACCAAAAAAGGACGAGGTACTCAATTAGACTGTATTTTTTTTATATATTTGTTACCTCATAATTTTCGACTGGGTGATCCGATTCTCAAAGTTCTTGTTCTTTAGTTATATGATTATTAACGGGATATTTTACTTCACGGGAAGACTCACACACATGGTGCATGTAACTGCGCCGAAATATCGGGAGCTCATTCCACAACCTTACCACGGTAAATATCCCGTTAATAATCATATAACTGTAGAGAACAACCGTGATAGTTTAAAACAGAGTTTCTTGTTCTTTTTGTTTGAAAGCTGGTGCTTTCCGTGTAGTCTCATTTAAATTTCATCAAATTCGGTTCAGTTGTTTTTGAGATACACTCCAATAACTGAATAGAATGGAAGTCGGTATTACATTTTTCAAATCGTACTTGTTTGCATTCATGTTCACCCATCATACTTTTATTTTCTATGTCACATAAGAAGCTAAATAAACAAATAATTTTCATAAACAATGGAATACGTTAGAGCTTAAAACATAATTGTACATATATTGTATATTTATTTGTATGGCTTCATATGATCGGATTCGCCTTACTCTCATACATTTTTACAGTGCAATAACTGTAGATGACCCCTGATGTTATACCCCGATATAATAACAGATAAAATTGCAGTCTTGGAAATAGATCGAACACTTTAAGCCACGTTTCCACTCACCGATTTAAAGTTTATCGACTAGACGGTCAACTCTTACATTTAAATCAAAGTGAACTGGACCTTTAAGTATACCTTTGGGTTTAACTGAGGCCGTAGCACAAACAATTTGCGAAAAAGTATTCGTATGAAAGCGTCAACATGTCACGCTTTGGCGTATAAACTATGAATTATCTGTGTCACAGTTGCCCCAGATAAATGACAGTTTGAACGACACGTTACGTTTCACTTACGCAGTTATTCGTGCTAGGCCCACTGTACAAGAATGTCGACCATTTTTTTTATGTCCCGTAGGGTTGTAAATTAGCCATTTGTCATGTTTTGTAATTATTTTTATAGCTGCATCAAGTAAGAATTGTATTTAAATAGATAATCTGTGAATCACTCACATAAGTGAGTGATATTTATAAAGTGGTGGATGCATAACTAAAACACAACAACAACAATTCACTATCGTCTACACTTGTGCATGATCAATTTATGATAAATAATCCAGCAAATACACATCAAAGAAGAGGAAGCACACATTTTGATTTAAAATAATATCCTTAAGCAGTGTGAATTGTAATTCAGTTCTCAAATAAAGCTTAAGAACATAAAAAAAAGGTTTCAAGTTAAACGCTCAAAATAGGCTGGTGTGAACGTGGTTTTAGAGAGACAGTGAGAATACTTCTACAAATAAAAATGACGGTGTCGGAGAAAGCAATTTTCTTAAAAGCAAACTGAGTTTCTTGACACGTGATACGTGAAGTTAGAAACGTGCCAAGGTGGATTGCAAGTGTTCGCCTTTCGGCTGAGGAAGTTATTGTTTTACGAATAACCTAACTGTAGCCAGCCGTGCAATTCTCTAAGAGCAAACATCGTTGCATCTTTGACAACATACGTGGAACAAATGAAGAGATGGCAAGAAACGTTGGAAAAACAACCTTATGTACAAGGGCGATATCTCATAGACGAGCTCGTCGACGAATCATTACAGAATCGCACGGCAGGAAAAGAGTAGGAATTAAGATTTCTATATTCGCCTGATAGTAGTAAAGTATAGCTATAACTGTTGTAAAAAAGATTTAATATGAGCTTTTAACCAAAAGTTTTTTCTGAGCATATTGCATTTCGATCGTCAACATGAGTTTTTTATGCAATTAGGTGATGAGTGGGAGAGGCTTATGTTCAGCAGTGGACGTATAGCGGCTGAGATGATGACGTGATGAGACGGGCAAGTCGTACGACTGATGTAAATCACTACGCTTGTCCTGACACTCGCATTTCCTCACAGAGCTTTGGACGGTCGCGCGTACCGTCGGTCCTGACGATACGCACAACACGCGTGCGAACAGTCGGTCGAGCACTGTAACCACTTGTAAGTTGTCATACAAATGACAAGCGCGACGGACGCACGGACCGACGGTCGGTCGAGCACAGAAAGCGGCCTTAAACTGGTTTTGCGTAGCACTGCGCTTGTCACACGGAGCTATTGGTTTTTGAATCCTTTTTCTAGATTAATTATTATACATTAATAGTAATTTGCTTTACCACTTGCTATAACAGTGCCCTTCATACCCTAACACAATATTGCTTGCGGAAAGGCTAGTGGACAACCCATGTCGAATTTCTCAGGCTGCACGAATGCTTTCCAAATAGTGTCGACACTTGTCCCAAGACAAACAACAGGGACCGACGGCTTCACGTGCCCACCGAAGTACGGAAGCGCTCAGTTGTATAATGCCACCAGCGGTCACCCATCCAAGTCCTGACCGCAGCAGTGAAGCGTCGTTTAACTTGCTGATCGATTAAGATCGCCAAGTCAATCTCCGCCGCGAGCGCTTATGCATATATAATATCCGATAAAGATTATATTAATATAAGAAAATGCGATATTGTGTGTGTGTGTGTATGTTATGTAGGGGTATGTGTACGTGTGTGAGGGCGGGTGTATGTTACCTAACACTTTGCAGTAGACCTGCTCTAATTACATGAAATTGAACAATACAATTTAGGTGAATACCAGCTGTCACTGTAATATTTAAATGGGTAGGTTTATCATTAGGCCTCATAGTAAACGTCGCAACTACCCAATGCGACTTGTACGTCTCGTACCCTGACAATATAAAATGCTGCTTACACAAAGGTATGATAAACCATACGTATATGCAAACAGTAAAATAACCTTTCCCCGTTAAGTATTTTGGAACACAACATTAACTAAAGGCCCTTCAAACCCTTGAAGGGCAACATGCGGGCATCAAAATAAATGATCTATGCAAATGACAAACGAGCTCCGAAGGGCTGGCAATAATTAATGAACCAATCTACAAATTGATGCAACTAGAATTGCCCTAAAAATAGATGGATCGTCTAGAAAATCGAGTGGCAATTCACCTGAGTGGGATTAATCTTCAGATTGCAGTGGTTACATTAATGCTTATTCACAATCTATATAAATACTCACTATGAGTTTCGATAGGAGAGCTTTCAAATGTCTGTATATATCCTTGTATACTTTAATTAATCACAAATAAAATTCTATAAGCAGTGACTGCCACAGGATTTTTTATCATGGCAAAAAAAGATAGTGCTATCCCAGGATCTGAAAGGGTCACATGAGAACATATTCCAGGTTAACAAATTCCACGTGCTTTTTCTAAATATAAAGTATTTTTTTTGACAGCATCATCAGTAACAGGTAACTCTTTGTGAACGAGTCCATTCGCTGAAGTACTGCTACCGGACCTATTTCTACCGCAAGTAGTAATTTTTACATGACTGTGTCGCGGTTTGCACGGTGTGGGTGCGGGAATAATGTATCGGGAAAATAATTTACCAATCATTTGAAGTACTTATATAATAGCTGCGCTTTGCGGTTTCACCCTCGTGGTGATGGATTATGATGATGATGATAATGAATCAATAATATAGCCAATGTTACTCAGAGATAATGTCGCATTCTGGTGAAACAGTTTCTGAAGTCGTTCTAGTAGTTTCAGAGTCTATTTAATTCATACAAACAAATCTTTCCTCCTTATAATATTAGTAAAGATAGATATCATGTTAAGTAGATGCTTCCACGTACTACTGACCCATTATGTACCGCAGCCTTATTGTCTATCTTTACGGAGAATGGGAATGGGCTTTATTTTGACATTTTGGCGAAGCCCTGCAATCCCATTGGCTGGAACCATCAATGGGAATGAGAATGAAGTGTCATTTCATTCTCATTCAAGTTAGACAATAAGGCGGCGGGTTTAAATCATTATCAATTCTCCACCGTTATATAACAACCAAACACCCGTCTGTACTAATGATTATAAGTTTCATACTCTAGTACCGGATTCATATGTTCTTGTTATATACACCTAGTTACCATTACCACGTTACTACACAATATTTTTCAAATGCGTACAGAGACCGTAGCACAAACAATTTGCGAAAAAGTTTTCGTATCGTAAGCGTCCATATGTCACGCCTCGGCGTTCATACTATTAGTTATCTGTGTCACAGTTGCCCCAGATACTTGACAGATTGTACTATTTGGTGTGAACAACACGTTTCGGTACACTTACGCAGTTATTTGTGCTAGGCCCACAGATAGTAAAAAGACACCAATGAATTGGACTGGACATAATGTTCTTCCATAAACAAGGAATCTGCTACCAATCATGCAAATGGGGCATCATTTCAATTGCAAATTGATCGCACGCACAGACAGGCAAAGGGATGAATTCATACAGATTCATCTGATTGCCAACAACTCGATGAGTAGCTTGGCGAATTACAAAAGGACGGTATTTGGAATTTCAGTGTTTTCCATCAGAGCGATATAAAATGATAACTGAAAATAAAGTTTTAAAATTAGGTTATGCTAAGCATGCGTTAGTGCTTCAAAAATCATACATTTAAAAGTTTTCATGTAAATTCCTTAACATTTATGATTTTTTCGTTTTGAATCCCATCCAATGATATGTAATTTTCTCTGAATTTACAAAGTTTGGTCTCTTCAAAACAGTGCTTAAAAATGTTATATAAAAAATTGTATAGGATTGCGAAATCAACACGAAAGTTAAGTGTTTGAAAACACTCTTATTTTGGTTGTAGAATGATTGTCAAGCTGTTCAATAGATAACGCAAGGAACAGTTAAAATCAAATAGGGAGTTAAAATTTGATGCTCGGACGTTATGCCTCGGTGGCCTACAGGGCATAGCGTCTGCTACAGATTATCGGAAGACGCGGGTTCTAATCCTGAGGATGTATATTTATTTTCAAATTTGCTATATGCATAATTATTGTTAATATGATCGCAATATCATAGATTTTTTATTAAGGCTTTCAACATTATCTACCTACGAGTATCATCGTAATATTATAAAGAGGAAAGATTTGTTTGTATGTTTGTAACGAATTGGCTCAAAAAGTACTGGACCGATTTCAAAAATTATTTCACCATTGAAAAGTTACACTCACACTGAGTAACATATGCTATATAAGATTCATCACCATCATCATCATCCATCACTACGAGGGTGAAACTGCGGAGAGCAGTTAGTATCTAATATTTCCTCTGTCACTTAACGCATAATAATAACCTACCTGACCTGCAATATATCTCACTCTCGAGGTTATTTCTCGTTCTTTTCATTACAAAGCTTTGCAAATTGTAATGTAGGGCAGTAGAACACGTATTACTTAAGCAAAGAAACGGGCGGCCGACGCGTGGGCGCTGTATGATCAGAAGAAATTGCATGCCGTCGGCGTTTCAGGAAGTTGTGCTAGTAATAATAGATTTTCTGCTAATTTTCTTTGAGAAATAAATGTGTTTTACCAAATGTTTACTGCAAAAAATATTCCTTTATTTTATATGAACATTGTACCATGCTTTTACATGTACATGTTAATCTTATATAATAGGAGGCCAGCTGATTATCAAGTTTTTTTTTCTTATGGTGACTTTCACGCTACCCATTCGAAGGATTTGAGGCAGTCTATGGACATAAGTACATGCCGCAATCACTCTACTTAACCAAATTTGATAAGATCTTAGTAACTCCGTTTTGGATACTCTTTCTGTAATGAACTACCCGTTGAATTCTTGAATCCTTTCATTAACAACGTTTTTGTGTAAACTTCGCCTTAAATATCATCATCATCATCATCTCAGTCGTAAGACGTCCACTGCTAAACACACCTCCCCCACAAATTTCCAAAAGGACCTTTTAGAAGCGGCCTGCATCCAACGTAGTCCTGCTACCTTTATCAGGTTGTCAGTCCACCTTGTCAGTGGACGACCTACGCTGCGCTTGCCGGTCCGTGGTCTCCACTCTAGAAACATCATCTTTTCTGCGTGCCACGTGGCCTGCCCACTGCTACTTTAACTGGCTTATCTTCTGGGCTATATCGGTGACTTTAGTTCGTCTACGAATCTCCTCATTTCTGATTCGATCACGTAAAGAAACCCCGCGCATAGCCCTCTTCATAGCTCGTTGTGCGACTTTGAGCTTGTTTATGAGGCCCATAGTAAGAGACCACGTTTCAGTGTCATTATGTCATCACTGGTAACACACATTGGTCAAAGACTCTTGTCTTGAGATCTTAAATATAAATTCTTAGCAATTCCCACCATTATCCTATTATAGTTTTCTTTTCCCCAATACCAGCGTACTCTGGCAATTGTCATAATCCATCATACATCAATATGTATACAGATAAATAAAATTGAAGTGTCTGTTTGTAATTCCAAATTAACAGCTTTCCCCTAAATGCATATGAAAGTATAAACGGTACCTACTTACATAAAACAATAAATTTTTAATATGTGGGTCTGTCTGATTGTTCCGACTCACTGAAACGGTTGGACCAATTTTACCGGTACTTTCAGATAGCTGATGTTATAAGGAGTTACTAAGGCTACTTTTATCATATCATCATTATTATCCATCACCACGTGGACAAAACCGCGGGGCGCAGCAAGTATATCGTAGTCTTCATAGACGGAACTTAGGTTTCGGCGTTGCAGCAATTTAAATATTCTGGTAATTTCACCAACCGTAGTCACGTATATATGTCTTGTGTCTAATTTTAGTCCAATCAGGAACAACATATGAGATTGGCATGTCTTTATTTTGGATTTTACAACAGATCATAATTTTCTACTGACTTCCAAAAAGGAGTAGGTACTCAATTCGACTGTATTGTTTATTTTCATTTTTTATGTTTGTTACCTCATAACTTTCGATAGGGTGAACTGATTCTCAAAACTCTTTTATTGTTTGAAAGCTGGTGCTTCCCGTGTGGTCCTATTTAATAATTTTTTTCAAATTAAATTTAAAAAATTAAAAATAAAATATTATCAATTTCGATCGAGTAGTTTTTGAGTTACACTCCAATAACTGAATAGAATGGAAGTCGGTTTTTTTTTTTCAAATTGTACTTGTTATAAAAAATGTTTTAATCGCGTCAATCCTGTTTGGGCTCTCGATACAGAAACACTCACTACTTCTCGTTTAATTTCTCTAATTAGAACGTAATCGTATCATTACCATGAGGTATCAGTGTCACAGTTGTACTGTAAACTTCAAAAATACACGCGAGTTACGCAAATCTTTGTGCTACGCCCACTGAACTCTATGGTCACGACATGATTAATGAGAATAAGATGCAAAAACGACCTTGTTTTTTGAACGCTTCAAGAATTCTAATGCGCGCTACACACTTTCACTTTTAACTGTGCGATTTAACTGTACAGTCAAACTGCAAAAATGACCTTGTTTTTTGAACGCTTCAAGAATTCTAATGCGCGCTACACACCTTTACTTTTAACTGTGCGATTTAACTGTACAGTCAAACTGTACAGATAAATATTTATTTGTGTAGAACAAACAGCTGAACTGCACAGTTTAACTGAGACCTAATCAAAATATAAATAGATACACTGTAATGTAATTTCATATGACATCATATCTCATTTCATAAATCCTTATTTGTATTTTATATTAAAAACTGTTTTGATACTGACCAGCAATATGGAAAATTTTAAACATAAAAAATAAAATTATGGAATGACACAGAAGACGTTGGGACAGAAAATTTTTGATTGGGAGGAGACAGGATTAATACCTGAGAGAAACGATTCTGATTTTTAAGATAGCGGATTTTCTGGACCCCACGAGAATACGTACTACGTTTGGGGAAATATAGAAGAGAAAAGGAAGTTCGGAGCTGATAAATAGCCCAAAGATATTTAAAAAGAAAGTGGTTTGGCATCTTAGCCTTCTGATGAATCCGGTCCGCCCTGTAATGCGTATACGGCTTGTGTCCGATGTTCAAAGTTCCTTTCGAACTAATTAAACAGTTATATAAAACACTTATTTGGGACTCTGTGTCTTTATTTTAAAAATCAAGACTGATTGAAGAAGTGTTATTTGAGAACCTACAAGTGAAGTGCATTCCAGGTCACGTTTCTAGCTAATATATTTATAGTTCTAATGTTACTTATTACTTACTAATTAACTAGCTAGGCCTTCTTCTTAGTGTAGGTAATCTATTACATTACAACACCTGCAGATAAAACTGAACTGTTAAAACTGAGAGTCGAAAACTGCGCAGTTTCGTCAGTTTTGTCGCAGCGAACGTGAAGAGAACACGATTGTTTCCCTTCCTTTACGAAAACTCATCGACCATGGCTCAACGCAAACGGCTGGAAGAATTTATACAACTGTACCTATTTTCTTGCATTTTTATCTTCCAACACACACAGTTGCCCTGCGATCTTTAAAGCGTTGCCTATGGAGGTCATAACTATCATAGAAACTTACTGCCGAGTTAATATTATGGCTTTTCAACTGTGTATTGAAAACTAACATGGAAGAGATATTCCGTGATACAAATGGTTTTAAAATTCATTTCATAAACTTCAAATTATAAACTGTTTAAAACAGCAGCATGCATCAAGCATTCATGAATAGCCGACTTAACATAACTGAAAAATGAAAATGCAGTACGGAAAAATATTTAAATGATAAAAGGTCTCGACACGATGAAATGACAGAGTAAAAGTGCTATTGTTTCTGTCAGATACATGTACCGTTGGCAAAGGAAGCCCATTATTAATGGGCGTGGGCCAGCCCAGGGGTGGGCGATGGAGTAATGTATTATGACCTTTTGCTGCTGACGGTACGAGTGCCAGGAATTAGGTCGTTTCAATGATATCTACTCTGTTAAAGTAACATAAAATTAGGTGGAAACTTTTGTTCCAGCAGTTTCCGGTATGATAAAGTTCTTTATTGGATTTTGCTTTATTCTTTTTTGGCACACTCAGGTATATTTAGACTTTTAGTATCACGACCAAAACGGCGCCTAAATATTCAATAAATCTTAAAATACACGAATGCACTAACAACAACAGACTACCATGCAATTGCGTAATTTTAAACCAAGTCCCCTCGCTTAAATATCTAGGGGTCGTCATCGATGAGCACTTATCGTGGAAAATTCACATTGATACGCTAATAGGTAGAGTGAGGAAACTTATTTTCATTTTTAAAAGGCTCAGAGCTATAGCTGATGATGAAGTACGTAGGCTAGTATACTCCTCTCTTTGTCAGTCTGTTTTGACATACTGTGTCGGAGCATGGGGTGGAGCTTTTAAAACTTACTTGCTCAAACTCGAACGTGCTCAGCGTGCTGTCCTCAAGGTTGCTTACAGAAAGCCTTTTCGTTACCCCACTAGTGACCTCTACAAAAATTGTGGTTTCTTAAGAGTAAGACAGTTGTATATAGTTCATGTAATACTAAGGTTTCATAAAACAGCACCTATCACTCGTATTATTTGTCACAGACACATAAGATGGAAAGTACCACTCAGGCACACCGAGTTCTATCGTCGAACTACACATGGGTGGCACCTTATCTGTACACAAAAATTAATAAACTTCTTAACATACTACCGCTTACAAAAAGAAGATGTAAAATAAATTTGACACATTGGTTACTATCAATGAGTTATGAGGAAAACGAACAAATCCTACAAATAGACAAATAGCACATAACACATCTACTTTCTTCCCTCCTTCCCATTCAACCATAAACCATAACACACACCGTCCCTCCTACACTCACATACACAAACTTACGGAGTACAATGCATAAGGTACGTATATGATCGGTCACCATAAAATGTATTACTTAACTGAATAGTAAATCTTCATATCATCATCGTAAAATATTTTTAATTTGAATATTTAATAACTTAAAGTCACTCAATAGCATAAAGCGCATGTGTTAATTATGCAAAACATAAATGTATATTATTCTAAGGAATTACTACTGGGTGAATCTTCAAAGTCAAAGTCAAAGTCAAAGTCAAAGTCAAAATCATTTATTCAATTTAGGCATCAAAGACGCACTTATGAACGTAAATTTTTCATTATAATGTACTTTAAAGACTACCGCCGCGTTCCAAAATATATAGAGCCTACCGAGAAGAAGCGGCAAGAAACTCGGGGCCATTCTTTTTATATAGATGTTTTTACAATGTTTTTACTTAGGTACTACAAATATTAGCTCCAGTGTGTTGCCTTACAAAAGAGAACATAATAATGGTATCAGTAGGGCAAGACACGCTACACTTTGACATCTTAGTACACGAGTAGATAGATCCTGGAGTGATCAGTCCCAAGCTGTATTATCCTCCAAGTAATCCGAAATTTTGTAATAACCTTTTTGACAGAGTTTAGTTTTAATAGTAATTTTAAACTTATTAATAGGCAAATCTCGGATAACATTGGGAACTTTATTATAGAATCGTATACATTGTCCCATAAAAGAATGACTTATTCTGTGGAGACGCGTTACATGTACGGATAGCTTGTGCTTATTTCGCGTGTTGATGGAATGAGCATCACTCCTTTTATCAAAACTGCTAATGTTTTTCTTTACATACATTAGATTTTCATAGATAAACTACTACATAGATAAAGTGCACTACTATAGTTCCTTTTTAACACTAACATACTTCTCGGGCAATCTATACGTTTCTGTTAGATACCCGCAGTTGTATACAATATAGTATATAGGAACCGTTCACTGTGACGATATAACACTTAAGTACTCGTATACATGTTTGTAAGATACTGGTCGCGACGACACAGGGAATCCTAGTGTGGAGACCAGGGCCTTGATTGTTTGGCATTAAGTACAGTATTACCCATACTTCCTGTCTTTTATACCTATGTATTAGTTAATTATAGTTAGTTTGATATATATTTAGAATAATTTTTTTTTTTAATTTCTTGTATAGTTACTTATTAAGTGAACTGTATTTAGTTGTATTTTTGGAAATAAACTTTATTATTATTATTATTATATTCCCATGCAAACGTAACAAATAGATTATTTCGTAAATGTTTAAAGAATCTTCAAAATCCCACAAGGTATTATTTCATTTTATCAGTATATTTAATTCATAGAATTATAATTTGTCCTGACTCCTGACTGACTGACTGACTGGTTCATTAAAGCACAGTCTAAACTGCTGGTCCAAACTAGAAATTTTGTCAGTTCATACCATAAATGTTGTAACAGTTACTAAAGAAATATTTTGTAATTTAACCACTAAGAGCGAAGCTGCTGGCGAGTCAGCTATTATAGCCCACTCTTAGCCTGCCTGTAAAAAATACCTAAACGATACCGCCTTTTCACTCTGTCATGAACTAAATGTGTATCAGTTATGTGCAAGATACACGAACAAACTTGAACGTTTCTAAACCAGCGCAAACTTTTTCAAGCAATTACTAAGACATTTTCTCGTTGACACCCCTGTCTGGGCGAAATTAAATATAAATAACATCGGAGGGTCCGCCAGGGTTGCTGAATCGAATTAAGATACAATAATGACTTGAGATAACAAATATTGAATTTCAATCGCCCGCAGCCGAATATTCTGTAAAAAAGGTCACTCGCGCAAAATACGATTCCACTTATATTTACTTACTTCTCGGCCTTTTTTTAAACCGCCTCTTATTCCTCTGTTTGTTCTGTTTTTGGACACTCATATTTGTGAAGTCTTACATACAGTCATCTCAACGCCTCGATGTATCGTCAGTGTATTTGGCAACGCTGCAGAGACTTCAGAACAGCCCAGGTTTTGACAAAGTCTAAAGTTTTCTCGTAGTCCACGAATGCAAGATACAGTGGCTGGTTTTACTCTTTGGACTTCTGTATAACCTGCCTAATTGTGAGTATGTGGTCTATTGTGCCAAACCCTCGTTGAAACCCGGCCTGTTCTGAAGGCTTCAATTCTCCAAGTGTGCAAGTCCATGTGGTTTATTTTTTTACTTTTTGTATTTATAAAACGGAAACCACTCGCGTAAATAAGTCAGATCTTACCAAACAGTACGAGTCCAGACCACTTCTTGAAAAATACCACCGGATTCGGTTGAAACTATAGTTGGAATGAACTGAATTATGTAACGTGAGTGTTTCCCGTTTTTCATATTATAAATGTGTACAAACCACGTTAGTATACATAATATTTAGTAAACTAACGTTGGTAACGTAACTAATTTATATACTATATTTTGATTATGCCCCATACTACTATATATGATAGAAAGGCCTGGGTGCCTGTAGTGGGATCGTAATGAATTGATTATGTTACGTTATATAGCTGCTTTGTCAGTGAAGTTGTTTGAAAAGTTACACAACGCAAGTCATTGTAAGGAAAAGTATTCTCAGCTTCACCAACTTGTCACTTGACACGGAAAAGTTTGAAGCGTACGAGTGGTGGGAGTGGTAGAGGGATAATCATGTCAATTGACAGCATTTCATAGTGTAGCTATTTCAATGATATTTTATTGAAATGGCTACACAATTTCTTTTTCAGGTAAGGTTAATAAAATAGTTTTTCCTTTTTATGCAATGGTTTAAATAGATTTTGAATATTAATTTCACAGTTTATTATACATCATACATACTCGTAATTGTCATTCATTTCAGTTGCTAAATACATCCTTTTATATTATAAGCAAAATTGTATATATAATGTTTTCCCAAAAATAACAGTTGCATAAAATTAAACCAAGTAATACGTTTTGTAAACATTAAGTGCTAAAACTTGTTTAAAAACAGAAACCACCTTATGTTATCACAAAGTTGGGCAAAGTTACCTCTGGGTCTTTAATAATACCTTAATCGATGCGTATTTTTAATGACCCTGTCAAACTTCTCATAGAAATATACAACATACTGAACCTCTTTCTAATTTTTTTTAATAATATAACATCGTTATGGCCCTTGTGCATAAAAAGCAAACTTTTATGCACTAGCTAGAGCATAAACAGCCGTTTTAGTCCAACTACAAAGGGCATAAACAAAAACTTTACGAGCATAAAGAGTGAAAAAGTTTTTATTTTAGAGTACAAAATTTACAATTATAAAATGAAAATAGTATTTTTTAAGAGGCCATTCCCTTTTATTCAATAAGGGGCTGCCAAAAATGTCACTTTATTAAAGCCGAGAGTTAAATTATAGAGATTATTTTATTAAAAGTATTTAGTCACCTACAAATATTTTCGTTTTATCATACAACGCATCACCTGAATTCAATAAGATATAGTATGATTTCTATGAATAATAAAAAAGTTAAATAGCAAACTATTACAAGTCCCACTATGCTCAAACTTGTTAGCACCATCTGTCATTATATCCATCTTTTCACCGCAAAGTGCAGCTTCAACATTTCAAACTAACAAGGTGACCTGTCTACTGAACTTGCAAGTGGAGCGGGTATTGTAACAGAGCTGCAATGTCAGTAAAATTGCTGGCCACTAGACAAAAACTGGGAGAACATTAAATTGGAAATTCTATATTTTACATTAAATATTTTATTAGGGTCCTATCAGACTGAAAGCCGTAGGTAGTTGCCAGCTGTGTATACCTATGTACAGCAATATAATATAAGGAACTCAGAAAGCATAATAGAAACGCTAGAAGACGTGACCGCTTCCTGCCTGATAGGACTCTTACATTATATTTTGTCCAACTCGATTAAATTATATTGTTATCGTTACTACAATGATTTTAGTTTCAAGTTTTGATCAGCACTGCGCAATTAAATAAGATTTTTTATATCGCTCTTTTGGTGCAACAATGTCGTAATTACACTATTTTTTTAAAATAAGTTATATATGTCAAAATGTGCAGAATGACTATTTACATCAGGAGAAACATCGACATAATTTAATTTATGGAGATTTACCGCGAGATGGTACGAGTGTCGTTGTGAAATTGAGTGAAATGACGTCATTCCTGTTGCTACAACGTCTTGATAGCCAGTTACACGGTACGCCCCGCTGAAGTGTGGTTGTGTTAAAATCTAATGTACGTACAATGTACAGAGTACATTGGGAACATAATAGAAACTACATAAAATAAACCTACATTTTAAATAACGCCGATTGTAATAAGGAACTTCATAATGCCATACCTCTAATGGAGATCTTTAATTGGATCCCCTGTAAAATTTCTTAAAGTGTATTTACGTCATTGTTGCACCAAATGAGCGATATTAAGATACTCTTTAATGAATTTTCAAAATTGAACTTTACTCTATAGATGTTTATGGTGTGTTATTGTGTGTCTTCGTGCCTCCCACGACAGCGAATCCCAGTTTGGTTGAACGTTAAAAAAAACGTGTTTACATAAGTGTGTTTTTGACATAGGAATAATTTGCGAACTCCTTAAAGAAATCATTTCTTTTTATAAGTAAGTAATAAGTTTTGGGGTGGTTGGGTGCGTAATTTCATCTTTATGATTAAACAGACACCGATTAGTATCAACGCGTGTTCATCTCATTTTCAAAGCCCAGATTTAAAATTAGAAGAATTTTCATGGTTGTTGATATTTTAACAAGCAACGGAATTTATAGATATAAACTAAAGTATCCCGCAACAAAACAAGTTGCTTACAAAATAATCGATAATACTTAAAACAATTGAGCAATCTTTTTTTCTGTTAATATAGGAGATGGCATTAGTACGAGGCCCATCTGGTGTTAAACGTTAATATTTCTTCTACCTCGAACAAATGTATTTCACCACAAGAAAAGAACTGCACTGGACCCATACACCTGAGACATTGTTTTTAAGTTTTATGTTTATTTTGCCAGCACCCGTACTTGGTACCCTTATCTTTTGATGTGTTTACATCAAACCAGAACACAGTATTGCGAAAATTACTGTTTCACGGTTGAAAAAGGTATGGTGGTAGTACTTTTTTGGACGAACTCATTTACAAAGAGTTCTACTGATCCAAAATCCTTTAAAATTACACACTTATAAAAGTTTACTAGAATCATGACGCAAAACCAAAAAGTACATATTATTCTTTTACTCACGTTATCACTGAAGCAAGTGCAACTTCAACATTTCAAACTAACAAGGTGACCTCAGTTGTCAAATTGTCAACTGGGCTCAGTGGTCGAGTGTCCATTGTTACGAAGCGATAGTCAGCTCTCTCATAAAGCCCAGGTTACACTGCATAACTACATTACTATTTAAAATCTGAATTGTTTGAAATCTACAAGGAATATAAATCAAGAGCAGACTGAGAGATACAAGAGTACAAACGCGACGTATTTATAACATGAAGTTTCCAATGTTTGGCTTACGGCCGGTGCCAATAATCTATTCACAGTTTCCCGTACTACAGATAGAAATTTGACATAACGTCAATAATACGTCATTAACTGTGTCGCATTATTGAACGTATACATTATTATTATCCCAAACGGCTTGGTCCATCAATTGAACATACGATAATTTAATTATTAGTTTTAGGAAGTAACTTAAATCTAACAATTGTAATTCATTTTATGTCAACATTAAATTACTTAAATATGAGTTTAATTATATTCAATGTTTTTCAATCAAAAATGTAGTAATAAAGTTATGAGTATACATTCAAACCAACCATATAATTAATCGATCATATCACCAGTCCTTTAACATTGTCTTTTAAAAAGTCATTTACATTATAATAACGTTTCTTTATTAGATAATTAAATACTTTCTCCTTAAACATGCTGATACTTCTCGAATCCAATATTGCTCTCGGTAAATTATTATACAGGGTGTTTGGTAGAGGGACCGACAAACAAAATGAGCGTGTTCGGGGAACAAATTTTTTATATAAAAATATAAATATAAATACAAAAATATAATTTTTTTTTGGCAAACTTGGAGAATTCAAGTTTGCCAAAAAAAATCCCCGACACCCCAATATTTTAAACTTTTTTTTGTGAATTTTCTCGTTTTCCCCAATATTGTACCTATTTACCACCAATTATTCATTTTTTCTGTCTATGAGCTCTAAACCAGTTAGTTAGCTCTGTTTTGTATCCAATTTTGCTTTGCGTGGCCTGAAAGTGTATTAGAGACCAAATTCAACTAAAAACATCCGGTCTAAAGCAGATTTTACAAATGTTTTGGTGGTAAATATGTACAATTTCGGAGAAAAAGGGAAAAATCACAAAAAAAGTTAAACATATTGGGGGTCGGGGATTTTTTTTGGCCAACTTGTATTCTCCAAGTGGTCCCCCGAGCACGCTCATTTGGTTTGTCGGTCCCTCTACCAAACACCCTATATATCAAAGGACCCATACCGAACACACCCTTTGCGAAACATGCTGTCCTGTGATTAGTGCGCTTTATTTTATGCCTCCTTTGTGTACCTCGGCCAAATTCAAACAAGTATATGTTTCTTCGAACGAATAACGACACTTCATAAATATATAGACATGGAAATGGTAGTGTTTTTAGTTTCGAGAATACGGGTCGCAAGGTCAATATAAGTAGTCTCAAATAATTATCTATCTCTAGTAGGGGAAACCTACGATAGGTAGGTTTTGGCATCGGCCGGCTTATAGTGACAGAACAATATCGCTTCCAAACAAGCAACTGAAAGGTGAATCCTAAACATTTATGAATATTATTGTTGATTGCTTTAAAAATATTAAAGTCCGGTGTCTCTTATCTATCGAACGTCGATTTCCCCTACTAGAGTTAGATATCTGACACTATTTGTATGGACGTTATGTCAAATTTCTATACGTAGTAAGGAAAACCGTGGATAGATAGATTATTAGCACCAGCCGCTAGTTGTCAACAAGCAACTGCTTGTAACTTATATTAACTACTATAGTAACTTAAAAATACCCCGTCAGTACGGAAATAGTTTCGTAACGCGTTATCATTTAACTTACCGCCACCGCTCAGGTTAATCAGATACATTATTAACTTATTAACTAGCTGCGTGTCACGGTTACACCCGCGTGGTGATGATTAATGATGATGAAAAGTGTCCTATCCTATGTTTTAACCCTTTGCGTCCCAGAGAAGTATATATACGTCAGTTTCATTCATAAATGTTTTGTTTTGATTATCACGGTATAGGAAGGATAATTCCAGAGTCTCATATACCTCCATACCAAATTTCATCAAAATTGGTCTGAGTGTGAAATTACAAACATACAACCACACTTACCCACAAACTTTGTATAATAAGTGTGATAAACTGTACTGATCATTGCATAAAAATCCACTCCAAGGCATACAAATTTTTTACAATAAACTTTCATGACCATGTGTGAGGGTTTATTCATAATATAGTACAAATTTTACGTGAACACGAATCCAAGTATCTTAATACTAAGATCCAATCGACATCAGATTTAACCGTAAAAACAGCTACATAAAAAACAAGTGCCGTGAGTGATTTTACTGAGGCTTGTGTACAAATACATTTATAGTCCCATTTTCCAGAAGATAGATTAGATAGATAGATTAAGGCGCGCTCGTACCCTGATTAAAGAAAAAGCAGAATTTTTAAACACCTAGTGTAACGAAACAGATCTATAGTATATTATGAAAAAAATACAAAGGTCAGAAAAGGAATAAGAAAAGAGTAATAACCGAATAGAATTCATAAATATAACTCTCTTTCAGCAGAAAAAAATCCTGAATAGGTCCACAAAAATTAACTTTCAGGTCCAAACTCTCAGAATTTTCAGCGTTAACACTTTATTTTTTTTAGGTAATACTTAGCCAACGTATAGTACTAAAGTTATAACCAGCAGTTTTTTCAATTGTGTTAGTATATATCGAAAAATACAAAGACAACGTACAAAATTAACGCATTTTCGCATTACATCGGCCAATCTAACAAGCGATTTTCAACCTTAGGTAAAGCATCGTAAATTATTTTAAAATTGGGGTGGACCGAGTCTTAACTCTTTATTGAAATACCACAATACAAATATATGTTACAAATAAAGAAATAAGAATAAAATAAAAATACAATTAAATTCACAATTATATACTTAAAATTAAAAGTGTCAATGGGCGGTCTTATCTCTCAGAGCGATCTCTTCCAGACAACCATGCACGGAGACAAATAGGCATAAACTTATAAAGGCGGTGGTGTATAAAACAAATGAACTAAACACTACATATAGCAAAACTCAAGAATATAAGTAGCTAGAAAAAACTACTTATAATATATTCAAACTATACTTATATTATTAATTGTGGACGATTGAAGAAATTATTACTTTTGTATTGCGATTGAATATTTAAGAGTTATTTTTGCTACTTTAGCCCACACCATACTCGAATGCTTAACCGAGCATAAGACCTAAATTCGCATGATTATGTTGTCAAATAAATACAATCACAAACAACCATGCTCCGGATATGGGTCAAAAATTGCGTTAAGTTAAGTATATAATTTCTTGTCAAAGTCAAATGCCACTTATCGCTACTTAAGGGTTGAGTTTCGCGAGAAGTGTGTACGATCGAGTTGGGTGCAAATACATTTTTATTAATACATAATTAGGGTTTAAATGTGAAATTGCAGTAATTTTTGAATACGAGTTCCGACGTGCGAGTAACGCAGCAGAAATTGCTCGAAATGTTAATGCTGTGTTATATGTGGAATAACGAACGCACCGTGCGCTTTTAAATTAACCACTTTCGTAGTGGAAACTTTGACTTGAAGAATGAACCACGAGGAAGAACAGCCACTAAGACAAATAAAGATGAATTGAAGGAGATGGCCGATCTGTATCAAACTACCAATCATCATCTCAGCCGTAGGACGTCCACTGCTGAACATAGGCCTCCCCCATGATTTTCCAAAAGGAGCGGTTGGAAGCGGCCTGCATCCAACGTCGTCCTGTGACCTTCATCAGGTCGTAAAACTAACTACCAAGGAGTGCTTTTATTGTAGTGTGTTGTTATTGCAGCGGCATAGTTTGCCGTTGAATGATCATTATATATTTCTTGAATAAGATATTTTTGCAAAATGATGATTTACCCGTATAATAATTATTTTGTAGCTTTGCGAACGTTGAGCAAAAAGAGGCCAAAACAAAATTTTCTTTTTTTATAGCAGCTTCGGTATAGCATATTTACTGTCAAATACAAGGAATATCATTATCTCTACCTCTTCACAAATCAACATTCGTAACTGACGAAAATGTTCAGTATTCAAATAATTACATAGATCGCAAAGTACCTTGAGTTTTTTAGATCATTGCTACCCTCTATGGTGAAACGAGGAGTCAGGCAAGTGGCTATGATGGTTTTTATAACATAAGCAGATCCCTATGTGCAGCATGAAGTCAAGTGGAACAAATTTGAAAGAGTTAACTCAAATATACATACACCTGGAGACGATTCTCAAAAACGTGAGATAATTTTATCATAGTGACATGATGTCACCTCTTTCGTGATGGATGTCATATCATCATGCGATATAATAAGAGTACATACATACTTTGAGGGCTCGAGGGACTGAGACACGTTCTCGTTCAGTTTTTTAGTTTTATAAAAAAAAATCTGCGCGAAGCGCTCGCAGCGGAGCTTGACTTGGCGTTCGTAACCGTTCAACAAGTTAACGAAAGCTTGTTGTGTTCAGGAGTTGAATGAGTGACCGCTAGTGGCATTGTTCAACTGAACGGTTCCGTGCTTCGGAGGGCGCGTTAAGCCGTAGTTCCCGGTTGTTTTTCTTAGGGCAACAGTCGTTAGGCTACGTCGAAGGCATTCGGGCGGCCTGAAAACTTCGACTTGGTTTGATCATTAGCCTATCCATCAAGCCGCACTGGACCACTGAGCCCGCGTGGTGGATTATGAAGACTCAAGTCCTACCAACTTAATAGGTTGATTATGTATATACAAAATTGTCTATAGCAAAATGATAAAGAATAAGCGTTCACTACGAATTTATACGCATTTAAATTGAGTTTTATCGTGCCATTGATAAAGTAGAAGTATTTCTGGTCGGGTCCTTCTGATTCCACTTTGATAACTATGTGGATGGGGTTTGAATGGGTCTGGCAAAATTATAGGCACTATCTTACGTATATTGAATAGAGTTAAATAAGATGTTTTCAGTGTCACTGATTTACAAAATTGACTTTAATGGAGTTATGCCATTGTTTCATAGAAAAAACATTGTTAATTGTAAAAGTAACAATATTGTGCTTAAATGTGCGAACAAATGCAACAAATAATAAAATTATGAACAAAAGTAAAAACTAATGACAAATTTGTAGAAAACCTTACGTATTTGTATAATAATTCCAATCACATAACTTATTATTTGAATTTTTTTATAAAAAGGTAGGCTGTAAATAGAATTTCATTAAAACGTCAGTTGCTAATATAATTTCAGTAAAAATCGGTTGTGACTGAATGATTAAGAACATGCCTTATTATTTATCTTACGAAGTATAGTTTGCATCACACGAACTTGGTCCGTGTGTCCTAATCTTAACTGGTCTTTAAACTGACTGGCCGGAAAGATTACCAAATTTTATTTTATATTTTACGATGAAATGTCAGATCACTTTAAAATAACTTTAGTTTGTTTTTTAAATCAGATCACTCCTGATATCCCATAAAATTTAAATGTAAATGGCCGACCTATGGAGTCCTTTAAACGAAAATTATTGGTTCTATTGTTGCCGTGTGACCCGAAGTGAGATCAGGCTTCCAAAACTTATCTTTAAGGTCGCTCTTATAAAAATCATATAAAAGAATAATACATCGTTTCAAAAATAACTAGATATAGCAAGAAAAAACCACAATCGTTGTCACAATTTAAATACTAAAGTAAACATTCAAAAACGACTAAACATCCTTAATTAAGTTTGAAAAATAATTTGAGCCTGAATTTACAAAATAGCGCATATTTTCCTGTATAAAAATCCAGTTTTACTCAGTAAAAGCCTCTTTGACAAACCGTTACGTGTTGAGAGATAAGTTAACGCCTTAACGTCGTGGCAAGTTGTTGCCAGATAAAGTGGCCACTACTCGTGATGCGTTTCAATGTATTTTTCTGACAGTACATAAACTGTGATGATTTTGTACGTAAGGTAGAATAGTTCTATATTTATAGCTATTTAAAACTTGTGTTTATTGTACGAACCGTAATAACTTTTATCTCTATTTAGTATTATATTGTTATTTTAAAAATACATTCAGACACTTAAATTTAATTTACTTGTATTGATGGCATCCGATCGGGCATGCATGTAGAAATTAAACCATAGCTAAATTATCTAGCAACGATAGAAACAATATATTGTATCGACCAAATGAATCTAGAATGACGAATTTGCTACATTTCTATCATGAAAGCGCTGTTTTATGTTCAAAATGTTATATAACAAAAGTCCGCTTATCTAAAGAGTTGTAAATTAAAGAGTTACTATAATGTAGTTTTAAGTGCTGTTATATAAATTAACGTAAACATAAAGTTTATTTTTAATGCATAGTCTAAATTGTGTAAAATCTATACTCTAGTGCATCTACGAGTAGGCTTCGCTAGGAAAAAAAGTTTGATGCTAATGGGAATGGGTTATCTCTAGGTGGAATTGATGTTGTAGGCTATTGAGTTTAGCATTCACAAAGCATGTATGTTCATAAACGTTCGACCCACATACAAAGCTTCTCGTAGGTAGTGCTATTTTTGGCTGGAGAGTGTATAAAATAAGACAAAAGTTATAAAATTAGTGACAATTTGTTACTCAAAAGCTTTATAATAATGCACAATATAGAATTGCCTACAATACGATCACATAAAAACTTCCGTGAGAACTCATATTTAAATGGTATAACCGGCAAACACTCATGTCTATCATCTAGTCGTCATACTCCGACCAGAGTTCGGCAATACTGATCCCATCCTCATAGAAAGCGTGGTCTAGCAGCGAGGGCCGCCAGAGGCAGCGCGCGACTAGCGACCGGAGTATAACGACTAGATGATAGACGTGAGTGTTTGCCGGTCTTACCATTTAATTAGTACAATCACAGTTGGTAGAACGCACCTCACAAATATAATGAAATAAAGGTTTTTTACCTAAAAGCTGCTAACAAAACTAATATAACATTTTAATAAATAGAGGTACGCAATCAAACCCTCGCATTAGAACTTACTGTGCCGGTGTGGACACACACAGTAACACATCACAACATCTAATTCAATCTCACCACATGCCCTGGGTGGGGATCGAACCTGGATCCCTGCGTTTCTAACCATGCCTTCGAATATGAAAACTTGTATGTTTGGATGTTTCTTACTCAACCACAAAAAAGGGTTGCACAGACGTGAGACGATAATATAAGTATTCTCTACGAACAAAACTAACTATCGATATGTCGATAAACTTTTCTTTTCAGAATTTCTATTGTATTTTAAAAGACCGTATCAAGCTGCACAGGGAAAACTCAATAAAGTGTAGGGCATGTCACTACAATGACAGTAGAGATAATAATTTCATTACGTGTACGTAAACATATACTGAGGCCGTAGCACAAACTATTTGCAAAAAGTATTCGTATGGTAAACGTCAACGTGTCACTCTTTGACGTGTTTTATTACTTGTATGAGTTATCTGTGTCACAGTTACCCAGTTATTCGTGCTATGCCCACTGAATATGTGATGCGAATCAAGATTTTTATATAATCTAAAGCACTGCGTTACACTGCGTGCTGTTCTACCTTCGTCACCAAACTTGTTGATAACATTCAAACTTGTTAAGGCTCTTATTCACACTTCAATGAACCTACAGCCTTTCGAGATTCGACCGATACAACTAAGAAAATCGCCTTATGTTTTTTTACACTAATAAATATCTCAAGGGATAAAAATTTACAAAATTAGAGCTGCGACTCCGGCCCCACTTTAAAATAATACTAGGGATGAATTTAAATAAGCTTTCAGCGACGTTGACTAGGGAATTGCATAAATATTAATGATCAGCTACAGGCCTGATGGATATGGATTAGCCTGAGAGAGATTTCCTTGTGAAAAGCAACGCAAATTGTTTCTTGTTGAATATTAATTGTTTACATTATCGGTAGTGGGTTCCGTCAATATTTAAAATTTATTGACGTATCAGTTAATGCGCTGCCGTCACTCAAGCGGTTGTTTGGCCGAAAAATGAACAAACTTTTGTTGTTTCAAGACGTTTTCCATTCCGAAACGCTTTTGTTGACCGATCCCTTAAAACAACGTCAACAACGTTTATTAACGTCGGAAAAGATTTACATCAGCGATATTGGAAATTTTAATGGTATTTTCTGTACCGCGCGTATTTTAGATCACAATGATTTTATTGGATTGAATTTTGTAAATGTAACAAATGGTACGTTTTGATGGATTTTTAATATTTTGTTTAGATTTACGCTGAAGCTTAACGTTCTTTTAATGGAAATAACGTAGCTTTAAATTTACCATTCGAATTTGTGATGAATGTTTCTTAATTTATGAAATGAGTTTATGAAGGTCTTAAAAAATCTTTCGTTATATAACCGATATGCTTATAGCAAATATAAATAAGGGCCCTTAGTTGCTTAGTAACAGATTTTTAATATTAAGGGTGATAGCAGGCTTCACGAGAATGTGCTCGCCTGGCTACCACTATGTTTTGTACTATACGAAAGGTAAAAATGGAGGACTGGAGCCCGTCTGTTTATTGACAGAGCTTCACTGCCTTTGATCTTACATCCACATATGCAGCATTTGGTTTTTTATATAGTTTATTTAAAATATTAACTGTTAGCTTGTATAAGACTTTTTCTTCTACTGCTTTACGAAACTAGCCTAAGGCTTCTTGGTGTTCTTCACAGGTTTTGTTTCTGTAAAAAAATATATTATTACTTTATTAGCTTTCGCGTATACAATCCATTGACATTAAATAACTTCAAACAGGTTCGATCGCACATATTTTAAATTATTTTTAACCGACTTCATAAAACGAGAAGTTTATATTTGATTGTGTGTATTTTTTGTGTTTCTTAGCTGATTTCTCCCCCACTTGTAGACCGATTCTCAAAATTATTTCTTTGTTTGATTGATTGGTAGATTATACTTCCGAGGTAGTCTCATTTAAATTTCATCAAATATGGTGTAGCAGTTTTTGAGTTACACTTCAAAAACTGAAAAAGGTTACGCCTATCTTGATGATTGACAGTGAATGACAATCGATCCCGTAAGTAGCAAGGGTTACTAAAAATGATGAAAAAAATTGTTTAACAAAAAAATTAAAATGACTTCAAACACCAAAAGGTGTGAAATAACTTGTCGAAGTCGGTACCACGCGCACAATATTATGATAATAGGTACTTACTTTTGAACTATCATGGTGCCGAGTTCAACAAGTTATTTCAGACTTTTTGGTGTTGAATTCGGTAAACATTTTTCATATTTTTTTATTTTAAGACCGATATTTCAATTACTTTTAAATGTCTGATAGATATGTATACCACATTAATGTAATTTAATAAGTTAAATTATAAATTTGGTTACAGCAGATTATAAAAAAGTGGTAGAAAATTGTACTGCAATTTCTGAAAATCAAAATTATTTCAGACTAATGGCCACGCCCCGTAGATTCATCCGCGTGCTGATAGATACTCGTAATGATGATGATGATGAAAAGTGTCCCACGTGATATTCCAGTGCCTATATTCACACCAAATATTTTCCAAATTCGTTTAGCCTTTGAAACTTCCATTCATACAAACATTCGTATTTATAATATTAGTAAGATAATAATTAACAAATATTTTCTTTGGTTACAGGTCTCAGCGCGGTGAAGATAGTGAAAATCGTAGTACCAGAAATAATCCAATATGGTGTACAGGACGCGGTGATATTAGACTGTGATTATAATGTAGGAAACGAAACAGCCGGACTTGTAGTAAAATGGTTCTTCAAAACTAAAGCTAGGCCTGTGTATCAGTGGATAGTTAGTCAAAAGCCCCAAGACATTGGCATTCTTAGAGGCAGAGTGGACCTTACTTATAGAGCGTCAAGTGATCCACTTAAGATGCATAGAGCATTGCGTATAGTTAAGCCAAATACAGACATTTCTGGTGATTTTACATGTGTAGTATCTACTTTTATGGAGGAAGATTCAAAGACAAAAGAGATGATTGTTTTTGGTAAGTGTTAAAATTTTAAGTTTTTAAACTATCATAGTCGAAAACATTAGAAATATTCACATTTTTAACGCTATAGTTGCCAGTATATTTTGTTTTAGTTTCCGATATTTTTGCATCTATATGATTTCGGAGTATATATTCGATCATGGTGCTTGTACACAGATAACAGAGTTGAATATTTCTAATGCACACATATTTTTTGCTTTTTTTAATATATTTTTTTAAATTATTAGTTACTGTCAGGCTACAATATTGTTTCGAGATCACGAAAATGAGGTGCTTAATGACAGATTCTCAATTTTAAGGGTAGTTAGCAAGTGCATTCATGTCTTTTTATTTATATCCAATGAAGTGACAAGACTGGTATGTTATGCCCCCCATATTATGCTCCACGCCTGCCCATGACAGTTGCGTTGCCTCCCAGAGCTTAGAAGTCTCTTTCGCCTAGTAATTTCACTTGTTACAGTGCTCCCACACCCTAACACAGTAATTCTTGCGAACTTTTGCTTCGCGGAAAAATGTCTGTCGCTGTGGTGGTACCAACACAAGAAGCCTCTTAGTAGATCAAGTTTCCGTCTTATGATCTTATGATTGTCATCTTAATGACAGTAGAGGGAATATTCTACTCCGTTCCCTCATGGCGGAAGGGTCAATCATGATTTAAAAGTATTCAAGTATAAAAAGAAGAATAAGTTATAAGTTTGCTATTAGCTTGAATTCTTGGAAGTAAGATTGAAGCGGCATTGTTTTTGGTACATTCCAGTTTATCTCAGCTAGTTTAGACATTATCTATCTATATATATAAAAGCGAAAGGTCACTCACTCACTCATCACGAAATCTCAGAAACTACAAGTGCTTAAAGTTTAAAAATTTGCTTGGGGGTTCTTTTTAGGACGTATGCACATACGTCCTAAAAAGTACGAGCCCTACTAAGACGGGATTTTGTGAAATTCGACCTCTAAGGGTTGTTTTTGGGATTGATAATGAAACCTCCAAGACCAAGCGTTCTAAGACGCTGGCGGGTCAACTAGTAATTTATAAATCAGACAGTGATGTGATTGTCTGAATCGATGTGGTTTACTTATTCACGCTGAATCTATAATAAATGGAACCCATTAGGATAATTGAAAAGATAGACTTGTAATAAACAACACATAGGCTATTTTTTTATCCTAGATATATATCTTCAGGCTGATTATAATGAAACAGCCTAGTAACTAACACAAAGGCACTTTTCGCTGTAATTTGATTTGTAACACAAAAGGGAGCTTTTTCTTTTGTCTTACTTTACTAATTGACTCCGTACGATTTTTATATTTAAAAACGTGCTTGTACATATGCCGATGTTGATTGTTAACGAAAAACCTGTTAAGAGTTCTCATGACACAATCTGAGATGACTATGAATATCTATTTATGATGTTCTCCATTATAAAATGTTTAGTCTAAACATTCAAAGAATTAACTGTTTAATATAAACATTCAGAGAACATGACAGAGTCCATGAAAAGTAAATTTTATTGATAAAAGAGCAATTTTTGTAACATATTCATTCATATATAAATGATTTTTACATTTAATTATTTAAATACGTTGTTTTAGTCCTCGAAACATCTTTATTTTAAAAGTATACCCCTTCGTCCGTTACTCTCAGCAATCACACCAAAAATAAAATCACAACTTTTTCATGTTATATAAACAAATCAAAAATCAACGAAACCAAACTAAAACTTATCGCAAATAAATCTAAGGTTATCTAAAATGCCTAAATAAAACAACGGCGGAGGTTACATCGAATTTCATATTTGGAGCGGTTTCTCGTAAAGCTTTTACTTGACCGTGTGACAGGCGTGGCAGCAGCCTGCCACACAGTAGCGTTGACGTTTGGCGTAAGTCAGAAACGGCTAGCAACCAAACGTTAAATGTATAACCATAGAGTTTAATTATATATATGGTATAACTTCGAGTAGTGGAAACAGAATAGGTAGGTATAAATATTCCGAAAAACAAATTCGAATCATCTCAGCCGTAGGACGTCCACTGAACATAGGCCTCCCCCACAAATTTCCAAAAGGACTGGTTGGAAGCGGCCTGCATCCAACGTCGTCCTGCTACCTTTATCAGGTCGTCAGTCCACCTCGTCATTGGACGACCTACGCTGCGCTTGCTGGTCCGTGGTCTCCACACTAGAACCTTCCGGCCCCATCGGCCATCTGTTCTGCGTGCTATGTGGCCTGCCCACTGCCACTTCAACTGGCTTATCTTCTGGGTTATGTCGGTGGCTTTAGTTCGTCTACGGATCTCCTCATTTCTGATTCGATCTCGTAGATACACCCTGAGCATAGCCCTTTCCATAGCTCGTTGTGCGACTTTGAGCTTGCTTATGAGGCCAATAGTTCTCATAAATAAATTCGAATATTGTAGCGGATATGGATGAATTATGTAAGGCTACAGTAAACTTCCTCTCCTCTTTCCCTTCCACTTCCCCTTTAATATTATTTCATAATCACTTACTCGAAAACTTAACTATTTTAAAATGTTATTATTTGCCATAGAATTTCTAAAAAATACATTATAATAGAATTATATTTTGTAACACATATCCAGTACTCCAGCTAACCTCAAACATTTTATTAATTTACTTATGATTGTTCTAAAAGCTTGATGTCTTATATCACACAATCAGCCAGGTGTTTTTACATGTGCAAGTTTATTATGCTTGAGGGTAGCTTATTATACTGTTGTGCTCCTTCAAACGCAACAGTTATCTTGCCATAATTTGACCTAGCTAAGGGCAAAACTAAATAACAAGCTCGGCGGTGACTACATTTGCTAAAATGTTTAGTTTTAGTAAATTGTATATTAGTATGTTTGGTTTTGTTAAAGATTTCCTAATAAAAATACATGATTGTAGTATGTGTATTCATGATTCTAGTATGTGTATTCATGATTCTAGTATGTGTATTCATGATTCTAGTATTCTTATAAATTTTCGCTGTAGCTGTCCGAACAGGATAATCAAAGATTAGCTTAATCAATTTATTTTGTTTTGTTTGAGGAGCACTTGGATTAGTCTTAGCTGCACTGCCCTAATAAACGATACATTTTCTTTCAAATCTAGTAATGTTTCTGGGTTTTACTTTCTATGACAAGATTTATGGTAACAATATTAATGTTGGATTTATGTGTTTATCTATCCAGTTATTAAATCGATAGTTGTGCAACATTACCTAATTTTATTGTGAGAATGGTATTTTATATGATTTGCATTATTAAGCTTTATGTATCTATAATCATTTAAAAGTATTTTAAAAGAAAAACTGTTAGTGCTTTAATATTTCAAATCTAATCAAATTTAATAATTTATTTGCTAGAACACATGTACAAAGTCGAGAACTTATAAAATATAGGTCACAATGTATTCTGTTTGCTGCAAATTTTCTATATTTAATACTGTCTATATATTCAAAACATCGAACACAATAATCCAGAAATTCCTGTACATTAGAAAAAGAAGTCGAAAGAAGCCAATCTGATTGTTTACTTTTAAACAGATTTCCATCCAAGGCCTTAATTTCATCTGGTAAATAATTATATAGAGTTATGCACATATTGTACACATTCCTTTTTTATAAATCCTTACGGGCAGGTGGTTGAAAAAGTAAATTTACAAACTTCACTCTTTTTTGGCAGGTAAAAACATGTCTACGTTTTTAAAAAAAATCAGGCTGTTGTTTCACTAAGGCACAAACATCTCATTTTTAATTATGTCTCCCACTCTTGTAACTTACGCCGAACGGATTGTAAGTTTTATATTCCAACATCTGCCATTCGGCTCGCATCTCCTCCATGCGGCACTTGTAAGTCTTCGCGAATATAACATTTTGGATTACTGACCATAGGGATTACTGTACGTAAGTAGATCTTTGATCTTATGCGGCGGCTTTGACGACAAAGTTCGACATAATATTACCGCAATATGTACCTAAGTATGTTCATAAACATGATGCTTTTACAGTAATTTGTATTCTATTTCATGGTATTGAGGTTCATTTTGGTTTGTTATATTAGATTGTTTTTAGATAAAATAATACATTAAATATAATAGGTGTTTTAAGATATATTTTACTAACATTTTAACGTTCCCTTATTGTTTGCAAAGGTGTTTATTTAAATAGTTGATTAATTAGTTAAGTTAAGTAAATGTTAAACAAGTACAATTTGAAAAAAAAATATACTGACTTCCATTATATTCAGTTATTAGAGTGTAACTCAAAAACTACTGAATAGAATTTGATGAAATTTAAATAGGACACTCGGGAAGCACCAGCTTTCAAACAAAAAAGAATTTTGAGAATCGGTTCATCCTATCGAAAGTAATGAGGTAACAAACATAAAAAAACAGTCAAATTGAGTACCTCCTCCTTTTGAAAGTCGGTAGAAAATGCCACGGACCCTGGAGTCTGTGGGTAGAAATATCAAATTGTTAATTGAAAAAAAAATAACACTTTAAAATATACTTAGGTAAAAATTTATTCATATTTATGTACTACTATGCACATAGTTATGGAGTATACATTGCCAATTATAAACAAAACATTTTCTTTACATGTGAACTTCTTGATGAGAAGAATGACCTTAACCCGTCAAGCTGCCTTGGCATACCTGTATGCCAAAATACATTCCGTAAAGCCGCCTTGGCATACAGGTATGCCAAGGCCAAATCAAATAAGGATCCAATCAAAAATGTTATCTATTCAAATATACAATAGATTTCAGCTAATGTTTTGTTATTTTGATGCTGTAGAGGACCTGGAATTTTTTTTACATAACAAATTATCATTTGAAAGATACCAGATCGGTAATATCAACGAATAAGACTCTAGTTTTTTTGGTTGTGATATTACAAACAGTCTACTAGTCTAGTCAACAGACTAATTTTAACCTTATAATTTTAAGAAGTTCGGTGGTTTTTGGTTTTAATACGAAATATATTTTATTTGCGAATTATTCAGTTATTTTCGTCTGAGGCTTGTTTTTTGGTCTATGATAATCATGCCATAAACCATGTGTCTAAATACCCATACACTCATTGGTAAACTAGTCAATATGTTAATGATATAGGCTTTTACTTAAATTTGCAACTTCATTTAGAAGCCAAGTCACCGTCCCAAAACTAACCGCACCTATCATGTTACAGTACCGGAGACGAACTTCCGGTTGATCCAGAACAAAACGGATGACGACACTGTGAACGTCATCTGTGCGGCGGACGGCGCCTTCCCCGCGCCTAACCTGACGTTGGCGACGCCCGAGAGGTGAGTGGGTTCCGTATAATTATATTTTCAAATCTATGACCTTTGAAATAACAGCTTCTATTATTGTTTTTGTGTATGTTTCTTATATATTATAATAATAGCTGCATCGCGCAGTTTTACGAACTATGCATAAAAGTTCACATAAAAAATACTACTCTTGAAAAGTTTAACCACGAACTAGACATAAAAGTTCAGATAAAAAATACTACTCTTGAAAAGTTTGACCACGAACTACGCATAAAAGTTTACATAAAAATACTACTCTTGAAAAGTTTAACCACGAACTAGACATAAAAGTTCAGATAAAAAATACTACTCTTGAAAAGTTTGACCACGAACTACGCATAAAAGTTCAGATAAAAAGTACTACTCTTGAATAGTTTGACCACGAACTACGCATAAAAGTTTACATAAAAAATACTACTCTTGAAAAGTTTAACCACGAACTAGACATAAAAGTTCAGATAAAAAATACTACTCTTGAAAAGTTTGACCACGAACTACGCATAAAAGTTCAGATAAAATAACTACTCTTGAATAGTTTGACCACGAACTACGCATAAAAGTTTACATAAAAAATACTACTCTTGAAAAGTTTTACCACGAACTAGACATAAAAGTTCAGATAAAAAATACTACTCTTGAAAAGTTTGACCACGAGCTACGCATAAAAGTTCAGATAAAATAACTACTCTTGAATAGTTTGACCAACTAAAAGCAAACTAATACCAATGGAGTGCATTGAAACTAATAAAATTAGTTACAAACAAGAGGTATAAAAATGTGTACACACTTGGTGTACGCGTGACATGGCTCAGCACTTTTTTGTACATACACATGGTGTACGCTCGACACACGATGGGTTAAAGGTTTATTTATATTTGTTTGAATTCCTGTTACCTTAATATTCAGCCATTACTACTGTCGATAAACACATACGACCTAAGATAAAAGGGACCCTAAAAATGCCAATTGAATTGACACTCCCGATTTTTTGCGCCACCAACTGCGTCGGAACGTGTAAGGTATCGATTTGCTTCCCAACACTAATTTTTAATGTCCAACGGGGGTTCCGCTTCCGAACTCTTTGTTTTCTCCTTATATTTGTTTTTTTCGTTAACCCTTGGGGTTTTCTCATGTACCGTGGGTGCTTGAGGTTTTTATGCTTTGTTAACACGTAAACAGTGGTGGCGTTATGCCTACAGTTCGTGTGTAACGTTGAACGTGGTTGTATGACGCCTTTACATGAAGCCTAGGAAAAATATAATTACCTAATTTAAATCCACTTGGTTAAGCGACTGAAAAATTTGCCAATCAGGAGTATTTTCATATTTACATATTATTATACACACATACATGTGTGTGTTTATCATATATTTTTTTATACATTTTGATGCTCGCCCTCATCTGTAAGGTTACTGATGTTAAATCAAGGCACCCTACTCATCTGGTAGCACTCTTGTGCAAGTATCCTATTTAGTAGGTACCACATAGCCGTTTAAATATTTTTTTTATTATAATAAAATTATAGTATTTAAATAACTTAAATATGTGAGGCACAACCACAAAGATAAATTACTGAAAAAGTGCAGTCGAGACTACGTATGGAGTTTCCTACGTATGGAGGCAAAATCCGTACGTAGTCTACAGAGAGATCTCTTTACGTACGTGTGATTCTCTATCCATAGTTTTCCTTACTACCGATAGAAATGTGACATAACGTCCATACAAACAGTGTCAAATATCTATCTCTAGTACGGTAAACCGACGATAGATAGGTTATTGAAAACGAGAAGTAATTAAATGATACGCAATTATAAAATTTGGTGAGCCCACCCAAACCAGCATTGAAATGATTTAGTCAGCAAACAAAGATTTTGTCTGCAATAATAAAAATCAGTCAGCAATCTTTGTTCCGCAGATAATTTTGATAATGGTCAAAAATTTAATCATTAATAGGCAGCATAACAATACCATGAGTTTGCATAATAAACATTCGGTCCGCAAAATAACTACTTGGTCAGCAAGATTTTATGATTGATCAGCAGAGAAAACATGTCTATATGTTCCATATGTAATTATACGAGTCTAGGGCAAAGTCATATATAGGTACGACGACGAGGGTAGCGAGGAGGAGTGTTAGGTTACTTGTGACTACAACGCGCGAGCCGAGCGAGCGAAGCGAGCGTGCAGCGGCAGCGGCCGGCGACTGAATGCTTACCCAAATATTATAAAACAGGAACAGTTTATGGCTGCTTATATAATTATAAAGCAGTACAAAAATAATTACAGCCATCCAGAATGACATACATAAATTGCTGATTGATTTTGAAATGTTTGCTGGCCATGAGTTGCTGACCAATTAGCTATTTCTGCTGACAGATAATACTTTTCTTCTTTCAAAAATACTAATACTATGCTAACCATTTAAATAACACCCATTGAAAACGGCCGTAAGAGCAAACATCGTGGCATCTTTGACAATATCCGTGAAACAAATGACGAGATGACAAAAAACGTTGGAAAAGCAACCTTGTGTACAAGGGCGATATCTCAAAAAGTGTTTAACATCGGTGAACTCATCGACAAATCATTAGAGAATCGCACGGCTGGTATAAAACAAAATCTGTCAGAGACATTGTAGTAACAGTCTGATTGCAGGATGCACCTACCTATATTATGGGGTGTACTAAGAAAAAATGAGATAAAAAAAACCTAAGAATAAAAAAATACTTTACTCAAGTAGCTTAGTTATTATGGTTCCTTAGTTTTAATCACGAAAGTTTATCCATTTTGTTGAAAGTTTTCTTTCTTTTCAGCGAGTTATTAAAGTAATTGGGCTCAACGTCATACTTATTATTGATCGTATAATTAAAATGTGCGTGTTTGGGTTACTGTTTGTTTTATAGGTAATAAGTTTGAGTAAGTTATTACTGTTAGCTAATTAAATTCCTAATGAGTTATTATAGTTGTTACATTTTATGGGGAAAGTATACTAAATATTATTTTATATACTTGCTCGGGCATTCTAAATTATATCAAATAGTAACAGTAGGCATTTAAACAAGAGCAATAAATAACTAAATATAAAGAAATAATTTTAGGATGTACTGTTTCGAAATTTTATCATACTGTTTTATCGTACTGTAGCGTACTGTTCTATAAACTAGTCCCACCCCACGGTTTTACCCGCGTAGTGAATGATGATGATGATGAAAGGTTTAACTTTTTTCCAAATTTTATCGAAATCTGTAAATTCGTTCTAATTTTATGCGGTGACCAGAACAAATAGGTATTAATATACAGGTTGTTCAAAAACAAGACGATAACCGAGCGAGATGTCAAGTTATACCAGTTCTGGAAGAAATTAGAAAAATATTCATGTCACTTGATTTAGCCTAAAAGATTTTTTAGATGTCGTCAAGTCTCAATTTCACAATTTCGCAGTATTTTTTTAATGATGTAATTTTAATTAACTTTTCTAATAATCGTAACCGCAACTCGTCGTAATAAACTTTGTTAAATTAGTTATATAAATTAAGTGATACATTAATTTCATTGAGTCATGGTTAACAAAACTATTGTCACACTTTGTCTCTTCATGTTGGAAGAAAGGGGGACACTACCCTTGGCAAGTTTGTTCAAAAGATGGCCCAGTTAGTCAAGATTTCAAAATGGTACAACACTTGCTACTTTTGTTGACATTAAAAGCGATATTTCAATGTTTTTTGAAAATTTTGCAAATGTGTTTGAAGACTATATAAAACTATATAAATATCCCTTTTTCCATAATTTCTACCTAATCTGCGGAAATCGAAATCAAGCTGCACGGTGAGCCACAGGACCATTTAACGACAAAGTATTGCTTATCATTTTCAATTTCAAACGTTACTAACTAGAATCCCTTAATCCCCTCGCCTCCCCTGAACTCAAAAACATTTTAATTAAAAAACAGACAGCGGTCGGCAGGCGTGAATGCATAATCTTCAGAAAACCTCAAACGAAGACAATATGCTTCTCTTGTAGATAACAATATAGGACAACAACCATACAAGTTCTTCAGAACCCAAACTAGGCCGACTATGTAACCTGTTGTCTGATAAACATGTTCTTGTACTTCTGAAATGTATTAGAAAACTTTAATATAAGGTGGGGAAATCGGTAAAGTCTTTCTCAAGTTATCGGGTGACATGAGATACATTTAGTTGTCATATCTATATATAGGTACACAGATAGGTATATTTTGGACGACTGAATCAAAACAGTTTAACTCGAATATTCAAGTGGATAATTCAAACGCTTTGAACTGCATAATCCATGACATCGCCTCAAATCCGAGACAATCGCTCACTGCAACATTTCATATTAAATTACATGCAGCATTAGTGCATAACACCAGCACTTCCCGCACTGCGGTCGCTGGTTATATATGGCATTGGTAACTTCATACATCAAGCACCAACCACTGTATCTAGACACTCGAAATTCTATTACAATCCTCTTCAACGACCTAGTTTCATTTCATTAGGGGGAGAGGAGGATGTCTAAGTATGTTTGCCGCTTCATGTTCTTGTCAAACGGTTCGTTAGAAATTAGAGGAAAATCATCCAAAGACAAACTTTGGTGTTTGAGTTCAAACGACGTTTGCAGTATGAATATTATCGGTTTTAATGGATGATTAGATTTGACTCAAAATGCTACAATGTTAAATTATGTAGGTATACAGCGTAACAAAAAAGGTGTAGTAATACTAAAAACCACACGCAGAAGCTTATATATAATTATATTTATAATATAATACTTATATATAACTTATAGCCTTAAACATATAAACTGTTAATGTCATATAATTACGATGAAACTGAGAATCTCCTTTCTATTTTGAAATAAATCTTATCGAACCGTCCATGTTCACACCATCACATTCACTCATACAATCACACACCCTCTCTCACTCTTCACACACACAAACACATACACATTTATATACATGTATATATGTGTACTTACGTAGTTATTTTATTACTAAATAATTCAATTCAATAAATGTAATACTTAATCCATAAATCATATTCAATGAATTTATATAATTCATATACTTAGAGCATACAAACTTTTTGTTTATGTCATGGGGAAACGAAGGTGCCTATATTACAGGTTTACGCCTAGCTTAGGCACCTAAGCTTCAATAGTTACTAGTGAAAAAGTATGTTTGTATATATTCTGTGTAAAAATTATACTATGTATTTGCTGTCAAATAAATAAATTATTATTTTTATTATATTATTATAGTTATGTCACAATAACTACTTTTCCATGTTTCGTATCTTGGTATTCATTCATTTATTCTACTCTGATAATAAAGAGGAAAGACTTAATTGTTTGGTTGTAATGAATAAACGTAGAAGTTACTTAACTGATTAAAAAAAAATACTATTAGAAATCTACATTGTGCGTAAGTAACATACACTATATTTGATTCATCATCATCATCCATCACCTCGCGGCTGCAATCGCGGAGCGCAGTTAGTTTTAAATATATTTCATGAAGGTTCTTATTATATTACTACTGATTAATAATCGCTAAGAAGATGATAGCAGTTTTGCCATTAACAAAGCCAGTCTCATAAATGATTCTCGTAATCTCTGTTGGAGGTTTGTTGAATTCCTTATAAAGTTAAAGTTATGGTTTTCCAGAGGGCCTACTCCCATCTTTTACGTAACTATCATAAATCAGAAGAGTTTTGAAATAAGCTTAGAATAATCATACTTACTATCGTACTCCCACCGACACAAAACGGTCAACCAAATTTAATGGTAAGGCAATATGACTACTTTAAGATATGGAAGTACGGATCTTCAAAACATGTACAAAATATAAATATATAAAAAAAAAGAAATGTTTTGTTGTATAATCATCAACATCGGATCTTAAAATTTTGAGAAGCCAATAATAATATAAGTCGTTTTTTTTTAATTGTTCCTTTTATACTTAATCGTATATGAGTATATCTTCATGATATGCTGTATTTTAACTAGATACTATATTTTTCCTTGGCGCCATAAAAACGTGAATGCCAATCCTGCAACCATTATAATAGTATCCAGCCAGAATCCATTTAACAAGTCCACCAAAGTACTTGTTCTTTATCTAATATTTTTATTTCGAGATACTTCTACTATGTATAACAACGTTCTATAGGTCTCATAAGTAAACTAAATGCTTACTTACTCCGAGACAGCGTCTCTCATGCAGTGGTGGCAGTGTCACGACACTCAGGCAGCTGCACGTATTTTGCCGACGACAGCTCGGACGCGATTGGCGATTTCGTCAGGCGGGCGATTAAAGCATCCGAATATCGAATATCAGAGTATAATCTCAAAATGGCGATAAAAGACCGATATGAAGAGATCGTGAAGGCTATGTTAAAAAGGATACGGCAAAGGCGTGAACCAGAGGCCAGTATTTCTGGTCAATAGCGTACACATAAGTATAAAATTAGGAAATATTGTTCACTAGCAATAGATTTATGTATTTACAAAAGAAAAAAGAAAAAAAAATGGACTCACTTTAGTTTTTAAGCAATTTCCACCATAGCTTAAGAATGTTTATTGTGATGTTTGAAGAACGAATCTCCAAGAAAAATGTAATATTAAAAATAAATCATCTAAAAAAGGTACGGACCAAAGAGTCTGTAGTGTGGAAGAATAATTAAATAAATAAAAAAAAATGCTTACTTATGAGCTATGGGGGTTTTTCTACGTGACGGAATCAGAAATGAGGCGATCCGCAGACGAACTAAAGTCACCGACATAGCCCAGAAGACAAGCCAGTTAAAATGGCAGCGGGCAGGCCACATAGCACGCAGAACAGATGGCCCGCAAGGTTCTGGACCACGGACCGGCAAACGCACCGTAGGTCGTCCACCGACAAGGTGGATGACCTACGCTGTGCTTAGGTGACGACCTGATAAAGGTAACAAGACGACGTTGGACGCAGGCCGCTTCCAACCGGCCCATTGGAAAATTTTGCGGGAGGCATATGTTCTGTACAGGACGTCCTACGGCTGAAATGATGTAGATAATAGTAGAGTAACAACTCCATAATAGATAAATAAGATTTTAATTTACAAATGATGACAAATGGAAACGTAATTAAAATCTTAACATTTTTTACGTTAAAAAAGTTGATACGATTGAGGTGCTTTCAAAAGAGATTTTTATTTAACGAACACCGAGAGCGTTTGTTGAAAACTCGTTTCATTCGTCAGTCGGTATTGGAGTGTTTTTAATTAATCAAATTGGAATTCGTACGTCGCGCGTCGTAGGTAAAGTATGTCGCATCATTGGGTCTCTCCCTCGCATAACAAGTTATAATTCAATCAATGTTTAATAATGCATAAGAATTTAGAAGTAATTAGGTATCAACAGACTTCCAAAAAAAGGGAGGAGGTTTTACTCGTATGTATGATCACGAATAACTTTTTACAGTTAGGTAGTACGATTTTGATAAGTAATTTTTTTTTGTTGTTATACTTCCGAAGTAGTCGCATTTAGACTTAAATTCGGTAACGCTGTTTTTGAGTCACAATCCAATAACTGAAAAGTGTTTCGCATATATGTTTTATTTTTAACATGAAAAAAATTTAACGATTGTGGGCACAAAGATTTTGATAATTTGTTATAAAGGTAGCCACCAAGAAAACATGAAAATTTATTAAGATATATATTTTTTTGTAGATATTGATGTCCTCTATAGAACTGTAGTACAAAACTTTGTTATATTGTCAACAGTTTCCGCAGCGTATGCGATATAAGGATTTGTTTTGTAATATATTTCAAACTTTGGGTTACATCATCGAAGCTTTCTACGGTTTCCTAATTTATTATATTGCCTATGGTCATCAGGGATATTATAGGATTCTATTAGTGAAATAATTTTTCAAATCAGTCCAGTAGTTTCGGAACCCATTTAATTCAAACAAACATACAAACAATTCTTTCCTCTTTATTATCTACCGACTTCCAAAAAAAGGAAGAGGTACTCAAATCGACCGTATGTTTTTTTTAATGTTTGTTACCTCATAACTTTCGACTGAGTGAACCGATCCTCAAAATTATTTTTTGTTTGAAAGCTGGTGCTTCCCGTGTGGTCCTATTTAAATTTCATCATGGTTTAGTAGTTTTGGAGATATACTCCAATAACTGAATATAATGAAAGTCGGTATTTAATTTTTCGAATTGTACTTGTAGATATTATAATAAGTGTAGATAACTGATAAATATACTCTCACGTTCGATACCAACTTGAAAGTTCAAAATAGAACTAATGATAATATTCATATGATAGTCATACGAATTTGATCGTTAGTTCTATAACTGCTACAAGATTGTCACTTTGAACGAATTATTAGAGGTGAACGCTCGTCGAACAAAGAACTTGGCATGACTGCAAGATTAAACCCGGTCGCATTCAGCTCTGCCACCTGCCCGTTTTCTTGCCAACTTGCACGTCCCCTTCAAAATATATGTTTGGTGAGGATTTTAATTTTCTCCAGGTTTTTGCGTACTGATCCTCGTATCAGATGTTTGGCTTTTAAGAGCAGTGCCGATCAACGAGGGCGTTTGTTTTGTGACTGAGTGTATATTTGTTGTTTTTACTATTCTTCCAAAGAGCATGGCGGTTATTGCTACAACATCGTCTTAGAGTTCAATCAGAAATGAAGATGTTCTTGGTCGGATATAAAGTAGGTGTCATCAATATGTTCAATGTAGGTACATTATCTAGGTCTTCATGCAAAACAACAAATTTACAATCCTCCAGGTTATAATGCAAAGAAACATCTGAGGCTCTAAAATAGTGGGAGAAGACATACCTCGTAATTCATCGGCGGCGACGGCCTCCTCTCCTGTGGGTGCCGCCCGCTAGAACTAAACTCCTGAAGGAGGCGCCTCTAACGCGTACGTTTCGCACATCGAATTTAATAGCGGAGCAAACAGATATATTTGCATCTACTCTGAATGATTTTACAAGAGTTACTTTATATATTTTGTGTTACCATATGAGATAATGTAAATAGTATTATATACATATAACTAAACTATCGCATTAGTATCTCACTGTAATGATAGTCTAAGTTTTGGATAAAAAAAAAAGTATATGTGTTTTAAGTAAAGTAAAATATTTAAAATAACATCGCGAAACTTTATATCAAAAATATGCCATACTATAAACTGCAAACCTTATATAAAACAAACAGTATGACACATATAACAAAGAAGTCAATAATTATCACAATAATAATATTATTTGGCTGCATTTTCCGTCATATAATAACTAATGAACAGATCTGATGTTCTGTAAATGTAAATTTTCTAAGAATACATTTCCCTTGAGGTGTCTCGAAATTTTACTTTAGCACAAATATGTGGTCACCCCTCGAACATGCTGCTTACACGAACTTAAATTAGAAAGTTGAGCAGTTTTGTGTGAGCTTAAACTTTATAACTTGGCTGGGATACATATTTTAGAGGTTTCAAGTGGAAGTATTACACATTTCGCAGAATCATGACCAACAGACTTTTTTCTCGATAATTTTTATTTCGAGATAAATTTACGGAGTGTAAATTATTATATATATTATTGTGGTAAAAATAATTTAAAAAAGATGAAAAAAGATTAATTGTGGTGGTAAGGTACTTATGGGCAACGTTTCATCTTCTTCAAAAATTTAAAAAAATAAAATTGAGATTCGCAAATTTTTCAGGCTCGCGAAAGTCTTGTTAAATTAGTTAGCTAAAGCATCTGGTCCGGAACAAGGAACCTAAATTCAATAAATTCATCCTAAGAATACTGGTCGAAATTCTCATCATATCTTTCACTAACCAAACAGACCGATGTAAATTTAAAATGAACGAAACTGCGTGAAAACAAGTGAATCACTTAATTTAAAACACAAGCCTAAATTTGAAATCAATTTGAGTTTGGAATTTCTAGCCAAACGCAAGATATTTAAAATAAAAGTGGCCAGTTTGACAAAATACCAAGGCCTTTAATATCAATCGCCGCTTATCTCAGAGTTTAACTAAACGAAGCTGAAATTTGATCAACAGGTACCTAATAAACCTTTCTTCTCATTTCATAGGCATATAACAGGTCTACGAGATCAGGCAGGCAGGCATATCACAGGTCACGTATTAGCTAAACTGAGTTTAATTATTTTAAATGCAGCCACAATTGTCAAAATGTGCGTTGTTAATGGTCAGTTGTCTATTAAAAAAAAAGCCTATGACTGTAGGCGCGGTGCCAGATTTCATACGGAGTATCCTTCAAAGAGAATTAAATGACTTCGTATGTATCCAAAAATATAATATTCAGCTTTCAAGTCTAAGTTCCGTAAGACAAACAGCTGAATGAGAATAGCTATATTGTTTTTACTCTGGTTTATGTTTAAACCGGAGTAAAACAAAATGGCTACTCTCCATCAGGTGTTTGTATTTATGGATACAAACGAAGTTATTAAATACTATACATGGTAGTTTAACCGACCTCCCTCGACTGATTGAACTTTCTGATGGTTTAAACTCACATTCATAGATTGAATTGTATAATTACGAAAAAATTGTTATAGATTGATTAAACTGCCGAAGATATTACGGGCCTCAGCTGGCTTTTAACCTTTTTATAACAAAGCAAATACTAGACTCCTATTATCTAACGTATTATTATTTTCTACAGGCGGTTAGAAGGCGTCACACATAACCTGAAGATGCAGGCGAACGGAAGGTACTCAGCGGTCGCATCGGTAACCCTCAATGATGCTGACTTGCCATCTCCAGCGGAGTTTATCTGCACCTTGAGGATAGCACAAGCAAAGTACGCTGTTAGAAAAGAAGCTATTTATTATCCAGGTGAGAATCATAAGCGGTTTCATTATATTAACATGATAATTCTCATTGACTGGTCGGTTTGCGCAGATGGTAGCAAGCCTGCCTTTTGAGCCGCTGGTCCCTGGTTGTGAACTTGTGTGCATGAAATGTTTATTTGACCTGTGTCTGGGTGTGCATCATGTATTGAAGTATGCATATCAGTCATCATGTTAACATATTACATGCTCTGCCTAGTTCAGGGCCTGAAAACCTTGTGTGATGTAAAACAAATAAGGGCAATTTGTAACATGTCTTTTTTGCAAGGTTGTAAATTACTCGGCAAAGCATGTCCTCTGATGTTACGTACGTCACGTCTACCCATAACAGGTACAATGCCACTCTAGATGTCATCTTAGAGACAATATAACATCTACGTAGCAGCCGATGATGAAGACGATTTGGTAACGTCCGAGTCGCTAACGCACTTCAAACTTAGGGTGCTCTCAGAAGCCGAAAAGGAGAAGGCAATTCCGTAAATTTTGAAAATGTTATCTATTTCATTCATAAATCTTATCAGGACGTTTGGATTATTTGGATTATATATAAATCTTATCAGGATTGCGTACAGTAGCCCGAGCACGAACATTTGCTCAAGTGTATCGTTTACGTAGCGTTGACGTTTACAGTACAAACTATCATTTATCTAGTACAATAGTGGCACAGATAAATCATAGTTTGTACTGAATACGTACACGATGCGAGAACGTTACACTTTAGCAAATGTTCGTGCTCGGGCCACTGGTTATGAAATTCATTACGCAATGGGAACGCAAGTGAATATGTTAGTGTATTGTAAGTTACCACATAGCAGTTGACTTTGAGTTGAGTCCCATTTGATACTGCGACTATATCAAGTATTCGCTCGGTAATGATTACATAATATAGGATGCAAGCCGAATCTCTACCCCTTAAATAGTAATGTATGGTGATTACCACAAATTTTTAAACGGTTGTGAATTGTTCTTTTATGAATACAGCTTCTGCTTGAGATACATAAATTGTTTCGCAATTTAACTGCTATCAAGCTTGTCGTTTGTCTGTCATATTAATAGCCTTGATATTTAGAGAACGCATAGGACTTTGACAATGGACAAGAAAGTTCACTTCAGTGGAAATTGATATTATTGAATTCTACTTCGGTGAGACTCAATATAAGGTGTTTGGTTACAAAACCTGTAGGGTATTTTTATCTGGTTTGAATCTGGGAAGGCTGCGCTACAGTGAGTCTTGACTTTGCATGGGGATTTTACAGAAAATATCATATAAACACTTTAATAAATAGATAAATAAATAAATCTATATTGCTGCAAAAAGTAAACTCGTAAAACTGGATAAAATATGTATTAATCGACACAAGGTACATTCTTAGGTATGCTCAGCACTGAGTTGCCTAGACACATAAGTCTATGCAAGGCTGATTTTCACCAAGCTCCGTTTTCTCAAAGAAAGGTGTTTGTTGAGTAAATAAAGATATGTCATACTAAATTTTACTCATGCATCATGAGTTGAGGAATGCTTGACAAAGAAATATGAACTTGTATAGAGAACTCGAAATGTCATACAAAACATTAATCAGTTCTGAACTCTGCTCAGGCCTCAACCTTAATTTCCTGAAATATAAGCATCACGAGTGCTCATAACACTAACATTGCAATGCAAACTATGAATACCTTCACGGTACGGCGCTATATACATTTTACCAAGATGTTTTTGTGTGTATGTGTGTGTATATATTTCGGTAGTGTACCTACACTTTTACTTATGAAACCTCTTTTTTCGTAAGAAGTTCAAAAGAATCTCAATAAAACTTTTCAAGTAAAAACATAATGTGAACCTTCGCAGAATTGTATTTTTATCTTACTATGCAAAGTGTTGTACAAACAATTTTTATTCATGCTTTAGCAAATATTCGCTATTTTATTACTTCAAGAAAACAATGTATATGTTAATTTTTCCTATTCACTGGAACGATGCTGAGATAGCTGCATGGGTTATTTTATTATTTACTACCCTCATCCTGAGGTTTCATCCACTTGATGAATATTTTTCTTAGTCCGGTATCTACACATTATATTATATATTATATGTATATAAATGAATCTTTTTTTCACCTGGTCATCGCATCACACGACCAATTTCGCTAATTATGTTTTTGTTGTCTTTATTATTGTCAGGAAAAGGTTCTTATGAAATAATAATCAAGAAAAGATGGAAGGTTATGGCGAGGCCGACCGCCGAGCCCACTACGCGACCGAAGTCGCGGGCAGTCGCTAATCTATAATAAAAAATAAAATGAAACAAACAGCTATACCTGTTTGTTTCATTTTATTTTTTATTATATTAGGTAGATAAGAAGGATATAATAAAGATATGCTGACTTAAATCATTCAGACAAATGTTAATAATATTAACATTACTTTATTGTATAGCTTACCTCTTAATCTTCCATTAAAATTTCTTGCATGGACCTTTCAGCGATCAAATTCACATAAAAATTGAATAATCACGGAGCGTCAAGAACTTACGCGCGCAAAGTTTGACAGACTAACGACTTGTGCGGTGTTGCGAGGCCAACCGACTTGAACGTTGTCACTATTTTTTGAATTACAGCTTCTGATTGGCTGAAATCTCTATCACGTGACCAATGGTTCGACGCGCATTACGCAGCTACATCCAATGGCATTCAAATGTAAAAACCGCCAATTTTCGACTTGAGCGGTGTTGTAAGCTAAGGGACGATATGACAATGTAAAATTACATTAAATAATTTAAAGAAAATTACATGTTAATGTAAATTTAGTAATTGATAATGATAAATGATATTCAGATCATAAATATGAATAATCAGAGATAACAATGGTACTAAAACTATAATAAAATAAATACTCATGTCAAAGATAATTTACAAAATGATATATTCTCATACATAGAATAAGGTAGGTATAATAAATTATTTTCAAACAATATTTTTTCTTAAAGTAAAGACGATACTAGCCAATGAAATCATACATTATATATTTCATATATTATGTCAGGATGTTAGATATACATTATTTTACATATTGTAACATCTATTTTATCACAGATTAAATATCCAGTAGACTCGGGCAGCTTCTATTAAAAATAATGGATAAAGCAGTACATAGAAGCTCAATAATTATAATAACAAATATAACAATTCCCCGTATACCTCATCAGTAAAACACTCTTTCTTGAATAAAAAGCTGTATTCTTACAAAAAACCAATCTTACCACTGTATAAGTCGACGAACGCCATTAAAACTGCGGCGAAAGAATAGGCCATGAAAATATTTTAAAAGGAGGCATGAAAATAACAATTTCGTGGCATAATTTTTGAGAGGGGCATTTAAGCTTTTTATCAGCGGAAAGTTTGTGTACACAGCTATCTCGAATAGACTGAAAGAGCTTCCTGAACCGGGATAATTTTGCGCTTCGTTAGCTCTATTGTGAAATAAATGCGTTTCACTAAAATATCATGGTCCCTAGTAGTTTTTAGTTTTGTTAGAGCATTTTTATGTCAACTAAACATTTTTGAGCGCCATCTAGTTAAATTAAACGACTTCAAAAAGAAATAGGTTTAATATTCGAGTGTATGTTTTTTTATGTTCGTTTATTTATGAATTTATTTCGGAGAATCTTTCTTTGTTTTAATTTCTGAATTTTGACCTACGGAAGGTTCAATTTTACGACGTTGTTTCATATAAAATTTATCGAAATTGACTCAGGGCTTATTAAAAAAAACACCAGATGTATTTTACTCAACTTCGCCAGGTTGTGAGACCATTAACAAAAAAATATTTTGTAAGTACATAATAATTTATCATCATCAGATCTTAAAATAATAAATATCTTCAATAATAAAATGGTACTCGGTTAAAAAAAAAATTATATATTTCTAATATATTATAATTATATGCACAAGTCATAAAAACGAGCGTGTATTGAGTATCAGGCAAACAATGGAAACGTGTATCACAATACCTTATTGATATTTTATTCTGAATAATATAATGTGAGATATATTTGAATAATATTGCCACGCTTTACAACGAAAATTATAATTTAATCGAGCAAAAGTGGAGGTTGTGGTGAATAATGTAGTACCTATGAATAATTAGCTAATTGATTTGGAGGAGTATACATAATTTGTTGCTGCAGCAATTTTCTAATGTTATTTTTATCAGTTTAACTTACGCGGTAGGTATAGTCGAGTATCTCGACCGGTTTCAGTTTCAGTACTAGCGCGAAAGCAGCCGGGTACTTCATGAAAATATGGCCCGGACGGTCACAAAACCGGTCGAGATACTCGACTATACCTACAGCATAAGTTAAACCGTCAAAATAACATTAAAATGTGTAATACTTACGAAATTTTCAATAAAATTTTCTAATGAGGTAGTTCTGTAAGCAGTTCTCATTTAATCAATATTTTTGCAAGTGAATATTTCCTTTTCTTTTTTCTTTATGAGTGGACTCGTAAATTTGCCGTTTCTCAAGTTATTTATGTAAATGTGTATTATATGTATAGTTGCATCTTTAGAGATTTTTATTCAAGTAGTTAGAGTAAAGTTACAATCACATAAATACGTCTGTCTTTATTTCACTGTCCTGTCTTACACTCGTATTCATAAACAATAAATTACTTGTTGCATTAAGTAATTTCTCAATGAAGTAATTACTTCACGATATAATACTACAACATACATTCTTCAAACAAAAATAGTCGACCAATGAACGTTACTCATAAAGTACCTAAGTAATGATATAACCCTATCAATTGTATATTATATCTTTTTACACTTGTATTAGGATGTCGTCATGCGATTTTAGTCTTTACAGCATAATAGATTCTTCACAGTTCAGGATTGAGTGCGAATGTCATTTATATACAACTTCACTTTTGCAATAATCACTAAATGTTTACGTGTTCTCATTGCTTAAGGAAATGGTGAGTATTACACGGCTAATAGTTCTAGCCTTTGATAGTTCTAACTTCAAACAAATACTTGTCTACAGAATTCGTTGCTTAAGTAATGACTTTTACTTGTATATAAATAAGGCAGTAAGTCACATTATTTTAAAGTGGTAGATGCAATACTAAAATTTTCTAAAACGATTGACAAGGATAAAGTAAGCCCAACGTTTCATGTTTTTGTATACTTTGGTTACATCTTTGCACCGTTACAAATACTTAACGAATTGTAAAAAGTAAAAAAAAACTAGGAAAATGAAACAGAATCAACGTTGTTGGGTATTTCTCACGCCATCTCTTCTTTATCTTTATTCTAATCTCTTTGTATTCTCCTTCTTGTTAATATTTGACTGTGGAAAGACGTTTCTATTTCTGTTAGTGGTTTCGAACATGAAGATTTTGTTTTCATACAGCGTAATAATAGTTTAATAAAGACTTTACATAAACAACCATTTGAAAGAGCATGTTGATACGACAGCAGTAATTTTCAAAGATATCCGTAATAGTAAAAGTTTGTAATTGTATAACAACCCATTTTCAGAACCTATTCGTCACAAACTTGAAAATAACTTGATAGAAAAGCTTGAAAAAATTGGTATAGGAAATTTATTTGTTCATTTCTTGCGTTTGAGTACGAAAATACGTTACTTTTCTTGTGTACTTAATATCTAGAAAAACTTTATGAAACGGTTGTGTATCATACTTATCATTCTAATATTATACGCAAAAGTTTGTTAGCACACACTCGCAAACTTTGGTTCTAACTTCTTTGCTCTGAAACGGCTTGAGTGAAATTTTGAACGGAAAGCTTTTTTTTCTTTTGCTCCGTATCTATAGATAACACATTGTCTCATTCTAAACCAACTTAATAAAAAATAACAGGTTTGCAATTCGACTGTATGTGTTTTTTGTGTTTGTTATATTTTTCACACCTTGGGTTACATTATCGAAGTTTTCATACGGATCCCTAACGTTTTTGAAAATATTTTATAATCTATGTTACTCAGTGATAACGTTGCTTTCTAACGGAATAAGATTTTTTTTTTAAATAAAATAATAAATAAAAAAATTAAATTTAATAAAAAAATTAAAGTCAAGTAAGTTTTAAGTGTATTTCTTACCTACAAAAATACAATAGTTTTAGTATAGATTACCCCAGCTTTTATAATAAATTCGTAAGTTCGGCTATTTGAATTTAAAATAACGCAATGACATGCTACTTAATCCGGTTCTCGTGGGATATTCAATTCGTGCAGAGCCGCAGAACGGAGCTAGTTGGTCATAATGAAAAGTAAACAACCGTAACTTCCCACAGATAAGGTAATACTTACTTAAGTCTCGTAAAATCTTTTGCGATCGGACGTTGAGAGATGAGTTGTTATGATGGATGGAGTATTTTCTTTGTTATGTGGGAGTGCGTCCCGCAGGCATTCAACACTAATTCAGTGTCGAATGCTATCGGCAATTTGGTCTCCTTTTGGGACGAAACTTTTCTTGTGTGACATAGAAAGAAAATATAGTTGTTTTGTTTTATATATGAAAAATAATAAACATATAAAGGTTTGACTTTGATTCCGTGGAGTCATGGGAAGTCGCTGGTGTTGGACACAACTTGTGCTGACACACTTGCGCCTTCTCACCTGGAGCAGACTTCACGGACGACAGGTGCTGCTGCAGAATCTGCGAAGAAAACCTCAAATTGAGAAAATATGCTTGCCTTGGAGGTAATTATGCTCCTTTCCTTTGAGGTTGAAACTATGGGTTCTTGGGGTCCAGATGCACAGCGTTTAGTAAAGGAGCTGTCTAGACGCCTTAAAAAAATAACATGTGACCAAAGAGCTGGTGCTTACCTCGGGCAACAAACGGGTAACGTTGCCAGCATTTTGGGCACTCTATCCGTAGACAGGGACTTAAATGCTGGTTTTTATCTATAATAATATCTATAATTTAGAGATATTTTAGCAAATTAGTTTTATTGTAATAGATTTATTTTATATTAGTAACTTTGTTCTTGTGAGAATAAATCGTTACATAAAATGTTTAGTTCACATAAAGCCGGGTCCGCAGCGCCAATTTTATATATGCTAAATAAGAAACAGAAATAGATTCCTGGTCCGACTCTACATGCAACCTCGTTCGTTCAATATATATGATAGAGAACAAGAACTGATTATGTTCTTTATTCTACTCCATCACAGACCAAAGAGAATTGTCACATACAATTATTTACAGTCTTCGAACGATAATGACGTCTTGCTCTACTGAGCGCTAACACAAAATGCGTCATTTCCCCTCCCTGCAGGCGAACGCGGGGGATGTTATCCATTCGTCTCGGCAAACACGTTATTGTGTTTTTGCTAACAAAACTGTTAGGCCACGGTTATTTGGTTAGCAAACAATGTTATACTGTTTGCAAACACGAAAACACTGCGCAGCGGCACCCGGCTTTAGTATAAACGTTTTGTTACGTTATTTTTTATTTTATTTCTATTTATACTTGCTGACCCGCCAGCGGCTTCGCTTGGTTCGCTCGCGTGGTAAGACCAAGCAAGCGAAGCCGCTGGTGTAGCGGTGGAAGTTCCATTTTGGAACTTCGAGGTCATGAGTTCGATCCGCGGGTTAGACAGTTATTGAGTTTTGTGAGAAAAAAATATATTCTCAATAACAGTCCGGAGACTCGAACAATGCCCCGTAGATAGCAATAGGCTCGCCCCCTGTTACATGATTACATGACCTAAAACATACCTAGGTATATGGCAAAACGTAGGCGTTGAAAACACCGCTGCTTACCCCTTCGAGGATTATATAGGCAAAAGTATTAATTCACTCCAGATCCGTGGTGATGGATGGTGATGATGTGGAAAAGTATCCTATTAAAATACCGCTGCTTACCCCTTTGAGGATATATAGGCGAAACTATTTGTTATGTTGTGTTTAAAAATAACATGTAAAGCCTAAAAATGAGATAAGCGTTTTTTGATTGTATTGACGGATATAATCATTTATGTTGTATGTAGTAAAGTTGGTTGTGGTGTTGTCATTTTCTGGAAATTAAATTTACATCTCTCATATTCGGTAAGTAGGTCCTTATTACCCCGAAATGGGGCTTGTAGGTGACCAATTAGCGCTCTAGGGTAATAATGTAGCTAGAAAAGCCCTAGGGCGGTCAGTAATAAAAAAAACACTTCACTCTTTCAAAAAGTTCGCGTACGTCTAACTATCATACTGGCAATAGACATCATGCATTCAGCCCAATAACAAAAGAGGTTGCTTCGCTATTCAGCCTTGTCTTCGTATGAGTATAATAGTCATCAATTTTATTTTTGTTATGCTTTTGCTTGGTTTTTTTCTACTTACCTCACAATCGAGATGTAAAGCAGAGTAGTTAGCTCGGGTGTAAGCATCAATTGCACCCTAGAACTATAGGCGCACGAGCGCGCTACTCGGGCTGCAATTGATGCTTTACAGCCCTTGGCTACTAATCTATTATTAATGATCACATGTTCGACAGACTTACGTGTCGCGATCTGTACGACACTTTATGTTTTATTGTCAATAGCATAGATAGACTAATGTTATATGGTCAATAGTTTCGAAAATGTTAGTGATATACGATCTTTTACTTACATTTTGGCAGATTTTTTCTTTGTGTTCTAGTAGTACATTCCACTAAAGCCGTTGCAAGCTTATATACATCTATATAACCCGCATTTATAAAACCTCTAGGCTGAGTCAGTGTATCGCAAAACTTCGTATTTTTTATGTCTAGTGTATCGATCTGTGACGTAGTCTTAAAAACTTTTTGTTTTTAAGACTACGTCACAGATCGCATCACATTCGCGGTAAAGTAGTAGGAAGCCAACTGGAAATTTAGGAAAGTTGTACACGGTTCCGAGAATGTATTTCCATAATTAGATACATATCCACCGACGCTGATGGCAAACTTTTTTGGCAGGTCTACTTAAAAATAAGCACAAAGCCATTACAATAACAAAGATATTGGAAACGAAAATTGCAAAGTTATTTTATGTGAGAAATTAGAACCAAAAATTCTACTTTTTGAGATTCAGATACTTTATTTTAACTATTTTTTTTTGCTTTTAGTTTGTTTCGTATTTTTTTACAAATTATAAGTAAAATACTTTTGAATTTTTTTTATTCAGTGTACGAATTTGAAAATGTCATTTAGTAGTGAGTAGTTATCATTCATTTTTATTAATTCCAAGTAGGAATATCGGATGCATATAAAAATTATGAGTTTTATCCGTCAATAACAAACACCTTTACTAATAAACGTTGCGTAAAATTTATACAAGGCGTAACTTTCTTTGTCTTGCTCTCACGCGTGACTATTACTGTAAGCGAAAAATTGACAGATAGATACGAATAAATATTCCGGGTGTAGCGAAGTTTATTAGGCCAAATATCTTTAGTGAGAATAGCCAACACAAAAATGTAAAAAAATGGTGTATTATTGAATCTATATACTTAACCATTTCCGTTTGTTTTTAAAACTATGAACTAGTAGTGAGATGCAGACCACCAACCGTACGATCTGGTCGTCAGTTTACCCTAAATACAAAAGATTATCTTGGTTCGTACCACCACAATGCCAGATACTTTGCCGTGAAGCAATATTGCTTAAGCATTAATGTTTTAGCGGACGAAGTGTTTAGCGGGTGTAATTACTGAACGAATGGGACAGTAAAACGAATGGCTCGGAGAGATAAGTTCAGTGCAGCGCTTTTGAAAAACTTCAATTTTAATCTGTGGCAATTTAACTATCATGGGAAAGTGTGGTGTTTATATATGAAAGATTAACGGAGATTTGTGGAAGAAAAGTTTTTTAATCCCCATTGACGGGGACTGTTAATGGGCATATGTAGAACAACCTACAGGCACATATTTTGCCTGTCTCGTCTCTAAATAGTTATAATAAATAATTAGATAGATACATAGACAATACTTTAATTATAATACTTTATAATTATTGTTCACAAAAACATAACAATATAAGAACTTAAATGTAATAATTACAAAAATTGTGTCACAATGAGCAGTCTTATTGATAAAAGCAATCTCTTCCAGGCAACCTTAGGATGGAATGTATATTTAAAATTCATCGACATGAAGAAAAACTATCTTCGAGACGAACACTCTGTCTGCGTCCGTATAGATAATATACTAATTACTTTATTAACAGAGTTTAAAACCGACTACCATTATATTATACCCGATGTTGATGATAAATTATTATTAAAAAAATACTACGGGTCAGAGACCGTAGCACAAACAATTTGCAAAAAAGTACAAACTATCTGTAAACTTCTATCGAAAGCGTCAACGCGTCATGCTTCGGCATACAAACTATGAGTTATCTGTGTCACAGTCGCGGTGGATAAATGTTTGTACTGTTTCACGTGAATGTCACGTTACGTTACATAAACGCCGTTAATCGTGCTAGGCACACAAGTCTAGATCAAATTTTAAATTTTATATAGGACCACAAGAGAAACATTTAAATAAAAAAAACCATCAAAATCGGATCACTAAGAAAAAAGTTACGAGTATGAGCTAACACACTAGTTCGAATGAAGAACTGCCTCCCAAAAGTTGAAAGGATATTTCTGTTCGTGGCTTTACATATTTGTTTATGTTTTACAGGGCCTATAAGCACTACTCCTGAGATGCCCACTGCAGCAGATATGCAGCTTGCGGCAGCTGTTGGCTCGACAGGTAATTAAGATTTTCACTTCAATTTCGTAAAAAGAATAGTCATATTTATCATAGACAAACTGTTTCTCGAATAACGATATTAAAAAAAAATATTTCTTCTTCCTTACAACCGTTTTCAATATTATATCTATCCACAGTTTTCCTTACTATCGATAGAAATTTGACATAACGTCGATACAAATAGTGTCAAATCTATCTCTAGTAAGTTAAACCGACGATTGGTAGGATATTGAAAACGGCCGTTAGTGAGTTACTAGACTCACTGTCAGTCCAGCGTTTGAAGAGTCAACATCTCCTGAAGATGTCTCGGGTCGAATCGTTTTTGGTTGATTGGGTTGTTTTATGTCTTGCTTATTCTGTACACTTTCTATATGAATTTTGCGGGAAGCAAAGTGGTGCACACTGCATCTCTGCCATAAGCATTTTTTAAGTAGAAGTGTCACTTAATATTTCTTTTAATATCGTTTATAAAATAGGTTTTCGCCAATAACGGCGAAATCAATAAATCATATCTTTATTTAGTGTTCTATAACAATTACTACCAGATTTCTTGCATCTAGTTATATGTATATCTTTATAATAGTAACTATATGTATAATTTATGTATTAATCTAATTCAAAATGTTTCAAACAACCTACAATCCCTTGCTAACGTGTTTTAATATACGTTTTAATTATCACGAAAATAATTATCTTTGAACACGTTTTAATTAATGAAGATCAAAGACTTGAAGCGAAATTGATACGTTTCAATTTAACGCCCTTTTTTAAAGTGTCGATTTACCTTCCAATTAGAATAAATGTAATTAAAGAACAGATAATTAATGGCTCTCAGATTAAAATTCTTCTTTTGTGTTGAGCAAAGCTTCCATTTATGTAAGGTGATACCTTTTGAATTACTCATTTCGTTTAATTTTACAGGGGTGCGGATCTATACAGCCGTGTCAATGATACTACTGCCTGCGCTAGCTCAAATTATTATGTAAGAACATTCCAAAAATAAGTATAAAAGACATCTGAATATAAAAACATTTTACAAACGTCTCTGAAAGAAACATTTCCAGTTTTGTGACAAAGCTAATCTGACGCATGATTGACATTCTTAGAAATTCTTTTTGTTTTGTTTCTTATAAAATCACATTCTTGCTGAAAACTGTATTGATGTGTAAATTCAAAGAAAATAACACAATGTACGTTTAGTATACTAAAAAAATATTGAAGGTATATCATACAAAGCTGTAAGAAAGTTACCCAAAGATTGTTTGAAAAATTCTACATAAACAAATATGCATTAGTATCTTTTTCTTTGAATGATTCCTATAAAGATGTCAGTAAACAATCCGTTGATTTCATCAAAATACTTATAAAAAGATGCTCTAGTCAAACATCCAAAGGGATTTTAATATACATCATTTCAATTTCCAATTAGAAAACGTGCAACAAGATAACACTTCTGTCACTCTTTACATCAAAAGTTATGCAAATTAAAAATACAGCTTTATGTGTTCTAAATATAGACATAATTTCACTATCGAATTGTACAGTTTTATGAACATACTTGAATATATTTTTCTTGGTGTTAATGTAATACCAAAAATAGAAAATAAATGTATCTGTAACACAATGTATATAGTGTCTTTCTTGTAAAGAAAATAAAAAGTAGATAGACGTGTACACATGGCCTAAATGTTAATATCTAAAATAAATTGGTACCACTGATTGCTTAAAAAAAATCTATTTATAGTTTATTTGGTTGCTTGTCATGACGATTATTTATCTGGCTATTTTAAATTTTATGAATATTTTCGAGAATTGAGTTATGTCATTATTTTTAATCTTGATTGTTACCTAGATTATTGATAAGTATTGTTTCAAAAGTACACACTATTCATATAATCTTTAAATACTTGAATACAAAAAACGTTTTGAAATACAAAGTTTGATCTCACAATATATTCTTTGAAATCTGATTTTAATTGGATCTTGGAAAAAGGGCTGACATCAGCTGGATGCAAGAAAGGATCAAGCTGATCAAGTGTGCAATTGGAGAATCGTCCATCAGTGGACCACTATAGGGACATAATGATGATAATATACTCGTTATAAATGCGGTTCTGGGTTGATTCCTCAGTTCAGCTTGAGACATACCTGAGTCATAGTTTAAATCAAGTCAAAATTATTATTATTTGTTCAAGTTGGGCGTCTAAGACCCTCAGACTGGACAATTTCGAGGTTTTTCGAGAGCTTACTTTTATGTTTTTTTTTACATATCTGTGCCACTGCGTTACGAAATAAATGGAGCGCAGATGCGGTACTAATTTATTCAACAACATAATCTTACGAAATAGCCCTTTAACTGCACTACACGGTTGTTGGACTGTAAAAATCACATTGAAGCATGCCTTGGGTTCTTTGCAGTGAAGTATAAACTATTTTAGAATTATGATACAATAAAACGTTTTGTATTATCACAATTTCAGTCGACGTGACACTGTACTATAGAATCGTCTCATCTAAGAATAAGTCATTGTTTATTTGTATGCTCTGGTAGTTCGTATAAAAGCAACTTACGTAATGTTTTCGCAACAGGGTAAGCTATGTACGTATGCATTTTGCGTTTCGTTTGCTTGCACGGCGATCTATACTTGGACAATATTGTAAGTAATATAATTATTCGCCCATGTTACTTTAATTTAAGATATTATTTAAGTAGAAACCTTTATAACCAAAGTGTAAAGTCCAATGAGTTGTAATTTGTGAGGGCTTCAAAATTGTTAAATAAAAATATGTCAAAAGTTAGTCCACAGAATTATGAAGAAGTCATTGTAAATACCCATAAAATAGAGAGTTAAGTTTTTTTATTTATGTAAGAAATAATATAACATTTGCTGTGCATATTTGCCGTTTATGGATAAGATCCAGTCAAGACTTTTATTGTAAAATTTCCTAAAATAAATAAAACAAATCGTTGTGTATAAAATAAATTTGCAATCGTTGTTTCATTTCGATGTTTACATCAAACCACTTATCACAGCGAAATGCTGGAGGACCTATCGAGTACTTTATTGGAGACCGCAACTTCAACTTTCAACATAAACAACAGTAAATTATTATTCGAATACTTGTCATAAGAAAGTAATTAAGTCGAACTTTGATAGACCACATTACGTCGGTTCGAATAAAGGCTAAATTAGGTATTGCTTGACAAAACTCAAAGTCAATACAATTTTTGTAATACCTACGATCAGCGATTTCTCCAGCGTGTTGGTGGATGATGATGATGAATCAAATATAGCGTACGTTACTCAGGCATAATGTAGCTTCCTACTGGTGAAAGGTTTTTAAATTGGATCAGTAGTTTACAAACAAACCAATCTTTGCTCTTTATTATTAGAGTAGATAAGGATTAATATCAAGGTAATATATATATATATATATATATATATATATAAAGGAATAATGTGATCTAATTTGTACCGGCCTTGAAATTGCATATTTTAACAGGAAAAAATAATCATTATGACATAACTGTAATAGGTAGATATACACGTAATTTGTATAATGACAAAAAAAAAACACCACTATGTGCTGCTGGTACTTATTACATACATAGGAAGAATATTTAAAACTACTTAAAAAATATTCCCACATAATCATCAATATTTGGTCAAACGTCTAGATTGATTCACACCTACAAATTTTATTCTAGGCATTTCCACTATTCATTAAGATATACTACATGCGCGCGGTTTATGCATGAAACTTAACACCCCTACATAGAAATGTATCATTCATAATCATAACATTCGGCAAACTCGCGTCCTAGCTCGTTAGTACATATTATTATTCATTCTGTGCGCTCGGGCATTCTCGCAAGACCTGGCCACCGGACCAACCCCGCACCCTTCGCCCTGCCACCGCGCGGCCTTTGTTTCTTCCGAAAACGAACAAACGAAAGCCGAAAGGCGACAATCTCTGTCACACCGAACGCTCGGGTGGGGGGTGTAAGAAAGAGTAAGAGAGATATTTTTTCACTGACGCAAATCATGTGTTTTCATCAATAAGTTGTACATAGGCATGTAGTATTTTTGTTAAGATGGTGTCCATACTTTTAGATGGAATTTTCGAAAACTTTAACAATTAATAATTATTTCACTGTGAAGTAATAAAAAATTTTGACTACATATCTACAATGTATTAACACTTTTGTAGAGCCCATTTTTTATTTTTGGTAATTATACAAATTACGTGTATATATCACACACACTTTATTGTAGATATTGATGTCTTCTATAAAACTGTTACATTACTTTATTCTATTGTCAATGGTTGCTGCAGCATATGCGATATAGGATGTTTTGAGTGTTTTACTACACCTTGGGTTATATTATCAAAGTTTTCATACGGATCCCTGACTTTTTCGATAATATTATATAGCCTATGTTCATCAGGGCAAATGTAGGATTCTCATGGTGAAAGAATTTTTATCTGTCCAGTAGTTACCAGAGAGTATGTGAGAAGTTACAATTCAAAACAAGAAATACCCACTAAAGTGGTATCAGCCTATAAAATTGTCATGACTTCCTTTTAGAGTTAAAAAAAGCTATGTTTGTTAGCTAGATTAGCTCAAGACTACTTCAGAACTCTAGATCAGTCCTAATTGGTGGACATGCTGGTGGCCAGCACTAGCACCAAATTGATGTGTGTGGACTGACGACCATTGTCGAAAATATAATTCTATCTATCTAAAGCAAAATGATGTTTTGTTATAAAATAAAACGGTCACTTATCTATGTAGAGAAAAAGAAACACAGTAAACTTCGCTTAAACTGATCTGATCAGGTTAGAACAACCAGACAAGCTCCGTTTCGACCGATTTTAATGGATTGTCATGTCAATGTACAATAAACAAGATACAGACTTACAATAATTAACCTATAATATAATATCACCAAAACAAGTTTATAAGAAAAAACTATGGATGTCTCCAACTTACTATAACATAATTAAATTGTCCTTTGAAAAATATTATCATAGTCTACATTATTTTATACATACAAATATTATCATCTAAATGTTATCTTTATTTTAATAATAAGAAAGTAATGTTGTACCTATTTTATGTCTACAATATACCTTGGTTAAGCCAAAAAATATATCTTGGTTAGATTCTCTCCAAATAGTCATGGAGTAAAAATTCATTCAATTCTCTATCATGATTGTGTTATGAACTTTATTAACATTTAAATCATATAACTTGTTAAATAAAATAAATAAATATTTAGGCTACTTATTAGTATTACTAAAAGTCTAACTAATTAAGGTCTAATCAAATTATATTTATTGTATATTTCTTTTTTAAATGCACTAACATTTGTAAGATAACCTTGAAATTGGGAATATTATTTAGCATGTAATTTGTTACTTATATTGAAGTTGTACTACAACGAAGCAAGAAATAAAAGGCTTTTGATTTTTATTTTATTTATTTATTTAATTTCGTTACATGCATGCTTTTTATTTTACAGATTGTAGAAAAGTTTGTAGAAAAGTAGGTATATGTCCTATAGTATATTTATAATATGAAGTAAAATCTTTTCATTGACACTGGTGTAAATTATGGTTTTATTCTTAAGTAACTGAATTATTATAATTTGAGAAGTAATTAAATGATACGCAATTATAAAATTTGGTGAGCCCACCCAAACCAGCATTGAAATAATTTAGCCAGCATACAAAGATTTTGTCTGCAATAATAAAAATCAGGCAGCAATCTTTGTTCCGCAGATAATTTTGATAATGGTCAAAAATTTAATCATTAATAGGCAGCATAACAATACCATGAGTTTGCATAATAAACATTCAATCCGCAAAATAACTACTTGGTCAGCAAGATTTTATGATTGATCAGCAGAGAAAACATGTCTATATTTTCCATATGTAATTATACTAGTCTAGGGCAAAGTCATATATAGGTACGACGACGAGCGCAGCGAGGAGGAGTGTTAGGTTACTTGTGACTACAACGCGCGAGCCGAGCGAGCGAAGCAAGCGTGCAGCGGCAGCGGCCGGCGACTGAGTGCTTACCCAAATATTATTAAACAGGAACAGCTTATGGCTGCTTATATAATTAATATGCAGTACAAAAATAATTACAGCCATCCAGAATGACATAAATTGCTGATTGATTTTGAAATGTTTGCTGGCCATGAGTTGCTGACCAATTAGCTATTTCTGCTGACAGATAATATTTTTCTTCTTTCAAAAATACTAATACTATGCTAACCATTTAAATAACACCCTTATAATTTGACATTACCATTTGAAATTTGTATTTGCTTATTATTCTTTTATTTACTTCGAAGATCATTTTTATTTATCCGAAATCAACTGATCATTTGGTTGCACGTTTTATTGCGGCAATTGAGTTTAAACGGGTCAATCTGTAACGTGATTCCACATTTAATAGGCTCATAATAATATTTTGGTCATTATAATTACTAACGTGCAGTTGTGATTTATGGTATTGTAAGTTTATATCTCCTTAATTATAATACTTTAAATATTGCTTTATGAAATCAGGCAATGAACGAAATGTTTTTGATATATTATTTTTTGGTATATCACTTTACTAGCTGGTGGCCGCGACTACGTCTGCGCAGGATAAGTACTTCGAGTAGCTTATTATCTTCTCCATAGCAATATCTATCTTTATACCAAAATGTCATAAAATAGTAACATGGTATCAGTAAATTTAAATACTTAATAAATCAATTATTACGTGAGTAATCCCGTATTTCTAATTAAAAATGAGTTATCGATTCCAAACCGTTCAATTTTGTGTACTATTTTTTTCTTTTATGCTTAGGCTTTCGCAAGATGTCCTTGCTTGAGCTGTTTGTACAACATCAAAACAGCTTAAGTCAACCAACCTGCCGCTGAACATGCTGATGAACAAACGAATCACGAACTAGGGGAAAGTTCACGGCAACTCCTTTTCATATTATCGACTGCTCTTCCAACGTACCAATGACCAGGAAAAAGTTTTCCAAAAACCCCTACTTCGGCGTGATCTGATTATTCTTTCCTACAACGGGCAGCAGCATACTCAATAATTTAATGGCGTAATTCGTTTGGGAACGCATATTATTTATTCAACATAAAGTTTGAAGCTCACTCCTACGCCCCTAATGCATCGGAAAATGCTTACTTATTCTAAAGGATAGATTGACCGGCCCGATCAAAAGGTCTGGGACGGTTTGTGATGTTTTGGTGATTGGTTTCGATAAAAGCTTAAAAGCTTAGCCGCAGTGTAAATTGCGGTCCATGTAACACTATCAACGGTGGATATATACAAAAAGCGTTATAGTGTATGCAGTATACTCGTACAATGCTATAGCTACTCGTTCCCGTGTGTTTTTTTTTGCACTATATATGGACTCGTACATTTGTACATTTTTATTGGAAGTAAACAGAGTCGGAGTTAAAGCGTTAAGTATAAGTTGAAGCACTCGTAGCGGAGCTCGACTTGGTGATCTTAACCGATCAACAAGTTAAGCAACACTTACTGCGGTCAGGACTTGGCTGGGTGACCGCTAGTGGAATTATTCAACTGAGCGCTTACGTGCTTCGGAGGGCATGTTATGCCGTCGGTCTCGGTTGTTTCTCTTAGGACAACAGTCGTTAGGCTATGTCGAAGGCCATCGGGCGGCCTGAAAACTTCGACATGGGTTGGCCACTAACCTATTCACCAATAAGCACAAGGCCCGCGTGGTGGATTATGGCCCAACTCCTCTCTCTGAGAGGAAGGCTCGTATTCCAACAGTGTAAACAAAATGGACTGATTATGAACACTCTACTCTAGGTTATACGTCGTCGTAGGTCGTTATACCTTATTTATGGAACTAACTGAACTGATTTCAACGTTTAATTATGATATAAAATATGATATAAAACACAACATAACTGCTAAAAATAATAATAAATAATAGTGTCGATACCAATGTGGTACCTAAAACAAGACCAACTCTATTTTAGATCATTGCGAGGAAACCAAAGCTACCAGTAACAGTTTGACGCCTTGGCTGTGAATAATTTATTGGGCACCACATGTTAAAGTCAGGATGGATAAACATGTTTTATCGTATTGTATTGTATACAAGCTGCTCTCCGCGGTTTCACTCCTGCGGTGATGGATGATGAGGATGATGATGAATCTTATATAGCCTATATTAATCAGGGTGAATAAAGCTTTTCAATGGTGAAACAATTTTAGAAAACGGTCCAGTACTTCTTGAGCCAATTCGTTACAAACATACTTACATACAAATCTTTCTTCTTTATAATATTAGTATAGATAAGGAATGATGGAACTAAAAGCAGATATGACATACTATATCACGACAATTTAGTCTGGTCAAAGATAAGAAAAAGGATTAGTTAATGTTAATAAAGTTTAAAAAAAATAAACCGATTGAATCTATGACTGGCCGGTTGGCGCAGTTGGTAGCACCCCTGCCTTCTGAGCCGCTGGTCCCGGGTTCGATCCCCGGACAGGTCAAACATTTGTGTGCATGAACATGTCTGTTTAATCTGTGTCTGGGTGTGTATATATATAAGTATGTATATCAGTCATCAGGTTATCATAGTACAGGCTCTGCCTAGTTTGGAACCTGAAGACATTTGTGTGGATGTTATCCCAATTAAAAAAAAAACTGCTAAAAAAAGAAAAAGGTAGAAGGCTGATTTCAACTTCAATTATTCATGATAAGTATAATTATTTTAAATTTATTTTTAGGTCCATGGGGTCCACATATAGGCGCATGCGAATTATTGAGGGACTTGGCCATACGTTTGGTTGAAACGTCAAGCGGCCAGAATGCTGGCTCATATTTTGCACAAAAAATTAGCTTAGCTATTCAAGTGTAATTGGCTTACTACATTTTTGAGTGTATTTTAATCTTTGTACATTATTTGTGTTACTTCATTTAGTGTATCCTAAACTCAATGATAACCTGGTACGAGGCCGAGGTACGTATACCACTTTGGAAAAAAATAAAAAAAAATAAAAAATTTCCAACAAGGAGTATCAAAGTTAACTGACAATAATTTTGTAAACTATAACTCGTCAAAACTTAATTTATTTTACTTAGTTTATTACTGCACATAGCACGCAGAACAGATGGCTGATGGGGCCGAATGGTTCTGGAGTGGAGACCACGGACCGGCCAGCGCAGCGTAGGTCGTCCACCGACACGGTGGACAGACGACCTGATGAAGGTCGCAGGACGACGTTGGATGGCCGCTTCCAACCGGTCCTTCTGGAAAATCATGGGGGAGGCCTATGTTCAGCAGTGGACGTCCTACGGCTGAGATGATGATGATGATGAGTTTATTACTTTGATTTGTGGTTGCGATTAAGAGCAATGTTATTTGAGATTACATTATTAAAAATTCAATCAAAAAACATTTTTATTCTTTTTATTTTCATTACTGGTATACTTTGGCCCCTCTCCCGATACCAGGTTATTTATTTATTTATTTATGCTTACAAAACAATAGAACACTTACAGCCTAAACCAAAGCGCAAACTATTTTAATATTAATAGTTGGTACAGATCGCGCGGCGAGAGTTTGGCTTTGACCGCTATTGCGCAGAAGTCAAAAATTGGGTATCACAGGGTGGCTAGAGGGACGTAGGACTCTTGTCTCTCTCAGTCACATCGAAGACGAGGTACTCTTGTCTCTCTCTGTCACAAGGCGCGACAGTACCCATGCGCAGTAATCCCCTCCACCCGAAGGTCAAAGCCAAACTCTCGCCGCGCGATCTGTATTAACTATGACTAAGAAATAATCTTAAGCTAGCAGAAATAATGTTCATATTGTCATTAAAAATATCGACATGCTGGAACTGTCGGTAAATGCGTTTAGTAAGGACACGGCTCGCAGTGTGGGCGCGTCTTCTTGCGTGTTGCGTTCGCGACGCAGCACATGCAAACAACTGATGCCGTCGGCGACTATCGCACCGCAGGTAATTATCAGGTACATACAGCCCAATACTGCTCAGTAATTGAGAACTATTTGTTATCGTTGAGTTTCATGATACGCGATATTATACATTACATAAAATTCTTTTCTTGGTGTTATGTAATATAGTCCATCAAAGGTCACAATAGAAATTTCATTGTTATAATGACATCGACTCTTGAAGGGATAAATAATAAACTACGGAGTTTATAAATGTGCTTATTTGAATGCATCAATTTTATTTTCTAGTAGGTTTTTATGTGAGTTTTAATAGGTTTCATACGCAATCAACATCACATTGTTGATTTTAATAGGTTTCATACGCAATCAACATCACATTGTTGGTTTTAATAGGTTTCATACGCAATCAACATCACATTATTGGTTTTTATTCTATTCTTTATTTGTTCGAACTACTTTACTACTTACTTTACTTTATTCTATTCTTTATTTGTTCGTTCGGCTACTATCACATTTGACAAACCAAGATATAGGACGCAATACTAAAACAAACGTATTCTCTCGTAACGGAATGGAAGTAAAAAAAGCGCTGCTGAATAAGCGCGGAAATAAAATGTATATCATTGAAATTTATAGAGAGAAAAACTCCATCCTCGGACGGGATTCGAACCCGCGTCTTCTGACTCTCCGTGTCAGACGCCATTGACCGGTTGGATGGCACTGTTAAATTGTCTAATGGATGTCGCTCCCCGCATGACGGTTAGTCAAATAGAGAGTTAAAATTCGTCAGAGAGAGTCAGAAGACGCGGGTCCGAATACTGTCCGAGGATGGAATTTTTCTCTGTATAAATTTCAATATTTGAGATCGCTAAAGCAGGCGTTAGTGCTTTAAAAAGTAATACTATAAAAAATTGTATCTTCCATAAACAGTTCGTTCATTTTCATGATGAAACAGAGCAGGTATAATTACCTTAAGTTCATATTACGTTCTTTCAATGAAGGATGACAATTTATATAATCGATTATAGTCAAAGCTAATGTATGTTTACTTACACTCAAACTAGATTGCAAAGTTGATGTCATTATGCAATTGTATTTAATTGTTTTCGGCTGATAACAACTACTCATGAAATGGGCAAATGGTCTACTACTGTTTAATCGCCATGGGATGGTTACTGATTTGCAATTACTACATATTGTCATTGATTTCGTGTGAAATTACTTAACTTGATAAGTGAAATAATTAATTAGTTTTAAGTACCTTATTCTTACAATAATCACACAATCACACTTTTATTATTTATAAGTAGGTATTATAAATTTTAAGTTTTGATAATAAAAATACCTGACATAACAGCAGAAACGGTGGCTAAGGCATTAATTGCTGGCTGGATATCCAGATTTGGTTGCCCAACAGATATTGTCACAGATCGCGGCCGACAGTTCGAGTCTGCTCTATTTCAATATCTGGCAAAAGCAACTGGATTCCAGCACAAGCGTACCACAGCCTACCACCCGGCTTGCAACGGCCTTGTGGAACGTTTTCACAGACAGCTCAAGACTGCAATTACTTGCCATGCTGATAGCAACTGGGCAGAAGTCTTGCCACTAGTGCTACTCGGTATCCGCAGTGCTTACAAGGAAGACTTGCAGAACTCCTCGGCTGAACTGCTGTACGGTGAGCCGTTACGACTTCCCGGCGAATTTTTTGACCATAGCACGCCTACTACTTCTGACATGTCAGATTTTTCGGCACGCTTACGGTCCTTTGCCGAGAAGTTGAAACCGGTTCCAGCTTCTCGTCACAGCAACCACAAAATATTTGTGTTTAAAGAGTTGGCGGTTAAACTATAGTCGCCCGGTACCCGCGGGGAGGGGGGAGGGGGGCGGAGGGGGGGGGAGGGGGAGGGGGTGAAGCCCCCCCTGCATCCTTCCCCCCCCGCCGGAGGCCTTTAGTTTTTGAGTAATAATTTTTTTAGTACTTAACCTCACTTTCGGCTATATCAGTATTTTTTACCTATTTTTTGTTTCACACCTAATCTATTAAGGCGGTTCGCTTCTGGCACTTCGCCGGCCGCTGCCGCGGCACGCTCGCTTCGCTCGCTCGGCTCGTGCGTTGTTTGTCATGTTCTAACCTAACCTAACCTATTTTTTGTTTCACACCTAACTTATTAAGGCGGTTCGCTTCTGGCACTTCGCCGGCCGCTGCCGCGGCACGCTCGCTTCGCTCGCTCGGCTCGTGCGTTGTTTGTCATGTTCTAACCTAACCTAACCTATTTTTTGTTTCACACCTAATCTATCAAGGCGGTTCACTTAACATTGTATTATATAACAACAATAACATATCCAGTCCGTCTCAGAGTTATGTTGATAGATGAGAAAAACTTAATGTTAAAGGGCTAGGAGAGACACAATTAAACAAACATTTTAATACATTACTTGTTTATTTCATAAACATGTTTAATTGCTTTCATTAAATGTACAAAAGAGTCTCTTTTATATTTATACACGTCTCTTCGCCACAAATATTCAACAATTATATCACTAAAGTTTTCTGGGTTGTTATAATTTTGTTTTTTGAAAAACCTCTTCACCGCTCGCCACTGGGATTCTATTCTTTGGGTGTGGATTCCATCTTTACCCACAAATGGGTTCTCTGGGTCTGAATGATTCACTTTTTTGTGTATGTATCCATATTCAGACAGACAATCGTATGCCCGCCAACAATCGGTGTGGATTGTTGTTCCAGGTAAAACATGCTTTTGAATTAAAGGTATGAGAGTATCAGCATCTCTTTTATTGTCCGGGCATACTTCCAATCTTAAGTCTTCAGACCCATCTTCTATTAATCCCAGCACCCAGTGGCCTTCAATGTGACGTCCTTTGTTATATTTCCTTTTTCCAAATTTACTTTCGTCTATTTGCACTATTTTCCCACAGCCTCCAATTTTACCGCTGTAAAGATTTTGTTTTTCCAAATAAAATATCACAACTACTTCTCTGCAGTAATTAAACCAATCGGCTATAGTATTTGGGCTTAAACATTGCTTCCTTTCTTTTTTATAAGGGTCTTCGTGAATTGTTTGGTCGTAGGTCCATCCTTGTGAGTATGCATATATAAGATAGTAAACATGCATTATGTCGATAGCAATATTTTCGAAAAATGTGCCAATTCTGCGAGAGATCTTGGCACCGCTGCCCGATTTAGATTTGCATGATCTTTTTGAGCACACAAATGTACCAAAACTTGTGCATCCGCATGAGTATGACACTTTCATGGATGTCCTGTGGGTTCGACACCGTTTCTCAGTTGGTATGAGACCTTGGTCTTCACTATATTTGATGCATTGGTCTTTAGTGCCCAATTTTCGCACAACGTCAGTTAAATTCCAATGATCAATCACTTCAGTGACGCAAAGTTTTCGTTTGGTTATAAGCTCGTTGTCGTCGTCGTCATTACTCGAAGAAGGTCCGGCGACAGGTTCAACGGGCAGATCAGGAGCCGAAGAAGGTCCGGCTACAGGCTCGACGGGCAGATCAGGAGCCGAAGAAGGTCCGGCAACAGGTTCGACGGGCAGATCAGGAGCCGAAACCGCGTCCGCTTCGGGTATTGTACTGTAATACTCCATTACAGCCAAGTGCAGTCCAGTTTTCAAGCCAAGTTCAAGTCGTAGAGCAATCCAAACAAATCCGGTAAGCAAGCCAAGTTTCAAGTCGTCGCGCAATCGAAGGAAGTCCAGGGAAAAAGCCAAAGTCGTAATAAAAATCGAAAAACAAGAGAGCACACATTCACGAAACTACGAGAGAAACGGAATGAATGGATGACAGTCCATCTGTCAGTAAGACAAAATGGCGCCTTTTTTTTTTCTTACGTTTAACGATAACGATACGTTTCGTTTAACTCAGTTTGACAACTTAATTTGACAACTTAATATTGTACCATTTTCTCAACATTGCGTTCCATTTCACTTTTTTTTATCAAATTTTAATTTAATCATAATTAATTTAAACTACGTTTCCGGCAAAAAAAAATTGCTGGAAGGGCTTCAGGTGGACCCCAATGATACCCCTAAACTCGCACCTTCATCAAAATCAGGTACCGGGCGGCTATAGCCAACCCGGTCCATACAAGGTGTTAGATCGAGGTGACAAAGTTTTCAAACTTCTCATTCGAGGGAAACATGTCACCGTCACTATTGACCGCCTTAAACCTGCGTATATGCTCATCGATGAGGACTCGTTAGGACATACACCTACACCTCCACCGACGTTACCTGCACCAAGCACTACACAAACTCCAACTCCGGACACTGTTGTACATAAATCTACACGATCTGGACGACATGTCCGATTTCCGGACTTTTATCGCCCCTAACCAGGTCTCTGGGGGGGAGTAATGTGGGCTACTCCCACTTTAATAATATAAGTTACACTGACACAATATAATACTTGCTACATAAATAATATTTTGTATTTTATATTACACACTTATTTATGTATGTATAATTTATATAACAGTCATACGTATTTATTTATCTACTTTGTATATTAGTTAATATGTATCTATTGTCAACACATTATACATCATCATTCACACAGACATCAAACACTTACACAATAAATTAAAGTCAGCTGGCCGCGCCGTCTCATGGAAACGTGCTGAGCAGCGCACTATTACTTATTCTGTGCCTGCGCTGCGGTTACGTCATCACACGCTAACCTAGGCGGCAAACGGGAGATGCGCACACGCCGCTGCCGGCCGGCCGCCTCGCTCGCTCACACTCCACGCCAGTCCGATCTCGTGTCTGACGCAGAACGCACGTCGCTTTAAGCTTCATCCGCTCACTTAACTACTCGCTTGCGATCTCCTAATTTCTTACTGTTTATGTGTTTACCTGTGCTTGACTCTTCTTCTGTCCGCGTACCATCTTACTTGTGAAATCTGTGCTTACTCTTACTTGCTCCTTCTGTATTAACTGTTTATTGTATGTGATTGTTGAACTGTGACTCTGAACAATACAATTGTGAAGTGAAAACCAATTGGATTTTATTCACCTGACTACAGCTAAGTACCTACCACCTCACATACTTACTACAGTAAAAATTGGCCAGTGTATACCCGTGGTACCTACTACTTACCACGCACACCACCACCACCTAGGCCAAAATACGTTTATTTATTACTCAATGACGAAAAACAGCTAAACGGATTAAGATTAAAATTGTAGTGGAGATGCTTAGTAAGTGCTGATATGAAGTACTTTTTTTAAGCCGTTTCGACACGTTCCCGAGAGATCGTGATAAATTATGTCACGCGAACGATATCGCGAGCGGATACTAGTTGTATATAGCAATGTAATATATTTTTGAAAGAAGATCATAAGATGACCTGCAGTGCGATTCTCTAATGATTCATCGATGCGCTCGTCGACGAGCTCACCGATGTCAAATACTTTATGAGATATCGCCCTTGTACATAAGGTTGCTTTTCCAACGCTTCTTGTCATCTCGTCATTTGTTTCACGGATGTTGTCAAAGATGCAACGATGTTTGCTCTTAGAGTATCGCACGGCAGGTCAATAACGACCATTTTGTTTATCTTATCTTACTATTTGACACTATTCATATGGAACTAATCTAAAACTTCTTTTCTAGGCCGGCCTTAAGGGATGGAAGAAATATGCAGTTCTAGCAGGTGCTATTTATTCAATAAAGCTCAGGTAATAGGACCTGCAGGATTGTATAATAGTTGTTGATTTTGAAATCCTGCTAGTAAGTGACCGATAAATTTGTACGAAAGCTACTGAATGCGCGTTTGCTGAGCTGTTGTATAGTCGTTGCCAAACCTTGGACACTTGGCACACGTACATGTTTCTTCAAATCCCCAAAATCGTTTATTAACTCGACTATCACCACGCTATATTCCACTCTCCAATTGCCAAAGTCCGTGACGTAAATACATGCTTTCAAATAATAGTAAAACATCAAAACTAGACCGCTGGTTTAGTAGCTACGATGTTACAGACATGCTCGCAGAAAGACAGACAACGACAGTTACTTTGCGCTTTTGATGTGAGTTAAAATAAATAATAAAACTTTATGAAAATCATAATAAATAATAAATATAAATAAAATGGATTCATACAGTATTTTGTAAATGTTCTTATACCTACTTTTGAGCTGCAATTTGCAGTCATCGTCTAAACACAGCTGTCGAGAAGATTCTTTCTGACAAACTCTTCATAATAGAGTTATTACACCTAAACACTCTTGACATGAATTTTGCTATTCGGTTTCTCTTTATAGCTTGAAAGGAGTTAACGCGCGCTTCGAAGCACACACCAGAGGCACTACAATAACATTTTTTTAATGTTAATGAAATTATTACACAATAGTTTGCAAAATTATCAGAAAAAACTATCGGCAATGCCTGCTTAGACATCCCAATAACCTGGTTTTACAATTACTTACACTTATGTGCCAACGCTTAAGAGAAAGTGCATCTTCCCGAGTAACTGACCTGTGGGTCAGAGAAGAGGAAACCTAAGTAGATGCATTCAATGGTTGGTATACTTCTCTAGATATAAGCGTTAAACGCTCGTTAAAAATCTGCTTATAATCAAAGGACTGACTGTAGACCCTCCTCCTTAATCGTTCCCTCATTACTGAGGATCGTGATTCCTCTGTTGCAGTTTGTTTACTGTTTCTCTCCACCGAGTTCTGTTGCTGGCCTGATTTAGAGCTGTGCTGTGTATCTCCAGCTGTTGCGATACCTTATCCGTCTATTGCTTAGGGCTTCGTCCTCTTGGTCTTTTACCCTCAATTTTGCCAATTACTATTAGACGCTCAAGGTTGTCAGAGCTTCTACGCGCAATATGACCGAAGTAGTGTAATACTCGGTGTAAGCATATTGAAGAGAGCCTTTAGGAACGTTCTCAATTTAGCTCTTCTAAAACAGATACATTTGTGCGTCGGGCTGTCCATGGTATTCGTAGAAGATGACGCCAGACCCACATTATTGTAGATAAAGCCTATAAAAAATGGGTTTTTGTTTTGTAACCATTAAGACATTTTGCTTTGTAATCATTGAACTTCTGTGGCATTTTGCTTTGTGGACATAAACTTTATGCAAAACGCATCCTTAATTTAGCATTTCAGGCGTACTGGTTCTTCGGCATCTCACGTTAAGGGCAAACAGTTTCCTAGTCAATCTTCTGCTGAGTATAATGCTTTTATTGGTATCTTGCTTTTAAGGTAATTAGATAAAAAAGGTTATTTTTATTCGTTCAATCAATCCAATCAATGATGAGATGGGTAGGTTTGCATCTAAAGCGCACTACGCATGTTTATGAAAGTTTCAATCCCAACTTAGAACTGTACGTTGGGACCTTGCTCGCTATCCCATGACATGTATTTTTAATTTCTTTCGTCCAGTAATTTTACTTGCTACAGTGCCCTTCACACCATTATACTGTAATCATCATCATCATCATTATCAGCCGGAAGACGTCCATTGCTGAACATAGGCCTCCCCCATAGAACGCCACTTGGACCGGCTACTCGCTTCCTGCATCCAGCGATTCCCCGCGGTTTTTATGAGGTCGTCGGTCCACCTAGCGGGGGGCCGGCCTACACTACGCCTTCCGGTGCGTGGTCGCCACTCGAGAACCTTTCTTCCCCATCGGTTATCAGTTCTGCGAGCGATGTGGCCTGCCCATTGCCACTTCAACTTGCTAATTTTGAGAGCTATGTCGGTGACCTTAGTTTTCCTACGGATCTCCTCATTTCGAATCTTATCACGCAGGGAAACCCCAAGCATAGCCCTCTCCATTGCTCGTTGAGCGACTTCAAGCTTGTTAATGAGGCCCACAGTAAGGGACCACGTCTCAGTGCCATAAGTCATCACTGGCAACACACACTGGTTGAAAACCTTGGTTTTCAGGCTCTGAGGTATTGGGGATGAAAAGATGGATCGAAGCTTCCCGAACGCTGCCCATCCGAGCTGGATTCTTCGTGCGACCTCCTTGTCGAAGTTGGACCTACCTAATTGGACAGACTGTCCCAGGTAGACGTACTCGTCTACAACTTCGAGTGTATCGTTTCCAACAATTACCGGTATAGGTGGAACATGGACATTGGACATGATTTTCGTCTTATCCATGTTCATCTTAAGACCAACCTGTTGGGAAACTCTACTGAGGTCGTTGAGTATGGTGCCGATATCCTCGAGCGACTCTGCCATTATAACTATATCATCGGCAAAACGAAGGTTAGCGATGTATTCGCCATTAATGTTGATGCCACATCCTTTCCAGAGCAAAAGTTTGAAAACATCCTCCAATGCGTTAGTGAACAGTTTCGGAGAGATGACGTCTCCCTGTCTCACACCTCTCTGCAATGGAATTTGTTCCGTACTCTGGTCCTGTAATCGGACTGACATAGTGGCCTTGCTGTATAAACACTTCAACGCTTCGATATACCTATAGTCAATTTGGCATCGCTGCAAGGACTGCAGTATGGCCCACTTCTCGATAGAATCGAAGGCTTTCTTGTAATCCACAAACGCTAGACACAGTGGCTGATTATACTCTTCGGTCTTCTGTATAATCTGCCGTAGTGTATGAATATGGTCTACGGTGCTAAAACCTCTTCGGAAACCGGCTTGTTCAGGAGGCTGGAACTCATCAAACCTGCGTGCGAGACGGTTCGTGATGACTCTCGAAAACAGCTTGTACACGTGGCTCAAGAGCGATATGGGCCTATAATTCTTCAATAAGGTTTTATCACCTTTTTTGAAGAACAGCACCACCACGCTATTGTGCCACGTTTCCGGTGTTTTGCCTTCGAAGATGACAGAATTGAATAACTTCTGGAGGACTAAAAGTATCGGTCTACCACCCGCTCTCAGAAGTTCAATCGTAATTCCGTCCTCTCCTGGCGCCTTGTTGTTCTTAAGCTGTTTGAGAGCCATTCTAATCTCGTACAGGCTGATGTCCGGGATGTCTTCGGTATAGTGTCGGACTAACTTTGCTGTGGTGTCCTGAGCTGCTTCGGTAACGGGTTCGCGCGTCGAGGTATATAACTGTCGATAGAAGCTCTCAATCTTTCTCAGAATCTCAGGCTTGGATGAAACGATACTGCCATTTTCGGTCTTCAGTTTTGTCATTTGGCTTTGCCCAATAGACGAATCCTTTGCAAACACTTTAGAGCCCTGGTTCCGCTCAATTGCTGCCGTAATACGCGCAGTATTATAAGCACGCAAGTCGTTTCGCATGGACTTCCAAATTCGTCTATTGAGTTTACCGTAGTCCGACATATCAATTGCGGACTGCAGTCTCATTTCGCTCCGTTCTGCCATTAGTTTCAGAGTTTCTTTTGAGAGTTTTTGAGCTTTCCTGCGGCGTTTGGTCTCACAGAATTCGGACCCAACCCCTTGGACAGTTTCCACCAACCCGTTGTTCAACTCATCCACTGTGTCGCATTCAGCTAAGCACTGAAAACGGTTTTGAAGTTCAAGTTGAAACTTTTCGGGGTTTTGGATTTGGGCACGATTCGGACGGAGCGTAGACTTCACCAGACGTGACCTCTCAAGCTTGACATTGATTATCAATGCGCCTCTTACGACGCGGTGATCGCTGCCGGTTTTTACCTTGATGATCACAGAGACGTCATTGAATATGCGCTTATTGGTCGTCATGATGAAGTCTATCTCGTTCGTAGTGGAACCGTCGGGACTCATCCACGTCCACTTCCTGGATGGCCGCTTCATGTAGAAGGAGTTCATCATAAAGATTCCCTTCTTCTCCATGAAGTCAGCCAGCCTTTGTCCCCTCGAGTTCCGCTGCCCGTATCCAAATGGCCCTACTCTCAACTCATCACGTTTCATTGAGCCTAGATTTGCGTTGAAGTCTCCCATTACAACAGTGAAGTAGGTTTCAAAAATATGCATGGCTCTAGATATATCCTCGTACATACTTTCTACTTCATTGTCCGAGTGTGCCGAGGTCGGTGCGTATACCTGTATAACCTTCAGCGAATACCGTTTGGTTATTCTGAGTAAAAGGAACGCTACCCTAGCCGACACACTATTGACTTTCACTACGTTGTTAACGAGAGACTTGCGGACGAGGAACCCGACTCCACCCTGGGATTGTTGGTCTCCCTCCCGGTGGAAGAACAAGTTGCCGGAATTTAGAATTATTGTGTCCTGTCCCTGCCTTCGGACTTCAGATGATCCCATGACATCCCAGCGTAACTTGAGCGTCTCTTCCTCCAATTCGACCATCTTTTCGTCGGTCCTGAGCGTGCGTGTATTGTATGTTGCCAGGGCCAGGGGTCGTTTTTGGGATTGGTAGCCGGATCTCTGCCGGAGATTCTTCGCACCCCCTGCTCCACCGTTACAATGGCCGCTACCGTAGCCACGGATAGCAGAGCTGCCGGAAACTGGGGGCCGTGGTTTAATGTTAATTGTCATGGGGGGGATTTGCCTTAATGCACCACGCTTGGCAGGCGTCTTGGTGATCGCAGTGGATGTTGACGCAGACTGCGGGAAATGCTGCTGCCCATTTCCCGGATATTCCCTTAGCCGCCTCTTACGGCACCCACGGGAAAAGTTAGGGGGGGTACAATTCGAAGCCGGTACCACCACGGCATACTGTAATGCTTCCGTACTATTGCTTCGCTTTAGAATATCTAGCACTGTAGTTGTATAATAGGCCTAATAGATAGAAAAGCTTCGCCTTAGTAGAAACTTATAACAGCTCTCTTTGGATGTAATTCCCTCTGTTATTAACACATAAGTGCAATGACCATTGGATGACTTCTAGAAGAGAGCTGATTACTTCCTCATAAGCCGGCAGTGCATCTTCGAGAACTCTGGTATTGCGGATGTCCGCGTGATTTGCTTCCAACAGGTGAGCTGCCTCCACTTTTGCTAACCTTATTCATAAAAAACCACTCACATGTGCAGTCATAGAGAAATTAAAAACTTTCTAGGAAAATAAAAAAAAAACCTTATACAATACATTAACATTTTCAATGTGTCGACATGGACACACAATAATACCTACGTCACAACATGCAAGACCCAGAACAAATATTTGTGCTCTTCACACAATTACTCAGTTGTTGAACGTCGAATTTAAAGTTTTGTTAATTTTTCTATGTGCTTACTTACAAGTAACTTAATTTGTACCGACCTACTCAAAGAGTTCGCCTTTTTTATGTTGTTTGTAGGTACTTACCTACCTGATAATTTGCAATCGCGTTTTATAATCCAATACTGCTTTGTTTATGTTCCTACAAATAATTATCTCATTATAGTTTGTTTTAATCCTATGTTCGCAATTACAATGTATACCTACCTACATTTAAGGATGCTTGTATTTCTCTGTGAAGTGAATTAATATTCTTTAGAGAAATAAATATCTTAAACCGTATTACTTCCCAAACCAGGAATCGAATCTGACACCCATCAATTCGAAAGCAAGGATTAGATGGGCATCACAAACTGATCCAAATTAGCCGATTGGTTGCGAGGACTGGTTAAAAAACTCACATGCTTATTTGTATAGCCTACTTCTCCTAATTCAGTCAGGTTAATAAATTCTCCCTAACTTTTTAAGCTTCCAGTCACGTTTGCTGTTAAAATTCTCATACGTTTGATCGCGTTATTACTGGATCGGCCTCGTGCCTAACAAATGGGATGGGTGTATGTTTAATATAATCTAGCAGAATAGGAGTCGGTAGTAACTGATACGATGTTTGTATTATATATATTTTTCTTTCGAAGAGAACTCGTACGTTAGTACATTTGCCATTCCTCAAGATAATTATGTCAATACTTATCGTTGATTCAAGTTCTACTTAAGTAGTCAGAGCCAAGTTTAAAAATTCATTGTCCTGTTTTAAGGTGCAAGTTGGTAGCGTCACGTCGCAACCGCAGACTACGTGTCGTCGGTTCATGTCGCCGCGACACGTCGTCGCTTCATGTCGCTGCAGTCATGATTTCGAACCCGACTGCAGACTGCAACAGCAGATGGCATCAACCATTTGAAAAGCGATACGAAAGGTTTAGCTTAAAAGCTTTTCAGTTGTTTTACTACGTAGATTTTGGTACTCGCGAGCGGCACTACTGATCTGCGGTCGGGCGACAGTCTGATCTTAACTTGACGACGTGACGCTAGCTTCGTGTCGCTAACTACGAATGGTGTTTCATAGAAATACATAGAAACCAGCCGTGCGATTCTCTAACAGCAAACATCATTGCATCTTTGACAAGATCCGTCAAACAAATGACGGGGTGACAAGAAACGTTGGAAACACAACCTTATGTACAAGGGCTATATCTCATAAAGTATTTGACATCGGTGAGCTCGTCGACGAATTATTAGAGAATCGCACGGCAGTAGTGTCGCTGTGACACGTCGTTTGCCGCGGCTTCATGGCTCCAACTTGCACCTTAAGTCGCATTCTTGTAAAGCGGTGGACACATTATTAAAACTTTATGAGATGATTGACGAGGAAAGCACAAAAATAATGCTCCACGATTTTGTACATTTGCCAACCAATACCAATGAGCACCGTTACGAATACTTGCTAAACGGCTAAAAATCCACCACAACTATATAAATCATCGAAAAGAAATATATAGGAAAGTTAAACAAAATTAGCGCACTCACGAAAAGGTGTCGGCAGGTGGTTGCATCGTGTGGCAGGTCGTCATCTTCCCTCAAATATGCTTGAGGAAGGCGATGGCTGCCACATGCGTCAACTCGTGAAGTGGTCTGCGGAGACCAATGGGGTCCCCACATTAAAAAATTGTCTAGTAGGCTCAGTTCAGCAGCTTATGCTGTTAAAAAAATTAGACTATTAACTGATGTAGACACAGCTAGAATAGTTTATTTTAGTTATTTCCATAGCGTTATGACTTATGGCATACTGCTCTGGGGATGTTCTGCAGATATTAACTCTATTTTTATACTGCAAAAAAGGGCTATACGAGCGATCTACAGTTTGGCTCCTAGAGTTTCCCTTAGACAGAAATTTAAAGACATAAACATTCTGATTGTTGTCTCTCAGTTTATCTATGAAAATCTAATGTATGTAAAGAAAAACATTAACAGTTTTGATAAAAGGAGTGATGCTCATTCCATCAACATGCGAAATAAGCACAAGCTATCCGTACATGTAACGCGTCTCCACAGAATAAGTCATTCTTTTATGGGACAATGTATACGATTCTATAATAAAGTTCCCAATGTTATCCGAGATTTGCCTATTAATAAGTTTAAAATTACTATTAAAACTAAACTCTGTCAAAAAGGTTATTACAAAATTTCGGATTACTTGGAGGATAAAACAGCTTCGGACTGATCACTCCAGGATCTATCTACTCGTGTACTAAGATGTCAAAGTGTAGCGTGTCTTGCCCTACTGATACCATTATTATGTTCTCTTTTGTAAGGCAACACACTGGAGCTAATATTTGAAGTACCTAAGTAAAAACATTGTAAAAACATCTATATAAAAAGAATGGCCCCGAGTTTCTTGCCGCTTCTTCTCGGTTGGCTCTATGTATTTTGGAACGCGGCGGTAGGCTTTAAAGTACATTATAATGAAAAATTGACGTTCATAAGTGCTTCTTTGATGCCTAAATTGAATAAATGATTTTGACTTTGACTTTGACTTTGAGACCAGTCTGCTCTGAATGCTGAGAACCCCCATAATTAAGTAGTTTAACATATAAATCCTATGTAGTTTGTAGTGTTGTCTCCTTTTTAATCATATATAAAAGTGACAAATTTGCAAAAAAATATCAGAGAGCTGGAGTCTGTGGAGGCTAGGTACGAGTATGTAAAAAAAATCAGCGATAGCCATTGTTGGTTATTTTTCACCATCATCCTATTAGAGACATATGTGTGTGTGTGTAGTTATATATAATATAGTTACTCTACATAAAGTTTTGTCGTATGTATTATATAAAATAATACATACGACAAAATATATTTTACAAAAAAACTTTGTTGCTGAATGGTCCAAAATTGTATAATAAATTGCATAAATACGATAACAAGAGTTCCACACGAGACTACGGGATCTACGAGCCTACAGCGTCAGTCCATCCGTCTGTCTGTCTGTTGTTTCTAGAGCTGTATATTTTGAATTTAAAATTGTGACAGCTATTCGGTCCAAATTTACACATATACACTGCCATGCCCAGCGTTTGTGAATCAGGGGATCGACGCAAAAAAATATAAGCAAGTGGAAAGCACGAACGAAAAGATCTTTTCATTTCGTAATGTTTTTTGCCTTAGGGTTTAAAACCATCCAAAAATTCAGATCGACTGAGAAGTTTTGTAATTTATGAATGCTGAGTTTTCTAAAAAAAGATCATGTATTTTAAGTTTACCCTTAGGCTATGAGGGACAGGCGCCATTCATGAAGCCCCTGGATAAGTCCTTATCTTGGGACTAAGCTTTAAGTGAAGGTCGTGAGCATCATGAAAAATGAAAATCAGAAACGAGGTTGGTAAGGCAATTATTTCCCACCTGGTTAGGTTGAATACCCATCACGAAGCACCCAATTGTATTCCGTGCATTTAACCGCATCGTCAAGACCATCAAGTAAGTAGCCAAACACGAGCCTAATAATTATTTAGACAAATTAAACCGAAATTAATGTAAATGTGTTTTAGTACAGTAGAACTCTTTGTGAATGAGTCGTCCGGTGAAGTACACACTACTTCACACACTTACTTCTATTTCTAAAATTTGTATTTGTGCCATTGTAACACTTTTTACCGTCTACCTATAGTAATTGTTTGTGAAGTAGGTAGTTAAGGAAACAGCCAAAAGGTTAATTAAAGTTTAAGTATATTAACAGCTAAAATAAGTAGCAGCACGAATTAACCGGGTCGGGGTAAGGTTGCGATTGTGGACCGAAATGTGCAGCGCGACCGTACGAATACACTGGCCTGGGTTTTCCCGCGCACGGAGATCGGGTGCGCTCTGTCGGGTAGTGGCAAGTCCTGGCGTCGGGGAAGACGAGAAGACCAAAACGCGGAGGCGGTGGAACAGCAATCGGGAATGGTAGTACCCCTGGTAGCAGGGTAGGCCCGATGCCAGTACCGGTGTGGCGTTGGTTCCAATCGTGCGGGTGAAAAAAGCAAAGCAGTAATGTTCGCATTGTGTTCTGATTTAAATGGTAACGGTGCCAGCGAAATTACAGGCACATGAGACTTAAACACTGAATGTCTGAGGATTACAGGCACAGTGCGTGACTTGTGTGGAAATGCATCTATTCTAGGCAGAGGATACCACTCAATACCAGATGGGCCTCGCGTTTGTACCGTCTCCTAAAATCCTAAACTAAATGTTTTTCCAGGTAAATTTTATGTATGAACTCAAATGATACCGTAAAACATCCATTCACGTATTCGATCAGTGGCATTCTACGAGTATGTAAAACCACGACGGCGAAGCTGCAGATAAATTGGTTCGTCATAAATAAAATATGACATCAGGAATACAAAATAACCCCTTACCGAAGTTCGAGTAGCGGTTGATAATGATCAACCGAAAGAAAATACCAACAAAAATAAAAGCATAAATTTCACTCGATGAAATATGCATGGTTAGTAATGGTTGACATTTACCTACGACGTGACATAGTTGCGCGACATCCACTAACCCCATTATAAAGGTCGATGTTATGAATAGGTTGATGATAATATAAGTAATGTATTTTAAAGTAAAGTATACATACACGCCGTTAGGGTACGAGACGTTTAACAGTCTATTAGAGAAAGAGGCAGAGACAGATGTATGGACGGTAAGATGTGTAAGCCACTACGTGGGCCTAATGCGGGTTGGCAGATAGACATAGTTCAGATTTAGAAGTACGGAAGCACTTGGATATGAAAAAAAAATACTATTAAACGGATCAGACTTCAACACTAAAATGAGAAATACATAACTTGTTGTCGGTACCATGAAATTTAAAAGTACCTACCTATTATTACAATATTGTGCGCATGATACCGACTTTGACAAGTTATTTCACACGTTTTAGTGTTGAAGTCAGTTCCAATTTTTAGTACCTAAGTAAAAATATTTTTCACCCTTTATAGTGACCCTTGCTACTTATGAGATCGATTATCAATCATTGAGATTTGGGAAGAAATCAGTGAACATACATAATAACAAGTACAATTTGAAAAAATTTATACCGACTTCCATTCAGTTATTGGAGTGCAACTCATAAACTACTGGACCGAATTTGATAAAATGTAATTAGGACGGAAAGCACCAGCTATCAAACGCAAAAAGAATTTTGAGAATCGGTGCACCCTATCGAAATTTATGAGGTAACAACGATAAAAAATAACTTTTTGGAAGTCGGTAGAAAAAACCATCAATCTAACATAGAAGCTCGTCCTTTTTTGAAGTTGGTTAAAAATAACAGTAGTGGTTACCCATCGAAATAGTAAACGCTACAAGGTTCGCTTAACGACTAAAGCGCTTTAAAGTGCCTTAACGATCGCAGCGACCCACTAGTAAGTGTTGCGACCTGCGCCCGCGTCATATGTTGCGCCGAGTTGGGAACAAACGGCTCTTGTGCCATACCTATAGCGAGTTTAAGACGAAATTTATGTCACAGAAAGTTGAAAGACCAAGGAATCTGATACATAAACAATCATGTCAAATGTCTTAGTAAAATGTTGTGTTACACGAGGGACAAACGTGACGTAGCCGAAAAAATCAGAGTTGATGTGGAAAAAAATTGTAATTTAAACATTTTTACGTAATTGAACAGATTAATTAATTATTAGCAAAACGTTAGTACTACCTTCTATTATTATAACCTATGGCTGGGATTATGCATCAAATACGCCGCTCGATGTAGGTTTATGTACTAAATATCGAACGAAATATATAAACGTAGCTGGTGCCCGCGACTTCGTCTGCGCAGGATTAGTACATCGAGTAGCTTATTATCTTCTCCAAGGCCATATCTATCTATATACTAAAAAGTTATAACATATTTACATAGTCAAACGCAATTGCTTCAATAATATTATATGAGTAAATTTAAATACTTAGTTGTGTAAACACTAATAATAAAATACAGTACTTCCGTACACAAAAATATAAAATTAATCACCATGAAAAAAAACTGTAATTACTATTTCATCGCACTTGATGGTATGTTTGTTACATTTCATCACTCTTGACGGTCGTCGAGCACGTCTAGTATATCGAGCTGTCAAATTTATAGCTTTTGACTAAGCTATCAGAAACTGACATAAACTTTGACAGCACTTTTATCATTACGATCTTGGAGTAGGCGGAAATCTTATTACTTTGTCTATGCTGTGCCCAAGAATATTACGCTTTTTCACCCGCGTGGTGATGGACGATAATGATGATGGAAAGTGTTCTATATGTTAAACCAGAGCCTCATCTACCTCCATACCAAATTTCATCAAAATTGGCCCCGCCGTTTGAGCATGAAAGAGTAACAAACATCCACACATCCTACTAATATTATAAACTCGAAAGTTTGTGAGTAAATTTCATCAATATTGGCCCCGCCGTTTGAGCATGAAAGAGTAACAAACATAACATAGAGTACAAACTGCAACTTCGCTATACAACTCGTAGGATCACCGCTGTTACCTATGCTAAACTTGTCACATTTTAACCTATAATTTATTGTAAAATGTGTAGATGGTAATGCTGGGCAAGCTTATTGTATAACATAAATATAAGCCACAGCCATATAGAACCTGGGGCCCCGCCTTTTGATGCCAGGGTTACTACCAACTGTGCTAGGTTATTTGCATGCCTTTTACTTCGCTATTGTGTAACGACTACTTACAATCTGTACTGCTTGTCGGTGCAGCATATAGAGTACTGTAAAATATCGATTTTAATTTTCAACTCTCAGTTTTCGTCTGCACCTTAATCAACCTTTTTGTATGGTACCGTTCGACCGAGTGAGTACACTGACCTGATAATTACATACAGTAGGTGCTTAGCTACTTTTTTTATTTATTTCATTATTGTGAGCCAGACTTATATTAGTAAGTAACTACACAATGACCATGCTACGGATTATCTTATAATATTATACTTTCATTGAAAGCTCAAGCTTACGGTAGGATTGTTATTAACCTAATTAACAGCTTACCTTTACTATATCTGAGCTATCATTGCTTAAAAAGTCTTCTTAGATAAGTAGGTACTCTGTTCAACTTGACCACTTGCGAGCTTTTAAAAGGTCGCTTGAGGCCTGAAAGTAAATTTAAAAAAAAATGCGAAACGTGATTAGTAACTTGCTGGTCCAGTCAGCCTCGGATTCATGTTTTTCAGGTTCAATTTTAAGCCTATACAAAATTAAATGAGTTTTCTGATTAACATTTACAGTAGCGAATAGTAGCGGAGTATGGAACTATACCCGGTAGGTGACATTAGGTTTTTATATGTCATTCGGTGACGAGACTAGCACATCACTCGCCTGATAAAAAAGTGTCACGCTCGCCCATAACAGCCATGCTATTCTCTAAGAGCATCTTTACATCTTTGACAACATCTGTGAAACAAATGACGAGATGACAAGTAACGTTGGAAAAACAACTTTATATACAAGGGCGATATCTCATAAAGTATTTGACATTTGTGAGCTCGTCAATGAGCGCAACGATGAATCATTAGAGAATCGCACGGCTGTTTAGTTAGAATTTAGGATTTTAAACTACAAGAGTAAAAACCATTCATGGCAATGCACTGCGCTCGCCCCCCTGAGATAAGTATATTGCCTGGTAACTTCGCTGGAAACATTCCCTTTAACGAACGACAGTAAGTTATGTTTGCACACTACTGCTTCACGTGTAAACAACTGACTAAAATGTGGTACTTATCCAGGCAAACTATGCAATAACCCTGCCACGGAATTAAAACATATCTGCAAAATTTGGGTATTTATACACCTTTGTTCACCCATTGGTGACAAATTTACATAATAATAGGCTTTTTGTCTCACCAATGACCTTAAACGTTTCATGTTTATTGCTGAAATATCGTAGACTTTACCATTTGATTCTAGGCTCATGTAGGCCTTTGCTTAGCACAGCTTTAGTCCATTACATGGATACTCACCTTTCACAGAATAAACGATAGTAGTACACGCACGCTCTACTTCTCCATTAAATCCTTCTATACCATAGCACTATTAACGGGCATAAATCTAGGCGAATTCCACACGACCCAACCTCCTACCACCCTATAAATCGTAGCATTTGTCGGAACGCGGAAATCGGAGACCCGAGAACCGCAAGCCTAGCTACCTTACCATATTATAGTTAGTTCCATTTCAAGATTTTGATTTGCATAACCAACTGTCTGGAAAGGCAGAGTGATGTTGGCCTGATTACTTGAGTTTTAAGTTTGTGGAGCTGTTGTCACCTCAATGCATGAAACTGTTGTTCGTTTTATAAATTGTTGGTGCAAGTAAAATAATTATAAGCATTGTAGTTTAGATAACTAGCCACACTCCACGTCTTCCCCCATAATGGTAATGACTCACCATTTGCCTAAACTCAAAGAATTAACCAATGTGGCTTAAGAGTTTCATTAATTAGAACGCCAGTTTTTCATAAAATTTTTTTTCAGATATAAAACATAAAACAGTGCTTATTAATATACAAAATTCAAGACATTTAATTAAGTCTACAAGTGCAATTTGAAAAATTTAATACCGACTTCCATTCTATTTCTTTGGTAAAAATCAGTTATTGGAGTGTTCCTCAAAAACTATACCGAATTTGATGAAATTTAAATGGGACCACATGGGAAGCACCAGCTTTTGAACAATGAAAGAATTTTGAGAATCAATTTACCCTATCAAAAGTTATGGGGTTTAACATTAAAAAAACAATCGAATTGAGTACCTACTCTTTTTTTTGGAAGTTGGTAGATAAAATATAGAAAATCATCTAAAAACCATAGTAGTGTTTCCATAAGCGTCGATAGCAATGCTATATTTTATAGTAGGTGTGCATTTTGTGATGAAAAAATAACCATTAAAGCATTGCACAATACTATTGAACAGATCAGCTAATGGGAAGCGTCGATGCACTTGAGAATGGAGCTCGTCTTGGATACTATTCACAGTTGGAGACACCCAGATTGTAGTGTTCGGGAAACATTGCCAACGGCGGATTTCCACTCCATTTGGAATCTCGGTATACGTGCCAGGAGGAGGACAGTGGAATAGTGTTTATAGTTTGATAGCTTAATATGCAGCTGCTTTACTGTATTCAAAAAAAGTAAAGCGCGTGCGACAATACAGTTCCTGTTACCTAGTGATCTGTGAAACACGTCTTGTATTTAAATCACCTAGTTCACGGCATAGGGGCCGTAGATGTAGTAAGGTTTTATCTTGTCTCTCTTTTACAACTTGTAAATTGGTTTTACCAACATTTTGTAAGGAGCAAAATAAATATGTTTTTTGATTTAATTTTAGTAGTGTTAGTTAGGTTTAGTAGTAGGGCTTTCGCAGTTATTATACATCGCATTCAAACAAGTTTCAACTAACTAAATTACTATTATTTTTGTTCAAAAATTACTTCATTTACGTTGAGTCGTATTAGCGCGAATAAATAATAGACGTAGGGACTCACTGTAAGTCATAAAAAATAATATTAATCCATGACTAAAATATTTTTATTACTCACATCAACGCATAAGAAATTTTGTAAATAAGTAATTAAGGGGAATTATTGCTATCATACCTGTTTATACCGTGAAGTAGAAATGTTCCTTTATAGGTTTAGATATGATGTGAAGTCGCAGAATATACGACGTAAACAGTCATACTTTGTTTACTTACAAGTAAATATAGTTGAAAGAGACCGCAGATACAATAGGTAATTATATTTTATTGATATATTTTTACTGGAAAATACGGGATTACTCATGTAATAATTAGCGGATAGGTCCAGCTAATTACGCATCCCCACTGCTTAGATTTAGACATTATTACACTTTGGGTTATATTTTGAGCGAAAATACTTTTCAAATGAATTAGCCACTGAATATTTCAACATCCCGTTAATATTTAAGTATGCATATCAAAATTCAATGCCTGCAGTGGAGAGCGGTGGCAAAGTGACAAAATGATTAGGTGTCTAACTATTTCAGTATATACGAACTGATGGGTCGAACGTGGCCAAAGCGTATACTGGTACAGAATAAGTAATGGTAATACCTAATATCTACAATGAATGAAATATTATACTAATCATGTACGAATACAGTTTGCTATTTATGTTGATTAATAGACAGAATCAGAATTTCTTAACAGAACCAGTTTTTCTTAACAATCAAGGTTTTACTTCTGTAAATTCCCCGCTTCTAGGGGGAAACTTCCACCGGCTAGAAAGCCGATCTTATAACTGCGCACGTCACCGGAGTCTGACGCTCCGACCACAGGACCGCTGGTTGTCTTGATTGGTGCCTAACAGCGCTGCAACCGTGCCCATATGGAGCTGCAGCCTGCCGTACCCAGTCGCCGCCACTGGGTAATCAGAAAGATAATCTCTACATGATCAAATCTGAAATGTGGAGATCTGTAGCCTGTCACCGACATAGCCCAGAAGATTAAAGTAGCAGTGGGCATGGCACATAGCACGCAGAACAGATGGCCGATGAGGCCGGAAGGTTCTAGAATGGAAACCACTACCGGCAAACGCAGCGTAGGTCGTCCACCGACACGGTGGACAGATGACATCCTAAAGGTCGCAGAACAACGATGGACGCAGGGCGCTTCCAATCGATCCTTTTGGAAAATTATAGGGGAGGCATATGTTCAACAGTGGACGTCCTACAGCTGAGGACTTCTGATGCTAAGTTCTACACTACTAGTTATGCCAACAGAACCCAAGACACCCAAAACGATTTAAGCTGCAGCAAGCGCGGCACGAACTAGAAAAGTTCACATCCTCGGACGGGATTCGAACCCGCGTCTTCTGACTATCCGTGTCACACGCCATGACCCTCTAGGCCACCGAGTCTCGAGGTCCAAGCATCGAATTTTAACTCTATCTGATTTAACCGTCTTACGGGGACGGAGCGACATCTATTGAACAGCTTTGACAGCACTATCCAACCGAAAGAAGTATTTTTACTTAAACTTTCGTATTGACGTCGCAACCCTTTATAACTACTAACTACAATTTGAATAATCTGAAATCGACTTACATTCTCGTTTTGAGAGTGTAACTTAAAGAATACTGGAATGAATTTGATGACATTTAAATGGAACCACACGAGAAGCACCAGCTTTACAAAAAATAATTTGTAAGTCGGTAGAAAAGGTAATATTTACTGCGTGTTTCTTTTTGCTAAGCAAAAAGTAAGACTCGGTATATCATTATTTACCGTTTTGAATATTAACTCTTGTATAATTGTCATCTCTTCATGCGAATATTTATTCTTATGTATAATGATGTGCTGTTGGAACCACGGAAGCAGCACCAATTATAACTTGGAATTACTTGAACAAAGCGAGAGTTACATGAGTTATTTTCTCAGAAACTCTTGCGAGACCGTCCTTGTGAGTGTTGTACAGATTACTTTTACTACAGTATATTTGCTTTTCAACTTCAACTTTAAACATAACTAGCTAGAAGATTGTCGCATTATATTCTATGTACAGCTATTTGAAATAAGATAAAGAGGTTATGATTGAGTAGTTAGATTGCAGCCTGGTAACAATCAGGTTACAGTTTTCCGGTATGGGGTGCGGACTTTTTCCTCCGCATTGAAGATTTATGATTCTATCATTAAATGAATCATTAATCTTCAATTAATTGGAGCCTTATTGAATCCCATGATGAGACGGAGGATACCTTTAGGTAGGCCACGTGGTGTCATTACAGATACAGTACAATAAGTGTGATTTTAGGAATTTACATGTGCTCTGAAACCTTATATTTTGTCAAATTTTGTAACTTTAGGTCAATTAAAAGTAGAATTTAGGTCTTATTGAATCAGCGAGTTTCTAAATATGCGGCATAAACAGGAGTATGTTTGGTTGTGTGCAAGAATTTTCGGCATTTCGATGATTCTTCTCAAGTTAGCCTCTTGCTGTGTGTATTAGGTCAAAAGGGACAACATGAAGAGATTAGGTGTAAAGTACTGTCCTACAGACGCGAAACGCATATTACGAGTAATTATATATAGGATCTTTAAAGAACGAGTTAAGTTATAAGTTGGTCCTCTCAATGTGCTAATAATTGAGAGCTCACATACTGCACTCCACTATACAAGTTCAGTTGAAAATGTATAATATTGTGGTAATGGGCTTTCACGTTTTTGTTCTTGCTTATATTTACTTTATATTTGAGTAAACATTTTATATGTCTCAGTATAAGACGAAGCAGAAAAAATGTGAATATTGTTTAAAGGAAATAAGGACTTCATTTCATTAGCATAATGTTTAAGGAGGTTTCCGTTTCACGTATCTACTATCAAATCGACTTAAAAGTAATGGTATCTTTAATAATGTGTTAACAATATATAATTATTTCAGTATAACAAAAACATACATTATAGACAAATTATTTACACTAGGTTAAAATTAGCAAAATTGTTTTATTATTAGATAAATGGAATGTATTTGACTCGCAGATGTTTTCTGAATTCACCACAAGATGGCATTGTTGACGATTATGGAGGGAGAGTTGTTCTACCGCCAAAATATTGTTATAAAAGTAGTAAGCGTGGCGGATAGCGGCCCTCACAGTCCGGTGTCGCTTTTAATGCCCGTAGTGGCAAAAAAAGCTCTATGTACTTCCTAAAAAAAAAGGATAGCGCCCAGTCTGTTCTCGTTAGCCGAGGTGAACACTAGGAAACGTTGAGCGTCGAATTTATGTCGGAACAACTATAAAATCTAAGCACATGTTGACTAAAATCTTTATTTAAATTGATATGTTGTTATACTTTAAATAAATAATTAGAATTATTTATACTTGTGGTTTAACATTGTTGAACAGAGAGAAATAGTATAAAATGCGAAGTATGGTGATTAGTAAATTATTGAATAAAATGTAAAATAATAAGTGAATGCTCTGTCTTATTTACAATACTTTATTAAGGAATACATTCCTTATCAAGTATGCTTATTACAGCGATAATGTTAAATGTAATGTTACAAATGTTACAATTGAATCTTATTCTGAATATTAATTAACCACACTTAATTACATTTTATTGATGCAGGCTAAAGAGCATATGTACGCATATCTTAACACTTTCCCCTTTAATTATACGAATATAAAAATGCTTTCAATAAGATGTCAATTCCGTCAAAGAAGACCTAACACAATAGTTGTTTATAAGCAATCATACTAATATAATAAATAATCAAGTTACCGAGCGAGTGAACTTAATCGCACATTACATGGGCCTCGAAAGAGATGGTAGGCAGAACTAGTGTGAATATTTTGTATCCGCCCGCAAAACCTTTGACATGGCTACGAACCGCGGCCAACAGCTGTATGCACCTACCCTCTTATCTAAAGCACGTAGCCGTGTAGTTAAATATGCCACTTGCGGTCAACCATCAAATTAATGACCACAAGGTTGGTCTAATGTGTTGAACTTCGATTCCAGGAAGTCCAAGTTTCGTGACCCGGTAATCTAGCTGAATACTTTAAAACGAATTTGTATGCTCCGTTAAAAGCTTTTCTTACAATATATAGAGGTACGTCTACCTCTTAATCCAGACAGCAAAAATAAGTTTTTAACCTTTGTAAGCTTGTATTTACAGTTACATCAAGTGATTTGTAAATCCTTAAGCGCAACTCAAGCAAAAGCGTTTATACAACCTTTTCTTTGGCCGTTTCAGCTGAAATCTAAACACGAGGTCTATCGCATCGAGAGATCAAAGCTTCGGGTCCTCAGGTCCATTGAGCTGTGTCAGGTCTTTGATCCTTCAATGCGAGTGTAGTTTTGTTAACTTGAGTGCTGAGTCGCTGGTCTGCATTCAATTAGAGAGCCTTGAAATGCCTGCTGGTTGTTTTTCTATCTAGTCGTCGTTTGCTTTTGATTAACCTTCGCATTTAGTTGAAAAGATCTAGATGTTCTTGTAATAATAATCCGTTGTTGGCTGACCTTTCTTGTTATTTCCATACGATTTTGCCAATTTTACCAACTGACTTTGAAAGGTAAAGATGTGTTGGTCTACAAACCCGTATTTTGGAGATCGACTAATTTTTAAAAAGAAAGAAAGCGGTGAAGTGATAAAAATGTATAGGTATGCAAAATAGTGAATGTTTGCATATATAGTAATTATAGTTACATATTGATGTAATTATTCTTATTACCTACATTTAAACACACGAATATGAAGTTTGTGATAACATTATCAAAATTAAAATATTGTAATAATTATGGTGAAACATATCTTGCTTCATATTCTATAATTAATACTGATTTTAATTCGTACTCCTTTTTACTCTTAAAGAGTTGAGGCCGTATAAGCCACGAATTACGTATTTGTTCGTGCCTACATATTGCATATTTTATGTATTTTTATGACATGTCAGTATGATATATTTTAGCTTAGGGGAAATTTTATTAAAGTATTACATTTAAAATATAAGTATATACCAGACATGTGTTTACTCGTGTTTCTAAACCGAAAAAAATAGTCAACAATAAGGTCATTATTAAAAAATGTTTTGAGAAAGTAAGCCGCCTAACTCAGGCTCGGAAATCTCTTTATAAGGACTCCAGAGCCTGCGTAAGGATAGACGGGTCATACATTGACTGGTTTAACATTAAAATGATGTCAGACAGGGATGTGTCGTGACTGTCAATGTCTGCTCTACGCCGAAGATCTAGTCAAGGGTTGTCGGTGAGAAAGTTACTGGAGATGGTATCTGCTTATAATATATATGTGGAGCATTGGAGAGAAAATGAATAAATGTTATTGTTAGTAAGACGAAAGTAAACGTTTATAAAAGGGGTGACGGTATGACATCAAGTAGTATTTAAGGAACAAGTGAAATATTTTGTATATCTGGGGACTTTGTTTAGTAGAGATGAAGATTTTTTTAATTTGTTTGTTTATTGCATCATTTGATTTACAACAGGTCTTACAAATGTTATGTTTTACAGTGTCACAGACCCTGGAAGGGTACACCCAATGCTACAGCATTGTACTCGTAGAGAAGAGCTGACTGAACTATTTTATTTCTATGTTTATGCAAATTAATATTGATTAACATCTTTCAAGAACGAAAACAAATTGAAATCGTTCTTAATTCTTCCTCTACCATAATAATTAAAACAAAAGATTTATGAATGAAACTGACGTATATTTACGTCTCTGGACGCAAAGGGTTAATAGAAACATGTTTTATATGACTTATAAAAATATAAAACATTTTTCTATTCAGAATGATTTCAATTTTTTTAAGAATATATTATCATTTTGAATGGAGTGCATGTCTAACTATTATTTGTTTATGTCCGATGCTCATCTTCAGGCCGAATGCGTCGTGTGGCGTCTCGGAGCTTGGAGCATCGAACAAGCTCGAAACCCGGGTCGACGTATTCGATCCTTAACGTGAGTGTTTTGCCGGTTAATAATAGGAGTTTATGTCCTCTAGAGTTTTATTATATATTATATCAGCCTAAGAAAAGATCCCGTTTTGTACATTGACAGTCTCCATGTTGTAGCTATTAACTTCTGTGGGTACCGAGTCGGGTACCTACCTAGTTGATCACCCGCTTTTTTTATAAAACATTGCATATTTTCTTACAAATGTAGCTTATTCTAATATATATATAGAAGTTAAAGTTAAGATCTTCAAATGTAAGACATACAGCTTTCAGGTATTTGAATATTTACAATTATCCTTGCACAGTTTTTTTGGCATACAAAAACATTATCTACTTCAACGCTATTGCCCCAGAGTAAGATGCCATACTTTATCCAGGAAAAGTCATACGCATAGTACATGGATATGGCTGTTTTTTGATCAGTAGTTTATTTTTATTACTTTTAAAGCATTTAAGAAGCTACAAAGTTTTGTTTTGATCTTTTGTTTTGGCTTTTCCAAATAACAAGTGTGTCTATTGTTAAGCCTAGTAATGTGCATGCATCTACTATTTCTAGTTTGATGTTTTTAGAGACAAAATTTGTATCTAGAGGAGCCTTTTGATACGATCCAAATCGGAAATTTTTTGATTTTGAAAAAATTATTTTCGAGTTATGATTATTCATACATCCAAAGATCCTATTAGGCATGTAAGTAAGGTATTGATTTAAATTGAGATATTTTTACACGAAGTCAAGAGAGAGATGTCTTCTGCTAATTAAACGCATGAGTCTTTTATTATTTTTGGAAGGTCGTATATACTCGTCATAAAAACAGGATACACCCAACAACGCTACCCTGCGGGATTGAATTATTTACTTTTATAGTTTTAGATCTAACTAAATTTATTTTACTAGTTTTGAGTCAAAGTATTCGGTTTCCACTATTTGGTCGCGGTTTTGAAGGAATGATTTGAACCAATTATGTGGAATTCCGCGTACTCCTATGTCGTATAATTTATTTAATGATAGTTTATATTGAACTTTGTCATATGCTTTGGTCATATCTAGTAAACTTCCAATTGCATATTGAAAGGAGAAGATTGATAGCTAATAATCGTGTGAATGGGGCACTTTATGCTTTTATGAGCGGCCGAAATGTGTCTCATAGGGCAATACTGGCTATACTCGTACATGGTGAGTTGTGTGAGTGAATCAAGAGTACCCGGAACCGACGATTGTGTATGAAGAGTTTGATGCGAGTGGATGAAACAAAAAACGTATGCTAGGATCGTAGCAAGTTGGAATCTGTGGTATCTGCAATATGAAATATTCCATGGCTAGTTTAAAACATAACAAGAGAAAGATGTATATGTAGATGTAGATAGATATCTATTAAATACATTATTTTTTACACTTTTTTTCTAGCATGGGACAGGATGCGGGTGTTGAGTTGAAGTACTTGCTACGCTATAGCCTTTAAACCGTAACATGGTTGTGCATACACACACTAGAGCCTTACTCGCTATGACCATTCGTTGACCAACGCTGCGTTATGGTGCCGTAGACTTAATTCACCTGCGGTAATTCACCCAGGTGCATTAACAGGTGAATTAAGTCTATTAATTCGTATTGTTAATGCACCTAGTGGTGACGACACCAGTAAGTTATGAATTAATGTTATAGCTTACTTAATATGAATGGTACAATCCCATACCTACCTCTCAATACCCAACGAAAACATGCAAGCTACCGCTATAGGCGCTAGGCGCTGATTGCGCCCTCTAGTGTGAACTATGGAACAATCGAAAAGTGATAGTTATCAGTGTTATACTCGACGCCGGCTAAGATTTCTATAATCAACGCGGGCCTATTGGGAACTGTAGTCTAAGGTTCCAGGGCATTGTGTCCTTAATATATTTAATTCTGTGGTCGCGACATCACGAATTTGAGTGGTACTCTAGTGCTTCGGGACTGGCATGACGAACATTGCAGTGACTTTTCTGGTGCATACTGTAACAACCCCCCCCCTCCCTTTTTAATTCGTTTTGTTTTGGCCAATGATCGACTAGTCTAGGAGGACCCTAACACTGTGTACCGCTGCTGTAACCTTGCTCTTTTCGGAAAGAATTGAAACAGAGAAAACTATTCAGAACTATAGATACCTAGAGAAACCAAAAGCAACGCCTAGGTATTCTGATATTACGATGGATAACCTACTACTACATTACTGAACTGCTAGCTGATAACGAAAAATTGCGATGAACATACTAGATTGCAAATACTTAGTTCTTACAGACTGACTGACTGAGCTGATCCTAGATTTCTAGCTTATGTACTTGATTTGACTTCTAGTCGTGGAAGATATTAATCATCAATATAAGTTTCTGAATTTAAGGTCTATGTTATTTGACCATAGAACATAGAAATAGTAGGTTATTTGCAAGTTTTCTATATAATTATTAGCTTGCAAAACTACCTGTTATATCTGATAAATCAGTTTTGATTAGTGAAATAATATATAAACAACTCCATTAAATAATATCAGATATTTGCATGATATTCGTTATTATTAATAACAGTTATAAACCTGTTAATTATATAACTAACTTTCTTTATAGATTTATGTTTGTTGCTATGAACATTTAGCTGTTGATAAGATTGATATAATCTCTTACAGACTAAATGTCTCTATAATATATACTATTTGTTTCGTTTATGAAAACTGCTAGGAAATAAATAACAAAAGTAAAGTAAAACCTCGCTTTATATGAGCTTTAGAAATCTTTTGTGATCAGTAGCTACTACGCTGATTATCCAATTCCTTTAGATAAATATTATCAGCCACTATTCCCTGAATAGTTCAATTGTTCAAGTTTAATCATTTACTTGTTTACTGAAGCAATATATGAGAAATAATATCAGTGACTTAGAGAAATCTCTAGACCCTTGTTTGTGGTTTACAAGAATTCTCAAGGTGCTGCATTGCTTGACCAAGTTTGATAAGATTTACCACATACATAAATCTCCTTTTCATACGAGATTGCTATACTTAGATTACTAGTGTTTTACATGACATGCCATCTATTGAACCATTGTAGGAAAAGCAATTATTTTAAATACTTAAGTATTAGCAGAATCTTTGTTGTATTGGTTAGCTCAATACTAGCAGCCATATATTTATTATGATGATTATTATAATAGTTAGCTTTACTTTGCCGAGTAAATTATTGATAGATATCTCTACAATTTAAAGATATAATATATTTTATTAATTTTCATATTGTAAGTAATTAGTTTGATTTTTTTTAGATTTGCCGTAGAATTCTAGATTTATTATGATTTAGGAAGTAGGATTCTTGGCATGTTCAAGGCTTACAACTCGAATGCTGGATTAAGAGCTGCTCTTTACTGTGACACAAATGTTCTCCATCATGCCAAGAACCTCTTCTATTTACCCCAAAATTAGTAAGGCCTTACTAAGTCCGTTTGGTAGTTTTCCAAATGTAGAGTTTGCGTCTATAAGCGATTATAATCTTATTTATCTCTTCTTAATAGTATTATTTATCATTACGAATTATCATTTGATTCTAAATATTACATTTGATACTTTCAGCAAATAATTCAATTGCTATAATTTATTACCACATTCTCATGCTAGAATCAGAGTAGACAGTCTAACCCAAACTCAAATACACGGACGCGTAACAAAAATGTGTTCCTCACATTAATAAAATATTGACTAGAATAACTGCCGAATGGTAGGCATTAAAACGTCGATGTATCACTAGCCTTAGTCGCAGCGAAAATTGGTCGATGTCATTTCAGGAAACATTCCGATAATCTTCGATATATTTCGATCATTTCACAGATACGTTCCTGACTCAATATATAGAACTCGCGCGTAGTATTCCATATTCGATCACGATCAAGCCGATGCAGGAAGCACCATTATATTTGAATAGCAAAATTCATACCTTCTTTTTGGCATCTACAGCACTAACTCATTTTCATCATCACGTCGGGGTCACCAATGAGGACACCGGATGGAACACCGATGCGTACCTAGATACTGGCAGCGAACTCCAGCTGTGATCCTTGCCGCTGTTACTAGCACTGGAGAAAGTGTTTCTCTCTCGTAATTTAAATGATACACATGTGGTAGAGAGTAAAATATTCCTTGCACATTTGATCTCACCTAACATCAATCTACATAAAAACCCTGTCCGAATCGCTGTCATAAAACATCATCTAATTTTAAATTTGAAAGTGTCAAACAGAAAAGTAAAAGTTAAAGGAACTCTTTATGTATAACTTGGAGTATGTATTACCTACAAGGAGATCGTAGCGAGTCGTCGCCACACCTTTGTATGGTTAGAAATATCAATGCTGCTTATTTTCATGGTAGTTTTATTAATTTTACTTATAACTTTTATGTTTTTAAAGGATTACTCAACATTTCCTTTTCCTTGAAGTAACTTATCAGTTCTGTTTGAACAATCGATTTAAATGGTTAATACATAGAATATCTTGATAGCTTAAGTATTCTATGCTGCTTATCATTTTCAATAAGTATAATCTTCCTATAAGAAATACCCGACTAAACATCTTAATCTCAATATCACACATTAACGGTTTCTTCTACTTTTGATTTTCTAAATTTCATCAATATTTGTTCATACCAAGATACTTTTTATGCCTCTATATTTGTGAATCGTGACGGAATCCTCATCCAGAGCCTGTTCCGTTACAGCCAACCCCCAAAATTTACGCAGGTTCTCATAATTTACCGAAGGAAATTTTCCCATCCTCCATATATTCAACTTCACAAATATAGTTCCACCAAAACTGAACGTGTGCTTATTCTAATTTGTTAAAATTCGTTTTCAAACAAGGTTGTGAGTACGTGAACTCACTAGTGGAGTGTATTTAAAAGACCGAGTTAAAAATAAATTTACTGTAAGGGTTGATATATCCGATCTTAATGTCTCCTCCATGAGTGAAAATGACTTCTCACAAGGACAATCTGAAATAACGAAAGGGAACTAGTATTGTGCCAAATTGTGCACCTAGTCAATTCGAATAATTCAGCATACGTGCTACCACCCAAACCAATTTTTCGTTTGGGATCGAGTATGTGGAGTAGAACCTACGCCACCCTTTATTACTCCAGATCTCGTTAATAGCTAACAAGCAATAATTCTCCATGGCTGATACATCCCTCTTCAAATCAAACCAAACAAGCAACCGCCTAATAACTCGGTGAATGTAAGTGTAATGGCTAAACATTGGCTACCTGTAAAGTACGAACTCTTTATGGAATAATTCAGTTGTAAATACTGATGTGGTGTCTTCTGACCTAAACCTATCTCCAATTTGTACTCCATAAATCATTCGTTGAATAGTGTGTGTCTGTCTGAAAACAAAACTTAACAAATCGACTCCAGTCGGTATTGTCGATTCATAGAGGCCCTCAATAAAATTCAATACTAACTCTGTCACACGCATCTCTCCCTGGCGCCATTAGTTCTTCCATCTCTTCCCATCACTTTATCATAACTTAAATCTCTCTTCTCTTACATTGCCCTGCATACTGCCTAAATAAACCTTCAACCCTTTTGTCTGGTGTCTACGAATACTCACGATTAATAGTTTTTATCAATTGAAATTTCAGACTTTTATTTCTATAAAATGCCCCTTTACATTATCATATTTTTTTTAAAAACCCTATGTCAAAAATAAAATAGGAAAAGCTGTAACAAACCCCGCCCTGATGAGGTCTACGCCCGCTCTTTATTAAATGATTGTAACATCTTTGTTTAATTATAATAAAGTTTTATTAAATATTGTAATAAAGTTTTATTGAATATTGCTGTACCTTGGTATTTTTATTTTATTTTTTTGATTTTCCTAACGCTTTCCATGTATCTACTTCATTTGAAGAGAATCCTTAAAATTGTGATTCCTAATATTATCATTATTTTTTTTTACCTTGTATTTGTTATTCTGTCTAAACTTAATTCATTCAATTTCACAGTTGCAAAATGCACGACTTTTTATTACATAATCATTTTGCAATAATAAAGTTAAATATTGTTTAATTATAAATCAATACCTGAAACCGATTTTTATTAAACTCTAAACTATCTGATTACTATTATATCTTATATTATTATATATCAACAATAACAATCCCGCTTTTACAAATCCTTTCTATAACTTATTTAACCAACGCATTCACCTAAAACAACATTGTGTCTTTCTATCAATAATCTTCATAAACCGCCCAATAAACATAAACAATATTCTATTTACCTTTCCTTTTGCTTTTATTAACGCCACCCATCGCTTGTTGTCAATATTATACGCAAACGTCAAACACACGAATGTCTCTCTCTTTTTTATTCCATTTCCTGATCTCTACTACCGATAACTATTTGGTCTTTTCTTTAATGTAATCCATAAATTACAATTTATTACGCTAATCAATAATAACACTCTAATACTAACAGCTCCATAGTCACTACAATATAATAAACAGTCCAACACACCCCTGTGCTCAGCTTTCCCCATTTTCCCCTTTCTTCGGACTATAGTTATCTATCAACCAAACTAACGACACGCCGTGAATTAGAATACTCAAACAATAGATGAGGACTAATAATAGGTTTAGGTAATAAAAGGTTTTAATAGGTTAGGTCTCAGAAGAACTAGTAAACTAGTGGTATCCCGTAACTTGAACTTGCGATGTAGGTATACTGAGTAATAATTTAATTTGCTACCCATTATGTTTTTCCTGAACATTATCGATTAGAAAGATTTAGATGTAATACCGACTATTAAATTCCCGCAAGCCTACCCATTACAAGGATATAAAATGGTAATTTGCTTATATTTCTATAACCCAACAAATGAAAAAAACAAGATATTTCGAATATTTCTATGCTCGACGTTTGCTGAAATATGACTAGATTGATAACAGTCTATAACTAAAAAGTTATTTATCATAATTTGATTTCTACCTAATAAACTGAGGACTCTAAACGGAATTTCAATTTAATTTAATTTCAAATGTACGAGTACAAGCAAAAGAACATAGTTATGTTTATTTCCATTTGTCTTTGTAATTTCCAACCCCCATCTTCTACAACCTTCGTAATTCATTTGCATCAAACCTTGGTTACTTGCAAATAATCAATTAGTGATTCGCAGATTAAATTGTATTTTTCAATTCTTTTGTAATATTCCGAAGATCTCTTCTATTTCTATTTCTCTATCCACATATTTGCTATTACAAAATCATGTGTACGCTGTGCTGTCGCTGCGTGGTTCCCTGGCTACATCTTCCATGAATTTCAAACCAACAATCGATACGACCGACTTTCCGTTCCTCGAATAATCCTGCACTAATGTATGCGTCTCGGCTATTAATGTACAGAAATCCTTAACCTTCTTCATGCGTGATAATGTGTTTGATTTTGAATAAAATTTATAATCATCACGTCATTATCATAACTACACTATATCTGCCAATGTCTTTGTAACGCATTACTGAAAGATATCACTCAAAGTATCCCATTACGATTATTGTACGAAATTTTAAGTCTTAACGAAGACGCTCCGTGCTATTTTACAACCATATTGCGGTCGCATTACAACAACTAAACTTTTAAGTATTGTTTTTTGTATCTGTGATTGCCTTTTATTACTTCGTTTTTTTGTTCCCTAAATAAAATATAAACCTCAAATATCTACAAAGTATTGTTATTACGTTTGCGCTTTTATAGACTTCTTGATCACAGAATCTCAAAGAACTATGGACATTTGTTGACCACAGGTAAGTTCTTATTCCATCTTATACCTAATCATACCGTTTAATATATAACTTTATCATTTAAATTATAGGTAGGTATATTAAACCTTGAACATGATTTCTATTTGTTACGAACTCTTTGGATATACACGTATGTGCTTATGACAGATAGTTAAATATGTCGCTGTCAAAATAAAGGAAATAAAGTTCACGTCAAAAATATGATTTTCGCAAATTCTATGCACGTTCGCTGTACTCTAATTGTAATTATACTGTAACTCTATTTATCGTAGCATTTATTTGCGTTTATCTTTGCAGTGTTCATGACGAAATCACTTCAATTTGCGAACAAATGTAGTCAGCGCATGCACGATACATTTGCCCAACAACTTCGATTGATATTCAACAACTAGTTATACCTACATATTATTATATGCATAGGCGTACATATTCCTACGAAACTACACTCCAGCTATCTGGCAAGGTATGTATGTAGGTATAGTGTTATTTAGACTTGTTCATCTTTGCTTTGCTTCAACCAAACATCCTTTTTCCCTGTTCATATCTACAACCCTCCTACAGATTATACCTACATAGAAATTACCAGTGTATTATGTACATACTTATCGTATTTTGTTACAACTGAACTTTTCATATTACATTACCTAGCTATGTCGTCAAACTCTTTGCAGGCAAATAATCCAAGCAACATGATTCAATATTGATTTCCTAGTTGCATACCCACCATATACCATAAACACCTCCTTTTTATATAGATTCCAATAAACATCTATAAAATACCTAAGGCATTAACCACCAGAACTCTTCTTTACGTGATACTATGGTAAGACGTAGTGTTTATATTCTCTTTACAATATGACAGCAAGCCCTCAGTGTCATAATCAAAAAAGTAAAAACAAAGAACTCTTTTGTGTTTACCTTTCTGTAAAGTTGTGTAACCTAGTAACCTAAATGTTAATTGTCATATCAGTTTGATTGATTTTATTCTTGCTACCATATTTATTTTTCTACCTTTGTTTATTTATTCAATAGCAATTTTAACATAGGTACCTAATTTCTGTGCACAAAGCTACAATTGATTTTCCCATATTACTACATGCCCCTATATACTCGTACAACCTTCGGTCAGTTTGAGATTATTGATGAAATAACTGATTCTACATTTTACTCTTTTGTATGTGAATGATTGAAATGAATTCTAGATCCCTGGCTGCAGACTGCGGTGTTATGCGGTATAGGCAACAGTGAAACCTGACAAGCTCTACAGCTCACATAACCCACTCATCATTTATTGGTAGGTATGTAAGTTTCGATATTTATTTAGTGCCCTAAAAATATGTCCTAGGTACTAATATTACAAACACGACGTTTGTACGTAAGAATGAATGTTTGCTTCTCCATCCCACTTAAACGGCTGCGCCAATTTTGATGAAAATTGGTACGAAAGTAGATGTAGCTTTGAATGTACATATTATAAGATACTCTTCCTCATCATTATCATCATTATCCTAACAAGGTACCTAGGTACTAGTATTATAAACGCAAATGCTGGTATGTCTGAATGAATGTTTATTATATCAGTCCTGGCTGGACTAATTTTGATGAGATTTGGTATAAAAATAGATGATACTAGATTTACGCATAGATAACTTTTAATCATCAGCACCATCATCAGCTATCTCCATGCGGGTACATCCGCGACCGCAACTAGTAATATATAAAATGAACGTTTGTATATTTGTCTGTTGTTCTGTAATAACCTCTCACTTGATTAAATGAGTTCCACAATTCCTACGATTTTCATGGCATGGAACCGGTTTTTTTTTATATTTCCCTAAACTCTAATATAGTTCTACTAGTATATAGTATATAGTCTACTAGTATTCAACGACCGAAATTGACGATGTATACCGAGTTCAGATTTAAAATTTAAGGTTGTGTATATACTTTGCGCGTACTACTTATAGTTTCGCAGTTTCCTGCTAGCTATACGCTCGTTGATAGGGGGGGGTTAAGTGTGGTTGAGCAGTTTCCTGCAACCAGAGAATAGGTAAGGGATAATTGATGGTAAATACCTGTGTCGAGGAGCTCTGTGTCTGATGAGTGCTGGTGACCGTGGGTCCTCGTGGAGGCGTCCTGCTGTCGACGGCGTGCTGAATGAGCTGAAGAACTATTGTCACTTGGTTCTAATGTCTGTATTGTCCCTTTGGGTTGTGCACTGGTTTACGCGGCGGGCTGATTGCGTGTGTACACACGTGCTGATTTAGGAGTGATGTGTGGTCGGGCCGAACACACCCTGAATGTCACTCGCGGCGAAGTCATTCGCGGTGACTCGTGCTGATAGAAAAATGGCGGTGCCATGCGGTTGCTACGCGGAACGCAGCGGTACACGTCCGCCGGTCGCGAGTATAAAAGGGTGACTGTTTCCGCTTCCTTTTGCAGCCGCCTTCTTCTAGTTATGACAGCTGCAGGCGAAGCGGCGGTGGGGCACGCGGGCGCGGTGCGCCTTAAGGTGACGTCACGCTTTGGCGTGAACATATTCCCCACTCGGCAAAGGTGTGGTGTGGTGGTCAATCGACAGTCAGGTGGTCGTTCTTGATTTCCACCACTCGGGCGACGCCATCCCTTCATGGGTTCGTCTTGTGGCTCATGCGCCAGTGTAGAGGCGGCACCTGGTCGTCCACCATCAGTACCAGTTCCCCGACTTGAGGTGGGCTGGATCGGGGAGTCCGTTTGGAGCGTGTTTGGATGGTGTGCAGGTAGGGTTTGGACCAGGATTGCCAAAGGTGTTGGGATAAGGGTAGGACGAGCTTGAACCCTTTTGTGTGCAGAAATGGCTCGTCCTCCTACCGAATACTCAGGTAGGGCATTGAGCTGACGTTTTAAAAGGACATGACCCGCGGTGAGTAATTCAAATTCCGCGGGGTCAAAAGAGAGTGGGCTGAGAGGGCGTGAATTGAGCACGGCTTCAATGCGTGCTAATAGAGTTGAAAACTCTTCAAATGTGAGGCGTTGTTCGCCGACCACACGGTACAGTAATTGTTTAGCTGACTTTACCGCTGTTTCATGAAGTGCACCGAACCAGGGTGCCTTTGGTGGATTTAGCCACCATGTTATGTGCTGTTTAGAAAGCGTATGTGCGATACTGTCATTATTGGTTGTAAGAAAGTCTTGTATTTCCCTAAGTTCATTTCTAGCGCCTACATAAATTGTACCGCAATTATATCTAATTAACGCCGGTACACCGCGCCTAGAAACAAAGCGCTGTAATGCCGCAAGGAACGCTTCCGTGGATAACTCAGATACCGGTTCGAGATGGACCGCCTTCGTGGCTAGGCATCTTACAACACAGAAGTAGCCTTTTAATAGCTTGGCGTTTCTCAGTGTACTGGATTTTATCAAAAATGGTCCAGTAAAGTCCGTCGTGACTTTGCTAAATACGGGCTGAACGTTTACGCGGTCGGCGGGTGAGTCGGCCATGTACAAAGCCTTAGTTTGGACGCGGAAACGTAAACATTGTATACATTTGTATACTGATAACGTCCAGAATTGCTGGCGCAAGGGTGAGTGCAGAATGTCAGCACCTAACTGACTTAAGGTGTTTGCGATGACAGTTTGTCGTCGTGTTGTGTGTGTGTGCTGATTCTTTGTGGGCTGAGTCGGTATTTGTTGGATGTGCCGTCCTAGTCATTGCCTAGGCGGCGGCGAAGGACGCGAGGTAGTGCGCGGTGGAGTACGACGGGAGTACACCATCTGGCCCGTATCAGGTGAGGGACGGCGCCGTGGTACCTCGCGCTGTTGTACCGGCAATAAGCGCACTGGTAGTGCGTAGTATCGGGTACATACCCGAGGCTTGTGACCCTTTACATTACTACATGGGTAGCAATGGTTGTCACCATAGCGCGGAGGTTGCGGGTTCGATACCTGTTTGGGTCTTGTCACGGAGCTGAACGGTCGTGGGTTCGAACCCTGCGCATAGCGCGGAGGTTGTGGGTTCGAAACCTGCTGAAGTGGGGACGAGAAGCGCGCGGGTATAGTCGCGGAGCCGATAGGTTGCAGGTTCGAATCCTGCTGAGCAGATGACGAGAAGCGCGCGGGTATAGGCGCGGAGCTGAGCGGTTGCAGGTTACAATCCTGCGCATAGCACTGAGGCTGCAGGTTCGATACCTGCTGAGCAGATGACGAGAAGCGCGCAGGTATAGGCGCGGAGCTGATTGGGTGCAGGTTCGAAACCTGCGTATAGCACAGAGGCTGCAGGTTCGATACCTGCTGAGCTGATGGCGATAAGCGCGCTAGTATAGGCGCGGAGCTGAGAGGGTTCAGGTTCGAATCCTGCGTATAGCACTGAGGCTGCAGGTTCGATACCTGCTGAGCTGATATTGAAAAGCGCGCGGGTATAGGCGCTGAGCTGAGAGGGTGCAGGTTCGATACCTGCTGAGCTGATGGCGATAAGCGCGCTGGTATAGGCGCGGAGCTGAGAGGGTGCAGGTTCGAATCCTGCGCATAGCACTGAGGCTGCAGGTTCGATACCTGCTGAGCTGATGATGAGAAGCGCGCGGGTATAGGCGCTGAGCTGAGAGTGTGCGGGTTCGAATCCTGCGTACAGCACTGAGGCTGCAGGTTCGATACCTGCTGAGCTGATATTGAAAAGCGCGCGGGTATAGGCGCTGAGCTGAGAGGGTGCAGGTTCGAATCCTGCGTATAGCACTGTGGCTGCAGGTTCGATACCTGCTGAGCTGATGGCGAAAAGCGCGCGGTTATAGGCGCTGAGCTGAGAGGGTGCAGGTTCGAATCCTGCGCACAGCACTGAGGCTGCGGGTTCGATACCTGCTGAGCTGGTGACGGAGGGGGCGCTAATGACCATGTTTTTTGTTCCAATTCTACAACGAGAATCTCGTAGTAGGCGTCTATTGTCCTTTCATACTGCTCGTTGTAGAATTCCTCCTCGGAATCTGATAAGCCTACGGTGTCTAATATTATATAATACGCCGCGTCAAATCTATCGCGGGTCAATCTTACGCCCGATGCTCTGGCATCGAACTCGGGGCTATAGCGCCTTGGTTTGCTAGACCTCAATGATAACGCTTCCAAATTAAGCTTAATAATAGCGATTTGTTCATATCTAAATCTGGCTACCTGTGATTCAGAAGGCATCGTTAATCGTCGTAGGCGAAGTCAGGCACAAGGACGCAAGCAAAATTAAAAGGAAATAAAAATATTAAAGTATTTAATCGTAGGTGAAATTCCGCACCTCCTTTTTCGGAAGTCGGTTAAAATAACGCCTAAATTAATAACGTGTGTACGAAACCTTATATGGGCTGATGGTTTAATTACTTAATTAATTATATTCCGTAAATTTCGTTATGTTATTTACGTAAATTCTGTACGGGACCCTAAGACGTTTTGTGCTGATCTCTTATATGTAAACAATTAACCTACATTAATTATTTCATGATAATCACGAACACAAGTAAATCTTTTAACAGTACTTAGTATTATTTTATAATTAAAATCAACAAAGTACCTGGCCTTTAGTTATGTTATTTACGACTTTCTTGCAAACAATAGCTAACAATCATAAAAACAAACGCCTCATTAACGTTATCGTTAACGAGTTTGGAATTTCAAACCAAACAACTCTGCAGTATTATTGTCTATTCTGTGGCGCGCGAGTGTCAAACGAACAATGATAGCGTACTTCGTGAAATGTGGCTAGACGGGTTAGTTTGGCTTAGCAAATCGCACTGCCGGTTCACTCGTCTAGAAGCTTCGGATTGATTTGTATGACGTAAGGGGATTTAAATTAAATTAATAAAATGAAGTTTGAGTTAATATTCGATATTTGGGAATTAACTCGTGCTGATCTTCGGGCTGATATTGGCAATGGACTGTATTAAAGGGAATTTTAATTAAGAGCTGATAAGAGCTGAAAGTGAAGGATATTCACTGGGTCGTTATCTCGTTTCGAAGGAAAATATAGTTTGTTTACACCATATTTCGGTCGAATGAGATATTAAGGTGCCGGTTCTTTTAATTATCTCGGTTCGATGGACCAATTGGTAATTAATTATCCGTGCTCGTAGGAAATTTGGTTTATCCGGGTACCCGGTTATATCCGGATAACCGGATAAATCCGGCTCGAAGGAAAATATAGTTTCGCAGTTTCCTGCTAGCTATACGCTCGTTGATAGGGGGGGGGTTAAGTGTGGTTGAGCAGTTTCCTGCAACCAGAGAATAGGTAAGGGATAATTGATGGTAAATACCTGTGTCGAGGAGCTCTGTGTCTGATGAGTGCTGGTGACCGTGGGTCCTCGTGGAGGCGTCCTGCTGTCGACGGCGTGCTGAATGAGCTGAAGAACTATTGTCACTTGGTTCTAATGTCTGTATTGTCCCTTTGGGTTGTGCACTGGTTTACGCGGCGGGCTGATTGCGTGTGTACACACGTGCTGATTTAGGAGTGATGTGTGGTCGGGCCGAACACACCCTGAATGTCACTCGCGGCGAAGTCATTCGCGGTGACTCGTGCTGATAGAAAAATGGCGGTGCCATGCGGTTGCTACGCGGAACGCAGCGGTACACGTCCGCCGGTCGCGAGTATAAAAGGGTGACTGTTTCCGCTTCCTTTTGCAGCCGCCTTCTTCTAGTTATGACAGCTGCAGGCGAAGCGGCGGTGGGGCACGCGGGCGCGGTGCGCCTTAAGGTGACGTCACGCTTTGGCGTGAACAACTTACATGTCAATTATGTTACATAAGAACATAAATACATACATAACTATTAACATCCAAACAATTATTATTGTGAACTAAATAAAAGTTTCCTTATTCACTTTGATTTACATAATGTTTGTTTTTTTTCCATTATTTTTAATTTAGATAGATAACCCGGCTTTGCTCACCATTCCCTAATTTTCCCTATTATATTTGCAGATCTCGTCAAGACGCACTACTCGACCAGCCGCTTCGCCCCAAAGCTTCTGAAATCCGGCGCTCCTCTTCAGCCTGCCTACATTGTCAAACTTTACCAGCTTCATTCCGAAGACTCATCACTACCTAGCTATAATATTGGTTTTTTATACTTAAATTCGGCGCTTACTATGTTTGTCTATTAAATCTGCATAACGTTGATTTATTTAACCTTTACGAATAACTATACAACCATCTGACTTGTCTATAAGAATTTTCACAACGCTAAGCATCTGAATGGGAAATTCAACCCCCCAATGTTACGACTAAACATATTTCAACAAAACTTCTAACAAGACTTATCATCGCTCAATTAAAGTTGCGCAACTTTACATTTTATTGTAATCCTATTTATTTCCTTCGCAAATGCAATATAAGTAATTACGTATGTAGATTTTTACTATCATTTAATTACCATAAATTTCATCGAACAAAAAGGTAAGCCATTTATTAATATTCACACATTTTTATATTCATACTTCCGAACATAACAAACACCGATTATATACAGACATGTCCACGATCTGCGCTGTATTTTGCTGGTTACAAATGTAATCCTTGTGATGCAAATGCAGCGACGGCACTTTCAACATGTTAGAAACTCTCTTCCTTTCCTAACACTATACAAGAACTCTTTCAGTACTCTATAACGCAATTCTTGGCTCCCAAGTGAGTTTCATAAGTCGTTCGATACTAAAAGTGTTCTTAAAACCTTCGGGTCACTTTGAGTAGAGTTCGATACTGACTATTTACCGTGTGCTTCCAGGAGAGTATCCTAGTCGTAAAAACAACACGCAATCTGCCTTTCGAATGATAAGTGTACTTCTGGATTCTAGAGATCGACTATGGGGTACACGTAAATGAGAAAGATAGTTGCAGACTTTACATACATCAAACTTGCATACAACTCATCTTTCCCTGAATATCATTTAAGCGCTTCGTAGTAATCAGTATTTTAGTAATATTCCTAAAAAAGCATATCCGGCTTATTTATTTCTTAGTTTATTGTAGAAATCTACTACTGTAGCCTAGAACAACAACATCATCACCTCATTATAGTATCCGTTGACTACCTATTTAGCCCTTTAATCTGTCCGAATCAGCAAGACTCATTCGAGTTAAGTTTCATTCATAAATCTATTGTTATTTTTTGCGCTGATGCGGACGGGTTAAAAATCACCTATTGGAATAGCATCTCTGTTTCAATAAAATCCTATCCATTTCACGCCAACAAATTGTGCGGTTGACCGCAACTAATTCCTAGTAAAACTTCCGTAGTAACGTTATTCCAATCCTGGTCACGGCACCAAATTGTAACAACCCCCCCCCCCCCCTTTTTAATTCGTTTTGTTTTGGCCAATGATCGACTAGTCTAGGAGGACCCTAACACTGTGTACCGCTGCTGTAACCTTGCTCTTTTCGGAAAGAATTGAAACAGAGAAAACTATTCAGAACTATAGATACCTAGAGAAACCAAAAGCAACGCCTAGGTATTCTGATATTACGATGGATAACCTACTACTACATTACTGAACTGCTAGCTGATAACGAAAAATTGCGATGAACATACTAGATTGCAAATACTTAGTTCTTACAGACTGACTGACTGAGCTGATCCTAGATTTCTAGCTTATGTACTTGATTTGACTTCTAGTCGTGGAAGATATTAATCATCAATATAAGTTTCTGAATTTAAGGTCTATGTTATTTGACCATAGAACATAGAAATAGTAGGTTATTTGCAAGTTTTCTATATAATTATTAGCTTGCAAAACTACCTGTTATATCTGATAAATCAGTTTTGATTAGTGAAATAATATATAAACAACTCCATTAAATAATATCAGATATTTGCATGATATTCGTTATTATTAATAACAGTTATAAACCTGTTAATTATATAACTAACTTTCTTTATAGATTTATGTTTGTTGCTATGAACATTTAGCTGTTGATAAGATTGATATAATCTCTTACAGACTAAATGTCTCTATAATATATACTATTTGTTTCGTTTATGAAAACTGCTAGGAAATAAATAACAAAAGTAAAGTAAAACCTCGCTTTATATGAGCTTTAGAAATCTTTTGTGATCAGTAGCTACTACGCTGATTATCCAATTCCTTTAGATAAATATTATCAGCCACTATTCCCTGAATAGTTCAATTGTTCAAGTTTAATCATTTACTTGTTTACTGAAGCAATATATGGGAAATAATATCAGTGACTTAGAGAAATCTCTAGACCCTTGTTTGTGGTTTACAAGAATTCTCAAGGTGCTGCATTGCTTGACCAAGTTTGATAAGATTTACCACATACATAAATCTCCTTTTCATACGAGATTGCTATACTTAGATTACTAGTGTTTTACATGACATGCCATCTATTGAACCATTGTAGGAAAATCAATTATTTTAAATACTTAAGTATTAGCAGAATCTTTGTTGTATTGGTTAGCTCAATACTAGCAGCCATATATTTATTATGATGATTATTATAATAGTTAGCTTTACTTTGCCGAGTAAATTATTGATAGATATCTCTACAATTTAAAGATATAATATATTTTATTAATTTTCATATTGTAAGTAATTAGTTTGATTTTTTTTAGATTTGCCGTAGAATTCTAGATTTATTATGATTTAGGAAGTAGGATTCTTGGCATGTTCAAGGCTTACAACTCGAATGCTGGATTAAGAGCTGCTCTTTACTGTGACACAAATGTTCTCCATCATGCCAAGAACCTCTTCTATTTACCCCAAAATTAGTAAGGCCTTACTAAGTCCGTTTGGTAGTTTTCCAAATGTAGAGTTTGCGTCTATAAGCGATTATAATCTTATTTATCTCTTCTTAATAGTATTATTTATCATTACGAATTATCATTTGATTCTAAATATTACATTTGATACTTTCAGCAAATAATTCAATTGCTATAATTTATTACCACATTCTCATGCTAGAATCAGAGTAGACAGTCTAACCCAAACTCAAATACACGGACGCGTAACAAAAATGTGTTCCTCACATTAATAAAATATTGACTAGAATAACTGCCGAATGGTAGGCATTAAAACGTCGATGTATCACTAGCCTTAGTCGCAGCGAAAATTGGTCGATGTCATTTCAGGAAACATTCCGAGCAATAATCTTCGATATATTTCGATCATTTCACACATACGTTCCTGACTCAATATATAGAACTCGCGCGTAGTATTCCATATTCGATCACGATCAAGCCGATGCAGGAAGCACCATTATATTTGAATAGCAAAATTCATACCTTCTTTTTGGCATCTACAGCACTAACTCATTTTCATCATCACGTCGGGGTCACCAATGAGGACACCGGATGGAACACCGATGCGTACCTAGATACTGGCAGCGAACTCCAGCTGTGATCCTTGCCGCTGTTACTAGCACTGGAGAAAGTGTTTCTCTCTCGTAATTTAAATGATACACATGTGGTAGAGAGTAAAATATTCCTTGCACATTTGATCTCACCTTACATCAATCTACATAAAAACCCTGTCCGAATCGCTGTCATAAAACATCATCTAATTTTAAATTTGAAAGTGTCAAACAGAAAAGTAAAAGTTAAAGGAACTCTTTATGTATAACTTGGAGTATGTATTACCTACAAGGAGATCGTAGCGAGTCGTCGCCACACCTTTGTATGGTTAGAAATATAAATGCTGCTTATTTTCATGGTAGTTTTATTAATTTTACTTATAACTTTTATGTTTTTAAAGGATTACTCAACATTTCCTTTTCCTTGAAGTAACTTATCAGTTCTGTTTGAACAATCGATTTAAATGGTTAATACATAGAATATCTTGATAGCTTAAGTATTCTATGCTGCTTATCATTTTCAATAAGTATAATCTTCCTATAAGAAATACCCGACTAAACATCTTAATCTCAATATCACACATTAACGGTTTCTTTTACTTTTGATTTTCTAAATTTCATCAATATTTGTTCATACCAAGATACTTTTTATGCCTCTATATTTGTGAATCGTGACGGAATCCTCATCCAGAGCCTGTTCCGTTACAGCACCCCGTGGCGGGTCCGACGCGCTACGAAAACCGCGGTTTCCGTTCTTCCGCTAGATCTTCAGGGTTAAACTTGCATTGTTCCCCTTCTGTCCTTTCCGCGTTCCACCCCCTGTTTCGTTACGTATGCCATTCGATACGCTCCTGATTACTTTATAGCTGTTATTGCGAGATCACCTAGGTGAATTAAATCTACTTACCAGTAGCTAAAATTTATTAAATATACGGCACATTAAAATCTATTAGTCAGTAGACTTAATTCACCTGTGCCCCTAAGTATATTAAGTATACTTATTAGTATATTAAAATCACCTGGGTGAATTACCGCAGGTGAAATAATTCTACGGCACCTGCTTTACGATATTATCAAGGAATTATCGTAAAATGCATAAAATTCTACTCTTATTTCTCAAAGACATTGGTCTTCGTGATGGTCATATAGAATAGGACCTCAGCTTAAGGCAAATTATCTAGCACTGACATGCTAAGAATGCTTCATGTACAAGAGGCCCACCACGTTGTAGGTGTCTTTATGCAACTCTTCAAATTCAGCCCTTACAATACTTAATCATTCAATTCTGTTTTTCCACGGAGTAAACCAAAACAAAGAAATCTCTATAAATTAAGTACAAAAATATCATGAAAACATAAAAAAATATCTACACTTTCAATTACATAAGCCTACGAGTACGGGTGGAGTACTTCCGGAACAGAGCCCCGTCAGCGACAATACTTGTACATAAAATTATTCTGTCGGCTCACTTCATTCCCTGACGTCCAAATTGTATTCGTAAGCTTAAATTATTGCGTTACTGGGGACCCGAATGCGAAATTACAACCACAAAACATATTAACAGTAGAACAAGTCTGCAGGCGGTGGTTACTTGATCATGGACTTTTGCTCTTGTATAGCTGCAATTACAATACGATACTAATAATATATTTTGGTATGTTTTTTTTTTTTTTTTTTTATACCGAACTGGGTAGCACTTGACCACTATCTCACCTGATGCTAAGTGATGATGCGATCGATGATGGAGCGCGCTTACCCAGAAGATACCTATGCACTCGTGTTTTGAAGACCCCCATATCGTACTTAACCGGAAACACCGACTCAGGGAGGGTGTTCCATTCCCTAGCGGTTCGTATGATAAACGAAGAAGTAAATCGCTTCGTCCGGGTAAATGGAATATCCACCATAAAGCGGTGGCGCTTCTGAGTATCTCTGGATGTCCGATTATAGAATGGGGATGGCGGAATCAAATTGTGAAGTTCCATTGCACACTCACCGAAATGTATCCGATAAAAAACCGATAAACAAGCGACTTTGCGGCGATGCTCGAGACTCTGGAGTCTCTTGCGTACTAGGTGGTCGTCGTTAATGAGTCTCTTGGCTCTCCTCTCAATAGCTTCCAGTGTCTCCAGCTGATATTTGGCAGAACCATCCCAAAGGTGAGAACAGTACTCCATACACGACCGGACTTGGGCTTGATAAAGATTAAGCAACTGTCCCGGTGTGAAGTATTGTCTCACCTTAGCCAAAACACTAAGCTTTTTTGAGGCAAGCTGGGCTTTGGACTCAATATAGGAGCCGAAATTGAGAGTTGGTGTTAATGAGATGCCAAGAAGCTCGAAATGGTTACTTATCGGCACGGACACATCCCTGAAAGTAGGAGCCAGCTGGAAAGGGCTCCGTTTGGCGGAGAAAAGACACGCCTGGGTTTTAGCAGCATTGAACTTAACTAGATTGGCATCGCCCCAATCGGAGACTGCCTGCAAAGAAAAGTTCAAGCGCTGAACCATCGCTTCCCTATGAGACTGGATTTGTAATGCACTGGTTCGTGCGTTAGATGTGTAACTCTCCACAACGGTGCTGTCATCTGCGTAACCAAAAATACCGGGTTTCAGCAGGTCATTAATATGCAGCAGAAAAAGTGTTGCGGAGAGTACTGATCCTTGGGGGACTCCGGCATTTATAGCCAATTGGGCGGAAGAACAGCCATTGATGACTACTCGGATCGACCGATCCCTCAAGAAATCTGAAATCCAGACACACAAACCAGTGGGAAGGCCGTATGAAGGAAGCTTGCTAATGAGGCTATCGTGCCAGACCCTGTCAAAAGCCTTCGAGATATCGAGAGAGACAGCAAGCGCCTCTCCGTGGTTCTCGATGGCTGAGTTCCAGATGTGAGTGGCATACGCTAGAAGATCCCCAGTAGACCGGTTTCGGCGAAATCCATATTGTCGGTCACTGATGAGATCGTTCATTTCTAGGTATGCCAGGAGCCTGTGGTTCAGTACACGTTCCATCGTCTTACATAGTACGGAAGTGACTGAAATAGGCCTGTAATTAGCAGGGTCTGCGCGACTACCTTTTTTGGGCACGGGCTGCACGTTTGCAAGCTTCCAGGACTTTGGCACTTGACCAGTCGTCAAAGACAAGCGAAAGAGGCGAGTCAATACAGGAGTCAACTCTGGCGCACACATCCTCAAGACTACAGCTGGTATACCGTCTGGACCACTAGCTTTGTTCACGTCTAGATTGCGCAACGCTTTGCGGACTTCAGACTGTCGAATGCGGATTTCTGACATTACCGTCCCGCAATTTGGCAGACTAGAAGGTACAGCATTACCAGCATCTAGACGTGAAGACTCTGCAAACAGAGTGGCAAATAAATTTGCTTTCTCTTCAGCCGTATGCGCTAGTGAGCCGTCGGGTTTCAGCAGTGGAGGCAGTGAGGGACGGCAGAAGTTCTCTTCGATCGACCTCGCCAGGGACCAGAACGCTTTGCTACCCGAAGGGTAAGAAGCAAGTTTGTTCCCTGTCTGGCGTATGTGGTCGAAGCGAGCCATCCTGAGAGCCTTTTTGCAGGACTTGGCGGCAAGGTTAAATGCTTTCTTCTTCTCACGTACATCTCTAGATTTGCGGGTTCGAGCATCAGCCCAGGCTAAGTAGGCCTCATGTTTTGACGCTTCTGCATCTCCACATTTGGCATTAAACCATGGTCGAGCTTTGCTGGACAGCGAGATGTCAGAAAATGGAATGAAATATTCCATACCCTGTCGTAACACTTCTGTCACAGCATCTGCGCAAGCTGAGGAATCGCTAGAAGAAAAACAAACCCTCCACCAAGGATAAGACGAGAAAAAAATACGCATCTCATCCCAATCTGCAGACTTGTATCGCCACACCCGCCGGGTGCCTTTTGGGCTGGAATCGGGCGGGGAGTAGACCGACACAGACTTCACCAGACAGTGGTCGGAGCTACCCAAGGGTGATGAAACCGACACCGAGTAGCGGTCTGGATCTGTTGTCAGCAGAAGGTCCAAGCAGTTGGCTGTGTGGCCATCAACATCTGGAATCCTTGTAGCTCCTTGGACCAGCTGAGTGAGGTCTAGCGTCAAGGCAAGCTTACGCATCTCTCGACCAGCGTAGTCTGTGCTCTGGTATGGGTATAGCCAGTCTTGATGGTGGGCGTTGAAATCCCCCAGAAGCACTAATTGAGCAGAAGGATACCTCTGTTGGGCCACGTCAGCTGCCTCACTGAGGTAGTTTGTGAGCCTGGTTGTCTCCTCATCTCCGCTGTGCGAACGGTAGACACTAGCATAAAGTATCTTCTCCATGCCGTTGTCCACCAGAACCCACATGACGGAAAATTTGGGGTCTTCAAGGTTACGGAGACGTCGATAACAAATGTCATCGCGAGCATACATACAAACTCCTGCTCTGGCCCTAAAGCTATGTTCAAGAAAGTAGCCCGGGTAGGCAAGGTATGCAGCGTCAGCTGGGCATTTGATCTGCGTCTCCGTGAGGAACAGAATATACGGTTTTGCGGTCTCAAGATGGTGGTGGACTGAGTCGATATTGGAGTGCAAGCCTCGAATGTTTGAGAGGTGCACTTGAAGAGAGAGGACGTGCTTCCGCTGTTGGACCTTTATTCTGTTTTTGTTGCCTTTCATTTTATGGGGAGTAAAGATAGGTAAAGGGAAACGGAAGTGAAAACGAGGCGCATATTATCAACCCGTGACACAATTTAGGCTTTTCCACCCTATGGAAACCAATCCTGGAGACCGCGGGGACGCCCGAGCCCCCCTAGAGGTGTCCATCGGGACCTCTCGTCTGGTCGCCAACCAGCACGATGGCGCACCTCCAGGATTTTTCGCGAGATGGCGAGGCAGCCTTTAATGAGTGGCTGGCTCACTACTTGGGCCCCCAACTATCTGCGGTCGGCCAGCGGAGAACCGTGCCTCGGATCCCGCTGCTCTCCAAGATTGGCTGCCAGGTAAATTTACCCTCAATGTATCACGACCAGCTATAGTAATAAGCGCAACTGTTTCCGACCCGTTTCCCATAATGGCTTCACCAAACATCATGCCGTAACGCGACCGCTTGGCGGCATGGCTTTGTCTGGTGGGTGGTAACACGCCGCGGCCTAAGCCTACCACCTGAAAAAGTACTGCTCTTTTGGCGCCACCCAGGGGACACGTGTAGAACATCGAGGGCTAAATCCTACGGACGCGAGCAGTATAGTCCCCCAAAAATTGTTATTACGAATAGTATTTTTTTTATTATTCTTCCAAACTACAGACTCTTTGGTCCGTACCTTTATTAGATTTGTTTTTTTTATATTACATTTTTCTCCAAGAAAAATGTAATTCGTTCTCCAAACATCTTAATAAACATTCTTAAGCTATGGTGGAAAGTGCTTAAAAACTAAAGTTAGTCCATTTTTTTTCTTTTATAAATACATAAATCTATTGCTAGTGAACAATCTTTCCTAATTTTATAAACGCGTTATAAATTTTATATACAACATAAGGTACGCTATTGGCCAGAAGTACTGGCCTCAGGTTCACGCCTTTGCCGTATCCTTTCTAACATAGCATTCACGACCTCTTTATTTCTGTCTTTTATCGCCATTTTGGGATTTTACTCTATGATTCGATATTCGGATGCTTTAATCGCCCGCCTGACGAAATCGCCAATCGCGTCCGAGCTGTCCTCGGCACGAATAGTGTTTGATACCCTATACATCCACACACTGCCTACATATATATCTAACTAGCTGGCTCGCCAGCCGCTTCGCTCGCTTGGTCTTGGTGTAGTCGTGGAAGTGCCGTTTTGGAACCTCGAGGTCATGGGTTTGATCCCTGGGTTGGACAGTTATTGAGCTTTTCTGAGAAAGAAATATTCTCAATAACAGTCCAGATACTGGAACAGCACCCCGTAGATGGCAATAGGCTCGCCCCCTATCACATGCGACCAAAAACATATCTGGCGAAACGTAGGCGTTTAAAACACCGCTACTTACCCCTTCGAGGATATATAGGCGAAAGACCGCTAGACTGATGTTTTATATATATATATATATAGGTTTTCCCTCCGTGGTGATGGATGATGATGATGAAAAATAGCCTATGTGCTATTATAGACTATAATCTATCTCTGTGGCAAATTTCAACAAGATCCGTTTAGCCGTTCTGTCGTGATTGAGGAACAAACATTTATCCATCCATCCAAACTTTCACATTTATAATACATATTAGTGGGATTATATTTAATGATTTGTTTATTTTTATTAGTTTGCACGTTTTCTTTGTAAAATATTTTTATTTTTAATAGTAAATTTTAACAATGACATTGTGGAGCAGCTAACAGCATTTTGAACAAGTGTTTTTTTGTGTTTATATGGTAACAATAAATTGTAGAACCTATTTATGGTTGTTTTTATATATTTTTTTTATTCGATTCAATATCCCTCGTTCACAATGGTTTAAGCGTGAGATATTTAGATAGGAAGTTTTTATTGCAGTTGTAAGTGTTGTCGAAGAAATATCGAGTCATAAACGGTAGAATATCTTTATGCCAAATTCCATTTAAATCCGTTTCGTCAGTACAGTGTGAAGAAATAAATAAAATACACATTTTTTCAAGAACATAAACTTTGATAATGTCTGTGGGACTGTACTATTAATCGAGAACACGCGTCTTAATTAGTAAGGCTAGCGAAACTGTACGCTGATTATATATCGCATCACGAACTACATTATGTCGTCACTGGTAGTTCATCAGTAGTCAAGTGGCTTTGCCATAAATTCATAATTATAACTGCGCGGCCTAGGGTTTCCTTAAAGCAGTGATCAAGGATTCTAATAATAACAATTCTCTATTTTAGACACAAGATCCATACCTTTCATAAATAAACACTTTAAAAATAACAAAGAAAATAACGGCTCAAATAAGATAAAAAAGTAAAAAATAATAATGAAGTAAATTATATACAAATCTATGTATTACATGTCGTCTTAGACTACAATTTGTTGCCAACGTCTAATAGATCGAGGCTCTTTGTAACAGATTTGTTTCACTTCCCAACTCTATTCCTAAATCTTGTAAACCGATTTGATTAAATAAAAGAAAAATATAAAATTATATAAAACTAGCTGTTCTCCGCGGTTTCATCCGCGCAGTGATGGATGATGATGTTGATGATGAATCTTATATAGCCTTTGTTACTCAGGGTGAATGTAGCTTTCTAATGGTGAAAGAGTTTTTTAAATCGGTGCAGTACTTTTTGAACCAATTCGTTACAAACATACTTATATACAAATCCTTCCTCTTTATAATATTAGTATAGATTGTACTAAATACTCTGTATTTCACAAATGCTATGAGTGGAGTAATGTAGAAAGTTCGTGGGTTGGTTTACTGGACATGGTCTTGTATTGCGTCATACGTATAACTGTGTATACTTACTTACGGGTCGTTTTTGTAAATTGTCCCCTTTGTTGCAATTATGAATTTGCAAACTTGCAAACGCATATTGTATTAAAAAACAAAAGAAAAATTTTTCGTTGATGGTGAAAGGCGGAATAATATAAAACTATCACATTAATGTTAATAAGGCTTAGATTATCAAATGTTTGTGAGTGTGTTTGTATGTGTTAATTTACGTTCAAAAGACTAGACCAATTTTTATTATATTTGGTAAGTATGGAGGTAGATGAAGCACTGAGTTAACACATAGGATACTTTTCATCATGATCATTCATCACCTCGCACGCGGGTGTGACCGCAGGCCTAGCAAGAATGGTAAACCTTGATTGAACAAGGTGAATAATGACAGTCATCTCAGCCGTAGGACGTCCACTGCTGAACATAGGCCTCCCCCATGATTTTCCAAAAGGACCGGTTGGAAGCGGCCTGCATCCAACGTCGTCCTGCGACCTTAATCAGGTCGTCTGTCCACCGTGTCGGTGGACGACCTACGCTGCGCTTGCCGGTCCGTGGTCTCCACTCCAGAACCTTTCGGCCCCATCGGCCATCTGTTCTGCGTGCTATGTGCCCTGCCCACTGTTGACCCAATGACAGTATTTATAAATAATTTACTTAAAATTATTGACGAGCGAGCGAAGCGACTTTGCTGGCTGCAACCAATCTTGACGGAACTTGGTATGCATGTTCTACTATTTGGGCTGGGGGATATTTTTCTAAAAAAGGGGAGAAGTTTGCTGCGTCGCTAATAACGGACGAGTTTTGATTAAATTTGGTACAAACATTAAGTACCTAACTTTAAAAAAAAAACAAATATGAGCATAATTGGTCAATTGTTTTCCGAGATCGTTGTGAATTACGGCGAAAAATTGCAGCTAATAAGACTATGTGCTGGCGAGGTCTACTTTTTGCAGAACTACTAGTATAGTTACGTATCCTCACTGACTTCATCTACGCAGAACCTAAACTGGTGGAACTAAAACCTTGCAAATTGTAGTTGACACCGTTTATGTTGGAAGCATTCCATATGTAAACATTTCTAGAAAAATTTCATCCCTAAAGGGCAGCAGCGACTGAAGCCGCTTGTGGGACAGCTCGTAGTTAATATTTTTCGGTAAATAGCGGGTCCTTAACCTTTACCAAGTCTAGTTTTGGCAAACATCTAACATTTCACTTAGTAAACATTGTTCGTCATCATCATTTTGAAACAAAACCTGCTTATTATCCAGTTTTCTGTACGGACTGAAAACAGTTTGTAACCGTACACATGTTAACTTATAACGAAGTTGTTTATTAGAATAAATTAGATATCTTGTGATTTTATATCTTGTAAACACCTCTTGACATTCAGTTGACAAGACTGTCAGGATGTCAACTTCAACTAGTGATGTGACATTAGTGAAGTACCTTATGTATTAACACATTCGATTTATGTCAATCCTTTATGAAAGGGAAGATGTGTAATGATAAACTATTAGCTTGTAAGATGGCAACACCAGGCTTCTATAAGAAATAAACTAGTTATCTATGACCAACACACAATTCTGACACGCACTTTGATGAATTTTATTATTTATTGTATTCTCTTTCTTTTTTTTCTATGGTTACACTAATTTTGACAATTTTATATATTTTCGTTTAGGCAGCGATAATATTTCTTATACAGATATTGAAAGCCAATCCGTATAAAACTACCAAGGAATTAGCGGTATGGTTTGATGTTTGCATACCCACAACATTGACCCATTTAAATCAAATCGGTAAAAATTTTAAAGTAGAAAAATGGGTACCTCCTGTATTGACTGCAGTGAGAAGTGCACGTTGAAGCTTGCCTAAGCTTGTTAATCCGATAAAGAATTGGAAGGGATTTTGGACCGAATCATAATTCATGTGATGAAAATAATTTGATTTTTTACTATAATCCCAAGCGAACAACACTATGGGTTACCCCATGTAAAAAGTCACAAATAATGCCCTAAAGCTAAGCTTACCAACAGAAATATGACGGTAACAGTTTGGTGGTTACTTCATGGTGTAATTATCTATTACTTCCTCAGATCCTGTCCGGCAATAACAGCAGATGTCTACTGTGCAGAGCTCCGAACAATGATATCGAAACTTGCAATAAAACAGCCCTGACTTGTCAACCGATCTTCACCATTATTGCGTCATGATAACGCAAGTCCTGTCATTGCTTGTCAATCCGTTTTAACACTGCAAGACCCGCAGTGAAAATCCATCTGTCATCCTCCATACTCGCCGGATCTCGCTTCAGCCGAATACCACTTTTACTGCGATTTGAACAATTTTTTGCATGGAAAAAAAAGTCTTACCAGGGAAAAGTACAAAAAGATGATAACGATGGTGATGATATGCTGCTTTCTATCCTAATTCAACGGGTTGTTCTTGGGGATTCGTGATAGCCCAGTTTTATACGAACGAAGTCGCGGGCATTAATGAATATGGAAGTAACATAGAAACGATTCCTACAAAATGAGGCACTGTAGCAAGTATATTTACTAGCTGCAAGCGTTACAGAGATTAAAGACCTAATCCACATAGAATAAATGTAGGTAATTCCTGAGGTCTCTAAAATTCTGACACTGAATGTTGGAATACCAACTGTTTCTGAGCAAGGGCACAAAAGTTGAAGCACCAGAAATAAGCTAATGTTCAGCCAGTGTCAAAATACACTAGTAACATATAGTGTATACTATATATATATATATATATATATTTGATCTGTATCTGGGTGTATATATGTATATAAGTATGTATATCAGTCATCAGGTTACCATAGTACAGGCTCTGCCTAGTTTGGGACCTGAAGACCTTTGTGTGGATGTTGTCCCATATAAAATAAAATAAAATATATAATAGTGTATATTTGTGAATAACTGTTCTTCTTCTTATAAAATTGAATAACGTAAACACTGCAATGATTATTAACACTATTCTACGTCATTAAACTTGACTATACTTCAAGATATTAATATAATGTTACCATTATTTATGTACAAATAAATGCTAAAATATGTCGTGGGTTACCCATTCATTGCCATTCAGCTATTTTTGAACATCGACATATAAAAAGCCTCTTTGAATACACCCTAAAAGGAAATACGCGAATAGAATCCTAATAATAATATATCCAAAGCTGTATATATACCTATAAGCAGCGTAAGGCCGATGAAGCGGTTAATTCAATCAGTGATATCTATTCAGAGATCCAATTTACGTAAGAGACTCAAAAAAACAGTGCGCAGCAGTTCTTATATTCACAATAAATATGTGGGTTTCATTCGTTCCTAGGTGTTTAATGTACACTCAGCCTTGTTAAAGGCAATGAATAATCAGCCTTTTACGGGCCATATATAAGTATATAGTCTCACTACTGGGATATAGAGGTTTCTCTTAGAAACGCACTTGGATAAGAAAATATCAGTAGCGGTTAGCCGTCTATAGTAAACGCTGCAAGGTTGGCTTAACCTAATCGAACAGTTTTTGTTTTTGTTTACACTACTACTTACTTGTAAGAGTAGTAGGACTCTTTCTGAACGAGTTCGCACTAGAAAGTACTGCCGCACCTATACCTACTGCGGGCCAGTAACGTTTGCATTACTGCGTTCTAGTTTGGTGGGTGGGTACTGGTGAAATACAAGCAGATGAGACTTAAAAACTTACCATCTAAGGGCAACGGGCGCAGTGCAGTTCGTCAGTCGTGACGAAATGCATCTGTTATACGCAGATGTGACTGCTTAATATCAGGTGGGTCTCGTGCTTGTACCATAGCATAATAAAATAAAATAAAAATACTCTTCTATACTCAACAACCTCTCCTTCTATTTACACGTTTCGCACATTATCTTTTTCTCGTTAGCCATGAAAAAGGGTTCGTGGCGTATATAATTATATGAAATGGCTTATCAATTTAAAGTGAAATGTTTCATATTTTAAGTTTTCTAATAAATTACAAATAAATAGTTAGGGCCTTAATTATAAACGCTGCATAACTTTAAATGGCGTTATTTAGTAGTGCGCACTACAAAATTGTTCTGTGCCGTAATAAGTGACGTTATTTAAATTAAAGCAGCGTTTATAAGTCTAAGTAAGGTCGTTAGTGTTTCCTATGAATCCTCGTGTATACGACACGTAAAAGTTCTTAACAAAAATGTTCTGTGAAGACTGCAACATTTGTTGTAATTTTAATGTTATTTGACGGTTTAACTTACGCGGTAGGTATTGTCGAATGTCTCGACCGGTTTCATGACCGTCCCGGCCACTTCTTCATGGATTACGTGCGCTCCCGGCTGCGTTCGCACTAGTACACACGTATCCATGAAGAAGTGGCCCGGACGGTCACGAAACCGGTCGAGATATTCGACAATACCTACTGCGTAAGTTAAGCCGTCAAATAACATTAAAATTTGTTGTTATATAAAAATTTTACATTATACCCAATAATAACAAGAATAATCTATGTAATCAATATATATAATAATGACCAATAAACACAGTTTTAAGGATTTAAGGAGACTGTATATTACCAGAAAGGCAGCAATTTACTATGCGAGGCGATGGATAGCAAAACCTGCCATTTATCCAAACGCGGTGACCAGGACCACTCTCCTAAGTGTAACGAAAAAAAAGAAGAATTTGAGATGGACAAGACTGTTTTCCATCTGCTTAAAGAGAGTAAGTACTCGTACTTAAATATTTTGGTCACATTGTTAAAACAGAAGGAAGCAATATCGAAAAGCTTATACTGACTGGAAAAGTTGAAGGTAAAGATTTCGTGGCCGCAGTCCAATGCGATGATCCGGTTAGATCCGGAACACTCTAGACACATCTGTCTATGATGCTGAAAACAGAGTAAAATGGCAACAAATTAAAAGAAAGGACAATGGGGGAGGAAGTTACCAAGCCTCACACATTAGAATTACGACTCAAGGGCGGGGGGGGGGGGGGGGCACAAAATAAGCACGAGGCACACCTGTTATGTGGTAACACTTGCCGAATTTTATATCTAGCAAGGTAAAATACTGGTACAAAATATACTGCGTCACAAAATGCTGGAAAAGGATGGTTACTGTTTCTTATTTCCTCAATTTCTTAGTAACAGGTGGTAGGTAAGAAATATTAGTAGGTATCGCATCGGAAAATCGTCATTTGATTCCCTTTTGATAGCGTTTTTAGGTATGTAAACGTTTGACATCTTTATATGTAGAAGTTCATTTTATGTTTATTTCAGTTGTTTTTAAATATACATTAAGTAGGGATTGATTAACTTAATAGTTAATTTTGTTTACACGTATCCTTTGTTGTACATGTATCCTTATAAACAGTACTAGGCAATACAATGCTTAGGCAAGGTTATTCTTATCAATAGAATTTTAGAAGAATTCTTAAACCATACGCAAGTTATTTTTATAATATGATTTTTAAAGCACTAACGCCTGCTTAGCAACTTAATATTGAAATATTAGAGAAAAAAAATCACATTCTCGGACGGGATTCGAACCCGTGTCTTCCAACAATCCGTGTCCGATGCCATGACCACTAGGCCACCGAGGCTCGACATTTCATTATACGCTAGTTAGTTAGTAGTAGACCTGGTAGTTCAATGTAAACAGTATTAAAAAAAAACAGCTAATATTGCATATCCGAAGTATACCTTCTTATGGAAAAACTTGAAACCCAATATAATATTGACTAGGTTACCTTTTCACGGACTTCGTAATTTTGCTGACGCATCCACCTCCCTTGAACAGCCGGCATTGAATCGGTCCCGATGGCAGCGGGATGTAAGTAAGGTGAGGGACTGAGGCCAAGCTGATGGTAAATCGATATCCATTAACTGAAGGCAAGCTCGAATCCCGCACTGGGTTGGTACAGAGAAAAGTGTTTTAGTAAGTTTACTTTTGTTTACTGTACACATAGTAGAGAAATAGCTGATCCACCCGCGGCTTCGATCGCTTGATCTACGGATATGAAAACACAGAAATATTGTATTGATAAGCTCTATTAAACTTTAGTGGACGCTTACAACATAAAAAGTAAAAAAAACGATATTAAAAAATATTTTGTGACACTTCCGCTGAATATTTTTTAATATCGTTTTTTTGATAATGGATTTCCGCAAAGTAACGCCTGAATCAATAAATTAACATAAAATGTATCAACTACCAAACTTTCAATTTTGTACTTGAGCTGTTTAGGCTCCCGGCGTCTCGTATTCTACTGTTGTAGGTATTATTTTAAACTTTAATCTTATTTAAATAATAACTTAAATGATTGGCTCAAGAGCAGTAGAACTCTTTGTGAATGAGCTCGTCCTAGGAAGTACTTCCACCATACCTAACACACTGTGTTCCAATTCGATGGGTATAGTTGCCGGTGAAATAACGGGCACACGAGACTTTATAACTTAATATAAGGTTTAAAGACATTTATTCTCAATAAGACACATACAGAGTCACTTACTTGAGAACTTAACTATTTATAAATATACTTCGCCATATCATTTATAAAAATACATTAAAATTAATTCTATTTTGCAATACATATCCAATAAATATTTACAGCCAACTTCACACATTCGATTTGTTTACTAATCTCACTTTACATCACTTGTAACATTATTCTAAAAGCTTGATGTCCGATATCAAATAATCAGCGAGGTGCTTTTTAAATGCGCTGAATGAGTGCATGTTTATTATGCGTGACGGTAGCTTATTATACAATTGTGCTCCTTCAAACGTAACAGTTTTGTTACCATAATTTTTCCTAGCTCGGGGCAAAACTAAATAACTAGCTCGACGGTGACTACGCTTACTATAATGCTTGGCTTTAGTAAAATTTATGTTCGTATGTAAGGTTTTGTTTAAATTTTTCCTAATAAAAATACATGTGCAATATATAGGTATATAAATGTTTTATGTTTATGATTCTAGTATTCTTGTAAATTTTCGTTGTAGCAGTCTCTCAGAATGATGGGAGAAGTGCAGTTCTAGAAATATTGCAGGCAGAGGTTACCGCGTAACACCAGATAAGAATCGTGCTTGCTCCGTAAAGTAATAATAAAAACTCGGTCACATAAGAGTCTGTTTACTTAATTTATTTTTTGTCAAACACATATTGCATAAAATAACACGATTGAAACTTCCGTATATACGTTTTCATATACAAGGTCTTTGTTAATTAGGGCACAGTATTGGTTTGGAATCGATATTTGCTCATGAAAGTAAAAGTAAAAGACATATTTTTTTATTACCTTATTCAATATTGGGCACTAATTAACAAAGACCTGAAAGTTTCACAGTATACTCGTACCTTACGCGGTATGAAACAAGTACAATTTGAAAAATTTAATACCGACTTCCATTCTATTCAGTCATTGGAGTGTAACTTAAAAACTACTGGACCGAATTTGATGAACACGGGAAGCACCAGCTTTCAAATAAAAAAAAATTGAGAATCAGTTCGCCCTATCGAAAGTTATGAGGGAACAAACATAAAAAAATAGATGTAAGGTAGATGAAATCAAATGAAGAATATATTTTATTCGGACATAACGGACATTCAAACGGTATAGTCTAAAATCACTACTGTTCTATGGAGCATACGTGAACTTGGCTGCATCCACAAACAAACTATTTTAGGGGCTAACTGGGGTCTATGAAGAAGTAACGGAAGGTCACGGATCCGGTTCAGGTACCAGATTGTGCCTGATGATAATAATAAAACTATTAAAAAAAAAATTTTATACAAGTCCAATTAGAAAAATATAATGCCAACTTCCATTCTATTCAGTTATTGGTGTGTAACGCAAAAACTACTAGACCAAATTTGATGAAATTTAAATGAGACCACACGGAAAACACAAAAAAAATATTTTGAGAATCGTTCACCCTATCAAAAGTTATGATGTAACAAACATAAAAAGAAAGAAAAATAGTAATACATTTGAATTGAGTACCTCCTCCTTTTTGGAAGTCCGTAGAAAACTATCAGAAACACGCAAAATATGAAAAAGCGTTAAGTAAATATTCCGAAAAAGGATTTCAATTGGAGCCGGCAAAGTACTAGGTTCGCCTATACTATCCGTTAGGACGACCCAGAGGAGCTTTAGTATATTTAGGATTAAGAAAAGGTTTCGAACAAAGACAACCTACGTACTTTTTTTCACTATAATCTCTTCACCCTTCCGAGCAAATTGTTTACCTTAGATAATAATCCCGCTTACAGTATACTAGGGTTTAAGCAAGTTCTTTGAGAGCTAGGTGTAACTTGTAATTAGTTCCACTTATGTTTTGTTCATCATTAGATTAAGTCGTATAAAGTACTATAGTCTTAATTTTTAGTTTTTTTTTTCTGGGGGAGGAAATCCTTTATGGATACCGCAGAAGAGCAGTTTCTCTCAGGTTATGTCCGAGTCCACCGGTGGGAATTGGAGAGTCAGTGTGTACGGACTAAAACCTCCTCCCTCTTTCCTATACACTACATACACTAGGTCCATACCCTTAGAATATTAAACTTTTTATTAATTACTAGTCTGAACCCCAAGTATCTAACGAGACTTATAGACTAAGTGTGAGTCCAGTCATAAATATATATATGTAGTTTTTTTTTGTTTTTTTTTTCTTACTTTGACTATTGCATTAATTTACAATGAACACGCTATTATAATATATAATATAATAATCAGCCTTTTACGGGCCATATATAAGTATATAGTCTCACTACTGGGATATAGAGGTTTCTCTTAGAAACGCTCTTGGATAAGAAAATATCAATAGCGGTTAGCCGTCTATAGTAAACGCTGCAAGGTTGGCTTAACCTAATCGAACAGTTTTGATGGTAAAGATTTCGTGGCCGCAGTCCAATGCGATGATCCGGTTAGATCCGGACCACTCTAGACACATCTGTCTATGATGCTGAAAACAGAGTAAAATGGCAACAAATTAAAAGAAAGGACAATGGAGGAGGAAGTTACCAAGCCTCACACATGAGAATTACGACTCAAGGAGGGGGACACAAAACAAGCACGAGGCACACCTGTTGTGTGGTAACAGTTGCCGAAGTGAAGTCTTCGAACATATATTTTTATATCTACGAGTAGCAAGATAAAATACTGGTACAAAATTTACTGCGTCACAAAATGCTGGAAAAGGATGGTTACTGTTTCTTATTTCCTCAATTTCTTAGTAACAGGTGGTAGGTAAGAAATATTAGTATCGCATCGGAAAATTGTCATTTGATTCCCTTTTGATAGCGTTTTAGGTATGTAAACGTTTGACATCTTTATATGTAGAAGTTCATTTTATGTTTATTTCAGAAGTTTTTAAATATACATTAAGTAGGGATTGATTAACTTAATAGTTAATGTTGTTTTAAGTAAGCTTACATGTATCCTTATAAGCAGTACTAGGCAATGCAAGGCTTAGGCAAGGTTATTCTTATCAATAGAATTTTAGATGAATTCTTAAACCATACGCAAGTTATTTTTATAATATGATTTTTAAAGCACTAACGCCTGCTTAGCAACTTAATATTGAAATATTAGAGAAAAAAAAATCATATTCTCGGACGGGATTCGAACCCGCGTCTTCCGACAATCCGTGTCCGATGCCATGACCACTAGGCCACCGAGACTCGATATTTCATTATAAGCTAGTTAGTTAGTAGCAGACCTGGTAGTTCAATGTAAACAATATTAAAAAAACAGCTAATATTGCATATCCGAAGTATACCTTCTTATGGAAAAACTTGAAAGCCAATATAATATTGACTAGGTTACCTTTTCACGGACTTCGTAATTTTGCTGACGCATCCACCTCCCTTGAACAGCCGGCATTGAATCGGTCCCGATGGCAGCGGGATGTAAGTAAGGTGAGGGACTGAGGCCAAGCTGATGGTAAATCGATATCCATTAACTGAAGGCAAGCTCGAATCCCGCACTGGGTTGGTACAGCGAAAAGTATTTTAGTGAGTTTACTTTTGTTTACTGGACACATAGTAGAGAAATAGCTGATCCACCCGCGGCTACGATCGCTTGATCTACGGACATATAAACACAGAAATATTGTATTGATAAGCTCTATTAAACTTTAGTGGACGGTTACAACATAAAAAGGTAAAAAAAACGATATTAAAAAATATTTAGTGACACTTCCGCTGAATATTTTTTAATATCGTTTTTTTTATAATGGATTTCCGCAAAGTAACGCCTGAATCAATAAATTAACATAAAATGTATCAACTACCAAACTTTCAAGTTTGTACTTGAGCTGTTTAGGCTCCCGGCGTCTCGTATTCTACTGTTGTAGGTATTATTTTAAACTTTAATCTTATTTAAATAATAACTTAAATGATTGGCTCAAGAGCAGTAGAACTCTTTGTGAATGAGCTCGTCCTAGGAAGTACTTCCACCATACCTAACACACTGTGTTCCAATTCGATGGGTATAGTTGCCGGTGAAATAACGGGCACACGAGACTTTATAACTTAATATAAGGTTTAAAGACATTTATTCTCAATAAGACACAAACAGAGTCACTTACTTGAGAACTTAACTATTTATAAATATACTTCGCCATATCATTTCTAAAAATACATTAAAATTAATTCTATTTTGCAATACATATCCAATAAATATTTACAGCCAACTTCACACATTCGATTTGTTTACTCATCTCACTTTACATCACTTGTAACATTATTCTAAAGATGTCCGATATCAAATAATCAGCGAGGTGCTTTTTAAATGCGCTGAATGAGTGCATGTTTATTATGCGTGACGGTAGCTAATTATACAATTGTGCTCCTTCAAACGTAACAGTTTTCTTACCATAATTTTTCCTAGCTCGGGGCAAAACTAAATAACTAGCTCGACGGTGACTACGCTTACTATAATGCTTGGCTTTACTAAAATTTATGTTCGTATGTAAAGTTTTGTTTAAACATTTCCTAATAAAAATACATGTGCAATATATATATATAATTGTTTTATGTTTATGATTCTAGTATTCTTGTAAATTTTCGTTGTAGCAGTCTCTCAGAATGATGGGAGAAGTGCAGTTCTAGAAATATTGCAGGCAGAGGTTACCGCGTAACACCAGATAAGAATCGTGCTTGCTCCGTAAAGTAATAATAAAAAACTCGGTCACATAAGAGTCTGTTTACTTAATTTATTTTTTGTCAAACACATATTGCATAAAATAACACGATTGAAACTTCCGTATATACGTTTTCATATACAAGGTCTTTGTTAATTAGGGCACAGTATTGGTTTGGAATCGATATTTGCTCATGAAAGTAAAAGTAAATGACATATTTTTTTATTACCTTATTCAATATTGGGCACTAATTAACAAAGACCTGAAAGTTTCACAGTATACTCGTTTCTACGCGGTATGAAACAAGTACAATTTGAAAAATTTAATACCGACTTCCATTCTATTCAGTCATTGGAGTGTAACTTAAAAACTACTGGACCGAATTTGATGAACACGGGAAACACCAGCTTTCAAATAAAAAAAAATTGAGAATCAGTTCGCCCTATCGAAAGTTATGAGGGAACAAACATAAAAAAATACAGTCGAATTTAGTACCTCCTCCTTTTTGGAAGTCGGTAGATGAAATCTATTTTATTCGGACATAACGGACATTAAAACGGTATAGTCTAAAATCACTACTGTTCCATGGATCATACGTGAACTTGGCTGCATCCACGAACAAACTATTTTAGGGGCTAACTGGGGTCTATGAAGAAGTAACGGAAGGTCACGGATCCGGTTCAGGTACTAGACTGTGCCTGATGATAATAATATAACTATTAAATTAAATACAAGTCCAATTAGAAAAATATAATGCCGACTTCCATTCTATTCAGTTATTGGTGTGTAACGCAAAAACTACTAGACCGAATTTGATGAAATTTAAATGAGACCACACGGAAAACACAAAAAATAATTTTGAGAATCGGTTCACCCTATCGAAAGATATGAAGTAACAAACATAAAAAGAAAGAAAAATAGTAATACATTTGAATTGAGTACCTCCTCCTTTTTGGAAGTCCGTAGAAAACTATCAGAAACACGCAAAATATGAAAAAGCGTTAAGTAAATATTCCGAAAAAAGTATTTCAATTGGAGCCGGCAAAGTACTAGGTTCGCCTACACTATCCGTTAGGACGACCCAGAGGAGCTTTAGTATATTTAGGATTAGAAAAGGTTTCGAACAAAGACAACCTACGTACTTCTTTTCACTATAATCTCTTCACCCTTCTGAGCAAATTGTTTACCTTAGATAATAATCCCGCTTACAGTATACTAGGGTTTAAGCAAGTTCTTTGAGAGCTAGGTGTAACTTGTAATTAGTTCCACTTATGTTTTGTTCATCATTAGATTAAGTCGTATGAAGTACTATAGTCTTAATTTTTAGTTTTTTTTTTCTGGGGGAGGAAATCCTTTATGGATACCGCAGAAGAGCAGTTTCTCTCAGGTTATGTCCGAGTCCACCGGTGGGAATTGGAGAGTCAGTGTGTACGGACTAAAACCTCCTCCCTCTTTCCTATACACTACAGACACTAGGTCCATACCCTTACAATATTAAACTTTTTATTAATTACTAGTCTGAACCCCAAGTATCTAACGAGACTTATAGACTAAGTGTGAGTCCAGTCATAAATATATATATGTAGTTTTTTTTATATTTTTTTTTCTTACTTTGATTATTGCATTAATATACAATGAACACGCTATTATAAGACTTAAAAATAACATTTTATCTTCCTGCCATCGAGACCGCAGTAGGACACTGCTAAACATAACTATGTTCCCTCCCCCTTTAGAGTTCCGTCGTTCGGTCGTTCTGCAACCTTTATCAAACATAATTATCAGATTACTAATTCAAAATATCATTCCAAAAAACATATTATTTTAATTCAGTGGCATTTTATTTGAATTCAATAGCATTTTTGCATGACAGGCCGGTTGGCGCAGTTGGTAGCACCCCTGCTTTCTGAGCCGCTCCGGGGTGCAATCCCCGGACAGGTCAAACATTTGTGTGCATGAACATGTCTGTTTGATCTGTGTCTGGGTGTCGACGATTTCAACTTGTCGGCTATTTCAACTTGTCGGCTATTTCAACTTGTCGGTTATTTCAACTGTAACAAAAATAAAATTGTATAGCTTAGCTAGTCGCATAAGAGGGGTTCAGCATGGATATAGTTTGTTTTCAACCTTTGTAAGTAAAAGTGATAAATGTATTGTCGACTATAATATACTTAAGATACTAATGTATGAAATGTACCGATGTTAATGTATGTAAACAAGCTGTAGGCATTTATTACATAGCCTGGCGTAATTTACCTACGCACATAAAATACGTGTATACCCCATCCTTTTCCCGCATTGTATGCTGTCTCCCTCGCACACTATAAGAATAAAGATAGTGGGTTATAAAAACGGCTCTGGCTGAGTGCCATCTGCGCTCGCCAACCGTCCGGTGACGCTGTAAATGCCGGTAGAGGCAAACAGCATTAGTCCGTTCTAATATATTAATATATTATTATAAAAACGGCCGCGCATTGCGCAACGAGTCATTCTCTACCTGAACGCCGTCTTCGTAACACGCACCAACATACAGTCCAACGGAGTTTTATTTTATACCTATCAGGGTCCTCCTAGCACTCACACTAGGTAGTTCCACGATACTGGGTGTGTATTTTTATTTAAGTATGTATATCAGTCATAAGGTTACCATAGTACAGGCTCTACCTAGTTTGGGACCTGAAGACCTTTCTGTGGATGTTGCTAATATTATTATAATATTTTTATACAAATATGCACTTCCCATTTGTTGATACTAGGTTTTAAGCAAGTTCTTTGAGAGCTAGATGTAATTTCTAATTAGTTAGTATATTTTGTTTATCATTAGATTAAGGCATAAACTTATATAGATCATATGAAGTACTATAATAATTCTCGAAGCTAGGTTCACTAATCTTTATTTCAATAACATGGTCATCATATTATCAGTCGTAGGACACCACTAAACATAATATGTCCCGCATTAGAGTTCCGTCGTTCGGTCGTTCTGCAACCTTTATCCGGTCGTCCGTCCACCTTGTCGGTGAATAACCTAAAACACGCTTTTATCATTATCAAATGTAACATAATACTTCGATTGTATTGAGCATTGTGTAGATACAAACAAACATAATTATCAGATTACTAATTCAAAATATCATTCCAAAACACGTATTCTTTTTTTAAATTCAATATCATTTTTATTAGAATTCAATAGCATTTTTATTAGAATTCAATAGCATTTTTATACAAATGTACACTTGCCGTTTGAATATATAAATCCAGATAGTTAAATAGGTAAGCAGGATGTTTGAAATGATTAATTTCTGTGTGTCGTGGTTTCTAGTTACTTCAGAATCCTATAGAACAAAAGAGTTTCTAGAACCGGACGCCAAGGAATTAAGCTCTTTATAATATCAAATAACGCATAAGGTTAAGTTAAATATTGCGTAATGAGCAATTAACGTGCAACACTGCCGGCAATTATGGAACTTTGCCTACGTTGTTTATAAGTACTATAACAGGTTATGACTAGTGTTATTTTATAAATGTTAAACATTTTAATCTGTCCGCATCAGGACTAAAAATAACAATAGATTTATGAATGAAACTTACCTCGAATGAGGCTTGCTGATTCGGACAGATTAATATACTTAAATGTATTATTTTTGTATCTTAATAAAATAGACTTGATTAAATATAAACTTGTTTATATTTAATGTGTATTAATATATATATACAAGCTGACCCGGCAAACGTCATACCGCCTAACAGTCGATTATTTAATTTTTTTTAATACTTATTCTGCTATTCGGGACGCCGGGTCAGCTAGTAAGATAAATAACGAAAAAAGAAAGTAAATAAGTCAACAACTATATTGTGTCAAAAAATAAACATGATCTAAGAACAGAATCTAAGTAGGTGTTTTAACACCTACTTAGATTTAGTAATGTTATAGATTCACAGCAAAAAGACGTTTACATTTCAAGTGACATATTACCATATTGACTCATATTGACATTAACCCTTTAGGTAGTTTAAAAATAAAAAAATATTTTGGCACCAAATCGAATGGAAAAAGCGCGCGAAAATTCACTATTTAAAAAATTCGCGCGCGCCGCCTAAGTTTGCAGGACTAAAATCGTAGTAAAACAGCTATTTGTTCTATTTTATATCTGTAAACGGTGAAAATGTACACTGGTCAGCCAGTACATCTTCCTTTATTCTATTATTATGTTATCTGTTTCTTTTTGTCAAATTATAGAGGTAAAGTCAACCGAAATAATACATAAAAACTTGATTGCAACAAAAAAATAACAAATGAAATATATTCTACAAAGACCAACTTTATCTCTCAAGCAGGTGTAAAAGGAGTAAACATACAATCACAATGGTATAATAGACCTTGAAAACCTATACTACCTATTTTATAAATTATCCATAATAAATCCACAAACTGTCATACAAATATATACTCTAATGCTAACCTTATAGATCTCAAAATCGTAGTCCCACTCGTTATCAAAACTATATGGTGGCTGCCTTTATCAAATTACGGGAATTGCTCACAAAACCATAATATAAGAGGATTATAAGCTTTTTCTTAGGTTTTTACCTCGAAATGGTACTTATTCACGAAAACAATACACTAGCACATGCACTGCTGCGAAAGTTTAAGAGATATGGTATCGACGCCTACTGATAAGCCAAATAATTTATATTTCTATGTAAAAATGATTTCTAGGTGCTTATTAGTATTAAAAAATATCTAATAAACCGAAATGTATTATATATTTGAACAGATAACGTTTATGTTCAGTCCTGATATGGGTTTTGACTGCGGTACACCGGTGTACCAGCGCCGCTTTGTGCAATGTATAGATTTGGCCACCGGTGTACCGGCGCGTGTTTAAAGGTTAATATTTATACGATACCATATCAATTGTTTTGCCTTCCCGGAACCTCTCCACTAACAATTAAACTTATAGTATGGTATTAAAGTTCAAATTGACTTTTATGTATTTATTACTATATATTTCGATTGTAAGGGAGTACAAAAAAGTGTTGTGTTTAGACCTTTTCAGACATTTAAAAAAATTTTTCTCTCCGTAAGAACCCTCCTCGTACTTCAAGGAATATTCTAAAAAAAATATTAGCAAAATCGTTTCAGCTGATCTCGAGATTTGAGCTTAGCAACACATTCAGCAATTCATTCTTATATTATAGATATATAAACTAACACAACTATAAATTTCATCACTCCTAACCTCACTTTTCCCAAGAAATCCAAACGGGACTTATTTTTTCCGGAACGTCCTCTTTATAATATTACTCGAATATTATTTGTTTTTTATGCTCATCCAGCCATACGTACACATAATATTTCCCCTATGATATTTACTTATAACTAACATGAAATTGTAGCAAGTAAGGCGATTTGTACAAATCAAGGAGCAAATAAACTGTAAGAAAAAGAAGTTGAACGACAAACGATATATTTTATTTCCAAGTCATTAATTCCTGATATATTGATTCGAGGAATGAGGCGACAGAGATGGAGTTTATTTTGTGGTACGACTTCATGAACACTCTTCGTAAGTTCAGCCAGACTTGACGATATATAAAGTAATAAAGTACAATTAAAACAATCCTTTATCGCACTTCAAAACGATCGCTTGTAATCTATCTAAGTATATATACATAAAAATGAATCCCTTTTCTCCTGGCAAAGCTATATCTTGAGAACGGATGGAATAATCTTGCTAATTCTTTTTTTATTATTTTAATTATTATCAAGATACATTCTTATGAAAGAAAAACCAAGAGAAAATGGGAGGCTACGGCAAGGCCAATGGCCGAGCCTACTATGCCAACAAATTCGCGGGCAGTCGCTAGTTATATATATACAACAAAGTCGTATTACTTACATCATTATTAACCCGGCTGGCCCAATTTTTATGACTTTTATGTTTTTCGCTTATTCATATCTTGTGGACGGAAATAGGATACGTTTTATAATCATGCGGGTGAAACCGCGGGGCGCAGCTAGTAATATTAATATAAAATCTCTCTTTCTCTCTTTTTTTCTTACTATGAGTTTGTGTTTATGTCTGTAGGTTACTGTGTATGTAGATATGTGTATGCGAAGACGTGTGTGTAATGTATGTAAGCATGTGAAAAACTATTTACATTCAAGAAGATCCCTTATTTTACATTTCATAAAAACTCAATTTGTAAATACCAATATAAGCATTTGGCGGCATCTTGCGCAACAGTTCAGTTTATCCATATGGCGTCTAATAAAGATAGAATAAAAGACATTAAGCAGAAAGGATGTAACCGTTTAGAAACAAAATGTTAAATTCTCATAATGTTGAATTTGCAGCACGGTGAATGCTAAAAAGTTGAGTTAGCAATAAGTTGAATTTGAAGCATGGTGAATCCTAAAAAGTGAAGTTGGCAATAAGTTGAATTTCTTAAATGTTGAGTTTGCAAAAAGTTGAATTTGCAGCATGGTGAATCCTCAAAAGTTGAGTTGGCAATAAGTTGAATTCCTTAAACGTTGAGTTTGCAAAATGTTGAATTTGCAGCATGGTGAATCCTAAAAAGTTGAGTTGGCAATAAGTTGAATTCCTTAAACGTTGAGTTTGCAAAAAGTTGAATTTGCAGCATTATGGTAGTGCAGATGTGTATTTTTATTCACCGTTGCACTACCAGCTGGTAGTGCCATGGAATAGACTGACCAAACCAAGTGTGCTGTTGGTAGTCATAAAACTGCTGTCATAATGTCTTCAAACACAGACTGATATAGAGATATTGAGTGATTTTTAAACAAGCTATGAGCAATTACTGCTTTGCCAAGAACAAAACGATTCAGAGGAAGAAATATGTTTTATATACCAAACAAGTACAATTTGAAAAATTTAATACTGTCTTCCATTCTATTCAGTTATTGGACTGAAACTCAAAAGCTACTGGACCGAATTTGATAATTTTTGAATGGAACCACACGGGAAGCATCAGCTTTCAAACGAAAATTTTGAGAATTGGTTCAATCTATCAAAAGTTATGAGGTGACAAACATAAAAAAGTGCAAAATAACTTGTTAAAGTCGGTATCATGACAGTACAAAAGTGCCTATTATCACAATATTGTGCGCGTGGTACCGACTTCGACAAGTTATTTTACACTTTTTGTTGTTGAAATCGGTTCCATTTTAGGTAAACATTTTTTTACCATTTTTAGAAACTATTGCTACTTAAGGCTTACGGGATAGATAATCATTTACCATCAATGATGATAATAATATTATCAAATCATGAAAATAGGCGAAACAGTTTTAGTTATTGGAGTAGAACTAAAAAACTGCTGGACCGAATTTTATGAAATTTACAAGGTACCATCTCGGAAGTATAAGCTACGAAAAAAAAAAGACTTTACTTACGTAATTAGCCGAAGTTGTCGACCTAGGTTTCGGGCATGTCCTATGCCCATCCTCATCCTCTTGCCGCGTAAACTCTCTGAGGATGAGCATCGGACTTGCCCGAAACCTAAGTCGACAACTACGGCTAATTACGTGAGTAAAGTCGGTTATGATATTAAATTCTTAAATTCTTCTCACGAGAATTTTCTAACTTTTAAATTTTAAACTAAAAAAGAATCATCAAAGTCGGTTCATGAATAACAAAGTAATCCGCGAACACATCTACAAAATACATATAACTTCCTCCTTTTTTTGAAGTCGGTTTAAAACATAATATTCAATGTCAACAATTAGGTATATGTAACGCAAACGCATAAAGTCGATATTTTATTTTCTGCAGGTGCTTGCCAAAATAAATTCAACCCTCGAGAATGTCTCGAAATTAGGAGACATCTAAAATGGTTTATGGGCATAAAATACGCCATTAATTTCCTGCAGATGGCATACCGTACAGAACTTTCCGAACTGAAAGAAAAGAGTTTAACAAAGTTTCTACAGTTTGTGATGTTAGAGAAGAAAACAATTACCAAATTGGAGATTTGTTAATTCACCGAACGGTCTCTGTTCGCTCATCCAGAATCTGGGCATTTCCGTTCTCTATAAACATCTTAAACTTTGAGACGTTTTAAATATTTTAGCAGCATAGCCGGTGTTGGGTTTATTTCTTAAAATGGCTTGGTTTTGAAAACGACCCATGACGCCTTGACGGACCTATGGCTGAGAAGAGTTCCGTGCGCCGCCGTCACATCTGCAAAACGCGACGGCGCCCCTGTCTAACATCGGGCGAGACAATGCGCGCGCGCTCGTCAAAAATACATGAAATTGAACAAAATTATGTTTGGACCCGAATAACAAGTGAAAATAAACTATACACAGTGCAAGTGGTCCATAAAACTGCGTTCTTGTCCCGGGATACTCTCAGAGTGAGGCTGTGGATTTTTGGTGAGTTTCCAACATTATCAAAGCCATTTTATGTTTACAATATTCACAATTAGCTATCAAATAATCAATCTCAAAAGGCAAACCTATATAATGGAATATAGCAACATGCTAATATTTGAAATATTTACATTCTTTATGAAATAGTTAGGTACCATTGATTTATGTTCGAAGGCCTTCATCGAATTTCCCAACTGGTAGGAGGACTTTAAGATGAACAAGGACAAGACGAAAATTATGTCTAATGCCCATGTTGTACCTACCTCAATATCAGTTGGGAATTCAGTTCTCGAAGTTGTTGACGAGTACATCTACCTGGGACAGACAGTCAAACTAGGCAGGTCCAACTTCGAGAAAGAGGTCAATCGTCGAATCCAACTCGGCTGGGCAGCTTTCCGGAAACTTCACGAAGTCTTCTCGTCAAAAATACCTCAGTGTCTCAAGACAAGAGTCTTCGACCAATGTGTGTTACCAGTGATGACTTATGGCACTGAAACGTGGGCTCTCTCTTACTATGGGCCTAAAAGATAAGCTTAAAGTCGCACAAGGAGCTATGGAAAGGGCTATGCTCGGGGTTTCTCTACGTGATCGAATCAGAAATGAGGAGATCCATAGAAGAACGAAAGTCACCGACATAGCCTAGAAGATTAGCCAGTTGAAGTGGCAATGGGTAGGGCACATAGCATGCAGAACAGATGGCCGTTGGGGCCGAAAGGTTCTGGAGTGAAGACCACGGACCGGCAAGCGCAGCGTAGGTCGTCCACCGACACGGTAACCAGACGACCTGATGAAGGTCGCAGGACGACGTTGGATGCAGGCCGCTTCCAACCGGTCCTTTTGGAAAATCATGGGGGAGGCATATGTTCAGCAGTGGACGTCCTACGGCTGAGATGATGATGATGATGGTTTGAGTTTCTGATATTTCAGCATTGTCGCAAGTGCATAATCATGGATGAACTCAAAAATTGCGGGTGGATGAATGTGTACGAGCAGAGGATGTGGTATATCCTCTTTTGTACTCGATTATTACGCCTGGCACCACTGCTAGTGTTCACATAACTACCTATTTTTTCCGCGATAATTGCCCATAACAGTTCATACCGTTCAGAATTTTAAACTGCAACAGTTCAAAACCCTGCATGGCACTGCGCTTGTCACTTGGAGATAAATAACGTTACATTTCCTGCCCTGTGATTTCGGTGGAAACATTGCCCTTTAAACTGAAATACAGTAATGAAAGAAAAACTGCTTCACGGCTGTATAATGGGCAAAATTCTGGATACTTCTTCAGGCATACACTGTAATAGTTCTACCTCTACAAAATACCACTACTCGTACCTTCCACTATTGTTGTCTTAGGGTCGTCTTTATGCAAATTCATGTCGTAAGAAGTCAGGTTTGTTCGGTACATCGGTAGGGTAATTGCGTATCTCAGTTACAACCAAACGTGGATTGAAATCTTTAATTATGGCGGGCTTATGGTATCCTCACAACTCCAGTAAGCAGAAACGTTAGTAAGTTGATACTGGAGCGGTACTGGAGCTGATAAAAGTGACATAAAGCCTTTTTTTGAACTAACTTTACAAAAGGTGGTTTCTCAACTCGACCGTATATATGTTTTTTTTGGTGTGTGTTCGCGGATAACTGCGTCATTTAGGAATCGATTTTGATGTTTTATTTTTGTTTGATAGAGTATACTTTCGTGGTGGTCCCATATAAATTTCATCAAATTCGGTTTAGCTATTTTTGAGTACTTCAATAACTAAAAAGTGTTTCAACTATATGGATATCATCATTGAAGGTGTATCCCGTAAGTAACAAGGTCACTAAAAGGACTATTCTTATTCTTGAAAAAAAAAATATTTTTTTTTTAGAATATAGAACCGACTTCTACACTTAAAAGTGTGAATTAACTTGTCAATGTCGGTACCATGCACGCAATATTGTGATAATAGGTACTTTCTAGCTATCATGGTACCGACTTCAACAAGTTATATCACACTTTTTAGTGTAGAAGTCAGTTCTATTTTTTGATATATTTTTTTTAGATTTAAATCAATATTTGATTTCAACTGAGATACATAATAGCTCTGCCGGAATGTACCAGATTAGGGCTGGCCGTCTGTCAAGATGCACTAGGCCCTGTGGTGGATTATGACATAATTCTCTCTTTAAGATGCAGGCCAGAAGTGGAACCATAATGAACTGATTGATAAGTGAATTGAAAGGAGGCTAAATTTCACACAACAGTTTTTTATTATATGTAAGTATCGTAAATCTTTTATTCAAGTTTACGGGATCCCTGAAAAATTTGGATGCCAAAGAAATTCATCTGGAAATTTTATTCGCAATCCGGTTCAATATCCTAAGTACATCCACTGAACTAACGAACCAATGGAACACTGGCGAGGCATAAAGTTTTTTGGCACGGCATAAAAATTCCGCTCGATTCAAACATTGTTATTGTTACAGTGTAAAATTACTTAGTTCTAATGTAGAAGGGTAAGTCCGTCATATTTATATATATATGAAATTTGGTAACATCATACGGTAGAGATAAGAAAAACAGGAACAGTTTTGAAAAAAGGAGTGATACTCATTCCATCAACACGCGGAATAAGCACAAGCTATCCGTAACTCCGTAGCTAATTCGTACATGTAACGCGTCTCCACAGAATAAGTCATTCTTTTATGGGACAATGTATACGATTCTATAAATAAAACAGCTTGGGACTGATCACTCCAGGATCTACATACTCGTGTATTACCATGTTAAAGTGTAGCGTGTCTTGCCCTATTGATATCATTATTATGATCTCTTTTGTAAGGCAACACACTGGAGCTAAAAATAAATGAACTTTTGTTATATAGGTACATTAAGAAATTGGCTATACTAAAAAATTTAAAAAGACAAGCCCGCTGAGTTTCTTGCCGGATCTTCTCAGTCGTAGTCGCGTTCCGATCCAGTTGTCGATTTAAGAAATATTAAATATAATCGTTTTGACAATTTGTAAGTGCCCCCGTAGGCTTTTACAGAATAAACGATTTCATTTTAATTTTCATTTTTATTTTCATTTTCATTTTCATTTTGTTTCTCATTTTAATTTTCATTTCTAAATGTGTTTTTACCCTTGATAAGTAAGTTGAGCATTATTTCACTTTATCATCAGTGATGATGTGGTCGAAGGTGGTATCACACTAGACATATAATAGCAAATGGCTATCAAGGACATCTGCCGGAACTTACTGTTAGGTGCGTGCTTAGAGATTTTCATACGTGAGGTAGGTAGCTAGTACATCAGAAGTACCACCATGCTTAAACTTTTGTACTTGGTAAATCTACCACATTTTTATGTTCTTGTAAAATTTGCACAAATTCAGTGAAGTTGAAAATGCCATTGTTTGTCCGAATGCGATAATAGGTACCCGTTTCGAACCGCAATACAGTACAGTATGAATCACCAAAACTTATTTTATTTACTTATTTGTATTTATTCATTATATGTATTTATCCGTTACCTTGAATACATAAATGTAACATAGAACGTATTCTTAATTATCACCTACTACTAGGTATTACAATTGTGTCCCTCTTTAATAAATGATCAATGATCAAACATTCGAACTTGCTGCTAAATAAATAAAAACACTCTAGGGAAACTGCTGATATACTATATATTAAGAATATTCTGAATGAAATTGATCAAACATAATAAAAAACCGAAAACAAGACAAATCAGTACAAGTGCCTTAATTATAACTAAAACTTATTTATTTATATAACCACTTGTCGCTTCTTTTATCCGTCTCTCAACTTTTTATAAGAATGAAATAACAAAACAGTAAAAAAATATAGTTGCATAATATTTCATCAAATAAAAACCAAAAAATAAACCGCTAAACCCGTTTTTCTGCTAGCAGTACACTGTGGCACAGCTCAAGCGAGGAATGCCGCATTTCCTCCAAAGTAACCCGGCGAAAATTAAAACTATGCTGGCAAGATACACTGAATTGTTGCAACAGTAGTAACATCGTCACGGTTATTTACGAGCAGGTCTCGAAGTGGAACAATTTATTAAGCAAATACCAGCCGTAATGGGTATATTTTCTTAATTAATTCTGGATAGTTTGTTGGATTGCCCGCGATGGTTGGTATGCGTTTCCATTTGGTTTATGTGGATTCTGGTACACACAATTTTCCAAGGCTTTTACGACATACTTACATACATAAACTCTCCATTTTGTATTCATGTATTTAAAAAAAAAAGATCAATAGATATATCCAGATTAAATATATAATATATTTAACTTGTGACTGCCCGCGGTGTTTGCGTAGTAGAAGCGGCCTTCTGCCCCGCATGGTTTTTCTTTAATAAGAACCTTCTCTTGACAATAATTAATAAAAAAAAAGGATTTGCGAGACTGTTCCATCCAATCTCAAGTTATAGCGTGACCAGGAGAAATAGTGGTTCATTTTTACATAGATAGATTTCATTAGAAGCTGCGTTACAAATGGCAAGATGACCCACTGGTAGTCGTCCTACAACAAGATTGCACTTTATCAACAACAAAACCAACACAAACGTGTTGAATGAAGTGTACGTATATTGACTGTATTTTTTTTTTTAGTTTGTTACCTCATACACTTTCGATAGGGTGAACCGATACTCTTAATTATTTTTTTGTTTGATAGCTATTGCTTTCCGTGTAGTTCCATTTAAATTTCATCAAATTCGTTTCAGTAGTTTTAGAGATACACTCCAATAAATGAATAGAATGGAGTCTATATATAATAGGAAGTCGGTATAAAACTTTTCTAATTGTACTTTTGATAGGACATGACAATGTCTTTTGGGTCTCGTTATCACTTGCATGCTTTCGTTACTTGATGTACAAATGAAGTTAAAAGGTGCTCGTTCACTATCCACATCGACTGTAACATGGGTAAGAGATCGCCTTATCCTCTAAGAGCAGCGTAATAAGTACCTACACTCGTGGGGACCGATCTTTTAGGGTAATGTTCAATGCCATCTTCATATTGCCCATCAAGCGCTCCCAACAGCCTCCCATGAAAGGCGATAAAGGTAAGTTAATTATAGTTCAACTTACAATATATCAATTATTGTATGTGTTTTGGATACTATGCTTACCGTTGTGTGACCTTCTGAATAACGGTTTAGAAGCAATAGTAGCCTGTAAGGAAGGTCGGCCGCTATTATCCGCCTGCGGCTGGATCAATCCATATAGACCTTGAGCCTTTGGTGAAGGTTACATAGTGATGAAATCCACAGTGAGCTAGTTTCCATCAAATATTCCATCCACCCGACACGAAACACCCGATGCCCCGGCAGCTGTCCTTAAAAGCCAGCATAACCATTCTAGATCGAATGTGATCTTCCACCTTTTACACTAGACTGGTTAAATTGTATCTCTAGTCACGATACGCACGATAGCCAATTTGTAATCGAGACGTAGAGTAACTCGAAATTGATGTTTTAACATTTATATTTTAAGTAACTTGTTAATGCGCTCGAACTTGTCCGCGTGGAATAAGGAAAAAATACTCACTTATGAAATGTTCAGTTAGTCCTCTAAATAATGTCATACCTACTAAACTTAACATCTATGGTCTTACTACATTAACACAATATATGCACTTAATTAAGGCGTTTGATTATTTTAACGCTTTCAAGTGTGTATTTAACTATTTAATTGTGTGTGTGTGTGTGTGTGTGTGTGAGCGTCTAATGATGACCATGCCGGTCTAGAACACGTGTGTTCCGAGCCATTTTGTAGTATAAAATCTTCAGGGTCAGAGCTCAGATACGGCCTTCTTAATCCTATCCTATCCGAGTTAAAGATCAGTCTTGTACTGAAATGAATACAATAATGATAATCTCATTAACTTGATTGGATTATAATGCTAACTTTTATCTTAGTCGTAATTTGTACTCCTTGGAGAACTTTCAAGTCCGGAACAAAACCCTAGAAAAATATTTTCTTCTAGAATTCTACTCGTAATTGTACATAAGTACCCAACTTAATCTGTCTAGCTGCTCCCTCGTTTGTTGACCATATAAACAAGGTGTTAAAACTAAATCTTGGGAAGGCGCAAAGAAAATGCAGTCAAATTTTGATTTTGAATTTCAAAACAGTCGCGTTGCAACAATAATATGAATATAAGATCCGCTCACCGCATTGCGACGACTCAGTTATTCCCACACCTGGCCACGGCACGTTATGCTAATGCTACGGTCAAGTCAATGGTGACAGCGAGTCTGATAAAATTACCTTATCCATGATTTACTATATTTTTCTTTTAGTACTCCTATAAACCGTATCCATAACATGCAACAGCTACGTTTTACTGTAATGCAATCCATGATTCTATCACAAATAATTTGCAAAAACCAATTCGTTTTCTCAATATAAACAAATACAATATTACTCTGCGCTACATCGCACTAAAATAGACTAGTATTTTAGAATATAGGTTCACATCTAATACGTGATATTTTGCCCGTTTTACGATTTACATTTTAGATTATGCGTGAATACGAATAAATTTAAACGACTTTCAATTACTTCACTCATAGACTGAACGCATTGTTTACGAATCTCTACATTACCTATCCAGAGCTATCTATATTTTCATCATAATCATTGTCATCATTATCAGCCGAAAGACGTCTACTGTTGAACATATGCCTCCCCCTTACGCCACTTGGACCGGCTACTCGCTTCCAGCGATTCCCCAAGGTTGGAGCAGGTTACACTTCGTCTACCGGTGAGTGGTCGCCATTCGAGAACCTTTCTTCCCTATCGGTTATCAGTTTTGCGAGCGATGGGCCTTGCCCATTACCATTTAAACTTGCTAATTTGAGAGCTATGTCTGTGCCCTTAGTTCTCATACGGATCTCCTCATTTCGGAGCTTATTACCCAGGGAAACCCCAAGCATAACCCTCTCCATTGCTCGTTGAGCGACTTTAAGTTTGTTTATGAGGCCCACAGTAAGGGGCTATGTTTAATCTATGATTTACTATTCAACAATTAAATAATTTTAACTCACACACGCATACCCTCCGCACTAGCGTTCCCTGAATCGTGGGTGGCATGAACACACACATTAACAGATCATGAACATCGGAAACTCGAGAAAAACCATTCTGGCCATCACGTAAATGTTTGTCCGGGCCAGGGATAGAACCTGGGACCCCGCGCTTCAAAGATTGACTCATTACCAACTGAGATAGTTGGGTCATTTATTACATCATTCGTATCATTCTTAATAAATAAGGTTTTATTTTTGTATTATTGTAGTTCTTATCGCCCTCATGATTTATCTGATACAAATAACTTATGGTGTGTTTTGGCAGATTTCTTATTTTAAATCCAGTTGCTACTAACTGTATGTGTTTTAATTATTAAGCCGTGTACTGAGTTTTCCCCATATAGGGCAGAAGCATGTACAGGAATTATTTACGCCTCTTCAAGAAAATATACTGTCATAGGCGCAATATGCTCAAGAAATCCGATCATTGAACCATTTAAGCTTATATCGTTTATGAGAGATTTTTTTTCAGAGAGACGAGGAAAATGATTATTTCCTTTTAGCCCCGAGCCACGTTATTTTCTTATAATGCGTGGTTAGCGGCACTCGTTTGACCGGATCACTTTAACCGCTTGACCTATTTTTACTGTGTGAAGATCTGTGCGTCCAATATTTTGAGCATTGATTCATTTCGGACGCTGACTCAAACATAACTATATGATAAAAAAAACCTTTTTTATCCGACTGTCCACTCGTACACAATGGCTCAGCCGATTTTAATAATGTCTAGTTAGGGAGACTCATTGTCTGGTTTTTACCTTAGTTTATTTCTTGTTATTGTTAGTTATATATTTAATCCACTTAATCAGGCTGATGTGGATGTTGTTTTTTCTTTGTAGTCCAATCATTTAGGTAGGGGTTTGACTTTACAATAATTCCACTGTCGCTGAAACTTTTCAGTATGATAAAGTAATGTTTATAGATTACGATTAACATATTATCAAAAAACGAATAAAAAAATATTTCTTGTTTTTTGAATAAAACTTTGCTTGGCGTGATAGAAATGTAATTTTTTTAATTTTTAAGTTATACATTTAAAGAAATAAAAAGCTCAAATTTGACAGAGTAATTATCCTGAACAAGTTATGGTGCAAAATAGGGGTTTTTAAGTTTCTGCCTCTTCGACATGAAAATATTTATGATTCTGTTGCATACCTATACATATTCCTATAAAGTAACATATAATAAAGGTATTCGAACGGAGGATTTTTCCACCGGGAGCTAGAAGCGATTTTCATGTTTTAGACCGCTATCTCCCCTGTTGTTAAGTGATGATGCAGTCTACGATGTATCACGCCTGCCTAGAGATACCGTTTCACTCGCGACTTGAAGACATCCAGATTGTATGTATGGGGAAACACAGACTCGGGTAACGAATTCCAATCCTTAGCCGTACGCATTATGAATGTGGTAGCGAAACGTTTCGTGCACAGTGGTGGAATTTCAAATAAGTAGCGATGTCGTATCGCCGTACGTCTGGTCATTTTTAGATGGAATTTGCATGGAAGAATCAAGTTATGTAAGTCCAGTGAACACTCCCCTAAATGTATTTAATAAAAAAACGATAAACAACTACTTTGCGTCGGTATTTTAGACTTTGAAGTTTTTCCTCAGCTAACTGATCGTTGCTAATGAGCCTCTTGGCTCGTCTCTCAATTGACTCGAGGGCCTCAAGCTGGTATTTTGCAGAAACGTCCCAGAGATGGGAACAGTACTCCATACATGACCGAACTTGTGCTTTATACAATTGAGCAGCTGTTTTGATCTGAAGTACTGTCTCACCTTAGCAAATAAGCCTAAGATATAGCAACCCGTAACGAGGTGCTCATGTATACACACCAATCGCTGATAACTTGTCACACAATACAAGTGCATCTCTGAGACAGCGAAAGAAATATTCTTATTCAAAAGTCGACAGCTCTTCGTGACCAGTTTATAACGCTGTATTTATAAAACTGCCATTTTCGATTCTGACAGTGGCTTATTGAAAAGAACATTGAATATCAAATATCTTTGTGAAGAATGGAATATTGTTTTCATGTGTGAAAATGATATATTTGGGTAAAATATCGTAAACACATAGGTTTATTTCAAAACAGTCCGAGAGAATAAGTTAGATGTGAAATAATAATCTCTAATATCTGTATTTCATCTACCTGTAGCTAATAAAGTAATAAAATAAAATATAATTTTATGATTTGTTCCCCTTTCTATATTATCCCAAGAAAATATTCACCCGCAGAATATTAGGTTTCATAACTACAAAAATATACTCCATCTAACAAAAACACGGAAGTGCATTGGATGAGATATTTGGTTTGTCATTATTTTTATTGTCATTCTTAGGGGAGAGAAGGGAGTGACAGTTCATTGAACTTATAGTTTGCATAATTGAATGAGCTTGTTTTTAATCGACTTAAAAATGAGGAGGTTATATATTCGATTATATGTATTTTTTTTGTGTATGTTCACTAATTTCTACCCCATTTAGGGACCGATCAGTTTTTTTTTATTTGGCGTTGACTACTTCTGAGGTGGTCCTATTTAAATTGACAGAGCGGTCGTGGTCGTCACTTCAGGTTGTGTAACGCGCCTTACAATGCGTCGCCATTCCTCCCTGGCTGCAGCCTTTCTCGTGCACTCGTGTAGAGGACCGTTTATGGCTGCTCGTATCTGGTCGGTCCATCGCATTGGTGATCTCCCTCGCGATCTAGCACCTTCCACTCTGCCTTGGACAACTAGTCGTTCAATCGACTCGTCACTGCGCCGTGCCACGTGCCCAAAGAAAGTGAGAATACGAGCCTGTACGATGGAAGAAAGACGCTGCTTGATGCCCAGCTCTTGTAATATTACACACATTAGTGCGGAACTCGGTCCATGACACTCCCAACATTTTCCTGTAGCACCACATCTCGAGCGCATCAATCTTCTTCTTCTCACTCTCTCGTAAGGTCCAAAAATATTTAATAATTGAATATATATACATATTCAATTATTAAATATTTTTGGTTTGAGAACCAACAGCAGTCGAATATTATTTTTACTGAAAATACGGGATTACTCACGTAATACTTGCCGAACAGATTCGACTATAGTTTTGACCCGTGTTTTTCAGTAAAAATGAGAACACTACGATAGTTTTTATAACAAAAATCAGTGGAATCGTTTATTTTTTATAAATGTTTGTTTATCTTTGACATAATCTTGCAGCAAAGTTTCTATGACGGATCTACATATGTTCATATCAATAGGCAAAATAGTTGGTCATATAGTCATACATCACAATGGTTTAAGAGACGTCTTTTTTTAAAGTCGAGTAATTAATTAAATAAGATTTTAGTTTTGGCCACCTGATTGGTTAAATTGTAAACAGTTACTATCCAATAATCCCACAATTATTTAAATGTAGGCTTATATAAAAGTATTTTTATTTCTTTCCTTTTGTCAATAGGTGACAAGATGGCAAGACAAGCTAGCCGCTGGCCTGATGTTAAGCGTCACACATGCCCATAACAACTCAAAGTAATATGACCATTACTGCTTCACGGTAGAAGTAGGTATCGGGACACGTACTGCCCCGAACGAACTCATTCTCAAAGAGTTCTACTGTACTAAAAACTATCTTCTAACCGTTTTAGGTCAGTGTGTGTGCGTATTATAAAAATTGTTATCCATTTTATATCTTACTCAAAGTTCGTGTACTATGATTCAACGGGCCAATGCTGCCAGCATTTTGCCAGCAAAAAAATTATAAACATAAAAACAGTCGAATTGAGTAGGTACCCTCCTTTTCTGAAGTCGTTAGAAAACTACCCACCCTTTAAAATTGGTATCTAATAAATTATAACTAATTTAAACGTTTTTGATCTGTGTAGCATATGAGGGTATCGCGTACATTATTTTATAAATAATTTTAGGTAGACCTAGTGTTCAGTCAGTCTGCTATGGTGAAAGAATATACGCAACGCAATGAGTCGATCCGGTGTTTTATTAATGTATTCCTATATCTCAATCAAGAGTGCAGGTCAAGCAGTCTTCAGTATAATATTAGTAATAAATGGGACAACAGACAGGGTTTTCAGAACCTGAACTTGGCTGAGCTTGTACTATAGTAACCTGACTAATAATGACAAATAAGACTGATATACATACTTATATACATATATATATATATATATATATATATATATATATATATATATATATATATATATATACCCATACATAGGTTAAACAGATATTTTCATGTATACAAACGTTTGACCTGACCGAGGATAGAAGCCGGGACCAGTGGCGTAGAAAGCAGGATTGCTGCACCACCGCGCCAACCAGCCAATCAACATATCCGCTTTTAAGTCACAACAACCGTTGTAAGACCATGCCGGAGGTATTATAAGTGATCTAAACCGAGTTGACCGCGGTCAATTAAATATTTTAGAATACATTTTATTATGATTATATTAAATTTTTTTATAATGGTTCATCAAAGTGACTCCCTCTCACCGAGCGAAGATGGAATCAAGAAGCTTGTTTGGTATAATACAAGAAATACAGGGTGTTTGGTAGAGGGACCGACAAACCAAATGAGCGTGTTCGGGGGCCCACTTGAAGAATACAAGTTGGCCAATCCCCGACACCCCAATTTTTTTTAACTTTTTTTGTGAAGTTTCTCGTTTTCTCCAATATTGTACCTATTTACCACCATAACATTTGTAAAATTTGTAAAAACTAAAAACATCCGGTCTAAAACAAACTTTACAAATGTTATGGTGGTAAATAGGTACAATATTGGAGAAAACGAGAAACTTCACAAAAAAAACTTTAAAAAAAAATTGGGGTGTCGGGGATTTTTTTTGGCCAACTTGTATTCTCCAAGTGGGCCCCCAAACACGCTCATTTGGTTTGTCTGTCCCTCTACCAAACACCCTATATAATAGATCCATCATGATTTCCTAATCGATTTACAAGGGAAACAATGGCGATGAAAAAAAAACACCTAGCGGTCTACTTTGTTTTGACTCAACTTGACTGTTTTGTTTGTTTTTCCTTATTACCATCAAAAATAATATTTATAAAGTATACAACTTGCAAGAGAATATTAAAACAAAGGCTCTTTTCACGGAGTTAACGAGGCAAGATATATTTTTTGCGCCCTTGGGTCAAGGGACATACGGTCTAATTACTTCGCTTGTTATTTAAGAAAAGTTCAAAGTGTTTTATACTTAGATATTATTATTTTAACGGCCAGACTGGGAGATCTTTATTAATAAATGTTATTACAAGTTTGAACGAATTGCCGTACGTTATTTTCTGGTGGTAGTGCCACGCTGTTATCCTATGGGTTACAGCCAATGGACCGGCACGACCGGGGAAGTACCACACTCTCACATAACTATAGGCTATATAAGGTGAAGTTATATAGCCTGCTATTGCGTTTCAGTCGGTCTATGGGAGGTTTCGGAGGCCCAAACCTTTTCCCCTCTCCCCTCCTATCCCCTCCTCTCCCTCTTCATCTCCCCACCTTCCCCCACCCTCTATTATTTTTAGAAGGCAACAGCGCGTTGGCAACGCCCTTGACGTTGCAAGCGTATATAGGCGACGGTGACCACTTTCCATCTGGTGGGACGCCTGCCTGTCTACCTACTTATGGCAATAAAAACAAACGTCATAGAATAAGAGGAATTACCGTCCGGTGACGCTGTAAATGCCGGTAGAGACAAACAGCATTAGTCCGTTCGAAAAAAAACTAGGAGGCCTTTTGTACAAGAGGAATTTAGCACTGTTCCTAGCTGAAGATTAAACTGATCCAACATCATGATAAAAGCCAACTTCGGAATAGGATGGCTCAGCCTATTGTGTATAATAAGACAATTCTTCTCTTGCTCTGTGATGAGACCATGAACATTACTAAAAATGTGAGTGTTTATACATCCCTCTATATGGTAATAGAGTCTGTACAAAAAGAGAAGTGTCCTAGGAATTGAGATCACGCGTGTGATATTTTACTGTTTTAATGTTAGTAAATAAAAAAACCGGTTAAATTGCTGCTGATTTACTGTTTTATATTTTAATCGAGTTGAAGTTTACATTTGACAGTTATGTGACAGACAGATAATAGCTGGATTGGGGTGCCATATAAAACTCTGAATAATAATAGATTATAACGCAACGAAGGTTATCTTTATGCTCAGAATCTATATTCGACAGCGTTATAGAGATATAAAGCATTACTTATAAACGCTGCTTAAATTTAAATAACGTCATTTAGTACAGCGCTGAACAATTTTGCGTGTGCACTAGTGAATAACGTCATTTAAAGTTAAATAGCGTTTATAAGTAAGGCCCCAAATATGTTAAAAATAATCATATTTATTTACTGTTAAGGGCGTCCTACTGCTGGCATATTAATTTTAAATTCAAATTAACGTTTTTTTGCTGCAGGTCATCTAAAAGGAAGAACCATGTCCTTAAAGTACAAACTTAATGACGAGAAGCTTAATACTCGTAACATTGTACGTCCATCACTATACAATTTACACCGAGCATTCTTTTGCTTGATTACCAAACTCCATTAAGGAATCGATGCGCAAAGTAAAGCTCACAAAGAGGGAAAAATAAAACAACCATTGACTTCCTGATAACTCCGAGATAGCGCCAATTTCGTCTCGCGGCAAAAAATATATAAAAACAAATAATTCTTCTTCCTTTGCATTTTATTCCACTCAGGCCGGCCTCGGTTTCTTTGTTCATGGTGATTTATGAAGTATTGTACTTACAAAACATTAAACATTAGAAGAGGTATGGGAGTAAATAGAAATAAATAACGTTTAAAATACATTTTGGTGGTACACACGTGCGAACGTAAATACTCACTTCAGTAAATACAAACAGTTTAAATTTATTTAGAGAATTTATATATCGCTTACTTGAAATGTCGATATAGACGTAGTATAATGGAACATTTCACCTAGTGTGAGATTTATTAAGTCTTTAAAATGGCACAAGCGCTTTTGCGTATTACTATAAGACGAGTACTAGTTGACCCACCAGCAGGTTCGTTCGCTTGGTCTATGGGATACAAAGGCATATAAATAAATTGAGTACATCACATAAGAGGTTTTTTATTCTCCATTATTGGGCTTAGAATATAAAAGGCATTGACGATAAAATATGGCAATACAAATTTCATGTTTGGAGCACCAGCAGCTTGAGGCTTTGCATTGATGAAAATGTCAGTATTTGTGTCAAGTAATTTAACGTTCACGTTTTCGTACTCTCACCCCCACACTAGGGTTTATTTCCTCAAACCTACCTGCCGGATAGCAGGCAGTTTAATTCGGGTTTTAAGAAAAATAGCAGGGAAAGTTAAACAAATAAATATGCAAGTTGTCAATGTGTATGTCACATAATTGACCGAGCGAGCGAAACAAGCGAAGCATCTCTGTCAAATTGACTTTCATCTGTCCGTATGTTTGATAGGTTGTGTGTTGGTCCTCCTATACATGTCTCATTTTTCAATTTGACGAAACTTAGTATGCGAGTTCTACTATTCCTAAAAGGAGGGAAATTTTCTGCAGCACTATTTACCGACCGAAAGTAAAATTTAGCACATATATTTAGGAACCTGATTTTAAAGAGGAATTTAAAATATGAGCATAATTTTGTCAAGTGGTTACCGATGTAAGAGGTAGTGGAGTTTTAAAACTGGGTGATCTTGGTAATATATCAGCAAGAACATTTAGACCAACAAAATATGAAATTCAAGCAAATTGGTAAAGATTGCCGCTTTTATGACTGTACTTGCGAGGTCTGCGAGGTCTGCTGTTCACAGAACTACTTGTAAGATATTACCACTAGTCAAGATCCAGAGAGATAGTCGGGGCATACTTTTGTATGGAGAAAATGCCATGACCCCACTAACCATAAATCGATTTGCAGGATTTCTTAAGGAACAGTATAGGAACATTTGTGAAAGAAAATAACTAATAATATATACACAATTACTATAACTAAGGAGTGCTTAATATTTTTAGTTTCAGTTTATATAAAATAATTTTCAATGTGTTAGAAAACGTGTAGTGTGGATACATAAGTATATAAGAAGATATTTAATATTTATTGCATAAGTATTTGTCCACAAAATGCCAAAACCATTTGAATTTTAAATGTGTCATTATTTGTATTATTATTTTATTATTTCATTATTGTCATAACATATTGTCGTTTTTATTATTTGATTTACCAAATGTCGATATTTTTTGCATTTTCTAAGCACAAAAATGACTTTGTTCTAAGAAAATAACTATGTATATCGTATGAAGTGGTTAGAAACGAAAATATATAAAACCTATATTGTAATAACTTGTAGCTCTATTTGTTGGACATTACTATGCAATTACATTCTTGTTAATGAATGATTCGATATAATTTGATTTGATCGCCTTACTGTTAAGATGTTATAAAGTGCTAAATAAGTGTAAAAAAGCCGTTGCATGATTTAAAACACTTATAGTGACACTTCCGCTGGAAAAATGCTTATAGCAGAGATGTAGTGTGCACCGCTCTCCTTAACCTGTTGAATGGCGATTCGCCATATTTGGCCAATAACACAATAGATTTCGCAGAAATCTACCTACTTTTCCAGAAACTGCGACGTGTGTGGTTAACGCACAAAATTCATTCAGGAATTATATAATAATTGATTAGTCTCACACACTGAACCAAAAACTCTTCAACACGTATCAGGAATCAGAAAAAGTTGACTCGCCGACTTGTGTCATTCTAGCGCTCGGTGAGTCAGTGTCTTTTTCTGTATACTTCATGCATTCATTTTATGCGGGAGGGAAGGCAGTGCAAACTGAATCTCTGCCATACTCAATTTTTCAGCGAAAGTGTCACAAAATATTTATTTCAATATCATGTGACAATGGAATTCCGCAAAATAACGCCTGAATCAATAAATTAGTTTGCTTTATTAAGCTTAGTAAACAGTGATCGCTACAATGCATTCGGTCGTGTGTCTTACCCTTTATATGGATACAGAATCACCGCTCTGTGACATAAGATTTATTCAGAATCCGGTCACATAAACTTGCTCTTTGTTCTAATTAAACGTGTTTGTTTTTGCACAATATTGTTTTTCATTGTGTAAAAGTATTACGCAGTTCGAAGAAGGAACATTTGATTTACAGATTATGTAATGTTTATATATCACAGGTAAGTGAATCAAATACCTTGTTTTAATTAAAATGGTATTTATTTCTGCGTAATCTTTACTGTATTTTGTATGTAATGAATAACTTAACTTTTGAACTTAAAAACTAGTTATCCATTTAAAAAAATATTTTGCCGTTAGAAAGCTACATTATCACTAAGTAACATATTATACATTTGTATAATATTTTCAAAATGTTAGTGATCTGCATGAGACTGATAATGAAACACGAGGTGTGAAAAAAGTACAAAAAAACGTTATATTGCGTACGCTAAAACTATTAATAATGGAGCAAAGTAATGTAATGCAGTTTTATAGAAACACATCAATATCTACAAAAAAAGTGTAGTACCATATGTCTAATTATTACTATCTATGTCACAATAACTTTTCCGTGATAGAATAGTGTACGAATATTGTGGCGTATAGTTTGTATACGCCACAATATTCGTACACCTAGGTGTTAATCCTTATCCTTTTATTAATAAAGAGGAACGGTTTCTAGCGGATACACGCAAAAACTAAATACGTAACCAGTTTAAAATCTTTCACCAGTAGAAAGTTAATTATGCCTGAGTAACATACGCTATATTTGATTCATCCATCACGGCGTGGGTGAAACCGCGGAGTGCAGCTAGTTGAATATAAACCATTTTTTTACTAAATAAATATAAATATAAATATAAATATAAATATAAATATAATATAAATATATAATAAATATAAATATAAATATAAATATTAAATATAAATAAATATAATAAATAATATAAATATATATATAAGTACGAAGTTACTTTATTTTAAGGATTGCTCATATATTTTAAACCTTATATTGTTTTTTATAACCAGCCCGTTTTTTTGCGGCTCAGTGCATTATAATATATGAAAAGAAATGAAATGAAATCGTTTATTCTGTAGGCCTACGTGGGAACGGAACAGTTACAAATTGTCATATTACATTTATTATTTCTTAAATCGACAACTGGATCGGAACGCGACCACGACTGAGAAGATCCGGCAAGAATCTCAGCGGGCTTGTCTTTTTACATTTTTTTCTATCGCCAATTTAATATATGTAACAAATGTTCGTTTATTTTTAGCTCCAGTGTGTTGCTTCAAAAAAAAAAACATAATAATGATATCAGTAGGGCAAGACACGCTACACTTTGACATGGTAATACACGAGTAGGTAAATCCTGGAGTGATCAGTCCCAAGCTGTTTTATCCTCCAAGTAATTCGAAACTTTGTAATAACCTTTTTGACAGAGTTTAGTTTTAATAGTAATTTTAATCTTGGTAATAGGCGAATCGCGCATAACATTGGGAAGTTTATTATAGAATCGTATACATTGTCCCGTAAAAGAATGAGTTATTCGGCACTACAGTTCTTCTAATTATCTAAGAACGTAAACGTTTATTAAACACCGTATCACGAACAAGATCAGCTGTTACAAACAGGCTTTCCAGCACAGTTGTTCAATCTAATTACAGTGAAATTAAGGAATTTCGATAACTAATCCCCGGGAAACCCGGTCATTTGGTACAATTTCAGTTCGGGCTTCATGAATATTAATAAGGTTGCTATTTTCTGTCAACACCGGGGTCTGCCTGTGCATAAAGATTCCCAATAATATGTTTGGTGGTGACGACGGATAAGTGTTTCCCTGATGCTAGATCTCACGCCTGCTCATGTCAACTCATGTCTCTAGTAACACACAACATGAGTTCAGTGCGTGTTTGATGAATTGCTCTACACTCGCGATCCGTGGGTGCACGATTTTAAAAAGTCGTCGTAACGGAACAAGAACGTGATCCACTTAGGTTTAAGCAGTAACTTCTGCCTATAACAAATGCATTTTGTCAAAAGTGACGAACTACTCTGTTGTCCATCACCCTTGGATATTAAGTTGTCGAGTTTCATATGGCTGTGGTTTCACTGGCACACATACCCTTCTACTAAGTAAGCAGGTCACGTATTACTATTACAGAATTGTTCAAACCTTAGTAAATACCTACAGTTTGGTTCGCTACTATAAAATACAATACAATACAAAAACTTTTTATTGACACCAAACAAATCACGAAACAATAAAACAACTTAAATCATAGGCACAAATGGGCAGTCTTATCGTTAAAAGTGATCTCTTCCAAAAAACCTTTAGACTACTGTGAGAGGTTGTAGAAAAGTCAGGACGCGGTTGTAGTTGGTTAGTATTTATTATGTTATTCCTACATTTATATTGGTTTACAGCTAGGTGATATTATTTATATTTTTTAAAGTGCACATAAGTGGGGGGAAATTTTGATGAATTTTGGTACGGAGGTAGATGAGGCGCTGGATTAACATATAGAATACTTTTCATCATCATCATCATCCATCACCACGCGGGTGAAAAAGCGTAATATGCTTAGGCACAGCATAGACAAAAAATAAGATCTCCGCCTACGTCAAGATCGTAATAATGACAGTTATCTCAAAGTTTGTGTCAGTTTCTGATAGCTTAGTCAAAAGCCAAGTCAATTTGACAGCTCCATACACAAGACGTGCTCGGCAACCGTCGAGAGTGATGAAATGTAACACAAATACCGTCAAGGGTGATGATATGGATAATAACAGGTTTTTCCATGGTGATTAATTTTATATATGTATGTACGTAAATCCTGTATTTTATTATTAATATTTACCGATTGATATACTAAGTATTTAAACATGCTCTTAAAATACTATTATAGCAGTTGCGTTTGACCATGTACATATTTTATGACATTTTGGTATAAAGGTAGATATGACCTTGGAGAAGATAATAAGCTACTCGAAATACTAATCCTGCGCAGACGTAGTCGCGGGCACCAGCTAGTTTTATATATATTTAGGTATTATGCTTATTGTTATAGACAGTACATTATTTTGATTGCGTATTTACATACAAACGTATCGGTTCACGCGTTTTATTTGTACATACAGAAAACTTAGTATTGGTATTGTATATTCAGTGTCCAATTTGAACTTTGATCTTTTGTTAATTGAATGGCTGCCTGCAGGCCTATTTGGGTTTACTATTAATGCTTCGGTCTAATAAATAGACTGTCTCCAAACAAAACAAAATAACTAGAAAAATGTAATTATCATCTTGTTTTTTTTAAATCTATAATACTACAATGCACGTATCTCAATAAAAATATTCATCTAAACTACGTTGTGAAACTGATACATATACAGCGACCAAAACTATAATAATTTGAAAAAGTTTGCGTAATGGTTACTTTGTCTCCCTTTTTTCATGCAACGAATCCATGTGTATTATATATTACATATATATTTAACCCAACAGCTATAGCTATGGGAGTCACATTGGATATTATGATCTGTCAAAAAATCCAATATAGAGGCTGCAAACGAACATTGCATTTTGAATTAAACAAAAAGATCATATGCTTTCTATCAGGGAATCAAAACAATAGTAGATTATGCACCGAGAGAGTAAAGCAGTGTCTTACGTCATGGGCGGTATATTGAACCCTGAGTGTAACGGGGACTCTTGGGTTAATCCCTGAGCGCAGTGAGGGGATTCAGATTTAATTCCCGAGCGAAGCGAAGGAGTTATGTAGAGTCCTGAGTGAAGCGAGGGGTTAAAGCTGCCCAAGCTTTATCCTTGAGGTGCATACTCTACTTTTCATACCTACTGCAAGACAATAAAAATTCAGAGCTTTAAAATAGCAGTTATTTAGTTAAAAGTAAAACACATTAATAGTTAATATTCAAATTGGACACATTTGTTTCGTTTTAGAGGAACAGAGTAATATCTTTAGAAGGAACATTTTATGGAAAACACTGTTTTAGACTTTCGCAGTTGTTAACAAAGTTATAATTAGTGCTCACGAGCTACAAAATCGTCTACAGACCACGATTTTTTGTAGCTTTTGGAGCACCCGATATTTCGGCACAGTTACATGTACCACGTTGAAAATAATAATAGGTATATTACGAGTATGAAAGTTGATTAACACCAAATACCAGATCGCAGCACGTAACTTCAATTATGACATTGAATGCGCAGAGAGGAGCCGTGCGTAACCCATAGCAACGCGGCGCACAACAATCTTACGTTCGTTTAGCAATAAGGGCATTGAAAGTGTTCGTATTGTTGGCTCTTTTGTTTAAGCGTTCGTCAAGTCAAGCTCGATTATGGTGGCAAAAATAACTCTTTTTTTTGGCTTTACAAACACTAAACAAAAAGAGCCATGAACAAAATTTTCACCCATGGATTCCCAATTCGAACGCCCATGTGAGCATTTTTAGTGTTATATTCGTCAACTTTAGGCTATTTGAACGCACTACTTATAGTTAAACCATTTCGCGCCGTTTTTTCTTTTTTTTCTGTATGCTGTCTCCGTACTAAGAGTATTTCTACAACTAACGTTCCAAATCCAAATCACTTTACACCCAAGAGAGTTTTATACAAAATTACATCCGCGGGCATGTAATGCCATGCTTTTCGTTGGTATTGCGTGATATGTAATTGGACATTTTCAGAGCAGGTGGTATGAAAAGACAATAGTACAATAACTTGCTGTTTCTAAAATTATATTGTTTCGCTAGCCGCAAAGCCTACGTGTAACAAACAAAAAACGAACTATTTAACTCCATTTAGAAATGACGCTAAAAATAAACAAGAAATGTATACACTCATAACAGAACTGAAGAGTTTTAAAGAATAATAAAGTTTCACTAGACAGTGAGCACAAAATTGTTATTGATTCATTAACCTTTCGCCAAATGTTTTTTTGTTTGTTTGTGGTTACAATTATGCTTTAATAATAAATACTTGTCTGTAACGACTTAGAATAGATAGAATGACACCTTTACTTTTTTTTATTAAATAATATCTAAAGCACAAACGCTTTCTAAGTGAGAACCATTTTGCAATTTTAGAGCAAAAAATACACATCCTTGGACGGGATTCGAACCCGCGTCTTCCGGCAGTCCGTGTCAAACACTATGCCCTTTAGGCCACCAAGGCATACCGTTCGGGCATCGAATTTTAACTCTCTATTTAATGTTAAACCGTCGTACGTAGACGGAGCGATCTATTGAACAGCTTGACTTGGTGATTTTTATTGTTTTAGAGCAGTACAACTCTTTGAAGCTTTGTGAAGAACTCATCTCATCATCGTATTCTCAGTCGTAGGACGCCCATTGATGAATAAAAGCCTCCCCTATAATTTTCTCAAAGAACCAGTTGGAAGCCACCTACATCCAATGTCATTCTGCGACCTTTATCAGGGCCTTTATCAATAGCTAAGAGAATAGGGCCCAGGTCGTTTGTCCACTTTGATTGACCTTGGACGACCTACGCTGCGCTTGACGGTCCGTGATCTCCACTCTAGAATCTTCTGGCCTCATCGGCCATCTGTTCTACGTGCTATGCGCCCTGTCCACTGCCACTTTAACTGGCTAATCTTCTGGGCTATATCGGTGACTTTCGTTTATATACGGATCTCCTTATTTCTGATTTGATCACGTAGAGAAATTCCAAGCATAGTCCTCTCTGGAAGGAGAGAAGCATTAGTGTTCGCAATACTGTGTTTTGGATTGAAGGGTATGGTTGCTGTCAAGATTGCAGGCACATGGGACTTACAACTAAATGGCTCAGGGATATTAGGGTGCAGTACAGTTCGTCACTTCTGACGAAATGCATCTTTCTTTAAATTTATCGTTTTTAAGTTTATTTATAGGCAGAAGTCGCCTGATTCCATCAGACTGATGTAGTATTGAAATGATGACATCTAGAGATGATGACATGAGTAAATTAGTTTGCTACGCGACTTAAACACAGTAGTATCTGGAAACTAACAACTATAAAAGCATACGGTAGGTTACTCATTGATACTGCGTGTATGACAGTCAAATTCGAAATGCCACAGAAATAAATGAGAGTGAGGAGGTAAGACGTTTAAAAACAACAACGAATGGAATATTTTAAAGACTTATTATAATAATCAACAAACATAACAGAGACTTTGATGCCTAAATTGAATTAACTCTGTTTATTAATACTTACGATAATTAAATTCTCTTATTGTGTTGCTGCCGAAGCGCTCGTAGCGGAGCTTGACTTGGCAATCTTAATCGATCAACAAGTTAAGCAAAACTTGCTGCAGTCAGGACTTGGATGGGTGACCGCTAGTGGCATTATTCAACTGAGCGCTTCCGTGCTTCGGAGGGCACGTTAAGCCGTCGGTCCCGGTGTTTTGTCTTAGGACAACAGTCGTTAGGCTATGTCAAAGGCCTTCGGGCGGCCTGAAAGCTTCGACATGGGTTGGCCACTAACCTATCAACCAATTTGACAGGCCTGTTGGTCTAGTGGTTAGTGACCCTGACTGTTATGCCGGAGGTCGTGGGTTCGATTCCCATCCAGGACAAATGTTTGTGTAATGAGCACGATCATTTGTTCTGTGTCTGGGTGTAATTTATCTATAATATGTATGTATTTAGAAATATATAAGTATGTTTATCAGTTGTCTAGTACCCATAACACAAGCTCTGCTAAACTTGGGACTAGATGTCGTTGTGTGTTAGTTGTGGAATATTTATTTATTTTAATCCGCACTCGGCCCGCGTGGTGGATTATGGCCAAACTCATCTCTCTGAGAAAAAGGCTCGAGTCACAGCCGTGGGAACAAAATGGGCTGATTATGATGATTGTGTTGCTGCCGGGCGACAGTTTAACAAAACATAAATCTTGTACTGTATCAAAACAATAAAACCTGTTATGTATTCCGCTACTCCCATGAGCAGTAAATCAAGAAGAAAGAGTAATAGAACCGAATATATCAAGGGCAGGAGTAAGAGTTTACGAGACTGGAGTAATCACACATAAACACCGGAGTAAAAATGTGATCGTAAATATAGCACGCCTGATGTGTCGTATTTCGATATTGTACCAATGATATAAACATTCTAGATATTCTGAATACAATAATTTCAATATACAATAATCTTTATCAATGATTTGTAAGTATTTTTGGTAATTCTTGTCTTTCAACTAGGTGATATTGTAAGTATATTATAACTATATATTATATAACTGTTACCCGAGCACCGTGCTGGTTCTTCTTGGTATAAGCTCTATTAATTTTGAAACGTAGCAGTATAGGATTTTAAAGTACATTGAACAATACGTCGCGTTCATATGTGCGTCTATTTTTCAAAAAAATTCATTAATGTGCTGTCAATTCCTGATGAAGATAAAAATGAGGGGTTTTAAGCAGTCTATTTCATTAACAATGGTTTATATAAAATTACAAAATATATATAATAATAACATTTTAAATACACATTAAACATATTTTAACATATTTGAGTACATTTAAAAAATACCAAACATACCCCTTATTTCTCCTTTTAAACAGTTTTTCTCTTTATACACAATTTTTGACATGAAATACATGTATTAAAATACGGTTACGGTGGTTACGGCACCAAGACGTCAATTTTGATGTGATTTAATTGAATATATATTAATGTGTTAACTGCTTAATTATTTAATTGTAAAATATTAATGACTTCCGGGGCGTCAGTAACGCGGGGGTAGAGAGATAATATCACAGTAAAACCAGGAAACCTAGATTCTGATTATATTATATCTTAAGAGGATTGCATAGCTACGTAGTTTGCTAGCACGTACTTTTAGTTTTTTTTTTAAGTTCAAAAAAGGTAATCTATAGTACTTTGAAATACTGAAAAAATCAAAACGTACGGGCATAGTAAACAATGTGAAGATTACATGAAAAAAAATCACTGAAATCGGACAATGTTTAGAGGTAGAAAAGAGTTATTTCTTTTAGTATGGAAAGTCCTAGCTATGCAATCCTCTTCATGTCACATGTTCACAAGTCATGTACTAATAAGATATTACTAACACCTGGGTTGGAGAACATTTGAATGTAGAGACTTGGACACAACACAACGTGACAGCGGCTTTAAAAATGCTATATGTGATATTTATTAATTTAGTTATTAAGGATATGTTTCTTTATAAAAGTCAAGAAACAAAACGTTACTTAACATGTTTTGTCATCAAATATTGTAGATCCATAGTTGTCTTCATATCTGTTCTAGAGTTACAACTTCTTTGCTCACTTACACCTCGCATTCACCACGTACGGCGGTCATATCCTAAGGGAGAAGGCGATGGGAGACATTCTTAAATTTTCATACCATTCGTATACGCGTCACTGGGAAAAGTGAAAATACCAAATTGCAAATAGAATTTTATGCGGGCAATAAGTTTGCGTGTTATGCGGAATTGTATATACTTGCCATGGAAATTTACATACGTATCGCGGTAGGAGTTGAGTTTAAAAGTTGAATCTGTTTGGGATACAATTTACCTTTATATTCTGTATTGTGTGAAATCCATTCGCAACTTTTTATGTTTCAAAGAGTCGCAGTTGAAAGTTTTCCTCTTATTAGTATTTCAACCCCCACGCTTCTCAAAAAGTGCAAGTATAATACTATTACGAGTGACACTACGACTAAGATTTTAAAGATAATTTACTTGAGCTCATAAATTTTGCTAACAAATTTTGGGATATTAGAAACATACCTACTATTTGAACTATCTCATACTTTGACCTATGTCAATGTAAAGCCAAAAACCTCCTTGAAGTTTTCAAATATAAAGTTATTCACGGCAAGTTCAAGTATTAAACACTTGGTATATTAAGTTGATTGAGTAATGATGAAAGTTTTCGCTTACGCGTTTATTTATGTTTGGGAGAATCATGAGTTTTCTTAAGTAAAGCGTTCGAGTTTATAAGAAATGTGTATTGTTCTATTTTTTCTTTCGCAGCTATCCATTGTGAAGTATTTTATTTATGGCATAATTTCTTTTGTTTATATTATGAGCGGTCTTTCATTTCAAGACGCCACAAAGTCGCTGTGATCACAGATTTAGTAATAGTAAGTGCCATAAACACTTCGATTATATGTTGATGTCCTACATATTTTTACTAGTAATGATGTAATACCATTCTGGTCTATGGGAGGGACTCATGAGTGAATTCTTATACGTGGGTCAATGGCGGTGCACATTTTATGTAAAAATTAATACCATATTTTCTGACGTTTATTGCACGCCAGTATCTTCTCCGAGTGTGGTGCAGATAGTTTTTGAAACACACTTATCCGGAGGGTACCTGCATAAATTGATTCGCCATGTCACTAACGTCAGAAGTACTGGGCCTCAACTGTCCATTTTTCAGGGACTAGTCGAGTCAGTCTTCTCTCTATAGCTGCCATAGAGCAGACTCTTGAAGTCAGGCGAAAACTTCTCGCCCAAGATATACTGTCCAGATATTTGAATTGGGCTATAACCACGACATACAACACAAATACATATATGATTGCTACAATACGTTATAAACTCTTGACATTATGATTGACAACACACAACTCAAAAAAACCTGATAAAGAAATTTAATTGTAACCAACTTCAAGGTAGAACCGATCGAACAACAAGTAGGTACAATTTGAAAAAAATTAAAACCGTCTTCCATTGTATTCAGTTATTGGAGTGTTACTCAGAAACGACTTGACCGAATTCGATGAAATTTAAAAGGGACTACACGTGAAGCACCAGCTTTCAAACAAATAATGAATTTTGAGAATCGGTTCACCCAGTCGAAAGTTATGAATTAACAAACATTAAAAAATACAGTCGAATAGAGTACGTCCTCCTTTTTGGAAGTTAATAAATAATCAATACGATTGGTATATCAACGACAATCCTCAAATTGCGTTACACACACAAACACAAAAACAGTCAAATTGACAACTCTGTTTTTGAATTAAGATTCAAAAGCGTGAAATAAAATAAACAAGTAGATGATATTCGGGGCTGAGAAGGTACCTGGCAGTAAATAACAATAAAACTTTTGTACCTTAACTCTACAATAACGACGTATAATATACTTGTAGATCGACGAGCCCCAGGAGACTTTCCTACAAAATACTTAGACTGTATGTTGCGTATTAACCCTGACCGACAAAATCAGTCATGCGTTAAGGTGTTTTAGTAATATATAATTAAATTTTCCTTCTTGTAAGAATACTTTAGAATTTTAGCTAGTTTTGGCTTAATAAATAAATATTTGACATGCTTGCACTCGTGATATTTTAATATATTGTGATAGTTTACGCAATCAAGCAGTTTATTAACTTACAGTTAAGTGGCTTACACTGGACTGCACAAAACAAAATCTTTAACCATCTATCACGAAGAGTGTTATGAGGAACTGCTAGGTTTAATACCTGCAACTAAGTTTCATCATCAGACGTCCCGACAGAGCATGATGTTCCACACATTTCGTGTCAACGTCTGGCAGTCTCCAATACAAAGCGTTTTTACGTCATTATCTACCTCGTCCTGCCACTTTAGGGTACCAGCTATCATCAAAACTATTCCCGAACCGATACAACTTTTGAAGGTTACCTTCAAAAAATGAGTAGATACCTATATTCTCCGATTAAAAGCCGGCAATGCATCCTGAATAGATATCATATTGCTAAAGACATATTATTTTAATTTACAATAACGAATAATGAGTAAGACCTATTTAATAAAATAATCTAATAGTTCTAGTTTGCTGTGCCCGGCGGGATCTATATTAACTTTATGTACATATATTATATACTATTTTTCCACCTTGCACTGTATGCTTGTAATAAAAATCTGAATCTGAAGACCATTGCGGTTGTGGTTATCCGTGGGCAACGGTGATCGCTTACTACCAGGTGAGCCGCCTGCTCGTTTGCTCACCGCTCTCACAAAAAAATAAAAAGCCGTGTGTCGCGTTTACATCCCTAGAATAATAAAATTTTGCGAATCAGAAAAATAATGGTGTAATCCCTTAAATTTTGAAATTAAACTGTCCCGCGGAAACATTAAATCGGAATAAATTTAACCTGGATATATTTCTAACTATACCTTTTCCAAATTCGTTTACCTATTGCGATGTGAAGGTAATACACACATACATATGCATACTTATATTATTTTAGAAATAATATGGCGAGACCAAAAAGTCGAGCTTTAATAACTAGTAATTTTGATAACATAATTTTGTCTCTTCAATTTAGTCGGGTTATTGGCTGCAAAATTTTGGCTGCCAAATTCACACCGGTATGCCATGCGATTGTCTAATGATTCGTCGTAGCGCTCGTCAACGAGCTTACCGATGTCAAATACTTTATGAGATATCGCCCTTGGTTGTTTTCCAACGTTTCTTGTCATCTCGTTATTTGTTTCACGGATGTTGTCAAAGAAGAGAAGAGCAACGATGTTTGCTCTTTGAGAATCCCACGGCAGGTGGCACTCAGCTACATTTTGTTTTGCATTGCACTGTCATTGTGCCCTCGTCATTTCATCGTCATTTAAAATTATCCACTTATTTCATTTGCTATAGTGGTAGGTAATGTTTTTGACTACGTACGTCACGCAGGCTAACGATAGTGTAATAATTTTATTTGTGCACGAGAGCGCTTGACGCGTAACTTACGCGTATACCTTGCACACTATTATTTGAAGGAAGAATACTCGGCAAACAAGTTGGTGGTACTAACCAAGACACACATCTTGCACGAAAGCCCTTTCACATATTAATTCAGGATTCAGGCCTCTAATACTACTTTGTCTGTCTGTATGTTTGTCTAAATGTCTATTATATATAAGATTTTTAAAAAAGTGTTTGTCAATTTAGAAGATTTGATACACCTTTAGGTGAGGACAAGTAGTGGCATCGTGGGTATTCAAAATTTTAGTAAAAAGTTATTCTTGTATTTTGTAAATAATAGTAGATTAGTAGCCAAGGGATGTAAGGCATCAATTGCAGCCCGAGATATTATATATATATATAGTTCAAGAGTGCAATTGTTGCTTACATCCGAGCTAACTACTCTGGTTTATATCTCGATTGTGAGGTAAGTAGAAAAAACCGGCATTACAAAAATAAAATTTATGACTATTATACTCATACGAAGACAAGACTGAATAGCGAAGTGACCTCTTTTGTCATTGGGCTGAATGCTTAATGTCTATTGCCAGTATGATGGTTAGATGTACGCAAACGTTTTGAAAGAGTGAAGTGTTTTTTTTTAACTTACTTACCGCCCTAGGGCTTTTCTAGCTACATTATTACCCTAGAGCGCTAATTGGTCACCTAAAAGCCCTATTTGAGGGTAATAAGGACCTACTTACCGAATATGAGAGATATAAACCGCCCTAAGGCTTTTCTAGCTACATTATTACCCTAGAGCGCTAATTGGTCACCTACAAGCCCCATTTAAGGGTTATAAGGACCTACTTACCGAATATGAGAGATGTAAATAAAATTAATCAACTCTTTTTTTCAGTCTCCCAATGCAAACATTATTCACGTAATGGAGAAACATTGTTGTTTTACCTCTAAATAAGCTCTACAAAATCCTCGGGAGTTTGAAAATTTAAATGAGGAAGGCTTAAAGATTAGGCTCATAATAGGCATAATATTTTACCCTCGGAACCGTTGCTTGTTTCTGTTTACATGAATATTTAGATCATTGTGAAGTTTGGGTGTTTTCATGTAGCAGGTTCAGATGTTGGCTCTGCCCTGTGATTTCCTGTTCCCTCTTAAGAGTATTTTGTAACAATACTTGTAGTCATGGGATTAGTTTTCCCTCGTGACATTTGTTTTACTTATAACATACTAGTTGAACCGCCAGCGCCTTTGATTGCTTAGTATTGGTGTAGTGGCGAGAGAGTTATTTTTCAATAACTTTTTTAGTTTCGTACCGTTTGACTTGAAGGCTAAATGGCTGAAACGGATCGTAATATAATTTGGCAAGGTTATATAGGTTATATCCCAGGGAAGTACTATGATACTTTTTATCATAAGTTATCACCACGCGGGTCAAACCGCGGGACGAAGCTAGTTGAAAGTAAAATTATGACTAAATCAAAAACATAGAGTAGGTACCTACATTTAAATACCTTCTAGACCACACGGATACAATCCACCTGTTACACAAAACCAAACTGGTTGTTAAATAGAGCTTGAGATTCAGTTCTAGGTTTATCATCTATTTTTAATAGTTTTATAATGTTATGTATAATATTATAATTATACTAAATTTAATAATTTATCAGTACAACGTATGTGAGGTGGACGGATATGATCTAAAAAATACGAGGAATATCGCATATCGAGCGTGTCAACTTGACCGATGTACTTTGTGTGAGGCGAGTTACTGCGATTCTCTAAGAGCTAACATCGTAGCATATTTGACAACATCCGTGAAACAAATGACGAGAAAACAAGAAACATTGGAAAAACAACCTTTTGTACAGAAGTGATATCTCATAAAGTGTTCAAAGGTTCCAAACTAGGCAGAGCCTGTACTATGGTAACCTGATGACTGATATACATACTTAAATACATATGCACACCCAGACACAGCTCAAACAGACATGTTCATGCTCACAAATGTTTGACGGACCAGCGGTTCAGAAAGCAGGGGTGCTACCAACTGCGCCAACCGGCCTTTCAACATCGGTGAACATCATATTTGACATTGGTGAGCTCGTCGACGAGCGCAATGACGAATCATTTGAGAATCGCACGGCTGACCTCGCACGTGACGTAAGAATATACACTTTTATTATTATGGCACAGCATCCAAACAATGTCTTCAGGTCCCAAACTAGGCAGAGCATATGATATACTATGGCTACCTGGTGACTGATATACATACTTACTGAGAGAGATATTATGTATATCTTCTTCTTTTATTCTATATACACACCTAGAAACAGTCAAATACAGATGGTCATGCACACAAATGATTGACCTGTCCAGCCAGACAGCACAGAAGGAAGGTGCTACAAACTGCGCCAACTGGCCGATCAACATGTTTTCACTGTGGGAGTAGGCAGCACTTACCTCTGTTTATATCTTTATCTCATTATATTTACTCAGCCACTCCACGGGATTACCCAACGCAGACACTTTGATATGATGATGATGATGATGATATACACACCTAGATACAGTCAAATACAGATGGTCATGCACACAAATGATTGACCTGTCCAGCCAGACAACACAGAAGGAAGGTGCTACAAACTGCGCCAACTGGCCGATCAACATGTTTTCACTGTGGGAGTAAGCAGCACTTACCTCTGTTTATATCGTTGTCTCATTATGTTTACTCAGCCACTCCACGGGATTACCTAACGCAGACACTTTGATATGATGATGATGATGATATACACACCTAGATACAGTCAAATACAGATGGTCATGCACACAAATGATTGATCTGTCCAGCCAGACAACACAGAAGGAAGGTGCTATAAACTGCGCCAACTGGCCGATCAACATGTTTTCACTGTGGGAGTAGGCAGCACTTACCTCTGTTTATATCGTTGTCTCATTATGTTTACTCAGCCACTCCACGGGAATACCCAACGCAGACACTTTGATATGATGATGATGATATACACACCTAGATACAGTCAAATACAGATGGTCATGCACACAAATGATTGACCTGTCCAGCCAGACAGCACAGAAGGAAGGTGCTACAAACTGCGCCAACTGGCCGATCAACATGTTTTCACTGTGGGAGTAAGCAGCACTTACCTCTGTTTATATCTTTGTCTCATTATATGTACTCAGCCACTCCACGGGATTACCCAACGCAGACACTTTGATATGATGATGATGATAATATACACACCTAGATACAGTCAAATACAGATGGTCATGCACACAAATGATTGACCTGTCCAGCCAGACAACACAGAAGGAAGGTGCTACAAACTGCGCCAACTGGCCGATCAACATGTTTTCACTGTGGGAGTAAGCAGCACTTACCTCTGTTTATATCTTTGTCTCATTATATTTACTCAGCCACTCCACGGGATTACCCAACGCAGACACTTTGATATGATGATGATGATGATATACACACCTAGATACAGTCAAATACAGATGGTCATGCACACAAATGATTGACCTGTCCAGCCAGACAGCACAGAAGGAAGGTGCTACAAACTGCGCCAACTGGCCGATCAACATGTTTTCACTGTGGGAGTAGGCAGCACTTACCTCTGTGTATATCTTTGTCTCATTATGTTTACTCAGCCACTCCACGGGATAACGCAGACACTTTGATATCGGTGACAGTACATTTTCTAGTTAATATTCATGAAATTCAAATGAGATACCTACCGCGTTGGAACTTTTCAGCGGATCTTACACCTAGATAAAAGTTTGCGTTAATTTCACGATTTTGATTAGAATTTAATGGGTTCACAAAATTCGCTCTGAGATTCGATGGAAGTGGGACTGTGAGTGAATTTTGTTAAGTATTTTTGATATTAGAATGAAAGTCATTTAAATATTAATAAGAGCTCCAAACAGCTGTCGAAATACAAGGATAATTATTAGGATATAAAGTTTCGTCACTTATATGAGATAGACATGAAATGTTAATGTAGAAGTCGCAATTTAAAATCTATATATGTAGTTACATGTTCTGAGTCACCTAACTAATTCTATTGCTATTGGCTTGCTACTAACTTGAAATTTTGATTGACGCATTTGCATATCCATCTTCTTTGGTACCATGGCAGTATCAGATATTCTGCCTACAAGAAGTTATATTTCATTCCCTAATGTGAATATTTGACTTGGCGAAGTGGATTCAAACTGTAAAAACTGAGAATGTTTGGTGGTGATGAAAGCAGTGCAGCGACACGTAAATGTTCAGCTTATTAGGAAATAGAGGAAATCTGATTAGGATTTCCACGTGTGCACATATTTTTTATATGTCGTAGATGACTATCATGCTTAGGTTAATGTTAAATATAAATAAATAATATAATGTTTAGATTATATTTTAATCGTAATCCGGTATTAAATACAATTAATAATTAGGTTAACAGTTAGTTTTGCCAATATGGAAGGCATCAGGGAGTTTGAAATATTTCGCACTAACCAGATCACTTATATATCACTAATCTACGCAAACCACAGTGGGTACGCGTGGTTGATTATGACTTATGCTCCTCTTCCCGAACAGCTGTTACACCAGCAGAGGTGTACCGGCAGTGGAAACGTAATGGACTTATTATGCTAAATACACATACCTTAACACGCCGCAGCCACACATATCTGAGACATATATTTCAAGTAAATACTACTTAAATTTAGCATAACGACGATACTGACGATCGTCGTCATCTATATTCTGGTTCTCCAATAAGTGGTCTTATTGGAACCAGCCACTAGCTACTAAAGTCGTGGTATATTTTCAAACCCCAGCAGTAAATTCTCTCTAAGACGCAAATGGCGCGCGACTACTGAAGACACGGTGCTAATTCAATATTCTGCAACTACTAGGGTTGGAGTACTAAGACGTAAAAGGAAAAGTTATGCAGAAAAAATTAATTAAATAAATATAAATACAATCTACCCATTTTGGTCGTAGAATATAAGAGTGGAAATTAATGTGTGTGTGTGAAAAAAAAAGAAAAAAAATGTGTGAACAGAATTACAATTGCCCTAGATTTAAAGAGGTCAAATCATCATCATCATCTCAGCCGTCCACTACTAAAACTTAGGCCTCCCCCACAAATTTCCAAAAGGACTGGTTGGAAGCGACCTGCATCCAACGTCGTCCTGCTACCATTATCAAGTCGTCAGTCCACACTGTCGGTAGACGACCTACGCTGCGCTTGCCGGTCCGTGGTCTCCACTTCAGAACCTTCTGGCCATAGGCCATCTGTTCTGCTTGCTATGTGGTCTGCCCACTGCCACTTAAACTGGCTTATCTTCTGGGCTATGTCAGTGACTTTACTTTGTCTATGGATCTTCTCCTTTCTAATTCGATCACGTAGAGAAACCTCGAGCATACACCTCTCCATAGCTCGTTGTGCGACTTTGAGCTTGCTTATGAGGCCCATAGTAAGAGACCACGTTTCAGTGCCATATGTCATCACTGGCAACACACATTGATCAAAAACTCTTGTCTTGAGGCACTGAGGTATTATTGATGGGAAGACTTCGCGAAGTTTCCGGAACGCTTCCACTAAATATGGCAAGTCGAATATTCAACAAAGAAAGTGAGAGATTTGAAGAACCACGAGAACTCGGTAGAGCCACACGTGGTGCAGACAGATGCATGCTGGTGGTGATAATAAAAAGGGAAAGCGAGTCGCGCGGGATCAGCAGAACGTATGTGTTTGTTATTATATTAATTTTGTTATTTTGTTTCTTATTAATTCATCAATATTAAAAATACGTCAATTTACGTGTTTTATTGGTTTTGTTACTCCATAATCTCATTTCTATTATTCCACTTATAAGAATGCTGTCATTCATATTATTTCTTAAAGAAAATCAACAGACTACAACTATATACGCAACTATAAACGCTAACGGGCGGTAGCCCTATGTAAGCCCAGAAGATTTAGGTCACCGTCTTCACCTGTAAATAAAATCAGAATTGCATTTGAAAGAGCTGGCGCTTTACTGGGTTTTAATTAATAGAGTCAGTACTACTTTGTCAAAAAAGTACGACAAGAGTCTCAGGGAAAATAAAGTAAAAATCTAGATCAAGTAATTATATACAGAAAATGCTATTGGATTGAAAAGTTCCCTCTTGCGACAAGAGTCTAAGGCGACATAAAATAAAAATGGAGATCAAATAATTTGATACGGAAATTGCAATTGGAATGAAAAATTAGCTTCTTGTCAACTGCTATGGACAGACGTTGTACGAATAGTCTAGTGCAAAACTTGCTAATTTCCTTAACTTGATTTTCGCTTCTTTTTTTAAGGTCAAGCTGACTCGCCCGTGTCTTTGCTCGCTTCATCCTCTTAGAGGTGATATTTCCAAAAACCCTTCCTTAGCTGATGGTAATAACATAATAGACATCAACTGCAAAAAAAATTGTGTGTGGCTTTATAAATGTAAGCTTTGCGTTGGTGAATCGGTCAAGACAAGTAATATATCGGGTGTCTTGAAACTTAACGATAACCTGGTACCGGGCGAGAGGCCAAGGTATACCAGTTATGAAAATAATCCATTTCACATAACCAAGCGTAGACATTTTTTGAAAAAGTTGAAAATTTTGTACAGACATTTATTAATAATGTAATCTCTTATAACAGTGCTATAAATCGCAACCAAAATTAATAAATCTTGATAACTAAAAATAATACATTAAGTTTTGACAACTTATGGTTTAACACACTTTTGCCAAGATTTGACACTCTGTTATTGGAAAAAAATATTTATTTTTTATTTTTTCATAACTGGTGTACCTTGGGACACCCGGTTTATAGATTCAAATAGGTTTTAGACTAAAAATAAATAAAACACATATAGATAGATGACTCATAGAATATAGTTTAGATAAAGTTCTTCTTAGTTGCATTTAAAACTATGTACATATGCTTCTTCCAATTTCGTTGCAATTATTAATTTACATTATTAAATTTTAAAAGCGACTATGATTTGTATTTTTTATTCTTGAACTGAATTCAATATATATAAAATAAAAAAGAACTATTTTTAAATCATAGATTAACCTTAATGTAAAACTGTATTTTCTATGATTATTAAGTATATATTTTTATTCAGTTACTTTATTGGATATCCAAACACTGTAACGTAACAGTTACTTATCTCTTTTTTATTTTAAACCTTGTTAGTAATGTCTAGATGGTAGAAGAACTATTTACAATGACGAAAGAGGTGTGGAACCTATTGTACAAGTCTTCATGAGCCTAGTTTAGGATCCATGAGCTGTTCTTACGTAAAATTTGAACAATATCCTTTTACAGAAATAAATAATTTTAATTAGATTGTTATAAATGCAAACTTGTATGACTGAGAGAGTCAAATTGGTTACTTCTTACTAAAATGGTAATTATTCGTATTAACTAATCAAAGTGTTATGTTAAAGGAAACAAAAGTCAAAATCATTGATTTAATTTAGGCATCAAAGACGCAGTTGTAAACGTCAATTATTCATTATAATGTAATCTAAATACTCTACCGCTGCGTTCCAAAATATATAGAGCCTACCAAGAAGAAGCCAGACACTCCGGGCCATTATTTTCATATAGATGTACATTAATTTCATTACATTGTTTCTACTTAGGTACTACTATTATTACATTTTATAGCTGGCAGATAACAATTCGCCAGAAATAGAGTTACTAAATGTAAACGATTTTCTAAGCATTTTCTGTATCTTACTAACAGCGACTGGCATACTCATAGTATATAAATTACGCTAATTCATCAAGCTCCGTAGTTCGACATTAACACGCAGTTTATCATCGGAAGTTCCAAGGACGTGAAGCGTGAGTATGAACAGACTCCACTCATGATAAGCGATAATTTCTAACTTTCATGAAGGCTGGAGAAATACAAGCACGCTTCGTATATGTTAGCTCGCAAGCCTTATAATTTCAGTGACAATTTATTTAGAGTAGTCTTGCTTTTATATTTTACTGTTCTGATAAATTGAGTGTATACTGACATCACAGATATTAATTGTTCGTGTCGAGTGTCTTAACTAGTTTTCTTTTACTTTTTGGTGAACTAAATCTTCTATACTGTTACATCGGCCGTTATCAATAACCTATGTATCGCTGGTTTACCTTGCTAGAGATAGATATTTGACATACAAATAGGTGTCAAATATCTATTAAGGTAAATATCTATATCTAGTAAGGTAATCCGGCGATAGATAGATTATTGGGACCGGCCGTAATTGTATCGACGTTACCTCAAATGTATATCGGTAGTAAGGAAAAGTATGGATAGATATTTACCTTCGTTAGCTTCCTAAAGTAATAAATTTCTTTTGGGTGTAAAGTGAAAAGGAGTGTTATTTTGTTGTTGTGATTTGCCATTTCTAAAGGTAAGTATATAAATATTTATCGTGCGATTCGTAAAAGAAACCAAACAACAACGTTTTAGATTTTGTAATTACGTATTACAATGTTACTACATTAACATCAAATGCTAGTTTAATAAATGGATTTATGAGCAAAATAAAAATAAAGTTATTTTTAAACTGTAGTTCTGTGATTATAACATTATATTTATATTGGATTTTCTTCAATTCTTGGATTTGGAGGACAGCTTTTGTTTGTCACGAAATATATATTCTATACTTCATTTAATGTATTATCTCCAGTCCCGCTATGGGCTCTGGCTGAGATACTGAACCAAGATTGTGTAATCTAGCTTGTGCTGAGCTTAGCTCGACCTAGTATCAATCACCATTTCAATCCCTAGTGCTTATTTACTTCCTACTTTACGTTAATTGTTTTTTTTTTTCAAAAATCTACGTATTTTCTTTCGTTATTTCCAATTAAAATACACAACATTACACAATACCAATGATTTTTATAAACAAATTGCATTATTCAGATTTTTTTCAATTATTATACGTTATTTAAATTACCATCAAAATAGCCCAATGAAGTTTAATTCTGCACGATGTGTACTTTATCAAGACCCGTAGATACATAGAAATGCTTTTACCATTCAGCCGTGCAAATTGCAGAATGCTTTCTGAATTTATAATGGTATTTCGCTAATGTACCTGGTATATTTAAGTACTTAAATATGCGCAGATACCAGACATATGTGAAGATTAGCTGCGCTACGCGGTTTCACCTGCGTAGTGATGGTGATGGAATGATGATGAAAACTCAATATATGTAGCAGTATATGTACATATAATGTAGGATTATAATGATGAAAGGACTTTTCGTATCGGTCTAGTCGTTTTGGAGCCTATTCAGTTTAAACATAGAAACAAAATCTTTTTTCTTTATAATATTATATATGTAAAGATAATGGTGTGTGTATGTGTGTGTGTTTAAATGATGTTTTTGTTTAAGCAAACTGATTCCAAGCAACTATTTAACTAGATTTCATAACGTTACATAAAGCCAGTACAAACTATTCTTATATCAAACTAAATATAAAAACCTTTTCTCTGCCCTCATTTTTACTGCACTCATTTCCTCAAGCCCTTTGTAAGCCACACCCCGCCCAACTAAACAAAACTTAACATCATTTAAAATTCATCTCCTGCCCTTTAGCTCTCATCACCCTAATTCGAACTGCTTTCTAATCATGGATTTGTGTGTACACACTCGTAAAATGTAAGTCAGTGAAGTATCTTTCTACAAAAAGATTAAGTTTCTTTGTGGAGCTCAAACCCAAATCCAGCAGCTAGTCACATTCCAACAACTACATGTATGAAAGTATTTCTCTAGGTTGCTAGCCAGGGACTGATAGAGAGGTTGTTTTTACACCACTTTCTATTCATTATCATATTGAAACGTATACATATTTTTATATGATACAAATTGTACTTGCGGCTTCACCTGCACCGAACATTTCTAATACAAAGTTTTTTGGCATTTGACCCACATTCTTTTTTTTTAAATAATAGTAGCTTGTCCTTATACCATCAGCTATCTGCCAGCGATAATGCCGAGGCCAAAATTGCTGCAGCTATTTGGACATTAGCGAGAACAAAAAAATACAAATTATATAAATGATTTATTCAAGTTATAAATATGCAAACCGTATATGCTTTCAATAAAAAGCTATTCTTTTGAGTGTATCATAATCAGCCCATTTTGCAGGAGTAGGCCATAATCCCCCACTCGGGCCCAGTGCGACTTAGTGATTAGGTTGGCCACTAACCTAATCACTAAGTCGCACTGGGCCCGCGATCGACCCGTATCGAAGTTTCTAGGCCGCCCGAAGGCCTTCGACATAGCCTAACGACTGTTGTTCTAAGACCAACAACCAGGGCCGATGGCTTAAAGAGCCCTCCGAAGCACTGAAGCGCTCAGTTGAATAATGCCACTACCGGCCACCCATCCAAATCAGCTGACCGCAGAAAGTGTTGCTTTTCTTGTTGATTGGTTAAGATCTCCAAGTCACGCTCCGCTTTGAGCACTTTTCTCTTTTGAGTGTATGTTACACTTAAATTGTAATTACTTGCATATGATAGATTCTTCCTTGCAACGAAGGTAACAAGACCAACAATATTATTAACGACCGGAGAAGTACCACACTCCCACATAACACCGACGTTCACGCAATAGTGTTACGTCTGTTTGTGGAAGGTCCCGGAAGCCCGATTCCCCCCTTGTCCATTCTTCCTCTCAGTCCCCCCCACCCTCACCCCTTCTATCTCTCCCTTCCTGTCATCCCTCCTCAAAGGTCGGCAACGCATCCACGAGACCTCTGGTATTGCGGATGTCCGTGATCGACGGTATCACTTATCATCAGGTGAGCCGTTTGCTCGTTTGCCAACCTATCCCATAAAAAAAGCATATTTTCCATATTTTAGAGACCGAGAAAGGTGAATAAAGCTAGTTTATCGACGTCAACGTCAATTGAACCTATCCTAAAACGTTTGATCTTCAGTACCGTGAGTATTTGCAATGCTTCATGAAGTGGCTTTTTAAACATCAAAGGCAATGCCTCGATGTAATCCCCCAAAGAAATAGGACGATATTATTTATCAGTTGCCAGAAATTGGTATAGCGTTGACTTCCGAATCTCTGGGTGCTGATATTGTGGGGTAGAGCCTTTGTGGTTATAACTTTAGGCGATACTTCCCTGATTGTAGATTGGGATAGCTTTGATGTGAGCGTAGAAAGCGCTCAATAGTTCTGAGGCAGTCTTTTGTTTTCACTTATTGTTTTGAATCCGTTTAACCTTAAAGTTGAATGGTTGTTGGTTGGTTTTTTTCAATCGAGCAGGTGAATTGTGTGCCTGGTTGTATAAGAACTATGCCTGCCCATAACAGCTGGAGTGCCACCCAACTTTCAGTACGAGTAGCATTGCGCTACACTACACTACTGGTTTTTTAGTTTCTTTCGCCAAGTGATTTTACTTGCTACAGTGCCCTTGGCATATTGACTTGGATTTGCATGACACATTAATGCTTTCGTACTATTGCCCCGCGGTGGATTAACTGGAACTGACATTGCCAATCGTACTGCATCTAATCAGGCGCACGTTATGCACACCCATCACTAGTTAGAATAATAGATAAAGAAAAATTTCATGAAGAGATTGCAACGAGATAAGAAATGAATCTGCATCCCTTCAAACTTAAAATAATGATGAAATGTAAAAATACTTTAGGAGCATGCTACTCTTATAGGAAAAATACAAATTACACAAGCATAAATGTAACTTTCTACGGTTGACTGTTTATACGTCTCTAAATCCTTAGTTCTAAAAGTATATTAAATATTTATAGTAAATAAGTACAACATGAAAAATTGTATGCCGACTTCCATTCTATTCAGTTATTAGAGTGTATCTGAAAAACTACTAGACCGAATTTGATGAAATTTAAATGGGACGACACATGAAGCACCAGCTTTCAAACAAAGAATTTTGAGAATCGGTCCACCCTGTCCAAAGTTATGAGGTAACAAATACAAAAAATCATCTCATGACTCTTTATTTGTTGGAAAGCTGGTGCTTCCCGTTTAGTCCCATTTAAATTTCATCAAATTCGGTTCAGTAGTTTTGAGATACACTCCAATGACTGAATAGAATGGAAGTCGGTATTAAATGTTTCATATTATACTGGTCACGATAACAATTTCTGATGAGGATCTTGTTTTAAACTTTTTAGAGCGTGATTTTTCAGTAGTCTGGTTTTATTTCTGAAATAATTTTTATGACCGGTATGTATGTATATTAACTTTTCCCACATTGCTACTAAACTACTTATCATAATTTTGATAGGTTTTATAAGTAATGAGGAAATAGATACACATGCATATATAGATACCGGTCAATAACATTACACTCCCTTTTTTGCCACTAAATATGGCAAGTCGAATATTCAACAAAGAAAGTGAGAGATTTGAAGAACCACGAGAACTCGGTAGAGCCACACGTGGTGCAGACAGATGCATGCTGGTGGTGATAATAAAAAGGGAAAGCGAGTCGCGCGGGATCAGCAGAACGTATGTGTTTGTTATTATATTAATTTTGTTATTTTGTTTCTTATTAATTCATCAATATTAAAAATACGTCAATTTACGTGTTTTATTGGTTTTGTTACTCCATAATCTCATTTCTATTATTCCACTTATAAGAATGCTGTCATTCATATTATTTCTTAAAGAAAATCAACAGACTACAACTATATACGCAACTATAAACGCTAACGGGCGGTAGCCCTATGTAAGCCCAGAAGATTTAGGTCACCGTCTTCACCTGTAAATAAAATCAGAATTGCATTTGAAAGAGCTGGCGCTTTACTGGGTTTTAATTAATAGAGTCAGTACTACTTTGTCAAAAAAGTACGACAAGAGTCTCAGGGAAAATAAAGTAAAAATCTAGATCAAGTAATTATATACAGAAAATGCTATTGGATTGAAAAGTTCCCTCTTGCGACAAGAGTCTAAGGCGACATAAAATAAAAATGGAGATCAAATAATTTGATACGGAAATTGCAATTGGAATGAAAAATTAGCTTCTTGTCAACTGCTATGGACAGACGTTGTACGAATAGTCTAGTGCAAAACTTGCTAATTTCCTTAACTTGATTTTCGCTTCTTTTTGTAAGGTCAAGCTGACTCGCCCGTGTCTTCGCTCGCTTCATCCTCTTAGAGGTGATATTTCCAAAAACCCTTCCTTAGCTGATGGTAATAACATAATAGACATCAACTGCAAAAACTGCAAAAAAAATTGTGTGTGGCTTTATAAATGTAAGCTTTGCGTTGGTGAATCGGTCAAGACAAGTAATATATCGGGTGTCTCGAAACTTAACGATAACCTGGTACCGGGCAAAAGGCCAAAGTATACCAGTTATGAAAATAATCCATTTCACATAACCAAGCGTAGACATTTTTCGAAAAAGTTTTGAGTTGAGTTTTGAGAGATTTTTTAATAATGTAATCTCTTATAACAGTGCTATAAATCGCAACCAAAATTAATAAATCTTGATAACTAAGTATAATACATTAAGTTTTGACGACTTATGGTTTAACACACTTTTGCCAAGATTTGACACTCTGTTATTGGAAAAAAATATTTATTTTTTATTTTTTCATAACTGGTGTACCTTGGGACACCCGGTTTATAGATTCAAATAGGTTTTAGACTAAAAATAAATAAAACACATATAGATAGATGACTCATAGAATATAGTTTAGATAAAGTTCTTCTTAGTTGCATTTAAAACTATGTACATATGCTTCTTCCAATTTCGTTGCAATTATTAATTTACATTATTAAATTTTAAAAGCGACTATGATTTGTATTTTTTATTCTTGAACTGAATTCAATATATATAAAATAAAAAAGAACTATTTTTAAATCATAGATTAACCTTAATGTAAAACTGTATTTTCTTAGATTATTAAGTATATATTTTTATTCAGTTACTTTATTGGATATCCAAACACTGTAACGTAACAGTTACTTATCTCTTTTTTATTTTAAACCTTGTTAGTAATGTCTAGATGGTAGAAGAACTATTTACAATGACGAAAGAGGTGTGGAACCTATTGTACAAGTCTTCATGAGCCTAGTTTAGGATCCATGAGCTGTTCTTACGTAAAATTTGAACAATATCCTTTTACAGAAATAAATAATTTTAATTAGATTGTTATAAATGCAAACTTGTATGACTGAGAGAGTCAAATTGGTTACTTCTTACTAAAATGGTAATTATTCGTATTAACTAATCAAAGTGTTATGTTAAAGGAAACAAAAGTCAAAATCATTGATTTAATTTAGGCATCAAAGACGCAGTTGTAAACGTCAATTATTCATTATAATGTAATCTAAATACTCTACCGCTGCGTTCCAAAATATATAGAGCCTACCAAGAAGAAGCCAGACACTCCGGGCCATTATTTTCATATAGATGTACATTAATTTCATTACATTGTTTCTACTTAGGTACTACTATTATTACATTTTATAGCTGGCAGATAACAATTCGCCAGAAATAGAGTTACTAAATGTAAACGATTTTCTAAGCATTTTCTGTATCTTACTAACAGCGACTGGCATACTCATAGTATATAAATTACGCTAATTCATCAAGCTCCGTAGTTCGACATTAACACGCAGTTTATCATCGGAAGTTCCAAGGACGTGAAGCGTGAGTATGAACAGACTCCACTCATGATAAGCGATAATTTCTAACTTTCATGAAGGCTGGAGAAATACAAGCACGCTTCGTATATGTTAGCTCGCAAGCCTTATAATTTCAGTGACAATTTATTTAGAGTAGTCTTGCTTTTATATTTTACTGTTCTGATAAATTGAGTGTATACTGACATCACAGATATTAATTGTTCGTGTCGAGTGTCTTAACTAGTTTTCTTTTACTTTTTGGTGAACTAAATCTTCTATACTGTTACATCGGCCGTTATCAATAACCTATGTATCGCTGGTTTACCTTGCTAGAGATAGATATTTGACATACAAATAGGTGTCAAATATCTATTAAGGTAAATATCTATATCTAGTAAGGTAATCCGGCGATAGATAGATTATTGGGACCGGCCGTAATTGTATCGACGTTACCTCAAATGTATATCGGTAGTAAGGAAAAGTATGGATAGATATTTACCTTCGTTAGCTTCCTAAAGTAATAAATTTCTTTTGGGTGTAAAGTGAAAAGGAGTGTTATTTTGTTGTTGTGATTTGCCATTTCTAAAGGTAAGTATATAAATATTTATCGTGCGATTCGTAAAAGAAACCAAACAACAACGTTTTAGATTTTGTAATTACGTATTACAATGTTACTACATTAACATCAAATGCTAGTTTAATAAATGGATTTATGAGCAAAATAAAAATAAAGTTATTTTTAAACTGTAGTTCTGTGATTATAACATTATATTTATATTGGATTTTCTTCAATTCTTGGATTTGGAGGACAGCTTTTGTTTGTCACGAAATATATATTCTATACTTCATTTAATGTATTATCTCCAGTCCCGCTATGGGCTCTGGCTGAGATACTGAACCAAGATTGTGTAATCTAGCTTGTGCTGAGCTTAGCTCGACCTAGTATCAATCACCATTTCAATCCCTAGTGCTTATTTACTTCCTACTTTACGTTAATTGTTTTTTTTTTTCAAAAATCTACGTATTTTCTTTCGTTATTTCCAATTAAAATACACAACATTACACAATACCAATGATTTTTATAAACAAATTGCATTATTCAGATTTTTTTCAATTATTATACGTTATTTAAATTACCATCAAAATAGCCCAATGAAGTTTAATTCTGCACGATGTGTACTTTATCAAGACCCGTAGATACATAGAAATGCTTTTACCATTCAGCCGTGCAAATTGCAGAATGCTTTCTGAATTTATAATGGTATTTCGCTAATGTACCTGGTATATTTAAGTACTTAAATATGCGCAGATACCAGACATATGTGAAGATTAGCTGCGCTACGCGGTTTCACCTGCGTAGTGATGGTGATGGAATGATGATGAAAACTCAATATATGTAGCAGTATATGTACATATAATGTAGGATTATAATGATGAAAGGACTTTTCGTATCGGTCTAGTCGTTTTGGAGCCTATTCAGTTTAAACATAGAAACAAAATCTTTTTTCTTTATAATATTATATATGTAAAGATAATGGTGTGTGTATGTGTGTGTGTTTAAATGATGTTTTTGTTTAAGCAAACTGATTCCAAGCAACTATTTAACTAGATTTCATAACGTTACATAAAGCCAGTACAAACTATTCTTATATCAAACTAAATATAAAAACCTTTTCTCTACCCTCATTTTTACTGCACTCATTTCCTCAAGCCCTTTGTAAGCCACACCCCGCCCAACTAAACAAAACTTAACATCATTTAAAATTCATCTCCTGCCCTTTAGCTCTCATCACCCTAATTCGAACTGCTTTCTAATCATGGATTTGTGTGTACACACTCGTAAAATGTAAGTCAGTGAAGTATCTTTCTACAAAAAGATTAAGTTTCTTTGTGGAGCTCAAACCCAAATCCAGCAGCTAGTCACATTCCAACAACTACATGTATGAAAGTATTTCTCTAGGTTGCTAGCCAGGGACTGATAGAGAGGTTGTTTTTACACCACTTTCTATTCATTATCATATTGAAACGTATACATATTTTTATATGATACAAATTGTACTTGCGGCTTCACCTGCACCGAACATTTCTAATACAAAGTTTTTTGGCATTTGACCCACATTCTTTTTTTTTAAATAATAGTAGCTTGTCCTTATACCATCAGCTATCTGCCAGCGATAATGCCGAGGCCAAAATTGCTGCAGCTATTTGGACATTAGCGAGAACAAAAAAATACAAATTATATAAATGATTTATTCAAGTTATAAATATGCAAACCGTATATGCTTTCAATAAAAAGCTATTCTTTTGAGTGTATCATAATCAGCCCATTTTGCAGGAGTAGGCCATAATCCCCCACTCGGGCCCAGTGCGACTTAGTGATTAGGTTGGCCACTAACCTAATCACTAAGTCGCACTGGGCCCGCGATCGACCCGTATCGAAGTTTCTAGGCCGCCCGAAGGCCTTCGACATAGCCTAACGACTGTTGTTCTAAGACCAACAACCAGGGCCGATGGCTTAAAGAGCCCTCCGAAGCACTGAAGCGCTCAGTTGAATAATGCCACTACCGGCCACCCATCCAAATCAGCTGACCGCAGAAAGTGTTGCTTTTCTTGTTGATTGGTTAAGATCTCCAAGTCACGCTCCGCTTTGAGCACTTTTCTCTTTTGAGTGTATGTTACACTTAAATTGTAATTACTTGCATATGATAGATTCTTCCTTGCAACGAAGGTAACAAGACCAACAATATTATTAACGACCGGAGAAGTACCACACTCCCACATAACACCGACGTTCACGCAATAGTGTTACGTCTGTTTGTGGAAGGTCCCGGAAGCCCGATTCCCCCCTTGTCCATTCTTCCTCTCAGTCCCCCCCACCCTCACCCCTTCTATCTCTCCCTTCCTGTCATCCCTCCTCAAAGGTCGGCAACGCATCCACGAGACCTCTGGTATTGCGGATGTCCGTGATCGACGGTATCACTTATCATCAGGTGAGCCGTTTGCTCGTTTGCCAACCTATCCCATAAAAAAAGCATATTTTCCATATTTTAGAGACCGAGAAAGGTGAATAAAGCTAGTTTATCGACGTCAACGTCAATTGAACCTATCCTAAAACGTTTGATCTTCAGTACCGTGAGTATTTGCAATGCTTCATGAAGTGGCTTTTTAAACATCAAAGGCAATGCCTCGATGTAATCCCCCAAAGAAATAGGACGATATTATTTATCAGTTGCCAGAAATTGGTATAGCGTTGACTTCCGAATCTCTGGGTGCTGATATTGTGGGGTAGAGCCTTTGTGGTTATAACTTTAGGCGATACTTCCCTGATTGTAGATTGGGATAGCTTTGATGTGAGCGTAGAAAGCGCTCAATAGTTCTGAGGCAGTCTTTTGTTTTCACTTATTGTTTTGAATCCGTTTAACCTTAAAGTTGAATGGTTGTTGGTTGGTTTTTTTCAATCGAGCAGGTGAATTGTGTGCCTGGTTGTATAAGAACTATGCCTGCCCATAACAGCTGGAGTGCCACCCAACTTTCAGTACGAGTAGCATTGCGCTACACTACACTACTGGTTTTTTAGTTTCTTTCGCCAAGTGATTTTACTTGCTACAGTGCCCTTGGCATATTGACTTGGATTTGCATGACACATTAATGCTTTCGTACTATTGCCCCGCGGTGGATTAACTGGAACTGACATTGCCAATCGTACTGCATCTAATCAGGCGCACGTTATGCACACCCATCACTAGTTAGAATAATAGATAAAGAAAAATTTCATGAAGAGATTGCAACGAGATAAGAAATGAATCTGCATCCCTTCAAACTTAAAATAATGATGAAATGTAAAAATACTTTAGGAGCATGCTACTCTTATAGGAAAAATACAAATTACACAAGCATAAATGTAACTTTCTACGGTTGACTGTTTATACGTCTCTAAATCCTTAGTTCTAAAAGTATATTAAATATTTATAGTAAATAAGTACAACATGAAAAATTGTATGCCGACTTCCATTCTATTCAGTTATTAGAGTGTATCTGAAAAACTACTAGACCGAATTTGATGAAATTTAAATGGGACGACACATGAAGCACCAGCTTTCAAACAAAGAATTTTGAGAATCGGTCCACCCTGTCCAAAGTTATGAGGTAACAAATACAAAAAATCATCTCATGACTCTTTATTTGTTGGAAAGCTGGTGCTTCCCGTTTAGTCCCATTTAAATTTCATCAAATTCGGTTCAGTAGTTTTGAGATACACTCCAATGACTGAATAGAATGGAAGTCGGTATTAAATGTTTCATATTATACTGGTCACGATAACAATTTCTGATGAGGATCTTGTTTTAAACTTTTTAGAGCGTGATTTTTCAGTAGTCTGGTTTTATTTCTGAAATAATTTTTATGACCGGTATGTATGTATATTAACTTTTCCCACATTGCTACTAAACTACTTATCATAATTTTGATAGGTTTTATAAGTAATGAGGAAATAGATACACATGCATATATAGATACCGGTCAATAACATTACACTCCCTTTTTCTTTCACCATAGTCGAGTAAAAAAAAATACCCTTCCTTTATGCTTCGCCGTAGTCGAGTAAAACCATAAACCTACATACACTTGGAGAATACTATGTTAATTAATACATTGATGTAGAAAAAAGGCATTAATAATGATATTACATTTATTTTCAATCTTTTAATAACTACGTCGAAGATTCCAGTTACACCCTTATTTGTGCAATTTAAAAATAGTATGATTTAATCTTTCTAAAAGAAGTTTCTTGTATTGTTCTGGTGTTAATGTCGTATTATATATTTCTCGTATGCTCCGAGCTGAAAAATAATAATATTAGTTATGTAAAGTTTTCGCAACATATGTGTTGTAAAAAATTACCAACTACATAGGTCAGTTAAGGCACGTCCCAATAATCTATCTATCCACGGTTTACCTTACTACCGATAGCATTTTGACATAACGTCCATACAAATAGTGTCAAATATCTATCTCTAGTAAGGTAAACCGGCGATAGATAGATTATTGGGACCGGCCGTTAGTATATGAAAGTAATGGTAAGGTTGAAATATAGCTACCTTAAGAGGTGGGAGTAGGGCCCCAGGACTGACTTTTGAGCCTCCAAAGCTAAGAAACGTACACTTAAAAATCCCAAGAGCTGGTATATATAGTAGTATTATCACAGCGAAGCCATGGCTAGGAAGGAGTTGGGATGGCTCGGGTAGCTGGCGGGGGAAATGCACAATACAGCCCATGCGGGACGTCAGTGCAGGCGCCCCCACAATGAATGAGAATAAAATTAAGATCACTGCGAGGCTTGCACTGATTGATAATGAATAATAAAATAAAGTAAGCTATCATAATCATGGACCGATTTTCATCGCGCTCCATCAGCTGATTGTACCTATATAAAAACTTATGAATTTTTTATTTATTGATTCAAGTTTTACTATGTTAATCCACATTATAATAATATTTAAAATGCTTATGAATTGTTGCCTCGCAAAATATATGCAACTAAGTCAACCAAAATCTCTTCGACACGTGTTTCGCCTCTACATACTACATGAGACATTCTCAGCCGTGCGATTCTCTAAGAGCAAACATCGTTGCATCTTTGACAACACCCGTGAAACAAATGACGCGATGACATGAAACGTTGGAAAAACAACCTTATGTACAAGGGCGATATCTCGTTAAGTATTTGACATCGGTGAGCTTGTCGACAAGCACATCGACGAATAATTAGAGAATCGGATGGCTTGAGACGTTGACTCGCCGAGTGCTAGAACAAGAACTCTCCTTCTAGTCCTCGACGTAAAGAAATCTCTGGTATAGTTAAACAAAAATATGATATGTCAGTAAATGTGTGTAATTTAGATGTTATGTATATTTACCTGGACGCATAGTCAACTTGTTTAAAATATCAGTAAATTCTCTTGAAAACACATCAATAACAGTCTTATTGCCGTACCAAACATCCATGGCGCTGTTTGAAAGCCATTTGGTTGGTCTATAATCCCTTTTTGGGGGTGGCCCTTCTTTCATGTTTGGCCGTTTTGTGTCACATTCGAAAATAATTACTAGCATGAAGAAGATTAAAAAAGTTCTACAGAAACAAAACGTACACATGGTTTCGACTTAATGTCTGAGTTTTTTGAAATAGGGGAAAGATTTATAATGTGTCATAGTTGATATTAACGCCTTGTTGATAGGGAATGTTGAATCTTAGGCGCTCATTGTCTTGGTTAGAAACAATGCATATGATGTTCCTTCTTTGTGATCAACAAAAATACAGTAGTTTTTTCAGAATGATATCAGAAACTGTGGAATAGTGTAGACGCGGCATAGCTTCCAAAGTAATTAACTTATCAAATAAAGCAAATTATGTGAAAATGCAAAATATGGAAGCAAGTTTAAGGCGTTAACTAAAGAACGGGTTTGGCATTTTGACAACAAAGCGAAATGTAATGTAATTTAGCATAATAAATTATTTCAAAAGTACGTAAGTATTAAACGTTTTAGATTGTTTCAACAGTTTAACTGACGCGGTAGGTTCAGTCTAGTATCTTGACCGGTTTCATGACCTTTTGGGCTACTTCTTCATGTAGTACTCGTGCACCCGACTGCGGCTGCGTTTGGACTTGCATTTAATATACTGCCAGAAAAAAGTAAATGCAAACAAATAATTGAAACGAAATAGTGATGTCTGTCTATTATGTATGTTTTAATGTTATAATATAAAGTTAATAATAAGCTTTCTAAGAAAATAATTAAGATTTCCTTTTTCTGATTAAAATTTAAAGTAATATCAGAAATAAATATGTATATTTAAATACTTTTACAATTTATAATATTTAAAAGAACAAGTTGTGTCTGTATGTGACATGTTGTGTCATATGTGATCAATTGTGATTATCACAGCCTAAACCGCTTATGATAAAAACTTGAAAGGGACAGCGATGCTTTAAAAGAGGAATAAGGAAATTTTAACACCTAAAGGGATGTGTAAAGGGGTAAAACGTTTAACGTTGAAAATACGCTATGTGTTTCAGAATATCGGAAATAATGAATCTAATTAAATGATTAAAATGTGGTTACTAAATTGTTTTAATTTGTAACAACTGCGCCCATCGGGTCCGCTAGCGTTCAATATTATTGCAAACTATTTTTAAAAAATATATTCATCATTAAAAGTTATTTCATTAAATATTACGATATATCAACAATTCGAAAGTTTGATACTGAACGAGGATAATAGTCAGTTTATGTTTGCAACTTCATAACGCTGAAACATTTTAACGGATTTAGATACAATTTAGATTGATTATGTTCTAGCGAGTGCTAACACACAGGCAAATGTGTATTCCGATTCCACGGATAAGTAGTTACTGTGGTCCTAGCACGATAATTTGCGTAAGTGTAACGTTGACCTATACAAACTATCATTTATTAAGTACAACAGCTGTAGTACAAATAACTAATCGTCTGTACTGTGATAGTCAACGATACGTTTACGTTACACACACGCAAATTGTCGTGCTAGGTCCACAGAGGGATAACGATACGCTAATTAGACGCAGATGAACGTATCACGGACAGAACCTATTGAGTTAGTTTGAAATTTAAAAATTGTATGTCTACACGCATTAAGTATCCCTAAAGTGAGATTAAAGGACTATTGGGTGAGATCCGCTAGCCAACTAGTACAAGTATATGAAACATCTATCTAGGCAATGAAACTATGCGTTAAGGTTAAATTAAACCATCCGTCACAACACCGTCTGCATTAGCATGCCAGCACCAGGCTGGCATTGTCGTATTCGATTATATGTGTCATCATGTGTTTACTGCTTGCATTCCTATTTCTATCCTATTTTCATTTGATTTATTGTTAATTATTCCTTGTTGTTTATTATTCTTACTCCAATAAACTGTGCTCGTCATTCAGATATGTAAATTATGATTCATACATGAATATAATACTGTTGCACTAGTATTACTATTCCTATTTACTACTCTTGAGTTTAAAGAACAGAGAAAATAGTTTAAAGAAATAGATAAAAATAAACCCAAAAAAATAGACAATATAGATAAATGCTTAATAGCGAAGACTGTGTAGAAATAGAAAAACTACAGCAAAAAAAGACAGCTTTAACTTACACAAGAAGATAAAGGAATTTGCAAACACTCAAAGAAATTAAGTAACGGGTAAACTAAAAGACTCGCGAAACAAGCTAGCAATCGATGACGAAGAACATTACATTGAACAACAGCCGTTCTATGATGACAGAGAAATTTCAGATACAATACTTCAAAGAGAAATTGAAAAAGTAATAGAATCTATGAAAAATGGAAAAGCTGTTGGCTCAGATAGGATACAATATAGAAATAATAAAATTATTAAATGACAACATCTTGAAATTATTAGTTAAAATATATAATTAAATTTATGATAAAGAGTAATTACCACAGGACTGGTTAAAATTCACATTCCTTCCGCTCTCTAAAAAAGCGAATGCAAAGACATGCAATTAACACAGGCTCATTAGCCTGATGAGTCACGCTCTGAAAGTATTTTTAAAGTAATTTACATGAGAATTTCAAAATTGATATAGTCAATTAGGCTTCAGAAACAGTTTAGCAATACGAGAAGCCCTACTTGCAGTTCAAGTGCTAGTGCAAAATAGTTTAGAACTTAACACTGACGTATATGCATGTTTCATTGATTTTGAGAAAGTATTCGACAACGTATATCATGACAAATTAATGCATATACTGAGCAGGACCGAAGTGAACATAAAAGATCAAAGAATTATCAGAAACGTATACTGGAATCAGTCAGCACAAATTAAAGTCGGTACATCTGTCACTAATGATATACAAATTGGTGAAGGAGTGAGAAAAGGATATATCCTATCACCATTATTTTTTTTATTTTTACTCAGAAACTATATTCCAAGAAGCCTTTGATGGTGTTAAAACTGGTATCAAAGTAAATGGTTCTATAATAAATAACCTCCGCTAGACTTATTACAACGTTATCTTACCTCACTCTCTGCAAGACCTTCAACATCTCCTATACCACTTAAATACAGTCGTGAAAAAATACGGTTTAAGAATGAACGTATCAAAGACGAAATACATGATAATAAGCAAGAACGCGGTAGAGCCAAGCACGCTATTCATCAATGGCAACCCACTTGAAAGAGTCAAAGACTACAAATGTTTAGGAAGCTCTTTTAATGGTAAATGGGACCCTCATTAAGATATACGTACAAGGATGGAGATTGCAAGAAGCACATTCATGGAAATTAATAAGCTGTACACCAACAATCTGAAATTCAGATGAAGAGTGGTTAAATGCTTCGTGTTCACCACATTTGCAAAATTGTTTATTTTCCTCTATAGTTCTGTTTATAGTCCAGCCTTCGGCACATGCCTACACTAGAGCGCTACTACTGGCGTTATGCCCTTTAACACTTCCACCCTTGGAGCTTCTAGTTACTTGCTCTTGCATCTCCATCCCCAGGCGGCCAATTAAGGCAAGCCGGGGTTTAGGGGTCTCATTTAGCCCCAGAGAGAATCAGGGTCCACGGTGTCGCCACTCACCGACGGCTCGCCACAAAGCCGCCCCTGCGATATTATTATTATCTTATATATTATTATTATTCCATGTATTTCAATTATATCACGGTATCCATCCGGTTCTTTACAAAGGCATAGTTGGGGCTGTAGCCAACACTTAGAGGCATGTTAGGTTTAAGTAACAAATAAAATATAGTATAAAACAGAAACTTTCGGATGGATGGTGACATAGTATATCTATTATAAAAATGGGTAAAACGGCAAGGCTATTGATATGAACTTATTAGTGATAAGGAAGAAAGTGAGTTATGGAAGAGACTGCGGCACCTGCCAATTTAAGTCCCATTTTAAAAAAATGCGGCAGGTGGTGACTTGCCATCCACTAAACGGGCCCCCAACAGGCCACCATAAATAATGACAAAAGGGGCAACGTAAGCCATAAACTGTTTTAGTATTTACTTAGAGTTCCAAAGTTGAAAGTTTCAACCTCACAGTGCATTGCTCTGGACACTGCCGTTCCTCTCAGAGAGAGAGAGAGAGAAAGACAGAGAAGTACAATCTATAACCTACAAGTGCGAGGAAACAGACCCATGAATATCCAGAAATAACACATAGAAATCCATAATCACTTCAACAATTATATGAGCATTTTATTCTATTGACAATTATGGAATATGAAAATGTATGTAGTCTCTGGTGCCGTCAACTGTAAACAAAGAAATTGGAAACCGAAATGAAGGCAAAAAGGTTATACGATATAAGTCGTATCTATTCCACTGATATCTAAAGAGGCGTAGGTGTTGTTGTAGATGGCTGGTGAAGGATGTTATTATTATTATTATTAATATCTGATTCAATTTATTTCAAGGATTTTAACTGGTCCTTTACAAAGGCACTTTAATACTATGATGCGTGACTATATGTTCTGACTAAACATATATATTACACTATTTACGTTATTTTATATCAAACAAATTATAACAACGGTACCTAGAAAGGAGACATGTTCATCTTAAGAAACGTACCGGCTTGGTAATTGACTTAAGTATTTCTCAAAAACTTGTTCACTACCTAGTAAAGTTAAAATTATACATTTCAAAATGAGATTTAATTTCAAAATTGAGCCTTCATTATCTAGCTCTCAAAGGTTTTTCTAGTCTATTCCAACAGTGATAAAACTACAAGGTTTTATTCTTGCAAACAAATAAAAATGTAATAAAGAGCTTTTACAATTTTATGAGAGCTGTTTCAAAGGAATTCCATTTAATTGTTTTAGTTTTATGTTAATTGTCTTCTTCTCGAATTAATGTAGTCGTTGTTTTTCTGTAACAAGATAAAAAACATTACATTAGTTTTAAGTGTTAGTGATCTTGTTATAGGGATGTTGACTGTATTTTTAATTCTTTCTACTAAGGTTTTTGGATTTTGTAAACAACTTTAACTATTCATATAGGTGCACAAACCATAAGCTGTTTTAGTATTTACTTAGAGTTCCAAAGTTGAAAGTTTCTAACTCACAGTGCATTGCTCTGGAACACTGCCGTTCCTCTCAGAGAGAGAGAGTGAGAGAAAGAGAGAAATACAGTCTGTAACCTACAAGTGCGAGAAAACAGACCCATGAATACCCAAAAATAACACATAGGAATCCAGGATTGCCTGTACTTGTTGACTGCGCACGGAGTAACCACCGTCCAGAAAACTCTGCGAATCACCAACAATTTCTTTAAGAAATTTCTTGCTGATCGCACCCGTGGCCACGGCTGCGGAGGGGATAGTTTGCCCCACGAACGCCGGAGTGAGTATTATGCTTGCGTAATACTCGCTCCAGTACTCGCGCAAAGTACACCCAACCAGCCGCCGCCATGGACTGCGGCAAACCTAAAAAAGGCCCTTCTAAGGGCCACCACCCGCCGACAGGGGGCTTGACCACCCCCCCGACGCAAAAAGGCTCTTTTAAGAGCCACGTAACCGCAGGTGACAAATGTCACAGTAACCCAGACCCAAGGTCCTTTTGAGGACCAGGAAGCCGTCAGCTGCCCGAGCACTTCTGACCGCTCCACCCCACCTAGGGGAACCGAAACCGAACAGACACCGTCATCGGAAGCATTATCTCCAAGGGGACTCATCGAGCGTGATACAATCACACTCGCCCGGCTTATCGAAGCCGAGGCCCTCTCGCAGGGAATGCTTCAGTGGATGGCGCTCTACCTTCGTCTAGCTGAAGCCGAAACGGAAGGAGCAGAGCTCTCCGTAGATGACAAAACAGCACTAGAGTTTGCCTCCAAGAGCATTATTACGCTACCGCCGGTAACAAGCGACCAGACCATAAGGCCAAGACGCCGAAAACCAACAAGTCCACTACCAGCTCTCGAAGTCCCAAAGCGTGTACGAGTACGATCACGATCGCTCTCAGCAAGCCCGCCAAAGGCAAAACGGTCAGAGAGTCCGTTAATACAAGCATCAAATGAAGCCGCCCGAGAACCGCCGAAACCGCAACGACCCAAAAAATCGTTTGCGCAAGCGGCACATGGGTCAGTAAAACTAACTACCGCAACTATCGACATACTCACCGAGCAACCAAACAGCCAAGATGCTAGAAAGGGACAGCATGTGAAAGAGCGAGAGGCAAGTGCAAGAGAATATGGAACTCAAACCGCCCCCCGCCCCACCGCACAGAGAACCACCATAGCTACCCAAGCGGCATCGACCAAAAAAACTGCCCAAGCGATTCCGCCCAGGAAAACCGCCCTACCGGTACAACTGGCCCCGCCCCCTGCCAAGAAAACGGACAAATCCGTACAAAAGGCACCGCCTCCGACCAGTAAAAGACAGATAGCCCTGCCCACGACTACGATAGCCACCCAGGATGCACAGACTGCCCCGCCCATGCCCAATGCAACCGCCCAAGCGCCACATACTCAGGCCCCGCCCACCAACAAAGGGCCACGATATCCTCTACTCATAGTTGAGAGGATAGATAAATGGACAAGGCACTTTAAGGCAATTGCTGAGAAATTGGGCAGACCCCCGAACGGACGCCCATACGGGCAGGGTATCCGTTTCACACCCAATGACGAAACAGAATATAGAGCAATTCAGACATACCTTACCCAACTAGAGAGAGAAGAGAACATCAGCTGGTTCTCTTACTCACTGCCGGCCGAGCGCAGCCTCAAAGTAGCCATCCGTGGGCTACCGGCGGACACGCCCATAGACGAGATCCAGGAGGCTCTGGAGAAAAAGGGATTCCAACCAGAATATATCAAAAAGATAGCGGCCAGACAAGGGCGGCCGGGATGTATTTTCCACGCTCAACTCAAGCGAACACCTGACCTAACCCCGGCAATATATGAGATTACGGAGCTCCTATTTATGCCGGGTGTTATAATAGAGGCATGGCGTGGAAAAAAGGGACCCGCGCAGTGCCATAGATGCCAGAAGTTTAGACATAGCTCACACAACTGCCACAGAGAGGAGGCATGCGTACGTTGCGGTGAACCGCACAGAGCTAGTGAATGCCCGAGACCGCGAGAAGAGCCCGCCACGTGCGCAAACTGCGGCGGGTCCCATCCGGCAAATTATGTAGCCTGCCCCGTCTTCAAAAAAGAATGGAGAAACAAGAGAGCGGGAACAGTCGCTCTGACGCTGCCAAATAAAAGAGGTGTCGCACCGGTGATACCAACAACTGTGGAGGACACGGCCGCGTCCACGCTCATGGCGCCGGCGAATCTCCCACAAAAGGTATCAGGAACAAAGAAGACCAGAAGACCAAAGAAGAAGACAAAGACAGCCGAAGACACGGCTCAAGTCGTAGAACAACAGCCACCACAACAAACCCGACGGGACTCACTGGGCCAAACCATAGAAGTCCTAAAAGGAATTCTGGAAGCCGTCCAAAGCGGCACGGACGCTGAAACGGCGACTCTAAGAGGGCTAATGCTTATGCTTAAAAATGGACAAGACGGAAATTAGAATCGTCCACTGGAATGCCCAGTCGCTCGCGGGGAAGAAATCACTACTGACCATCTTCCTCCGCGAGCAAAATATCGATATATTACTGGTCAGTGAGACTCACCTTAAAGAAAACATGACGTTCAAGATACCCAACTACTTTACCTACCGTAAAGACGAGGTGACAGAAAGCGGATGGGCCGCTCGCGGCCTAGCAGTGTTAGTCCACCGAAGGATTGTCCACCAACTCATCCCGCCTGAAGAACACACGTCAATACAAGCCCTGGGTGTGCTTGTTAACATCGCCGGACAAACCCGACGCCTGTTTGCAGCATACAAGCCACCAAATACCACACTCATACCAGCCGAGATTAGAAAGCTTCTAGATGCAAAAGAACCCACCATCATAGCCGGCGACCTAAATTCCAAGCACACCCACTGGAATTCAAGCAAGACGAACCGTAACGGGACAATCCTGCTAAAAGATTCGGTGGACCACTGCTACGAAGTCATAGGGCCGGATGAGCCCACGCACTACCACTACTGTAACGACGGGGACGTCTTGGACGTCACCATTTACAAAGGACTAAGAACACCACCAATACAAACGGTTCTACCTGACCTTCCTTCGGACCACCGCCCGGTACTCCTAACGCTACAAGAGCTCCCAAGCAGAGTGGCCGCCCCCGTGAGGAGGCGGAAGATCTGCTGGGACGCTTTCCAAAGAGAAGCACAGGAGCGTACCACCACGAGACCGATCACAACCACGGAAGACCTTGAAAAGGCTACAGAAGAGCTAACCACAGCTATCCAATCCTCCCTCGAGGCAGCATCGCACACCTCCACGCCGACAGAGAAGGTGCACCCGCTACCGGCGTGGATTAGGAACTTAATCAGCGAAAAAAGGGAGAAGAGGAAGCTGTGGCAACAGACTCGCTGCCCGCGCTTGAAAAGCGAGGTAAACGCATTGGTGGAACGCGTAAAGACTGCCCTGCAAGACTTTGCCGCACATAGCTGGGACGAGCACATCGACTCACTAACAGAGGACATACCATCTGTCCACCGTCTGTGCCGCCAGCTATCGAACACCCCAGAGCCTACCAGACCACTGGTCGGGAGGGATGGCCTTTTGAAATTTGTGGCCACAGACCGAGCCGAGATCTTCGCCGAATGCTTGGAGGCACAATTTCAACCCAACCCGACCAATGATATAACACACACGGACACCATAAAACAACAGGTAGAGGAATACCTACAAAAACCACCGGACGAGACTGATGGAGAGGAAACGTCTATCATTTTCTCACCGGGCAGGGTGCAGAGATTGATAAGACGCCTCCCTAACAAGAAAGCACCAGGGCTCGACAAGATACCAAACGAAGCGTTAAAACACCTCCCACCTCGTGCCCTGGCCGCCCTAACACGTATCTATAATGGGATAATGCGATGTGGCCATTTCCCAAGAAACTGGAAGACGGGAGTTGTTAAAATGCTACTTAAACCAGGGAAAAACCCAAAGAAACCAGAAAGTTATCGCCCAATCACGCTACTGAGCACCCTCTCGAAGACATTCGAGAGGTTATTGCTCCCACATCTAGCACCGCATATCACGCCCCGGGAAGAACAATACGGGTTCAGAGCAGAGCATTCTACAACTCTCCAGTTAACGAGAATCATAAACGAAATGGCCACTTGTTACAACAAGAAAGAATACACAGTGGCAGTGCTGTTAGATATGGAAAAGGCCTTCGATCGCGTATGGCACGAAGGCCTGCTATACAAGCTATCGAAGAGCCCGACACCAAAACCAATATTCGCGATCATAAAGTCCTTCCTATCGGACCGACGTATCACCGTTCGAGTCGAGGAGGCCTTATCAACCGAGAAACCAGTACGCGCAGGAGTACCACAGGGCAGCTGCCTGTCCCCGATCTTATACGCGTGGCATACCAACGACATGCCACTAGTAGGTCACGCGAAGCTCGCCCTATATGCAGATGATGCCGCCTATTTCGCCTCCTCGATTCGAACTGAAAACGCCGTCAAAAGACTACAGGCAAGTCTAGAAGCTCTACCAGAATGGCTAGAAAAATGGCGAATGGCTGTGAACATAGACAAGACGCAAGCCATTATAACGGGAAGGTCAACGCTCCCAACACAGCTGAAGCTATATAACAAGGACATCCCATGGGCCCCGGTGGTGAAATACCTCGGGGTCGAAATTGATCGCAACCTAACTTTTGCGACTCATGTAAATACCATCGTGAGAAAGGTGAAAGGTACCCGTGCACGCCTGTCACCGATCCTACACTCAAAGCTGCCACTCCGGGTGAAGATCATGATATACAAGACTTGATACAATGATACAATGACTTTATTTGTCTATGAAATCTAGGTGTACATAATAGGTGACAATTTACTATATATAGTGACTTACATCCGACCACGTCTTACATATGCCGCCCCGGCGTGGTATGCCCAAACAGCTACCTACCTGAAGAAGAAACTCCAAATACAAGAAAATCAAGCCCTCCGTGCTATCGTCCAAGCCCCGCGCTACGTCCGGAACTCGACGATAGCACGCGACCTGAAACTAGAAAACATTCAGACATTTGTTGAACGCCTCACGAAGAATATGTTCGAAAGGGTAGACTCATCAAGCCACCAACACCTCAGAGACATCGCCCCACTGCATGCTAGACCTCCAGACGCACCTGGTCGGAGAAAAACGAAGCCATATTCTCGAGAGCTCGTCCCACGGGTGGACGAAGAAAAAGAAGACGAAGAAGATGCGAGGGTGGATCCACCGGTGGTCGCTATCGCGGTCGCCGATCGGCTCGCTGGGCTTCCCCTAGGGCCACTAGGGGTCTCACCCGGTGTGCTTGATTCGCCCCGACATCAGTGACCACCGGTTCATGGAGAAACCCGAGAAGCCTCAATACCCAACGACACGTTCATTGTTATGAACGAAGACGAGCTAGGGGCAGAGGGCATAGCCCTGACCCCCTTTCCCCGCTCAAACCGCACTTGAGCGAGACGAAGACCCGACGATAGGAATCCATAATCACTTCAACATTTCTATGAGCATTTTATTATATTGACAATTACTAAATATGAAAACTTTGAACATGTATATGTAGTCTCTGGTGCCGTCAACTGAAAACAAAAAAATTGGAAACCGAAATGAAGGCAAAAAGGTTATACGATATAAGTCGTATCTATTCCACTGAAATCTAAAGAGGCGTTGGATAAACAGCGAAATCGATCACCGATACAGGTCAAGTTCACCCATAAATCTCGAATTTCCTTTTTACGATCCCAAAAATCTAATAAAATAATACTACAACACTTGGCTTAATGAAATATCTTCAGAGGGAGCCGTAATGATCACCCGTCAGAAGAAAATTGCCAAGTTCGCGAAATTTATGAAATTCCGAAACATATAATTGGTTCGATACTCGGCAGTTTATTACGCATATCGTATGAGAGGCGATGATTAAATTGAGTGAAACACGATACGTGTTAGTCTGGTTTCAAATGAGTTTGACTTGAACTTAGCTTTACTTTATTAAATTTTGTTGAAGAATTCACTTTATGGCTTTGACTCGTGTTTTCAATATTACATAATGCTACTCGGTAAGTGATGCTGAGTACCATTATGTGGGTCGATACAAACGAGAAAATAAGTTTTAGGATGGCGGGAAAAAATCCCATCTATGGTTATCGTTGATTAAGGTAAAATATTAGATAACCCTTAACTATTTGTAATAGAGCATGAGTGTAGCATGAGTGGAGCGCTCGTTGCGGAGCTCGACTTAGCGATCTTAATCGATCAAAAAGTTAAGCAACACTTGCTGCGGTCAGGATTTGGATGGGTGACCGCTAGTGGCATTATTCTACTGAGTTTTTGAAATGCTAATCAGTCTTATGGTTATCTGGCCTTAAGTTGTTACCAACCAAATCTTCATAAACATGTGCATTGTTAGAAAATACGGTAATTAATGTTACTCTCGCTCTCATTACCCTACATATCGGGCAATGGGAGCCAAATAATCACTATAATATGTCTAATGAGAGCCATCACTTAATACTATGTAACCCCAATTTGGTTTGTCTTAGGACCATAGCCGCTAGGCTATGTCGAGAGCCTTTGGGCGGCCTGTAAACTTCGACATGGGTTGGGCACTAACCTATCCACCAATCCGCACTGGGCCCGCGTGGTGGATTATGGCCCAACTCATCTCTTTGAGAGGAAGGCTCGAGTCCAAGCAGTGGGAACAAAATGGGCTGATTATGATTGCTATTATTATGAGTAAAGGCAAAGTGAACAGAAGCATGTAACGTTACTTGTGTGTTTTCCTCGTCATCCCCTTAGAAAAGTTTAGTTATGAATTACTAGAAAATGACTTAGACTGGACAGTGACTTAATGACGGACTTGTTTATGTACCTTTGACTTGATAATTCCTACTTGAATGAAAATCTTACTTTGTGCATTTTTATCTATTACACTTGCACTTTAGCACTATTTTACATAGTTTGTTTTTACCATTTCTCAAAGTACCAAAGTTTTACAAAAACTCGCACGTTTTGTACATTTGTACAAAACTGGCGCGTCCAAAGAAAACAAAAGTTTTTTTTTTAAAACGGCCGTATATAATTATATTATTCTGCTTAAATTTAAATAACATCATTTAGTACGGCGCAGAACAATTTTTCATTTATTTACTTAATTAAATAACGTCATTTAAAGTTAAGCATTGTTTATGAGTAGAGTAAAGCCCTTAAATGTTGAAATTTGATATTTATATACCAGTATCTGCGCGCGACTTCAAACGCGTTTAATAAGGTTATCGCGATCGCTCGGAAACTACCCGCTGAATCAGGATAAAAGTAGTCTATGTTTTTATCTCGGGTACAAACCATCTCTCACACAAATCCGCGGTGACGACGCCAGATATATGTCGTCAAAATATTCCCGTAATAAATCGTGGTATTGGAGTGTAACTCAAAAACTGCTAGGGCCTTCGAAAGTATACTCTACCAAACAAAAAATATTAAGAATCGGTCCCCAAATGGGGAGAATTCGGTAAACATACAAAAAACCATACAGGCAAACATCATAACCTTCTTATTTTTTGAAAGCGGTTAAAAATTCCGTCTTGGGTTAAAACCCCGCAAATTATCAATAATATTAATAAATTGTAATTAAACGTTTGGTTGAGGCAACGGGTGACCAAAATGCTGGCGCAAAAAGTTAGCATTGCCATCCAACCTTGCAATGCTGCCAGTATTTGCCCAACTTTTCCCCCTACCATGTGACTTGTAAATTAGTTTTATGTATACTTTTATTATTCTGTTAATATTTCAGCTTCTTTGTCACATTTTAGCTAATTAAATTGTCATCTAATTCATAAATAGTTATTAGCTTTGCCAAATTAATCTCACCTTGAGTTTCCTTCACTTTAACAATTTTATCAATTGCTATCGATCCAAAATTCCACAGTTCCTTTGCAATCAAATTCATCAGAGTCATGTTTGAGTAGACGAAGTCCATTGCTTTCCCCACCAACTTGTCCGATGCACTCAACTTATCGTTTTCGATCTTTTTCAAATTACTTTCAATTTCGCCGTAGGTCTTGTATGAATCAGTTCTTTGGATGTCTAATGTAAATAATGATAGGTATGTCACGAATAAAGCAACGCGTGGTAGCATTGTGGAGTGTTCTTGATAAATGATTGGTGTTGTTTGTGTCCTGTTCAGATTTCTCTGTAATGTGACATTTGAACTCAACATGAGGAGCTGGTATACAACAAGTAGAGGGTTTCGAAGAATATTGGAAGAGCGAACAATGTTCATTTATGAATCATAGTTTCCCAATTAGAGCAAAATACAATTATAATACAGTTACAATTACAAATTCATGTCAATTAAATTCTTTCACTTTTTTTTCAATAAATATTATCAGAGTTCGTACCTTTTTAAAATTTTTCCTTTATATATATATGGTAAAATTTTGTCATTAAAATTTTTTTTTATTATTGATTATTTAACTTACTAAATAAAGCTAAACTAATAACAACTGAGTAAGGTGTATATTCTAATCAGATCAGACCAGTCTACGCGAGCAGCACCTATCGCGAGCATATGCCTTACATGCATTTAAGTTAATATTAGAAATATTGTATAGTGTCTTATTAATTGAAGATATTGCATATCTTCAATAATGCTTGTGTTCCTGCATAATATGATACTTATGGACTAATGATTCAGAAAAAAAAAATTTTGGAAAGCAGATTTGTTGTCTTGACAACTGACTACCATAATCTAATTACACTTTATAGTCTAAGCTTACCATATCCGTTAACGATACCAAAGTATATCAAAGTCCTACAAACGCACTGTGTGAAATAGGACTCTTCTAATCTAAAACGTATATATAATTAAGTACTTATTAGTACACTGCCAAACACGTAACCATTACGCCATAAAGTTTAGCAATTGAATTTCTCCATATGCATGATCCTACCACATGGGTGAAAATTAATAATGAACTTAGGGATATGATGCCAATAAACTAGCCTTCTTCTTAATGAGATTTCCTATTTCACCATCTGCGAGGAGACCAAATAGGGAGAAAGGAAAACAGGAAAGGTAGTAGTCTAAAGCAAGGATACCACAAACAGAACTAACAACTTCAAAATACCTACTAATATAATCCAAAATCCATGATGTGCTCTCCTTACTTGATCAAGGTTACCATGCTAATAAAAATAAAAGCCAAAAATGTATAAACCGCCATTAAAGTATTTCCGAACATCAAAGTATAGGCAAATTGAATCCCATAGCCCCAAGTCAAATTTGAAGAAGGTATTCCCATGGGCTTTGGTCTACGTGACAAGTGCGCATCCACTTCTGGTAACAAATCCAATAAAATGTGTTATTTCGTACTTAAACTTCTTTTTGAACTCACTGAAACGCAGCTGGCTACGGAGAATCCCTAGATATTTCGATAGGTATAGATTTATTTTGATATACAATTCTGTTTATCCACAGTTTTCATGTTGGTAGACATGGCTCGTTAGCACTGTCAAGAATCAATCTATCGTTATGTATACGACGTTGTTTTTCTGGAAGATTTCTTTTTAAGAGACAGTCATCATTTTACTTATATGTATATTTAAAGAGTAAAACGACTGTCTTTTAAAATGACAGCTTCAAGAAAAACAACGTCGTATTCACTATATGCTTATGAATATACAAAAAGTCTGTACTGGGAAGAAAATAAAAACCCCACTGAACCTGTCTGTATGCTCACGCATAACTTAAAAAGTCCCACACACATTTCGATGAAATTTAGTGTTATGATAGAATAGAGCCCGGAGTTCCAAACTATAAACTTTCTATCGTGATCTGTCGCATTAATCTAAGATGGCACCTTGATATCTGTATGCTGCACGGTCTCATATAAAATTGGGGTCTCGAATGACTGGTCGGATCGCATGAACTTCTATGGTACGGTTAAAAACCGTAATATTTTTTGTTTCTTTTTATTTTTCTAAATATACCCATATAAGTTGTGCAATAAAGTTCAGAAATGATTATAGGTAAGGAACAAATATTATTTCTGTGCATTTCAGTCAAAATTTGAAATTAACGAAAATGATGTAATGTTATTTTTAAACACAAGATAGCAAATTCTTACATCTATATATCTTTGAAGGGGTAAGCAGCGGTGTTTGGAATACCTGCGTTTCGCTGGATTTATTTTTAGTATCCTACAATAAGGGGCGAGCCTTTTGACATCTACGGGGCATTGTTCCAGAATCCAGACTGCTATTGAGAATTTCTTTGTCAGAAAATCCCAATAACTGTCCAACCCGGGGATTGAACCCAGTACTCTAAAACTCCAAAACGGTGCTTCCACCATACACCAAGACCAAGTGAGCGAAGCCGCTGGCGGGTCAGCTAGTTACATAATATAATTATCAGTAAAACAGCTATGAGAGAAGCCACTGGCTCTTGAAAGCAAGTTCACACTAGCTTAGGATGGATTCAAATATTGAATGTATTTATGTTCTAGGTCACGTGTAGTGAACCAACCTTTAATCGTATTCGAGAAAGTGGTTAAAAGTTAAACTAGACTCTAACGTATTAAAAACAAATATTGTTAATCAACGGTTGTCGAGTTTTAACAAAACATTAAGAACTTTTTAGTTGTTTATGAGTACAAGTACAATTTGCAAAATTTAATACCGACTTCCAATCTATTCAGATATTGAATTGTAACTCAAAAACTACTGGACCGAAAGCACTAGCTTTCAAACAAAAAAAAATTTAGAGTCGGTGCACCCAGTCGCAAAGTATGAGGAGACAAACATAAAAAATGCTGTCAAATTGAGTACATCTTCCTTTTTGGAAGTCGGTAGAAAATACAAGAGAACCGGAATGACGATTGTTTAAATTCAGGAGTTTACTTTATAACAAGGCCAGTTTTCTAATTTGTACTTAATTATTTAATGGTCGATTCCCCTATTTTATCATAAAACAAAGAAGCAGCGCATTACGTTCCCACTGCTAGACCCAGGTCTTTCTCTAAAAGAGTATTAGTACTAGTAGAAGTTCATAATCTACTACACGGCACACAGTACGGCCTTTTTTCAAGAGCAGGTGTCAACCCCTGTGACGAAGTTTTCAGGCTGCCCAAATATCTCCAGCATGATCTAAGCACTGTTGGGTTAAGAGAAACAATATCAACGGCTTAACGTACCTCCAGAAACACGGACGCTCGAAATTTAAACGCTAGTTTTCATCCATCCAAATCGTAACTGCAACAAAGGTTGTGTTACGAACCGAAACTGCTTAGTCAGATCCACAGCTCTGCGCGCCTCGTTGTAGTCTATAGCACGAGTCATTGAGATCTTTAAGGACTGTTCCAATATGTAGTGTTGATATAATTACTTGGATTTTTTGTTGGTTAGAATAAGTTCAAAATTTGCTTGCTATCGAGTAAACGAATTGCCTGTTTCGACACTCAAAAGTAAAAAAAACTTACTACTTACGAACGCTAACACGAATAAAGATAAAAAGGATAAGGATCTAATTCGACTGTATTTCTTTTATGTTTGTTTGTTACTTCATAACTCTCGATAGGGTGAACCAATTCTCAAAACTCTTTTTTTGTTTTAAAGCTGGTGCTTCCAGTGTAGTCTCATTTAAATGAAATAAAATTCGGTGTTAGTTTTTGAGTTACACTCCAATAACTGAATAGAATGGAAGTCGGTATTAAATCTTTCAAATTGTACTTGTTTTAACGTTACACTTTCATACCCTCGTAATATGACTCTCTGTCACCATGAACACATTACAAACTTTCAAATCCGAGAACAAATATCTCTGAACATCACAAAATTTGCCCTAGCCAGAAATAAAACCTAACACCTCGCATGGCATGGCCACTAACTAACTAATCTCGGCTATCGGGGCTGTAAACTATAAACTTATCCCTAGCTACCATGGCACTTACTATCACAAAAAACCTAGAAACCTCATCGCTTACTATCAATTTATAAAAACTCCGCTTCTTGAATCCTAAAACAAAAAACTGTTTGATTTTTTCCTTCGGATATTAGGTAAGTACTACGTAATACGAGTAGGTACCTACAAACAAGTTACATAAGTCATAGCTCAAGTATTTTTTTCCACCCCAGTATAATTTAACGGGTAATTAAAAATTGGCTCCACCACAGCACCAAGTAACGACTTTTAATTTTATTACCCTAAAAACGAGTATTTTAACGTAACTGCTTAGTTCGCGAGATTGTCGTCTGCCGGGTTGAGATAAGACTTGTTTACAATAAACCCGCGCCATAGACTATGAATGAATTCATTGTAGTAAAACACAGATGAGAACTTTCTAAAATTCCTGGAAAAGTTATTTTTATGCAACTTGCTTCATGTTGCTGACTCAGCTGCTCTCTGTCTGTTTGTCTTGACTCTGCCCTCCTAATCTCCAATACGGCTGGACCGATATTAACGGGACTTCACCGGCAGAAAGCTCAAGATTTAAGGAATAAGTTAGGTTAGATTTTCATTTTATAACATAAAAATTCTTTGTTCTCAAACAATGAAATGTATAGAGAGAGAAAAATTCACATCCTCGGACGGGATTCGAGCCCGCGTCTTCTGACTCTCCGTGTCACAAGCCATTGACCAATTCGTTCTTTGTTCTATTCATTTCCCGCGCGGGTAAGCATTGGCCGCTGCTAGTTAAACTATAATACGGATTTTCTATTAATATAGTAAGAAATACTTACATGCTAAATAAATAATTTGATATTACACAAGTGCAATTTGAAAAATGTAATACTGACTTCCATTCTATAACTTTGGTAAAAGTTATTGGAGTGTAACTCAAAAACTACTGAACCGAATTTGTAAAATTTAAATGGATGCACACGGGAAGCACCAGCTTTCAAACAAAAAATAATTTTGAGAATCGGTTCACCCTATCGAATGTTATGAGGTAACAAACATAAAAAAAACAGTCAAATTGAGTACCTCCTCCTTTTTTTGGATGTCGGTAGAAAAAATATTTTATTAAGTGTTTGGTTATGTGATTATAGTTAAACCTATCCCGTACAGATATTTCAGAAACAGAATCAATACAATTACGGTTATATAATAAATATTATACATGTCAATTTTAGTATGTTTACTTTTTCTGGAAATTGGTTTAAGACACTAGCACAATATTTTAAATAGAGACGTATTAAAAAATATCAGTTCCATATCTACCCTCTTTATTCACTCCTTGACTAAGCCACTGGCCCAGTTTATATCAACACTTTTGTACTTTAGACTTCTTTGGAGTTTTATTGTTGACATTTTTTATCTCGCCGCGGCAGATGATGGGCTTCCAAGAATAATAGATGTAAATTTGAGGCTATTATTGGATCCTCTTTTATTTATATTAATTGTCCACCAAAAGCACCCCATAGTGCTTACAATAGCGTATACGTTATGTATATGTATAAAGGATGTGACCTATTATATAATATACTTCATGCTGATTTAAAGACAGAAAAGTTTCACGCGTGGCTCAAATTTGTTACAAAATTTTGTATCAAGTAACAAAAATATACTAAGGTCAATCAGGGCATTTCCGACTATTAAAATGCAAATGTTAACTTTGACCATTTGCACTTGGATGTGTTACTATAGTACCGCAGATCTGACGGATTTACAAGTACAATTTGAAAAATTTAATACCGACTTCCATTCTATTCAGTTATTGGAGTGTATCTCAAAAACGACTGAAATATACCAACCAGGGACCAACGGGAAGCACCAGCTTAAAAAAAAGAATTTTGAGAATCGGTTCACCAAGTCGAAAGTTATGAGGTAACTTCACAAATTCCACAATGTTTTAATTTTACTAATCCATATAGTTATTTACTCCTAGGTTTTTTTACTTAACATTTGTACGCTTAAAGCAGATCACAGCATGTACCTACAATAATCTATTTTAAGATCCTGTCTTACCTGTGTATCACAAGTAAATAATTTGAATTTGAATTTGAATTTGAACAATTATTAAAAATAAAATAAAAACATACAGTCTAATTGAGCACCTCCTCCTTTTTTTGGAAGTCGGTACATAAAACCGTTTATTGAGATTGTTCTTGTCATATTTTAAAGTACCAACACCTCTAAAATAGGCTCAAAAATTTATAATTTCACAAAAAAGTCATACATAGTCGGTTTTACCCCACAGTGTCGGTCAATTCTGATCATTAGATATATTAGCGTTTCTATTGGCGTAATGGGTACAAAATTAAGATATTAACAACGTAGATGTTTTGTAGTAGTAAATTAATATCAAATTTCAATGTAAGGGGGTTTAATTCGCCAAATAAACTATCTTAAATGTCCTCAAGGGGCAATTCTGACTGCTCTTTATAGACAGTAGTGTTTGGAATTAAAATTCTAGTACTACTATTATCGATAAATCAAAGTTAGTAGGCAAATGGATAATATAATAAGCAAATTATCTGCCCATTACGTTCCCACTGCTGGGATTCGAGCCTTCTTCGTGTATACGCTAGTACTTTCCATGCTAAAAGAGAAAACTCAATGGACAATGTTAAGAGGTAGAAAAGAGTTTTCTCTTTTAGCATGGAAAGTACTAGCTATGCAATCCTCTTAAGCCAGAGTAGAGAACTCTAGCGTGACCGCCGAGTTTAGGAATAAAAAGTGAAGTATATACACGAGCTTTACTTCTGTATATATATTTGTTTTGTGATTATGGTCAATAATAATGTAATGACAGAAGATTGGGCTCGTGCGGTAGGCTCCGCATGATGAGAGTGCATAGAAAGAAAGATAATTCTGGAAGCAAAATAATATTGATACTTATAAAGATTTTTTACATTTTATTTTGTGTAAATAGATACTTGTTATGATATTTTAATTTACTTATTTATTTACATTTAATTTCTTTCTGGCATCTCAACTATTCTATTTTATTAAATTGCGGCATGTTGTCTACTAAAATGTTTTTTTTAATACGAAACATTTTGTCTTGAATAATAAAACTACAGAAAATCCTTTAACAAAAGGGTTCGCACATAAGGAAAAGATCTAACAATATTTTTCTAACTAAACGACAAATTAGATTAAAAAACAAACGCTACTGCCGTACGAGCCTTAAACACGACAATGCACTAATCACAAATAATACCCAACTGCACCAATCATGATCCGGTTTTGTTTGCAGACGATACCACATTAATTATAAAATGTAATGATGAAATCTCCTATGAAAAGGTTATAAATGAAGCAATCTATAGCGTCATAGACTGGTTACAAAATAATAATTTACAGATAAACGTAGACAAAACAAAGATGATTCAGTTTCGAACACCTCAAAGAACACCATTAAAATTACATATCAGTTACCAAAACAGTGTTATAGAAGAAGTACCAAGAACCAAGTTTCTCGGCATTATGCTAGATCAGCACTGTGACTGGAAGGCACATATAGTTAACGTTTGTGACCGGTTGGATAGATTTGTTTATGCGATAAGGAGATTGAGACTAACAGTATCCACAGAGGCAGCTCTCAGTGCATATGATGGGTACGTCTCTTCAGTGCTCTCGTATGGTCTTTTGTTGTGGGTTAATGCGGTAACTGTCGAAAAAGCTTTTTTAATTCAAAAAAAATGTGTACGTTCCATCTGTGGAGCCTGGTTCATGGACAGTTGTAAACCTTTATTTAAAAAGTTTAAAATTTTGCCTTTAGCATGCATGTACATAAAGGAGTTATGTCTCTTTGTTCGACAACATCCACAACATTTTAAGAAACATGCAGATGTTGTGACAAGAAATGCAACTGTCAGAAACAAACTCAAATTGTACATACCACAATGTAATCTACAAGTTTTTAAAAGAAATTCTTTTGTAAATGCTATTAAGGTGTATAATAAGCTGCCAAATACATTAAAAGACTTACCTTTACCTATATTCAAAACAAAACTTTACAAATGGCTAAGCGATAATTGCTTTTATAGTGTAAAAGATTATATGGAATTTAAAGCGTGTAGGTAACTGAAGATTAAGATAGATTAAGTTATTGACAAAGTATTGTGACATTAATGGTAAAATGAGCTGAAATAATTATGTTAGGACCAAATATGTTAAAAATTAGAATTTATGATTTTTTTTTTATTTAATCGTGTACGACCTTAACGGAATTTTATTGTCTTTCAAATTATGTATTTCTTTTTTGACATTATTTTTAATTAATTATATATCCAATTTTTAATGATTTAATGTAATGTTATTGTAATTGCTTCCAATATATCAAATAATGGTGACAGAGTGAGGAGAGATGATATTTGCACACCATTTTATGTGGTAGAATGTACTTGAACCATGTGTATTATTCTAACATCATACATTTGTGACCACATTTGTAAACTACATTCTGGCAAATAAATTGATTTGAATTTGAATTTGAATTTAAGTAATAGTAAATGTTTTATTATTATTAGACTACATACGGGTTTTAGATGTTTTCCTTTACATGTGATGTTACACTCTATTTCTTGCCAAACTTCAAGGTTCTGGGTCTATGGACGGGGAATAGGATACCCTATAGTTTTGAGTTTCTGGTGAAATCTCCAAATATTTGAATTTATATGACGCCTCAAACTCGATCGCGTTGAGTTACAAGTTACATTTTTTACACAGATGAAAGAGATCATAAACGTGATATAGATTTCAATTTATATCGGACAGACTAACAGACAGATAGATAGAAAAAAAAGTGTAAAAGGGATCCTTTGTCTTTTTAGGTACATAACCCTTACAAGTACAATTTGAAAAATTTTATAATGTCTTCCATTCTATTCAGTTATTGGAGTGTAACTCAAAAAGTACTGGAGCGAATTCGATGAAATTTTAAAAGGGAACACACGGGTCCACACCAGCCACAATACCGCACCGGCTTTCAAACAAAAAAGAATTTTGAGATTCGGTTAACACACTCGAAAGTTATGAGGTAACAAACATAAAAAAAAATACAATCGAATTGAGTACCTCCTCCTTTTTGGAAGTCGGTAGAAAACTAACTAAATCGCCACTAATTATGTTTGTATTAACATAGCTATAGTGTGAATTTCTGTAACATAACGCGAAAACCTTATTCCATTATTTCTTAGAAAGGTTTGGGGTAAGTCCTAAATATTATAAATTGCAAACTCCAAGGATGGGGTCAAACTTATAACATGAAATCTTTATTGATTAAACTCAAAAGAGATATTATCAATGGGCGTCGTTAAAAGAAATGTCAAAACTTCAATAAAAATTATCTTCTGATATTCAAATTGGGATTCCCTTTCGTATCCGAGATAAGTTTATCGTAATCCCAAAAGGATTCTTCTCATAAAAGTCAATTATAATTAAGAAGTCAAACTTAATCATCAAATAGATTGGAACGTTTGTCTGTTTGCATTAAAATTATATGTTTGCCATTTTTATTTTAGTATATGTTTGTTCATAAGATGTACATACGTTTCTTCAGTTTTCTTCTTCACCGCTTTACAATAGAATTTAAACACCTTTCTAATATTATATTAATAGAACTATTATATACTAGCTGCGCCCCGCGGTTTCACCCGCGTGGTAATGATGATGATGTTGATGAAAGTATTATATGTTCTTATGCTTCCCCGGGACATAATCTATATCTTTGCTTTATTTTTCAGCCGTTTAGGCGTGATAAGGTGACAAACAGACAGATACATATATATATATATATATATATATCTGTCTGTTTGCCTGTGTGTTATTACAGCCTAAATTAAATATTTATAATAATAAATAATTTAAAAAATAATAATACGCGTTGTACCATAATATATAATTTAGTGCATTGCATTTAGTAAAATTACAAACAGACTATTTAATTCAATTAATTTGTCTCTGTAGATATCACTAACCTGATTGAAGCTTGATATAGTAAGCACTGCACCTACTGATTATAAGTTGCAGTATCATCCAGAACGTGAAGCGGAAGTTTCAAGTGTACTCGGCTGCGCTTGTTACACAAGACATTGGGTTTAGAGTCTTATCCGTGCTACAGTTTATATCTTATCGTTAGTATTATTATTATACGACATATTTGACATATTTCACGGGTTTCACCCGGTCCTTTACATAGGCATAAGTGGGGCTGTAGCCAACACTTAGAGGCTCGTTTGGTATAAAAATACAATGTAGTATAAAAACAGAAACATTTTGGATGGATGGTTACATGGTTATATCTATTACAAATATGGGTAAAATGGCATGGCTGATATGTACTTATTAGTGGTACGGGAGATAGTGGGCTATGCACGAGACTATGGCACCTGCCAATTTTAGTCTCATCTTAAAATATTTAGGCAGGTGGTGACTTGCCACCCACTAAACGGGCCCCCCATAAGAACCACCATCAATGGTGACAAAAGGGGCAACGTTGGTGTGGATGGCTAAAGGGTGTCGAGAGGTGTGCTGCGGTTTCACTAGAGCACTACTACCGGCGTTATGCCCTTTAACACTTCCACCCTTGGAGCTCTTTGTTACTTGTTTTTGCGTCTCCACCCCCAGACGGCCAATTAAGGCAAGCCCGGTGGTCAGGGGTCTCATTTAGCCCAAGGGAGAATCAGGGTCCACGGTGTCGCCACTCACCGACGGCTTACCACAAAGCCACCCCTGCGGTATTATTATTATCATTCCTTTTATTCACCAAAGTTCACGGATTTCATCCGGTCCTTAAAATATACAAATGTATATAAAAACAAAATTCGAGATGACGGTGACATGGTATAACTATTAGAAAAATGGGTAACTTATTAGGGCTATTTGACATGAACTTGTGAGATTTGTCAAGATAGAGAGTGTTGACCACTACTACATAACACACATGGTAACAAGCAGATATGCCATATTATATCCTATGAAAGAGATCAATGAATATAATATGAATTTAACAACCTGTATATTTATGTATTCAACTAAGGAATGAAGGAAACACTGAAGTATCATTAATAGCATTATAATAGAAGCATATATTTTACCTAAGAAACACAGTGTTCATTTTAATATTATTATATAACAGGATACAGATGTCCTAGTACTAGGAAAGTATTTAATAGGCACACTATTTTAGGAAACAAAGCAAATATAGACACATTTAATACCTACATAGGCACAATACATAGACAGGCAGTAGTATTTATAACAAGAAATACAACATCTAACTTTCGGAAAGCAGTCTTGATGCAACAGTCACTTGTGAAGAAAAGAAGGCTCGGCAATATGAGACATTGGCTTAGGAAGAGCCTGTGTACCACAACTATGACACCTCTCACAAGCCAAACAACCAATCACAAACAATATAGTTCCCGCCACAACGAAACAGCCTAACAGAAATTTAACAGGACCCTACGTCACGGGTTACAAATGAAACTAGATAGTATTTCGGTGTGGCGGTTGCTAAAAATGACTAAATACATTACGTGTTTTTAAACATAACCAATATTTACAATTCTAACAAACTCTTATGATAAGGGAAATAGCTATTGTCGAGACTATGGCACCTGTCAATTTTAGTCTCATCTTAAAATATTTAGGCAGGTGGTGACTTGCCACCCACTAAACGGGCCCCCCATAAGGGCCACCATCAATTGTGATAAAGGGGGCAACGTTGCAGTATATGGCTAAAGGGTGTCGAGAGGTGTGCTGCGTTTTCACTTGAGCGTTACTACCGGCGATATAATCTTTAAAACACCCTTGGAGCTTTTCGGTACTTGCTCTTGAGTTTCCACCCCCAGACGGCCATTTAATGCAAGTTGGGGGTTAGGATCTCTTTTAGCAAGGGAGAATCGGGGTCCTCGGTGTAGCCACTCACCAGTTATTTTTATTATTTTACTATTCAACACTTTTGCTACTACCTGTATCTTCGA